>OX235267.1:62371724-63760831 GCA_944472135.2 Trichobilharzia regenti
GGAAAGAAAAAATAACAAGAAAATGCAAATAAAAAATACCAAGTAGAAGATAAAAGATAAACACCAATAATGAAAATATTTCAGTATTGGATAGTGGAAGCTATGATATGTGTATGCGTGGTGAACAGTAACACCTTTTAATCATACAAGAAATTATGAGATGTTCTTAAGAATGTTTATAGCCAAGATGACCAGTTAATTTGATTGAATAAACACTAAACAATCATAAATAAAAATTTCAGGGTTTTTTATTATCAGCTGTCATGTGGTGTTTGTAGTGGTTGTGTGAGTAATCATGCATAATACGAAATTTTCAAGATGGTGATACGGCGTTCACAGTTAATATTGCCGAACAAAAAAAACAATCACAATAATATTACATGATGGTTAATGACAGGACAATTTTTTGTAACACTCATAGTGATAATATAGTCGGGACCAGTAGATATGCGAAAGAACGGCCACTTAGCTTTTTGGCCAGTGTCACACCATTGAACCACCGATGCATTCTTCTGAAGCTGATTTCATTGCACACAATGATAATGTAACAATTTCTGCCCCAGTAATTCATGCATTAAGTCATTCTCACATGAATAGTTTCCTGGCTTAGGTCAACCTTTTATCGTATTCTTATCGTGTTCAAATGAACCCTACCAAAAGACGTCAGACTGCTAATAATGGTTTCACGCGTGAAAGATACTTGCGTGGACTGATTCAGTTCCATGATTCCTGTAATATCGACGGTATAGCAACAGCAAATAAATTGAATATTATCAATGGTGTAATCAGTATTTCTTCAATTATTTGTTGGTCGTCAATGTATCTTGTTGACTTCTACGATCCTTCATCTGACTTATGACCTAAGGAAGCTGAAACCTCTTTCTTTACGGTTTACGAATCACTTAATGTGCCATTTCTTATTTATTTACCCCCATATTATTCCGTGAGGATTTCAGAAATAAGGCTATGTTATATCACACAAAACTTTTAGGGCTGTAAGCACAGTCAGCGTGTTAGTGTCTTCGACTCAAATAGCTGGGACTGTTTTTGATAGGGACTTTAATTCTTGCAAACGGTTGGCTTAATTCATCCTTTTTATTCACGACTCTCTCCCTGTATTTCTTCGTGTAAAATAAAAAGAGACTTCATAAAACTTACGCTGTTCAGTACCCCGTAGTTTTCAGTAGACCTTCAAATGATATCAGTTAGTGACCTAACCTAAAGCAGATCAGATACCTACACGTTTATCCTTGAAAATCAAGGTTATTTCCATGTTCAACTTTTAATTCCCCTGATGAAGCTATGGAATGAACCTCTCACAGTGATAATTGATGAAGTAGAATTCTTGATATTAGATGTTTGGGAGCAAGTGGTAGGAAGTCTGCGACCTTGGATGAACTCATGTCCCTTCTGATATCCAAATCCACATCACCCAGTGCTGCAGTCAGAGACGTCCCCACTGAGCTATTCTGTATAGTCCTTTCTTTGGTGTAGACTGAATTCTATCAGTCAGGTTCGCAATGTGGCCACCATTCTTGATAGCTCGCCATCACAATGCATATTGATTTGATGGTATTAGATGGTTGGAGTCAATCAGCTACAGGAAGCCTTGAACCTCAGTTTTGTGCTAGTTGGCACTCTTCAGCAAGGAGTGTCTGCAACCTTAAAGGAAATCATGTCCCTTCTGAGATTTGAACCAGCAGCAAACATAGGACTAGACACATTACACTAGTTACTAACTGGTGTCTAATCAAAATCTACCCTTTTTCAAATGAATTCCTTTGAAAATATCTGGGAAAAATGAAAACATATCCATCATTCAGTGTACAAATTCACTTTCAGGCCGATATTTCACATTCTTTAGGGATATATTAACCATGAAGATGCGTCGGTGGCACAGTGGTCAGGACTTTCGCCGACCATGCACATGGTCTGAGGTTCGATCCCCTGCCAGCGCACACCTGATATCTATGGTTGGCCTGCAAAAATTTGGGCTACCGATATCCATGCTGAAAATTCCATACTTGTACCGAAAATACAGTGTGGAATCAAGCTGTAATAAAAAAAAATGAATCATGGGAAGGATGTGCAAAAAATCGATTCGAAACATCCAAAGCTTTCATTTTAATTTTAATATAATTGATACAATAACGAATACATGTTGAAAGTCATCAAGATCACAAGTTGCTTGATAGCTCCAACTCTATGACCTACGTGTTAATCGCATCAATGAATTTTGTAATGTTTTATTATTCATAACATTTTGATTTTGGTAGAAAAATCTTTTTCATAATGCTACTGATGACCTTTAGCAAAAGAAAAGCGAAAAAAACAGTTTCCTGTGGATTGTTTTGAAAACAAATTCACCTTTAAGAATTGCCACCTGAATAGTAAAAATTTTGAATGATATTTAGAAGAAGACAGGTGTGATATGTTGATGAATAATGACAGGCAGAAAACAATAATATCAAACTTTTGTAACCTATTACAGTCCACAAAAGTAAATCCTATGAAGTGTTTCTTAGTTTTGTGAAAATTGTCTTATCCTAATACTGAAGGTATATCAACTGAAACGTGGTCAGTACAATATGCAGGGCGATAGTGAGCTATGTATCATGGTAGTAACACCGAAGATAACATGCACAACATTCTTTGCACCCTAATGACTAGTCAGAGTACTCATTACAGTCCTACAGGTGATTGGTTATAAGCCTGAATAATTCAGTATTAACATTTCTGAGGTGGGTTCAAATCCTAGACGGGAAATGTATTTCTTTATGTTTTCAGGTACGCCATCTTGGTAAAAGCCAAAAAGCACAAAACCTAGATCTGAGGCTTACTATCGATTGTCCCCAACCATTTAGTAGGAATAATTTAGACTGCATTGTGATGACGAGTTATGTAACACGGTGACCACAACGCAAACACTTCAGTTTGCAGCAAACAAAAGGTTAAACTCCTGGCACTGGTCACTTACCACCCCAGTGGCTAGTCAAAGTATATAATACAGTCGTTTTGGAAGTCAGTTATGAGCTCGACATATCACAGGGATAACGCCTCTGACTATGTAACTGGTTAACAAATAGCTGAAGTGACATGAGTTCCTTCAAGGCTTCAAATATGCCTTGCAGCAAGCACGAAACATATGTCAGACAAGGCTTCCTGCTGATTACCTTCAACAATGTAACTGAGGGAACATTTTGTCAGGATACATATGTGTCGTAAAAAGAAAGAAATCTCATTATCCGGCAAAAAGTGTGACACTTTACTGAAGAAAATGTATATCGAAAATTGATCACGAAAAATTTCGAAGACCATGAACAAAATAATAAGTAAGTCATGGGTGACGCATACACACAGCAAGATGACAAAACCAACAGTGAGGGACATAAAACAATAGGTCGTGTTGTCATTCAGAGCAAAAATAATCCCTGAAATCTCAGATAGAATGACGAGATAAATGTTGCATACAAACTGACGAAAGCTAATTTATCTTGGTTAAAAGACTAAGTGATTGCTATTAAACGAAAGGACTTAGTTTCCTTAATACCCTGCATACATTGTTAAGTCAACTACACTTGTTACAGAAGGGTGAAGCCCATCACATTTACGGCGATAATTAAACCTAGTCTGGTTGATATAAGTGGACATGGAATTTCACACAATCGTACAACAAAATGGCACAAGTTGATGGTTTTTAAATCTAACATAATGCGGTAGAAAAACAGGTTGGCAGCTGAAGCGCTATTTATCAAACAAAGGGACTATATATGAAACAGGTATGAATCAGTACCTGACTCATTTGTCTGGAACTACTACTACACTTAATGTGACATGCACTACTGATAAGAGACAAAGCGTGTACCGGCCAGGTATGAGAGATATGACAAAATATGTACTTGGATGTCCGCAGAGCCAGTTGATGGAAGGAGACTGGTGCATACGACCGCTTCTGCAGTCAATTCAAGTTACGTCAGTAGATGACTTGTGGTCCGTAAATGTGATAAGTCTGTTCCCACAGCTATCCAGTGGCAACCAGTATCTTTTGGTAATGGCGAAACACGTTGCGTGATAGGTAGACGCCTTCGAGATCCCTGATCATCGCACGAGAACTGTGACTGATGCAATAGCTAGACACACCGCTGCAGACCATGACATACCAAAGATGTTATTGGTAAATCTGAGTGCTTGTTTTAAAAGCGAAGAATTGACTTCCTATTCGCAACAACTGCGCATCAAGAAGATCACAACAATATATCATCCCCAAACGAATAGTCCAGCATATGAAAATAACTGTTGACTGAAGGAGTGGCTTCCACTGATTCTACTAGGTCATCGTGCATCCCCCCAGGTAATAACCAAGTAATCACCATGTGGGGAGGAAACCACGACTACCAATAACACAGCACAACCAAGCCACTTCAGCAAGAGTGGTATATGACGAGGCTGCGAATGGAATGGGGAATGAAGACGTCAGGAATGTCGATCGTAAACAGAAGAAATACCGCTAAATCTGAACAGCAAAATAAAGACGAAACGAATAACCTCTGAGGTTGACAATCAAATAAAGTGCACAAAATGAAGATACACTGTAAGTTACGGCCAGGTTCACGGAAATTGCTTCTAAAGTGGCTGGAGCCATGCACTCTCATCGACAGACGTAGTCCCGTTTATACCACCATAAAAGGAAGCAAACAAAAAATGGATTAATGTCAGCCGGCTGCAGACATGGATACATTTGGGTTCATGAAACCGGGAGCAAGGTACAAAAGGAACAGATAGGACCAAGAAGGTTTTAGAGGCTCCGTTAGAAACTATTTGACGGGTGAATGAGTATGGCATTTGCTACTAATACAATTTACCAATCGTAAATAAAGACATGTTCATCGGCATAAAAATAGCAAACAGTAGGAACATGCGTTTGAAGTCAAAGAGAGCAAATGAACCAGTGTTGCTGCAAAACATGGAATACACGAAAAGAAAACAAAGAAACACAAAACAGAGGATAGAAGTACCACAACACAGAAGATCTGTGTGAACGACGTACATAACTGCGCTACACAGAGAAATTAAATTCTTAGGTACTGTTTGTTAGGCATTTGTTTGAATGGTTAGAGGATTTCATCATCAGTTAGAGAACCATTGAAAAACCTATCAAGGAGTATTCAAGAGCCGTTTCGTCCTAGTTTGTGATTCTTCATCAGTACGCACGCACCGCTCGATTCTAGGATATTCTGGTTACAAGGCGAGCCCGCAGACCATTCAGTCCCTGGCAGTTGATCTAACGGCCTATGAACTCTAACTTTTGCAAATTCATGACATAGTGCGTCCTCAACTTCGACATGCTGTACACTACTGATCAAGGCTTCTCATTGGAACCGGAGGTAACTGTCTGATGAATAGGGCCACTACCTAATGAACATCATATCAGATAACGAATTCCTTAATAAATATTCCGTTACCCTGATCTTTTTTCTTCTCCAATTTCACTATGAAAAATGGAAAGGAAGTAAGAGAGACAAAGAAATCAAGTTCCTTAGTTGTGCATTCACACATATGATATGATTATGAAAGCCAGATTGTACTCGACATTACATCATCCAATAAACAAACAAAATATGGAATAACATACCACCACTATAATCTCTAGGGTTGAAACATACGTTAATACCTTCACACTGTTAGTTCTTAACTGGCGTTTTATTAACAAATTTAATAAAAAAAACCCTTTATGGTGTATCCTGTTGTTACGTTTAAACTCAAACTATTAAGGACTTCCTTTATTTGCTTTTTATTAGTTGTTCATCTAAAACTTGATTTGTTTTCTGTTTTTTTTTTTTGGTTAGTTCCTGCTGATTTCCCACATTTATGGACTTTCGTACTTTTATATTAACATTTTTATTTACTCTTACAGCCATTTTAGTATTTCCTTGGTAACCTGTATTATGGTGATAATTTCTTCACCAAAACTATATTTCCCACAAACTAATATGTGTGAATAAACAAAGGCGATACTAAAATTAGGAAAGGTGTAGAAGGATTAGAACTACCAATGTACATTGGTTGTCTAAAAAAGTTCATTTAATTTAAGGTTGATATTATTCTCTTTTGTTCTGTGTTCAACATACGGCTTCGTAGCGGACCAGCATTTCTTTTTTGTCTATGTGGTGTTTTGACCTGGCTCTATGAATACTTTTATGCTTTCGTCTTCTCGCCCTTAAACAGTCCGTTCCTGGCAAGTTTTCCATTTCCTATTGAACTTTTTTAGCTGCTGGACCAATGTTGTATTGTTTCATCATCAGAGTTCTCAGTTGATTATTCTTCCGGGTCGGCCATCTTATCTTCGACAGTGAGCAAGAAAAGATGTTGACTAAGGTCTGCAGTAGGCTGTTTGAGAGGGGTGTTCGTGACATTTCCAGTGGTATATACGGCTTCAAGCAAGTGGCTTTAAGTTTCCAAAGCAGCAGTGTTTCTTTTTACTGGATTTGGATGGCTAGCCTCATGCCCAACCTTCCCTTCTTACCAGTCTTATTATTGACTTAGCAAGGTTTTGGAGTGCGCCGGCCGGAGGTCGAACCGTGGACCACCTGCATGGTTGTTGGGCATTCTACTACTGTGCCACCGAGGCACCGACTTGACATTACTGTTGCAGATTGTGATACTGATTAACCATTGTGAGTCTGTTTCGTTATCGCTTGAAGAATAGACCAGCGTGTTAACTAACCGTTCTGTGTTGTTTATGCCTACAGTGAATAGTGTTCTGTGTATTAGGCTTACTTTTCTGAAACTAGCGGTAGGTCCAGGATCTCTGCGGTCTCGATATTTGACAGTAGGTTTTGCTTTTCTTAAGCCATCATAGATTTAACATCGTCATTTTGTCCACCATCGCTTGAAGCAATGTTGAGGAGATAAGTAAAAGAGACCATTTCCTCCCAGAGTACTCTTACTAAAGATCATTGGTGCTTGTTGTTTTTATTGCTATTATAGGTGGTTGAGTATCTTCAATTCTTGTCCTCACTGCCTATCTCTTCTAATATTTCGTATATATTCGAGTTTAGAAGGCGTTGAACATAAATCATCCGTGAAGCTGAGATCTTTTAGAATCATTTTGTAGTCCACTTCAAGTAATCAAACCATAGTACTGTTTGTTTCCAAGAAACACTCAAATTTAATTTAACTGCACATAGAATAAGCGAATGTATAACAAGATTGATTTCCTAATCTTTTAAAACTAAAACGGTGGCATAATTTTCCCCAGTCAAGATTTATTTTGCTGTGGAAGGTAGTTTAAAGTGTTCTCCTTTGAAAAGTAATCGAATTAGAGCTTTTATTAACATTGTTTTTGCCGTTAGTTCCCAGAGGGTCATAAAGCTTCAGCGGCACGTCTCGATTATGTTTGGTTCTCTCCTACCTGCTCCACACCTGTCCACATGCTTTCATCTCATATCCTCTTCTCATCACCTCCTCCAAGTGACACTCGCACAGACAACGAACTTGCAGCTTCTTATTCAGGTTTCACTCGAGTGATGGCCTGACCTAAAATGTCACTTGCCGATTGTTTGTTTTCTCAGAGTACGACCAGTCTACCACCTTCATTTGTTCTTGCATATTTGTTGCACAAGTGCCTCCTACTGGATTGGAGGATCCATCAAATAGCCGTCAATGACCTGAAGACTGATATGTGAATTAAGAGTATTTTGCGGGGATTTTTCTTAACATCAGAGCAGATTTTGTCACCAACTGAAACCAGTTAAATGTTTCTAATCAACACTGAAAAATTTTATGGATAAAGTAAAATGAAGATTAGGTTTGTATAATACTGAAAAACGTTTGAGTAAGCTATGGAATCACCCAATGAAACAATCACACTGATATCCTCCTTAAATTGATTTGTTCTACATTTAATAGACAATAATATTATGCTGCCTAATATTACCACTTATGCTCAGGAGTGTAGTGGGCTGGATAATTTGAATGACTGTGGGGTGCTGAAAGACGACAGCGCTTTGTACCAATAACAATTCTTCAAAGGATCTGGACTTTGTGGATGATTTATGTCTAGTTTCACACAAAAACTTGAATATAAACAGGCGAAAACTACAAGTTGGTAAAAGGGCAGCAATTAAAGGGCTTTAGATGACCGTTGAGAAGACAGAAGTACTGTAGTTACTCAGACAACAGCAACAACAACAATCAACACTAAATCTAGAGGTCTCTTTCACTTATCTACTCAGCATAATCTCAACCACGTGTCGCACGCATGTGGGTGTCCAATGCGGAATCGAAAAAGTCTAAACTCAGTGTAGATTCAGCTGCAGTCAGAATAATGAACGAGACACGAATATTTAATACCCATGTTAAATCAGTCCGATCTCCATGTTAACTGTTTTGTGGTCGGCAAACCCTTGACGCATTCTAATCTATTTTAGACTCTCCGGGTGAAGGTGCCTACCCGACAGTAGAAATTGATTTTATTTTTGAAGCTATAGGTGTCGGACTCCAGTCACAGCGGAAAAATTGCCACTTTCCAGGATTCGAGCATATAGAGATGATGATCCTCAGTGAGGACGAAACGCTCATCCTGAATTTCGCTGTAAGTCATCTCCAGTAAGCAATCATAGCAATATCTAAGCATCCATCAAAAACGTGAATAAGCCCAAATGAGGGTATTTATTTCAGTATGAATGAGCGATCACAAGTATTGAATAAGTTGCACTAATTAGGGTTATTCAAAACTCTGCACACTGAAAGTTAAATACAAGTCTTTGAAGACACTCTTTGGCATAACATCCTAAAATGTAATCGATAATTATTTTTTAAGTCCCTGTTTCCTATACACATCGATGGTCTGCCTATATTTATAAATTATACATGCATGTAAGTGTATGTAGGAAAGTAATTTCTCCCATTATTTTTAGATATTTCAAAAGAACAGAGTTGAATTCGAAAAATACCTGAAAAAGAAAACATGACACTCTTCCTGTTCCTGATATTATCGTTATACAAGAAATTTTCATCGATTTTAGAAAAGATACAGTTACATTTTTTATATCAGACATATTTTTGTGTGCATTTCATTTCAAGTATGATAGCTTGCGTAATTATTTTGGCTAAAAATGAGTAGAATTCAGTCACGAGATGGAAAAGAAAGAATAGAAATCAGAAGCGAAGCAGTTCAGATTACCTAATCTAGAAAAAGGAACATAAAACGAGAGAGGGAGAGATAGGAAGAAAGAGAGAGATAGTAATTAGAGAAAATATTGTAAGCTTTTCAGAATCGGGGAGATGGGGAAGAGTGAACACATTTATGTTACTGTGAAGAATCTTAATCTATATTATCAGCAAACCTCTCTGCCTGGCCCCATGATTGCCTATAAGATCTCATCTCCTCTTCACCACATGATTGCCTACATTTCATCCTCGAAACACAGTCCTACTCAACATCTCCTGGCGTGCTGTGTCATTCAACGATTTCCTTTGGTTGTTTCCATCGAACCTCCATTTCTTCTACCATATCTATATGGTGATAGGTTCTTGATTGAATTGTTCCTAGGGTTTATTTTTGTTAATTTGTTCCGGAAAGGCGTCTGATCCTTAGGATGGAGCAACCGAAGTCAGCTGTTGATGGAAGTCTGAAGTAGGTTGCTGGAAATGCCTTTTCGTAAGTCACGCTTCAAGTTTCTTACCCATATAGAAGCAATAACTGGTGAAAATTAGAATTTTGTCCTTTATGTTTTGATTTCAGCAAATAAAGGTTTGCCCTGCCTTTTCTATTCTGAAAATGACATCCTCACTTATGCTGACTGCCTGTAGTTTGAAACGATGCTCTGTAAATCAGTGAAGGTAGTGACCATTTCAAATTTATTCTGTCGATATTGATTTCTGATTGCTGTTGTTGTTGGTTGGTTGGTTAATTCGTTATCTTTATCAGATTAAGGAATATTACTGATTGTGATAGTAGTCAGCCTTTTCTTACCTCTGTCTGCATTTCAAAAGCTAGTCTGAGTTTTCCGTTGTAGATCCCATGACACATGTCAATGTCATAACCCTATTGAATGAAGTTGATAAAGATTTTGAGCCTTTCATAGTGCTGAAGTACTTTCTAAATTACTTCATAGTTCAGGCTGAATATCTATCAAGTGTACATATATAATAATGCGGAATTATCTGCTATATTGTTTGCGCATTATATTTGATCAGAATGATACCTGAGAAACCTTAAATACTAATTTACCTGAAATCTTACAGAAACAACTGAAAAACTGTTGACGTACGTATATATGGAGAGTCATCATGGAACTAAACGTTATTTTAACATTTTGTGAGTTGTTCAAGCGTACATATTTATTTGAATATACAACGGTTAAGTGACTCACCTAACTCATACCATCCATACAGTTATTCAGTAAATTCCGTCCTCCTTTATGGTTGTGAGACCTGGCCACTGAGAGTGGAAGACATGAAAAGGTTGGCTAGCTGTCTTTGATCATAGGTGCCTGCGCTCTATTTCCCGTGTAAAGTGGCATAATAAGGTGAGCAACATGGAGGTTAGGCGTAGAGTTCTAGGTAAACAGGGAAATCAATCGACGAAGTCGTGAAGATACAAAGACTGAGATCGTTAGGACATGTGTTACGTATGCCAAGCCATCGCCTCCCTCGACGAGCAATGTTAGCGGATATAGGGTCAGGCTGGAAAAAAGCTAGCGGCGGTCAAACAAAAACTTGGCACCAGTCAATGAAATCCACAACAGTTGGTCTAAGCCACGTAGGAAGGTGTAGACTTCTTGACTGGTTTGGGTCCTCGGGACGGTAAAAATCTATGGTTGGAAACAATTGGTGACATGGCTCAAAATCGTTCTCAGTGGCCAGCGCAGATGCATCCACTCCTTGTGACTTATGATCTTCAATTAAACTGTTTTGTATTTCTTTATTACTCCTTTGTCTCACACCTCTGCTCACTGTTTCTATTATGCTTTTCTTGTACTTTCTTCTCTTGCTTCGCGTGCTACACGGAATGTGGCGACTTGAACTTCCGCACATTTGTGCAAAGCTCTATGTCGAAAACAGACAGACAGACAGACAGAAATTCTGGTTGAAAGTAACACTTTTTCATAATACGCAGAAACTTCTCAAACACTACAATGGATTCATGTATTTCTTTCCCTTGAAGAATTTGAATAAAGTAAGAATAACAGTTGTGGTTTGTGCAGAATAATATATGTTATCATCATTGCTTATTTCGTAGGCTTCTCATCAGCTCAATTGCAGACAGCCTAAATAAATTATGAGATTTATGTACTCAAAGGTTTTAACATACTTGCAAATGTTTACATGATGTCAGTTGACAGAAGGTTTCGCAATTAGTGGACGGTGCTCAGGAATATTATGCTTTTACAGTTCTTAGACAGGCAGTTCAAATTTAAACAAAAATAACTGTATGCATACAACGGTAAAGGAGTTACGTAATAGAGACGAGAAATGCGTAAGATGCTAAGGTGGCGATGTACTTAGTTCATCTCAAATCGTAGAAACAAGTGACTGGTAACTGGATGCTTTATTCTCTCTCTCTCTCACCTGATTTCGCAATCTTCAGCAGCTTTAACCTCACCCCTTCCTCTGATATACTGTAATTTTGCTTGTCTCTTGTTTCTGTGATTTGAGTTAAACTCATTACATTGTTACCTAGTTTATTAGTCGCTCAGTATTTTAAGCATCTCTTGTCTTTATTACGTAACTCCTTTACCATTGTATGCATACAGTTATTTTTGTTTAAACTTTAACTGCCTATGTTAGAACTTTATAAGCGTAATACTTCTGAGCACTGTTCAATAATTGTTCAACCTTGTGTCAACTGACATCATGTACACATCTGCAAGTATGTTAAAACTTTTCCGTACATAAACCTCATAATTTATTTAAGCTGTAAGCAGTTGACCTGATGAGATGCAACGAAATAAACATTGATGATACCATATATTATTCTGCACAAACCACCACTGTTGTTCATGCTTTGTTCACTACAATTCCGTTCACTATTTAAATGCTAGAAAAATGTACTTAAATTGATGTTTATTAGTTTCATTAATGACAAATTACACTATAGTACACCAGCAGGTAGAAGCGGCCTGCTTAAAACTTGACCTACTAAAAACGTCCGTCTCCCTCGCTCTGTTATATATATATTTTCCCTCGTTTGGTTTTTTTTAATCGACTAATATATGACCTCCAATGGTATTATCTACTCATGTGTAGTTTTTAAATGTTTACAAGCTTTTGAATGGCAAGTACGTACTAAACTTGTGAGCAGCGAGTTCAAATAGATGGGATAACTTTTGTTGAGTTATTTCCTTGGGTCTCAAAATGTCCCTTTGAACTTCATACAAGTAGCTTTCAACAAGATGTCGTAGATTTCTTGAAGGAGGCAAAATGGATATACCATGATGTAATGGTTTGTGTTTCAACTGAGAGAAGATTGTGTCACAGGATGAACTGTCAGTTAATGCTTCACTTGAAGATATTGTACGGAGGAAAAAACACATAACACGCAATAAACTCTGCTGAAAATTCTGTACATTATATGATTACCGTCAAGAATAGAGCTTCGGAAACGTTCCTTTATAATTAGTGATTACATCTCACATTTTAGTTTAGTGTTACTCTTCAGCATAATGAGGAGTAATTAAGTCCTTTAAAATGGGCAAATATCATCTTGATGTTTTCTGGTAAATAGTGACTAGCAGTGGAATACGGGTAGCGTTTTTAGTCATGTTTGAGACTCATTACCTCTATGTGCCTACAGTCCTCAGGGAGTAGTGGTGCGTTGACTAAAATACATCACTGAACCAGCCGTTCTAGGACCCAACACATTAACAGAAACGACGAAACGACAGAAAGAAACAAAAATTACCTTCAAGAAGTTATTATTTCTTCTTCTTCTTCCATGTTCACTGATATTGAATTCCGTTTATTCTGACAACGGAGAAAGAATATTTCAGCTAAAACCACGGACACGTAAACTCAAGCACACAATATTCCTGCAATTACTTTAATTGAAACTAATGTCATGAGTCCGGTCTTTCGTCTGGTGCACATTGAGTCCTACTTACTAGTCAAGTTTACAATATGGCCAGCATACTAGGTGGCTACCAATCATGGTGCATGCTGAATTTATGTAAGATGATTGAAGTGTACAACACGGGAAGCCCTAGATCTATGTTCTATTATTATTATTATTATTGTATACTTTAGTTCCTAGAGGAACATAGGGCTTCAGCTGCGCACCTCCATTGCCTTCTGTTTTCTGACAACTTTTTCACCCCGCTCCAGGTCTGTCCACATGCTTTCATCTCCTCCTCGCATGACCTCCTCCAATTCACCCTTGGACGACCAACTCGCCGCCTCCTTTTCGGGTTCCACTCGAGCGATTGTCTAGTGATGTCATTTGGTGGTTTCATCAGAGTATGGCCAATCCACCTCATATTCTTCCTGCCTATTTGTTGCACAATCGGTTCCTGGTTGGTTCGCTTCCAGAGATCTTTGTTGCTGATGTTTTCTGGCCGGCCATCTGAACTTGCGTATTGAGCGAAGA
The DNA here is from genome assembly GCA_944472135.2 of Trichobilharzia regenti. Lineage (NCBI taxonomy): Eukaryota > Metazoa > Platyhelminthes > Trematoda > Strigeidida > Schistosomatidae > Trichobilharzia > Trichobilharzia regenti. The sequence continues at coordinate 62,385,313 of OX235267.1, forward strand.
AAACTGTTAATGAAGGTCTGAAGTTTGTTTGAGATGCTCTTTATTACTCGCCAAGTCTCTGATCCGTATAGTAGCACTGACTGACATTACATTGGAGTTGAAAATCCGGATCTTATATTTGGTGCTGAGTGCTGTTGACCTCCACACAGACATGAGAGTAATGAAAGCTTATCTTGCTTCTCCGATTCTGGCTTTGATATCCTCGTCAGTTCCGTTGCCTGTAGTTGAAACGATGCTTTCCAGGTAGGTGACGGAGTTTGTTTCTTTCAGGTTCCTCCAATTTATGCTGATTGTTGTCTGTTGTTGTTGTTGCTGTTGTGTTGCTAGGAATCTTCATCACCTACCTCTGTTTTATCTATGCTCACCTATCGTCCTATCTTTCATGCATCTTGTGCCAACTTGTTGCTTTTCACTTGCATATCTTCCAGTTTGTGAGAAATCAGACATATATCACCAGCGAAGTCTAGATCCTCCAAGTCTTTTGTGTGAGTCCATTTTATTCCTGTTCCCTTGTTGGTTGCCGTTGTCTGTCGCATTATCCAATCTATTGCAATCAGGAAGATCATTGGTGATAGTAGACAGTCTTGTCTTACTCCTGTCCTCACTTCGAAGACTTTCGTAATTTTCCCGTTGTGGATTATTTGGAATGCAGCATTGTCGTACAACTGTTGGATGAGATGTATAATTGTCGATGACACCCCGTAGTAGCGAAGTAGTTTGCAAATCACCTCTCGATCGACGCTGCACTATCGAAGGCCTTTTCAAAGTCGATGAAGTTGAGGGAGAGAGGTGACTGTCATTCCAAGCTTTGTTCAATGATAAACCGTAGAGTGGCGATTTGATCGATGCATGAGTTGTTTCTCCTGAATCCAGCTTGTTCCGGTCGAAGTTTTTCATCCAGGTTGGCTTGTTTGATTCTCTGCAGGATGATGCGGCCTAGTATCTTGCTTGGAATGGACGGAAGCATGCTTGTCGAAAATCATTGGCAAGGGATATATGTAGTCATGGAAGAACTTATATTATGACAGTAGTCGCTAGCTGTTATCCAATCAAATTATTCATTACATTCTCATGGAAGAGTCTCTAAGTTGCGGGTGATCCGGGTTCGAATCTCGAAGCAAACGAGTGCCAACTTCACACAAAAACGAGATTCTAAACTTTCTACCCATCTAATAATTTATTTCTCTCCTTTGCCCCCCCCCTTAAAAATACCCACCTAGACGTATAAAATAAAAACAAGCGATTCACCGAAGAGAGTAGTTCAGTCAATTTCATATGATTGTATAGCTTAGTAAATGAAATCACTGAAAAGAGTCTATTCGCTGAGCTGATATTTTAGAAAATGAAAATAAGTGATTCAGTGTGAGGCGAGGCTCTTTTCAACTAGTTTATTATCAAACTGTACAATCATAAAAAAAAGGATGATTTTGTTTTGAAATTCTAATGTGTGAACTGAAACAAAATCATTTATGATTCTAATCACTGTTAGACATCAAGTGATAGGGTAGGTGACGTCATTTGTAAAATTGTTCATGAATATATCATGGATAAACAGGATTACTAGCAGGATAAAACATTTTGTAACTAGAGATGCGAATTTCGATAAGATGGTAACATTGTAAAAACAACCAGTTATCATGAGAACTTATAAATAGCGTATGGCACTGGGAGTGATTTATAAAGTGAGAATAACATTACCAGTCGAAAAAAAGATTAGAGGTGATGAATATACATAGTGAATAAACAAAACAAAAACAAAAAAAACCGGCGCTAAAATAGAAATTCTGACCATAATAATTTAGCATAGAGAGATTGGAACAATGAAAGGAGTGGTTGAACAGAGGGTTTCTGTCTCGATGGCCATCGCTTCAGCAATACAGATGAGTTGGTTACATAATAGCTACGGTTTTTTATAGCTTACTTTAAATTAACGGATTTTAGAGACAATTTAAACAGTATTTGACTAGATAGATGCTCAATTATTGCGTTTCGTACAACTCCGCTTCCATCTCTCGACAAATACAAACTTTAGAAACTAGAAGGATTGAGTGAAGAAATATTTACTTTTCAATTAGATCCTCATCTCTGGCTTTACTCTAATATATATCATTTTTATTACAATACATGTCCAGCTATATCGAGCAGGTTAATCATCGTATTTCCGAACATCATCCAGCATAATTAATCAAGGGACAAACAAGATCTATTCTTAGCTCTATTGTAGCACACCTTGTAGATAGTGAGTAGAAGATTGGCGTTAGAACAGCATTTAAAATTATTTGTCGCATTTCTACTAACCTTAATTTTGCTTTAAGAATTCGTCTTACACTTCTTCAAACCCCACAACCTAAACCTTTAACAACCATAAAAATTTATAATTGTCCAAATTATTTCATTATATTTCTGACTACTTCATCTTTAATTAAACGCTATCCTTGTAAAATTATTTTATTCTTATGACCACTTCAGCCTTAGTTACAAGTTACCATTGTCGAAATCGTTTTCTTTTCTTTAACAATCTGTTACGTAATCAAACGTATGCCTTAATTACTCTTCATTTTTCTAAAATTATGCATCACAAAATCCATGTGTTGTATTCATTTCTACCTTTTAATTGTGTGTATTAATTTTTTTCGTTAATTATCACCCCATTGACATGTTGATACTGATTAAATATTGTTAGTAAACATATCAGTGCCACTTCGCTGGTAAACTGTTGTGTATTGCAATAGAAATCCTACGAATATATTTATAGGATTTCATCATGAGCTGACATTAGTTACAGAACCATTGGAAAACCCGGGAGTACTGGACAGTTGTTTCGTCCTAGTTTGAGACTCTTCATCAGTACGCACCCACTGGGGTTCGAATCCAGGACCTTCTGGTTACAAGGCGAGCTCGTAGACCATTGAGCCACTCACTGGGACCCGATCCAATGGTCCTTGAATTCTAACTTCTGCCAATTCACGACATAGCGCGACCACTTCGAAGTGTCTTCTTCGATGAGTTACTGCCTCATCTTCAACCTGCTGTACCCTACTGGTCACGGCTTCCCACCAGAACCCCAGGTTAATTGCCTGAATAGGGCAAGTCGCTAGTGAGCATCAGTTTAATTTTCAAGTGTGGTTTTGTAGGGATTTGGTTTGATTGTATGGAGGATTGCGAAGTGGTCGCGCTATGTCGTGAATTGGCAGAAGTTAGAATTCAAGGACCATTGGATCGGGTCCCAGTGGCTTAATGGTATACGAGCTCGCCTTGTAACCGGAAGGTCCTGGGTTCGAACCCCGTGGGTGCGTACTGATGAAGAGTCCCAAACTAGGACGAAACAGCTGTCCAGTACTCCCGGGTTTTCCAATGGTTCTCTAACTGATGTCAGCTCATGATTAAATCCTCTATGGATTTTTATTACAGTAGAGACGGAGATGAGGATCTAATTGAAAAGTATATATTTCTCCACTCAATCTTTTTGCTTTCTAAATGTCTAAATGGGGATTTTTTTCTATCTTGAAATAAAAACGTAATTAATGGAAATTTGTCATAAATAAAAAAATATACGTAAATTAAAGCACACTTTGGTTGTACGTAAATAGTAAACGGAATTATAGTGTTTAAGAAGTTTCTGTGTCTTAGGAAGTAAATGTTATTTTCAACCGAAATGCACTGCATAAGGCTCACACGCTGACTCAATAGACAATAGACCATATACACATCCCGTTAATTGTTTATGTAAGTGACTGGTTGGCTAAAAGAGTAACACTCAGACTCACCAGTTATAGGATTATGGTTGTGCTGTTGATATTCTACAGGATACTATTCTCACCAGACTCAGTATTTCTTATTACCCGCTAATTAACCACACAACCTGATCTACTAGTACCGATTATAAAATACAAACGAAAAGACTCACCCTTTGATGAATTTTTGATTAAAGCAATAAAAGGGATTTATGTAGACGACTATGGTACCAGTATCTGTTTTGTCAGCTTCTTATCAGCTCCCTACAGCCGACAGACACAAATCTCAGTAAGCAGTGCTCAGAAATTACACTACCATTATTCATAACCAGAAAGTGTGAGTTTAAACAAAAATGCATATTTGCGTACAACGATAAGAGAGTTACGTAATAAAGACAAGATGTGGGTAAGATGATTATTGATTGATGAAATGAGTAACAGGATGGTGAGTACAACTTAAATCGTAGAAACAAGAGACAAAAAAGTTATGCTATAGCAATGATGGGAAAGGTTGAAGCCAAGGATTAAGTAAAGAAATCAAGTTACTCATACAATGTTTTCCTGATGGAATTCTCACCTAGCAAAGTAATTAATAATGTTTTGTTTGCCTAATAAACCTAATAATTCTAGACCTTTACCCAAAAATTTATAATTTCTATGAATTGTTTTGTAAATTACACAACTTATTGTGCTGTCGTTTGATGTGTAGCAATGATTGCAGCCATAAATCATTTTATCTCAGGTTACATTATAATTTCAAAATAAAACCATGTATTCAAATGTTGGTTTGCAGTGATTTGACTGGTTTCAGCATTTCATCACTAACTGACATTGATTAGAAGACCAGCGGAAACCTGGGAGTACTGGACAGCTGTTACATCTTAGTTCATTTCTCTTCAGCGATACACACCCACTGGGGTTATAACCCAGGACCTTCTGGTCACAAGGCGAACTTATAGACCATTAGGTCACTGGGACTTGATCCCATATTCAAGTGTGTGCGTACTGTTGAAGAGTCGAAAACCAAGACGAGACGGAGGTCCAGTACTCCCAGAGTTCCCAATGGTCCTATAACTAATGTCAGTTCACGATGAAATTCTGAAAATAAGGGATGCAAAAGTGTACGAGTTGACACTAAATTCGTTGAAAAGAATGTTTCTTGACCGAATCACTTGTATTCATTTTCTAACAGCCAATGAGAAAACTTAGTTCGATTAAAGTCTCATCGCCTAAATCACTGGGCCACCTAAATTTTCTGCCAATAGAAACGAATCGTCTTAACTCCATTCCACATTGTTTTAATGCTCTAATTACCGCAATGAATGACAATTCCTACTTCCGCAGTATTTCAAATAAGTTTTCACAATCCACTACTAATGTTTCGAAGAGAACACTGTGAAATAGTACTGGAGGCAGCTTAGGGTATTCAAATATCGCTTCGGACATTATGTGAATTAAAGATTCTATAAAAGAAGTCAATACCTTGCAATATAACCCTCTGAAAATTCCCTGCTGTGTATAAGCGTACGTTACAGAATCAAGCTATTATTTTTAAGGAATGACTTATAAAATCTTCTTTCTGAATAGATCAATAAGGTTTGAGGCGTCTGATAGTAATTGCTTCGGCAAACTTAAGGAGAATTGAACTATTGTGTTCACCAGTAATCTTAAAAGATTTCGTGATATCCATCTCATGACCCGTATTGATGAGATGTCGAACAATGTCACTATTGTAAGCATTTCTGCTCTTGAGACATTCGCCTTTTGGAACATATTCAGAGGTGGGCCCTTCTTTTTGTTCTTACAACGTAACTATCACCGCAGACACATGTATGTTTGTATACATAATGAGAGTTAACAATGGGAAGGGTATCTCTTGACTTTTATTTTAATCAAAGAGCATATCATCCAACAAATTCGAACCGACTTGGACTCAAGATAAGTTGTGTCTAGTGATACATTCGATTTTCCGCCAACTATTTTTGTAATACTATCGCCTTTAAAATCAAGTTGAATGAAGATAGGCTTTTTTCCACTGTAGTTTGCTCGACATTTCAGCCTTAACATCTTTCATACTTGTTAATAAAATTCTGAGGGTAGCCTCTGTTTTTCAATATCTTTCCAAGAAGCAGACAGTTTTGACTGGTCCTTGTTTATAGCTATTTGGACAAAAACTACTATAATGTAAATACTGTCCGTTTCATGTCGATGTTCGGTAAATTGATCTCTGGAGACTACTATCTTCCAGATGTAGCACGGCGACTTCAAGCAAATGAAACTTTCCATCATTTCCATGTTCCATGGTAAATTCAACATTTGTGTGTGTGTGTCGTTGAATGATAAAAGGAGTTAAAAGCCAGAACTTTCATTGTTATATAACTGAATTTTATATTTTCTCGTTGATTGACTGGGCATGTCGGCCTCTTATGCAGATGCTCCGACGATGTCTGGGCATGTAGTCAGAATTTAATTGGTGGATGGTGAATAACAGTGGAGTCCAGGATGCGAATTCCGTCCCATTTGACACTCGTCATCTGGATGTGCCCACATTCCTCTGTGTGATGATGTTCCCACCGAGATTCGAACCAAGTGCCTATAGTTTCAAACTTCAAAGCGCTACCCACTAGACCACTTGGGCCACGAGAGCCACCTCTTGTGCAACGGGTCATATTATTTTAATTGAATTTTAGATTTTCCCGTCTATTGATTGAACAATAGTGCTCGGTCTCATGGTTGACATGTCGGCTTCTTGTGCAAATGCGCATCCTGGAGTCCACTGCTAGTCAGCATCCACAAATTTACTACTAATAAAATGCCAAGACATCGTCGAAACATCTGCAGAAGAAGCCGACATGTCTACCTGAGACCGAGCACTTTGGTCTAATATATCGACAGGCAAATCCAAAATTCAATTAAATTAATTGTAGTGGACTGGATTATGCATCAGACAGTGGGAAACGAGCAGACGGGGATATCCTGGACCGACGTGTAGAACCTAGGAGACATGGATTTTGCCTTTGGATGATTTATGTTTGATGTCACACAAAACCGAAGACTCACAAGTGAAAACCGACAGACTGGTCAAAGAAGCAACAAAGACAGGACTCCAAGTGAACATAGACAAGAAGGAGGTTATCAAAATAACCAACCAACAACAGCAGAAACATCCAGCGTCAATCACAATCAATGGGAGGGATTTGAAAGAAATAACTTCATTCACTTATCTAGGGGGCATTGTCTCAACTAAAGGATGGACGGACGAGGATGTCAAATCGAGCGAGAATCGGGAAGGCGAGAAACACATTCATCAACCTGAAATCAATCTGGAAATCTTCGTCACTCAGCCAGCATCAACAACGAAATTCGGTAGGATTTTCAACACAAACATCAAGTCAGTCAGTTCTTCTATATGGATCAGAAACCTGGCGGGTCATAAAGAATATTTCCAAATAGGTTGCAGACTTTCATCAACAACTGTCTTCGCTCTACACTGAAGATCAGATGGTCGGACAGAATTATCAAGAGGAAATTATGGGAACAAACAAAACAAGAAGCAATCACCCAACAACAACAAATATGCAGGAGAAACTGGAGATGGATTGGAGAATCACTGAGGAGGCCGCTGAGTGACATGGTGCGTGCGTCAAGCCAGTGCTCGAGTGGAAGCAGGCCGAAAGGGAAGAGGCGAGTGAGACGTCAGTGCAAGAGTGACATGGAGGAGATTGTGTGAAGAGGAGTTGAAAGAATATGGACTAAGATGGATGCAGGTGAAAAGTACTGCATAAGGAAGACAGGAGCAAGTGGAGACGTGCAGTTGAAGCCCTATGCAACACTAGGAACCCAAGGGAACAACAATAAAAATATGACCCGTTGCACAAGAGATGGCTCTCGTGGCCAAAGTGGTCTAGTGGGTAGCGCTTTGAAGTTTGAAACTAAGGTCACTGGGTTCGAGTCTCGGTGGGAACATCATCACTCACAGAGGAATGTGGGCACATCCAGATGACGAGTGTCAAGTGGGACGAAATTCACATCCTGGACTCCACCGTTATTCACCATCAGTTAATTAAATTTCATTGTTATACACTGCAAATGTGTCACCAAAATGTCAACAATAAGTTGTTTTGCCGGTTGCAGGATTTAACATTTTTCTGTCAAGATTGGACCTGGAGATTGATGCCATAATAGGGATAAGTGACCAGTCCATAGCTACACCATCTGTTTACTTGTCCCTTGTTTCCATGATTTCAGTTGCAGTCACCACAGTGTTGACCAATTTATTAGTCACTCACCATTTTGCTCAACTCCCTTACCGTTGTATTCAAGCATGTTTTTTGTTTAGACTAGCACTTACTGGTTATGACTAATGGTAGTGTGATATTTGAGCATTGTTTGCTGAGTTCGGAGTCCACCATCAACTGACATGACGTGACATTTGTGAGCTGTAAGCAGCTGATGAGAAACCAAAGGAAGAACTGATGTTATCATCGTATTCTGCGCAAACTTCTGCCTTTTGTTTCATCCAAGGAATCTCAGTTATTTAGAAATTCCTGTGATGACACTGTATATAAATCACGTAAAATACTAAGCCTTATTGAGGAAATCATTTTAGAAACCTTTATAGCTGATGAAGACTATAAAGCACCCGTGTAGAACTGTGGACTGTGAGGATGTGCGTTTTGCCTGCCTAGCGGGCAAGATCAAAATTTGGTCGAATTCTCGTCAGATGTTCAGAGGCGAAGACCAAACTTAAAATACACTTAAAGCAATCACAGGCAAGCTAGATGTTCATTAAGCCAGATGTTAGGTCAATCCAATTTCGTCGGCTTATTTTAAGATGCAACTTTATTCCCGTGAGATGATAGGTACAAAGGTACAGTGTGAATGACATTCAATGGAAGAGTAAGAAGCATTCACAGTGTGATTCCGTATCCCCCTTGTTAACTAACCATCTAAGTAAACAAAAACCTGAAGGGGAAAATGAACAATGTGTTTTGTGTATTACAGAATTAAAAACCTATGCTACTCATTGTATCATGAGATCAATTCTATCACAGAGGGTGAGGAGGGGATTAAAACAGACATCAGACCATAGAAGTCATTCGCTATTTATGAATCCATAAATCAACTTTAAAGTGTAGTTTATTTTTTTTTACCTGTGTTTTAATTTACTAAATTACACGTGGGAATTTAAAATAAAAGAAATAAATTAAAATTTATAGTTCTATAATACAATTCTAAAATGTGATTACTAAATATTGTAATGGTTAGTTAATCACAGATAAGTAGCGTCTTACTGTCTGAGTTATACATATATATATATGAATTTATTTAACTTTGTCGGTATAGCTGATTGTCGCATTAACTTTATACCAATGGATATCTAATAAGGTGAACTAAACTGCTCCTTCCTTGGTATTGATAGTATGTCTAGGTGGGTTCTTTTGAACTTCAAGAGATACAGGTGCAGGTGTATTCACTTCCAATAGGCTACAGACTTTCATCAACACTTGCCTTCGTTTCAAACTAAACATTAAATGGCTAGATAGGATTGCGAATATAGGACTCTAACAGGCGATGAAGCAAACCAGCGCATAAGACGTTAACAGATATGCAGAAAGAAATGGAGATAGATTGGATATACTTTATGAAGACTGCTGAGTGATATTACGCGCCAGACATAATGCTGATTTGAAGTCGTATGGTAAACAACAAGCTTGTCATAGGTAAGACCCTTAACATCAACAGTCTATACCGGATGTGATTTACTAAATTCATTAAAGTAGATCCATTTCAAATGATAATAAACAGCACAAATGCGGATCCCATTAGGGTTTCGATGAGACTGAGTTCTTTTTCAGAAACAGAGGCAGGTAGAAATCCTTTGTTTGACGGTTTAGAATCATTGTCTCAGAAATTAGGAATAATAATATCAATCATGATTTGCTTTGTATTGAACGATAACAGGCCGGTTCCCAGCGTCACTAGTAATAATTGAGATATATAGAAAACATTGTATGTCATTGTATATCAATCAGGACAGTTCATCTTTGTCTGTTAGGTTCCTTTATGAAGCATAGAACAAATATATTCGGCAAATATTTCCTTGTATACTGGTTCAAATTCTTACAGTGTCTAGAAACACACTATGTAGTATAAGGACAAAGATTTGAACAGGATATCAAGGGTTGTTGACAGTTTAGCTAACACATAGATTAAACTGTGTTATCTTTAACGAGAAAAGCTCATTATTTCAGTCGAAACTAGATGTGTATCCTGATTTTCTTGACTTCAAATGTGTTTACCAATGCGCATGGTCTTTTTCTAGCAATTAAATACCAAGGTTTGACAGTAGAGCGTCCATCTGAGTCATGACAACCTATCTCTGTTTTTATATGAAAAGTAAGGAAGTGTTTTCAGGTAAAATCTTAAGGCACAAGACCTACAGCTCAAGTAACAGTTCAGTACTTCCTGGAATTTCAATGGCTGTCTAACTGACTTCAGCTCATGATTACACTTAAAATCAGTCTAGCATTCAATTTAATCAATGTGCAGAGGAGACCCAGTTTACTCTGACTCGCTGAAGCCAATGTCACAAAATGATTCCAACCTCACCACTGTATACAAGAAGACAGTATGACGATTAATGTTGGTAAAACGTTTGAGCATGTATATAAGATCGGCGTACTGCCTATGATTCTTGAACTAGGATGAATCAGCAGCTGTCCTGTACTGCCTGGTTTTCAATGATTCTCTAACTGATATCAATCCGTGATCAACTCGTAAAAAACATAACAAACCCTCACAAAGCAACTATAGAAAATTAATCTGACGTTCGCTATTGGCTGGTTACAAGATGGTGTTTCCTGGAGTCAGTTCTAGTGAGAAGTCGTGACCGGTGAGGTTAATCCAGTCACGTGTGAGAATGGATGTCCCACCGATGACATTGGTTAGGGTATCGCTAAATCACGAATAGGTAGAAGTCAGAATTCATGTGCTGGCCATTGAATCAGATGGGGGCCCAGAGGCTGAATAATAATAATAATTTTTGCTTTATTCCAAAAACAGTACTCATGATACAGCAAGGAATTTTCAGCATTCAGTACAATGTTGCATCTAATTTACTCAAAAAAGACAAAAAAATATTAAAAATACACAATTCATAATAGTAATAAAACGATTGTTGTAGCAGCTACGTAGCAAAATACTGTGTGCCATACGGAGAAAAATATGTATAATGTACAAAATTGTAGTAATAATAGTAATACCAACTAATATAAAATAGCAGAGTAACGATTTACACGATATAAAGTGTGACACCATTAAATACAGAAAGATGAACGATAAAAGGGTCGATTCACTGTGCTAATTACATAGTAACTTGTAAGTTTCACGTCTAACAGAGTCTTCGTCACATAAAGTACGGGCTAAATAGGGTATTGTAGAATTTCTATACTTAGTGGTACGAGCATATAACTTTTTATATTGACTTCTCGTCCTACCTGATGAGATACAAGGGGATAGGTGTGAATAAAGGGGGTGCAGAGGGTCTGACAGTATAGCCTTTGCCCATTTTGTACAGGAATTTATATGTCTCTTGACTATAGTATTAGGGAGCTCATGCAGTGGCAGATCACAAGCCCTACTCACAGCATTTAATACAATTCCTTATATGATATAGTCTTTTTTGAGAAGCCCAGGAAAGATTAATGGAGAGCAATAGAGTACAATAGGTAAAATAGAGGAGTTTAAAAACTGCAAAACTAAAGGTTGGTTGATACCTGATTGTCTTAACTTTTTAATGTAGAAGGTAAGACGAAACATTTTCTTAGAGATAGATAAGATATGGGATGACCATGAAAGGTCAGAGGAAAAAACTAGTCCAAGGTATTTAATGCTTGACTTGGTTTCAATTTCCATGCCATCTATGCTACAGGCATCATGGGAACTAACTAGTTCATGTAAGTCACGTCGATGCTTGAAAGTAAAGTCAAGCACCTGACATTTGGAAGGATTTAATATAAGACCATTTGACTTGGACCAGTTGTTGATGTCCAACAGAAAGCTATTAAGTTTGGAGCAGTCAGACTCGGAAGTGATAGGCAGTGATACAGTCAGATCATCTGCATATTTGACAAAGTTAGTTTCGTTTGAATGAGGCAGGTTGTGTAGGAAGAAAGAAAAAAGAAAAGGAGAGAGTACAGCACCTTGTGGAACACCGGATTTTGTAAGCGAGGTAGAAGAAGATTTGCCGTTATATACAGTATACTGCATTCTATCAGAAAAATAGGAATGCAACCAACTCTTTGCCCAGGATCCTGTTTGCTTCAACGATAGCTTATTTAATAAAAGGCCCCTAGGTACAGAGTCAAAAGCAGATGTGTAGTCTAAGAAAGCACTACGAACATATTTAGCACCTTTGTCTAAACAAGAGACAACATTGTGATATAAGACAACCGCAGCATCCAAGGTACTTCTACCATGTTTGTATGCAAATTGGCATACGACTCAGCTTGTTTTGTAACCGGAAAGTTCTGGGCTACAAATTTTGGCAGTGGGTGCGTACCGCTGATGATTCTCAAACTAGGATGAAACAGCTGTGCAGTACTCCCTGGTTTTCAATGGTTCTCCTCTCTGATATCAATTTGTGGTCAAACTCAAAAAACAAACCAAATTATTACAAATCAACTCTTTAAAAATAAATTATGATCATATTTGAATACCTTACACACGATGATAAGTTTTTGTTTTATTGGCAATATTTCGAGCAAAGTTACTGCCCGTGATCACGCACCAACTGTGTTGGAATTGTTCTGTTTTCAACTCATACTTTTGTTTGTTCACTCATTTATGTGTATTCAAAATTATATTCCAGGTTGTCGACAGATGTACTGCTAGGTCATCTTTGTTACATGTCTCCGATGTGACCTTAATGAATACAGATTCTGTTATTAGTCTCCCTTTCCATTTGTTCATATTAGATTTCGGAATGCAAACATTGTTCCAATATAGATTGTGGTTCTTGTCTCATGCATGCACAGATTTAGACGAGTATTTTCTTAACTGTTGGAAGTTTGTGTTCCTGTGAGATGGATGACCTTTAGTTAGGCGTTTATGTTCATTCAGTCATATTTTGAGTGATCTGGACGTTTTGCCCACATATTTAGTCGGACAGTCAGCACAAGATCTTTTGTAAATCACATTGTTTTTATCCATCATTTTTATGAGATCTTTCAGTTGATTTATTTTATTTTTAATTAGATTCGTCGGTTTGAACGTTGTGCAAATCCCAATATTTTTGAGGTTTCTTCGAATCGCCTCTGATGTACCATTTTCCTTTGGTATTCTGATATTCATCTTACCATTCTCCTTCTTGCTACTTTCTGGACTTTACCCTATTTTTTCTCTTTTTTATATTATCGCTGATAAACCATTTAGGGTAGTTGTCCTCGAGTAGCATTTTGAATAGGACGTTTATTTCTTTTCGCTGATCAGCTGTTGTAAGTTCCTGTAAGTCTACGTATTCTGTCTGCAAGACCTTGTATTGATTCTCGTTTTTGCCGTATGTGGATTGTCTGGAAGAAAATCAAGAAATCTTTCAGAATGTGTAATTTTTTCTATATTGTATAGTTTTAATGCTGCCGTCTGTTGTTCATTGTAGTTTGCAGTCTAACATAGACAGTTCCCTAATGTCATTCTCTACTTCCATAGTAAATTTTATTGTATGAAGGGTTTGACAGTATGCATATAAGGTCTTTCTGTGTCTTGTTTCGCTCTATCAAAATGTTTACCTAATCTTTGTTTTCAGTCATTGTGCAACAAAAGAAGACAAGGGCCAGGCAACAGATCGTTTATTAAGGAAATCAACACGTATTTATATATTTTCATGTACATTATTATAGATTATTGTTAGCAGAAAACACAGTCTTCTGATTGGTTGTGTTTCTCACAGAAAGTTAACCTTGCATCTCTTTGTGGCTGTTTCTTGAATATCAGATCATCTATATGTTAACTGTATCCGCCTACGCAAAGCCTTTGTTTTCTCTTTTTTCTCACGACCAATATTGGGGACATAAACACTGACGTAAATTACTGCTCACCGATTTTGGCTAACAGGCAGCTCTAAAACAATTGGATTGGTCAATTTTATTTATTATTTTTATTATTGTTGCCTTGGGTTCCCAGTGGAACATAGGGCTCCCAAAACACATCTCTAGTTTGTTCAATTTCCTGATATACTCTCTAGTAGGTCCCACGCTTGTCTGTAATCTCTCATCTTCTCCTCACATGATCTCCTACACCCATTTGTCGTTTCCCGTTCGGATTCAACTCAGATGACGACCTGGCGCATGATTCGATTCGAGAGTTTCCTAAACGTGTACCCTATCCAACTCCACTTTCTCCTACATATTTGTAGAGCAATCAGCTCTTGGTTGGTTCGTTTCTATGCCTTCTTACTACCTGGTTCTTTCTGGTTATCCATCTGATCTTCAGTGTGGAGCCTCTGAAGCCTCAGGATGGTCGGGGGTGGGTGTCTCGCGCCGCGGGTTAGCCACCCCTCCGTACACCTCTTGAAATGCCCCCATATGACCGTGCGTCTTACATAGCCTCTTCTGAGGAAGTCCTACTCACTGCCTTCACGTGGCGGAAGTGTTTATTTCACAGAAGTGAGAGGGCAAAAGCGGATGCCCGGCGCTCTTCACCGGGTTGACTGTCCATTGGATGACAGTCTAGGGGAGATGGCTAAACCCTGATTCCAAACCTTCAACGACTGGCGTATGAAGCTTACCGGAGTTCACCGGCAGACGTATGGACAAAGGGCTTATTGAATGCCCTGGATGTCTGGCCCATTCAAAAAGGCGTATGAACCGGATTCCGGTCACCGGCTGCCAATGGATAGTGGACTCCCTACTCCGCTCCTACTGCCTTGTAGGTCACACTTGGTTGTGTAAAGGCTAGAGCTGTACTCTCAAACAAAAGGCCGAGCGATGCTGGGGACATCACTCTTACCCAATTCCCATGAAACTTCATCAACTCTCTTACAAACATTCGAGATGTTCATGAAGCCGGTTCATCCTCCCGTAGGAGATAGCCGAAGTAAAGTAAAAAGTAAGTAAGTGGAGTCACAGAAGGCAGCTGTTGACAAACGTCTGTAAAATAGCTTGTTGGAAATGCTTATCATGACGCGTTTGCCAAGTTTCTGACCCCCATAAGGGGAACTGATACACTTCATCGTTGTGATGAACACCTGAATCTTGTTCGAACAGTTAAATAACTGTTAAATTTACATATATTCGTTTGTTTACGTAGTGCTTTTTACTTTTATTTACCTCATGTTTTAACTCCTCTCTTGTCGAACTGTCTATCACATTATGTATACACAGATTCTTGTTGTTCAATGAATAACCAGCTGGTTTTCATACCATTTTATCATAACTTGTATAACGTTATTAAATGTTGTTTAGTTTGAATAATAACTATAGAAATATGTTATATATCTAGTTACTGTCATTTTTGAAATAGACGTAAATCTTAGCACGTGTTATCAATGAAGACTGACATCGGCTAGCTTATTTATTTACTTCTTATACGGTAAGCACCAAATAAGTATTTTACCGCTGATTGAATCCAAACTTCATGTTGCTAGGAAGCTGTTAAAATCAGCTTAAACCGACCTGTACAATTCAAAGTAGGCTTCGAGAGGATTAAAACAAAGAATGAAATCAAACTATTGAACCTAGAGCGGATGTATATTACAGCAGTGAGGGTGAACAACCTCGAAGCCCATATCAGTCTGTTATTTGTTGCACGACAATTCGAACGATTATTTAAACCACACACCGAGTGACACAGAAAATTCGCGAACACATGATTTGTCTTCACTGCGGTACTGTTATTATTATAATTGCTCCCTTTGGTTCCAATTTTATTTTATTTTTTTATTACAGCTTGATTCCACACCGTATTTTTGGTACAGGTTTGGAATTTGCAGCATGCGACATCGGAAGCCCAAATTTAGCAGGCCGACCATAGACATCAGGTGTGCGTCTGCAGGCGATCGAACCCCAAACCATATGGATGGTCGGCGGGAGTCCTGACCACTGTGCCACCGATGCACATAAGGCTTCAAAAACACTTCTTCAATTGTTCTATTTTTCGCCATTTATTTGAGCTGTGTAAGATTGCTCATAATTTCTAATGGTTAAACAATCTCCTCCATGTCACCCTACCACCTGCCTCCCACTAGTCACTTCCCATTCGGGTTCCGCTGGAGGTTTTGCTTGTCGCTCTGTGTCATTTAATGGCTTTTTCAATGTATGCCCGATACATCCATCTTCATTTTATCCTACATATTTGTTGAGTGATCGGCTCTCGCCTGTTGGTTTGTTCCCTGCCAGAGTTCCTTGTTGCTGATTCTCTCTCGCCAACAGCCATTTGATCTTTAGAATGGAGTTGGCAAAGGCGACTGTTGATAAAATTCTCCAACTTGTTAGAAATCATTTTCTTGTCATGTAGTGCAAGTTTCTCACCCATAGAGTGTTGGGAATTCGCAACATTCTCTTCATACCGCCGACAGCAGAAGGTTTCCAAATCGGTTTCAGATTGATGAAGGTGTGTGTTCCCTTTCCGATTCTGACTGGTTTTGACATCTTCATCTATTCCGACTGCCTATAGTTGAAACAGTGCTTCCCAGGTAGGTAAAGGAGGTTGTTTCCTTCAGGTTCCTATCATTTATGCCGATTGCTGTCTGTTGTTGTTGTTGCTGTTGCTGTTGGCAAGGTATCTTCATCACCTACCTCTGTTTTATCTATGTTCACCTGAAGTACTATCTTTGAGGCTTCTTCTGCCAGCTTGTTGCTTTTCATCACTTGCGTATCTTCCAGTTTGTGAGAAATCAAACATATATCACCAGCGAAGTCTAGATCCTCCAAGTTCTCTTTTTGTGTGAGTCAATTTTATGCCTGTTTCCTCATTGCCCGTTGTCTGTCGCATTATCCAATCTACTGCAATCAGGAAGATCATTGGCGATAGTAGACAGCCTTGCCTCACTCCCGTCCTCACTTCGAAGGCTTCCGTAATTTTCCCGTTGTGGATTACTTGGCTTGCAGCATTGTCGTAAACCCAACTGTTGGATGATATGTATAATTGTCGATGACACCCCGTAGTAGCGAAGTAGTTGGCAGATGACCTCTCAATCGACGCTGCACTATCGAAGGCCTTTTCAAAGTCGATGAAGTTGAGTGAGGTGGAGAGGTGACTGCCATTCCAAGATTTGTTCAATGATGATCCGTAGAGTGGCGATTTGATCAATACATGACTTGTTTCTCCTGAATCCAGCTTGTTCCGGTCGAAGTTTTTCATTCAGGTTGGCTTGTTTGATTCTCTGCAGGATGATGCGGCTTAGTATTTTGCTTGGAATGGACAGGAGCATAATTCCGCGCCAGTTTTTGCATTGACTTAAGTCTCCTTTCTTTGGTAGTTTGAATAAGTATCTTTTCTTTCAATCCTCAAGAACTTTGCCCTCTTTCCACGCCTTCTCCAGTAGTGGTGCCATCAAGTCCGCTGTTGTCTCTGGGTCCATCTTCAATGCTTCTGTTGAGATTCCATCTGGTCCTGCTGCTTTTCCGGTTTTCAGCATATTGATTGCATTCAGGACTTTCGATTACGTCGGGGGATCAATGTTCACTGGTAGTTCTGCTTCCGTTGTTGGTATTGTTGGGCGTGTTGTAGGTGGTGGTCGATTTAGAAGTCTTTCGAAGTGTTCAGCCCAGTGTTTTCTTTGCTCCACCTCTTTGGTGATTGACTTTCGATTGTCATTCTTTACTGGCTTAATCTGTGTCGGACGTTTTCCCCATAGGTTCCTAGTTGTTTGGTAGATTGTGGCGAGGTCTCCTTTGCCTGCAGCTTGTTCTGCTTCACTTGCCTTTGCTCACACAAAAGACAGTGTTAACGCATAAAGAAATCATTACCATACGTCAAAACAGTGTGATCAGACGTTTCAATTACAATATACTCATGACATATTCTCATACTACTTACTAATAAAAAGTAGTATAAAGTAAAGTACAAAAACAAGAATGAAAAACGACAAATAGAAAAGGAATAAAACTTGTTTGTTTGGTATTTGTAGGTAATCCGATTTTATATGATAAGGAGGAATAGAGCTTACTGATACAGAAAAATCGGTGTTCTCTCCTCATTTTTGTGGATTCTGCGGGTCAAAAGTAATCGATTATCATGGCTAGTATCGAACCCACCAATCGGCAATAGTATTACTACATCATTATTGACATGATGCATATATTGTACTGAAATTCTTTAACCGTATATCATAAAGCGGACAACTGATGGTGTTGATGGAAAACGAACTGTAAACTCGAGTGTTCACCTTGATCACAAATTAATTTCGGTTAGGGAACCAATGAAAACCAGGAAGTACTGAATAGCTGTTTCGTCCCTCTTGTGAACTGTTCAGTAAGTAATACACACCTACGACCAAGCCTAAGGTCGGACCTTGAACCTTCAGGTTGCGACGTGATCTCATTGACCATCTAGCTACCGAGACGAACTGAATGTCCATCAATTCGAACTTCTGCCAATGTACAATATAGCTGAATCACCGGCCAATATCATCTGGGTGAATGAGTCCCAGTGGTCACATTGGTGAGCCCTACTGATATTGACTTATCACCAAGGCTAACTTTAACCTTTAGCCGGTCATTAGCTAGCAGTGAACCAAGTTTCAAGCGTAGATTTGCAGGGATTAAATTGATTCAACAGCTGACTCAAATACAATTGGTGGATGGTGGTTAGCAGTGGAATCCAGGATGCGCATTTCGTCCTATTTGGAACTCGTCATCTGGATGTACCTGCATTTCTCAGTGAGTGATGACGTCATCAATCAAGTCATCATCAGCTGAAGAGTTCCAAATAGGACGAAATGCGCATCCTGGATTCCACTGCTAGCCACCATCCACCAATTGTTTACTAATTAAATGCCCAGACATCGTCGAAGCATCTGTACAAGAAGCCGACATGTCAACCTGAGACCGAGCACTGTCGGTCCAATCAATCGACGGGAAAATCAAAAATTCAATTCAATAGCTGACTCAAATGTTCACTGATGGAAGCCAACTCATCATCGAAACTTAAGTAGACCAAACCGCCCCCAAATCAACACTCGAAGATCAAACGTTTACGGTTGAAATCAGTAAGTAGCCTGCATATTCTCTTCAGCGTATAGTATCATTATTTTTCACCCTGAAAAATGGTATGTAAAATCCAAAGTATATTATCAATATCATTCAGTTTTCTCTCATACACATATGCTACTGAAAGTTTATTAAAGTAGCCTAAGTGACATAACACAAACATCTGTAGAATGTGCCATTGTAATATAATTTCGTTATGTAAGAGTGGAATTAAACTACTCGGTTTTTTTTTTTGGAGGAATTTTGTAGATACGGCATTCGTTTAAAATATTCACCAGGGTTTTTGAATTATCACCTTGTTTATTTGATACTGAGGTTGGAAAAGAGTTTAGATGAAATGATTTCGGGTTTTTCCCATCTACACATAGCATCTTACCAATTATAAATTTTACCCTGAAATTTCAAAGTATTGGTCAGTGGGATTTTGACTGATTTCATGTCACACCACTAGTGTAATTTATTTAGAGAGCCACTTGAAACCAGTTTAATGCATTCAATTTTGGAACTATCAGGAGATGCGCATCCTTGATTCTTCCCACCATAGATCGAACTGAAAAATTCAGGCTACGAAGTAAGGCAGTTTTGGTTTGTAGAGTCGCATATTGGCGAAATTCAGAATCCATACACTTATAGTCAACGGACTCGTTTGTAATCGGAAGGTGCAGGTTTCGATCCATGGGTGTATATTTTTGAAGCGTCTGAAGAGAGATTGACATGACTATCCAGTACTCCTACGTATTTACAGCTTCTCTTACGAGGATTGTTGTCATTAGATGATCGGAGACGATCGGTCTAACTGACTTATGTTTCGTACTAGTTGGCATTCACCAGTCAGCAAGGCATATCTGCAACTACCTTGAAGCATCTCATGTCCTTTCTGAGATTCAAAACCGTGTCACCGAGTGACCACTGAAGTTAGAGAATTTACCGCTGAACTATTCAGGCAAGCGACTGATCTCTTGTAGAACTGTATTGGATACTTCTGATTAGACATTAACGAGTGTCATGTTTCATTTGTTTACAGCAGACTAAATTCTATCACTCAAATTTGCACTGTGACCATCATTCCAGTTGGTTCGCCATCACGGTAAACTCAAGAATTTTGTTATTAGATAGTTGGAGGCAGTCGGCTACAGGAAGCCCTACCCCACCTAGGTTTCTTCCTAGTTGGCATTCACAAATAAGTCAGCAAGGCGTATCTGCGGTTTTGAAGGAGCTTATGAACTTTCTCTAACCAATTTCAGACCAGCACTGGACAATATTCTGAAATGATAAATGACATCAACAGTGATAGCCATTGTCCTTTTTCAAATTTATCTGAAAACCTGTGTTCAGATTATCTCAATAAGATGAAAGACACATTACATTTGCCATCCTTGTTTCTATTTGACTTTTATGCAAAACTTAAATTAGAAATGTTTTAATTTTAGAATTATTCTAAAATTCTATTGGATTGAGCAAATTTCAGTTTCGTTTATTCGTTATTTTAC
Organism: Trichobilharzia regenti; assembly: GCA_944472135.2. Lineage (NCBI taxonomy): Eukaryota > Metazoa > Platyhelminthes > Trematoda > Strigeidida > Schistosomatidae > Trichobilharzia > Trichobilharzia regenti. The sequence continues at coordinate 62,405,746 of OX235267.1, forward strand.
AAACCTGAATTCTAGTATCTTGAAATTTATTCAATGTTCGTTTTGAAGTCAGACAATAAACTCAAACTGATGTGTAATTGAAGATACCAGGCTTTTTGTCGTACAGAATACATTTAAAGTTATTGAACATGTTTTTTATAAGATTTCGGTAGATCCTGGTAATTCATTGATTCCATAGTAAGCATGTACTATCTTGCCAGCCTGTTTGCGGTGGACTAGAAAACTTAAAAATCATATATTGACATAAATCACAGCCAAATTCATACAAATAATTTAAACATTTCGTTCAACAATCTGGTCCGAACGACATACTTGAATTAATTATACAATTTCACTGACTTTTATGCAAATGTAACTTTTACATATGTGTCTGCTTTTAACTCAGTGCTAAGTGTTTGTGAAACTATCCGATCAAATCTTGATCACAGTTCGGATAGACTAGAAAATGATCAGTAAGTTAAATGAAATAGTCCAAAATACGAAACATCAATATTTCAGGATAGATGCTGTGTGCCGAGGTGAGGCAATCACTTGAATAAAGCATAATAAAATACCAGATGGCATAGAGCTAGACGATGTGCCCTAAAGTTAGTTAGAAAACTTAATGAATCGCGATACTGAGAATGTAATATCGAAGGATGATGAAGCTATAGGCTAATATTCCCGTGGAATGGTTTGAAACTAAAGGATAAACTGACAAAGTAATCACCTTTCTTCACGATTTGTGAATAAACTGACTGATATAATAATAATAATGTATTTCATATAAATTTACAAATTTACATGAAAATGCATGCCATTTTTTACAGGCACGATCAAGTATGATATAGTCTCAAATCGTAGATTGTCTACAAGTTAAATAATATTTCAACTGTAAAATATTTGATACATATAATACACTCATTTTCTGAACTAGGCCGTATAGTTATTGAATTGTACAGTTGTCCTCCAGGTTTCGCGGGAAAATCGACTTCGTTTTGTTTTCATCCCGTGGTTGTCGGCTTACGATAACCAACCAATATTGAGGTAAGTACAACTTTTACAAGGAATTGAAATCTGTCTTAGAAAAATTAAAGTGCTAAGGCGAATCATTAAATTGTAATGAAATAGGTAAGTGCAAGTATCATTAATAAATGCATTTATAAAGGAAACTCCTTAGGCTGACAAAGTTCATTTGCAATGTATAATGCTACGCATATATCTCGTACTATCATGATGTCCAATTTTGGTTTTAATACATTTATCCTCATGCCATTGTTTTTATTTTATACCTTTTTGTGCATTTATTGCACAACCGTACCCTTCAGAGAATAGGAATAGAATAAGTTGAATCAAATAAATGAAGAGCTACAAAATTTTAGGTTTTAATGGAGTATAATGAGGATCAAGTAAAGACGTTATTAGAGAATGAATGAGATAAGACATTGTGAAGTGGTATGTAAGGATCTGACAATGGATAGCAAGTTAATTTATAAGATGCCCCATAAATATGTGCAGATCCCACATGGTTGCATCTTAACAATAGGCTGGGCGAATGGTATATATTTAAAGGCAGAAGCATGATCTGTCAAGACGTTATTATACTAAATTGTCATGACAGTCTTATATATAGTACACATTCGACATTGCAAAGTAATCTGTCTACACATATTATAGAAAGATATTATCACTGAACCAACAAAATTTTAGCTTTTGGTTAACAATACTGCAGAAGGGTAGTTAGTCTTACAGGGAGCCGTAAAGTAAATCAAACTATATATGATAAGAGTATAATCAATAATATAATTCGTATTATCAAAGAATACATTATGCCCAATAATTGAGTGTTATCAGGGAAGCAAGCGTGGTGAGATTCTGTGTCGTTCATTGTCATTCTATGTCGTTTTCATTCGTTTACAAGTGACGCGGCAATATAAACTATATTCTATGCCTAAACTTTGTTATGCCTGAAAATTCCTCAGCTTTTGATTTTCAACATTCTCTAAGTTGAATAGCTTAATTGTTGACCTTTTATTGTCAGTTTGGATTATAATTCAGTGGTAACTTCTCCGTGATCGTAATACTCTCCCTTTCTGAAGACCACACTTGTGATCGGTTGACCCTAGAATTGGTCTATTATTCTCACTTAATTGCACCTGTATGAATCTCTTTTGCTAATATAATGGCTGACCTTTTGTACATATGATTTGTTCTTTATCTCACCTCTTTCAACATTTTGCTCAAGTGAAAATTGACTCGACAGCCAAACGTTTGGTGCAGTCCTACAGAGGTCAGTCGCAAACGCGACTGCACCACTCATTGGGTGACATGGTTTCGAATCTCGGAATGTGTTCTCGAGATCCTTCAAGGTAGTTCCAGATACGCCTTGTGACTGACATGTGACTGCCAACTAGCACGTAACCGAGGTGAGTTAAGGCTTACTATGGCTGACTGCCTCCAAACATCGGATAACTACGTGGATTTTCTGAAGCTTCTTATCCTTCTCATGCATAAGGACTAAAACAAAATAAAAAATCGGGTAACAAGAATGACGTTATCCGGCTGTATAGGATTTACAAAAACTCACAAAAAGCATTTCCAACGGACCTCTGCAGACTTTTATCAACAGCTGCCTCCAACAGCTCCATGCTGAAGTTCATTCAGCCAGTCAGAAAGAACAAATAACATGAAACTCTACGAACGAACCAACGATGAACCTGTTGATTGACAAATACTCTTAAAATAATGGAGATGGATCAGACACACCCTGAGAAAATCACTAAGTGATATCGCACGTCAGGCCATCGACCAAGTGGAATCGGAATGGGAAATGACGAGTTGAACATCCGAAAGTATTATGGAGCAGTTCGTTTAAGGAGGTTGTGGAGCTTATGGGTGGTTATTAGGCCAGCTAAGGAGGAATGAAGGGAACAGGACGAAATGTCTAGATGCTGACGAAGCCAAATCTTTTACCTAAAAACCAAGAGAATAATAATAGCGACCACTGTAATCCTTACCTATCCATATGTTTATGTATATGTATATACCACATTTTACAGACAGTTCTAACGAAACAGTTTAACTGATCACCTGCTTGTTCTTATTTTTCATTCATTGACGTTTTATTTCAGGAAGCCGATCCTGACCGAGATTTCGTGCTTGTTGTCACTGTGCAGCAGTATGTCTCTGAAACTACAAGCAAACGGAAACAACCCCTCTGCATGTAGTCGAAACCACCACGTCCACGATCAACTTTCCGTAAAACTTAGACGGACACACTGATCGTTTATTGTAAAGGAACCAAATTCATGTATACACTACTTACTGTTGGTACTGATCAAATTCTCTCAGAGTAGGTTGCATTGTGAAGACTGTGAGAAGTATAAACTCCGTCGACCAGTAACGGTGGTCTTCTTTAGTTTTTACATCTCAAATCAAAATAAACACGCGTTAAGCTATACATTTAAATGAGAAAAATAATAGGTATTCACTATTTTCACGCTCAGTACACCTGACTAGATATAGAGAAAGACAAATAAATTATAACACAATGAAAATATTTAGGTCAAACGTGATTTAAGGTATAATGTATTCTCAATAAACTGACTTGATTAACCCCTCGATATTATATTTTATTATACCGTCCATCTCAGAATGATATATATATATAGTATATATATTCAATGAGTGATTCTTGAAAATAGAGATGCAATAATCACTCATGGTACATAATGCCTTATCCATCCAGTACCACAGGCCAGCACGCAGCCATCACGGTGGGGTTCAAAGCCACGATTTTCAGGTTACAAGGCAGGCCACTGAATCATGTAATGGAAACTTCAAGCCTTCTAACTTGAAGCCCTATGTTCCACGTGGAACGTGAGGGAAAAAAATATTTCAAATAGCATGCTCAAATCTTTTATGTAATTCGCACATTTTGTATTGTTCAGGTAGTTGTATCCCGTTAAGTAGAATCCTCGAAATAATAAAAGCATAAGCTAGTATAATCCTGATACATTTGTCGTTCTTACTTTGTTCAATTTTAATTTGAGCTGGATAAATTAAACTCAACGAGAACCACAGGCTTTAAGTGACACAGATATCACTGAATGATACATCTCCTACGAGGTTGTCTAGAAAAATTTGATAATAATCCGTTTAACTATTGAAAAAACTGTACTATTCAGGACGGGTGAATTTCTCTCTTCCTAAACAGTCTATTTAAGAGTAGCTTCGTTTTCATGCTGAAGAACAGTATCGATTGATGTACTAATCAGCATATGTTAGTGACTCTTCTGCTTATTCTACAATACTCTGCCTAACGACCGAGGGTTTCTATTTATTTATTTTTTTTTATTTTTTGATTACAGCTTGATTCCACACCGTATTTTTGGTACAAGTATGAAATTTTCAGCGTGGATATTGGTAGCCCAAAATTCGCAGGCCGACCATAGATATCAGGTGTGCGTCGGCGTGGGCTCGAACCCCGGACCATGTGCATGGTCGGCGAGAGTCCTAGCCTTCGGAGTTTCAGTAACAATGGTGATGATTTTCAAAAGACTGGACTGCTAGCCTAATGCTCCATCTTTTTTACTTTTCTAGTAGGTTATCTTTCACTAAACTGTATGAGATTTAGAAGTGCCCCAGCCGTAAAATGAACCCGAACAACATTCTTTACTGGCAGACATTCTACTATTAAACCCACAATGCATTAACCAATGTTTCATACATTTATTCCCCTTAATGAATTTGGACAAAGCAAGAACTACAGTTTTAGCAGAATAAAATGGTACCATCTTTTATTTTGTTGCCTTCTCGTCAGCCGCTTACATGAAAAAGACATTATTAAATATATCTACAACAAAAATGCTGACATACTTGCACAGAGTTCATTTTAAACCAAAATCAATCAATCAATATACCCATACACTAAATGTATATATATATACATATGCAATATTAAACACTATTCCGAACAATAATAATCAAACACAATGGAAACTTTTCAGAATTTCGCATTCGGAAGAAAGAGAAATGAAAAATATCCAGTTCCTAGGCAGGGCAAAGAAAGACTGATAACCGCTCCTTTCTGGACGCATAAATCAGGTTTTAGGTGCTTGATCGGAATGGCTTCAGCAAACTTAAGGAGAATTGAGCTCTTTTGCCTATTGATATTTTTGAACGACTTTTTGACGTCTACCTCATGACCCGTGTCGAGGAGGTGCCTGGTGATGGCACTGTTTAAAGCATTTGTTCCCTTTAGACGTAGGCTTTTTGGTACATGTTTAGAAAATCGTAGATATGCTTTTCTTTCTGTCCATCCAATGTAACTGCTCCCGCAGACACACTTGAATTTGTATATACAGTTGTAGTTAACATGAGAAGCATATCTGTCGATTTGCGATCGCACCAAAGAGAAAGTTGTTTGATAAACGGGAACGAGCTTAGCTGCAGGATAGGCTATGGCTAGTGATGTACTCAGCCTTTTGTTGATCATCACTGCAATGTTTTCACCTTTATAATCAAGCTGAATTTAGATTGGCTTTTTACCCACTGTGATTTGTTTTACATTTGTGACTTCAGATCTTCCATACTTGTCGATGAACCTTTGAGGATATCCATCGCTCTTCAATATCTTTTCAAGGAACTCAAACTCCTTCTCTAATTTCTCTATAGAGCATATTCTCCTCGCTCTACAATACAGAGTCTTGACTAGACCACGTTTAATGCTATTTGGACAAAATCTATTAAAATGCAAGTATTGTCGTACGAATGCCGTTTACTTTACTACTCCATAAGTATTCTGTTTTCTACTTAAAAATGGGTCCGCCAAATAAACTACCATTATTTTATAATTACAAGGACCTGAAGAGAATTTAATGAGAGGAATATTTTAATAAAGCATGAACAACAGTGGTCAATGCAGAATAACATGGTACCATGATTTTTTTATTTCGTTGGGTTCTAATCAGCTGCTGCTTCCAGTGTAAATAAATTATGAGGTCTATGTACAGAAAAGTTTTAACGTACTTTTTACATGATGTCAGTTCACAGAGGTTTCCGTAATTAGTGAACAGTGCTCAGAAAATTACGCTTATATAATTCCTACACAGGCATTTCAAGTTCAAACAAAAATAACTGTATGCATACAACAGTAAAGGAGTTGCGTAATAAAGACGAGAAATGCGTAAGATGCTGAGCGACTAGTCAATTAGGTAACAATGTACTGAGTCCAACTGATATTACAGAAACAAGAGACAAGCAAAATTACACTGTATCAGAGGAAGGAGTAAGATTAAATCCGAAGATTGCGTAATCAAATGAAAGAGAGAATAAAGAAACCCAGAAACCAGCCAGCAGGGCACAGGAAAACTGATAACTGCTTCTTTCTGAACACATAAATCTGGTTTCACGTGTTTGACAGGAATTGCTTAGGCACACTTGAGGAGAATCGAACTCCTTCGTCTATTGATAATTTTGAAGGATTTAAAGAACCCATGATGAGGAGATGTCTGCTAATAGCGCTATTGTAAGAGTTTGTTCAGAAAATCGGAGGTCTACCCTTCTTCCTGTTCTCCCAATGTAACTACTCCATCAGATACACGTAAATTTGCGTACACACTCGGAGTTAACATGAGAAGGGTATCTATCAACTTTTGACTGCACCAAAGAGCATGTTGTTCGAAGGACGGGAATCAACTTAGCTGCAGGATAGGCTTTGGAGAGTGACGTGCCCAGTCTTCTGTTGACCATTTCTGCAATGTCTTCACCTTTAAAATTTACTTGAATGAAAACAGGCTTTTGTTTCCACTGTGATTTTTTTGGATATTTGAGCCTTCACATCTTTCATATTTGTTAATGAATCTTTGAGGATAACCGTTGATTTTCAACACAATTTTTCGAGAATCATAAATTCTTCCTTTAATTTCTCTGCAGAGCGAATTCTCCTCGCTCTACACTATGCATTCACATCTTCCATATATTTATTAATATTCTTCATTCAGACTGATTTCAAACTATTAAATGGCATAATTTTCGTGACCAGGCTATTGCGTTAAGAGTACTCAATAGACCGTTAAAGCTCGGCGTTCAACTCTCGCAATCATGCATTTTTTGTTGTTTATTTCTTTCGATAAAAATTAAAAAACATCTTTTGGGTGTTATTATTTGATGCTTTTAAATAACATTTATTCACGTCTCAATAACACTTAATCAAATTTGAAATCACTTCTTCAATACATGATATATCAGCGTCTTTTCAAACTGACAACTCGTGATCTTTACTAATTATATTTTGTTGTGATGATATCTATAAAATTGTCTTAAAATAACGTAATATTTATCTCAAGGTGTTCTAGACTTTCTTATAACTGATGGTCTTTTCTTCCCTTTCCATTCTCTGCATGCCAAGTGGAACATGAGGTTCCAGGCTGTGAAGCTTCTCAATAGCAATGATGTAGTTTTTCTACACAGGAGGGGCTACTAGCCAAACCATCAGGCATTCCTCTTTCAAAAGGTGACTATCGGCTAGTGAAATAAGCGAGACTTAGGAGCGCATCAGTTGAAAGTCGAACACAGACTTCCAGTGTGATTTGTAGCAATTCCACTACTCAATAGCTGACGCTCATACTGATAATATAGTAATAAGAAAGGTCAACTCGAATGCATAATGGTATATAGTTCTTAGTGGTTGATAGAACTATGTTAATACCACTGATATCAATATGCGATGTGAACAAAGAACTCACCGTTCGTTTATATGGAGTACTGACTGCGCCACTGATGATTTCATTTCTAAAACAAGCTGAAGAGACATCCATAATTTGTATAACTCCTTTCTGGTTGGCCAGTAAGCACTGCCGGTTCACAAAAATGGTATCCAACTACTCAAATCAAACTGAGAGTAGTATGTAGTATCATGAATTTAAGGTTGCTTTCTTGATTACTATTTACAGTACTGAAGAGATCACAAATTGCGATCCGAATACATCCAGTTTCAAAAAAGGAAACTATTATATGATTTCATCATGAACTGTGCAATTTCAAATTTCATAGAAAACGTGAAATGAGAAAGAATATGCGTTTAAATGTTCTCTCTGAAGAAATTTTACACGCACGCAAGCTACTTCACTCGTAAAAATATGAGAAGTAACAATTATGGAACAGTTATGGTCAGTTAAATCAGGAAGCATCAACACCTGTTTCATCATAGTTTGGTACGCATCAACCTTATGGATTCGAATCGAGGACCTTGCATTCACAAGGCCATCTGGTAGTTATTCAACCGATGTGAACTGACTCACCGGCTCATGAATTACAAATTCTACTAATTTATGATTTTAGCACGACAACCAGCCAATAACATCAGCAAGCATTATTCCTTGTACCTGACCTGGTGAACTGCTGTTAGAGTCGTGAATGAGTACTGAGGAAGACATCAAAACTAGGACGATACAGGTGTCCAGTTCCGTCTAATTCTCCATGAATTTCTAATAGATATCAATCCGTGATCAAACTTGAATGCATGAAATCCTAGAATATAATACTTGCAGATTACGTGTGAGAATCCAGATTAATCTTTGTTAGGCACCACTATAATTCCTTCACAGTGATCGCCTCTCCAACATCCGAATTTACTCAGCTACAGTGCACAGTTTGCAACTACCGAAACCCACTCGTTGTGACTTGAAGGCAAGGAACAGATGTTTTTGTCCTACTGTAAATCTGTCTGAAACTTCCTTAAGGCATGCATGGTCACAAAATGTTCCAAAGACGGCGAAAAGACGATTAGTAGGTTGATAAATTTACGTGGTTTTCAACAGTTACATTAGGCTCCTTTACAGACAAGGTAATTACCTAAATACAAAACAAGCAATCATAATCAAGTAGTATGTTCACAACACAATGGGAACGAAAGCTCTATCGACGAGCATCACACATCAACAATTCCCGAAGACACTTCAAGTTCAGAATCACTTTGATTCAATCAAACATAGTAACACATTAACAATGTATCGCAAAGTCACGCAAAAGAAGCACTGAAATAAGAGTTCAAACACGTACAAAGACGAATAACAAGGATTAGGTCAGAACATCATGTAGAAAAGTCAGGACAATGATATGTAATGTAGGAGAAAACATCCAAAATCCTTATCAATATTGTAAATCGGTCGTTCAGTATGGCCTTTTCCAAACAATTATTATTATTCCGTCACACAGTTATCGTTTGATGACGTATTCATAGTAGGACATGTGATAGGGTGACATTTATCTTCAAATATAATAAACTGTGCTTTAAGACAAAGAAATATTTATAGCACAACATTTTAGCTATTGAAACTTTATTTATGGAAATTAAGTAAAATCGGAGAAAAGGTCAACTAATTTAGATCATTAAATACTACTGCTATTGAGTAGGCTTGTAATTCTTAAATAGTTAAAGCGATAAAAAGGCCTCTTAATGCTACCATTACAATGGTACACTTGCTATAATCGGATTAATCTATATTTACAATCATGCAATCATATGATAACACTGTTTTTAATAGACAATTTTTTCAGTTTATAATCGACTTCCTTATATATTATTAAATTTTTTCGGCTGAATTCATCCAACTCATTGTGCAATAATTTATCTATCAAGTAGAGCTAGTTAATTCTCTATTAAATGAGATTAAAGTTTATTGCTCATAATCATATTGAAATGTTCATTGGAGTTTATCACTTATGCTATCTATGGTTTTGTATTTCCACTTTTTTTCAATGTGCTTTTCTACTTCACTTTTATTATTATTATTATGATTGTTTCCTTTAGTTCCTAGAGAAAAATTAATCTTCAGCCGCACGTCTCCATTGTGTTCGGTTCTCAGACCATCGTTTTCACCTGGCTCCATGTCTGCTCACATGCTTTCCTCTCCTCTTCACATGACTTCCTCCATGTCACCAAACAATGACGACTAACTCGTGGCTTCCTGTTCGGTTTCAAGTCAAGAGATGGGGTGGTGTGTATTGTCACTTGATATTGGTTTGTTTTCTCAGAGTATAACCAATTCACCTTCATTTCTTCCTGTACATTTTTTGCACAATCGGTTCCTGGTTGGTTCGCTCCCAGAGATCCCCGTCACTGATCTCTTCTGACAGGCCATCTGATCTTGAGTAATATTAGGCGAAGAAAGCTGCTGATGAAGGTGTGTAGTTTGTTCAAAGTGTCCTTTGTGACGCGGCGCCAAGTCTCTGATGCTGACGTATAGTAAGTAGCCTGACTTCACATTGGAGTTGAAAATCCGGGCCTTATTTTCATTTTCATGTTGTGTGCTGTTGATCTCCACACTGACTTCAGCGTCATGAAAACTTGCCTTGCTTCTTGATCCTCAATTTGATATCCTCATCAGTTCCGCCTGTAGCTGAAACGATGCTCCTCGCGTGGATAGGTGGGTAAAAAGGTTCGTTCTTTGAGATTTTTCCCATTTATGCTCATTGTTGTCTCTTGTTATTAATGCTGTTACTTATTGGCCAAGAACATTTATCACCGACCTCTGTTTTCTCTATGTTCACCTACAGACCTATCTTCTCTGGATTCTTCTTCTGTCAACTTGTTTCTTATCACTTGCATATTTTCCAGTTTGTGGAAAATTAGACACATATCATCGACGAAATCCATATCCTCCAAGTATTTTGTGTGGGTCCATTTTATACTTGTTTCCTTTCTGCCCGTTATCTGTCTTGATATCCAGTCCACCGAAATCAGGAAAATCATTATAGATAGCTGACAACCGTCAATTTTGCTCAAAACATAATCATAAAGTAGGTAAATTTTAATCATTATTCTTATTTATCTTTTTATTCCATTCATTCGGCGCTCCATGTGGAACATACCACTTTAAGCTTGGACTTCGAAGTATCAGCAGTACTGAGGCTGTCTTTCACGGGATGAGTTTGCCAGCCTAACACAGCTAACCTTCCTCTGGCGGCTGGTCCTATTCAGGTAGGTAGTTACCTGGGTTCTAGTAGGAAGTCGTGGCCAGTAGGGTGAAGCAAGTCGGGTGTGGGGAGAAATTCCCTGAAGACATTGTCTAGAGGTGGCACTGTGTCGTGACTTGGCAGAAGTTAGAATTCATGGCTGGCCATTGGATCGGGTCCAAACAGGCTTAATGGTCTACAAGCTTGCTAGCCTTCTAACTAGAAGTTCCTGGGTTCGAACACTGGCGGAGGGTGCGTACTTAAGAGGAGTCCCAAACTAGGCGGACGAAACAGCTGTCCGATACTCCCTGGCAGGTCTTCCGATGGTTCCCTTACGGATGTCAACACATATTGAAATCCTGTAATCAAAACTTGAATTAAAGATAGGAATTTCAAAGGTTTGACTTTTAACCATAAAATTATTGTCACCTGAAAAATCCTCAACATAGTTCACAAAAATAAATCGTCTATGGCAATGTGTACTCCATTTGAATTCGAATTATTCTACCTCAAAGGAGTCTGTCAGGCGTGGTAAATGGGAAAAGATGACAAGCTACCAACCATGAATGCTGCCGTCCAGTTACTCGTATTGGGTATAACAGGAAACTGATTGCTGTCAAAACTGAATACAGAGTATTATAATGTTGGGAGTAGCTGATTGATGAAGTTGCGAACGTTTAACGATTGGTGTAACTAGTACACATGCAACACATAATGAATCGTCCCCTTCGTTGGTGAAAAAATAAACTAGAGTATTATTTGGCTTTGACAGATTTAAGAGCGGCTGGAACAAAACACGTCACCAAGGCATGAAAATAATGACTACTAGTCAGTAATTTGAAAAATGATACACATTTCATCAGATGATATGAGCAGATAGTAGTCATCGTCTGTGGGTGTTCCGCTATCGCGCAAATAAACCGAAACGCTCATAAATCTGCAGGTGGAAAACCAAAAAGTAATCAGTTGGCCACCTAGGATGTTTGCAAAAGCGCACCAGACACTGATATCATTAAAAACACAGATACGAGTGTTCATGAAATTCGCCTTCACCAGATAAACACTTAGCCTCTAACCCGTAAAGTATCCTTTCATGAGAGAGGTGAAGACTGATTTAAGAAGTGAGAGATCGCCAATATCTGTTCTGCAATAAGCCAATGATGCCTAGTGGGTTAATGCTTTTGTAGATACTTACTTGTGTACCATTTAAGTTGAATGTGCGATCATCACGCCTGAGAACATGTTGAACATGTAAGTTATACAGATGCCACAGAATGAGTGATATCATGAGATTACCGGAAGTCGTGCAAATTCATGTAAACGTGCATGGCCTGACATAATTTTTTTCAATCAGCCACCAACCTATTTTGCACTAGACGATTAGGAAAAAATTAACACCATGCACTTGTTTTAGTGAGTCTATGGTTTCGGTATCATTTTCGTTAACTGTGCTTAACTGTATTGTATGTTGTTGTATTGTATTGTTATTGTCGCTTGTTGGCATTTTAGCTGTGAATTATTTTCCTTTTGCTGGTGTTGTTCTGATTGTTTTGTTCTTTGTTTTCCGGTTTTAACGGGAGCAACCCGCAAGGTCGCTTCTCTGTAAACTTTATTTTAATGCAATATTTCCTTTCTCAGGCATGAGGTTAGCAACTCCACCCTGTAAACAAAGTTGCTACAGAAACTTCAGCCCGATGAGTCTCCTTGCGTGGGGAGGGGGAACATGGCACGTCCGCACCATGTACAAGATTGGCTGGGCTGCCCGGATCGCAAACAAAATGAAACGATACGGAATTCAAGTACTGGGAATATGCGAAAGCAGATGGAACGGAAATGGACTCACCAAATTGCCAACGGGTGAGTCAGTGATCTACTCCGGTCACCCAGAAGATAACCACACGCACACCGAAGGCGTGGCTATCATGATGTCACCAACGACAAAAGAGGCCTTGATGCAATGGGAGGCGATCTCGTCCAGGATAATGACCGCCAGATTCAACTCCAAAGGAAGGAAAGTGTCAATTATACAATGTTATGCACCCACAAACAACGCAAACCTCGAAATAAAGTAGAATTCTACAGACAACTACAGGCAGCAATGGACAATACTCCAGCTGGTGACATTAAAATACTAATGGAGACATTAACGTTAAACTTGGACAGGACAACACAGAAAGATAACTCATCGTGGGTAGAGAAGCTCTCGGAGAAATGAATGAAAATGCAGAACTGTTTCCCGACTTCTGCGCCTTCAACGAACTAGTGATTGGTGGCAGTATATACAAGCACAAATATATCCACAAGGCTACATGGGTGTCATCAGATGGGCAAACCGAAAGTCAAATTGACTTCATCTCAATCTCAAGGAAATGGAGGCGCGGCCTATTGGACACAAAAGTAAAAAGAGAAGCAGGCGTTAGCTCAGGCAAAGGAAACCTCGCCACACTCTACCAAACAACTAGGCACCAATCGGGAAAACGTTCGACACAGATTAAACCAATAAAGGACGACAATCGAAAGTCAATCACCAAAGAGGTGGAGCAAAGAAAACACTGGGCTGAACACTTCAGAAGACTTCTAAATCGTCCGCCACCTACAACACGCCGAACAATACCAACAACGGAAGCAGAACTACCAGTGAACACTGATCCCCCGACGAAATCGGAAGTCCTGAATGCAATCAAGATGCTAAAAACCGGAAAAGCAGCAGGACCAGATGGAATCTCAACAGAAGCATTGAGAATGGACCGAGAGACAACAGAGGACTTGACGACGCCATTACTGGAGAAGGTGTGGAAAGAGGACAAGTACCCGAGGATTGGAAAAAATTTTCTTGACCAGGCTATTGCGATAAAAGTGCTCAATAGATACTTAAAGCTCAACGTTCAACTCTCTCAATCACGCATTTGTTGTCGCTTATTTCTTTCAATAAAAATGAAACCATCTTTTGGGTGTTATTATTTTATGCTTTTAAATAACATTTATTCACATCTCAATAACACTTGTTCAAATTTGAAATCATTTCTTCAATACATGATATGTCAGCGTCTTTTTCAACTGATAACGCGTGATCTTTACTAATTATATTTTGTTGTGATGATATCTATAAAAATTATCATAACATTACGTGTTATTTATCTCAAGGTGTTCTGGACTTTTCTATAACTGTCTCTTCTTTCCTTTCCATCCCTGAATGCCACGTGGAACATGAGGTCTCAAGTCGTGAAGCTTCTCAGTAGCAATGATGTAGTTTTCTACAAGAAGGGATTACTAGCCAAACCGCCAACACTTCCTCTTTCGAAAGATTACTATCGACTAGTGAAATAGGCGAGACTTAGGAGCGCGTCAGTTGAAAATCGAACACAGACGTCCAGTGTGATTTGTAGCAATTCTACCACTCAACAGCTGACGTTCACACCGATTAAGTAGTGATAAGAAAGGTCAACTCGAATGCACAATGGTATATAGTTCTTAGTGGTTGATAGGAGAATGTAAATACCCACAAAGGCTGAAGATTGAACTGATGAGTACATTCCTAAAATATGCTAAGCAGCCATTCGTTATTTAGATAAATTCGTCCTGGCTGGCTAGGAAGCAATACCGGTTGATAAGAATGATATCCAACTACTCAAATCAAACTGACAGTAGTGTATAGTGTCATACTTTTTAAACTTGCTTTCTTCATTGTCATTCACAGTACTGAATAGATCACAAATTTCGTTCTGAATACATCCGGTGTCAAATGCAGGAATCTGTGGTTTGGTTCCATTTTGAACTTTTTAATTATCGCCATTTCGAATTTCATGGAAAACGTGAAAACAGGAAGAATACGCGTTGATTTGTCAGGCTAAAGAAATTGTACATACACGCACAGTATTTCAAATGTAAAAATATGCGAAGTAACAATTATGTAACAGTTATGTTCATTTGAATCAGGGCGTACTAACAGCTGTTTCGTCGGATTTGGACCGAGGACCTTACGTTTGCTAGGCAAGCTCGTAGAGCATTCAGTCACTGAGACCTGATTCGATTGTTCATGATTTATGAATCCTACCACTATGTGGTATTAGCACAAACACCAACCATTTTCATCGACTAGTATACCTCCTCATTTACATCTTGTGGAACTCCTGTCAGCGTTACATATAAAAACTGATGATGAATTTAGAAAAAGTACGAAACAGGTGACCAGTTCTATCTAATATGCAATGGTTCCCTAATTGATATCCATCCTTGATCAAACTTGAAATCCATGAAATCCTAGGAAACAAAACTTGAAGATTACGTGAGAGAAATCTGATTAAGATTTGTTAGGCATCCACATCATCTCCAGTCAATGGTCGCCTCTTCAACATCCGAAATCAGTCAACTAAACTGCACCAGAAGCAATACAAATGGACCCAGAGACAACAGCGGACTTGACGACGCCATTACTGGAGAAGGTGTGGAAATAGAGCAAGTACCCGAGGATCGAAAGAAAGGATGCTTATTCAAACCACCAAAGAAAGGAGACTTATGTCAGCACAAAAACTGGCGCGGAATTATGCTCCTGTCCATTCCAAGCAAAATACTAGGCCGCATCATCCTGCAGAGAATCAAACAAGCCAACCTGGATGAAAAACTCCGACCGGAACAAGCTGGATTCAGGAGAAACAAGTCATGTATTGATCAAATCGCCACTCTACGGATCATCACTGAACAAAGCTTGGAATGGCAGTCACCTCTCCACCTCACTCAACTTCATCGACTTTGAAAAGGCCTTCGATAGTGCAGCGTCGATCGAGAGGTCATCTGCCAACTACTTCGCTACTACGGGGTGTCATCGACAATTATACATCTCATCCAACAGTTGGTTGTACGACAATGCTGCAAGCCAAGTAATCCACAAGGGGAAAATTACGGAAGCCTTCGAAGTGAGGAAGGGAGTGAGGCAAGGCTGTTTACTATCGCCAATGATTTTCCTGATTGCAGTAGATTGGATAATGCGACAGACAGACAACGGCAATGAGGAAACAGGCATAAAATTGACTCACACAAAAAGAGAACTTGGAGGATCTGGACTTCGCTGGTGATATATGTCTGATTTCTCACAAACTGGAAGATATGCAAGTGAAAAGCAACAAGCTGGCAGAAGATGCATCAAAGATAGGACAAAGATAGGTGAGCATAGATAAAACAGAGGTGATGAAGTTTCCCGGCCAACACCGACAGCCACAACAATCAGCCAGCATAAATTGGAGGGACCTGAAGGAAACAACCTCCTTCACCTACCTACCCACATGGGAAGCATCGTTTCAACTACAGGCTAACGGAACTGACGAGGATATCAAAGCCAGAATCGGAAAAGCAAGACAAGCTTTCATTACTCTCACCATGTCTGTGTGGAGGTCAACAGCCCCACTCAGCATCAAAAATAAGATCCACATCTTCAACTCAAATGTGAAAAAAGTTCACTCTACTTACTGTACGGATCAGAGACTTGGCGAGTCATAAAGAGCACCTCAAACAAACTTCAGACCTTTATTAACAGTTGTCTTCGTTCAATACGCAAGATCAGATGGCCGGCCAGAAATGATCAGCAACAGGGATCTCTGGCACTGAGCGAACCAACTCAGCAGGAATCGATTGTGCAACAAATAGGCAGGAAGAATATGAGGTGGACTGGCTGGCCATACTCTGATGAAACCATTAAATGACATCACTAGACAAGCCATGACTCGAGTGGAACCCGAAAAGGAGCGGGCGAGTTGGTCTTCAGTGTGAGGGTGACTTGGAGGAGGTCATGCGAGGAGGAGATGAAAGCATGTGGGCAGACTTTGGAAGGGTGAAAACGTTGGCAGAAAACCGAACGCAATTGGGACGCGCGTCTGAATCCTGATGTTCCTCTAGGAGTTAAAGGAAATAATAATAATAAAAGTGCATAGTTTGTAATGACCAAAGGCGAGCCTGTTTGCTCTGAACACAGGCAACCAATCTTTGCCTATTGATATGTAGTTTTACGAAACTCCCTTGAGAGATTCATGATCACAAAACGCTCCGAATACGGCGAAAAGACGATTAATGAGTCGGTAAATCTACGTGGTTTTCAACAGTGCTGTTAGGCAGCTTTACAGACAAGGTAATTACCTAAATACAAAACAAGTACTCATAATCAAGTAGTATGTTCACAACACGATGGGAACGAAAACTCTGTCAACGAGAATCACACACCAACAATTCCCGAAGACATTCAAGTTCAGAATCACTTTGATTCAATCAAACAAAGTAACACATTAACAATGTATCGCAAAGTCACGCAAAAGAAGCACTGAAATTAGAGTTCAAACATGTACAAAGACGAATAACAAGGATTAGGTCAGAACATCATGTAGAAAAGTCATGACACTGATATATAATGTAGGAGAAAACATTCGAATCCTTATCAATATTGTAAATCGGTCGTTCAGTATGGCCTTTTCCAAACAATTATTATTATTCCGTCACACAGTTATCGTTTGATGACGTATTCATAGTAGGACATGTGATAGGGTGACATTTATCTTCAAATATAATAAACTGTGCTTTAAGACAAAGAAATATTTATAGCACAACATTTTAGCTATTGAAACTTTATTTATGGAAATTAAATAAAATCGGAGAAAAGGTCGACTAATTTAGATCATTAAATACTGCTGCTATTGAGTAGGCTTGTAATTCTTAATTAGTTAAAGCGATAAAAAGGCCTCTTAATGCCACCATTACAATGGTACACTTGCTATAATCGGATTAATCTATATTTACAATCATGCAATCATATGATAACACTGTTTTTAATAGACAATTTTTTCAGTTTATAATCGACTTCCTTATATATTATTAAATTTTTTCGGCTGAATTCATCCAACTCATTGTGCAATAATTTATCTATCAAGTAGAGCTAGTTAATTCTCTATTAAATGAGATTAAAGTTTATTGCTCATAATCATATTGAAATGTTCATTGGAGTTTATCACTTATGCTATTTATGGTTTTGTAATTCCACTTTTTTTCAATGTGCTTTTCTACTTCACTATGATTATTATTATTATGATTGTTTCCTTTAGTTCCTAGAGAAAAATTAATCTTCAGCCGCACGTCTCCATTGTGTTCGGTTCTCAGACCATCGTTTTCACCTGGCTCCATGTCTGCTCACATGCTTTCATCTCCTCTTCACATGACTTCCTCCATGTCACCCAAACAATGACGACTAACTCGTGGCTTCCTGTTCGGTTTCAAGTCAAGAGATGGGGTGGTGTGTATTGTCACTTGATATTGGTTTGTTTTCTCAGAGTATAACCAATTCACCTTCATTTCTTCCTGTACATTTTTTGCACAATCGGTTCCTGGTTGGTTCGCTCCCAGAGATCCCCGTCACTGATCTCTTCTGACCGGCCATCTGATCTTGAGTAATATTAGGCGAAGAAAGCTGCTGACGAAGGTGTGTAGTTTGTTCAAAGTGTCCTTTGTGACGCGGCGCCAAGTCTCTGATGCTGACGTATAGTAAGTAGCCTGACTTCACATTGGAGTTGAAAATCCGGACCTTATTTTCATTTTCATGCTTTGTGCTGTTGATATCCACACTGACTTGAGTGTCATGAAAACTTGCCTTGCCTTCTTGATCCTCAATTTGATATCCTCATCAGTTCCGCCTGTAGCTGAAACGATGCTCCTCGCGTGGGTAGGTGGGTAAAAGAGGTTCGTTCTTTGAGATTTTTCCCATTTATGCTCATTGTTGTCTCTTGTTATTAATGCTGTTACTTATTGGCCAAGAACCTTTATCACCGACCTCTGTTTTCTCTATGTTCACCTACAGACCTATCTTCTCTGGATTCTTCTTCTGTCAACTTGTTTCTTATCACTTGCATATTTTCCAGTTTGTGGAAAATTAGACACATATCATCGACGAAATCCATATCCTCCAAGTATTTTGTGTGGGTCCATTTTATACTCGTTTCCTTTCTGCCCGTTATCTGTCTTGATATCCAGTCCACCGAAATCAGGAAAATCATTATAGATAGCTGACAACCGTCAATTTTGCTCAAAACATAATCATAAAGTAAGTAATTCTTGATCATTATTCTTATTTATCTTTTTATTTCATTCATTTGGCGCTCCATGTGGAACATACCACTTTAAGCTTGGACTTCGAAGTATCAGCAGTACTGAGGCTGTCTTTCACGGGATGAGTTTGCCAGCCTCACACAGCTACCCTGCCCTCTGGCGGCTGGCCCTATTCAGGTAGGTAGTTACCTGGGTTCTAGTAGGAAGTCGTGGCCAGTAGGGTGAAGCAAGTCGGGTGTGGGGAGAAATTCCCTGAAGACATTGTCTAGAGATGCAACTGTGTCGTGACTTGGCAGAAGTTAGAATTCATGGCTGGCCATTGGATCGGGTCCAAACAGGCTTAACGGCCTACAAGCTTGCTAGCCTTCTAACTAGAAGTTCCTGGGTTCGAACACTGGCGGAGGGTGCGTACTGAAAAGGAGTCCCAAACTAGGCGGACGAAACAGCTGTCCGATACTCCCTGGCAGGTCTTCCGATGGTTCCCTTACGGATGTCAACACATATTGAAATCCTGTAATCAAAAACTTGAATTAAAGATAGGAATTTCAAAGGTTTGACTTTTAACCATAAAATTATTGTCACCTGAAAAATCCTCAACATAGTTCACAAAAATAAATCGTCTATGGCAATGTGTACTCCATTTGAATTCGAATTATTCTACCTCAAAGGAGTCTGTCAGGCGTGGTAAATGGGAAAAGATGACAAGCTACCAACCATGAATGCTGCCGTCCAGTTACTCGTATTGGTATAACAGGAAACTGATTGCTGTCAAAACTGAATACAGAGTATTATAATGTTGGGAGTAGCTGATTGATGAAGTTGCGAACGTTTAACGATTGGTGTAACTAGTACACATGCAACACATAATGAATCGTCCCCTTCGTTGGTGAATAAATAAACTAGAGTATTATTTGGCTTTGACAGATTTAAGAGCGGCTGGAACAAAAACACGTCACCAAGGCATGAAAATAATGACTACTAGTCAGTAATTTGAAAAATGATACACATTTCATCAGATGATATGAGCAGATAGTAGTCATCGTCTCTTGGTGTTCCGCTATCGCGCAAATAAACCGAAACGCTCATAAATCTGCAGGTGGAAAACCAAAAAGTAATCAGTTGGCCACCTAGGATGTTTGCAAAAGCGCACCAGACACTGATATCATTAAAAACACAGATACGAGTGTTCATGAAATTCGCCTTCACCAGATAAACACTTAGCCTCTAACCCGTAAAGTATCCTTTCATGAGAGAGGTGAAGACTGATTTAAGAAGTGAGAGATCGCCAATATCTGTTCTGCAATAAGCCAATGATGCCTAGTGGGTTAATGCTTTTGTAGATACTTACTTGTGTACCATTTAAGTTGAATGTGCGATCATCACGCCTGAGAACATGTTGAACATGTAAGTTATACACCCACAGAATGAGTGATATCATGACATTACCGGAAGTCGTGCAAATTCATGTAAACGTGCATGGCCTGACATAATTTTTTTCAATCAGCCACCAACCTATTTTGCACTAGACGATTAGGAAAAAATTAACACCATGCACTTGTTTTAGTGAGTCTATGGTTTCGGTATCATTTTCGTTAACTGTGCTTAACTGTATTGTATGTTGTTGTATTGTATTGTTATTGTCGCTTGTTGCCCTTTTAGCTGTGAATTATTTTCCTTTTGCTGGTGTTGTTCTGATTGTTTTATTCTTTGTTTTCCGGTTTTAACGGGAGCAACCCGCAAGGTCGCTTCTCTCTAAACTTTATTTTAATGCAATAATTCCTTTCTCAGGCATGAGGTTAGCAACTCCACCCTGTAAACAAAGTTGCTACAGAAACGTCAGCCCGATGAGTCTCCTTGGGTGGGGGGAGGGTAGATGGCCCGTCCGCACATGTACGAGATTGGCAAGCCTGCCGCGATCGCAAACAAAATGAAACGATACGGAATTCAAGTACTGGGAAGCAGATGGAACGGAAATGGACTCACCAAATTGCCAACGGGTGAGTCAGTGATCTACTCTGGTCACCCAGAAGATAACCACACGCACACCGAGGGCGTGGCTATCATGATGTCACCAACGACAAAAGAGGCCTTGATGCAATGGGAGGCGATCTCGTCCAGGATAATGACCGCCAGATTCAACTCCAAAGGAAGGAAAGTGTCAATTATACAATGTTATGCACCCACAAACAACGCAAACTTCGAAAAGTACGAGGAATTCTACAGACAACTACAGGCAGCAATGGACAATACTCCAGCTGGTGACATTAAAATACTAATGGGAGGCATTAACGTTAAACTTGGAACAGACAACACAGAAAGATAACTCATCGTGGGTAGAGAAGCTCTCGGAGAAATGAATGAAAATGGAGAACTGTTTCTCGACTTCTGCGCCTTCAACGAACTAGTGATTGGTGGCAGCGTATACAAACACAAAGATATCCACAAGGCTACATGTGTGTCATCAGATGGGCAAACCGAAAACTAAATTGACTTCATCTCAATCTCAAGGAAATTGAGGCGCGGTCTATTGGACACAAAGGTAAGAAGAGAAGCAGTCGTTAGCTCAAGCAAAGGAAACCCCGCCACACTCTACCAAACAACTAGGCACCTATCGGGAAAACGTTCGACACAGATTAAACCAATAAAGGATGACAATCGAAAGTCAATCACCAAAGAGGTGGAACAGAGGAAACACTGGGCTGAACACTTCAGAAGACTTCTAAATCGTCCGCCACCTACAACACGCCCAACAATACCAACAACGGAAGCAGAACTACCAGTGAACATTGATCCCCCGACGAAATCAAAAGTCCTGAATGCAATCAAGATGCTAAAAACCGGTAAAGCGGCAGCACCAGATGGAATCTCAACAGAAGCATTGAGAATGGACCCAGAGACAACAGCGGACTTGACGACGCCATTACTGGAGAAGGTGTGGAAAGAGGGCAAGTACCCGAGGATTGAAAGAAAAGACACTTATTGAAACTAACAAGGAAGGGAGACTTAATTCAATGCAAAAACTGGCGCGAAATTATGCTCCTTTCCATTCCAAGCAAAATACTAGGCCGCATCATCCTGCAGAGAATCAAACAAGCCAACCTGGATGAAAACCTTCGACCGGAACAAGCTGGATTCAGGAGAAACAAGTCATGTATTGATCAAATCGCCACTCTACGGATCATCACTGAACAGAGCTTGGAATGGCAGTCATCTCTCCACCTCACTCAACTTCATCGACTTTGAAAAGGCCTTCGATAGTGCAGCCTCGATCGAGAGGTCATCTGCCAACTACTTCGCTACTACGGGGTGTCATCGACAATTATACATCTCATCCAACAGTTGGTTTACGACAATGCTGCAAGCCAAATAATCCACAACGGGAAAATTACGGAAGCCTTCGAAGTGAGGACGGGAGTGAGGCAAGGCTGTCTACTATCGCCAATGATCTTCCTGATTGCATAGATTGGATAATGCGACAGACAGAAAACGGCAATGAGGAAACAGGCATAAAATTGACTCACACAAAAAGAGAACTTGGAGGATCTGGACTTCGCTGGTGATATATGTCTGATTTCTCACAAACTGGAAGATATGCAAGTGAAAAGCAACAAGCTGGCAGAAGATGCATCAAAGATAGGAGAAAGATAGGTGAGCATAGATAAAACAGAGGTGATGAAGTTTCCCGGCCAACACCAACAGCAACAACATCAACAGACAACAATCAGCCAGCATAAATTGGAGAAACCTGAATGAAACAACCTCCTTCACCTACCTACCTGGGAAGCATCGTTTCAACTACAGGCTAACGGAACTGACGAGGATATCAAAGCCAGAATCGGAGAAGCAAGATAAGCTTTCATTACTCTCACCATGTCTGTGTGGAGGTCAACAGCCCCACTGAGCATCAAAAATAAGATCCAGATCTTCAACTCCAATGTGAAGTCAGTCAGTGCTACTTACTGTACGGATCAGAGACTTTCGCTGCGCGTCATAAAGAGCACCTCAAACAAACTTCAGACCTTTATTAACAGTTGTCTTCGCTCAATACCACTCAAGATCAGATGGCCGGCCAGAAATGATCAGCAACAGGGATCTCTGGCACTGAGCGAACCAACTCAGCAGGAATCGATTGTGCAACAAATAGGCAGGAAGAATAGGAGGTGGACTGGCTGGCCATACTCTGATGAAACTATCAAGTGACATCACTAGACAAGTCCCCGAATGGAACCTGAAAATATTGGTCGTCCAAAGGTGACTTGGAGGAGGTCATGCGAGGAGGAGATGAAAGCATGTGGGCAGACTTGGTGAGGGGTGAAAACGTTGGCAGAAAACCGAACGCAATGGGGACGCGCGTCTGAAGCCTTATGTTCCTCTAGGAGTTAAAGGAAATAATAATAATAAAAGTGAATAATTCGGAATGACCAAAGGCGAGCCTGTTTGCTCTGAACACAGGCAACCAATCTTTGCCTATTGATATGTAGTTTTACGAAACTCCTTGAGAGATTCATGATCACAAAACGCTCCGAATACGGCGAAAAGACGATTAACGAGTCGGTAAATCTACGTGGTTTTCAACAGTGCTGTTAGGCAGTTTTACAGACAAGGTAATTACCTAAATACAAAACAAGTACTCATAATCAAGTAGTATGTTCACAACACGATGGGAACGAAAACTCTGTCAACGAGAACCATACACCAACAATTCCCGAAGACATTACAAGTTCAGAATCACTTTGATTCAATCAAACAAAGTAACACATTATCAATGTGTCGCACAATCACCAAAAAGAAGCACTGAAATTAGATATCAAACATGTACAAAGACGAATAACAAGGAATAAGTCAGCACATCATGTAGAAAAGTCATGACACTGATATATAATGTAGGAGAAAACATTCGAATCCTTATCAATATTGTAATTCGGTCGTTCAGTATGGCCTTTTCCAAACAATTATTATTATTCCGTCACACAGTTATCGTTTGATGACGTATTCATAGTAGGACATGTGATAGGGTGACATTTATCTTCAAATATAATAAACTGTGCTTTAAGACAAAGAAATATTTATAGCACAACATTTTGGCTATTGAGACTTTATTTATGGAAATTAAATAAAATCGGAGAACAGGTCAACTAATTTAGATCATTAAATACTACTGCTTTTGAGTAGGCTTGTAATTCTTAATTAGTTAGAGCGATAAAAAAGGCCTCTTAATGCCACCATTACAATGCAACACTTGCCATAATCGGATTAATCTATATCTACAATCATGCTATCATATGATCACATTGTCTTTAATAGACAATTTTTTTCAAGTATTGGTTTTTGTAGGGATTTTGTTTGATTGCATGGAGGATTTAATCATGAGCTGACATCAGTTAGAGAACCACTGGAAAACCAGCTTGGAGTACTGGACAGATGTTTCGTCCTAGTTTGGGACTCCTCAGCAGTACTCACCCACCGCCATGGTTCCAACCCAGGACCTTCTGGTTACATGGCGAGCTAGCTCGTAGACCATTGAGCCACTCACTGGGACCCGATCCAATGGTCCTTGAATTCTAACTTCTGCCAGTTCACGACATAGCGCGACCACTTCGCAATGTCTTCTTCGATGAGTTACTGCCTCATCTTCGACCTGCTGTACCCTACTGTTCACGGCTTGTAACCAGAAGGTCCTGGGTTCGAATCCGGTGGGTGCGTACTGCTGAGGAGTCCCAATTTAGGACGAAACGGCTGTACAGTACTCCCAGGTTTTCCAGTGGTTCTCTAACTGATGTCAGCTCATGATTAAATCCTCCATGAAATCCATATCCTCCAAGTATTTTGTGTGGGTCCATTTTATACTTGTTTCCTTGCTGCCCGTTATCTGTCTTGATATCCAGTCCACCGAAATCAGGAAAATCATTATAGATAGCTGACAACCGTCAATTTTGCTCAAAACATAATCATAAAGTAGGGAAATTTTAATCATTATTCTTATTTATCTTTTTATTTCATTCATTTGGCGCTCCGTGTGGAACATACCACTTCAAGCTTGGACTTCGAAGTATCAGCAGTACTGAGGCTGTCTTTTACGGGATGAGTTTGCCAGACTAACACAGCTAACCTTTCCTCTGGCGGCTGGCCCTATTCAGGTAGGTAGTTACCTGGGTTCTAGTAGGAAGTCGTGGCCAGTAGGGTGAAGCAAGTCGGGTGTGGGGAGAAATTCCCTGAAGACATTGTCTAGAGGTGGCACTGTGTCGTGACTTGGCAGAAGTTAGAATTCATGGGCTGGCCATTGGATCGGGTCCAAACAGGCTTAATGGTCTACAAGCTTGCTAGCCTTCTAACTAGAAGATCCTGGGTTCGAACACTGGCGGAGGGTGCGTACTTAAGAGTAGTTCCGAACTAGGCGGACGAAACAGCTGTCCGATACTCCCTGGCACGTCTTCCGATGGTTCCCTTACGGATGTCAACACATATTGAAATCCTGTAATCAAAAACTTGAATTAAAGATAGGAATTTCAAAGGTTTGACTTTTAACCATAAAATTATTGTCACCTGAAAATCCTCAACATAGTTCACAAAATAAATCGTCTATGGCAATGTGTACTCCATTTGAATTCGAATTATTCTACCTCAAAGGAGGCTGTCAGGCGTGGTAAATGGGAAAAGATGACAAGCTACCAACCATGAATGCTGCCGTCCAGTTACTCGTATTGGGTATAACAGGAAACTGATTGCTGTCAAAACTGAATACAGAGTATTATAATGTTGGGAGTAGCTGATTGATGAAGTTGCGAACGTTTAACGATTGGTGTAACTAGTACACATGCAACACATAATGAATCGTCCCCTTCGTTGGTGAAAAAATAAACTAGAGTATTATTTGGCTTTGACAGATTTAAGAGCGGCTGGAAGAAAACACGTCACCAAGGCATGAAAATAATGACTACTAGTCAGTAATTTGAAAAATGATACACATTTCATCAGATGATATGAGCAGATAGTAGTCATCGTCTGTGGGTGTTCCGCTATCGCGCAAATAAACCGAAACGCTCATAAATCTGCAGGTGGAAAACCAAAAAGTAATCAGTTGGCCACCTAGGATGTTTGCAAAAGCGCACCAGACACTGATATCATTAAAAACACAGATACGAGTGTTCATGAAATTCGCCTTCACCAGATAAACACTTAGCCTCTAACCCGTAAAGTATCCTTTCATGAGAGAGGTGAAGACTGATTTAAGAAGTGAGAGATCGCCAATATCTGTTCTGCAATAAGCCAATGATGCCTAGTGGGTTAATGCTTTTGTAGATACTTACTTGTGTACCATTTAAGTTGAATGTGCGATCATCACGCCTGAGAACACGTTGAACATGTAAGTTATACAGATGCCACAGAATGAGTGATATCATGAGATTACCGGAAGTCGTGCAAATTCATGTAAACGTGCATGGCCTGACATAATTTTTTTCAATCAGCCACCAACCTATTTTGCACTAGACGATTAGGAAAAAATTAACACCATGCACTTGTTTTAGTGAGTCTATGGTTTCGGTATCATTTTCGTTAACTGTGCTTAACTGTATTGTATGTTGTTGTATTGTATTGTTATTGTCGCTTGTTGGCATTTTAGCTGTGAATTATTTTCCTTTTGCTGGTGTTGTTCTGATTGTTTTATTCTTTGTTTTCCGGTTTTAACGGGAGCAACCCGCAAGGTCGCTTCTCTCTAAACTTTATTTTAATGCAATATTTCCTTTCTCAGGCATGAGGTTAGCAAATCCACCCTGTAAACAAAGTTCCTACAGAAACTTCAGCCCGATGAGTCTCCTTGCGTGGGGAGGGGGAACATGGAACGTCCGCACCATGTACAAGATTGGCTGGGCTGCCCGGATCGCAAACAAAATGAAACGATACGGAATTCAAGTACTGGGAATATGCGAAAGCAGATGGAACGGAAATAGACTCACCAAATTGCCAACGGGTGAGTCAGTGATCTACTCCGGTCACCCAGAAGATAACCACACGCACACCGAAGGCGTGGCTATCATGATGTCACCAACGACAAAAGAGGCCTTGATGCAATGGGAGGCGATCTCGTCCAGGATAATGACCGCCAGATTCAACTCCAAAGGAAGGAAAGTGTCAATTATACAATGTTATGCACCCACAAACAACGCAAACCTCGAAATAAAGTAGAATTCTACAGACAACTACAGGCAGCAATGGACAATACTCCAGCTGGTGACATTAAAATACTAATGGAAGACATTAACGTTAAACTTGGACCGGACAACACAGAAAGATAACTCATCGTGGGTAGAGAAGCTCTCGGAGAAATGAATGAAAATGCAGAACTGTTTCCCGACTTCTGCGCCTTCAACGAACTAGTGATTGGTGGCAGTATATACAAGCACAAATATATCCACAAGGCTACATGGGTGTCATCAGATGGGCAAACCGAAAGTCAAATTGACTTCATCTCAATCTCAAGGAAATGGAGGCGCGGCCTATTGGACACAAAAGTAAAAAGAGAAGCAGGCGTTAGCTCAGGCAAAGGAAACCTCGCCACACTCTACCAAACAACTAGGCACCAATCGGGAAAACGTTCGACACAGATTAAACCAATAAAGGACGACAATCGAAAGTCAATCACCAAAGAGGTGGAGCAAAGAAAACACTGGGCTGAACACTTCAGAAGACTTCTAAATCGTCCGCCACCTACAACACGCCGAACAATACCAACAACGGAAGCAGAACTACCAGTGAACACTGATCCCCCGACGAAATCGGAAGTCCTGAATGCAATCAAGATGCTAAAAACCGGAAAAGCAGCAGGACCAGATGGAATCTCAACAGAAGCATTGAGAATGGACCGAGAGACAACAGAGGACTTGACGACGCCATTACTGGAGAAGGTGTGGAAAGAGGACAAGTACCCGAGGATTGGAAGAAATTTTCTTGACCAGGCTATTGCGATAAAAGTGCTCAATAGATACTTAAAGCTCAACGTTCAACTCTCTCAATCACGCATTTGTTGTCGCTTATTTCTTTCAATAAAAATGAAACCATCTTTTGGGTGTTATTATTTTATGCTTTTAAATAACATTTATTCACATCTCAATAACACTTGTTCAAATTTGAAATCATTTCTTCAATACATGATATGTCAGCGTCTTTTTCAACTGATAACGCGTGATCTTTACTAATTATATTTTGTTGTGATGATATCTATAAAAATTATCATAACATTACGTGTTATTTATCTCAAAGTGTTCTGGACTTTTCTATAACTGTCTCTTCTTTCCTTTCCATCCCCTGAATGCCACGTGGAACATGAGGTCTCAATTCGTGAAGCTTCTCATTAGCAATGATGTAGTTTTCTACAAGAAGGGATTACTAGCCAAACCGCCAACACTTCCTCTTTCGAAAGATTACTATCGACTAGTGAAATAGGCGAGACTTAGGAGCGCGTCAGTTGAAAATCGAACACAGACGTCCAGTGTGATTTGTAGCAATTCTACCACTCAACAGCTGACGTTCACACCGATTAAGTAGTGATAAGAAAGGTCAACTCGAGTGCACAATGGTATATAGTTCTTAGTGGTTGATAGGAGAATGTAAATACCCACAAAGGCTGAAGATTGAACTGATGAGTACATTCCTAAAATATGCTAAGCAGCCATTCGTTATTTAGATAAATTCGTCCTGGCTGGCTAGGAAGCAATACCGGTTGATAAGAATGATATCCAACTACTCAAATCAAACTGACAGTAGTGTATAGTGTCATACTTTTTAAACTTGCTTTCTTCATTGTCATTCACAGTACTGAATAGATCACAAATTTCGTTCTGAATACATCCGGTGTCAAATGCAGGAATCTGTGGTTTGGTTCCATTTTGAACTTTTTAATTATCGCCATTTCGAATTTCATGGAAAACGTGAAAACAGGAAGAATACGCGTTGATTTGTCAGGCTAAAGAAATTGTACATACACGCACAGTATTTCAAATGTAAAAATATGCGAAGTAACAATTATGTAACAGTTATGTTCATTTGAATCAGGGCGTACTAACAGCTGTTTCGTCGGATTTGGACCGAGGACCTTACGTTTGCTAGGCAAGCTCGTAGAGCATTCAGTCACTGAGACCTGATTCGATTGTTCATGATTTATGAATCCTACCACTATGTGGTATTAGCACAAACACCAACCATTTTCATCGACTAGTATACCTCCTCATTTACATCTTGTGGAACTCCTGTCAGCGTTACATATAAAAACTGATGATGAATTTAGAAAAAGTACGAAACAGGTGACCAGTTCTATCTAATATGCAATGGTTCCCTAATTGATATCCATCCTTGATCAAACTTGAAATCCATGAAATCCTAGGAAACAAAACTTGAAGATTACGTGAGAGAAATCTGATTAAGATTTGTTAGGCATCCACATCATCTCCAGTCAATGGTCGCCTCTTCAACATCCGAAATCAGTCAACTAAACTGCACCAGAAGCAATACAAATGGACCCAGAGACAACAGCGGACTTGACGACGCCATTACTGGAGAAGGTGTGGAAATAGAGCAAGTACCCGAGGATCGAAAGAAAGGATGCTTATTCAAACCACCAAAGAAAGGAGACTTATGTCAGCACAAAAACTGGCGCGGAATTATGCTCCTGTCCATTCCAAGCAAAATACTAGGCCGCATCATCCTGCAGAGAATCAAACAAGCCAACCTGGATGAAAAACTCCGACCGGAACAAGCTGGATTCAGGAGAAACAAGTCAAGTATTGATCAAATCGCCACTCTACGGATCATCACTGAACAAAGCTTGGAATGGCAGTCACCTCTCCACCTCCCTCAACTTCATCGACTTTGAAAAGGCCTTCGATAGTGCATCGTCGATCGAGAGGTCATCTGCCAACTACTTCGCTACTACGGGGTGTCATCGACAATTATACATCTCATCCAACAGTTGGTTGTACGACAATGCTGCAAGCCAAGTAATCCACAAGGGGAAAATTACGGAAGCCTTCGAAGTGAGGAAGGGAGTGAGGCAAGGCTGTTTACTATCGCCAATGATTTTCCTGATTGCAGTAGATTGGATAATGCGACAGACAACGGCAATGAGGAAACAGGCATAAAATTGACTCACACAAAAAGAGAACTTGGAGGATCTG
The DNA here is from genome assembly GCA_944472135.2 of Trichobilharzia regenti. NCBI lineage: Eukaryota > Metazoa > Platyhelminthes > Trematoda > Strigeidida > Schistosomatidae > Trichobilharzia > Trichobilharzia regenti. The sequence goes on from OX235267.1 coordinate 62,435,931, forward strand.
GACTTCGCTGGTGATATATGTCTGATTTCTCACAAACTGGAAGATATGCAAGTGAAAAGCAACAAGCTGGCAGAAGATGCATCAAAGATAGGACAAAGATAGGTGAGCATAGATAAAACAGAGGTGATGAAGTTTCCCGGCCAACACCAACAGCAACAACATCAACAGACAACAATCAGCCAGCATAAATTGGAGGGACCTGAAGGAAACAACCTCCTTCACCTACCTACCCACATGGGAAGCATCGTTTCAACTACAGGCTAACGGAACTGACGAGGATATCAAAGCCAGAATCGGAAAAGCAAGACAAGCTTTCATTACTCTCACCTCTGTGTGGAGGTCAACAGCCCCACTCAGCATCAAAAATAAGATCCACATCTTCAACTCCAATGTGAAGTCAGTCAGTGCTACTTACTGTACGGATCAGAGACTTGGCGAGTCATAAAGAGCACCTCAAACAAACTTCAGACCTTTATTAACAGTTGTCTTCGTTCAATACGCAAGATCAGATGGCCGGCCAGAAATGATCAGCAACAGGGATCTCTGGCACTGAGCGAACCAACTCAGCAGGAATCGATTGTGCAACAAATAGGCAGGAAGAATATGAGGTGGACTGGCTGGCCATACTCTGATGAAACCATTAAATGACATCACTAGACAAGCCATGACTCGAGTGGAACCCGAAAAGGAGCGGGCGAGTTGGTCTTCAGTGTGAGGGTGACTTGGAGGAGGTCATGCGAGGAGGAGATGAAAGCATGTGGGCAGACTTTGGAAGGGTGAAAACGTTGGCAGAAAACCGAACGCAATTGGGACGCGCGTCTGAATCCTGATGTTCCTCTAGGAGTTAAAGGAAATAATAATAATAAAAGTGCATAGTTTGTAATGACCAAAGGCGAGCCTGTTTGCTCTGAACACAGGCAACCAATCTTTGCCTATTGATATGTAGTTTTACGAAACTCCCTTGAGAGATTCATGATCACAAAACGCTCCGAATACGGCGAAAAGACGATTAATGAGTCGGTTAATCTACGTGGTTTTCAACAGTGCTGTTAGGCAGCTTTACAGACAAGGTAATTACCTAAATACAAAACAAGCAATCAGAATCAAGTAGTATGTTCACAACACGATGGGAACGAAAACTCTGTCAACGAGAACCATACACCAACAATTCCCGAAGACACTTCAAGTTCAGAATCACTTTGATTCAATCAAACATAGTAACACATTAACAATGTATCGCATAGTCACGCAAAAGAAGCACTGAGATTAGAGTTCAAACATGTACAAAGACGAATAACAAGGAATAAGTCAGCACATCATGTAGAAAAGTCAGGACACTGATATATAATGTAGGAAAAAACATTCGAATCCTTATCAATATTGTAATTCGGTCGTTCAGTATGGCCTTTTCCAAACAATTATTATTATTCCGACACACAGTTATCGTTTGATGACGTATTCATAGTAGGACATGTGATAGGGTGACATTTATCTTCAAATATAATAAACTGTGCTTTAAGACAAAGAAATATTTATAGCACAAAATTTTAGCTATTGAAACTTTGTTTATCGAAATTAAATAAAATCGGAGAACAAGTCGACTAATTTAGATCATTAAATACTGCTGCTATTGAGTAGGCTTGTAATTCTTAAATAGTTAAAGCGATCAAAAAGGCCTCTTAATGCCACCATTACAATGGTACACTTGCTATAATCGGATTAATCTATATTTACAATCATGCAATCATATGATCACATTGTCTTTAATAGACAATTTTTTTTCAAGTATTGGTTTTTTGTAGGGATTTTGTTTGATTGCATGGAGGATTTAATCATGAGCTGACATCAGTTTGAGAACTACTGGAAAACCTGCCAGGGAGTACTGGACAGCTGTTTCGTCAGCCTAGTTTGGGACTCCTCATCAGTACTCACCCACCGCCATGGTTCCAACCCAGGACCTTCTGGTTACAAGGCGAGCTAGCTCGTAGACCATTGAGCCACTTACTGGGACCCGATCCAATGGTCCTTGAATTCTAACTTCTGCCAGTTCACGACATAGTGCGACCACTTCGCAATGTCTTCTTCGATGAGTTACTGCCTCATCTTCGACCTGCTGTACCCTACTGGTCACGGCTTCCCACCAGAACCCCAGGTTAACTGCCTGAATAGGGCCAGTCGCTAGTGAGCATCAGATGAATTTTCAAGTGTTGGTTTTGTAGGGATTTGGTTTGATTGCATGGAGGTTTCAATCATGAGCTGACATCAGTTAGAGAACCACTGGAAAACCTGCCAGGGAGTACTGGACAGCTGTTTCGTCAGCCTAGTTTGGGACTCCTCAGTTTATAATCGACATCCTTATATATTATTAAATTTTTTCGGCTGAATTCATCCAACTCATTGTGCAATAATTTATCTATCAAGTAGAGCTAGTTAATTCTCTATTAAATGAGATTAAAGTTTATTGCTCATAATCATATTGAAATGTTCATTGGAGTTTATCACTTATGCTATTTATGGTTTTGTAATTCCACTTTTTTTCAATGTGCTTTTCTACTTCACTATGATTATTATTATTATGATTGTTTCCTTTAGTTCCTAGAGAAAAATTAATCTTCAGCCGCACGTCTCCATTGTGTTTGGTTCTCTGCCAACGTTCTCACCTGGCTTCATGTCTGCTCACATGCTTTCCTCTCCTCTTCACATGACTTCCTCCATGTCACCAAAACAATGACGACTAACTCGTGGCTTCCTGTTCGGTTTCAAGTCAAGAGATGGGGTGGTGTGTATTGTCACTTGATATTGGTTTGTTTTCTCAGAGTATAACCAATTCACCTTCATTTCTTCCTGTACATTTTTTGCACAATCGGTTCCTGGTTGGTTCGCTCCCAGAGATCCCCGTCACTGATCTCTTCTGACCGGCCATCTGATCTTGAGTAATATTAGGCGAAGAAAGCTGCTGATGAAGGTGTGTAGTTTGTTCAAAGTGTCCTTTGTGACGCGGCGCCAAGTCTCTGATGCTTACGTATAGTAAGTAGCCTGACTTCACATTGGAGTTGAAAATCCGGGCCTTATTTTCATTTTCATGTTGTGTGCTGTTGATATCCACACAGACTTCAGTGTCATGAAAACTTGCCTTGCCTTCTTGATCCTCAATTTGATATCCTCATCAGTTCCGCCTGTAGCTGAAACGATGCTCCTCGCGTGGGTATGTGGGTAAAAGAAGTTCGTTCTTTGAGATTTTTCCCATTTATGCTCATTGTTGTCTCTTGTTATTAATGCTGTTACTTATTGGCCAAGAACCTTTATCACCGACCTCTGTTTTCTCTATGTTCACCTACAGACCTATCTTCTCTGGATTCTTCTTCTGCCAACTTGTTTCTTATCACTTGCATATTTTCCAGTTTGTGGAAAATTAGACACATATCATCGACGAAATCCATATCCTCCAAGTATTTTGTGTGGGTCCATTTTATACTTGTTTCCTTTCTGCCCGTTATCTGTCTTGATATCCAGTCCACCGAAATCAGGAAAATCATTATAGATAGCTGACAACCGTCAATTTTGCTCAAAACATAATCATAAAGTAAGTAATTCTTGATCATTATTCTTATTTATCTTTTTATTCCATTCATTCGGCGCTCCATGTGGAACATACCACTTTAAGCTTGGACTTCGAAGTATCAGCAGTACTGAGGCTGTCTTTCACGGGATGAGTTTGCCAGCCTCACACAGCTACCCCTCCTCTGGCGGCTGGCCCTATTCAGGTAGGTAGTTACCTGGGTTCTAGTAGGAAGTCGTGGCCAGTAGGGTGAAGCAAGTCGGGTGTGGGGAGAAATTCCCTGAAGACATTGTCTAGAGGTGGCACTGTGTCGTGACTTGGCAGAAGTTAGAATTCATGGCTGGCCATTGGATCGGGTCCAAACAGGCTTAATGGTCTACAAGCTTGCTAGCCTTCTAACTAGAAGTTCCTGGGTTCGAACACTGGCGGTGGGTGCGTACTGAAGAGGAGTTCCAAACTAGGCGGACGAAACAGCTGTCCGATACTCCCTGGCAGGTCTTCCGATGGTTCCCTTACGGATGTCAACACATATTGAAATCCTGTAATCAAAAACTTGAATTAAAGATAGGAATTTCAAAGGTTTGACTTTTAACCATAAAATTATTGTCACCTGAAAACTCCTCAACATAGTTCACAAAAATAAATCGTCTATGGCAATGTGTACTCCATTTGAATTCGAATTATTCTACCTCAAAGGAGTCTGTCAGGCGTGGTAAATGGGAAAAGATGACAAGCTACCAACCATGAATGCTGCCGTCCAGTTACTCGTATTGGGTATAACAGGAAACTGATTGCTGTCAAAACTGAATACAGAGTATTATAATGTTGGGAGTAGCTGATTGATGAAGTTGCGAACGTTTAACGATTGGTGTAACTAGTACACATGCAACACATAATGAATCGTCCCCATCGTTGGTGAAAAAATAAACTAGAGTATTATTTGGCTTTGACAGATTTAAGAGCGGCTGGAACAAAACACGTCATCAAGGCATGAAAATAATGACTACTAGTCAGTAATTTGAAAAATGATACACATTTCATCAGATGATATGAACAGATAGTAGTCATCGTCTTTCGGTGTTCCGCTATCGCGCAAATAAACCGAAACGCTCATAAATCTGCAGGTGGAAAACCAAAAAGTAATCAGTTGGCCACCTAGGATGTTTGCAAAAGCGCACCAGACACTGATATCATTAAAAACACAGATACGAGTGTTCATGAAATTCGCCTTCACCAGATAAACACTTAGCCTCTAACCCGTAAAGTATCCTTTCATGAGAGAGGTGAAGACTGATTTAAGAAGTGAGAGATCGCCAATATCTGTTCTGCAATAAGCCAATGATGCCTAGTGGGTTAATGCTTTTGTAGATACTTACTTGTGTACCATTTAAGTTGAATGTGCGATCATCACGCCTGAGAACATGTTGAACATGTAAGTTATACAGATGCCACAGAATGAGTGATATCATGAGATTACCGGAAGTCGTGCAAATTCATGTAAACGTGCATGGCCTGACATAATTTTTTTCAATCAGCCACCAACCTATTTTGCACTAGACGATTAGGAAAAAATTAACACCATGCACTTGTTTTAGTGAGTCTATGGTTTCGGTATCATTTTCGTTAACTGTGCTTAACTGTATTGTATGTTGTTGTATTGTATTGTTATTGTCGCTTGTTGCCTTTTAGCTGTGAATTATTTTCCTTTTGCTGGTGTTGTTCTGATTGTTTTATTCTTTGTTTTCCGGTTTTAACGGGAGCAACCCGCAAGGTCGCTTCTCTCTAAACTTTATTTTAATGCAATAATTCCTTTCTCAGGCATGAGGTTAGCAACTCCACCCTGTAAACAAAGTTGCTACAGAAACTTCAGCCCGATGAGTCTCCTTGCGTGGGGAGGGGGAACATGGCACGTCCGCACCATGTACAAGATTGGCTGGGCTGCCCGGATCGCAAACAAAATGAAACGATACGGAATTCAAGTACTGGGGATATGCGAAAGCAGATGGAACGGAAATGGACTCACCAAATTGCCAACGGGTGAGTCAGTGATCTACTCCGGTCACCCAGAAGATAACCACACGCACACCGAAGGCGTGGCTATCATGATGTCACCAACGACAAAAGAGGCCTTGATGCAATGGGAGGCGATCTCGTCCAGGATAATGACCGCCAGATTCAACTCCAAAGGAAGGAAAGTGTCAATTATACAATGTTATGCACCCACAAACAACGCAAACCTCGAAAAGAAAGTAAAATTCTACAGACAACTACAGGCAGCAATGGACAATACTCCAGCTGGTGACATTAAAATACTAATAGGAGACATTAACGCCAAACTGGACAAGACAACACAGAAAGATAACTCATCGTGGGTAGAGAAGCTCTCGGAGAAATGAATGAAAATGCAGAACTGTTTCCCGACTTCTGCGCCTTCAACGAACTAGTGATTGGTGGCAGCGTATACAAACACAAAGATATCCACAAGGCTACATGGGTGTTATCAGATGGGCAAACCGAAAGTCAAATTGACTTCATCTCAATCTCAAGGAAATGGAGGCGCGGCCTATTGGACACAAAAGTAAAAAGAGAAGCAGGCGTTAGCTCAGGCAAAGGAAACCTCGCCACACTCTACCAAACAACTAGGCACCAATCGGGAAAACGTTCGACACAGATTAAACCAATAAAGGACGACAATGGAAAGTCAATCACCAAAGAGGTGGAACAGAGAAAACACTGGGCTGAACACTTCAGAAGACTTCTAAATCGTCCGCCACCTACAACACGCCCAACAATACCAACAACGGAAGCAGAACTACCAGTGAACATTGATCCCCCGACGAAATCGGAAGTCCTGAATGCAATCAAGATGCTAAAAACCGGAAAAGCAGCAGGACCAGATGGAATCTCAACAGAAGCATTGAAGATGGACCCAGAGACAACAGCGGACTTGACGACGCCATTACTGGAGAAGGTGTGGAAAGAGGGCAAGTACCCGAGGATTGGAAAAAATTTTCTTGACCAGGCTATTGCGATAAAATTGCTCAATAGATACTTAAAGCTCAACGTTCAACTCTCTCAATCACGCATTTGTTGTCGCTTATTTCTTTCAATAAAAATGAAACCATCTTTTGGGTGTTATTATTTTATGCTTTTAAATAACATTTATTCACATCTCAATAACACTTGTTCAAATTTGAAATCATTTCTTCAATACATGATATGTCAGCGTCTTTTTCAACTGATAACGCGTGATCTTTACTAATTATATTTTGTTGTGATGATATCTATAAAAATTATCATAACATTACGTGTTATTTATCTCAAGGTGTTCTGGACTTTTCTATAACTGTCTTCTCTTTCCTTTCCATTCCCTGAATGCCACGTGGAACATGAGGTCTCAAGTCGTGAAGCTTCTCAGTAGCAATGATGTAGTTTTCTACAAGAAGGGATTACTAGCCAAACCGCCAACACTTCCTCTTTCGAAAGATTACTATCGACTAGTGAAATAGGCGAGACTTAGGAGCGCGTCAGTTGAAAATCGAACACAGACGTCCAGTGTGATTTGTAGCAATTCTACCACTCAACAGCTGACGTTCACACCGATTAAGTAGTGATAAGAAAGGTCAACTCGAATGCACAATGGTGTATAGTTCATAGTCGTTGATAGGAGAATGTAAATACCCACAAAGGCTGAAGATTGAACTGATGAGTACATTCCTAAAATATGCTAAGCAGCCATTCGTTATTTAGATAAATTCGTCCTGGCTGGCTAGGAAGCAATACCGGTTGATAAGAATGATATCCAACTACTCAAATCAAACTGACAGTAGTGTATAGTGTCATACTTTTTAAACTTGCTTTCTTCATTGTCATTCACAGTACTGAATAGATCACAAATTTCGTTCTGAATACATCCGGTGTCAAATGCAGGAATCTGTGGTGTGGTTTCATTCGGAACATTTTAATTATCGCCATTTCGAATTTCATGGAAAACGTGAAAACAGGAAGAATACGCGTTGATTTGTCAGGCTAAAGAAATTGTACATACACGCACAGTATTTCAAATGTAAAAATATGCGAAGTAACAATTATGTAACAGTTATGTTCATTTGAATCAGGGCGTACTAACAGCTGTTTCGTTGTGGTTTGGAACTTATCAACAGTATGAATTTGGACCGAGGACCTTACGTTTGCTAGGCAAGCTCGTAGAGCATTCAGCCACTGAGACCTGATTCAATTGTTCATGAGTTATGAATCCTACCAGTATGTGATCTTAGCACAAACACCAACCATTTTCATAGACTAGTATTTCTCCTCATTTACAACTTGTGGAACTCCCGTCAGCGTTACATATAAGAACTGATGATGAATTTAGAAAAAGGACGAAACAGGTGACCAGTTCTATCTAATATGCAATGGTCCCTTAATTGATACCCATCCTTGATCAAACTTGAAATCCATGAAATCCTAGGAAACAAAACTTGAAGATTACGTGAGAGAAATCTGATTAAGATTTGTTAGGCATCCACATCATTTCCAGTCAATGGTCGCCTCTTCAACATCCGAAATCAGTCAACTGAACTGCACCAGAAGCAATATAAATGGACCCAGAGACAACAGCGGACTTGACGACGCCATTACTGGAGAAGGTGTGGAAAGAGGCAAGTACCCGAGGATCGAAGAAAGGATACTTATTCAAACTACCAAGGAAGGGAGACTTAAGTCAATGCAAAAACTGGCGCGGAATTATGCTCCTGTCCATTCCAAGCAAAATACTAGGCCGCATCATCCTGCAGAGAATCAAACAAGCCAACCTGGATGAAAAACTTCGACCGGAACAAGCTGGATTCAGGAGAAACAAGTCATGTATTGATCAAATCGCCACTCTACGGATCATCATTGAACAAATCTTGGAATGGCAGTCACCTCTCCACCTCACTCAACTTCATCGACTTTGAAAAGGCCTTCGATAGTGCAGCGTCGATTGAGAGGTCATCTGCCAACTACTTCGCTACTACGGGGTGTCATCGACAATTATACATCTCATCCAACAGTTGGTTTTACGACAATGCTGCATGCCAAGTAATCCACAACGGGAAAATTACGGAAGCCTTCGAAGTGAGGAAGGGAGTGAGGCAAGGCTGTTTACTATCGCCAATGATCTTCCTGATTGCAGTAGATTGGATAATGCGACAGACAGACAACGGCAATGAGGAAACAGGCATAAAATTGACTCACACAAAAAGAGAACTTGGAGGATCTGGACTTCGCTGGTGATATATGTCTGATTTCTCACAAACTGGAAGATATGCAAGTGAAAAGCAACAAGCTGGCAGAAGATGCATCAAAGATAGCACAAAGATAGGTGAGCATAGATAAAACAGAGGTGATGAAGTTTCCCGGCCAACACCAACAGCAACAACATCAACAGACAACAATCAGCCAGCATAAATTGGAGGGACCTGAAGGAAACAACCTCCTTCACCTACCTACCCACATGGGAAGCATCGTTTCAACTCCAGGCTAACGGAACTGACGAGGATATCAAAGCCAGAATCGGAGAAGCAAGATAAGCTTTCATTACTCTCACCATGTCTGTGTGGAGGTCAACAGCCCCACTCAGCATCAAAAATAAGATCCACATCTTCAACTCCAATGTGAAGTCAGTCAGTGCTACTTACTGTACGGATCAGAGACTTTCACTGCGCGTCATAAAGAGCACCTCAAACAAACTTCAGACCTTTATTAACAGTTGTCTTCGCTCAATACGCAAGATCAGATGGCCGGCCAGAAATGATCAGCAACAGGGATCTCTGGCACTGAGCGAACCAACTCAGCAGGAATCGATTGTGCAACAAATAGGCAGGAAGAATAGGAGGTGGACTGGCTGGCCATACTCTGATGAAACCATCAAGTGACATCACTAGACAAGTCCCCGAATGGAACCTGAAAAAAGTGTTCGTCCATGGGTGACTTGGAGGAGGTCATGCGAGGAGGAGATGAAAGCATGTGGGCAGACTTGGTGATGGGTTAAAACGTTGGCAGAAAACCGAACGCAATAGGGACGCGCGTCTGAAGCCTTATGTTCCTATAGGAGTTAAAGGAAATAATAATAATAAAAGTGCATAATTCGTAATGATCGAAGGCGAGCCTGTTTGCTCTGAACACAGGCAACCAATCTTTGCCTACTGATATGTAGTTTTACAAAACTCCCTTGAGAGATTCATGATCACAAAACGCTCCGAATACGGCGAAAAGACGATTAATGAGTCGGTAAATCTACGTGGTTTTCAACAGTGCTGTTAGGCAGCTTTACAGACAAGGTAATTACCTAAATACAAAACAAGCAATCAGAATCAAGTAGTATGTTCACAACACGATGGGAACGAAAACTCTGTCAACGAGAACCACACACCAACAATTCCCGAAGACACTTCAAGTTCAGAATCACTTTGATTCAATCAAACATAGTAACACATTAACAATGTATCGCATAGTCACGCAAAAGAAGCACTGAAATTAGAGTTCAAACATGTACAAAGACGAATAACAAGGATTAGGTCAGAACATCATGTAGAAAAGTCATGACAATGATATGTAATGTAGGAGAAAACATTCGAATCCTTATCAGCATTATAAATCGGTCGTTCAGTATGGCCTTTTCCAAACAATTATTATTATTCCGTCACACAGTTATCGTTTGATGACGTATTCATAGTAGGACATGTGATAGGGTGACATTTATCTTCAAATATAATAAACTGTGCTTTAAGACAAAGAAATATTTATAGCACAAAATTTTAGCTATTGAAACTTTATTTATGGAAATTAAATAAAATCGGAGAAAAGGTCAACTAATTTAGATCATTAAATACTGCTGCTATTGAGTAGGCTTGTAATTCTTAAATAGTTAAAGCGATAAAAAGGCCTCTTAATGCCACCATTACAATGGTACACTTGCTAAAAGCGGATTAATCTATATTTACAATCATGCAATCATATGATAACACTGTTTTTAATAGACAATTTTTTCAGTTTATAATCGACTTCCTTATATATAATTAAATATTTTCGGCTGAATTCATCCAACTCATTGTGCAATAATTTATCTATCAAGTAGAGCTAGTTAATTCTCTATTAAATGAGATTAAAGTTTATTGCTCATAATCATATTGAAATGTTCATTGGAGTTTATCACTTATGCTATTTATGGTTTTGTAATTCCACTTTTTTTCAATGTGCTTTTCTACTTCACTAGGATTATTATTATTACGATTGTTTCCTTTAGTTCCTAGAGAAAAATTAATCTTCAGCCGCACGTCTCCATTGTGTTCGGTTCTCTGCCAACGTTCTCACCTGGCTTCATCTCTGCTCACATGCTTTCATCTCCTCTTCACATGACTTCCTCCATGTCACCCAAACAATGACGACTAACTCGTGGCTTCCTGTTCGGTTTCCAGTCGAGAGATGGGGTGGTGTGTATTGTCACTTGATATTGGTTTGTTTTCTCAGAGTATAACCAATTCACCTTCATTTCTTCCTGTACATGTTTTGCACAATCGGTTCCTGGTTGGTTCGCTCCCAGAGATCCCCGTCACTGATCTCTTCTGACCGGCCATCTGATCTTGAGTAATATTAGGCGAAGAAAGCTGCTGACGAAGGTGTGTAGTTTGTTCAAAGTGTCCTTTGTGACGCGGCGCCAAGTCTCTGATGCTTACGTATAGTAAGTAGCCTGACTTCACATTGGAGTTGAAAATCCGGACCTTATTTTCATTTTCATGTTGTGTGCTGTTGATATCCACACAGACTTCAGTGTCATGGAAACTTGCCTTGCTTTCTTGATCCTCAATTTGATATCCTCATCAGTTCCGCCTGTAGCTGAAACGATGCTCCTCGTGTGGGTAGGTGGGTAAAAGAGGTTCGTTCATTGAGATTTTTCCCATTTATGCTCATTGTTGTCTCTTGTTATTAATGCTGTTATTATTGGCCAAGAACCTTTATCACCGACCTCTGTTTTCTCTATGTTCACCTACAGACCTATCTTCTCTGGATTCTTCTTCTGTCAACTTGTTTCTTATCACTTGCATATTTTCCAGTTTGTGGAAAATTAGACACATATCATCGACGAAATCCATATCCTCCAAGTATTTTGGTGTGGGTCCATTTTATACTTGTTTCCTTGCTGCCCGTTATCTGTCTTGATATCCAGTCCACCGCAATCAGGAAAATCATTATAGATAGCTGACAGCCGTCAATTTTGCTCAAAACATAATCATAAAGTAAGTAATTCTTGATCATTATTCTTATTTATCTTTTTATTTCATTCTTTTGGCGCTCCGTGTGGAACATACCACTTTAAGCTTGGACTTCGAAGTATCAGCAGTACTGAGGCTGTCTTTCACGGGATGAGTTTGCCAGCCTAACACAGCTACCCTTTCCTCTGGTGGCTGGCCCTATTCAGGTAGGTAGTTACCTTGGTTCTAGTAGGAAGTCGTGGCCAGTAGGGTGAAGCAAGTCGGGTGTGGGGAGAAATTCCCTGAAGACATTGTCTAGAGGTGGCACTGTGTCGTGACTTGGCAGAAGTTAGAATTCATCGGCTGGCCATTGGATCGGGTCCAAACAGGCTTAACGGCCTACAAGCTTGCTAGCCTTCTAACTAGAAGGTCCTGGGTTCGAACACTGGCGGAGGGTGCGTACTGCAGAGGAGTTCCGAACTAGGCGGACGAAACAGCTGTCCGATACTCCCTGGCACGTCTTCCGATGGTTCCCTTACGGATGTCAACACATATTGAAATCCTGTAATCAAAAACTTGAATTAAAGATAGGAATTTCAAAGGTTTGACTTTTAACCATAAAATTATTGTCACCTGAAAAATCCTCAACATAGTTCACAAAAATAAATCGTCTATGGCAATGTGTACTTGATAGGATCCCACATATATAGGTATTGACTGTTTAAACTTGCATATATGGTATGTTATCATTCTCACACATTTTGGTATTGACTGCTAATTTTGTATATTATCATTCTCACGCATTTTGGTAGTGACTGCTAATTTTGTATATATGGTATATCATTCCCACACATTTTGTTACTGACTGTCAATGTCGCACATATGGCATATTATCATTTCTCACACACTTTGTTATTGGCTATTAAGGTCAATTATTTCAAATGCTGTTAGCTGTCCATATTGTTGTAAAATGTATAAATACCATGGCTTTCTTTATCGTTGTTGCACTTCAATACACAGTCACAGTCCAGCCTTTGTCTTTTGATATTTGCGTGCTTTACTAAGTCGGAAGGTACGACGAGCAGATAGACAGATTAGTTCAGGCGCAGACAGAATAAGGTGAAAACGTCTTCATTCAATTCCCTACAGTTATAACAATTGGCGACGGGGTTTTACTTTAATTCATCGCAGTTATAGCAAGCAAACGACGACAGTTTTTATTCTGTTCAGCGCAACTATATAACATTTTTGACTGTGTTAATTACAACCCAATTACAATGTCTATCTCTCTGGACGATCTCAAATCTATCTTGCAGCAGCAGCAAGTTCAGAATGAAGCAGCTCAACTAAAATTAATCGAAGCTCTCACTCAGAAGCTGTCCATTCAAGTTCCATCGACATCTCATTCTGACAAATATGAAAGCATCTCAAATTCTATCAGTGAGTTCAACTACGACCCAATATCTGGTCTCGTATTTGATGCATGGTTCAATCGTTACGAAGACGTTTTCCGTATTGAATGCTACATGTTTGATGATGCTGCCAAAGTCCGATTGTTACTAAGAAAACTTGGTACTGTTGAGCACAACAGATATGTTAACTTCATTCTGCCTAAGAACCCACGTGAGTTATCATTCGATGAGACAGTCACCGTTTTATCACAAATCTTTGGTGAACAGTCATCCATGTTTAATATTCGGTATCAATGTTTTCAGTTGACAAAAATGCCTTCCGATGATTATGTGACTTACGCTGGCAAAGTGAACAAGGAATGTGAAAGGTTCAAACCACACGAAATGACATCAGATCAGTTCAAGTGTTTGATTTTTATTTGTGGGTTGAAGAACCCAGAAGATACTGACATACGAACTCGACTTCTGTCACTTGTGGAACAAGACCCGAAAATGACTTTACAAATGGTGACAGCAGAATGCCTACGTTTAATCAACTTGAAGCACGATACTGCTATGGTGGAGTGCAAACGACAGTCGTCTGAATTTGGTTCGATTAACACAGTGAAAAGTCCTCCGATCACCGTTAAGCACACAGCACGTCAGTCTCAGAATTCAGCTAAACCTCCTTCAGTGTGCTGGCACTGTGGTTCGTGGCATTTTGTCAAGTTCTGTCCTTTCAAGAAGCATAAATGCCGTAATTGTCACCGTTTTGGACATAAGGAGGGTTACTGTACACCGCAGAAAAATCCTTCGGTGAGGAACAGAAGTAGTCGTTTCAAGCCGAAACAATCTCCTCGAGTACAGACTATTTATACAACTTCCAAAGTCGATGTCGCCAGCAAACGTAAGTACATAACACTAGATATTAACGGCAAACGTATTCGTCTTCAGTTGGATACGGCATCAGATATCACCGTAATTTCCCGAACTACGTGGCGCAAACTTGGTTGCCCACAGATTCTGCCGACCGAGCATGTCGCCAAGAATGTCTCTGGAGATATACTGAAACTCGTGGGTGAGATCAATTGCCAGGTTCAGTTTGGTGAGCATCACTTCAATGGTGTATGTTACGTTACAAACTACCATGATTTGGATTTGCTTGGTCTTGACTGGTTAGACAAGCTCCATATCTTTAATGTACCATTAAATTCAGTATGCTCTAATGTTTCGTCTTCACCACACAACGTTGTTCCCGGAGATGTATCTGATCAATCTCTCTTGCAACGCCGTCGTCAAAAGCACGCTTCTGTCTTCCAGGACAAACTTGGTTGCTGCAAACTGTTTGGCATCCAGCATATTCGTAGCCCCCCGTATCATCCCCAATCGAATGGACAGACTGAACGTTTCGTCGACACCTTTAAGCGTGCTTATGCAAAAGCGAAGGGGGAGGGAACAACAGAAAAATTTTGGATAAATTCTTGCTGCATTATCGTACGAATGAAAAAGGACAGTTATGTGGCAGACACACAGATCACGCTCTATCCAGTACCACGCAAAGGTCAACTCGACAAAGAAGAGCTCCGAAACCTTTTCAAATAGATCCAAAAAGCAAGTCCTACACTCTTTACGGGGGGAGGTGATAGGATCCCACATATTTTGGTATTGACTGTTTAAACTTGCATATATGGTATGTTATCATTCTCACACATTTTGGTATTGACTGCTAATTTTGTATATTATCATTCTCACGCATTTTGGTAGTGACTGCTAATTTTGTATATATGGTATATTCATTCCCACACATTTTGTTACTGACTGTCAATGTCGCACATATGGCATATTATCATTTCTCACACACTTTGTTATTGGCTATTAAGGTCAATTATTTCAAATGCTGTTAGCTGTCCATATTGTTGTAAAATGTATAAATACCATGGCTTTCTTTATCGTTGTTGCACTTCAATACACAGTCACAGTCCAGCCTTTGTCTTTTGATATTTGCGTGCTTTACTAAGTCGGAAGGTACGACGAGCAGATAGACAGATTAGTTCAGGCGCAGACAGAATAAGGTGAAAACGTCTTCATTCAATATCCCAACAGTTATAACAGTACTCCATTTGAATTCGAATTATTCTACCTCAAAGGAGTCTGTCAGGCGTGGTAAATGGGAAAATATGACAAGCTACCAACCAGGAATGCTGCCGTCCAGTTACTCGTATTGGGTGTAACAGGAAACTGATTGCTGTCAAAACTGAATACAGAGTATTATAATGTTGGGAGTAGCTGATTGATGAAGTTGCGAACGTTTAACGATTGGTGTAACTAGTACACATGCAACACATAATGAATCGTCCCCATCGTTGGTGAAAAAAATAACTAGAGTATTATTTGGCTTTGACAGATTTAAGAGCGGCTGGAACAAAACACGTCACCAAGGCATGAAAATAATGACTATTAGTCAGTAATTTGAAAAATGATACACATTTCATCAGATGATATGAGCAGATAGTAGTCATCGTCTGTGGTGTTCCGCTATCGCGCAAATAAACCGAAACGCTCATAAATCTGCAGGTGGAAAACCAAAAAGTAATCAGTTGGCCACCTAGGATGTTTGCAAAAGCGCACCAGACACTGATATCATTAAAAACACAGATACGAGTGTTCATGAAATTCGCCTTCACCAGATAAACACTTAGCCTCTAACCCGTAAAGTATCCTTTCATGAGAGAGGTGAAGACTGATTTAAGAAGTGAGAGATCGCCAATATCTGTTCTGCAATAAGCCAATGATGCCTAGTGGGTTAATGCTTTTGTAGATACTTACTTGTGTACCATTTAAGTTGAATGTGCGATCATCACGCCTGAGAACATGTTGAACATGTAAGTTATACACATGCCACAGAATGAGTGATATCATGAGATTACCGGAAGTCGTGCAAATTCATGTAAACGTGCATGGCCTGACATAATTTTTTTCAATCAGCCACCAACCTATTTTGCACTAGACGATTAGCAAAAAATTAACACCATGCACTTGTTTTAGTGAGTCTATGGTTTCGGTATCATTTTCGTTAACTGTGCTTAACTGTATTGTATGTTGTTGTATTGTATTGTTATTGTCGCTTGTTGCCCTTTTAGCTGTGAATTATTTTCCTTTTGCTGGTGTTGTTCTGATTGTTTTATTCTTTGTTTTCCGGTTTTAACGGGAGCAACCCGCAAGGTCGCTTCTCTGTAAACTTTATTTTAATGCAATAATTCCTTTCTCAGGCATGAGGTTAGCAACTCCACCCTGTAAACAAAGTTGCTACAGAAACTTCAGCCCGATGAGTCTCCTTGCGTGGGGGGGAAAATGGCACGTCCGCACCATGTACAAGATTGGCAAGGCTGCCCGGATCTCAAACAAAATGAAACGATACGGAATTCAAGTACTGGGAATATGCGAAAGCAGATGGAACGGAAATGGACTCACCAAATTGCCAACGGGTGAGTCAGTGATCTACTCCGGTCACCCAGAAGATAACCACACGCACACCGAAGGCGTGGCTATCATGATGTCACCAACGACAAAAGAGGCCTTGATGCAATGGGAGGCGATCTCGTCCAGGATAATGACCGCCAGATTCAACTCCAAAGGAAGGAAAGTGTCAATTATACAATGTTATGCACCCACAAACAACGCAAACCTCGAAAAGAAAGTAGAATTCTACAGACAACTACAGGCAGCAATGGACAATACTCCAGCTGGTGACATTAAAATACTAATAGGAGACATTAACGTTAAACTGGGACAAGACAACACAGAAAGATAACTCATCGTGGGTAGAGAAGCTCTCGGAGAAATGAATGAAAATGCAGAACTGTTTCCCGACTTCTGCGCCTTCAACGAACTAGTGATTGGTGGCAGCGTATACAAGCACAAAGATATCCACAAGGCTACATGGGTGTTATCAGATGGGCAAACCGAAAGTCAAATTGACTTCATCTCAATCTCAAGGAAATGGAGGCGCGGCCTATTGGACACAAAAGTAAAAAGAGAAGCAGGCGTTAGCTCAGGCAAAGGAAACCTCGCCACACTCTACCAAACAACTAGGCACCAATCGGGAAAACGTTCGACACAGATTAAACCAATAAAGGACGACAATCGAAAGTCAATCACCAAAGAGGTGGAACAGAGAAAACACTGGGCTGAACACTTCAGAAGACTTCTAAATCGTCCGCCACCTACAACACGCCCAACAATACCAACAACGGAAGCAGAACTACCAGTGAACATTGATCCCCCGACGAAATCGGAAGTCCTGAATGCAATCAAGATGCTAAAAACCGGAAAACCAGCAGGACCAGATGGAATCTCAACAGAAGCATTGAAGATGGACCCAGAGACAACAGCGGACTTGACGACGCCATTACTGGAGAAGGTGTGGAAAGAGGACAAGTACCCGAGGATTGGAAAAAATTTTCTTGACCAGGCTATTGCGATAAAATTGCTCAATAGATACTTAAAGCTCAACGTTCAACTCTCTCAATCACGCATTTGTTGTCGCTTATTTCTTTCAATAAAAATGAAACCATCTTTTGGGTGTTATTATTTTATGCTTTTAAATAACATTTATTCACATCTCAATAACACTTGTTCAAATTTGAAATCATTTCTTCAATACATGATATGTCAGCGTCTTTTTCAACTGATAACGCGTGATCTTTACTAATTATATTTTGTTGTGATGATATCTATAAAAATTATCATAACATTACGTGTTATTTATCTCAAGGTGTTCTGGAATTTTCTATAACTGTCTCTTCTTTCCTTTCCATTCCCTGAATGCCACGTGGAACATGAGGTCTCAAGTCGTGAAGCTTCTCAGTAGCAATGATGTAGTTTTCTACAAGAAGGGATTACTAGCCAAACCGCCAACACTTCCTCTTTCGAAAGATTACTATCGACTAGTGAAATAGGCGAGACTTAGGAGCGCGTCAGTTGAAAATCGAACACAGACGTCCAGTGTGATTTGTAGCAATTCTACCACTCAACAGCTGACGTTCACACCGATTAAGTAGTGATAAGAAAGGTCAACTCGAATGCACAATGGTATATAGTTCATAGTCGTTGATAGGAGAATGTAAATACCCACAAAGGCTGAAGATTGAACTGATGAGTACATTCCTAAAATATGCTAAGCAGCCATTCGTTATTTAGATAAATTCGTCCTGGCTGGCTAGGAAGCAATACCGGTTGATAAGAATGATATCCAACTACTCAAATCAAACTGACAGTAGTGTATAGTGTCATACTTTTTAAACTTGCTTTCTTCATTGTCATTCACAGTACTGAATAGATCACAAATTTCGTTCTGAATACATCCGGTGTCAAATGCAGGAATCTGTGGTGTGGTTTCATTTTGAACTTTTTAATTATCGCCATTTCGAATTTCATGGAAAACGTGAAAACAGGAAGAATACGCGTTGATTTGTCAGGCTAAAGAAATTGTACATACACGCACAGTATTTCAAATGTAAAAATATGCGAAGTAACAATTATGTAACAGTTATGTTCATTTGAATCAGGGCGTACTAACAGCTGTTTCGTCGGATTTGGACCGAGGACCTTACGTTTGCTAGGCAAGCTCGTAGAGCATTCAGTCACTGAGACCTGATTCGATTGTTCATGATTTATGAATCCTACCACTATGTGGTATTAGCACAAACACCAACCATTTTCATCGACTAGTATACCTCCTCATTTACATCTTGTGGAACTCCCGTCAGCGTTACATATAAAAACTGATGATGAATTTAGAAAAAGTACGAAACAGGTGACCAGTTCTATCTAATATGCAATGGTTCCCTAATTGATATCCATCCTTGATCAAACTTGAAATCCATGAAATCCTAGGAAACAAAACTTGAAGAATACGTGAGAGAAATCTGATTAAGATTTGTTAGGCATCCACATCATTTCCAGTCAATGGTCGCCTCTTCAACATCCGAATTCAGTCAACTAAACTGCACCAGAAGCAATATAAATGGACCCAGAGACAACAGCGGACTTGACGACGCCATTACTGGAGAAGGTGTGGAAATAGAGCAAGTACCCGAGGATCGAAAGAAAGGATGCTTATTCAAACCACCAAAGAAAGGAGACTTATGTCAGCGCAAAAACTGGCGCGGAATTATGCTCCTGTCCATTCCAAGCAAAATACTAGGCCGCATCATCCTGCAGAGAATCAAACAAGCCAACCTGGATGAAAAACTCCGACCGGAACAAGCTGGATTCAGGAGAAACAAGTCATGTATTGATCAAATCGCCACTCTACGGATCATCACCCAACAAAGCTTGGAATGGCAGTCACCTCTCCACCTCACTCAACTTCATCGACTTTGAAAAGGCCTTCGATAGTGCAGCGTCGATCGAGAGGTCATCTGCCAACTACTTCGCTACTACGGGGTGTCATCGACAATTATACATCTCATCCAACAGTTGGTTGTACGACAATGCTGCAAGCCAAGTAATCCACAAGGGGAAAATTACGGAAGCCTTCGAAGTGAGGAAGGGAGTGAGGCAAGGCTGTTTACTATCGCCAATGATTTTCCTGATTGCAGTAGATTGGATAATGCGACAGACAACGGGGAATGAGGAAACAGGCATAAAATTGACTCACACAAAAAGAGAACTTGGAGGATCTGGACTTCGCTGGTGATATATGTCTGATTTCTCACAAACTGGAAGATATGCAAGTGAAAAGCAACAAGCTGGCAGAAGATGCATCAAAGATAGCACAAAGATAGGTGAGCATAGATAAAACAGAGGTGATGAAGTTTCCCGGCCAACACCGACAGAAACAACAATCAGCCAGCATAAATTGGAGGGACCTGAAGGAAACAACCTCCTTCACCTACCTACCCACATGGGAAGCATCGTTTCAACTACAGGCTAACGGAACTGACGAGGATATCAAAGCCAGAATCGGAAAAGCAAGACAAGCTTTCATTACTCTCAAATCTGTGTGGAGGTCAACAGCCCCACTCAGCATCAAAAATAAGATCCACATCTTCAACTCCAATGTGAAGTCAGTCAGTGCTACTTACTGTACGGATCAGAGACTTGGCGAGTCATAAAGAGCACCTCAAACAAACTTCAGACCTTTATTAACAGTTGTCTTCGTTCAATACGCAAGATCAGATGGCCGGCCAGAAATGATCAGCAACAGATATCTCTGGCACTGAGCGAACCAACTCAGCAGGAATCGATTGTGCAACAAATAGGCAGGAAGAATATGAGGTGGACTGGCTGGCCATACTCTGATGAAACCATTAAATGACATCACTAGACAAGCCATGACTCGAGTGGAACCCGAAAAGGAGCGGGCGAGTTGGTCTTCAGTGTGAGGGTGACTTGGAGGAGGTCATGCGAGGAGGAGATGAAAGCATGTGGGCAGACTTTTGGAAGGGTGAAAACGTTGGCAGAAAACCGAACGCAATTGGGACGCGCGTCTGAATCCTGATGTTCCTCTAGGAGTTAAAGGAAATAATAATAATAAAAGTGCATAGTTTGTAATGACCAAAGGCGAGCCTGTTTGCTCTGAACACAGGCAACCAATCTTTGCCTATTGATATGTAGTTTTACGAAACTCCCTTGAGAGATGCATGATCACAAAACGCTCCGAATACGGCGAAAAGACGATTAATGAGTCGGTTAATCTACGTGGTTTTCAACAGTGCTGTTAGGCAGCTTTACAGACAAGGTAATTACCTAAATACAAAACAAGTACTCATAATCAAGTAGTATGTTCACAACACGATGGAACGAAAACTCTGTCAACGAGAACCATACACCAACAATTCCCGAAGACATTCAAGTTCAGAATCACTTTGATTCAATCAAACAAAGTAACACATTAACAATGTATCGCACAATCACCAAAAAGAAGCACTGAAATTAGATATCAAACATGTACAAAGACGAATAACAAGGAATAAGTCAGCACATCATGTAGAAAAGTCATGACACTGATATATAATGTAGGAGAAAACATTCGAATCCTTATCAATATTGTAATTCGGTCGTTCAGTATGGCCTTTTCCAAACAATTAATATTATTCCGTCACACAGTTATCGTTTGATGACGTATTCATAGTAGGACATGTGATAGGGTGACATTTATCTTCAAATATAATAAACTGTGCTTTAAGACAAAGAAATATTTATAGCACAAAATTTTAGCTATTGAAACTTTGTTTATGGAAATTAAATAAAATCGGAGAACAAGTCGACTAATTTAGATCATTAAATACTGCTGCTATTGAGTAGGCTTGTAATTCTTAAATAGTTAAAGCGATAAAAAGGCCTCTTAATGCCACCATTACAATGGTACACTTGCTATAATCGGATTAATCTATATTTACAATCATGCAATCATATGATCACATTGTCTTTAATAGACAATTTTTTTCAAGTATTGGTTTTTTTAGGGATTTTGTTTGATTGCATGGAGGATTTAATCATGAGCTGACATCAGTTAGAGAACCATCGGAAAACCAGCTTGGAGTACTGGACAGCTGTTTCGTCAGCCTAGTTTGGGACTCCTCAGCAGTACTCACCCACCGGGATTCAAACCCAGGACCTTCTGGTTACAAGGCGAGCTCGTAGACCATTGAGCCACTGGGACCCGATCCAATGGTCCTTGAATTCTAACTTCTGCCAGTTCACGACATAGCGCGACCACTTCGCAATGTCTTCCTCTTCAATGAGTTACTGCCTCATCTTCGACCTGCTGTACCCTACTGGTCACGGCTTCCCACCAGAACCCCAGGTTAACTGCCTGAATAGGGCCAGTCGCTAGTGAGCATCAGATGAATTTTCTAGTATTGGTTTTGTAGGGATTTTGTTTGATTGCATGGAGGTTTCAATCATGAGCTGACATCAGTTAGAGAATCACTGAAAACCAGCTTGGAGTACTGGACAGCTGTTTCGTCAGCCTAGTTTCGGACTCCTCAGTTTATAATCGACATCCTTATATATTTTTAAAATATTTTTAGCTGAATTCATCCAACTCATTGTGCAATAATTTATCTATCAAGTAGAGCTAGTTAATTCTCTATTAAATGAGATTAAAGTTTATTGCTCATAATCATATTGAAATGTTCATTGGAGTTTATCACTTATGCTATTTATGGTTTTGTAATTCCACTTTTTTTCAATGTGCTTTTCTACTTCACTATGATTATTATTATTGTTTCCTTTAGTTCCTAGAGAAAAATTAATCTTCAGCCGCACGTCTCCATTGTGTTCGGTTCTCTGCCAACGTTCTTACCTGGCTTCATCTCTGCTCACATGCTTTCCTCTCCTCTTCACATGACTTCCTCCATGTCACCCAAACAATGACGACTAACTCGTGGCTTCCTGTTCGGTTTCAAGTCAAGAGATGGGGTGGTGTGTATTGTCACTTGATATTGGTTTGTTTTCTCAGAGTATAACCAATTCACCTTCATTTCTTCCTGTACATTTTTTGCACAATCGGTTCCTGGTTGGTTCGCTCCCAGAGATCCCCGTCACTGATCTCTTCTGACCGGCCATCTGATCTTGAGTAATATTAGGCGAAGAAAGCTGCTGACGAAGGTGTGTAGTTTGTTCAAAGTGTCCTTTGTGACGCGGCGCCAAGTCTCTGATGCTTACGTATAGTAAGTAGCCTGACTTCACATTGGAGTTGAAAATCCGGGCCTTATTTTCATTTTCATGTTGTGTGCTGTTGATCTCCACACTGACTTCAGTGTCATGGAAACTTGCCTTGCTTTCTTGATCCTCAATTTGATATCCTCATCAGTTCCGCCTGTAGCTGAAACGATGCTCCTCGCGTGGGTATGTGGGTAAAAGAAGTTCGTTCTTTGAGATTTTTCCCATTTATGCTCATTGTTGTCTCTTGTTATTAATGCTGTTACTTATTGGCCAAGAACCTTTATCACCGACCTCTGTTTTCTCTATGTTCACCTACAGACCTATCTTCTCTGGATTCTTCTTCTGCCAACTTGTTTCTTATCACTTGCATATTTTCCAGTTTGTGGAAAATTAGACACATATCATCGACGAAATCCATATCCTCCAAGTATTTTGTGTGGGTCCATTTTATACTTGTTTCCTTGCTGCCCGTTATCTGTCTTGATATCCAGTCCACCACAATCAGGAAAATCATTATAGATAGCTGACAACCGTCAATTTTCCTCAAAACATAATCATAAAGTAAGTAATTCGTGATCATTATTCTTATTTATCTTTTTATTCCATTCATTTGGCGCCCCATGTGGAACATACCACTTTAAGCTTGGACTTCGAAGTATCAGCAGTACTGAGGCTGTCTTTCACGGGATGAGTTTGCCAGCCTAACACAGCTAACCTTCCCTCTGGCGGCTGGCCCTATTCAGGTAGGTAGTTACCTGGGTTCTAGTAGGAAGTCGTGGCCAGTAGGGTGAAGCAAGTCGGGTGTGGGGAGAAATTCCCTGAAGACATTGTCTAGAGGTGGCACTGTGTCGTGACTTGGCAGAAGTTAGAATTCATGGCTGGCCATTGGATCGGGTCCAAACAGGCTTAACGGCCTACAAGCTTGCTAGCCTTCTAACTAGAAGTTCCTGGGTTCGAACACTGGCGGAGGGTGCGTACTGAAGAGGAGTTCCGAACTAGGCGGACGAAACAGCTGTCCGATACTCCCTGGCACGTCTTCCGATGGTTCCCTTACGGATGTCAACACATATTGAAATCCTGTAATCAAAAACTTGAATTAAAGATAGGAATTTCAAAGGTTTGACTTTTAACCATAAAATTATTGTCACCTGAAAAATCCTCAACATAGTTCACAAAAATAAATCGTCTATGGCAATGTGTACTCCATTTGAATTCGAATTATTCTACCTCAAAGGAGGCTGTCAGGCGTGGTAAATGGGAAAAGATGACAAGCTACCAACCATGAATGCTGCCGTCCAGTTACTCGTATCGGGTATAACAGGAAACTGATTGCTGTCAAAACTGAATACAGAGTATTATAATGTTGGGAGTAGCTGATTGATGAAGTTGCGAACGTTTAACGATTGGTGTAACTAGTACACATGCAACACATAATGAATCGTCCCCTTCGTTGGTGAAAAAATAAACTAGAGTATTATTTGGCTGTGACAGATTTAAGAGCGGCTGGAACAAAACACGTCATCAAGGCATGAAAATAATGACTACTAGTCAGTAATTTGAAAAATGATACACATTTCATCAGATGATATGAACAGATAGTAGTCATCGTCTGTCGGTGTTCCGCTATCGCGCAAATAAACCGAAACGCTCATAAATCTGCAGGTGGAAAACCAAAAAGTAATCAGTTGGCCACCTAGGATGTTTGCAAAAGCGCACCAGACACTGATATCATTAAAAACACAGATACGAGTGTTCATGAAATTCGCCTTCACCAGATAAACACTTAGCCTCTAACCCGTAAAGTATCCTTTCATGAGAGAGGTGAAGACTGATTTAAGAAGTGAGAGATCGCCAATATCTGTTCTGCAATAAGCCAATGATGCCTAGTGGGTTAATGCTTTTGTAGATACTTACTTGTGTACCATTTAAGTTGAATGTGCGATCATCACGCCTGAGAACATGTTGAACATGTAAGTTATACAGATGCCACAGAATGAGTGATATCATGAGATTACCGGAAGTCGTGCAAATTCATGTAAACGTGCATGGCCTGACATAATTTTTTTCAATCAGCCACCAACCTATTTTGCACTAGACGATCAGCAAAAAATTAACACCATGCACTTGTTTTAGTGAGCCTATGCAATAATTCCTTTCTCAGGCATGAGGTTAGCAACTCCACCCTGTAAACAAAGTTGCTACAGAATCTTCAGCCCGATGAGTCTCCTTGCGTGGGGGGGAACCATCGCACGTCCGCTCCATGTACGAGATTGGCAAGGCTGCCTGGATCTCAAACAAAATGAAACGATACGGAATTCAAGTACTGGGGATATGCGAAAGGAGATGGAACGGAAATGGACTCACCAAATTGCCAACGGGTGAGTCAGTGATCTACTCCGTTCACCCAGAAGATAACCATACGCACACTGAAGGCGTGGTTATCATCATGTCACCAACGACAAATAAAGCCTTGATGCAATGGAGGCGATCTCGTCCAGGATAATGACCGCCAGATTCAGCTTCAAAGGAAGGAAAGTGTCAATTATACAATGTTATGCACCCACAAACAACGCAGACCTCGAAAAGAAAGTAGAATTCTACAGACAACTACAGGCAGCAATGGACAATACTCCAGCTGGTGACATTAAAATACTAATGGGAGACATGAACGTCAAACTGGGACCAGACAACACAGAAAGATAACTCATCGTGGGTAGAGAAGCTCTCGGAGAAATGAATGAAAATGGAGAGCTGTTTCCCGACTTCTGCGCCTTCAACGAACTAGTGATTGGTGGCAGTATATACAAACACAAAGATATCCACAAGGCTACATGAGTGTCATCAGATGGGCAAATCAAATCCAAATTGAATTCATCTCAATCTCAAGGAAGTGGAGGCGCAGCCTATTGGACACAAAGGTAAAAAGAGAAGCAGGCGTTAGCTCAGGCAAAGGAAACCTCGCCACACTTTACCAAACAACTAGGCACTTATCGTGATAAAGTTCGACACAGATTAAACCAAAAAAAGGACGACAATCGAAAGTCAATCACCAAAGAGGTGGAACAGAGAAAACACTGGGCTGAACACTTCAGAAGACTTCTAAATCGTCCGCCACCTACAACACGCCCAACAATACCAACAACGGAAGCAGAACTACCAGTGAACATTGATCCCCCGACGAAATCGGAAGTCCTGAATGCAATCAAGATGCTAAAAACCGGAAAAGCAGCAGGGCCAGATGGAATCTCAACAGAAGCATTGAAAATGGACTCAGAGACCACAGCGGACGTGATGACACCACTGCTGGAGATTGTGTGCGAAAAGGGCAAAGTACCCGAGGATCGTGTGGAAAGAGGCAAGTACCCAGGATCGAAGAAAGGATACTTATTCAAACTACCAAGGAAGGGAGACTTAAGTCAATGCAAAAACTGGCGCGGAATTATGCTCCTGTCCATTCCAAGCAAAATACTAGGCCGCATCATCCTGCAGAGAATCAAACAAGCCAACCTGGATGAAAAACTTCGACCGGAACAAGCTGGATTCAGGAGAAACAAGTCATGTATTGATCAAATCGCCACTCTACGGATCATCATTGAACAAATCTTGGAATGGCAGTCACCTCTCCACCTCACTCAACTTCATCGACTTTGAAAAGGCCTTCGATAGTGCAGCGTCGATTGAGAGGTCATCTGCCAACTACTTCGCTACTACGGGGTGTCATCGACAATTATACATCTCATCCAACAGTTGGGTTTACGACAATGCTGCATGCCAAGTAATCCACAACGGGAAAATTACGGAAGCCTTCGAAGTGAGGAAGGGAGTGAGGCAAGGCTGTTTACTATCGCCAATGATCTTCCTGATTGCTGTAGACTGGATAATGCGACAGACAGACAACGGGCAATGAGGAAACAGGCATAAAATTGACTCACACAAAAAGAGAACTTGGAGGATCTGGACTTCGCTGGTGATATATGTCTGATTTCTCACAAACTGGAAGATATGCAAGTGAAAAGCAACAAGCTGGCAGAAGATGCATCAGAGATAGCACAAAGATAGGTGAGCATAGATAAAACAGAGGTGATGAAGTTTCCCGGCCAACACCAACAGCAACAACATCAACAGACAACAATCAGCCAGCATAAATTGGAGGGACCTGAAGGAAACAACCTCCTTCACCTACCTACCCACATGGGAAGCATCGTTTCAACTCCAGGCTAACGGAACTGACGAGGATATCAAAGCCAGAATCGGAGAAGCAAGATAAGCTTTCATTACTCTCACCATGTCTGTGTGGAGGTCAACAGCCCCACTCAGCATCAAAAATAAGATCCAGATCTTCAACTCCAATGTGAAGTCAGTCAGTGCTACTTACTGTACGGATCAGAGACTTTCACTGCGCGTCATAAAGAGCACCTCAAACAAACTTCAGACCTTTATTAACAGTTGTCTTCGCTCAATACGCAAGATCAGATGGCCGGCCAGAAATGATCAGCAACAGGGATCTCTGGCACTGAGCGAACCAACTCAGCAGGAATCGATTGTGCAACAAATAGGCAGGAAGAATAGGAGGTGGACTGGCTGGCCATACTCTGATGAAACTATCAAGTGACATCACTAGACAAGTCCCCGAATGGAACCTGAAAAAAGTGTTCGTCCATGGGTGACTTGGAGGAGGTCATGCGAGGAGGAGATGAAAGCATGTGGGCAGACTTGGTGATGGGTTAAAACGTTGGCAGAAAACCGAACGCAATAGGGACGCGCGTCTGAAGCCTTATGTTCCTATAGGAGTTAAAGGAAATAATAATAATAAAAGTGCATAATTCGTAATGATCGAAGGCGAGCCTGTTTGCTCTGAACACAGGCAACCAATCTTTGCCTACTGATATGTAGTTTTACAAAACTCCCTTGAGAGATTCATGATCACAAAACGCTCCGAATACGGCGAAAAAGCGATTAATGAGTCGGTAAATCTACGTGGTTTTCAACAGTGCTGTTAGGCAGCTTTACAAACAAGGTAATTACCTAAATACAAAACAAGCAATCAGAATCAAGTAGTATGTTCACAACACGAAATGAGAAGCAGGCGTTAGCTCAGGCAAAGGAAACCTCGCCACACTCTACCAAACAACTAGGCACCAATCGGGAAAAAGTTCGACACAGATTAAACCAATAAAGGACGACAATCGAAAGTCAATCACCAAAGAGGTGGAACAGAGAAAACACTGAGCTGAACACTTCAGAAGACTTCTAAATCGTCCGCCACCTACAACACGCCCAATAATACCAACAACGGAAGCAGAACTACCAGTGAACATTGATCCCCCGACGAAATTGGAAGTCCTGAATGCAATCAAGATGCTAAAAACCGTAAAAGCAGCAGGACCAGATGGAATCTCAGCAGAAGCATTGAAGATGGACCCAGAGACAACAGCGAACTTGACGACGCCATCACTGGAGAAGGTGTGGAAAGAGGGCAAGTACCCGAGGATTGGAAAAAATTTCCTTGACCAGGCTATTGCGATAAAATTGCTCAATAGATACTTAAAGCTCAACGTTCAACTCTCTCAATCACGCATTTGTTGTCGCTTATTTCTTTCAATAAAAATGAAACCATCTTTTGGGTGTTATTATTTTATGCTTTTAAATAACATTTATTCACATCTCAATAACACTTGTTCAAATTTGAAATCATTTCTTCTATACATGATATGTCAGCGTCTTTTTCAACTGATAACGCGTGATCTTTACTAATTATATTTTGTTGTGATTAT
Organism: Trichobilharzia regenti; assembly: GCA_944472135.2. Classification (NCBI taxonomy): domain Eukaryota; kingdom Metazoa; phylum Platyhelminthes; class Trematoda; order Strigeidida; family Schistosomatidae; genus Trichobilharzia; species Trichobilharzia regenti. The sequence continues at coordinate 62,464,564 of OX235267.1, forward strand.
ATCATTCCCTGAATACCACGTGGGACATGAGTTCTCAAGTCGTGAAGCTTTTCAGTAGCAATGATGTAGTTTTTCTACAAGAAGGGAATACTAGCCAAACCGCCAACACTTCCTCTTTCGAAAGATTACTATCGACTAGTGAAATAGGCGAGACTTAGGAGCGCGTCAGTTGAAAATCGAACACAGACGTCCAGTGTGATTTGTAGCAATTCTACCACTCAGCAAATCGTCTTTTGACACTCACGCCCAAGTTGACAGCCTGGGCCCCCTGTGCCAGATCTATCTCCAACTTCATGGGGACAGTTGTTGAGCAATATGTTCTAGGTTTGATTTAGTTCATTCCTAGTGTTCTTTGCTGCTACACCTTTCCGGTAATCTCGTCTAGTTTACTATGCAATCCCAAGCAAGGGAAAACAGGTAAGGTTGGGTGATTAGCTAGCGGCCCCACTCCAGGAAACCAACACACTCGCCATAGAAGTTTCAAAGCAAAAACAGAAATACGTAGTTTAGACTTAACCCTAACTCACTTCAGACACTCAGAGATTGACATGCTACCAGCGAGGGAATAATCTTGTTGACTTAGAATATGCAGACGATATAGTCCTTCTAGGCGAGGACGCTGACAAAATGCAGAGTCGTCTGAACACCTTGAGCTGCAATCTACGAATGTTTGGCATGCGATTCGCTCACACCAAATGCAAGATGATGTTACAGGAGTGGACTACACTGACTCCTAGATTAGAAATAGTGAGTGAAGTGGTAGAGCACGTTTACAGCCTTACTTATTTTGAAATTCGCATCAGCCAGGGCCAACGGGTTGATCTCTGATGAAATCTCAGCAAGGAGACAGAGGGATAGTTTTGCATTTGCCAGTTTACACCGTCTCTGGCGTAGACGTGATATCCGCTTCGTCCTCCTTTATGGCTGTGAGACCTAACCATTGAAAGTTGAAGAAATGAAAAGATTAGCTGTCTTCGATCATAGGTGCCTGCGTTCTATCTCCCGTGTAAAGTGGAATAATAAGGTGAGCAATATTGCGGTTAGGCGTCGAGTGCTAGGTAAGTGGGAGGGGAAAACAATCGACGAGGCTGTGACGTTACAACAACTGAGATGCTTAGGCTATGTGTTACTTATGCCCAGTCATCGCCTTCATTGACAATGGGCAATGTTAGCTGACATATGGTCAGGCTGGAGAAGAGCTAGCAGTGGTCAAACCAAAACATGGCATCGGTAAATGAAATCCACAACAGTTAGTTTAAGCCACCTTGGAAGCTGTAGACTTCCTGACTGGTTGGGGTCGTCGCGACGGTAAAAACCAATGAAGGCTAAAGAAAATTAATGATATGGCTCAAAATCGTTCTCAGTGGCTGGCGTAGATGCATCCACTCCTTACGATTTATGATTTCCAATGAAACTATATTGTTCTTCGTTATAACTATTCCTTTGTCTCACACCTCTGTCTACTGTCTTTATAATACATTTCTCCTACATACTTCTCTTGCTTTGTGTGCTATATGGAGTGTGGTGACTTGAACTGGTGCACATCGGTGCAAAGTTCTATATCAAAAACAGACAGACAGTTTAGTAGGTGCATATATTTTTATATAGTTCACATATTACGGTGTTAAAGTTACATAAAATATTCACATTTTTATTATTAACAAACATGTGATAATTTGAAATGATACACTTTATTTCAACATTCTACCTCTTTTGGGTCGGTCAATCACGCGAATATTATTACAAAAAAGCTTATTATTTAATCTGTACTTCATTTTATTTTATTTATTTATTTTCAAAGGTAGTTTCTTTAAAAGTTAAACTTTATACGATTTCGTGAGAAAACGGCTTTTTCAGTTACGAATATTAAATCCTTGGTATTAAAAAAATTACTAAATTAAAACTAAGTATACTTTGTTTGATTGAACATTAGTAACTAGTGTGATGATGTATCTCTAGTTCTTTGTTTGTTGCAGACTGAATTCTATCACTTCCTTCAAGACTGTAGATAGGCCTTGCTGACTGGTGAGTGCTAACTAGCACAATGTCTAGGACCAAGATTCCCTGTTACCGATTACCTCCAACCATCTAATATCATCAGAAACTAAGAGTTTATTGAAGAAAGTCTTCTTCACAGATGAACTTCACTTCTTCTCCTATTTATTTTCCTACAAAATCAGTGATTTACATGAATGTAAAGGATTAGGTACTACTGTTTGTCTTATAACTGTCTATCTATTAAACCATCTGCTCTTGGGGGAGCTAAGTATGTTAGCCACGCTTAGGGTTTGCTATCCAAGCGTATTGTTGAACGTTTACAGGAAGACGTTTTGCTGCAGCTCTCTCCTGGATCACCTGATTGAATTTATACATCAAGAGCAATAGTAAAGCAACTTCAGAATAGGTGAAGATCTCGATAAAGGGTTATGAATCAAACTGATACTTTGAACCTCAGAAGCGGTAGTAATCACTTGCGTAACTGTTATCGAAAACCTGTTGTTTTTATGGCATGTGTTTAGAAATATTGACTAAGAATGAGCTTGTGTCCAATTAAAAGGTTATGTAACTTTCTATACAAACTGAATGGAATATCCATTTTATGTCCAAGAGCGTCACAATACTGGTTAGGCGCTGTTAGTTGACATTCAGTTGAGTTGGTAAATAGAAGTCGTGTCTCTTTGTCAACATGCTGAATCACAGAACAATGTTTTAACTGATAATAGTTATAACTAGCCGTAAGCTTAGGTGTCTCGTCAAACCAGTCAATAAGAATATACTCACCTGATCGAAATGCATTCCTTACTGGCGTTTATAAACTGGTTTTTATTCCTCAAACAATCTATCAGATCCTGAATTTCAGGAGGAATCATGTCATTAATGCCTGCTTACTTTTTAATTTCTCCCCATTTGAAGTAGTAGTAGTCCCCAGAAACTCAGAATAAAATAGTAGAGATGGTGATGGTAGTAAAGAGACAGATTACCCATTGAAGGACAATTTCGCGTTTAATTGACTGCTTCAGTGTGATGTATTCGTGAACTTAAAGGTCATATCAGGGAAACTTGTCACCTTCTTTCCCAGTAAGCAGAAACTATTTTCAGCTCGTCAAGGAGGTTAAAGATCTTCACGTAACTGGCAAACATCTCTTATTACTTCTAATTTAGTTTTGTCTGTTCGCAAGTGTTCCAGTCATCCGTAGCATTGATTTTGTATGTAGAGAAGCTAATGACATGCGTATTTCAACAACAGAAACGAAAAATTAGTATTATTGTGTGAATCGTTCGCATCCAATACTGAAAAACCTACTAAGAGTATTGTTTAATGGAGCACATAAAGTCTGTGCTGGCAGTATTAATGAATATGAAATGAAGACTCTGAAGGATTTTTTATCCAATAATGGATATTATAAGCAGATGCTTCAACAATCTGGGAAAGAGCAGTCGCTAATTCTCGACACTTCCAAACAAGCATATCGTTTTGAATGCGTTTGTGGAAGCAAACAGATGATGGATTCAGAAAGCCTGTTGTCTTCTCGCATAGTGGAGCATTTGATTAAGTAGCTGAAAAAAGCTGAAGTTGTAGTAACAGAAATCCCAATAAAACATCTTACAGACTACGGATATGATACTAACGCTGACAATTGGCATTATTATTGTTATTGTTCCCTTGGGTTCATTGTGGAACATAGGGCTTCAATTGCACGTCTCCACTTGCTACTTCTGTCTTACTTCTGTTGTATTTTTCACCTGCATCCATCTTAGCCCATACTGTATCAACTCATCTTCACATGACCTCCTCCATGTCACCCTTGCACTGACGTCCCACTCGTCGCTTCCCTTTCGGGTTCCACTCTAGCAATGGCCTGACGCGCGCGCGATGTCTCCCGGCGACTTCCTCAGCCACGAGTGTTCAATCCATCTCCACTTTCTCCTGCATATTTGTAGGGCGGCGATTGTCTCTTGTTTTGTTTGTTTGTTCCCATAGTTTCTTGTTGGTGATTCTTTCCGATCCGGTCATCTGATCTTTAGTATAGAGCAAAGACAGTTGTTGGTTGATAAAGGTCTGCAACAGGCTGTTGGAAATATTCTTTACGACCCACCTGCCCGCCAAGTTTCTGATCCGTATGGAAGAACTGACTGACTTGACGTTTGTGTTGAATATCCGACCGAATTTCGTTGTTGATGCTGGCTGAGTGACGAAGATTTCTATATTGATTTCAGGTTGATGAGTGAATGTGTTTCTCGCCTTCCCGATTCTCGCTCGATTTGGCATCCTCGTCCGTTCCAACTGCCTGTAGTTGAGACAATGCTCAATGCTAGATAAGTGAATGAAGTGACCTCTTTCAAATCCCTCACGTTGATGGTGATTGTCGCTGGATGTTTCTGTTGTTGTTGTTGGTTGGTTATTTTCATCACCTCCGTCTTGTCTATGTTCACCTGGAGCCCTGTCTTCGCCGGATGCTTCTTCGACCAGTTTGTCGGTTTTCGCCTATTTGTCTTCGATTTTGTGTGACATCAAACATAAATCATCCACGCGCGAAATCCAGGTCTTCTAGGTTTTTCACGTCGGTTCAGAATATCCCTATCTTCTCGTTCCACACCGTCTGACGCATTATCCAGTCAGCCCACCACAATTAGGAATATCATTGGCGATAATTAGCACCCTTGTCTGACTCCTGTGTTTACTCCAAACGTCTTGCTGAGTTTTCTGTTGTGGATCACTTGACATATGCCATTGTCATAAAGCTGTTGAATAAGGTTGATGAATATTTTGGGTAAGCCGTAGTACTCGAATAGTTTCCAAATTACTTCGTGGTCAACGCTATCGAAGGCCTTCTTGAAGTCTATAAATTTGAGGTAGATGTTTGATTGCCATTCCATGCTTTGTTCTGTGATGATGATGCGTCGAGTTGCAATTTGGTCAGAACACGATTTGCCTTTCCTGATTCCAGCAAGTGTGTTCTGGTCGGAGTTCTGTCTCCAGTGCGTCCTTTAATCTCCCCAGGATGATGCGAATCAGGATTTTACTTGGCGTCGACAGGAGCATGAATCCTTGCCAGTTCTTGCAGAGTGAGGCGTAAGTCGCCCTTCTTTGGTAGTTTCACGAGGTAACCTTTCCTCCAGTCAGTAGGCACCTTTCCCTCCTTCCACACCTTTTGCAATAATGGAGTCAGCATGTCTGCTGTCGTCTCTGGGTCCGCTTTCAGTGCTTCAGGGGTATTCCATCTGGTTCGGCTGCTTTCACAGCTTTCAGAAGCTTGATTGCATTCAAGACTTCAGCTCTCGTTGGAGGATTGGTGTCAACTTGCAGCTGTGTACGTGCTGTTGTTGGTATTTCTGGACGGGTTGCAGGTGGTGGTCGGTTCAAGAGTCCTTTGAAGTGATCCGCCCATTGTTTAATCTGTTTGTTTTCCTTGGTAATTGGGTTCCCTTGGCTTACTTTTATAGGTTTGGCTTGTGTTGATCTCTTCCCGGATAGAGATTTGGTTATCTGATATAGTGTCCCCAGGTTTCTTTTGCCTGCTGCCTTCTCAGCTTCAGTGGCCAGGTTGTCGTAGAATTTTCTTTTGTCCTTCCTACCACTCTTCTTTACTTCTTTGTCCAGTGCTGTGTAAGTTGAACTCAGGGTCTCTTTCTCTTGTCCGTCCTTGCATTAAATCATTTTCTCTTTCACCATTCTCCTCTCTTCTATTAATTTCCAAGTGTCCGTTGAAAGCCATTCCTTGTCTCGCCTCTTCTGTCTTCCATAAACCGTTGAACACGTTTCGTAGTAAAACACCATCAAAGAGTTTCAGAGGTCTTCCACGCATGATTCTTCAGTGATGTCACGTAGTATTTCCTGCTTTTCTCTAACAGTTTCAGTGAAAGTGCTTTTTGTGGTTGTGTCCTTCAGATTTTGAGTAATGAACTTGCATTATGGCCTATCCTCAGCTATCCTCAAGGCTTTTAGCTCCACATTGAAAGTCCTTTGTACTAGATAGTGGTGTGAACCCGCATCTGCTCCTCTCCTCGACCTTGTGTTCAGTAGGCTCCGTCTCCACCTATTTTAGATGGAATGTCAAGTGACATACTTAATACTTATTATTATTACTATTTCATTCAGTGTCTTATTATTATTATTATTGACTGATTTAAAATTGTTTTCTGTCGGTACCGTTAGTTCAACTCATTTGATTGTTATTTTTATTATGATTCCGTTCGAAATTTTTGGTAGTTTCACATTTTTTCTTTGATAAGCAATTGTTTATCTTAGTGACGTGGCTGAATGTTGGTTCATTATAATCTCAAATGTCATTCTTACACCCTCCTGAATAATAAAACTTTTGGTGCCTATAGATCACTGTAGTTTACTAACTCATCAGTCACATATTTCCTAATGCCTCGTTAGTCATATACATATATATAATCACCGTATGCAGAGTAGTCAGCTGAAGAGGTGTACAGGGATTTGACGGATTCGCTGAATACTGTCTTAGTAATATTTGTTGCTAGTTTTAAATTCGTATTAGAAAATACACGTTGATATGATGGTTAGGTTTTGAAGCTCAGGTGAATAATTTTGATTTAGTTGTGTTCTCTGAGATGACTAGCTTGTTTGGGAAGCTTTCATTGCCCTACTAGGCAACTTCTTCAGAGCATACTTCAATTCAATGAAGTTAGCTTTTACATTTCTCCACGAGTTTATAAGTAATCTCTCGGTGACCTTAAACGTGATTGTTTGTTTTGTGTGTTTTCACACCCTCTAGGCTAATTGTATTGGTACTGATTGTTTTTTTTTTGACTTGAAGTTTGACCCTTTGTGTATGAGATTTCGTTCTTAAAGATGGTTAAATTCTGTCTGTGTCCATGTATCTATTTATTGACGATTCAGTTGAATACCTGGCTTCTAAAAATTATCATTCATGGTATTTCCTCTGTCTAATATTTGAAAGTTGTCCTAGCCGAATCGATGTCCATGGTGATATCCCTTTGACTAGTCTCCTGGTTCCAATTTATACACTTCGAGGCGATTATATCACCGCAGTTTCTTCTGAAAACCGAGTTATTTCAGATCATACAAAATATTTGACCTACTCGATGCTATAAATAAGAACCTAGAAACTGAACACACTTGCATGATACTATGTGCTATTAATTAACTGAGGTGAATAGTTGCTTGCTAGCCAAATAGAATTGGTCTAAACACCTGGAAGTCATTTCGGTCTTTTGGGGGACAGTCTCATCAGCTATGCCTTAATTGACGCAGCCCAAAGAGAGAAATCATTTCGAAGCAATCTCATTTCTGGTCAGCTTCTTGAGCGTACTGCTGATACTGCTAATTGTCAGGCTGTGAATTCCTTTGGCATCAGCATTACGCCTAGGTAGCTAGCTAGCTGGTTTGAACTGATTCAACCCCCTGAGATGAGACAAGTCTGGCACATGACTGATGAACGTAGCACCAGATGATTGGACTAGCTGTCCGGTGTTAGAACAAATTCAACGTTGCTGGGTAGCAAGCACTATCGGTTAATGTGAGTAGTATATAACTACTTATGACAGTTTTACGCATCTACCGTTGAATCCTCATTATTCTCCAGGAAATTATTCCATCTCTTATAAATCTGTGTTTATCATGCTTTCTGTTTACTGCCTTCTTTTCTCAACCCATCTGTGGACTTTATGAAGTTCAGTGAATGAAAAACTGTACTTTTGTGTGAATTTTTACGTTCAAAAGCTAATTCAATTCAGTCCACCCCAAAACTTTAATAGGTTAGTTATATTCTAGGCCTTGTGGTTATTATTATAACTTATAGAGGGAAAGACACATTGTCTTTAATATCTCTCACGTCACTTTTCCGTCACAGTACCGGTTTACGGATAGTGTTCAGGCAGTTACCTGGGCTTCTAGTGAATGGAGCTGAGGACAGTTACTCGTTGAAGAAGACATTGCAAAGCGGTCGCGCTATGTCATGAACTGGCAGAAGTTAGAATTCATGGGTAACCAGAAGGTCCTGGGTTCGAACCCCTTGAGGTAGGTGGGTCGTGATGAAGAGTCCCAAACTAGGACCGATGTCAGCTCACCTAACCAACCAAACCAAATCCCCTGCTCAAACACCATATAATGTAAATTAAAAAACATAATATTTGAGCATAATTTTCTTTGCAATTAACGATTATAACAAGCCTCTTAAAGGCACTCTCAATGAATACAATTTTCGATTTAACAAAAAAATACACCTATCACATGCAGATCAATGATCAACACTGTTCACTGATAAAAGGCACAATTTCTATCATGAAGGAGGAAAAAGAAAATGAAGAGTTCACTTTGAATCTATGCGTGTATAGTTAGATGAAATAAGAATAATTTCGCTCGACAGGGGGGGGGCGAGAGAGAGAGGTCAATTTTAATCATAATACTTGTGATTACAACTAGAAAGTTGAATAGGGAAGGAGTGTTAAAAGTGACACGAACAGAGTATAAGGGAAAGGCCCTTGGCACAGTGAAATAGAGTGTTAGTGAAACTCAGAGAGACAGGGAGAGAGAGAGATTCGTATATATTTTTAAAAATGATATCCATAAAAAAAATATATATATAATATATATCAAAAATAAAGACGTAAACATGAAAATAGCAGCAGCAGTAAAAGAATAGAAGTAGTGAGTGACACTGCTTCTTCTTCCGCTTTCTTTTTCTTCTCTTTGATATAATGTGTTACTTACATTCAAGGTGAAAATAGTCATTCGGGGGGGGGGCGGGGCGGGGGTTTGTTATTCCTTATTCGGTGTATCTTCTATTTCAGGCTTTTCTTCTTCTTTATCTTCAACGGTTATCACATCGAAATCATGATTTGATGAATGACGGTATAAGCACCAATGTTGTACCATAAATAATATATCGAATGCAATAGACAATATGCCTAAGCCAAGTTTTGTCGGTGATCCAGTTATACTACTGATATCATCTGTATTCAGTAACACAGACGGTGGAGGAGGTAGGGAAACAAAACAAACAGAAATAAACAAAATAAAAGCTTGTACAGATTTGTCAATGAGAAGTTAAACAATATTAAGTTAGAATTTTTCCATACTTTGATACATTTAGTCTTTTCTGGTGTGATCACAAAGTCACGTGGTTTTAATATCGTTTGTTATGGAGTGAATTTCATCAGTCAGGTTTCCAATACAATCACCGTACTAGGTGGCTCTCCTTCATGACGGTTAGAAGTGATTGGCAGGAAGCTTTGGAGGTAGGTTATGTGCCTGTCGACACTCGTTAAACAAGACATATCTCTTCAGTCTTGAAAAAGTTCACTGCATTTCTGAGATTTCAAACCACATCAGTCAGTACTGCAGTCAAAGATTTTATTACTAAGCTGATCTGGCTTGCGATTGGCCACTTGTAAGAATGTAAAAGAGTAACTGAATTCTATGAGAAAGGGTATGAGTTCCATTATAATTGCAAGCACACCTTGCGCATATGTGTCGATAAGCCAGAAATCAAGGTCCAAGGCGCTCCGCTGGTGGCCTTCAGCTATTTAACAGCAATTGGCTCAACATGGAAATGAATGTAAGCTTCACGTCTACTATTATCACATCTGCATTTCATCAGGCTCTTTAATTCATTTTTTACTATTCTACGAATGCTCACAAACTTCCGATTCTTCTCCACATGATCGCCTTCATATCACTCGTGGACACAAGCCTGACTAATCATTTTCACTCGAAGGCCTTACATGCGATGTCATTCAACTGTTACCTCAGCATATACTTAATCCATCCCTAATTCATTCTGCATATTTATTGCGCAATGGCTTCTTGGTGGGCTTTTAGCTAAAAATTCCTTCTGCTTACCTTTTCTGATTAACCGTCTGATTTTTATTCTCGAGCCAGAGAATACAGATGTTAATGAAAGTCTACAGTAGGAGTTTTGAAATACTTTTCGTGACAGGTACACCAGGTGTATGAACCCTTTACAGAGACTTACTTGGCTTTAAAGTTAGGCATCTTAATCGAATTTCTTATGATGAGTAAGGTTTGTCGAATCGACAAACTGGAATGCCAACCTTTATGAAAGTAACACTACTTGAAGTAGGATTTAAATTTCTAAGGCATAGTTTTTTGTGATGAGTTATTAACTCCAGAGGTATGTTGAAACCAACTATATACAATGCACTTCTCAAGTGACAGAGAGAGAAGACTTTCTCTCACAACAGTTTAGCTTTATACACGTTCTCTACTGCTCACTGAAAACACCTTACCCTGGTTGGGGAAATCATTTGGTGGAACCAAATGAGAGTTAAGTGTCTCACATCAAAACACTTCATACACATTCATATCGCCTTTTCAGCATAACACTTTGCTAATCCACTTGTTAACGCATCTGCAGCTCCGACACCATGGAAGAAGAACTAAACTTCCTGAGGGAAATCTTCATACAAAATGGCTACCCACCAAGATTTGTAGAGAAAAACATCAAACAGAAAAACCAGAAGCAAGAGACACCATCCGTGCCAAAAAAGATACTTTATATGAACCTAGACTTCAAAGGAGACCTATTTAGTGACATCCTCAGAAGGAGAATTTCCACCTCTTTAGGAAGAACTTTCCCTGCGGCAACACTAAAAATAGTGTTCTCCAGTCGCCCGCTGATCTGCAGAAACCCAAAGGACAAGATTCCGCACATGACCAGTTCTATGTGTATATATCAGTTCACCTGTTGCTCTGGAGCCAGGTACATCGGTCGTTTAACGCGCATCCTGTCTAAAAGGGTCAAAGAACACTATCCAGCGTGGCTACAGAAAGGAAATAATGGCCATATAAGGAGTGCAATAATCGAACATCTCGTCAATACTGGTCATTCCATCTCAACAAACGCCTTCTGCTTTAAAGTAATCTACAAAGTGAAGAACAACCTTCCAAAGACAGTACGATTCCGTCTTCTTTGCATCGCAGAAGCCCTAGCCATCCAGTTGGAGGAACCAGAACTATGCATACAAAAGAAAATTATCCAACCACTTCTACTCGCATGGTAACAACTCCGTTGATTTGACCTAACTTTTCTTTGTTGGTTTGATTTGACCTTACTTCTGTTTGTATGCTTATTTTTCTGACTTAAAATCCTTGTGTAATTCTGTATATTATTTTGTTTCCATGTACACCCTTTGAGCACAACTCATTCATCAAACTATTCATGCCATTACGTAACTCTTATTTAACAATCATTTATGACAACTCATCGCTTTTGTCACTATCCTCATATATGAACATCCAATTCACCTAAACTTACTCCTCTTTAACAATCGTTTTTGACAACTCATCACTTTTGTTGCTATCCTCTTATCAACATCCAATTCATCTGAACTTACTAATTGTATTTTCGTTTGACAAATTTAATGTATACACACACACACAAAATAACCATATATATTTGCGATTGTACAGCTATGAAAATGAATTCGCCGAAAAGAGACTCTTCGCTGAACTACTTGTCTTCTGTCTACTAACTTTCCTTCTATCGTCTTTTTCCTCTTAAATGCTGACTTACTGTGTGGTATATTCATGTGAATTAGCTAGATTCGCGATAATATGTGGTCATACCCTGCAGAAATCCTTCATTCTAGTTTGATTAGAAAAATATAAATATACTCATAATTTTTTCATCAAGGTAGAACTTAAGAGTTGTATAACGAGAAGCGATTCCGTATTTCACGTCCATTTAGGATGGCTTATGTATAAACATCTTTTTTTTAAATACGTTGAACGCAGATCACAGGCAATCAATCCTTTCTTCACCTTTAAGGAAACCCGTCACAGAAATGAATTGTACCAACATCTTAAAAGCGATCCGATTTATTTATTTATTTTTTATTTTATTTTTGATTACAGCTTGATTCCACACTGTATTTTTGGTACAAGTATGGAAATTTCAGCATGTGATATCAGTAGCCCAAATTTCGCAGGCCGACCATAGATATCAGGTGTGCATCGGCGTGGGCTCGAACCCCGGACCATGTGCATGGTCGGCGAGAGTCCTAACCACCGATGCCTACCAATGGCTGACTGTAGAACGGCTTTTCTGGAAGCTGCAACCAATCGGGGTCCACCTAACTGGTTATGAAGACATATAATCGTCAATAGCAGGAGCGCTATATACATATATAGTGAGTTGGCGGAAATAAGAATTCACGCCCTATCGGATTCCGTCCCAGTGACTGGAGGGTGAAATGGCTTATCTCGTAATCTAGAGGTCATGAGTTCGATCACTTGTAGGATTATGGGTGTTTGCTGCCGAAGAGTCCCAAACTGGGAGAACTCGGATAATTTCTGAGGCAGCGCTAATCCTATTAAGATATAGGAGCACTAAAATTCATTTAACAAATGATATCGCTTTATCCCTATGTCCATTTTATAACTTACAAAAGTCTCTATTTCAAATTAAGTGCAGCGATGTTAGAAACAAATACATCAAAGTGTATAACTTACTGTTATTGTATGCAATAATAATCATTTGAGCAATGCTTAGAATTCCACCACTGAAATCCAACATAATATTGGCTATACTCCATCCAACTGTACTTTTTCGACGAAAATTCATATACGCCTAAACATAATGAAATAAAGACGAGAAGAATGAGTTAGATTATATCAAGGCAGTAGTAACATAGATAAATTCAAGGATCCCCACATCATTCGGGTTCGATTTCCGGCCGACACTTATCTGATAGCCAGTCCAGTATAGAAGAAAGCTTGGGTGAGAAGGTTACAGCTCCATCCATGTAAAAAGAAACACTATAGCTAGTGAAATTTCTAACGTCACTGTTGAAGCCCAATGTTCCATTCGGAGACCAAAAGGAAAACAAAATTCATGGACTTTTATGAATTTGAAAAGACATACAAAATTACATTATACGACACAGGTAGGCGAATCATGTAACTAGACTACCTATTTTTCTTTTCCATACATCCTAACCTGGATGTCCTTAAGTTCTATAATCGTTGGCACCATGAGTGAGTAATGCTGAGGAATCTTGAATAGCGTGACTGAACAGCTGTCCAGCAGTCCTTGATGTCAGATGATTCTCTAATTGTTATCATTCCGTTGTTAAACTTTGTACACTGTATTTTATATTCGTTATAACCATCCAAGTACCTATTATTATTATTCCCTTGTGTTCTCAGTGGAAAATAGGCCATCAACAACACATCTCCACTGTGTTCTGTTTTCTGCTGTCCCCTTTAGACACGTACACGATTAACCAAACTCTCTCATCTCTTCCTCACACCATCTCCTCCATATGACCCTAGCATTGATGACCCACTCGTCGCTTCCTATTCGGGTCCACTCGAGGGCTTGCCGTGTGATGTCACCGGATGGTCTTCACAATGTATGCCCGATTCACCTCCACTTTCTCTTCTATATATGTGTTGAGTGATCGGTTCTTGGTCGGTTTATTCTCACACTTTCTTGTTGCTTATTATTTTTGGCCATTTGATCTTCAGTATGGAGTGATGGCAGCTGTTGGTGGAAATCTGCAACAGGCTGTGGAAAATGCTATTTCGTGACGCACAGTTCAAGTTTTTAGGTTTTGAAAATGCGAATCTTGTTCCTTATGCTGAGTGCGGAAGGTTTCCAAATTGGTTTCAGGTTGATGAAGACGTATATTGCCTTCCAAATTCTGATTCTGACATCTTCGTTAGTTCTGTCTGTAGTTATGACACTGCTTCTCAGATAAGTGACGGTGGCAAACTCTGTTAAATCTCTTCCATTGATGGTGATTGGTCTTGGTTGCTGTTGTTGCTGTTAATTGGTTATTTTCATCAACTCCATCTTCTCTGTGTTCACCTGCAGTCCTGTTTTCGCTGCCTTTTCAGCCAGTTTGTTTGTTTTCTCTTGCAAGTCTTTGAGTTTAGATATGATAGAGAAGATTTGTAGCTCAGGTGGATGATTTTGATGTGGTTGTGTGACATATCCAAATACATATTTGGATCATATTCTCTATTCATATTCACTTACAGAATGTGTTCAGTCTACTGCGATAAATGAGTCCTTAAAAAAAAAAATGAAGTAGAAACACTGCGAAGTATTGAAGTATGCTTCAGACGGAATAATATTTCGTCAAATGACATTTACTAGATTATTACTGAACTTGTACACTGTATAATTATATTTTTTACAGAATTATTCGATAATTCCTATTGATCACATTACCATAAAGGTTTAGAAACAAGGAAGTCCAGCAGTCAACAAACCAACTAATGACGTAAAACTTAAAAAATATAGAGAAGAAATCGGAGATGGATTGCGCATACTCTGAGGAGACTGCTGAGCAACATCACGTGCAAACCCTATGGGAAACAACGAGTTGGGCGTGCGTTCAAGGGTGGCGTGGATAAGGTTTTATCAGGCGGAAGCAGAAGTTATGGGCAATCGTACAATCTTCTTAAGAGGTCTACAGAGGAAAGGATGCGATGGAGACGGGCTGTTGAAGGCCTTCATTCCTTTCAGAACCCGGGGAAGTATTAATGAAAGAAATTTGCTAGTGTTACCACTGAGGTTTTCATTTTATTATGATAGACAAAATAATCAAATAAGCTAGTGAATTTTCAAATATTGCCTTGTGGGGATTTAAAGAGTCCCAAATTAGGATAAAATACCGGTCCAGTACTCGCAGCTGGTTTTCCACTGGTTCTCTAGCCGATGTTAGCTCATGAAGAGATCCTATAATTTACTGAATATCAACTAAAATATATTTTTGAATTGAATTTTTGATTTTCCCGTCGATTGATTGGACCGAAGTGCTCGGTCTCAGGTTGACATGTCGGCTTCTTGTGCAGATGCTTTGACGATGTCTGAAGATTTGATTTGTATACAATTGGTGGATGGTGGCTAGCAGTGGAATCCAGGATGCGCATTTCGTCCTAATTGGGGGAGATTTGATGTGTATACAATTGGTGGATGGTGGCTAGCAGTGGAATCCAGTGGTCTAGTGGATAACGCTTTGGCGTTTAAAACTATGGGCACTGGGTTCGAGCCTCGGTGGGAACATCATCACTCACTGAGGAATGCAGGTACATCCAGCTGACGAGTCCCCATTAGGACGAAATGCGCATCCTGGATTCCACTGCTAGCCACCATCCACCAATTGTATATAAAATATATTTTGTTTTGTCAATCTGATATTTACTCATCAAAGCACGCATACACCATTGAGAAAAACAGGCATCTCAAACAACCCCTATTTAACATAGCTACTATTCTGGAACAGAGTTATACTAATTCATTTTATTCCGGTAAGCTAGAAACAAATTTCCCCAAAAAAGTGTTTTACACTTTGGTACAGGCCTACCTCTGTTATCTTGATTTTTCGTGCTCTCTTGGAAACATCTACCAGTGTGCTTAAATAAAGGTGTAGTGAGAAGTACCAGGAGCGCGATACCAGCTAATACTGAAGAGTCATTCACGATTATCTATCGGGTACCAGACAGATTGTCGAAAACATCCGGGTACGGCATACTCCAAACAGTACAGGCTACCGTAGTTCGCCTTTAACAACTGCTGCTTTGTGTGCAACGGACGGAAGTTCAGCCACTTCTACTGCCCTGGTCGGCTTTCAGTGCAGACTATAAATTCTCGAATTTCTATTATTATTATTATTATTATTATTATTATTATTATTATCTTTCCTGATTTTAATGCATCTCAGCGCGCATTGTTATGTTGATCCTACTGAACCGTAATCCATGGATATTATTATTACTATTGACTCGAAGTTATTTAAACAACATTCAAGTTATTAATAACACTAATTCACTCACTATTATGTATAAATGACTGTAGAACCTGATGATGAAGTTATCGAAAAGAATATTCTTTGTTCAGTAACGACTCTATTTAATTACGTGAAATGCTCAAATAGGCTAGAAGAGATTGCGTACAAATGGATACTTTTGCTCACTTTTTGTTCGTATTCCTTATCTTACTTTTTTGTGAACCATCGAAAATGCCTTCTGTCAATACTCTACGATTTTACAGAATCTTTCATTGTATACTAGTTAGTAACTAGTGTGATATGTCAAGTCTATTCCTTTCTTTACTGTAGACTGAATTCTATCAGTCAGGTCGACAATATAGCCACTATGCTACTAGGTGACTCACCATCGTGGTGCACATTGATTTGATGATATTAGATGGTTGAAGGGAATCGACCACAGCAAAACTTGGACCTAGGTCTCTTGTGCTAGCTGGTACTCGTTTGCGATTCAATCTGCAACAAAGAAGGGAATAGAAGACACATCACACTAGTTACTGACTAGTGTTCAATCGTAACCATCCAATACAGTCCTACAGGAGGTCAATCGCAGTTTTCTGGATTCCATCTGCAACTAACATTTACACTTCACCTTGAATTATCACCAGTTACATTGATAAAATATGTTCTGGTGAAATGAATAAAAACTGATAAAATAATAATAAAGACATGATCTGGCTCTGCGGAAATTCAGAACTTCATACTGCATCTCTCGTTGAAATGACACTTTATAAAAGGGAGTCTAGATATCGATGACGGAGTAAAAAGCAATTGGATACAATTCATAACAATCCAGTACAGAGAAATGTATGTGTGAAGAGGTAAACAGAAGGGAATTTTGACGAAATTGTGTACTGTTGGTTGGATGGTTTTATTTGCAAAGCTTTCGTCACCCTAATAGGGAACATTTCCAGCTCATATTTCAATTTGATGAAGTGAGCTTTTAGATTTATCCACCAATTTATAAATCATCTGTCCTGGTGACCTCGAACGTGATTGGTTGTATTTGTGTGCTTTTACACCTTTTAGGCTAATTGTAATGGTATTGGTGCTGATTGTTTCCTTGACCCGAAGTTGGAATTCTAATCGGTTGGTAAATTTTGTCTATGTCAATGACTCTATTAATTGACGATTGACTGGAATACGAAGTTTCCAAAAATTCTCCAGCATTCTTGATGATTCCTCTGTCTAATATTTGAACGTTGTCCTAGTCGAACTGATGTCCATGGTTGTCTGTTTGCAGCGATATGAGGGAATGAATGTCATTTCTGGTGACAGTTAGCTTATGTTCATTGATACGAAGAAGAAGGGGATATCTATTCTGGTCAATATAGTGTTTTCCACAATCATTACAATTTATTTTGTAGATGATTTCGTTTCTCTCTTCTTTCGTTGTTGAGTATTTTGTCTAACACACAGTTGAGTGAAGTGATTTGTTGCTTAGCAGGACAATGAAAGCTTTGCGAATAAAACATCCAGCTATTTCAGAGAAAGGACCGACGTGAAGAACCTAGAAGACCTGGATTTCGCGCGTGGATGATTTATGTTTGATGTCACACAAAATCGAAGACAAATAGGCGAAAACCGACAAACTGGTCGAAGAAGCAGCCAGCGAAGACAGGACTCCAGGTGAACATAGACAAGATGGAGGTTGTCAAAATAACCAACAGCAACATTGAGCGCCAATCACCATCAACGGGAGTAATTTGAAAGAGGTTACTTCATTCACTGATCTAGGGAGCATTGTTTCAACTACAGGCAGTCGGAACGGACGAGGATGTCAAATCGAGCGAGAATCGCGAAGGCGAGAAACACATTCACTCATCAACCTGAAATCAATATAGAAATCTTCGTCACTCAGCCAGCATCAACAACGAAATTCGGTCGGATATTCAACACAAACGTCAAGTCAGTCAGTTCTTCAATATGGATCAGAAACTTGGCAGTTGGGGCGGGTTACAAAGAATATTTCCAACAGCCTGTTGAAGAGCTTTCTCAACAGCTGATTGTCTTCGCTCTATACTAAAGATCAGATGACCGGGCCGGAAAGAATCACCAACGAGAAACTATGGGAACAAACAAACAAAACAAGAACCAATCGCCGCCCTACAAATATGCAGGAGAAAGTGGAGATGGATTGGACACTCGTGGCTGAGGAAGTCGCCGGGAGACATCACGCGCGCGTCAGGCCATTTCTCGATTGGAACCAGGTCGAAAGGGAGAGCGGCGAATGGGACGTCATTGCAAGGGTGACATGGAGGAGGTCGTGTGAAGATGAGTTGATACAGTATGGACTAAGATGGATGCATGTGAAAAGTACAGCAGAAGGAAGACAGAAGTAGCAAGTGGAGACGTGCAGCTGAAGCCCTATGTTCCACAAGGAACCCAAGGGAACAATAAGAATAATTATAGTTCAGAGAACATAGCTACATTAAAATCATCCTCGCTGAGCTACAAATCTTCTTCGTCATAACTAATACTGAATTTAAACCACATATGCATCCAGTGTATTCCCTATTTGTCTTTGTAATTCGTTCAGCTCGCTTAAGTCTGATTGACTTTTATTTGCTATTACATCATCAAATGAAAGATAGAGCTTATTTATGTACACTTTGACATTTTGGCTCTCTTTATTGCATTTGAAGCATACTATATCAAAATGTCAACTTTTATAGCACAAAATCAGACAAATACTAATAAATAGTTATCAAAAAAATTCAAGTGGACTTCAGTGGTGTACCTGTGTTATAAACACTTTTAAAGTGATAGAAATAATGAAGGGTATTGTTCATGTGTTGAGTTTTTAGGATTTTGACTGCTTTCGACCCAAATTCCACCAAGAACTGACATCCATTAAATGATGATTGAAAGCGTACGATAACTGGATAGTTGTTGTGTCCTAGGTGAGATCACTTCAGAAGTATATCTATCAGTGACTTCTTCCTGAGGAATGAACTTTCAAGACCTTCAGGTTATAAGGTGAACAATTTATCACTTGTAAAGAGCATAGAGCAGAAAAGTCAACCAGTCTACCTCAACTTAATCGACTTCCGTGAGGTGATTCATAACAGAAAGCTCAATGAAGCTTCTGAAGTGAAGTCAGGAATAAGACAAGGCCACCAACTGCTGCCAATGATGATATTACTAATTGCTGTGGACTTGGTCATGTAACAGACAGTAGAAAGAGAGAACATGTGCATATTTTGGACCACCTATGGAAAGATACTGGAACATCTGGACGATTAGTGTCTAATGACATAAAAACCCCGAAGATCTACAAGTCAAAACTAACAGCTGGAAAGTAGAGGATGATAAGGGAGACAGGAGGGACTTAAAGTGAACACATAAAAGATATTAATTGAAGGTTAAGTAGTAAGATGAGTCGAAATTTTGATTTAGTCAACAATCGATGCTAATATTCAGTCGAGTTTGATTTTCACTGTTCCTGAATGAATGATGGAATCTCGGGTAAGACAAACTACTGATTTTCCGGTATTGGCTTGTAAAGATTTGATTGATTGGTTACAGTGTTTCATCATGAGCTGACATCAGTTAAAGAACCACTGGAAAACCAGCTTGGAGTACTGGACAGATGTTTCGTCCACCTGGTTTTGGGGACTCTTCACAACACGCGCCCACCGAGGTTCAAACCCAGGACCTATTGGCTACGGGTCAATTTAGCTTGTAGACCATTAGGCCACTGGAACCTATCCATTGGCCAATCCATGAATTCCAACTTCTGCCAGTTCACAGCATAGCGCGCGAGCGCTAGTAAATGTCTTCGGCGAGTATTTTCTACACTCCCAACCCCCTGCATCCAACTGACTGATACCTAGCATGTCTCATGGAATATTCACAGCAATTCTACTCTGTTCGGTGTGTTTATTAATTTAAACATAACTGCAGATAAAAAAAAGGCTTCACTGTCATAAGATGTAAGAAAATTTCATTTACCATAGAGTGTGAACACTTACTTGGGTTTTGTATGATCACATATGTGAATTATGACATACGTTCTTACATATTACTTATCTTTGACTAACAGAATCAAAACACTACTAATAGCCAGGACTAGACAAACGGCACTGATTACTCTCCAGGATTCGATTATGGCATCCATTAAAATCGTTAATAAAGTCACTCATCGACATCAATAGCACCTAATGTCTTGTATTCCAAATAAACACATTTTAGGCAGCTATCATTAAGCACAAAACTTACGTGTCAGTCTTTCTGTCGATTGGTTTCAATCATCTAACAATACTCAACTTTGTATTTAACTGTAAGTCTGGGAAGTGACTTCATCGATTATTCTTCAACTGACATACTTTGAGATCGACCAGGTTTTCACAATAATGAACTTCTAAATACCAGTCTACTACTCAATAGAACCTTACTTTGATATAAAATATTTTAGAGTCCTTAAGAGAAGTTGGCAGAATTTCGCTACATCAAATTTCAGATGAGGATACAAGATAGCAGTATAACTGTATCATAAAATGATAGAAGAGTTAATTTGTTGGATTCTGATTAACCCAGTAACTGAATTGCCAAAAACGCTTTTCACATGATCAAAATAATGATTGGTTGTATCCCTGGTCTAGTCGTGGATATACACCATCGAAATGCGTTATTTCTAATCAAAGATATGACTTCAGGCGAACATTGAGAATATCAAAGGTGATGAAGATTCCTGGTCGACTGCAACAGCAGCAACAACAGAAGACAACAATAAACCAGCATAAATAGGAGGAATCTAAAAGAAGCAACCTCCTTTATATGCCTGCCTACCTACCTACCTACCTACCTGGGAAGCATCGTTTCAACTACAGGCGAATGGAACTGACGAGGATATCAAAGCAAGGATCGGGAAAGCAAGGCAAGCTTTCAGAACTCTCAAGTCTGTGTGGAGGTCAACATCATTCAGGATGAAAATGAAATAATGTCCGGATTCTCAACTCCAATGTGAAGTCACTGATGCTTAATATACGAATAGGAGATTTGGCCAGCGCGTTTCGAGGGGCACTCTGAACAAACTGCAGATCTTCATCAACAGCTGTACTTGCTCAATACTCCCAATAAGATGGCCATAAGATGATAGAAACAGGAAGAGATCTCTGAGTGCGAGCCAACCCAGAAGGAAAGATCTGTGCAACAAATATGCAAGGAGAAATGAAGGTGAATTTTCCACACTATGAGAAAACAAACCATCACATGCCAGGCGATCGGACGAGTAGAACCCGAATGGGAAGAGGCTAGTTGATGGTCGATGTTTGGGTGACATGGAGGAGGTGATGTGAAGACGAGATCAAAGCATGTTGGCACACGTGGAGCCAAGTGAAAACGTTCCCGGAGGACCAAACGCAGTGAAAACGTTCGGCTGAAACCCTATATTCCTTTAGAAACTAAAGGAAACAATAAAATTTAAAAAATGCTAATCTAAAACAGCTACCTAATTCTACCCAATTTAATACACTTCTGTATATGTATGTGATGACTCTTGACAAAGTTTACTTTGAACGTGTCTATTTATAGATCGGTTCATCATGAGATCAACAACCTTTCAGTACTTATATATTATTTAGTCTACTCAGCAATAATGTGCATCATATAGAGTAAGTTAATTTCTTTCCATTCAACTGCACTTCAGTTTATTATAGTAAAAGAGCAGCTTCAATAATAAGCCGAAATTCATAGAATCAAAGTTTAACTGTATAATGAATTGGTCAAAGTTCTTTTCTACTGGCGTGCTCGTACGATTATTGAGTATTTGAAAATGATTAGTGACATAGATGATGGATCAAACAGTATCTTAAATGTGATGTATGTACATGAATTGAATGTTCCAGTTTGAACAACCGAAATCTGATAAAGTGCTTGTTTCACCACAGAGCAAGAGCAATCTGCTCGGATGAATATCTTGATGAGGAATTTAATAATATTAAATGGTTGCTGAGGGAAAATGGTTATCCAGAAAAATTTACTGATAAGAATATGAATCTAAAATCAATTACAGCTCAACAGTTCCTAAGAAGGCCTTATTCTTGTAAATGCAGTTCCTCGGGGACAATATCATCGAGATACTAACTAACACAACACCCTAGAAATACGGGCGTATAAAGAGCATTCACTGGTGCTCAATTACACTGTGTCTTCAAAACCACTCCTCTCTTGCGTTCGGAGGTAAAAGATAAACTGCCTAATTTCGTCTCTTCCATGTGTATCTAACAATTTGACTGCTCCCGTGGAGTGAGCGAGTTAGTTCCATAGGCCGTACAATTAGGCGTGTTTCTCCTCGGAATTCCGAACATCACCCTGTATAGTGGTGGTTAAGTAAAGGACAAACAAAATCTATTCACAGCGCTATTCTATCTTATCTTGTAAATACAGAACACAAGACTGAAGTTAACCAGGCTTTTAAAGTCATTTACCGCATACCAACGAATCCCAATTTTGCCTTAAGAGTTCGTTTACATAATATTGCTGAGGATGGCCGTTGGGATCCACATTAAGAAGCTTAATTGATGCGTCTAAAAAAAAGCCAGTTCAGATATTGACTTTAACTTGGCTATCTAGTTTTGAATGATCTTCAATATTTTGTAGAAATTTCCTTCACTTTAGTTAGGAAATTATCGAAAAGGATATTCTTCGCTCAATTATTTTCTGTTTTATGGATATCTGAATGAATATTTTCGCTATAAAGTGTTTATGAGCACATTTGCAGGATAATATGACCTAGTTGTATTTCCTAGATTTGTGTCAACTGCCTACATCTTAAACAATATCAAAATATAAGTTATATAGAAGGCTTCGACAGAATTTTCTCTCACTGACTGACGTCCAAAAAGTATAAACGCCATAATTTCAAAACGATATAAGTAGACAATTTATTCTGTTACAGAACCACTGGAAAGCCTGCAAGGAGTACTGGACAGCTGTTTCCTCCTAGTCTGAGACTCTTCATAGTACGCACCCACCGGGTTTCGAACCCAGGACCTCCTGGTTACAAGGCGAGCTCGTATACCATTAAGCTAGTGGGACTCGATCCAATGGTCTGCCAATTCACAACATAGCGCGACCATTTCTCAATGTCTTCTACGATGAGTTACTGCCTCATCTTCAACTAGGACAAAACAGCTGTCCAGCACTCCCTGGCAGGTTTTCCAGTGGTTCTCTAACTGATGTCAGCTCATGATGAAATCCTCCATGCAATCAAACAAAATCCTTACAAAAACGAAATACCTAAAAATTTATTCTGTGTCACAAAGCTAAATATCTGTAGTATATTTAAAACAATAGATTGACACAGCATAGTCCAAATTTTACTTCGAAAGAAGGATTGACTAGAGACGGACTATACAATTGAACAATATGATGTATTTATACACATGACGAAAGGTTCAAGGGAGTGAGAGTGGATATAATCAAGGCCGGGCTATTGCATACCTTTACACACAGCCATTATGTCTCTCACTATCCAAGCCCCCATGGCAGGTCTGACAGCGAAACGTTATCAGAACACCCTCAGAGTACACAAGCGGCTAGATAACCCAACATTATCAGGGCTATATTATATTATCATATTGCATATATGCAAATTCACCCAATTATTCGATTTTGTTTTTCCCCTCTAGTCAAATCCTGATTACTAAACAAAGCCTGAACTGTGCCGCCTCACTCTATTGTCTAATCTAAATAGTAGTCAGGCTTTTAAAACTGAATAATTTGTTTACTGATATCATCTTCAAGTGATGTTGTTTATAAATTTTTCCAGATTACTTGACGTAATTACGAGAAAATTATGCACAAACAAACAATTTTGTTATTTATCTTTTGATAACGTTTAGGTTATTAAACAGTTGAAAAGATTAGACAAGATAAAAGGGGGATCATATTATCTTGCAAATATATATTCGTCACTTCTTAGTTTAAACTAATCAATAGAACCGGCTTTATAATGATCCTAGTTTATATATATATATATTATTTTTTGATTTACAGCTTGATTCCACACTGTATTTTTGGTGCAAGTATGGAATTTTCAGCATGGATATCGGTAGCCCAAATTTTGCAGCCCGACCATAGATATCAGGTGTGCGTCGGCGGGGGGTTCGAACCTCGTACCATGTGCATGGTCGGCGAGAGTCCTAACCACTGTGCCACCGATGCATATA
Organism: Trichobilharzia regenti; assembly: GCA_944472135.2. NCBI lineage: Eukaryota > Metazoa > Platyhelminthes > Trematoda > Strigeidida > Schistosomatidae > Trichobilharzia > Trichobilharzia regenti. Next base: position 62,488,527 of record OX235267.1, read on the forward strand.
TATATATACATCCCAGGTTGTTGTTACGTATTGTTAGTACATAGAGCTGTCACTCATCCCACCTATAAACCAATCAATAGCAAATGCAAAATATACCTCAACAAATTACATTGCACAGTCTTTCCACAATTGATATCCTTCATATTCCGGTGATCTTGGCGCTTGAAATGATGACTGCTGGGTCTGAGTCCTAGTGAGGAAAACGATCGCTCTGTAGGTATGCATGTGGCATATGCTACTTATAAGATTTATCAGTAGTATATAAAGAAACGTGTATCAGCATAAAAATATCAAATAGCCTAAAGAGATAGATTTGACGCCAAAGAGAGGAAGTGATTCAGCGTTGCGGTAAAACATGAGAGATGTGAGAAGGAAGACGAGGGAACACAATACACGAAGGACAGAAGTAGCACAACATCAAAAGATCTGAGCAGATGAAGACTTTTAGATAAGGCGTACATAATTTCACTATAATGAGATACCAAATTCCATAATAAACATTTATTTACCAAGTCTATTATCTTTTACTTTTATATGAATGTTCACCTAGCTAGATGTCGTCAGCCAAATAACATTCTGACTTCTCCTATTTTCCTACCGCCTAGTAGGTGTATCGTAGATAATCTCGCCTGACGGCATGGAATAATTCAAGCGAAATGCGTATTACAACTCAATTTTTCCTGGTTTCACTGACATCAGTCCGCAAATAAAACTAACAATGAAGACTTTCACTGTTGTCTGTGGTATTTCATTGGACTTTTTGAATGAAATTTAAACTCGTCTTTCAGACAGTCATTATTATTATTTCCTTTAATTCTTAGAGAAACATAGCACTTCAGCCGCACGTCTCCATTGCGTTTACTGCTCTGCTAGAGTTTTCACCTGGCTCCAAGTTTGCCCACATGCTTTCATCCCCTCTTAATTCACATGACCTCCTCCAAGTCCCCTTGCACTGACGACCAACTCGCCACTTCCCTTTAGGGTTCCACTCGAACAATGGCTAGTCTAGTGATGTCACTTGATGGTTTCCTCAGAGTATGGCAAATCCACCTCCATTTCTTCCTGCATATTTGTTGCACAATCCGTTCCTACTGGGTTGGTTCGCTACCTGTGGCTGCTTTTCTCCGGCCCCCTATCTTGAGTATCGAGCAAAGATAGCTGTTGATTGCTGAGTGCCTGTAGTTTGTTCAAAGTGCCCCTCGAGAGGAGCTGGCCAAGTCTCTGATCCGTTTAGTAAGCAGCGGTGACTTCACATTGGAGTTGAAAATCCGGATCTTATTTTTGTTTCCATGCTGAATGCTGTTAATCTCCACACAGACTTGAGAGTACTGAAAGCTTGCCTTGCTTTCCCGATCCTTGCTTTGATATCCTCGTCAGTTCCATTCGCCTGTAGTTGAAACGATGCTTCCCAGGTAGCTAGATAGGTAGGTAGGTAAATAAAGGAGGTTGCTTCTTTTAGATTCCTCCTATTTATGCTGGCTGATTGTTGTGTGTTGTTGTTTTTGCCGTTGCTGTCGACCAGGAATCTTCGTCACCTCTGCATTCTCAATGTTCACCTGAAGTCCTATCTTTGATGCTTCTTCTGCTATGTTGTTGCTTTTCACTCGCATATCTTTCAGTTTGTGGGAAATCAGACATATATATAAACGGCAAAGTCCGGATCCTCCAAGTTTTTTGTGTGGATCCATTTTATGCCTTTCAGACAGTCAGAGTTATACGAAATCAGGAAAATTACACCACTTTTTGCATAAATAGAAGGTATGGTAAACACGGATATATACTGGAGATAGAACAACCTTATGGAGAATAATGGAGATTCAGAGGAACTATAAGATCGTAAAGAGTGAATGCATTTACTTCACTGGAAACGATTTTGAGTCATCCTGCCAACAGTCTCGAACCCACCGATGGTCAACTTTTCTAGGGCTCCAGCCAATCAGTCTCTACCTATCTGAGTGCTATAAGCTAACAGTCAAAGTCTTTATGGATTGATACCAGCACTTAGTATGACTACTTTGTCAGCTGTCATTGCTGTTCAAGGAGGGCGATGAATCGTCATGTGTAACAGGTATTTTAGCTATCTCAATGTATGCAGTTTCACAACCTCATCGACTGAAGTTCACTTCATACCTAAAACTTTACGCTTAACCTCATCATTACTCACGATGTAAGATGACTTAACACGAAGGAAAGAATACAAATAGCTATCGATAAAGTCAGCTAGCCACTTGAGGTCTTCTATTTTCTATGACCATATCAGACAGCTATAAAAAGGATGGAGTCAACAGTTCTGTGGTAAACATATCCTTTGATCCATAACAGGTTATCGTGTATACACCAAAGATACCACAGAGTGATAAACGCTTAAACTTGACACTAGTAACTGTGTCTAGTCTAGTCCTTTCTTTACTGCAGATTGAATTCTATCAGTCACGTTGACAGTGTGGCCACAATGCCAATAGGTAGTTCACCATCACAGTGCACATTGATTGAATGATATTAGATGGTTAGAAGCAATCAGCCACAGGAAGCCCTACCTGACCTAGGTTTCGTGCAAGTTGGTACCCGTTAGCGATTCAGTTTGCACCAAAGAAGGGGCTAGACACGTCACACTAGTTACTGACTAGTGTTCAATCAAAAATATCCAATACAGTTCTACAGGAGGTCAGTTCCGAGCCTGAATAACTCAGTGGTATAGTCTCTGACGGCAGTACTCACTGGGTGACGCGGGTTTGAATCTCAGGAAAACATAAATTCCTTCGAGGTTGGAGATACGCCTCGCTGACTGTTGATAGCCAACCAGCACAACTCCTAGGTAAGGTAGGGCTTCCTGTGCCCGATTCCCTCCAACCATCTAATATCACCGAACTGGAAATGCCAGGCATACCTTTTGTGACCCATACTGGAATTCTATCAGCAGCCAATGCAACACCCTGAACTACTTCACACCTTATTCATAAAAACTAGCTGTTGATGCAGATCAATGATACATCAAACATACGCAAAACTACTCCTTAAGGGGTTAACTAATTATTATTATTCCCTTGGGTTCCTAGTGGAACATAGGGCTTCAACTGCACGTCTCCACTTGCTACTTCTGTCTCCCTTCTGCTGTACTTTCCACATGCATCCATCTTAATCCATACTGTATCAACTCATCTTCACTCGACCTCCTCCATGTCACCCTTGCACTGACGTCCCACTCGCCGCTTCCCTTTCGGCCTGGTTCTAATCGCGCGATATCATCCAGCGGCCTCCTCAGCGAGTGTTCAATCCATCTCCACTTTCTCCTGCATATTTGTAGGGCGGCGATTGGTTCTTGTTTTGTTTGTTTGTTCCCATAGTTTCTTGTTGGTGATTCTTTCCGGCCCGGTCATCTGATCTTCAGTATAGATCCAGTGAAGACAGTTGTTGGTTGATAAAGGTCTGCAACAGGCTGTTGGAAATATTATTTATGACCCGCCCGCCCGCCAAGTTTCTGATCTGTATAGAAAAACTGACTGACTTGACGTTTGTGTTGAAAATCCGGCGGAATTTTGTTGTTGATGCTGGCTGAGTGACGAAGATTTCTATATTGATTTCAGGTTGATGAGTGAATACGTTTCTCGCCTTCCCGATTCTCACTCGATTTGACATCCTCGTCCGTTCCGACTGCCTGTAGTTGAGACAATGCTCCCTAGATAAGTGAATGAAGTAACCTCTTTCAAATCGCTGTCGTTGACCGTGATTGGCGCTGGATGTTGCTGTTGTTGTTGTTGGTTGGTTGGTTATTTTCATAATTTCCTTCTTGTCTATGTTTACCTGGAGTCCTTTCTTCGCCGGCTGCTTCTTCGACCAGTTTGTCGGTTTTCGCCTATTTGTCTTCGATTTTGTGTGACATCAATCATAAATCATCCACGCACGAAATCCGGGTCTTCTAGGTTTTTCACGTCTTTTCAAAATATCCCTATCACCGTCTGACGCATTATCCAGTCAGTCCACCACAATTAGGAATATCGTTGGCGATAATTAGCACCCCTATCTGACTCCTGTGTTTACTCCAAACGCCTCGATGAGTTTTCCGTTGTGGATCACTTGACATATGCCATTGTCATACAGCTGTTGAATGAGGTTGATGAATATTTTGGGTAAGCCGTAGTAATCGAGAAGTTTCCAGATTACTTCGGGGTCAACGCTGTCGAAGGCCTTCTCAAAGTCTATAAAGTTGAGGTAGATGTTTCATTGCCACTCCATGCTTTGTTCTGTGATGATGATGCGTTGCGTCGCAATTTGGTCAGAACATGATTTGCCTTTCCTGAATTCAGCTTGTTCTGGTCGGAGTTCTGTCTCTAGTGCGTCCTTTAATCTCCCCAGGATGATGCGACTCAGGATTTTACTTGGCATGGACAGGAGCATGAATCCTCGCCAGTTCTTTCAGAGTCCTAAGTCGCCCTTCATTGGTAGTTTCACGAGGTAACCTTTCCTCCAGTCAGTAGGCACCTCTCCTTCCTTTCAGACCTTTTAAAATAATGGAGTCAGCATTTTGCAAAAGGCCTTAACTATTACATAACTTTTAATTGTATAACATTTTGGTATAATTTAATTAACTAAATGTTTACATTATTAAACTATCTTAATTATTACTATCACATACATCAGCTAATTGTACTATTACTACCACTGAAAATATTACTATTATCATTATTATTATAAGCTGTATGTTAATCGTTACTATCAGCGTTATATTTACGACACATAAACTTTATCAGTATACTATGGTGTCTCGTTTAATTGACAGTATTTTTCAAACTCTCAGGATAAACAGACTGACATTGATTTTTGCCGTCTACAAGCAGATTGGGCATCACTTCAGGCTTCTTTTATTTTTCATAATTAACAAACAAAATGACAGAAGACAATAGAAAGTCAATAGAATAGCAAGATAATAGTGAAGTGTGTGTGTGTGTATGATAGTAATGCAGTGTTTGCTAGTGAGAGGAGTTTTCTTAAGCAGAAGCATGCTGGTGACATCAACAGATGAAACTTAGAAGGGGAGGTAGCATTGTTTCAACTACCAACAGTGCCATGCCTGAGGATGGTACTGGCAGACAACATTGAAAGATCAAGACGGATCTTCATTATTCATTTCGAGGGCTTTGTTCCAATCAAGTATAAAAAGAACTTAGTCAGAACACTGTCCAACAGAGCACGAAAAATAAGTTTTGACAGTACTATTGAGCATGAAATGAAATATCTGAAGAATATTTTATCTACGAATGAATATCCTGAGAAGTTCATTAATAAATACTCTAAAGAAATTAGCCCCTGCAAAACAATTCAAACAGTTCCGAATAAACCTGTCTATATCAGTTTGCCGTTCAAAGGAGATAATGTACAGGAAGTAGTCAAACGAATACTCGATAAAGCTGTCAAGAGAACTTATTATGCTGCAAAACTTGTTATCTCCAACACCACCAAGCGAGTGCTTCAACAATCTGGGAAAGACAAGTCACCAATCCTCGACACTTCAACCTGCCGCGTATATCAGTTTGAGTGTGTTTGTGGAAGCAAATACATAGGTCATACATACAGAAAGGCGATTGTCTATTCGCATGATGGAGCATTTGCCGAAATGGCTGGAAACAGCTGAGTGCAAAGTGCCGAAATCCTCAATAACAAAACATCTTGTGGATTACGGACATAATATCGACGCAGTCAAGTCATTCACTATTGTCAGCAGACAAAGAAACAAGAAGATTTTGATGTGGTTTTGTTCTCCGAGCTAGATGGTTAGTTTGCGAAGCTTTCATCACCTTACTGGGTGACATCTTCAGCGCATACTTCAAATTGAAGATGCTTGCAACTACGGAGGAGGCTTGTGCAATTCGAGTTTATAAACCAGATCTCTGTATACAAAAATAGATGGTTGTCACTCTGAATCTACCATGGTAATACGTTTTATATATATATATATATATATATACCTCTTATTATTATTATTCTTGATTTATTTAAAACTATCCTTTATCAGTAGGATTATCTTTACTAACTACAATGCTATTATTATTATTGTTATTATAACTATTACTATTTATACTGCTCTGTTTGCAGTTCTTGTTATATTCTCTAATGTCTAATTGTTTATGTAAGTGATGTAATTGTAATCAATTTTGATCTCCCATACTCTCTCTCCCCTTATCTATTTGAACACGATCTGGAAAACGTTCGCACCTGTCTTTCTACATGACTAATTCAATGTAGTTTGTTTACTTATCAGTTTTACATCTCCCAATGTAATTTCAAAAGTATATTTATATCTGTGTATGTAGAGTATTCAGTGGCTGACGAGTTCTACCGAAGTTTTGATGAATCCATCAATAAATCCTGCTTTATTAACCTTTATTGCTTGTTTTAAATTCTTGTCGGGAAATAAATTTTTTCAATTCTGAAATCCGTCTACATATAAACTGTAACACTAATGTCAGCCAAGTCAGTGCTTCAATACAGTTCAGAGACTGATTGCCTTAGAAGAAAAAAGGAAACGCGTTGCCAACAAGCTATAGAGCTTCATCAAAAGCCTCCTGTCGCTGGCTCGATAGTGAAGAACGGATGAACACGAAGAATTGTCGGCAAAAAGCTCTAGTAAGAAAGCAACCAAGAATCTATTTCTAAAAGAATGTGCCGAACAAGGGGAAGGTGGATAGGACACATGCTTACGAGATCTTTGAAAAACTTCGCGCGCCAGAAGCTCATATGCAATTCAAAAAGGAAACAACAACGAGTTGGTCCGAGTAGGTTCGAGTTCAATCTGAAAGTGGTCGTGTGGGGGGAGGAATTGAAAGCCTATGGGCAAACGTGCAGCCAACTAAGGAGGATTTCAGAGAACATGATTAAGGGAAGACGTGCTGTTGAAGCATTCTACTCTACACTAGACTCAAATACGTAATAGTAAATAGTATATTTGTGATGTCTTCTGCAGGCAGTTTGAAAAGTGGAGAGACGGATTAACTTGCAAAGAGAAGAATAAGAGATCATTGGGAAATAATGTACAAGGCACTGGATGAAAACAGAAAGCCTCAGAATGCGTATACTTTTTAAATTTGAGTGTAATGGTTTATATATTTACTGACAAATAAACGGTTCTCTTACCAGATCTCATCGTGGTCTGATATAACAGTAAATACGAATATTTGAGAATTTCAGTTCCATGGTGTACCTGGAAGGACTCAGTTTTGTCGAGAACATAACTCACTACGAAATTGTATGTTATACTTAGGCTTTAACATTTTAAAATAGGTTTAGCTCATGCTAGTGATAGAGATGAATAGCTTATAAAGCCCAAAACGGATTTTTTTCGTAAACAGACATTAGTTGGGAACAGTTACTTCGTCCGTAAGGTTGCAAATTGAGTGCTTTCACCTCTCAGTTACTGTGTTGGATGAAAACCGATGGACCATGAATTCCAAACTCTGTCAGTTCACAGCATGGATTTATCTCCACTTAACCTGTAGGTTGTATATGTGTACTGATGAAGAAGCTCAAAGTTACAATTAAAACGTCGTTCATAACTCCTTTTCAGTTTTCAGTAGTTCTACATCTAACGTCAGTTTGCTATGTAGTCCCACAAACTCAAGTCTGTTTGATTCATTTAGGGGCCTAAACTATGAAGTAGGCCATTCGCATTGCGTGAAACACAACATTTTATTTTTGATTGCATACTAGTGTAATGTGTCTAGTCCTATCTTCACTGAAGACTGAATTCTGTCAATCAGTCAAGCTTGCAATGTGGCCACCGTGCTAGGTGGCTCGCCATTACGGTGCACTGTGAATTGTTGGTATTAGATGGTTGGAGGCACTCGGCCACTGGAAGCCTTGCTTGACTTAGGTTTCGTGCTAGTTAGCACTCACCAGTCAGCAAGGCGTATCTGCAACCTTGAAAGAACTCATGTCCCTTCTGAGATGCAAACCTATACTTGTTACTGACTAGTATGCAATCAAAAATATCCAATACAGTCCTACAGGAGGTCAACCGCGATCGTGAATAGCTCAGTGGTAAAGTCTTTGACTGCAGCACTGGGTGACTCAGGTTCGAATCTCAGAAACGACATGAGTTCCTTCAAGGTTGCAGATACGCCTTGCTGACTGGTGTGAGTGCCAACTAGCACGAAACCTAGGTCAAGCAAGGCTTCCTGTGGCCGACTGCCTCCAACCATCTAATACACAACATTTTAAAAAAGATGCACAGCTGCCTAATACTTACTAACATATTCAACAAATAAGTGTCTGGCATGACTAAGAGATCATTCCTACATATTGATGGTTATAGGTGAATGGTATATAGATAATAAAAATAAGAATAGGATACATCTTTACCCAGAAACGTGAAATCCCGTCCATCATCATTACATCTTTCTCACGTTAGGTGGTTTCACAAGATAAGTAATGTTGATGTTAGGCGTAGTGTGTTGGGCAAAGAGGGAAAATCAATCGACGAGGCTATAAAGTTACATAGACTAAGATGGCTAGGTCACGTGCTGCGCATGCCTAACCACCGCCTCCCCCGACGGGCTTTGCTAGCTGATATAGGTTCGGGTTGGAAAAGAGCCAGTGGTGGCCAAACAAAAACATGGCATCAATACATGAAATCCTTGACGGTAGTTAAACTGAGTCGGTCAGGTAGAGAGATGCAGACTTCCGGGTTGGGGCCCTCGGGACTCTAGGAATCAATGGCTGGAGACAATAGGTGACATGGCTCAAAATCGTTGTCAATGGCCAGCTCAGATGTATTCAGTCTCTGTAATCTTTCATATTCCTTTCTACCATTACCCATTCTGTTTCACTCTTATACTTGTCAAACTCTATTAATTCTCTTCACTCATCTTCTTGTCTACCTCTGTGGGCTATTTGGAACGTGGCAACTCGAACTGGTGCACTTCGGCGCCAAGTTCTATGTTGAATCCAGACAGACAGACATCTTTCTCATAGTTAACGGTAATTTCATTGTTAAAGAAACTGTATATACCCATTAAGAGGAGATGGTTTGTTGCTTCAGAAGACTACAGTTCAAAGCTAGGAACTATGTTTTACCTTACTCAAAGTCTTCACATTTTGGTTTGCAGGCATTTGATCGGTTTCCCAACTGATCATGAAGTGATTTCAGTTGCAGAACCATGGAAAACCAGGGAGTATTGGGTAGCTGTTTTGTTTTTGTTTAAGAAACTTCATCAGTACCCAACCATGACAGCATCAAGGATCTAACCCAGGATCGTAAGGATACCTAATGAGGTTCCATTATGGGTAAAATTTATTTATTTTGATAAATTCTCACAGTGCTTTTGTTATACAGCAATATTTACTGATGATCACGTTTCGAGTACAATTTATCACTGTCACTCATAATTATATCAAAGCACTACTCATACAACTTTCTAACTTCGTTTATATAATTCCATTATTTCTCATCGCTTGACTTGATTGGTAGTAGTATTATCGATATTTTTAGTGTGGGTGATGAGTCATTCCTGTTGCACGTGTTGGATGTGGACTCGATGAACGAGGATTCAGTAATCAACCTCTCTCTGTCTCCACTTACCTACATTACTTTCGGTTTCAGGTATTATTCCAAGGTAAGAATAGACAAATACAGGCCAGAACTGATTCATAAGTTGTCACAGAAACACTTCACCTCAATAGATTATCTCATGAATATGTTAATCGAGTCTACACCCAACACGTGCAACAGGAATGACTCATCACCCACACTAAAAATATCGAAAATACTACTACCAATCAAGTCAAGTGACAGGAAATGATGGAATTATATAAACGAAGTTAGAAAGTTGTATGAGTAGTGTTTTGATATAATTATGAGTGACAGTGATAAATTGTACTCGAAACGTGGTCATCAGTAAATATTACTGTATAACAAACACACTGTGAGAATTTATCAAAATAAATTTTACTCATAATGGAATTAGTTCTCTACCACCACAGTGCACAACTTTTATTCTTATATCAATGCTACATGACGAGGACACTGGCCATTCATCATCTAGTGAGAGGAAATCCCATAGCTCGCCTGCCAATTCAAACTTTTGCAAATTCCCAATAAACAGCGACTGTTAGACAGTACCGCTCAAGATGTCAACCCCATATTGGTTATGACTTTCTCAGTCACTTCAATTTGAAGCGGGTTACTAGTAAACACTAGATCTACTGCAACAGCCTATAGTGATTTCCATGCTAAGTGGTGTACTCAAACGCTGAATAGAAAAAGCCTAAGAATCGAATCTGTCTCGACTACTATTGTTACTGAGGTTAGTGCTACTAACATTGATTTCGCAAGTAGTATATTGAGCGGTGATTTTGATGTCTTCCGCTAGAATATTTACTGATGAAGGAATGGATCAAATGGCAAAGAGAAGAAAGAGAAAAATCCTTTTGAATTAACATACAAAAAAACTGTGAAAGGAAGACAAAAAGAAGCATAATGGGAAGGTCATGTGCAAATTGGAGACTTTAATGTACGATTTCTGCATTTCGACATATAAATAAAATGGCAATAAATAATTCCACCACCTAATACAATTGTGTCCTGCTACTATACTACTATTATTACTACTGAAATAAAACATGTCCGTTACACCATGGCCTATTAATTACAGACATTCATTCGAATAGCACTTATATATCGCATTTGCAAAATGATGCACCAAAAATATATAACACCTGCCAATGACAAACGTTTTAACTGTGTATCTAAGTAACACTATCAAATGTCCAATCACCATCATCATCATAATCATCATCAATGCAACCTGTATGAAATTATACATTTGCCATCCATGATCATATGATCCAATAGTCAGTTAATTATATTCTCATAATGTGTAAATTATGTTTAATCAATCAATACAAATGAAAACTTTGTATGCTGTAACTACTTATAGAACAGAACAGAACAGAACAGTACAGAGCTAAAGACGACGAGTTCACATGACTGCATTAACACTCGACTATTTCATCATGCGTAAAATTGACAAAAATAATTCATGATATTTTTTCTGTTTGTTTTAGATGATTAAACCTGTAATCCTTCACATTTCCAGATAAATTCTAATTATGATGATGATGATGATAAGAAAGTTAAGTTGTAGGCGAATAGAAATCTGCTGGGGTAGATTTCTATGATCATGCAATAGAAGACAATGATAGACAATATAATCTAGTCAATATCATTATTCATTCTATGATAAATACAACTATCTTAAAGGGAATTAAATCACAGAATTATTGCTTTTAAATTATGCGCAAAAAATGGATGACATAGAGATTTCAGACAATAAAAATTATAGGCTTTTTTATGAGAATACGGAAATAAATTCACTGTCGATTGATTTTCCAATGAGAACCAACATTAGTTAGACGGTGTTCAACACCTTTATGGAGTACTGGACAGATGTTTTATCCTAGTTTGAAATTCTGCAACACTGTACATTCATAAACCTACTTTGAATCGAATCTGGGACCTTTAAGGCACAAGATTAAGTTCATCAACCATTTAATTACTTTGAGTGACACTCGGTAACTCGTAAAATTGGTTGGCGTAAAATGCTATTTCACTTAGTTGACAGAGATCAGATTTCACAGGCCACTCAATGAATTCCGTCTCACGTGGCTAAATGCTCAGAGAACTTGGCGTCGTAACTTGAAGATCGCAGATTTGTTCCCTGGGTAGATCATAAGTTCACAATATTGAAGAGTGTCAAATTAGAAAAATGGCAGTTTTCTAGTGCTACCTGGAGGTTTTTAATGATCTACATATTGACACTACTTTGTTACTCGTGCATTTCTTGATAGTTGAAATATCGTAACATTATTTTTGTAAAATCTCAAACTCTAAATTTAATATTAAGTGATTGGAGGTGATGGGGTTAAATCTCATGTCTGAACAAGACGTCATGATTGTTGATACTCATAGGCAAGGTGTGTCTGTAAATTTTAAAGGAACTGATGTCAACTTTGAGGCTTGAACATGCTTCACCCAGTGCTGCAGTGAATGGTGCATTAACCGTTCATCACAGAGCAACGAAAGTCAAGTGTCTAGGTCCTAGTTATTTATAAAGCTAAACCAGCACTAGGTTTAATGGTTTCCGTGGGCAAGAGTTCTTTTGGGATGATTTTGACGCCTTGCTGACCACCGGCAATAAGTAGGACACTTAATCCAGTCAACGCTTCTTGTGAACTCCAGCCAACCACCTAGCATAAATTCAAAAAGCGGCACAACTGCGGGTTACTTAACTTGGCGACGACAATGCGAACCTGACTGATAGATTTCATTCTGTACTAATAAAAAAGAAGTAGGCGAATGACACTGTTTACCCTCTGCTGATGACTAATCTCTGCACAGTAAGTAAGAGGTATATATGCATAGATTTGCGTCACTGAAGAGTGAAGATATAAAATACTGCAAATTTTTTAATTGTCAATAGTCTGGAATCTATAAAGTAGATTGTTGGACAGTGTTTTAGAAACAAGCCATCTTATACTATCTCATAAGCAAAAAGGTAAATATATATTTACTAATTTCTACCTCTGATGATTCATTAAGGCTAGAATTTTATTATAGATTGTAATTCCTTCAATAAATTTTTTGTGGTAATAACATTTTAAAAAATGCAATCCACTTTCTCTACATATTACATTACCATGTAACCAATGAAATGAAGAAGTCGCCTTTAAGCTTATAACTACATAGGATGTTATACGATTCCCGCTTCTTTTGGCCTAAATACCTCAGATAATTACATATTCTTCATGAAATTATTTCAAGATTTGAACTAGAAGTCCTCTTCATCCATTTCAAAAAGAAAATTATTTGCTGTTAACTGGAATTTCATGTAGTCGTGTCATACTCGAAAATGGTGTGTTATCTCCCGCTTATGATCTTATCAATGCAAGAAACGGACTAGTACGTGCAAGAACTGCATGGAAATAGGATAATTCAACAGATTTTCACATATCAACGCTAGTCAACAGAAGGCCAAACAAAAACTTGGTGTATTTTTGGCACAAGAGACAAGCTATATAAAATCTGACAGTTTGTTCAAGAGCTTGAATACTGTCAAGGCATCCACACCAAGGCATGCAGTTGTTTCAAGGGGCAAATATCCCTCCCCGAAACGTTTTACTTGAAGCATGATCCAAAAAGCAGTGAAACAGCGTCAGAAACAGCTGCTCCCCACGGTTGCTGGTGTCCGAAAAGGTTAATACGTCATTCGATCTATTCAGATTCTGAGGCCCATGTACACCATAGGTTAGGAATCATGGTTGTTTTTAGCTCCTTTAGGTAGACCTTTATGTCACCCATCCGGCTGCAAACGTCAGGCGCTTGTATTCGCTCATTCACTTATGTGAGGAACGCCAGTGTCCTGTGAAGGCTATGCACGAGTAGTCACGTGAGGTGCATTTCGAGAAGACCGAAATTCATCCACTCCTGACCACACGAGTTCGTTTATGGGAGGGAGCTTCATCACCACATGTTAAATTTTGACTAACATTTCTATTAGTTTGATATTACACTGCAATAGTAACGCTGCTTTCTTTAAGATAATGTTACATGATAAACAAGAAGTTATATCATTTGGAAGAGAACTTTGGGGTATGTGTACCAACAGATGAAAGCCTGATATCTGTAAATATGAGTAATACAAAGAGCATGAATGATTGGCACCAAACCTTGGCTGATTGCACGAATTATTGTGTCTATCTATCTGGTGGCTCAAGAGAAATAATCCCTTTCAGCAGACATACTGACTGTACTTTATGCTTGAGAGCATTTTTTCTAGCCTGCTATCACTCGCTGGATAAAAGCATATGTGGGCGTATCAAGAAAAGGAGTATTTTGTTTATATTACCTCCAATGACTTAAGAGAACACTTGTTGAATTGCACAGTCTTCACTTTTTCACTGTGACAGATTTGATTGTATGGAAAATTTCATCATGAGCTGAAATAGGTTAGAGAACCAATGGAAAACCAGCTTGGAGTACTGAAAAGTTGCTTCGTCCTACTTTGAGACTCTTCATCAGTACTCACCTACCGGGATTCGAACCCAGGACCTTCTGGTTACAAGGCGAGCAAGCTCGTATACCATTAAGCCAATGGTACCCAATCCAATGGTTAGCCCATGAATTCTAACTTCTGCCAATTCACGACATAGCGCGACCATTTTGCAATGTCTTCTACGATGAATTACTGCCTCATCTTCAACTAGGACGAAACAGCTGTCCAGTACTCCCTGGCAAGTTTTCCAGTGGTTCTCTAAGTGATGTCAGCTCATGATGAAATCCTCCATGAAATCAAACAAAATCCTTACAAAACGAAATACTTGAAAATATGACAGATTTGAAAAATATTCTAGATTTTTTACTCCCCTTGAACTTGCTAATCCATCAGAAAGTAAGCTATTTCGTGAAGTGTTTATTTTCGCAGACTTGGAACATGCTGACAAGTCACTGCAGATTCTCATCGAAAGCCACGTTCTCTGGCTTCCCAGTGGATATGGGATAGCCAAAAATAATTAGTCGCGTAGAACTCTAGCAAGCAATGAACCAATTAACAAGATATTACCAAACATTTATCACGAAGGAAATATAAAACAATTGGACATACAAACTCTGAGGCAAAGGCTGAGTAACATCAGACACTAGGCTAGCCTCCTGGATGGGTAATGCCTGGATGGGTGTGGGTTTGACAGGGACATGAAAGATACTGTGTGACCGGGAAGAAATGAAAGGTCGAAGGGTAATTATGGTGACAACAGGGAAGGATAGGTGCATTTGAAGCGCTGGGTTCCATTCGGAATCCAAAGAAACAATAATAATCATTTATTTGGTTTTCTCACTAAGAGAACGCTGACTGAAATACCCATGTAGTTTCATATTCCTTCGCTACGCGTTTTCTATTATTTCGTGACAAATACTGACTGACTGATAGGTCGACAAGGAACTAAGATGCATAGAAGTGCACCAGTGTCAGTGACTATATTTCATAAAATAACATAAATAGTGGAACACTAACAAAGTGATACTAGAAAAGGGAATACAACAGACAAACTGCCAAGCATTTTACTTCTGTTTCCATACAGAAGCAACTATTAAAAAAATATGCTGTCTTCTCTCTTCGAAACAAATTTATGTATTTATCCAATAAAAGAAAGAATTAGATACCCCGGTGTAGATTACAGAGTGACTAAGGATCAAATAAGAAACGGACGGTAGCAGTTTTATTCTGGCTCGCCAATGGTACACTCTATTAACCTCACAAGAGATCACACCTTTAGGACCTTAAGGTCGTATTGATCAACAGTACATTAGATCATTTAGCAGCCATTGAGTCAGAATTCCTTGACTTGTCTACTCTTTATTCTATTAATTCACGAGCTTGTATACTGCTCAAAAAATCCGAAACTAGATAAGACAAAAAAGCCTTTTCCCAACCCCCACCCTTGATTTCTCTTTTCAATGAGATGATGTAATTGTGTTAATTACAGATGCGATAAGAAAATAAGGTGTAGAAAAACTGCAAATAAGGCGAAGAAAAAATAAATAAACAAATAATAAAAGAATAAATTTACTCTCCCATTAAACTCATTTTGCTTTTCTTACCTGAGGTGTATATTTCACAATTGAGATGAATAGTTTCACATGAGATAATAGATAAAAGGTATCCAACCATTGTACAGCATTTGCACCACCTATGATACACACAATGATTGTATATATTGCGATCAGAATTATTAATCCTATACACATTTTGGAGACACGCTGGTCACCACGCTAGAAAAAAGAAATAAATATAAGAGAAAAAAGAAAGAAAAGCAAAAATATGAGAGAAAAAAGGAAGAACTCTTTTTACTGATTTGTACTTCTGTATTTAAAATTATTATTGGTATTATCACTGCTTTCTAATTATTTTGACTAGTCGTCAGTATAAGAGTGATATTAATATAATAATTAGCGAGATTTTATAATAAATTACTCATAGTATACAATTTGAATAAACAAAATGAAAAATGGGTAGGGCTAAATTATGATTAGAGATTGCCATACTTTAGGATGTGCGTCGGTGGCACAGCGGTTAGGACACTCGCTGACCATGCATATAGTCCGGGGTTCGATCCCCGACCACTGGACGCACTCCTTTACCTCGCTCTCTAAGCCAGAAATAATGCTGGTAAAGAAGAAAAGGTTGAACATGAGTCTAGCTACCCTATCCTGTAAAAATAAACACTGCTACAGAAACTTCAAGCTACTAACGTGAAGCCCTATGTTCCACTGGAAACGTGAAGGAAAAAAATACCTTAGGATGGAGTGGATTAAGACCATGAAAGCTGGATGGATTAAATCAATTATTTGTGTGTACAGAGATCTAGCTTTTCTATTTCGATGGCCAAAGCTTCAGCGATACAAATCCGTCGAATACGTAGTGATTTGGGCAAATTACTTATCGCTGTGTAGAGGACTTTCAAGGTAGAGACTGTAGAGGTAGGGTGGTCATTATCGACTAGATGTGCAATGATCACACTTCTTACTGCTCCATTGCCACTTCTTCGTAACCACGCAGGGTGGTATTCTAGCACCTTCTTAAGCAAAACGCGAGTCGAACGACGGATATACTTAGTTCCACACGAGCAGGTGAATTTATAAACGCACATAGAATTGGTCAATTGCAGGATCTTGTCCTTCAAATAAGTGAACAGTAATCCCTAATCGTATTTTAGCTCTACTCATTTTCTTGTTTTGCTTCCTCAGTTTGTATACTCTTTCTTTATTACTTCAATTCTTACTATAACTATTCCCACTCTAAACTGTCCCCAGTATCATTTCACTCGTTCCAATTGTCATCCCAAATCAATAAATTATTCCTTTAGGAAGGTTAAAGCTGCCAACTACCATTAAGTATTATTATTCCTCATTGCTGCAAACTGTTGGCGGACCTATAAGGAGATTTTGGAATGTTTAGACGTCGTGAATGGTTTTTGTCCACTGACGTATCAGTTCGAAGACCTATCGGTGAAAACTAGCAAGTTGATAAAAGAGGCAAGGTGGGAAAAGAGGGCTCAAGCAGTCACAGACGAGACAGAGGGGATGAACATACCTAACTAACAGCAATAGCAAACACTAATCACTGTCAATAGGGAGAAATTTGAAAGAGGACAATTCTTTCACTTATCCAAGCAGTATTATTTCAACTACAGGTAGTCAAAACGGATCAGGTTCTCGCATTTGGAATCTGAAAGCGGGACAAACCTTCAATAATCTGTAAACAGCAAGGAAATCCAGTTCTCTCAGCGTAAAGAATAAGATTCAGATTTTAAACAATAATAGCAGACCAGTTCTCCTATATGGTATACAGACTCAACGTATCAGCAGAACTAAATCGAACAGGCTTCAAACTTGTATTAACAGCTACCTTCACTGACTCCATATAGAAAATTAGAAAGTCAGAAAGGCAGTGTGTTAATGAAACAGCAAAGAACCTACAGTACAATAAATTGTCAAAGAAAATGAGTTTAGTATGGGTTTGACAGTGACACAGAGAAGTTCGTGTAAGCAAGATATGAGAGCTTTTAAGCGACCCTGTAACCAGCTAAAGAGGACTGTAGATATCAGGACAAAGTAATGATGAAGCCGCATATTCCACTCAGAACCTAACGAACCAGTATGAAACAATAACAATATATTTTGATTGGACTAGTAACTAGTGTGATGCGTCTAGTCCTTTCTTTGGAGCAGACTGAATTCTGTCAGTCAGGTTTGTAATGTAGCCACCATTCTAGGTAGCTAGCCATCATGGTGCACATTGATTTGATGATATTAGACAGTTGGAGGCAATCGGCGACAGGAAGCCTTGGACTTAGGTTTCTTGCTAGTTGGCACTCATCAGCAAGGCGTATCTGCAACCTTGAACGAACTTATGTTCCTTCTGAGATTCAAACCCACGTCACCAGCCAGTGCTGCAGTCAGAGACGTGCAAACCTGACTAATAGAACTCAGTCTGTAGCAAAGAAAGCACCAGACACATCACACTAGTTACTAGTGTCCGATCCAAATATCCACTACATTCCTACAGGAGGTCAATTGCGAGCCCGAATAGCTCAGTGGTAACATCTCTGACTGCAGGATTGGGTGACGCGGGTTCGAACCTCAGAAGGGACATGAATTCCTTCAAGTTTGCAGATACGCCTTGCTGATGAGTGCCAATTAGCACGAAACCTAGGTCAAGCAAGGCTTCCTGTGGCCGATCGCCTCCAACCACCTACTAACATCAAATAACAATATAATTGTGCAAATTCCTGATACATAGTTAAAAACAGAGACACGTAGTAAGAACTTCCATCCTTTTCAAGTTGAATAAGTTCTAATCATACTTAGTTATCGTAAATATGATAGTTTACTAATCTCTTGCATGTTTTCATCCGGCTATAATTGATAAACACAGCCTTCTTTTTTGGTTTAATGACGTATAGTGACAGGAAATGTCGTAACGTCAAATATTATGTGGACCAGCTGACTAGAAATGTTGTTTGTTTTTTCATAATACTTCCTGACATGTTGTCCTGTCTTTCCAATCTGTTAAAAATAAACCATTAAATTCATGTTTACCAAAAGACTCAAAAACGTGTGTTAAAAAAAAGGCAGCAATCGATGCTCTCCTGTTTGGTGAGAACATAACAAAGTACTTTGCGCAGAAGTACACCACGTCATATAAAGAGAAGAACCCAATAATAAACAGATATCAAAGCTGAGCAACATAGACGTGAGATAAATACTAAGTCGATGGTAATTAGCAAAAATGTTTTTAGAAAAGTGCTTGAGAAACTTATTACAGATTGAATATGTGTATATAAACAACATTTGTCAGCATATAGCTAAGATTCTGCAGCTACTGATTTACACTTGGACAAGAATATCCCTTATCCTAGGTGGCTGGGATCAACAGTAAAGGATTTTGTGAAACAACTGTTCACTGAAATTGATGGGGACGAGGCTAGTGAACTCTTACCTCTGAGATTATCGAGAGCAATAAAAAACGGACTTATACCATTGCCACCCTCTGTTTGTCATTTGCCACCCGACCAGTTATGACTGTTCAAGCGAAAGACAAGCTACCTAGCTGTACCATTTCTGTGTGTATTCAAAAATTTAGCTGCTCCTGTGGAGACAGCTGCGTAGGGCGAATAACTAGACAGCTTAAGAAACGCATTAATGAGCATCTTCCTTCATGGTTCAGAAAAGGTCAAATAAAATCTATAAGAAATTCTATTTTCGCTCATTTGATTGATCGTGGTCATCAAGTGGACAAAAATAGTGCCTTTAAAGTTATCTATCACACTGCATCGAGCCTTCAGAACAGAATTCGAACCCGCCTTTTACACATAGACGAAGCTATGAGAATTAATTCGAGAGAACAATTCTAGTCTATGCATACAACAAAAGAACTTTTTCTACCTGTGTCTCTCCCTTGGCCTAGGTGAATTTTAATCAAAACACTCCCACCCTTTCTTATTTTCTATTTCCTTCGTATTTTTATGATATCTATTTAAAGTCTGATTATCTGTCCACTTCACCTACCTTTAGTTTTACCTAACTTTGAAGATTTGACCTAATTTATTTATTGAATTGTCTAAATATACACATATTACTGCCTTTGTTATTCTATTCGTCACCTGCGTAAACTTTATTATAAATATTTTGCTACCATTATAATCATCGTTATTAACTACGTTTAAAACATTTACCACATTATTATTATTATTATTTGATCCTCAAAATCACCGTCATTGGTCAAAATTTTTATGTATAAATCTATGTAAATTTGAGTAAAGCGTGAAGATCTAAGTGAAAATTATATTGTTCGCGAATATGTCTTGTTCTAATATATGAGATGTCTTCATGTAGCTTACGCAAGGCTTCAAGCTAGAGGCATGAAGTTGTGGCAGAAGTGGTTCTACGTCTTACAAGATGGGTTCGCCAGCCTCTCATGCCCAACCTTCCCTATTTACTAGTCTTATTACTGGCTTAGTGAGATAAAGGAGCGCGACGTCGGTCAGGGATCGAACCCCGGACCACATAGGGCGTTGTTGGTGAGCATTCAACCTCTGCGCCACCGATACACCTCGATTTTACACTAACGCTGGACTTCTACTCAGTTTACTGTTATCCGTATGAGTTGGTTAAACAACACCCCCACCGGCTCTTATTTCCTCTTTACATGTTCCTCTTTATTTCACACCGTAAAGTCAAACACCTCGCTTCCATTTCGGGTCCCAGTTGACAACCTCCTAATTAGTTGGTGTCGTTTGTATTTCTCTTCAGCACATATACACAATTTTTTGATTTGGTTATGTTGTCTGAGATACAGAAATGCTTATAGTTACGCGTACTTCAAGTCTTAGAAATGCATATAGGAGTACTGACTTGATCCCTGTGTTGATAATTCGGATACTGTTTCTTTGTGTCTGACTACTGTAAATACTCACGTTTTCATCATCAGGCATATCAGAAGACCCAATAACTTTTAGTAAACAGACTGGAGAACACAGTGAGCAGTAAGCTCCAGTCAAGTTGATTTCATTGAGTACTAAATAATTTTGATATGAGGGCATACATTTAAGCTAGGATTTTAAAAAGATAAATACCACGACTTTCAACCTCAGATTTAATCTAATGACGTTGTGCTCGGATTTACTATTATTCCTTTGGGTATCGAGTGAGACATAAAGCTTCAGAAGGATGTCATCATTTCACTATGTTTGTCTACCGTCTTTTCTAGCTGGCATCATGATTGCCCATAAACTTTATCCTGGATACATAATCCCCCTCCATGTAACTCTCAGAGGCCTAATTGGTGTGTCTGTATACACATATATTTATTACATAGGGAAGACAGCGATGAGAGTAATAACCAAATTTCAAATATTTGTTTTGTAGGGATTTTGTTTGATTGCATGGAGGATTTCATCATGAGCTGAAATCGGTTAGAGAACCACTGGAAAACCAACTTGGAGTACTGGACAGCTGTTTCGTCCTAGTTCGGGACTCCTCATCAGTACTCACCCACCGGGGTTCGAACCCAAGACCTTCTGGTTACAAGGTGAGGTGGTAGATCATTAAGCCACTGAGACCCAATCCAATGGTCCTTGAATTCTAACTTCTGCCGATTCACGACATAGATGAGGCAGTAACTCATCGAAAAATACATTGCGAAGTGGTCGTGCTATGTCGTGAATTGGCCGAAGCTAGAATTCAAGGACCACTGGATCGGTTTTCAGTGGTTCAATGGTCTACGAGCTCGTTGGCTTTGTAACCAGAAGGCCCTGGGTTCGAACCCCGGTGGTGCGTACTGATGAAGAGTCCCAAACTGGGACGAAACAGCTGGCCACTACTCCCAGGTTTTCCGATGGTTCTCTAACTGATGTCAGCTCATGATGAAATCGTCCATGTAGTAACCAACTAACGACAACAATTATCAATCAGTTTCAACAGGTGAAAGACATTCGAAAAACATCACCTCAGGGGCAACGCTTCAATCGCGGACATCGCAGATGCCAATGGCGAAACTAGTATCGAAATTTCAAGACAGACCTCCATCACTCCGAAATCAATTCGGAAATCTGCTGACCTTGGTATACAATAACAAAACTCTCATTTCCAGCACCAATATTGAGTCACTTCTTCTTTTTGTGAGTCAGAAACTTGGAGTGTCACAAAAATCATTTTCAACAGACATCAGAACTTCGTCAACAGCTGTCTTCACTGGCTCTATAGCGAAGATTAGATGGCAAACCGAACAAATATTCTGACGAAGTTAGACACGGATTGGAAACACATTGAGGAGACCGTTGATTGACACCACATTCCCGGTCGTGGACAAAGGGAAGCCAAATATGAGACGATGATTTAGGCTAGGGTGAGAGCCGGGGGGGTTATGGAAGAGATCATGTGAGGCGGAGATAATAGTCTATTGGCGATAGTGGGTCAGCTGAAGACGATTGCCGAAGACGGGACTGCTGAAGCCATATATTCCACTCGGAACCAAAAGGAATAACGCTTATAGATATTCCAGCTAATTTAAATTCATTTGACCACAATCCACTTATTGCCATCACTTTTAGTTTGAAAACACTACTCATATGATAATCACTAGTCTAAAGCTGGAAGTTAACCCTACACCTCTACAGTAAGATGGACCTCCGATTTCATCTAGTTTCACAAATATAACAATTTTTTGAAGTCAGACGATCTATTACCATTAGTGGCTTGAATGTCTGCCTAAAACCAAAGTCGAACTACCATGCTCTAACATATTTTTCAGTTGAATATCGCCATTTTCATTTTACCCTCTCTGTCTTTTCAAATAAAGATTAAAACGAGATATATATATATGTAAATATAAGGTCAATATTGAACCTTGATTGGTAATTATAAAAAGTAAATAAAAAACCGAAGTTACACTCATATAAGCTGAAAATAATTTAAATGCTAATAATAAATTATTGACAACATATGTTGTATGCTTGTGTGAGTGTGTGAGCGTGTGTACATGTGCCAGACAGCGTTCGTAAACGCGTTGGTCCGTTTTTCAGAAATCATCCTGTAAGATGATGTCGGTTCATTGAAGAACACAAAGGAAGATAACTTTGCTTAGGAATTTGTAACTTATATAGTGAGAGAGAGGGAGAGAGAAACAGATGTCATGTGTTGTGTAATTTTATAAAAATCAAATTCACGATTTGCACAAAATTTTCAATTTTTTATTTTTTGCCAGTATTATCAATGCGCTTATATGTGATTAGACAGAAATCAATGGAGGGTGTAAATGATTCAGCTGTGTCTTTTTTTGTTGAGTCATATCGGGTACACTGTTGATGAATGCGACCGTAAACTATAGAAATAGCCATCTGGTATTTGGATCACTTAGATATGTATGTCTCTCACCACTCATCAGTCAGTGGTATATATGGATTCGTTTTATGTTAGCTAAGTAACTAATAATGTGCTTCGGTGGGGGCATAGCGGTCAAGACGCTCATCGACCACGCATATGGTCCGGAGTTTGATCCCCGACCACAGACGCACTCCTTTACCTCTGTGAGCCAGCCAGAAATAAAAGCTGACAAAGGGGAAAAAGTTAGGCATGAGGCTAGCAACCCCACCCTGTAAAAATAATTACTACTGCTACAGAAATTTCAAGCTTCTAGCTTGAAGCCCTGTGTTCTACTGGGAACGTGAAGGTATAAAAAAAACTAATAATAAAAAGTAAGATACGTGTTTCATTACGACTGCATCTTATCAGCTTCATATGTCTGCTTCTTTAGATAAGTTTTGTATTCCTTTACGTTCCCAGTGGAACACAGGGCTCCAAGCTAGAGGCTTGACGTTTCAGTAGCAGTGGTGCTTACTTTTACGGGATAGGTTTGCTAGCTTCCATGTCTCACCTTCCCTGCTTACCAGTTTCATGACTGCCTTAGCGAGGTAAAGGAGTGTGGCGTCGGCCAGGGATTGAAACCCAGACCACATGAGGCTTGGTTGGTGAGTATTCTACCGCTGTGCCACCGACTCAATACATTAGCCGTTGGCACAATTCATTTTGATGGGATTAAAGTAGGCGTAAAGTAATAACTGCCTGAAGCCTAAAGAAATGAATATTCAAGTGTGGATGAACTGAAAAAGGCTTAAATGTAGCCATCGACGGTGCTGCTTTAAACTAAGCAGAATGGGAATGCATTGGAGTAGAGGTGGGTGACAATATGATGTATCGTAAGTAATCAGCAGTACATCTTCACTTCACCCGGTTCTGTGCAGTAAATTTTTTGCTAACTTCACAATTACCCATAAATATTCATTAACTTCCCACACAATCTCCTCAGTGTCCGTTTCTATATAAAGAAAACCACCTACATTTCTTCATGCACATCTGTTGATCGATGCGTTCTTTGACATTTCATTGCTAGGGTCCCTTGTTTCTTATCTTTCCCTACCTACCATCCAGTCCTCAGTATTGAGCATTTAGGGTGGAAGAAACAAGACTTATCAGTTGCATGTGCTCATGACTCTTGAACCCAGCAACCAGCAGGTAAGTGAATTATTTCTTCATCAACCGATGTCGTTATCAGAGAATAATTCTTCCCTTTTAAGAGGCTCATAAACTGACAGAGACCAATATTTTTTTAGTTCAGTTAGGCTTAAAAGATTGAGTATTTATGAGTTGGAGGGAATACTTATTCTAATTTTAAATCTTCTAAGTTTCATTTTCTGTATAAAATGTCATTATATTCAATATTCATCTGAAGAGAACTAAAAATGTCTTGGATGGAAGACTTTTCACACGATAGGTTTTATTCATATAAAATAGAACCATGCACTGACTGAACTGCTACGTTTTACATCATCGGTGAGCTAAGCAGAGGCTGGAAGAAAATTCTCTATCTTAATTTTAGCGGCTTCATCAAGGCCATCAACAGTGTTCATCATGAAGTTATTTGGAAATTAGTTGTTCCAAGGTGAATAACATTTGACAGAAATAAGTCAGGGATCCCTGTCAAATGGCATCAAGCTAAATTCCTCTAAATGTCAGTTAATTGGTTAAGTTCACTTTCCTATGCAAGTGTAACTTAAATGAACTGGTTCGTGTACATGACTCTATTATCATAGATGGCTTTGAAGTTGAAACCAAAGCTAACGTTAAATGCCTTGGACTGTGTACCTCTTCAGATCACCTTTCCTTCTTCCCCCGCCCCACATCATGTTAGTTTCCAGAAAAAATATTAAGTTTGACATTCTACGTGCTGTTACAGTTTATTAATTCCTGTATTCTGTCTATACATCTTCACTGTTCCCCTTTAATCTTTCCTGGGCAACTTAAGAAAGACTTTGTTATACTGCGTAGAGCAGTAAAAGCCGTCAGTAGGGCGATTACAGTGTTACTAAACCAACTCGTTAGTACTATCTTAGATAGACAGTTGTATTCCTGCAAAAAATTAGAAGACTACATGCACAGACAAATTAGTTTAAAAACTCTACAATTCCCTATTAGGCGCGCACACACAGACACATTTTGTATGATAAGGGAAGTGTCAAGCAACAACAGGTGACTAATAAATCATCGCGAAAAGACTAACCATACGTAAAACAGCCCTCTCTATTCTTTCTTTCATTGTTGTTAATAATTTCATCTAAATTTTAATCTATTGAATTATTACCCCTGTACTGTGTAGTGAGAAAGTGAGACGTCGTTTTGCATACATGGCTAAGAAATTCTATATTTGTAACAAAAGTACTATTTAGAATAAAGCCATTATTATTGTTGTTAATTCAACGCTGTGGAGCGCTGTACCAGAAAGCAATATAAACAATTGTATGATGGTGCTAAGTGCCAAGCAATTCACAAAGGAAAGTTCAGTAAAGCCTTTGACGTGAAGATATGCGTAAATTAGGACTACCTACTATCATCGTTAACATTCGACATTGTGGATGAACTGAATCAAGCAACGGATCATGGATAAGGAGACTTTGGAGGGGGGGGGGGGAGAAAATCCTAGATAATCTGAATTTCACTGACGATTTATGTCATGTGTCTCGCAAAGTCGCAGATTTAAGAGCTGAAATCAACAAGCTGATAGAAGGAGTTATGGAAGGCAAAAGTGATGAAGATACCGGAGAGACAACAACAACAACAAACATTTGGGCAGTACTCTTTCAACTACCGGAGACTCGGATGACAGTATCACGGCAAGCTAAGATTGAGTAAAGAAAGTTAGACAGGCTTTCAGTCGCCTGAAATCATTTTAAAGATAAATCACATTTATTACAAGAAACAAGATGAAAATTATTAACACTACTAGTATGGAGTTAACATTCCCCTCATACTTCTGTTAATTTTTTGCCAACATCTGCCTTTACTAGATAGTGAAGATTAGATGGCCAGCTGGAGAGGACAAACAGTTATAAACTGTATCAGGAAGGAAAACGAGATGGATTAGACATTTGATGAGGAGAAATTCAAGTAATATATTACATGCAATGAGCCCCGGACTGGTTCGGTGTCTAACGGTCACCTGATGTGAAGACGAAATGAAAGCTTATGAGCAGTAAGTAGTAGAGCCAGTTGAATGTGATAGCAGCGAATCAAACAGGATTCATATGTGCTTCTGAGCCCATCATCACATTCAGAACCTATGACATAAACAATATTAAAATCCAAGAATTTGTTTGTAGCCATTTCAGGTTTGAACATGGATTGATATCATTTAGAGAACCATTGAACACAAGGACTGGACAGTTGTTCCATCCTCTTGAAAATTAATTTGATGCTCGCTGGTTACTGGTGGTAAGACAAAGTTGCCTGGAATTCTAGTGAGATGTCCTGACTAGTGAGGTTCATCCAGTATAGAGAGAAGACAAATACCCACCGATAACGTTGGCTGGTGCTAGTCGCACTAAAATCACTATCTGATAGGAGTTAGAACTTGTATGCTGGACATTTAGTCGGGTTCCGGTAGCTGGATGGTCTTGTAACCAGAAGGTCCTAGGTTCAAAACCCAGTGGGTAAATACTCCGGATAAGTACCAGACTTGGAAAAAAAACAGGTCGCCGGTACTCTCTATTGTCCTTCAATGGTTCTCTGACGAGTATCAGTGCGTAATTAATTAAACTTGAAGCAAATAATAATATCAAGATATAATACTAATTAACATTAAAAATTTTATACAAAAATGTATTTTTTAAAAATGTCTTTTTCTACTTACATCATAAATTAAGATTTGAAATGCTGTTAATGAGGATATAATGAATGCGTGAAATGCAAATACCACATCGTTTGTCAGTACTGGTATTGTACCCAAAGGATTTCTGCTTAAATATTGTTTCTAATGAGGAAAATGGAATAATAAAAGAAGGAATAGATTAGCTACCAAGTTACACTTTCAATATAAAATATATTTATATATATAGTATTATATACATAAAGTATACATGTAATATAGTATTTAATACCGTTACTTTATTCCTTTACAGGTCAAGAAGAACGTAGTTCTCCAAGCTAGAGCTTTGAAGCTTGCGGTAGCAGTGGTTTTATTTCTCCGCGGTGGGGTCTCTAGTCTGATTTCCAACCTTCCCACTTCACCGACCCTGCAGCTGGCTTAGCGATGTTTAGAAGTCCGCTGGTTGGGGGTCGATCCCCGAACCACATGAGTGGTTGATGAATATTCTACTGCTGAACCACTGGCGAACTCCAGTTAATCAACTTCATTTTAATCACAGAAAAAATTGAAGTAGCTTCGAAGGGTATTACCGCAAGAACTACTATGTGAAATGAACTTTGTTATGTATGGTAACGGTATAATTGTTTCAAGGCCTGTTACCTCGCAGTTAGACTGTGCTAAGATGAACAGCATTCTATCAAGAGTCATCAAATGGCCTCTGTCTAATGGTCTTAAACTAAATCCTTACAAATGTCAGACTGCTATTTCCCATTACCATTGTAAAATTGATGATAGTGATATGGAAATAAAGTTCAACGTTAAATACCTTGCACTTATTTCTCCTTCTGATCTATCCTGATCTTCCTATGTCTTAACAATTTCTAAAAGAATATTTCTTCTGACTTTTTACATTAAGAGGTTAAGGCACTCAGGCATAACTCAATTCCTCCTCTTACAATCTGTCAACCCGTGCATCTTACCTATTCTTCTTCATTGTTCACCCTTATCCTTTCCTGGGTTACTTAAAAAGACAATATCATACTTCGTAGAACTCTGAAGACTGTCAGTCAGTAGAGCGAGTGGCGGTATCTCATTGGACCATATCGTTGGCATCATCATCGATAGGTACTAGATTTCATGCAACAAATTTGCACAAGGAGTTTTGTCAGACTGTGAGCATCCACTCTACCCACAGTTTGGGCAGTAATCCGTGCTCTAAATATTATCATTAAATATTACTGTACCGCATTGTGTAACTTATCAAAATAAAATCTTATCCATATTGGACTTATACTGTACCACAGTGCCCAAATTTCATACGTATACCGCAGTTTTCATCTTGTGTCGCATGAGTTAAAACAAGAAGTCATTTCAATAGATTTTATGCATGTACGTTTAAGTATAAAAATTCAAAGATACCATATTTTGCACGTATTTTATGTGACGAAAATAGTGTCAGGGACGAACCTACCCACTAACTAACTTACTAACTAACTAACTAACTAACTAACTAACTAACAAGCTTTATTGTTATTATTCTTCTTCTATTTACAATTCTCACACTATTTTTCTATTATTTTTTAGTTCCTCATAAGTGTAAACATTATTTAAGGTCTGTAATGATTGTTATTGTTTTGTTTTTTGCTTCACAATGCAATATATCAGGAAAACAATAGATTCAATACTCTATGACGTGCTAAAACTTTCCATACTTTATCGACAAGACTGTGTTAGAACAAACCCACTGTTATTGTTATTACTACTATTATTATTACAGTAATTCTTCTCATTTTGTACTTTGCTTATTGTTGACTTTATTCCTAATGTAAATTTGAACAAACTCCTTTGGTAAATTGTATTTATATTTTGAGTTAATTACATGCAATACTCTGACAAATGCTGAGAATTCTATGTGCTGTATTATATAAGTACTGTTTGTCTTCGAGTAGAGATGATGATAAAGTATTACCATATTCACGAAAAATCTCCATTCAGACATGGAAATAAAAGCAAACAGTTCAGTGGAGGGTCTATTTTTGGAGGAGAGGTGAGGTTTATTACCTTTAAACTAAGGTTGGAGACAATTATCGAAGAATATTCTTTGCTCGATTATGTTGTGTTTTATAGATATCTGAATGAATATTTTTGCTAAATTATCGAAGTAAATTATGCAGTAGATGAAGACAGTGAACAAAAGGTTGATTAAAATAATGTCAAAAACATTTCATGCAAAGATATACAAAATATTGAGCTGAGAATTATACCCAAACTGGTAAAGAAGAGGATGGAGATGTCTCTTCTGTGTGCATAATTCAGAGTTTTTCATCCCAACTCGCTAAGGCCTCTTCGGCAATGCAAAGTATCCGGAGGTAAACCACTTTCGCTGGGCTTTTTATGACTTTGTAGATAACTGTGAATAAGATTTGCTGACATTTTGAGTGGTCAGTGTTGAATATGCATATGTCCCACTTCAGTACTCTTTATTGAACCTTTGTGACGTTTCTATAGCCAAGCCAGGTAGTGCTTTTTGCCTGTTTTGGATAACATAAGTGCCAAGGGCGACCCACATATCTCGCTCCACGATATGAAGTGAATTGTTTAATGCACACAGAAGTGACCAGATACGACAGTTTATCTTAAGAGTCACTGAAGTACATTGGGCGATATTAGAATCCTAATCTTAATATAACAACAATCAATGTCTTTTCAGAGAGCTTGATACTCTCTTTTATCGAGTGTTGACCAGAAGGTCTCCATCACAGAGTTAGGGTGTTCTTTGTTGTTCTTGGGAGTAGACATCTTCAAGTAATGCCTTCCTCGAAAGAGTGATCACTTCATGTACTGACTGAAGGCTATAGATTCTTTGCAACTTAGCCTCAAAGATATATTATCAGGCTCCGCTTGCAATTTATCAGTACCTAAATGTTCATTTTAATTCTACTAGCATCAAATGTCTTGTTACTTTGGTGACATGAGCACACACACACACAAAAGGTGCCATTGAATACACAAAATTATTAACCACCTTCATCACTAGTGTTAGTCATGACAGAAGTGTATCAGTCAGATTTACAATAAGATTGCCAAACCAAGTGACTAGGTTTCGTAGCTAGCTGACACTCATCATCATCATCGGGGTGTATTCTTATCCTTGAAAGATCTGATGCCATGTTTTTCAAGAACTCAAACGCATGCCACTCAGTGGTATGCAGTCAGACAGCTTACCATAGAATTTTTCAGTCACACAACAACAGACCTCTTATCAAAAACACTAACGAATGAAGTGTGTAGTTGATTACAAAAGAGTAATCAGTAAGTATTATTACTAAATGTTTTCTTTTTTCATTTTTAATCGTATAAAAAATGTTTGAACTTACAAGAACTTATGACAAATGGCTTGACCACAAAAAATGACCCATATATATATATGTACACATGTATATTTGATTCTATACACACAAGGGATCATTCATGCATTGAGAACATTCCAATGACAGTTAATACTATCAATACTATTTTAAATTCTTAGAAATGTTATTCTCTATGTGATTTTTGATATCTTTTACGAAAGCAAGAGATTAAAATGCTTCAACCTAATGTATGGTGTTCAAATTAAAATTATATACATATATATATGTTTTTGAATGTCAAACTTTTCTTCTGCTATTTATGCATATATATATATATATATTCGCATTTGTTTTATTTAAACAATTCTTATTATAGTACAAATCATTGAAACTTTGAACATTAACCTGAAACTGTTAAATATTTATTTTGCCATTTTAGCGTACATGTGAATAATAGGAATGTTAACTAAAATATTTCGTATATATATTTATCAAGTTAAACATCAAATTTTGGCTTGCTTTGTAGACGTGATTTCTAACAAACACGGGAAGGTACCAAACATTTTTGATTGATGTGTTTATAATGATCTGACTGAGATCAAGTTAGACGATGAGTTGATTTCAGTTAGAGAACCCCTGAACCATTCTAATACATACATTTATGTATACATACTTCTGTGGAGTATTCTAAATCTTTATCAGCCTTATTCACCAACTAAGAGTTGGTTGCATTCCTATTTTTCTGATAGAATGCTGTATACTGTATATAATGGCAAATCTTCTTCTACCTCGCTTACAAAATCCGGTGTTCCTCAAGGTGCCGTCCTCTCTCCTTTTCTTTTTTCTTTCTTCCTACACGACCTGCCTCATTTAAACGAAACTAACTTTGTCAAATATGCAGATGATCTGACTGTATCACTGCCTACCACTTACGAGTCTGACTGCTCCAAACTTAATAGCTTTCTGTCGGACATCAACAAGTGGTCTAAGTCAAATGGTCTTATGTTAACTACTTCCAAATGTCAGGCAGTTAACTTTACTTTCAAGCATCGACGTGACTTACATGAACTAGTTAGTTCGCATGATGCCTGTAGCATAGATGGCATGGAAATTGAAACCAAATCAAGCATTAAATACCTTGGATTAGTTCTTTCCTCTGACCTTTCATGGTCATCCCATATCTTATCTATCTCTAAGAAAAAGTTTCGTCTTATCTTCTACATTAAAAAGTTAAGACAATCAGGTATCAACCAACCTTTAGTTTTGCAATTTTTAAACTCCTGTATTTTACCTATTGTACTCTACTGCTCTCCATTAATCTTTCCTGGGCTTCTCAAAAAAGCCTATATCATATTACAAAGAGTAATAAACGCTGTGAGTAGGGCTTGTGGTCTGCCACTTCGTGAGCTCGCCAATACATTAGTCGAAAGACACATAAATTCCTGTACAAAATGGGCAAAGGCTGTACTGTCAGACCCTCTGCACCCCCTTTATTCACAACTATCCCCTTGTATCTTAACAGGTAGGACGAGAAGTCAATATAAAAAGTTATATGCTCGTACCACTTAGTACATAAATTCTACAATACCCTATTTAGCCCGTACTTTATGTGACGAATGACTCTGTTAGACGTGAAACACATAAGTTACTGTGTAATTAGCACAGTAAACCGACCCTTTCATTGTTCATCTTTCTGTATTTTATGGTGTCACCCTTTCTGTCGTTTATTTATTACTCTGCTATTTTATATTAGTTGGTATTACTATTATTACTACAATTTTATACTTTTTGCATGTTTTTCTCCGTATTGCTTACAGTATTTTGCTATGTAGCTGCTATAACAATCGTTTTATTACTATTATGTGATGTGTATTTTTAATTTCTTTTTGTCGTTTTTGAGTAAATTAGATGCAAAATTGTACTGAATGCTGAGAACTCTTCGCTGTATCATTAGTACTGTTTTTGGAATAAAGCAAAAAATTATTATTATTATTAAATGACAATGCCACATGTCAAGTGATTCACAGAGGAAAGCTCAGAGAAGCCTTTGAAGTCAAGACAGAAGTAAGACGAGGCTGGCTATTATCATCAATGATTATGTGGAACACCATGTGTGAGGAGTGGGAAGACAGAAATATGTTGAACCGTTATGAAGACTCTAATAGCTCTAGACTTAGCGGATGACTTATGAATAATGTCAGAAAAATTGAAAGAATTACAGGAGAAAACTGACAATTCTCCAGAAGAGGCAGGCAGCAAAGGATTTTAGTTAAAAACATTTAGAAAACTGAAGGGATGAAGGCAAGCAGGCAATCACAGCAAGCGTCGGTGGCACAGTGGTTAGGACTCTCGCCGACCATGCACATGGTCCGAGCTTCGAGCCCACGCCGGCGCACACCTGATATCTATGGTCGGCCTGCAAAATTTGGGCTACCGATATCCATGCTGAAAATTCCATACTTGTACCAAAAATACAGTGTGGAATCAAGCTGTAAATCAAAAAAAAATCACTATTAAAGGCATAAATTTGAAAATGGTCTCCTCATTCACCTATCGAGGCAGCATCATTTCAACTGCAAACATCACAAATGTATATGTGAGACCTAGGATCGCAATAGCAACTCAGACCTTCATCACTATGAAATCGATTAGAAAATCTGCTGAACTTAGTATAAAGAATAAAATCCTGATTTTCAGGCTATATTGTCGAGTTACTTCTTCAGTATGAGTCAGAAACTTGGTGTATCACAAAAATTATTTTCAGCACATATCAAAACTTCATAAAGAAGGGCCTTCCGCACTTCTCTACTTAGGATTAGATGACTGGCCAGAGAGAATTAACAACAAGAAACTCTTTGAAGGAATCAATAAAGAGTAAACTGCTCAACAAATATTACGAAGGAAGTGGAGATGGATTGGAAATAAGAAAAAAAAAAAAAAAAATTAAAAAAAATAAAAAAATACACTTTTTTATTTTTAAAAAAAAATTTTTTGGGGCAAATTTTAAAATTGTTAAATAATTTTTTTAATGTGGGTGTTTTCATGGATACACCCAGTCCTTTAATGTGATTTTCCCTTAGGTTTTAATGCTTTAAAAAAATAACTTAAGTTTAACCCCTTTTAAAAAAAAAATAGAACTTTGTAGGCATCTGCCAGGGAAGGTTATTTTGGGGAGAAAAAAAATTAGTAAACGACGACAAGTTCTTTTCGATTATAGAAGTAAAGATAAGGGAAAAAAATTACTATTGTTTTAGGGATTATTGTTTCACTGACTGGAGGATTTTATCGTAAGCTGACATCAGTTAGAGAACGATTGGAAAACCAGTCAGGGAGTACTGGACAGCCGTTTTGTCGTAGTTTCGCGACTCTTCATCAGTACATACCCACCGGGGTTTGAAGTTAGAATTCACGGGATGGTAAATGGATCTGATCCCAGCCACTTAATGGTCTACGAGCTCACCTTGTGACCAGAAGGCCTTGGGTTCGAAATCTGGCGATGGGTGCATACTGATAAAGAGTCCCAAACTAGGCGAACGAAACAGCTGTCCAGTAATCGCTGGAAGGTTTTCCAGTCGTTCTCTAGCTGATGTCAGATCATGATGAAATCCTTCAACTATAACCGTTAGTTTTAGCCACTTAAGGAAATCTAGGCTATCTGACTGGATTTCTCAAGACGACTGAAACCAATAAGATCGAGACTGTCGCTAGCATAGCTCAGAATCATTCTCAAAGGCGCAGATGCACTCATTTCATTTAGTCCCATAGTTCCATTAAACTTGTACCGCTGTGAATGTAGTTATTCTTTCTTCCATCTGTTATAGTTTCTTTGCAGCACTTTCTTTTCCCTACCTTTATATGTGTGTGTATTCTTTCACGAAGTATGTGTGAGTGTCAGAACTTGAATTGCAGCAGTTTTGTGCAAAGTTCCACGTGCAGCCATTTCAGTTCAGTCCAGTTCATCAATTCATTATAGACCAGTTAGGACCAGAAACTTCAACCGATGAACAGTTAAAGCTGTTGGCCATTCAGGCGTGAAAAGTTTCCTCAGGATAATTAAGTTAAAAACAGAAGTTTTATCGATTAAAATACTGGGGGATTTTTTATTTATTTTACCTAGTCAAGTGATTAAGGTGAAATCAGTCCATATTTCTACAATCACTAGGTGACAGAAATCAATTGAATAACTAAAATAATCTGCCTTTCAATCACTTCTTAATTTTATTCTATTGGAACACATTGTTTTGGTGTTAGGTAGTTACAGGCGATCAGTATTAGAACCTTCATGAACCTACGTCTTGTGAACCTGCTGCGCTCACTCATCATCAAAACATATCTGAAATCTTGATGGAAGTGATGTCCCTCTGAAGATTCAAACTAATTTCCTCTAGTACTGAAGATTCAGACGTCACTACTGTGCTTTTCAGGCTAACAACTGACTCATACTTTTTGTATCTCAGTATTTTTACTGCCACTTAGTGTACCCTCTTTAGAGGCCGACATAGCAGTTACTCTTTCTCACTTTACTTAATACAAGTATAAGAGAGGATGCTCTAGAATACAACTTATACATAATCAAACCAATGTTACTGTTGGAGTTAGGTACCTTTTTTCCAAGCCACATTAGTATTCAATAGTTGGTCGGCAGATCTATTGGTAAGAGCTTCGGAAATGTCAGTGCATAGACTGATATGTATGTATGCATACGAGAAATCACTTCCTTGAAGAGGTTATCAGTTCTGCACATCACCATGAAACGGTGAGCAACACTTTAGATTTAATGGAGTTTGTCATTATTGTGTAAGTCATTTACATGAAGTCTTGTGCATCGATAGCACAACGGTAGAATCCTTGCCGACTACACCTCATATGGTTCGGGGTTCGATCTCCGGCAACAGACGCACTCCTTTACCTCTCTAAGCCAGTAGTAAGACTGGTAAAGAGGGAAGGTTGGGGGTATAAGAGGCTAGCAACCCCATCCCGTAAAAATAAAAACACCACTGCTACTGGAACTTCAAGCCCCTAGCTCGATTCCCTCTCCTGTATTCCACTGCGAAAGTAAAAGAGTATTAAAAAAAGTGAGAAAGGTGTTATACTGATAACGAACAGTTGCATGATAGTTGTAAAGTGTTTCTCTTGAACGACTAGCTAGCCAGCTATGTTGTATCTTTTCGCCTCAAGGGACTGGTTGTTGTTATTGTTGTTGTTGTTGCAGTAATGCCCACTGAATTTTGCGCATTTTTATAAAAAAACTGAGTGATGTGTTCGTTTGCTGATTAGATTTGTGGCCTAAGGGAAGCAGGACTGTCTTTTGGATAATGTGATAAGAATAACTCAGTATAGTTTATGTGAGTAATTTCCGTCTGGCGCTCTGTTTGCCAGACATTCATTGTCTATCTCGACAACATCTTCAAGAGCCTGATACCTTTTAAAATAGAAGTTGCCTACGTCTTCAACGCCAGGAATACATATTATCCCTGAAAAGACATGAGGAGCATTTCTACACATCAGTACATTTAGATGAGTATGCACACCAAATTGACTAGGAAAATGGGAAATTGTTAGACAGTAATAATTACTAAAAATGCCGAGGAATTCTTAGAAGCTTCACACTTACTCAACAGACATGTTGACATTTATCAACCAGCAAAGAATAAGTCACATGGTAACTGAGTCAAGTACAAAATTATTGAAACGATCTTTATGCATACAAATCATCACACAGAGATATGAAACAGTTATATCGTTCACCTCACATTGAAGTAAACGCTAACGTTGTGTTTATGAAGACACGGAAAGCTTCATGACTATACCAACCATCTCAGGGTACACGAATACGTCGGAAATAATTCAATGATTGATTTTTGAACTAAGATTTCTTGTGAAATCTACTTTTTTTATTTCATTTTTTTTATTTATTTTTGTTTTTTATTACAGCTTGATTCCACACTGTATTTTTGGTACAAGTATGGAATTTTCAGCATGTGATATCAGTAGCCCAAATTTCGCAGGCCGACCATAGATATCAGGTGTGCGTCGGTGGCAGGGGATCGAACCTCGGACCATGTGCATGGACGGCGAGAATCCTAACCACTGTGCCACTGACGCACAAATATCATATACCTAATATCATATCATATACCTAATATGAACGTAATAAGGTTGTGGATTTTTCCCATTCCTATGTGTTCCGTGTGTAACGAAAGGCTTCAAGCTTTAAAAGCGGAAATTCCTATAGCGGTGCTATTACTTTTTACTGGGTGAGGTTGCTAGCCTCACATCTAACCTTCTCTTCTTTTGGAGAATATTACCAGCTAGTAAATTAGGCAGAATTTAGAACTGAGTCCACCGGAAATCAAATCGCAGCCATGTAACTGGTTGGTGAGTATTCTACCGCTGAACTACCGACTTAGTGAACCAGTACCGAATACTATTATGGCATGTGCTACTAATAAAATGTATCAGTAGTATGTATAGAAAGAGATGTTCATCTGCATTAAAAAGCATCAAATAACACGGAGATAGATTTGATGTCAAAGAAATCAAACGATAAGGCGTTGCGGAGAAATACATGATGAGCGTGAAAGGAGCACAAAAAAACATATTATGAGGGCTGAAAGTAGCACAATACGGAAGATCTGTGCAAATGGTGCGTTGAAGACAAGGTTTTTCGTCTTCTCCCTTTACAGTATGGCGCAGATTGACCGAAACGAAATCTAATATATCAGAATTGAAGCAAAAGTTCAGCCCAATGTAATCAGTTATCAGAAAATTAGGATTACCCCAGAAACAAATAATGACGGATACTCATTGCACAAGAGATGGCCATTGTGGCCATTTCAGCCTTGTAGACAAGGCTTTGGCATTTGAAACAGTGGATGTAGGATTTGATTTTTAGTGAAATCATCCATCAGTGGGAATGCAGGTACATCCAGCCGACTAGTCCTAAATGCACACCACGAATTTCAATGCTAATTACCGCCAATATATTGGAAGCCTACGCGGAATGGTCAGCTGACAAGTGCTTACAGTTGGGTACCCATCAATCTCAAGCAGAACTCAATTATACCTCTTCAGACTAGAATATACAGCCTCAAATCAGTAGGAGAAGAGATCACTCTTTTGAGGAAGACACTATTTGAGAATAGCTATATGCATCACGCTTTATAGACAAGTCAGCAAAGAACAACCCATCTCTATGCCGAAGAAGATGCTTTACATGAACGTGACGTTCAGAGGCGACCTTCTGACCGACATCTTAAAGAGGAAAATATCTAACACCCTAAGAACATTCTCTGCTGCTACATTACGATTGGTATTCTCAAGCCTGCCATTGTTCTTCAACAACTTCAAAGATAAGCTATCGCATTAGACCACTTCCATGTGTATATATACCATGCTCATGTGGGACGAGATATATAGGTCGTTCAATGTGCATTTTATCTAAGAGAGTCAAGGAACATTATCCTTCTTGGCTACGAAAAGGTAACAGTGAAACAAAAAGGAGTGCTATAACTGACATTTATCACTCAATATGCAGGGAGAATGCATTGAAAGTCATCTACAAAGTCGGAAAATGCCTCTCGAAAACTGTAAGCTTCCGTAAAATTTTCACCACCGAGGAGGTCTTAGAAAACCCTGTTTTATGTTCACAGAAGGAGTCTCTTCACACTCTCCTTTTTAAAATTCTACTGCCTTGTTAATAATGTTTTATTTTGAATTTTTGTATAACAGCTTAGTAACATCTTCTTCGTAACCAACTCTCTATTTACTCTTTTTACCTAATACATAATTTATTTTGGACACATATCTCCATGCTGTTGTGTTACCATCCTATTTTTCTAGGTGTCGCTTATATTATGTAACCCTTATCAATAGTTAAGAGGATCGGTGGCATAGCGATTAGGATGCTCGCCGACCATGCACATGGTCTGGGGTTCGATCTCCGACCACAGACGTACTCCTTTACCTCTCTAAGCCAGAAACAATGCTGGTAAAGAGGAAAGGTTGAGCATGAGGCTATCAAACCCACCCTGTAAAATAAACACTGCTACTATGTTCCACTGGGGAACGTGAAGGAAAAGAAAAAAATCAATAGTTACCAATCTTCAGTCCCTCCTTATTACAGTCTGATTATTCGTCACATTTTTGCAATATTTTAATGACTAAAACAATAACCCTAACTAACGTTTTTACTTTTTCAGGATTTCATCATGAGCCGACATCAGTTAGAGAAGCATTGGAAAACCTGCCAGTGAGTACTGGACAGCTGTTCCCTCCTAGTTTGGGAATCTTCAGCAGTACGCACCCACCGGGATTCGAACCCAGGACCTTCTGGTTACAAGACGAGCTCGTATTCCATTAAGCCACTGGGAACCGATCCAATGGCCCAGTGGCAGAACTTAGAATTCTCGGGTTCGAATCCCGATGGGTGCGTACTGATGAAGAGTCTCAAACTAGGACGAAACAGTTGTCCAGTACTCCAGTACTTGTTTTCCAATGGTTCTCTAACTAATGCCAGCTCTTGGTGAAATCGTGAAACCAATCAAATCCCTGCAAACCAACACTTTTTTATTTTTGTTTGACAATCCTAACGTACACCCACACACACACAAAAATAATTATATATAAATGTGATTGTACAGGGTTAAGTGAATGAATTCGTCAAAAAAACACTCCTTGCTGAACTTTTGGCTCTTAAATAATAGTAAATTTATATTGAATTACTCGTTGACAGTGTTATCTAGAGAGATAATGTAAGCTTGGCAAATAAATAAACCACTAAGTTCAATGAACGAAAATACATTTTTTTTTTAAAAACATTCACTTAAGCCGTAAATCTCTTCTAGTATTACATAATGATTATTCATTATTAGTGACAAACAGACCGTAACTCGAAAGTGCCTATATTTAACTGACTTCTGAATAGCACAGATACCTACATTCAGGAGTCTAAATTGCATATTAACAGAACCAACGATTAATAAACACCCAGTGGTACAATGAAGCATTATATAAAAGAAACGCTAAGAATATGAATACAGAGCAAATTAACAACAAGATGAAAAATTGTGTAACAGTCTATCTATCTATTTTAAGTCTATCAAACAATAGCAAGAACTTCAACATCCTAAGATTTATAAAACTTTGTATTTGATTTTAAAACTAGGCGCTACAGGTTTGTAAGTTGTAAGCAACATAGATTCCCTTCACATTCCAGGACATAACTCCTCATGCAGATAAGTTTCGGTAAGCATGAATCATCAGCTGAAAAACTGTGACCAGTCTAGTGTGAATACTTTACGAAGAAAACTTATCTGCCGGAGAGAGAACTACGGTTCAAACAAACTGCAGAATAATTAGCTGACCTACCTGTATTAATGGAATCCAAAATAATCCAATATTATAGATGCTGTAGTAGAGGAATCCAATGACATTTAGTACAGCAAAATCAAAATTAAATCCAACCACACTAGAGAAATAAAAAAAACAATGAAATATTGTTATGTTCTAGTTTTCCCCGTCGCCAAATTGTTATGTACTCGTCGCTGAATTATTGTTATGGACTGGTCGAGAAAACTAATAGTCCTGACGCGAGAAGGCGGAAATCAGAAGACCACTAGGTTTGCGATGATACTTCTATTGTCCAAACACAAGGAGACGAAAATAAATGGTCTCGCACCAAAGTGGTAAGTAAGTAAAGCAGTTGTAAAGTAAAGTAGTTCACACAAATTGTGAATGCGAATATATATAAATAATTCAGACAAGCGTGGGAAAAATCATTAGACAGTCTTAACATGAATGGCTAATTATAATGGAGTGTCGATCCAATTATACATAGCGAATATAGCAGACATGCCAACAAACATATATGGATATATGTCACCAAGCAACGGACTGTCAACAAACACTCATATTATATATAATATAATATAAGGAGAATACACATTATTAAAGGAGACAAGTCCATACAAGTGAAGTGGTCACAGACTAACCGAGCAAACAGAAAGAGAGACCAACATGCACACACACACATAAATATATATATGTGGATACATATCAAATATACAACAAAAAATTAACTGAGTATTAAACACCAACAAGTTCATCAACTGACTGATAACAGTTCACATGCAACTACACATACGACTAGATAAACATTTTACTTTCACTGTAACGAAATAGAGTCAAAAGAATGAAAGGATCACAAAAATCCTTCTGAGAAAATACTTCGTTCATACGTATAAGGTAAAAATAAAATTTTGTCTAATAACAAAAAATTTTACGGTGATTTTTGATTTGTTATTTTAAAATTGAAATAGTAATTTTCAACTTAAGATGGAAGTCAGGAAGTGTGAATAGAGATTACAAGAGCCTTAGGAACAAAATAACCTCTGGATTATAGCGAATTTTACAGGTGTATAGGAAAGCCTGAGCTGTGTGTTCAAAAACTACCATGGACCTAGTCCGGTATGTTCCCTTAGCTTCCGTTTTCTTTTCTCGTTTTTTTCTTCTCTCGTTCTCTTTTTTCTTTTCGATCTTTTTTTCGTTCGTGTCTGTGTGTGTGTGTGATTCTTACTCCATCAGTCTTCATTCGATTCACCTCATATTTCAGTTATAAAAACAGTTTGTTTCCATGCTTTTCCTGTTCACATTTATAATTCGTTTAAAAATATTAACTATTTTAAAATTATATCTTAATCCTGTGCAATTTCAGTGTTCCTAAGGCTCTTGTAATCTACATTCGCACCTCCTGACTCCCATCTCAAGTTGAAAATTTATTTTTTCAATTTTGCTTCCATGCTCATCTTCTACACACCTGTAATTCGTTGTAGCCCTGGACAATTTCCAACGCCCTTGATATTCTAAGGTTTAAGAAATAATATTTCCTTAACTTAGGGTGAAAGTGCTTCTTGGAACAGTCTTAATTTAGAATTTTTAGTCTATAGCATTTCGCCTTTCCACATTCAGCAAAATACAGATCTACTTCCTACAGTGTCATGACATCAAATGATGTGGAATCGAAACTGTCGTGAAATGTCTATGGCTAAGCAACTGACTGACTGACTGTGTTTCAAGACAGAGATATGCACCGAAGTTCAGCGGCTCAAGTTGCTGTAGCTCACAAAGGTGGAGAAGAAGAAAAAATTTAAAAGAACTGTGATAAGTAAAAATGTACGGTAGATACAGTAACCATGCCGAAAGAAATGAGAACTTAATGGACAGGAAGAATTTCAAAAATTGGATTCCAATGAGTGTGATTGTG
The DNA here is from genome assembly GCA_944472135.2 of Trichobilharzia regenti. Lineage (NCBI taxonomy): Eukaryota > Metazoa > Platyhelminthes > Trematoda > Strigeidida > Schistosomatidae > Trichobilharzia > Trichobilharzia regenti. The sequence goes on from OX235267.1 coordinate 62,529,884, forward strand.
AGCCACATCATTAACACTCTCAAGCCATTGGTTCTCAACGTCCTGAGTACCCTAACAAGGTTTCTAGAGAGATAGCAAGTGAAATTGTCTCAGTCAACTTTTTATTTGACTCTACATAGTTTAGAGATTTGTTACACTCATTGAGAAAAAATAGAGGAATAAAGTTTCGGAAATGCTAGTAAAAAATTGTAAAATACATACGAACATACATATTCAAGTGTTGGTTTATAGGGATTTGAATGACTGGTTACAGGGCTTCATCATGAGCTGACATTAGTTAGAGAACCATCGGAAAACCCGGGAGTACTGGACAGCTCATGTCAGCTTATGATGAAATCCTGTAACCAATCAATCAAATCCTTAAAAGCCAACACTTTCATATCGATGAGATGCTCACTAGTGACTTGTAGGTAGTTACCTGGGGTTCTAGTGAGAAGTCTTGACCAGTAGGCTGCAGCTGGTCGGATGTGAGGACAAATAGTCGCCGAAGACATTGGCTAGGGTTCGCTCTATGTTGTGAATTGGCAGAAGTTAGAGTTCATGGGATGGCTATTGGATCGGGTCTCAGTGGCTTATTGTTCTATGAGCTCACCTTGTAACCAGAAGGTCCTTGTTTCGAACCTCGGTGGGTGAGTACTGTGAAGAGTTTCAAACTAGGACAAAACAGCTGTCCAGTACTCACAGGTTTTCCAGTGGTTCTCTAACGAATGTCAGCTCATGATGAAATCCTGTAACTAAACAGGCTTATCTTAGGCAAACACGGAAGTATATGCAGCTTTCCGAGTAATGACCAGGCTGTTTCAAAGCTTCAGCATTCAAACAAAATCATTATATGCTCATTTAGAGGTTTATACTATTGAAATATTCATAAATTATGCTATAAGTATGTTTATTTTTTGTGGTGAATAACTAATAACTCAGCAAAAAAGTTAATATTCTTAAAACGCACAGGTGGTTGCATGTTAGGAGCTTTGTAAGAAAACTTTGACATACAGATATGGCGAATAAACCACCCATACAATAACTCTTTAAAGAAGTGTATAATAAATTTCAAGAGAATAGGAGTTAAAACCGGCCCACCTTTTCCTTTTCCAATTCAAATATAACTGAGGATAGAATGAAACAGTCCAAGCAGCAAAATAAAGCCAACCAATCACAATTTGTAGTATATTTAACCAACGGTAACGCACAACAGTCACTCGACATAGTGCAGATTTTGTGCTAAAAAGAGAAAAAGGATGAAAGCGGAACGTTTCAACCTAGGTTTACAATAATTAATCATATACTGCTATATTACATAAAGTATACAAATATAAATATTATCCTACAGCTTAATTAAGTTGTTTTTATGCATTATATAATTTTTATTCAAGGAGTTAATGAAACTTAAGTAGCGGCTCACCTTACACTAAGCAATAATTATTTTCGTCAAGTTAGAAAATGACACGTTTCCAAATAGGACTCAGCATCTTACTTGCTGAATTCAGGTTTTCACGCTTCACTAAGTCGTCACAAGGTGTATATAAGCAAGGGATAATTCATGAGAATGCAAACAGCCACATCAGCCTATGTTAAGTATTTTCAAGTAAACTGATGAAAGAATAAATAAATTGGCATGAAATATGCGTTTATGTCGGTACGATTACTCCTCAATCGAAATTTTCTATAATCCGTAGCTAACTTATACAATTTTGATTTAGGTTGCAACCTGAAACTATATAATTACCTATGCTAATAAAAACATAATGATCTTATATCATGAATTGTTTGGGTGCGTATTTTTTGTCGCCTAACACTACTGCATCTAAGACAGAGATTTAAAGTGACTTGTCAGCTGATAATTGAACGGCTTTTGTTTTGTTACTGCAATGAAGCCTTACATCTGTTATCACCTCAAACAATAATCACATTATGCTATCAGTCTGCTAGATGAGAATGAAACCAAATCAGCTTCAAAAATCTAAGTTAGGTACTGCCTAAACAGGTTGTACATTGTATCATAAACTAAAGCAAGATGCTCTTAGTTGAAGAGAGTTTCCAATTGTTCCCATTGCTAAAGTGATCTGACGACGTTCAGTGGTCTATTCAACTATTTTAATTTCTACGCTTTCGGTCCTCCTTATTTGTACCCTAATTAGTTGCTGTGCAGCTTCACCACTCAATATGACATATTATAAGGCTGAATTCTGTTTGATAGACGCAATTTCTGACCCGTAACTTTGTGGTAATGACTGTATCTCAACTAAATACTGTTTTTTATGTAAATAACTTCAATTACACCCTAAGCATAACGGACTGTTGAAAGAGGAGGACATTAAACAGCCAAATTCGCCATATTAAGTGGTACATGTGTAATGAATACATACAAATAAGTTTATATCATATTATTTAGATGTTACCAGTATGATACAAATGAGTTACACTTACTTTACAATATCAATACTTCCAGATGAATTTATTCTCAGATATATATGACCAGGTACGTTACCAGTTATTGTGACGGGAGTAGGACCATCTTGATTTTTCTTTATAATGAAATCAGGTATGGGTAGAATGGCTGATTGGTTCAGCTTTTCTGGTGAAACCATATCACCATTTCTTTCCCAGTAGCTTAGCTTAAGCGTCACATCGTTTGACACTGATTGACTTTCAGAAAAATGAATACAACGAATGAATAAAACCAAATTAAATCTGTTGGAAAAAGTATGAAACTCCAACGTATGTAAAGTGAAAACACATTTCAACACATGAATATGAATTCGTGAAACCGCTAGGCGTATAACAAAAGTTACATATTGCTTACTTCAAGCCTATCTTCACTGTGTCTGATTCTGATTGCTGAATGAAAAGTGAATCTGGTAGGAAATAAGCTTCATAACTGTCGCTGGAACTAACAGTTTTGTGAAAGATATTTAGAAGAAAAAGGATTGTTAACACTCGGGTAAACATTACTAATTCATAAATGTGAAATCAAGATGTTCAAGTGCATTCTTCAACGTTCACTAGAACAAACAAACTCCCTGTATAGATTCAATGGTAAATGCCATAAACCCAACTTTATTTCCTAAATAATTAAGAGTCTTTTTGGAAAAATTACTAAGATTTAGACTAAACATTGAGATTACGAAACATCTCTTATTATCTAACAGAGTAGATGTTTTTAACCATGTTACCTAAATTTTCAACAGGGCTTCTTAAACACATTATTTACTTTAATCTATCTGCTTCAGTGACTCAGTAATCTGATTTTTTATGAAAGGATTGTTCAAATGCAACTCAGGAGGGTCAAGTAATTCTGACCCTACAAAATGCAGTTCACACTATTCGTGTGTTTTATTCATATACCTAATTTCCAACATCGTTTCTACGAGCTAGTGTAAACCGATTTGATTTCCTTGTGCTCACTTCTTGGGTGTGAGGTGAAAGTTCCTGGATTTCGGTCAATTTCGACGTAGTTCGTCCCGCCAAATAACCCATAGCTTCGGTTGACTCCAAAAGAGGTGGTGCTAGGATAAATTATATGTTTTTATTATGCGGTACGTTAAGACTGTGTTGCTGCCGTGAATAGATTTTATCCTTCCATCAGTTAGTCCTTCGGTGTCGTCGATAAAAGAAGAGAGATAGTTCTTCTTGTAAACATTCCTATTGTTACCGTAGGTTGAGGATGGGGAACGCAGATGATGACAGCATTTTGTAGGCTGCAGAGTCTCTTTCATTTAACGCTGAGTTTGCCCGATAATTTAAATCTATCCTTAGCCATCGTATGTAATCTCAGCACTTCCAGGCAGTCCAGCGGGCAGAACTGGCTCGTCAACAAAATTAAACAGAGGAAAAGATCGCCACATTAACTAGAGGTCGCACACAAAATGACGAGACTAATCTGGTCAAATCTAACATCTGTCCTAGACAATGTGGCTCACATGCACCAAATCTAGGCTAGGTAGTATTTTTCCCCATTGATATCCATAATTGAGTTTATCAGCGCCTGTTTTGGCATTACTTGGAGGACTTCCCTGTTACATTGAATTTTAGCCCATGACGTTAATGCTGGTTCTTCAGTCCATGTTCAAGCCTACGCAGCTCCGAATTTCAGCACGCGAATTTCACGAGTATTTAGAAACACACTTTCGCTGTTAAAGCTGACTCAGGCGTAGTGACTCAAGCAATAAAATTAATCATATATCTGGATTAGCTACATCTAAGTTTAACCAAGCACAGGTGTCAATGTCCAGGTCTTACTACACTGGACCTCGCGCTGTCCTTGAAAGACTTTCGGCAACAATGTGTAATAACCAAATTTGTCCAGAAAGAAAGAAGAATTTGTATAGGACAGAACTTGTTCGTGCACGAATAAGCTGTAGTTTTATGCCTTCTGAAAAATAAGCACCTGCCGTCTAGTTTGCTTCCAAATCTACAACAGTATTTTTGATGCATATCCTTCGAAAGTTTCAAAACACGCCACCCTAATGTCCCTAACGATTAGTCATTTTGGCAGCCTGCACATCGACCTGTCCAAATAATCCACCTTTGCTGAGCAACACACGTTTCATGTGCTATAGTGGCTATTAGTAGCTAGTGGTCAAATTCGCTACTGTGATGGTCAGGCTGGTAAAGTGTCTCAACCGCTTTGTTAAGTCCATCTATACCACTACCGTAGCAGAGGAAAGCATTCCAAGCATTTCCAAAATAAATGAATCTTTATTACATAACTTTTCAGGTTTTATATTTACACTTATCACATATTACCATCCGTGCACATTTCTGATGTTTTTTTCGTAAGTGCTCGTTATGAAGATTCACTCAACTAGAAATTCAAATAATACATTTGAAGTCATTCGGAATTTCAACTGTTAATGGCTTACGTTGTCAGATCTTCACAGTTTGCCTGATAATAATATATTCTCATTTGTTTGTGAGTGACGTCAGTTTACAGGCATTATCAATATGACAATTAATATGTACATGAAGTAAGCACACATGGAGTTATTCAGTTACACAATGCACAGTCAATATCTCTACATTTCTTGATGTGGTCCATTGAATCGCTAGTTATCAGGTTTTTCCCGCAAACTAAAGGCAAAATAATATAATAATATAATAATTTATTTCATATAAACATAAATTTACATGAAAATGCATGCCATTTTTACAGGCACGATCAAGTATGTTATAATGTCAAATCTTAAATTGTCTACAAGTTAATAATGTATCAACAGTTTAATATTTGATACATATATATAATTACACTGATTGTCTGAACCAGGTCGTATAGTTATTGAATTGTACAGTTGTCCTCCAGGTTGAGCGGGAAAATCGACTTCGTTTCGTTTTCATCCCGTGGTTGTAGGCTTACGATAACCAACCAATATTGAGGTTAGTACAACGTTTACAAGGGATTGAAAGCTGTTTTAGAAAAGTTAAAGTGCTAAGGTGAAACATTAAAGTGTAATAGATTGAGTGAAATATATCATTAATAAACACATTTATATAGGAAATAGAATGGGAAAGCAATTAATCCTTAGGCCGACAACGTTCATTTGCAATGTATAATAAAACCAATATATTTTATACTATCATGATGTCCACTTTTGGCTTTAATACAATTATTTTCAAGCCAGTTGTTTTTATTTCATGTCTTTTTTTCTGTTTGGTGCACAACCGTACCCTCCAGAGAATAGGAATAGAATAAGTCGAATCAAATTCATAAAGAGCTATAAAATGTTTGGTTTAATGGAATATAATGAGGATCAAGTAAAGACGTTATTAGAAAATAAGTGAGACAAGATATTGTGAAGTGGTATTTGAAGATCTGACAATGGATAGCAAGTTAATTTATAAGATGCCCCATAAATCTGTGCAGATCCCACGTGGTCGCATCTCAACAATAGGCTGAGCGAATGGTATATTTTTAAAGGTAGAAGCATGATCTGTCAAGGCGTTCACTATTATCTTTTTCAAGATAGAGATCTAAGCCCTCATAAAAATCAGAAATATCTCGAGCCTTCAAATTGCGTATTGCTGTTCCTGCAGAATGGGGCGATTCACCTTAGTGACCACCACCATATCTACTGATCAGCTAGCACCACCCTCCCTCCTTCAGCAACCATATAATTTAACCATACAAGAAGTCCTCAAGAAGTTATTTGTAAACTTATATTCGTGTGGAAACTATGATTTCCATTGATACACCAAATAACTAGCTGGGAAGCGCTCACAATTATATTGCATGTAGGAACTTATATCTATGCCACGTCTAGAAATGTTTTATCATGTTCCTCCAATAGTACTGACATGTATTAACGGGCTTTATTGCTGCTCATAAGTTGATGAATTAAGTGCATCTATGTAGAGTGAAAAAGAAGGCACGAGAGTCAGATGGAGAGGAGCATCGCCATATTTGAGGAGTCAGGTGGCTGGGGTGATGAGGAAGTAGGGCCACATGTATGTCTGGTAGTACTATATAGCCACTAGGTCACTATGATTTCTACGATTATAATCGACGACAGAGTTAGAGAAGGGTGCAAGAGAATATTAGTTAACATTTAGTCGAAAGTAAGATTCATTTCAAGCCGTCTCCTCCAGGGCGGTTCTATTTTCAGCCTGTCCCAAAGCTTAGCGTAGTAAAGACCGCATTATTGACCGAGAGCACCTAAAGAAAATTGCCGTTGTGCTCTCGCTAATTTAAGTTTGTCATTCTGATAGAGTCTGCCAAGAGTAAACGAGCAGAATTCTAAAATAGGCCGAATACATATTTTGCGTTATGAAACCCCTGTTTCACAACAAACTGCCGAGGGTTGTGCATTCTAGAAGCCTGAGTTATTCACATCGTATATCGTTTTATTCATATGGCGCTAAATTACCAGAGTATCTGATATCGAGGTCTACTATCGGCTCCAGCTTGGCTAGTTTTTGCCCATTTATTCGAAGAGTAAGATCAGGAAAAATTTTGCCGATGCAAATCTAGGCGTATTTGCTAATCTTGAACTTCATACAATATTCAGCACACCATGCGGTGAGACTACTCACTTCGAGACGTATTTCACCTATCACATCCTTTAACTCATGACTGTAGCAGTGGTAGACAACTTTGAGGTCATCCGCGTATAACAATGGTTTACCTGGGGTGGAGCAGTTATAAATGCTATTGGTGTGGACTGTAAGTACAGGTGATCCTAGTAAGCTACCATATAGAACCCCATTTCTCTTCTGCCTACGGTGAGATGTCATAGATTCCACTTGAGTTACTTGTACCCTGTTGCTTAGAAATAACTAATGGGCCAAGAATTTCATGGGAGCACTACCTCTCAAAGAGAATACCTTGAGATAGCAAGTCAAATAGCCCTGATATATCGGAGTAGAAAAATGGCCACTTAACGTGCTTCGCGGCTACTAGCGACACAGCTGGAACTTAACCTACCATTTTGCATCACTTGTGATAGTTAGCGCCAATAAATAATGGTTCACTCACACAAATTAATTATTTACGCGATTAACATACGGTGATTACAGCCATGTTCATATTTGACAAATGCAGTTTTAGACTGGACACTGGTTTAAATGACAGAAATATCGAAAAAAGTACAATTAACTGGACTAGTAACTTGTGAAGTCTTTTTCCAACTGAATTATTTAAAAGTTATTGGGCTAAGTCAAATCTTTAAAATTGAGTGAAATTATTGGACGTTGACTCCGCACGGGAATTGCAAGGGGTTGCGTTATTATATATTGCTGATACGTTCAACCTTTGCGTTACATTTTTGCGTGATTCGTTACATAAAATTTACCTTGTTGTAATACTTGCACAAGTACTATATTACTTCCATACCTGTAACCATTAACTCCCATTCCTGATAGTTATTGTTAATCAAAGTAAAAAGCAACGAACCCAATCTCCTATAAAACTGGTGACTAATTTAACGTCCCTGATTGCTACATCAAGCAACACACCCCCTACAAACGGTTACAGTGAGTCACATAACTCACTTGTATGCCGTAAGCGTTGAGCCGGAACTAAGGATAAAACTGTACTGACAGCTAGTATAAGCACTACTCCTAAAAATTCAGTACCCTCTGCCCATACAGAACCCCTCCCTTCACCTTATGCGCTTATCGAAAAACTCGAGCCATCAAGCTCTTCTTCAGTACCATTTTCAGAAATAGAACTTCTAAAGTTGTCTATAGGAGAACTGAAGGCTGAGTTAAGGGAAATAAAAAACAATAAGTCAGTAAATGCTGGAAATATTGAAGCCAATACCGAGATATACAAATTATCAGATCAGATCAGCGACATCAGATCGTAGTTCTGTGAACTGACACCTCTAACTATCCTCATGAAAACTGTAAACCTTAACAAACTTGACACAGAATCGGTAACTAAGGTAGATAACCTGACTAAATCTGCTGCTACAGAAGCAACAAAACGACTCGATGCGAAATTGAGTGCTATTGTCTACAACGTTCTGGACAATGAGGCACTAAAAAAGGTACAGCGCATCTTACTTATTGAGGCGAAAATGCCTAACTCCAAGACTATGTGCTATAGGCTGAAGAAGAGTCAACATGAAAAGTGTTGTCCTATTCGTTTTCAGTTCGAAACACCGGCAGAGACCAGAGAATTCATCCACTCTCAACACACCCATCGCAAGCCAGAAACTACAAACTTATAAAGGTCAGAGTGGACAAAACAGTCATAGAAAGGCGCGCGTACAATCATCTCGCTAAGCCTAATTGTGAAATAAGTAATAGGACATTGCAAGCAGCCATTATTCCCAACCCTGTGAAGGATATAGTAGACCCTACAGCATCACTCCTCTCAAAACACACAGAATTACCCCCTCAGAGTGCAGCACCAGCCGAAAGGCCATTAGACTGTAACCAAATAAATAATAAAACCATACCACCTATCACCGCAGAATCTAACATGCCACTAAATAACTCCAGAAAAAAGTCACAACCCTCTCCTAGCCATAACTCCATTGGTAAAGATAAGGAAAATATTACCTTAAATCATACCAACAAAAACAGTGACAACCCAAAAAAGCTCACGCTTCCCACTGTCAATAGTATTTAGCACAACGTGCTAAATCGCACCATGGCACACACTAATATCCAATATCACTTTCAATAGTACAAGTAGCAATAGTCAGAACTCGGCTATCAACAATTCAGGGTCTTCAGAGTATGGAGCACAAACAAATTTTGATCGGATATATGGTACAAGTCTGCTGGGAACTAACCTACAATGCAGTACACACGAAACCCACACAAGGACACAACTAGCATCAAACAATAGGTGGAATAATAAGCCATGGTCATCACAAGGATCCAATCATTTTTTATCCCCCGCGTCCCTGTCAGCGTTGAAAAAACAGCTGGTAGGGATGTTAACAATCCTAAACCACTAGTGCTGGCTCCCTCCTTGCATGAAAACAGGAACGGTCTAGTACACCCGTATCCACTAAGCACACTTGACACTTGCACAAGTATAGGTCAAATAAAGAACCCTACCCACTTCTGTAGCCTAACTAAAAATAAAAATGCCCTAGCCTATAGCAAATCCAGTACTCCAACCACTAATTCTTCGCCGAAAACAGCACACACCAACTCGATAGACATAGGTGAGCATGATGCTGAAACTCCTCTTAACATAGGATCGTCATGTCCGGCAGAACTACTGGGCGCTGAATCATATTCAGGGCTGATTGACGAACTTAAATACTTCAAATGCTACTTCAACTCTCATCTTTATCTAATCCTCATAAATGCTAGATCTGTTCTAAATAAACTGCCGATGCTCAGAGCACTCACAGTAATATACAAACCCCCTGTAATTGTCATCACTGAATCTTGGTGTCATTCGAACATCCTGGATGAAGAAATAAGCTTAGATAACTACACACACTTTCGGTGTGACAGGGAAGGTGGTAAGAGAGGGGGTTGTCTCATGTACTTTCTGAATGCACTTACTGTATCACAATTAGAAAGTAGTACACTTAACATGCCTGAGACCCTATGGGTTAATGTACACTTAAATAACGTAACAGCATTAATTGGATGCACCTACAGAGCACCTGGCACCTTTAGTAATTACGAGACCCAACTTATTAATACTCTGGAGCAATTATCCGACTTACAATACGATCATAAGATCCTATGTGGAGACTTTAACTTACCTGAAATCAACTGGGATATACCCACAGGTCCAACTAAATTTGATAAGTTCTTAGGCACACTGAATATACTTGGCTGGAAACAAACTGTCACTACTCCCACAAGAGGTAATAACGTACTAGACTTAATCTTCTGCCACAATATAAGTCCCCTTTCAACGCTAGTAGGTTCTGAGTTTCCAGGGAGCGACCACAAAACAGTGATGTGTGCACTGCCAATTCCGCTGAGTAGCAATGCATCTCATACCTCCACTTCACAACAAGTAATATATAGGAACTATAGTAAGGCAAACTGGGCCTTAGTAGAATCAATGCTAAGATCCTCCGAATGGGATGAATATTTCTCTACTGATGACCTATCGAGAGCTCTAACCATCTTCTACCATAACTCAAACACATGCTTATATTCTGTCATTCCACTCCAAACACTAAAGGTTTCCCCACACACAAAGTCATTCATAAAACCAAAGGATCGTAAGAAACTGAAGAAACTCTCAACAAGTTACTTCAAACACCACGACTTTGGCATTCTAGGTCTAATACTTAACACCCTTAGCTCCATCTCACAAGCTCGAGATTCCCGTATGAGAAACAAAGAACGCATCGCAGTAGCCAGTCCTGCTATAGTGTATGCACTCACAGAAATCTTAAAGAAGCGAATGAATCGCAAAAATCACAGCATTTCTCTCCTCATAGACAAAGGTAGGCTATGCACTAACTCTGCAGACATATGTGAACTATTCAACAAAACGTTTGCAGGTAGCTACCTCAATCCCTCAGTCTAGCTACTCAATATACACCCTGTTAATAATGTGGCACAAACTCCATCCCCACTCACAACAAACCAAATTAGCACTATTGAATTCACTTACACTAATATTAACCAAACTATAAGAACCCTCAAAAGTTCAAAAGGTTTCGGTACCGATGGTATATCATCTAATTTCTATAAATATGGCGGCCCTGACATTCCTCTACTACTGCTTAAAATATTCACAATGTCCTTGAAACCTCAAACTTACCCTGACATATGGAAAACAACATTTATCATGCCTAAACACAAATCTGGCTCGAAAACTGAAGTCAGCAACTACAGTCCGATCAATATAACACCTATAACATCTAGAATTATGGAGAGAATAGCTAAAGATAACTTGATCAAACACATGCTTGGCTGCAGCATTATTAGTCCGAACGAAAATGGATTCCTTAAATCCAGATTTTGTTTAACATGCCACCTAGACTTCTTCAATTTTGTAACCAGCAGTCGTGACAGACGGAAACTAGTACTTGTCATCTACTTTGACATTTCTAAGGCATTTGACCGTGTTGACCATTTACTGCTAACAAATAAGCTGAACTCCTTAGGAATACGTGATCCATTATTAAAATGGCTTAAATCATTCCTTAACAATAGGTCCCAAATAGTTAAACTCGGGTCTGCAACCTCCAAACCTTGCCCTATCACTTCTGGTGTAGTACAAGGTAGTGTCATTGCACCCCTCCTATTCACACTATACATCAATCACATATGCGCTTGCTTCTCACGCGGGAAACCATTCATCTTTGCAGATGACCTAAAAGTAGCTTATACATTCCAATGTGACGACTTAGGGTACTTCGAGAATGCAGTGCAGAAGGAATTAGATAAAATGACTGCTTGGTCGTCCTTACGGAATCTCCAATTAAATCTGAACAGATGTGGCTGGATCTGCTTCGGCGCACCCTCAATTGACCTGAAATTAACGTTCCAATCTGCTAACCTAACCAGACTCCGAAGTGTCGTTGACCTAGGCCTGAGGTACTCTAGTGACTTGACATTCTCTGAGCAAGTAGCATCACAGACTAGAAAATCGAGGATGCTCTTAGAACGCATACTCAGGAACTTTCACGACAATGAAGCTAAGCTAATTCTGTACAAAACATGTGTCAGACCACTACTAGAATACTGTCCATTTATTGTAAGCAGCACTCGCACACGTGATAAGCTAAGGACGGAAAGTATCCAACGATATTTTACCTCAAAACTACTTGGCTATGATTGTAAGAAAGACTACATCTCACGGTGCATGATCCCAAAACTTGACTCACTTTGGACAAGACGACTTATTATAAGCCTAATATTCTTCTTTAAGGTCCTTCACAAAATATCATTCCCAGGTAACAGGAACATACGATTCGCACAGGAAGGTTCTTACGATCTGCGTAACCAAACTTGCACAGTGATAACTCATTCTTTTAAGTCAACACTCCGTGAAAACTTCTTCACAGTCATGTATTCTAAAATATGGAATAGCTTGCCCCTAGATGTCAGAACTCGCTCTTCGGTTACAAGCTTCAAACGCTCTCTATACAGACTGTTTCACTCTACTGATTATATTAATTAACTATTTACTCTTAGAACGAATCAACTAGTCATCTACTACAGCACCTAAAAGACGCACTTCCACACCCTTCGCAACCTGAAAACTAAATAAACTAGTATCATGGATGAATAAAGACTTAGTACGGAACGTACAGTGACAGTTTACCCCTAGAAATGGGACCTGTCACTCTATTGTAACCTTCGAACGCTTGCTATATAAACTTTTATCCCAATGACTATGCCTACCAGAACCCGTCACTTATTTCTAAAACGCATCAGTCATTAGAACACTAAAACGCTCAGACTCATTAATACACATTATGACACTAAATAAACTCTAAGACTTCGCCTAAATACGTGAAAACACAACTACAATATAGGTAAATGTTTACTATAGTATAATATACAATTGACATAAACATTTATGTATGCATATAACATTAATGTCCTTTTCAAATCCCCATACCTTCTCTTTCTGGTATTCTGCTGCTATGCATAAACTTCTATTTATCTTCTGATCGAGGTCGAACAACCCTGCATCTAAACTGAAATGAAGATTGATTCCAAACCATTTATCTCATAACCACTCAAATTCCATGAACGATCCAATTCTACCATTTGAAGGCGCTGGCTAACGTTCTGTACAAGTACTATTCATGATCTGAAATAAAGAAGCAACCGGTTTTCAAACAGTTTTCAACATTTCACTCAACTTACGTGTACAGTCCGCCATGCAGACACAAATGGAGCAAATGGAGAATTCTGGAATCGACCTCGACACCATTTGATGCAGTGAAACAATCCAACATGACCTTTTCTAGTTTTCGCATCCACGATCAAATTTCATTCCTGTTATAAAACTACGATAAGACTGCTGAAAAATGGAATAAATATATCACTGATCTCAACATAATACATCATTAAATGTCAGCCACGTCTCGTAAACCGTCAATGCCCAGCTCTTGCTACACTGGGACTCGCGCTGTTCCATGAAGTCTCTCAGAAACGCTTAGTAATAACGGACGCAAAACCAAAACACCGATTGGCTACTCGAGAATTCTTTATTGTAACACCAACATATAGGCAGCTTTAAAATTAGGTTTTAACTAAGGTCTATGAACAAATAATACAATAATAAATCACAATATTACTTCTGACAGTTTTGGCATGACTTCTTTCTGAACAGCGACCGATGAGACGGTGACTGGTGTATCGATATCTCCGCGAAGACATAGGGAAGTCGGATTTGAGCAAACAACCATGAATTGGTCGTTCAATCTTCAACTACATTGACACTCCCCGGCAAAAAAGGGATCCATTCCTTTTTTTCTTCACGACCAATACACGTTGACTTGGATGCCATTGCGAGAACCTAAGTCACACGGACAGAGCTGAAATGGAAAACAAACAGAAAAGCCAACACACCACAAGCATACCCACAGCACAATCTCACACATCGATGACGACCTGCACCTCCAGATAAAGGCCTCCTCTTGATATTTTGCAACACAATCGCCACTTGCTTGAATAACTCCTGCAGAATGCAACGTGACCACAGAAGGACCTCATGATACTCGTCGCGCATCCTCTTATCTACTCACAACCAATTATCACTGCAATCGCTTGTCACTCACTCTGCCTCAGTTCTAGTAACGATGACGTATGCAAGCCTCAGTCGTCTACACTCTCGCTCCCCGGCGTGTTGGACCACAGCTAACAATTATCTCCGTATGCATTTCATTCTCAGCAATAGCCTCTCTGGCGTACACGACCCATCTGCTGTCTCTAACATCAGTCAATTCATTAACGGATGTAGAAGACTCGAAACAACTTCAGAAGTAATCACGACGAAAATTTTAACAAAATTACGCAATAACAACAAGGTATGAAAACAACGAGTAAACACAATTAATCCAAAATCACGAATTGAGAAGACACACTACGCGTATAAACAAACAGTACAAATAACCTCGCGGATCATGTCTTGGAGGAATTCCTTTGAAGAATTGCAGGACTTACACCAGTACGCCTACGACCCTTCACAGGTTGACGATTGTAAGTTGTGGAATGTCCGGACACAAACAAGATTAACCAACAATTACAATAATTGGAACTCACACAATTATTTAACACGAACATATGTACAATCAACACATCAAAGTGGTGAATTCTGCCTTGACGAACTACCCTTGAAGAACTGCAGGACTTACATCAGTACGCCTACATCCCTTCTCAGGTTTATGATACAAGTGGAAGTCGTCCAGACACAAACAGAATTACCAAGAGCTAGATGACAGATGATATCAATTCAGTATATACAATGTGAACATATGTACAAAATCACACACCAAGCACATTGGACTGCTCATTGATGCGCTACCCTTTGAAGAATTGTAGGACTTACAGCAACACACCTACAACCCTTCTCAGGTCGACGCTCTAGGTTGGAAAATCGTCACAGAGTTCATTTGCTGACTTCCCTCTATCAGCTATATCCTCAACTCTGAACGGTAACACGCTCATGTCATTGTATCGTAGAATATAGATGACGAACAAACATACGACGTATCCGGTCAACCAAGCGTAGGCACAGAGTAATTCACACCAAAGATAATAGCATTCAAATAGTAACTTGAAACTTGACAAACCTTTATTCATGCAAGTCAATTTAACAGTTACCCTCTTGTACACACTTGGCTTATCCTCAGTAAACTGGCCAATATCTTCGGCCTTTTCAAATGCGCATATCATAGCCATTGGCCGAGACACTTGAGTTGATGGGCGTCTTCTTCATTGTGGATGACAACACCAACGGCGGCTGATTGTTACCAGTTGATGAACTTAGCGGCGGATCAGAAGCTGTTGTTGTTCGGCCTTCAGAAAGTTGTCTAACTGCAAGATTACCACCAGTGCTGTCTTTTACCACTAGTTCTGGTTTAGCACTAGCATCTGATGATAGGTGGCCTACATGCTGATCAATTAAAATGACGGTTTGACAAGTATCCCTACCTTCTGCAACTGCATCTGCATTTAATTCTACTTCACGTTCAAGTTGTACAGAACCTATGTTCAACTCAGCAGTAGTAGGCATTCCCCTCATCTCATCATGGTCACCCAGACAAATGTGCACTATCATGACCACTGTCACAAATATCCACTTTACCTCCGTTTGTATGATCAACTTCATCATTTTCAAACTCCTTATTAACAGAAGTAGACAATTTGGGTTCTTCCTTTTAAATCCTTAAAGGTTTTATACCTCCACTCTGGCCAGCAATTGCTTGTAAACTTGTGGAGTCAGAACTGCACTCTAAAACTGTAACTCCCTTCTGTGACACTCTATTCAACAATGGCTTACCAGTTGTAACTACAGGCTTCTTGACCACACCGTTATCGCCACACGATTCGGAGTCAAACCTTGATTTCACATTTAGCTTATCACTAAACTTACTCACTAATTCACGGTTCATCTTTGCATGCACCTCTTGCAAACGTGTAAAACACAACCGTGTTTGTCTTGCAGCTTGTAACCTATCTGTTTACGATGTACCACGAAAGCTGTTATATGCATTACTAGACACCATAGAGCTTTCTCGGTATCCACCACTCTGAGACCCTTTCGTCATCAACGATTGCGGTTTGCCCTCAGACTGCTCTATTCTAGGGGTGAGATTCAATATACTGGCAAACTTGCTCATAGATTCATTGACACTATCGTTTACCAGTTTCAGAATATCATCGAACTTTGGCTCGATACCTTCATCCTCTATACGGGAACTTATCTTCACCCACTTCCTTTGCAGTCGAGTAGGTAGGCGTCTCGCTATTACTTCTAGGACAAAACTAGAGTTGAGGTCACTCGTGCAATTCATCGAAATCAATGCATACTTGTAAGTCAACAGACTATCCAAAAACTCAGTGAGTGCCTTGGAGTCATCTTGTGATTGACCACCATTATCCTTAACAGCCTCGAATAATTTCCCTACAATCATCGAAGTTCTTCCGAATCTTTGACGCAGTATGCTCATAGCTTCAGAGTATCCTTCGTTGGGGGGCATCAACTTACAGCACTGCATAGCTCTTGAAGCAACTCCAGTGCAGTACCTCATCAAATACATCAACTTCATTTCATCATTTAATAAAAACCACTCAACATGATCTGAAACTCCTTTACAAACTGTAAATAATCAGCTGGGTTTCCGTCGAAATAACGTGGTTCAAATTTAGAGAGTTTTATATTCTTATTATCCCTGGACGGTGAAACAGTAACATCAACCACGTCATGCTTAACATCAGACATATCGTTACAAGACAGACAAGTCAACATGACTTACTTTCCTGTTTGCTTCCAAGACGCTCTGTCCCTTCTTTGACCCAGGCATCATTGAACGTAACCGAAATTCCAGAAAGTTCCAGATAACGCTTGTTCAAAGAAGACTTGGCCGGCACCAGGAAAGACGGACGGAGACTATCCAAACGTCAGAAACTGTCAGTCGTGTCTCAAAAACCGTTAATGCCCAGCTCTTGATACGCCGGGCCTCTCGCTGTCCCTCGAAGCCTTTCAGAAACGTTTAGTACTAGCGGGCACGAAAACCAGAACACCGATTGGTGACTCGAGAATTCTTTATTCCAACACCAACATATAAGCAGCATAATAAACTAAGGCCTAAGAACAAATATTACAACAATAAATCACGATATTACTTCTGAGAGTTTTTTAGGTTCTTTCTGAACAGTGACCGATGAGACGATAACTGGCAGATTGATCATGCGCGAAAATTATGGGGAAGTTGGATTTGAGCAAACAACCATGAATTGATCGTTCAATCTTCAACTACGTTGACAGTATTATTTAAGTTAAATAAATTTGGTTTATGGTTAAATTGCTGTCTTTTTGTGCGTCGGTGGCAAAATGGTTAGTACGCTCGCTTACCATATACATGGTCCGGGGTTCGTTCCCCGGCCACAGACTCACTCCTTTACCTCGGTAAGCCAAAAATAATGCTGGTAAAGAGGAAAGGTTGGGTATGAGGCTGTAAAAATAAACACTGCTACAGAAACTTCAGGCCACTAGCTTGAAGCCCTATGTTCCACTGGGAAACGTGAAGGAAAAAATGTCCTTTTTTCCTTAGTTTGTGGAAACAATCTGTTGACTGGTTATTCAGTGGAGCACATCAAGAAATATAGAAATATTGTCTTCGCATTAACAAAAAACAAATATATATATATATTTATTCCTATCTATGTAGGACACACCAGCTGTACAGGCATGGACAAGTATTATTTACATTACACGAACTTGATTTGAGGTGAAATTACAAAGTTGCTGTCCTCCTTGACATCGGTTTGTGTGTACAATCCGATAGCTAGTCGTTCAGTGGAGCGCATTAAGAAATATAGAAATATTGTCTTTGCATTAACAAAGAAAACCCAAGTATGTGTTTGATGGATTACAAATATTTGGGAAAAAATAAAGCTTGAAGTCAATCTCTCCATATAACTTAGTTGTGTGCGGCATCGTATTTTGTTCTGTGTTCAAATTGGATATTAATTTAAAATTGGTGATTTATTTATATGATTTTTCATCGTTTTTATTGCAATTAACACCAGATGTGTATTGTACTGAATGCGGATTTATATTGGTTAT
This sequence comes from Trichobilharzia regenti, assembly GCA_944472135.2. Lineage (NCBI taxonomy): Eukaryota > Metazoa > Platyhelminthes > Trematoda > Strigeidida > Schistosomatidae > Trichobilharzia > Trichobilharzia regenti. Next base: position 62,548,065 of record OX235267.1, read on the forward strand.
TGTAACGCAGTTTGTTTCACTGCACCCGCGTCAGCCAAAGCCGCCATTTGCCGCTGCATGGTTGTTCCGTACAAGTTGATTAACATGTAGATTAGTATATGTAAACCATTTTAGACCGTTGACAACGCTTGAATATGATGCTGTACAGCATCTTGTTATGGTGACAGTGGATTTTATCATGGATGCTGAGTCAGTACTAGCCAATCCTTGAAGAATCATATATGAGTAAATGATCTGGAGTCCAGCTTCATTTCAGTTTAAATGGAGGGTTAGTCGACCTCGACCAGAAGATAAATAGAATAGTAGGCTTGGAAGCAGAATACCAGAATGGATTACAAATACCTGGGAAAAAATTAGTCTTGAAGTGGTCCCCTCATGTAACCGGTGTGTACGGTTTCGAACCATTGGGATACTTTTGAGTACTTAGCGACTGTTTCCTCCTAGTTTGGGGCTCTTAATCAGTACGCAGCCACCGAGGTTCGAATTCAGGACCTTCTGGTTACAAGGCGAGCTCGTATACAATAAGGCCACTGGGACCCGATCTAATGGCCCACGAATCCTAATTTCTGCTAATTCGCGACATAGCGCGACTCCTAGCTAATTTCTTCGGCAAGTATTTGTCCACACAGCCGACCTGCTGGTCATGGCTTCTCACTAGAACCCCAGGTAACTACCTACCTGAATAGGGTAAGTTGCTAGTTCCGTGTCTATTCTCCAAATAAACTCAGCAATAGTACTGCGGTAGCTACAACGACTCACATCTGGAAAGTTCCCAGTTTGTGAAGAAATCGAGCCGTCTCTTACGGGACAGTGCGCCAACCCCCTCTGAAGGCCCATATGTGACTTGTTCCAACACAATGGATTCGGGGAAACTCATGGAGGAGTGGAAAAGAGCCATCTTATCCACGATCTTGAAAGGTGGGGATAAGCAAAATGCTCTACTCCCAGTGGTGTTAAAAGTACTGGAAAATATTATTGTTGATCACATCAGGGATTATCTCGATAGGTCTAATATAATCCATGAAGCCTAACACGGTTTCGGGGAAGGTAGATCCTGTGTAATAATCCTAATATTCTCTTGGAAAGACTGGACATCATGCTGGGATATGAATGTTCCAGTCCATGTGGTCTTCCTAAACTTTGAGTAGGCACTTGACACAGTTCACCATGACCTCCTACATACAGTAAGTCAGGCAGGTATAGGTGAGCTACTTCTGTCATGGCTAAAGAACTACCTAACCGAAGGACAATTTCGCACTGAGGTTAATCGAGTCCTACCATCTTGGCACAGATCGTCATCGAGAGTGTCACGGGATTCTATTCTAGGACCACTGATGGTTTTGATTTTCATCATTGATCCACCATGCCGTCTAAACTGCCCGGCTCTTCTATACGTTGGCTATTAAGTGTTCGGAGCACTCAGATAGGCTGCAGGCAGATCTTAAGATTCTGGAAGACTGGGCGGTGGCCAATTGCATAACTTTCAGCTTGGAAAAGTGCAAAGTAGTGAAATTATGCACCTGTAGGCCGCAGAATGCAAATTACACACTGTGCAATGAAAGCTTGTCCTGCACAACGTCGGAGCGCGACTTAGGTCTAGTTCTAACAGAAAAAATGGTCACAAGCGTAAATTACAGTGGGGACGTAGCGAGGGCATATGCGGTCATACACTTTGGACATAGACAGTTAGGTGCACTCACTCCTGAGCTCTTTCTAAGGTTGTATAAAACACATTGCACCCCCATTGCTTAGAAGAGACGCCAAACTTGGCTGCTGTCGGTTAAGGGGGAATTGATTACTGCCTACAGAATATCAGAAGACCGAACAAAGGTGTTCTGCTATTGAGTAAGTATAGGCTTACTCGTAGAAATCCCAGAAGGATAGCTCACCGGAGGGCGAAGACCCAGGCGTGCTCCCACATATTTCAATGCGGGTTCGCCGTCCCTGGAATTCCCTACTGGCAGATGTGGCTATGACACTGTCTGTGGACACGTTTAATCGAAGACCGGACAATCATGCAGAGACACAAGGACTGCGTCCAAATGGCCTATCGCCTTAAAATCCCATACACCATTCGGAGGTCGACAACTAAGTTCGTCATTTAACTTCTTTAAATTCTCTCCCGTCTTACTCTCCAGACAACTTTAACTACACTTATTATTATTATCATTATTACCGATATATATATATATATATATATATATTATTCTTCAAATTTAATCAGCTGACTGTTGTTACGTTTTCCTATTTCCTTTTCTGTCCGTTAGTCTGAATAGCTTCACTAACTATATCTATTATTATTACTATCTCTTTTCTCCTTATGACAATATCGGGTGACTAACTGGTGAAAGAATCAACTCCATTCACAGTAGAAACAGTTTTAACACACCTCATACTACAAACCACATCTAATTAATCCCAGCACTACTCCCGTTGGAGTCAACCAAAGTTACGACAGTCGAGTGGCAGGACGAGCTACGCGAAAGTTTACCAAAGATCAGGAACCTATACCTTACAATCAAGAAGCAGACACAAAGAAATCAAATTGGTTTATACTAGCTCGTAATATTGATATTGGATATTGAAGGTTAACCGGTCTTTTCAGTCTGAGCGCCTGTAAGGCATGGTAAGTTTGGCGGTTTTCTAATGTTCAAACCATGCTTGTCTACTTTCAGGTTGGCTGCGAAGTATGCAGGGATTGGTTACCCAAGACGAGGCAACGGATGACCAATAGGAGTGCCCTTCCCTCTTATCTAATTGTATTGCGATTGGTTGTAAATATAATACTTGACCTTGAGTCTTCGTTCTTACTAGCACGCAACACTTGTGTGATCACGCTGCTAACGTGCGCTTTGCTCTCTGTTTCAGATCATTGCTTGACGAGTGGGATTACATAAATGGCGAGCCTGCCAACGAAAAAACTTTCTTCTTCCAAGTCTCGACCCAATGAGGCTTCCAAGAACACTTCGCCTGTCAAAGAGACAGCATCCAACGAGGTGGATCAATTAGCTGAAGTGAGGGCTCCAGCTTTTCAGTCAAATCAGCCTGCTTCGCGATATGTCCATCCCTTGCCGCATACACTGGAGGTGGGTGATGATTTCGAGCTGTGGTCGGACAAGGTGTGCCGATACATTGATCTGATGAACGTGCCTCACCCGAACGCATTCGTCATCGATTCTGTTGGACGGTCCTTGGAAATGTACACAATTGGTTTGGATTACGTGCATATGCCCTTGACCACCCTGTTGAGTACTCTAAGAGCACGTATAGTGCCACCAATACCTCCCATTGAAGCGCTGAAAAGATTCAGCGAGTGTAACCAGAGACAAGGTGAATCTATCAACCAGTTCACCTTACGTCTCCGCAAGCTTGCGCGTCAAGCTATGCAGGACAAGACATATTCAGAGGTTGAAAACGCTATATATTCCAAGTTCTTGCAGGGTGTCGACGTCCGTTACAGGAAGGACTTCAACTTGCACACTCCAGCATCCATGGCAGAAGCGGAAGCTAGGGCACGCCTAGTGGAAAGCCTGGAAGAGCCAGGAACCACATGCCCACAAGTAAACGCAATGGGATATCAGCACACAACAACAAAGCATGCACAGAATCCTACACCACCGTGGAAAGGACGCCCACAGTCGCAATCCACTTCAAGAAACGATTGCTACTACTGCAGGCGGTTTGGTAAGCTTGCTAGGAGTTGTGGTCACAATGCAGGTGAGTCACATGTCGATATGAATTGTGTGCCTACTGTAAACCTAATCGGTGTCACCTCCTCCCCGAAAGTTGTAGGTTATATAGGTGGAAAAAAGTGTGTTATGTTAGTTGACTCAGGAGCAACTTGTTCTGTCGTACATTCCTCATGTGTTCCAGAGACGTTTAGGCGAACAATAGGGACTCACAATTTGCGGCTTACGACAGCCAATGGAGATTGCATGCAATCCCAGGGACTGGTCCTGCTGCCACTTAAATTGGGAACACTGTCACTTCAACACAATTTCATCATCTCTACCCGGGTGCCGTGGCAGGTAATCTTGGGAGTCGACCTCCTGGAAAAGCTGTCCGGAATAATAGATTGTAGTCAGAGGACTCTTATACTGAAGGACTGTTCCATCCCATTTATTGTAGGGAACGACAAAGAGCACGGCACTTTTGGCGTGCAGGGAGATGCTAAGAATGAGAAACAGCGAATGCTGACGACTATAGAACCCCTACCATCGGAAACGGCTGCCAACTTTAATAAAATGCTAGACAAATATGAGGACTGTTTTGACTGGGATGGAAAAAGCCCGGGAAGAACAAAACTGGTCCAACATCACATAGAAACGGGTAACGCCCCACCTTGTAGACAACCTGCACGGCGAGTACCTGCACATTACCAGAAGGAGCTTAACAGGTTAGTTGATGAACTGTTAGAGAAAAATGTCATCAAACCATCCGTATCTCCATGGGCTTCACCGGTAGTTTTAGTTAAGAAATCGAATGGGACACTCCGGTTATGTGTAGATTATCGTAAGTTGAACCTGTTAACTAGACGAGACTGCTTTCCCCTTCCACGCATAGACGACACTTTTGATGCCTTAGAAGGGTCGAATTGGTTTACCACTCTAGATCTGGCATCGGGATATTGGCAGGTTGAAGTACACCCAGATGACAGGCAAAAGACAGCATTCATTGTACAAGCAGGCCTGTATGAGTTTGAAACAATGCCGTTTGGGTTAGTCAATGCCCCAGCAACATTCCAACGCCTCATGCAAACGGTCTTGAGTGATTGCATACCAGGTAAGTGTTTGGTATATCTAGATGATGTTATCATACATAGTAAGACGTTGACCGAACATTTAAGTGATATTTCCGAAGTATTAGAACGGATGCAGACCGTTGGGTTAAAACTGAACCCATCGAAATGTCAATTCTTCAGGAAAGAAGTGTGTTTCTTAGGTCACATTGTTTCAGCCGAAGGCATTAAATGTGATCCAGCAAAAGTTCAGGAAGTTAAAGACTGGCCGCTCCCAAACTCAGCCCCCGAGTTACATAGTTTTTTAGGGTTAGCCTCGTATTATCGACGTTTTGTACTTAACTTCTCTTTCCTTGCAGCTCCTCTATTCGACATTCTTAAGAAGAAAGACTACAATTGGACAGCATCAGCTACGGAAGCCTTCGAAAGACTTAAAAACTGTTTATGTAGCCCCCCTATCCTAGCGTATCCCAATGTTTCTGACCAGGCAGGTCCATTCATCCTAGATACAGATGCTAGCGACTCTGGTATCGGGGCAGTTTTGTCTCAAAAAGACGCAGATGGAGTAGAAAAGGTGATAGCCTATGCAAGTCGAGCACTCAACAAGAGTGAGAAGAATTACTGCACCACGCGGAAAGAAATGCTGGCACTGGTCAATTTTGTTAAACACTTTAGGGCATATCTCCTCGGTAGACATTTCATTGTACGCACTGATCACAAAGCCCTTAGCTGGCTACATAACTTCAAAGAAGCTGAGGGTCAGATTGCCAGATGGCAAGAACACCTACAAGAGTATGACTTCGAATGCATGCATAGACCGGGTAAGAATCATGGAAATGCAGATGCATTGTCAAGAAAACCTCTTAGGTATCACGGTGACTGCCCATCATGCACCGAAGCACAAGTTTCGCTGCTCCAACTAGAGGCTCATACTTCATATAGTTGGCCTGAACTTCAGTCTTCAGACCCTGAACTGGCCTTGATTTACGAACGTGTTCGAAATGGAGGCGAACGACCGACAACCCAGGAAATAAGTAAGCTTGGATGGGAAACCCGGTGTTTATGGTCTCTGTGGGATAATCTGAAAATTGTCGATGACATCCTCTACTACCAACATGGACCCACTTATACTCGTCGCGTTGTGGCTCCACAGTCGGCACTACCCACAGTACTATTGTCATTACACCAGCAGTTAGGCCACGCGGGCTCAGGGAAAATGATTGAAGCGGCTAAAAGACGTTATTGGTGGCCTCACCAGAGGAAAGACATCATAGATTTCTGTGACTCCTGCGAGGTATGCCAAACTATTAAGGCTCCGCACAAATATAATAAGGCACCCTTAGAACCCATTATAACTGGCCATCCGAATGACTTAGTACAAATAGACTTGGTTGGACCTCTCCCAGTAACTTCCAGAAATAATAACTATATTTTAGTCATGGTAGACCATTTTACCAAATGGTGCGAGGCTATTGCGATACCACAGATTGATGCTGTAACCATCGCAGAGTCAATTTTTGACCACTGGGTCAGCCGTTGGGGGGCACCACTTCAACTGCATTCAGATCGAGGATCCAACTTTGAAAGTATCGTTGTCAGCGAACTCTGTCGTATAATGGGTATCCGGAAGACACGCACTACCGCGTACCACCCACAGGGAAATGGCTTGGTTGAACGCACCAATCGGACACTTAAATCCCTCTTGCAGGCATTTGTAGATCAAAACAACCCCAGGGAATGGGACCGATCACTCTCACAGTGCTTAATGGCATACAGAGCAAGCATTCACAAAGCTACGCGTCAAACGCCTCATTATATGGTCACTGGAAGAGAACTCCGGTTGCCAATCGATCTGACTTCAAACACACTAGGAGAGGATACACTGATTGCATCCGAACACGTAATCAGACTTCGACGAAACTTGAACAAGGTACATCAGATGACTAGGGGTATACTCCAAACGAACCAGAGGTACCAGAAAGAATACTATGATAGGAAAGCACATGGATCACCAGTGGAGCCAGGAGACCAGGTGATGCTACTTAAGGAGGCACCACCTAAAGGGAAAGCTCTTAAATTCCATAAACGCTGGGAAGGACCATTCACTGTAGTAGAGGTACTAAGTGACTGCACCTGTAGGATTCAGGAACCGAATTCCTCTCATAGTCTAGTCGCACACTTCAATAGACTAAAACCTTTTCGACAACAGGCCTTAGTTCAGACAAGTCCCGCAAGAACAGTCACTTAGCACTGCGGACAGTGCTCATATGGGAGAGGGGGTAGTGTAAGGCATGGTAAGTTTGGCGGTTTTCTAATGTTCAAACCATGCTTGTCTACTTTCAGGTTGGCTGCGAAGTATGCAGGGATTGGTTACCCAAGACGAGGCAACGGATGACCAATAGGAGTGCCCCTTCCCTCTTATCTAATTGTATCGCGATTGGTTGTAAATATAATACTTGACCTTGAGTCTTCGTTCTTACTAGCACGCAACACTTGTGTGATCACGCTGCTAACGTGCGCTTTGCTCCCTGTTTCGGATCATTGCTTGACGAGTGGGATTACACGCCTCTTCCTCACCTTCCTTCGTCAGTTGTGACTGTGGTCAGTGTGTGTTACATGTCGTTCGCAGTGTAGAAATGTGAAATAACATGGTTGAAGCAGTGGTGACTCTAAAGAATAGCAGCACAAACCGAAACAACCTTCGAACAAAAAAGCCGAGGAGTTATGTATATACAATAATACACATGCAATTGATGGCTTTGTATACAGATGTATTGAGTGGCGAAGGAGGAAGTCGGTTCGAGAAGGTCTGTCGTTGTTTTTTAGTTTACATACGCATCCCTTGGGACGCTATTGTTGAACTTTTCCTCCTTAGGAACTTTTTCTCAAGGTTTAAACTACCTTTAACGAAAGTTTTAATGATCGGTAACTTCTGAGTCCTGAAAAGACCAGTCACAGCAACAGCTTATGAAACAGAAAATTCAGAAGTGTCAGCAGTACAATGGTACAACTACTACAGAGATGTTTCCTCCTGGAAAATGAACACCCTAACTCAAGTTCTCGTAGGAGTCGGCATAATCGTCCATATTGATGAGACTGTATTAATAAAAAGGAAATATAACCGCGGGAGATTACAAGCCAACCAGCGGTGGACATTGAGTATCTACGACACAACACTACGAAAAGGGTGTATAGAGGTGATTCCCAATCGCAGTGCAGCTGTATTATTGCCTATTATTCAGCGTTTGGTGCTGTCTGGGACGACTATTCACACAGATGAATGGAGCGGCTATCGCCAATTATCGAATCATGAGTACATTCATCATGTTGTAAATCACACGGACGGTTTCCGGAATCCTTTGGATGAAACCCACACTAATTCCATCGAAAGTTTTTGGAGTCGTCTAAAAAGACGGATTAGAGCGGTTAATGGATCAAGAAATCCCATGATTTACAGTTATCTGGATGAATTTATGTACAGAAACTGGTTTAATATGACTATGAAGACTCCTCTGGGAGGTTTGTTTGCAACATATACGCGAGCGCTATCCTTTGTAACTGTTTATTATGATTGCATTACTTCTGTATAAACCGTTTTTTACAATTATGCGCCGTTTTTCAGCCTTCTCATTGGTCAAAGTTGTTCTTGGCAAGGTCATTTTTGCGTTCAAAGGTCGTTTCGGTTTAGGCTGCTATTCTTTAGAGTCACCGAAGCGGTTTCAGATATCCTACTTTGGTCCTAATAGAAAGTTATTATGCTTAGAGACATGAAAGTGTCATGATGTAACTCCAGCTTGCTTTCCAATATTGAACTGTTTCCTATGAAGGTCGGAGGATTATGTCAGGTTGGATCAGTTGCAGTTGAGATGTTTTGATAAACGTGTCAGAACAGTTACAATCTCAGTAAGAATACTTAGTGCACGAAGGGTTATGGGAAGTGAGTCAACTATTCCAGAATAATTTTCCTTCGGTAATATTAAAATGAGTGACACTAAACATTTGAATCTAAATCTGAATACAGCGGCCCAAAATGAAACTACCTATAGCTACCATTCAGATAAGTAAGAAATTGAAGTGCGTAATTTTAGACAAACGTCTATATGCAAATAATGCAATGTTGAAAAATGATTACACAAAAAAATATTCTCGTATATTTTCCAAGAAAACCTTCCGATTTTTTACAGGAGTCCTCAGAGTTAGGTCAAACCAGTTTCTGTGCAGAGATTTGTTAGAGTCATCAGTGCGTTCATTAGGTGGTTACGTTTTGGCCTGCTATAGTTTAGAGTCACATCAAAATGAGTGTAATAATACCAGCATAATTCACGTTTATCGTAAAAGCAGTTTGGATGACATCTGCAGTCAATAGACACTGTTTGTGTGGTAATATGGTTAGAGGAGTTGAATACTTAGGACAGTTATCGTCACTGTCAATACTTGGAGAACAAAGTTGGGGATCGTTTTTATGCCTTTCTCCCAATAGTTTCATAAGCTCGTATAAAAATTTATGAAATGAGCACGATAATAAATAGCTGTCTCTGCCTAACTATTACTATACTACTGCATCAATGAGAGCTTTTGTGTCTACTCAATACTGTTGTGATATAGCTTTTCTAGGACTCTTGTATACTATTGGTGCATGTAATTGTAATGAAGATATTTTGTACCAATACTATACCATAATATTTTTTTTCCCTTCACGTTCCCAGTGGAACATAGGGCTTCAAGCTAGAGGCCTGAAGTTTCTGTAGCAGTGTTTATTTTTACAGCCTCATACCCAACCTTTCCTCTTTACCAGCATTTTTCTGGCTTAGCAAGGTAAAGGAGTGAGTCTGTGGCCGGGGATCGAACCTCGGACCATGTGCATGGTCGGCGAGCGTCCTAACCGCTCTGTCACCGACGCACATAATTAGTGACCATAATTAGGCACCCTATATTCTTCTGTAGATTTTCATAAACTAATATTGTCCATGTTTTGAATCTGGTTTACGAAAGAGAAAAAATATGTAGAAGTCTAGTTATACTCAACGTCATTAATTTAGTAATCTTTGACTGAGATTGCCAGACTCTTAAATGAGTTTCATGCTGAACTCAGACGACGTATGAAGCAAGATACATGACAATTTATGTGACAAGCCGCAAGGGTCGTGCATATAAAGCCTTTCAGTGTGTTTAGAGACACTCAACCTGACACTCTTCGTATTAATAATGCTTAGTGCATAAAAAACAATAAGCTAAACATAATATATTATATTACTAACTGGGTGGAACTCTCCTTGAAGTGCATTGACCTAGTTTCACTTACCTCATCCTCAGTGTGGTGTTATTTCCTCTAGTTTTGTTCTTTCGTTTGAAGCACACTCTGAAAGATACGTGATTATGGAGATAAAAGATGGTGAATCTGACTTGTGCTTGACGAGCTTTGGCTTGCTGATGGGATGAACCAGCTTGCCCAACTATGCAGTGAGAATTCTATATTTCTGCTGTCTCTTCGTTAGCTCCAGCGTCGGTTCATTCACGAAGAAGTGGTGTTCCAGTTTTTTTTAAATTAACACTCAAAATATAACCCGGTTTCTAGAAATAAAGTGCAAATTGTTTGTTTTCTTTTTTTCTAAATACCGAAGCCCTTAACGCACATAATTGTTTTAGTGATTTGTTTTACAATTGCCAGCTTTTTTTTGAAACGAATTAATTAGTGTATTTCTGTAAGAATCAAGTGAATTTAGGTATTTAGTCCGCTAATTGTTTGTTCCATAGTCTTCCTAGAGATTTTTCATAAGTGAGGGGTTCGGGCTGTTTAACTCGTTTGCCAGTCTTAATAGTTATTGGATTAGTATCCTCTCTATCCTCGACCATCATTTGTGGATTCCTTTCTGTCACTTCATAGGAAGGATCATTGTGTACATAGGCCAGTTGTAGTCTGTCAATGCTAACACTCTCCGTGATATTACCTCGATGAATAACAAAGTGTCTTGGGTGCCTTGTTTTAACTTTGATGGGGCTGTCGTGTGGTGAACTGAGGGATTGTTGTTGCATTTTATCACATCTCATCTATATATGGAAGGAGAAATTCAAGTCCTTTGTTATGTGTACCACTCTTGATTGTTCTTGTGAGGGAGTCGGCCATAAGTTAGCTATTAATTTGCAGTTGAAGTCTGTCAACAAATGTAGCCTGGTCAAGTTTGTTATATACACCATTAGGACTAGTGAACTCGCGAGATAGTGTCAGTGTGCTTCCAAATACCATATTTGCGGCGGAACACTCTGCATCGGTTTTTATTGATGTTCGGATACCAGGTGTAATCATTGGCAGGAATTCTATCCAGTTAGTGGGACTAGGATGGGATGTCAATGCAGCCTCCAGTTGTCAATGCAAGCGTTCTATCACCCTGTTGGGTTGAGGGCAATGTGCCGTACAGCAGATTCTATGTGACTGGAGGAACTTAGATCCAAGTACGCAAATACCGTAATCGTGTTGAAATGTTTGATTTGTGAAGTGTAGTCGAAAATTTGTCATAAACATGATGTTCAGGAATTCCACTTCATGAAAAAATGTTGATGAGTAGTATTAAGTTTCTCTTGATAGATTAAGCCAGAAATGGTAATTTTATTATTCTTTTTCAGGATAGTTGAAATCATGGATATTAGGTGTATGAGACAGTGATTCACTACACCTGATCGGGGTTCATTAGATGTCTCATGTAGTGGTTTATTAGTAATATTACGGTAAAGTGGATTTTGATGCATCTGGACATATTCCAGTTGACAGAGATTTGCGAAACATTTTAAGAAGAAGTGTTCACTACCGTATTTTAAGAAAATCAAAGGAATCACGTCTAGACCGGGATTTTTCGAACTCTTGGGAGAAACTATTGTGTTTTTAGATTCATCTAAGGAAGGGTTGATAATTGCGAAAGTTTCATGACGACGTAGGCAAAAGATTTGTTGCACACTCACTCATATCATAAGTGTAGGACTGGTGATTAATCGGTTGTCTAAAAATCCTCAAATATTATAGGGTCACTGATAGTCTGGCGATTTTCTAAAATGAATGTTACATCACATTTACGAAGCATGAATCTCTTACAACGAAGCCTACAAATTACATTGTATTTATTGGCATCTTTACGACGTATAGTTGCTTTTTCGTGTACTACCTTTGTGGTGAGAGCTGGCTGTTAGTCAAAATTGGTAGACAGTAACTTACGTCAATGTTTATGTCTACGATATTGGTTGTGAGAGAAATGAGAACAAAGGCTTTGCGTAGGCGGATACAGTTAACATATATAGATGATCTGACATTCAAGAAACAGCAGCCACAAAGAGATGCAAGGACAACTTTCTGTGAGAAACAACCAATCAGAAGACTGTGATTTTCTGCTGACAATAATCTATAATGATGTACATGAAAATCTATAAATATGTGTAGATTTCCTTAATAAACAATCTATTGCCTGGCCCTTGTCTTCTGTTGTTACGTAGTGTCGTTGTTTTCTTTTGATTAAAGGTGAATATTTTTTATGTTTTCAAGAGACAAGAAGTCATTTTCGTGTGGCGCTGACTGTCAGTCCAATCTCTTAATTTCACTCATTTCTGAAGGGATAACATGTGTTACGCTTTGACTTGAATTCTGTGTGCATTTGGGAACAAGTTTGTCAAAACTTGGTGATACCGTGTGGAAAAAGGCTGGTAGAATAGTATGAAGGTCGATGTTTGCTAGGAAGGGACGGGTCCCAGTTTTGTCCTCGGATGACGTAGGTAAATCAGTACGTCTCACCTGTCTTTCCTGAAGGACATGACTCTTTCGCATAGAGTAGAGAGTTTTGGTGAGTGAAGCTGAGTGTTGAAGGGGACGTTAAAGTGTTTTAGCCACTACTTCCTAGGAATGGGTGACTGGCGTGTTTGTTGGATAGGGAGATGGTTCGCAAAGTAGTTACATCCGATGACATTGTGATCTCGAACTAGCTTCAGAATATTTGTTCCCACCCACACACTGTACTGCATCTAGGGATCTATTGTGACCGGTTAGGAGCACTGATCGTTTCCCAGGAGACTTGAGGTGCGTTGAAATCATCTTCAATGATATTAAAAGTGTGAAGTCTGATTGAGAACTGTGGTGAAGCTCTGTGGTTATTTTCCACTTAACAGTTCACTGTCATGGATAGTCGATAGATGCAGCATGATAGATGATCTTGTTGTTTAGTGACATTGAGTGCCACGCATAATGTATCACGCATATTCATGTTGGTGTCTTTGTTGTGTATAGCTCTCCAGTCAGACTTTGTATGGATAATGCATCTTCCACCAAGCCCAACCTCTCTTGTTCTCAGAAGAATGGATGGTTTCTACAGTGAAATAAATTATCATTTAGTTCAGGTGTGCATCAAGCGTCAGCGATCATTAGTGTTATAGGCTAGCTGATTGCCGGTTGGGATTTGATCTATGTCGCTTTGTTTACATCGGACCTAGTATTAATAAGAACTGCATCAAGATTGGTCGGCTGAATGATGTGGAGATAGTTGTGTCCCTTCTTAAAGCAGCCGATGACGTTATGAGATGGATTCTTTTTGTTCTAAAGCTATGATGTGGTGTATGTGTCTATAGAAGCTCCAGGTAAAGGGTCAGTAATATTTACGTAAGTATTGGGGCGTGAGCAAGATTGACTGTTTGAAGGAAAAGGAGGCAAAGATTTTTTGTTCATGAATTGGAGTATCTGTGTAGTGAAGAGGGAACCATCAGCCAGTAATTAGTCATCGGTGTGTCAGCTAGCCCGTCTATTCTGAAGTTAGAAAGCAGTTGAGAGTGGTAAGTAGATGTTGTATCTTGGTAGTGAATTTGTGTACTTGAATAAAAGATGCTAGTGTAGTTACAGCGAAGTTGGCGACGACAAGATGCGTCGTCATTTTGGAAGTAGGGCATGTAAAACTAGGTGGAGGTGGCCCACCTACCAAGCAAGCTAAACTGGTTTGAGTGATTGTATCTAGTGTTTAGACTGTGTTGGCGGTCTATGCTCAAGTCTCTTAGTCTTCTCATTTATGATGGTGTGAAAGCCCTCTCTGTTCTAGACAGACAGATATGAATAAGTTGACTGAGGTTTTGCTATCCGGGTTGTGTGTAGGCATTACATGTGAGAATATTCATCTCTGTAGAGGAGTGTGAAATGAGGATAGTCGCTTCCGATTTACATTTAGAGTACCATTGAGAACCAGGAAGTACTTGAAAGGTGTTTCATCTCAGTGTGTGTGTCGTTGACAGTGGGAACCCCCTGAGGTTCGAACTCAGCATCTTCCGTTTCCAGTGGAAGCTATTATACCGTTCAGAGTGTGCTGCTTTGACTCTAGTGCCAGCCACTGAATTCCAACTTCGACCAATTCGTGGTGCATTGAGCGCAACCAGTCAGCAATGTCATTAGCGAGAAATGCGTTCTTACTCCTGACAGACGGTTTTCCAGCTGAAATCAATCCACAGTCAAAATCAAAAACGGTATTTATTGTTTGGTCCACAGAATCAGTGTAATTGTTTTAATGTTTTCAGCAAACGGGAAGCTTTGTTATGTAGGGTGAAGCCGGAAATCGGTGTAATCGAATATAGAATCGTAGGCTTACAAATCTGACTTTTTAAATTGAAGGTTACTAAACATGTGTAAAAAAGTTGATCGGAAAATGAAGGACGTTTGCAAAGAAGTATATGTGAAAATAATGTGATGGGATATAGGATGGGTGAAATGAAGTCAAAATTGTAGATGAAAAGAATGAATGAATTGAAAGGAGAGAATACGATAAAATAAAGTGAAATAAAAATTAAATGAAGATTGAACAATGACTGAATTAGGTTAACAAGGCTTCTTTGTGAATGACGTAGTACAATCATGAATTTGGTGAAGAAGGAGTTTACAGAAATCGGTTTTGTGAATAAGGTTCTGTCTTTATGATATGCATTGTCGATGACTTCAAAATACAAAGCATATGCACTCGTGTCGCTTCCGGTAACCGTTTTGAAAATTCTAGGCTATACTGCATGATATAGCAGATGTTGTGTTTGCTTTTCATTAGAAATATTGTTTGTGTTTTGATAACAACAAGTATGAAGGCTGAGTGACAGCATTTTCGCCAATGTGTTTCCCTTCATGCATGAGATCGTAAAACGTGGGTTACATTCCCTTGATATTTAACCTATTCTCAGTCTGAGTTCATGGATGTTGATTCGTAATGAAAATTAACCAGTAGTCCTTAAAATCAACGCACACTCCTAACTGTTCATGATGAAGATGACGCAGTACTTCATACAGATATACAGCAATATTAATGATCTTCGAAATTAACACAATCCGATACCTATCCTACCGTTTTCTAAACCTGCATATTTCTTTCAATCGACAATACTATGTGATAGCCGATGGGCTGTAGAAACTCCTACATCATTGAAAAAGGAATTCGTTTATCATGTTTTGGTATGATATCTTCGATATTGAAGTGTTAAGTGATATCAGAATGAAATATATTTACCCAATATCTTTTGGTGTATTCCCTATATTTGCACGTTAATTTTCAGCGAGTATGGATTATTCCTACTGGTGACATTCGCCATAATATAGGCGACATCTGAACGACAATTACTAGGACCATGAAATCGAAAACATATTTTGTGTTAAGGAAATAAACGTTATTGGACTGACGCTTTGTTCTGATAGGAGAAGTGGAAATGATAGTTTGTATAATACTAATGTCTGTCTGTCTGGATTCAACATAGAACTTGGCACCGAAGTGCAGCAGTTCGAGTTGCCACGTTCCAAATAGCACACAGAGGTAGACAAGAAGATGAGTGAAGAGAATCAATACAGTCTGACAAGTATAAGAGTGAAACAGAATGGGTAATGGTAGAAAGGAATATGAAAGATTACAGAGACTGAATACATCTGCGCCATTGACAACGATTTTGAGCCATGTCACCTATTGTCTCCAGCCATTGATTCCTAGAGTCAGTCCCGAGGGCTCCAACCCGGGAGTCTGCATCTCCCCACCTGACTCAGTTTAAGTGTCAAGGATTTCATGGATTAATGAGGCCATGTTTTGATTGGCCATCACTTACTCTTTTCCAACCTGCATCATCTATATCAGCTAGCAATGCCCGTCGGGGGAGGCGATGGTTAGGCATGCGCAGTACGTGACCTAGCCATCTCAGTCTATGAAACTTTATAGCCTCGTCGATTGATTTTCCCTCTTTGCCCAACACTCTACGCCTAACGTCAACATTACTTACCTTATTATACCACTACCTTATGTGAGACAGAGATCACAGACGTCTATGATCGAAAGCAGTCAACCTTTTCATGTCTTCAACTCGTATTGGCCATATTTCAGAGCCATAGAGAAGGACGGAGCGAACTTCTGAGCAGTACACACGTCCCTTGGTTGATAGCCGGATGTCACGCCTACGCCAGAGATGATGTAAGTTAGCAAAAGCAGCTCGATCCTTTTGGATCCATGGTGAGATTTCGTCGCCAATCAGTCCTTTGATGCTGACTGATACAACTTCCCAAATAGGTGAAGTGGTCAACATGTTCTATCACTTCACTCCCTATCACTAAGTTAGGAGTTGACGTGGTCCAGTCCTGTAGCAGCATCTTACATTTTGCAGGGGCGAATCGCATGCCAAACATACGAAGATTGCTGCTCAAGGTGTTCAGAAGACTCTGCATTTTGTCAGCATCCTCCCCTAACAGGACTATGTCATCTGCATATTCTAAGTCCATGAGACTATTCCCTGGTAACAAGTCGATTCCTAAGTCATACTAATACTAATAATACTATTTATTATATTACTCATGTGAATCGATTTACTCGTTTAGAACTGATATGACCACGATTAATTAATCTCACCACATGCAAATTTATGGAAGTAACAAAATCATTGAACTAATGGAAATTAAATGACTGTCCCACATTCAAAGAATATCATGGAGAATATCACCGAGAACCTGTGAGTGGAGACGTTCAGTTTGATGAAGCATGCTGAACCAAAAGTTGTCAATGAATGTGGTTGTTTCATTTCTGCCCCTTGCATTGAGTAATTCGTGTTTCAATGTAATGCATGCCAACAATGCACTCACTAGTTGAGATACTGAAACAGCCTGTTGGATCATAATTTCATCATGCCACAGTTGATCTCCCAATGACTACAGGAATTCGAAGTCTTCAGGAAATCTGCTCCACCTCAATGATAATTTATGCAGGAATTGATACATGTGCAGAATTTTAAGAAAATTCGCTTAACAACTTTAAAAGATATGCAAACCAGTTTCTGACGAAAAACATGAGGAATCCAACCGAAAAAAACATGCAAAAACGCCATGTCAAACACACCAATGAAGGTACACATACGGGAAGAGATAACAAAGAACTGATGAATTCATTTATTACACATATATTATTACAGTTCAAATGATACAAGTGTCGCGGAGTGGAAAACATCAAATTCGGTTCAGGTGATCAACGACAGATGAGTTTTCGGTAGAATGATGACTTCAGCATGTCTTTAAAGAATCGCATGCCACTGTGTTTTATTTGATATCAAAATGCCTCGAAATGACCTTGACTTCGACTGCAAGGGCGAGACTCGTGAACCAGTGGTAGTCGTAACATGTGTCGGAACGATGGAACATGGCAAAAATTGAGAATGAGTAATTAAATATGAAGTGGACGATTCTACCGCATGCGTCTCGGTCAGATGGCTGAATTGCATCATGATATTGATATAAAGTATATTACAATTTCAGTGCCAGATACTTTATCGCATTGTCCGAAGTTGTGCATGGGTGAAGGGAAGTGAGGAAACACAATGTGTTTTGATCGAGATGTCATCCTGTCACGGATGAATACTGAATCACTTTGTTGTAAACAAAGTTAACTCAGGTAATTTGGTGAAATTTGGCTAGCTGTTGTTCCGCTAATATATGTCCACTCAAACAACACAAAAAGCCCGAATTACCAATTGCATAGAAGCCTAATAGTGTGATTCGAATGTAATCAGGTGAAACACTGGCACACTGGTCAGTGATTAGTCAAAAATAATGTCGCTCACAGAAACATTATTTCATCGTGAGACATAAGTGGCTCTCAACACAACAGTCGTCATCATCACCCAAATTGTCGCACACACACAGTTTGTCCGCCTACACGCATTGACCACACAACAGGCTGGCCATGTTCGCTTCGTCATACACACTCTGCATCTCGCTGGCAACACACAATCTCAGATGAAGTGGAAGAAAGAGTGTAGAGGGAATTATTGAGTTATTTGAATAAGTGCACTGTGAGATTTATGTTGTCAAGCCAAGTACTGTCTAAGCTCACGTCGAGCAGTCAACAAAATACATGACATCAAATCACAGAAATACTCTGGACAATACATATGCGGCTAACATTGATTTGTGAGTGAATGTTAGAGTTAAGCATAGTTCATCATTTGGTTACTGTTATCAGAACGATGAACACAAGTATAGGAATATCATAAGACCGATGCCTGAGACATTTGGACGGTTACGTAAAATCCATAGTAAGGCAGACTGAGTTCATGCATAACCACAGAGTACCTATCAGTTGACTCATTCATGTGTAATC
The DNA here is from genome assembly GCA_944472135.2 of Trichobilharzia regenti. Classification (NCBI taxonomy): domain Eukaryota; kingdom Metazoa; phylum Platyhelminthes; class Trematoda; order Strigeidida; family Schistosomatidae; genus Trichobilharzia; species Trichobilharzia regenti. Next base: position 62,566,419 of record OX235267.1, read on the forward strand.
ATTGCAAAACATGGTAGCATGGGAAAAGCTTTATGGGTCATTTCCGTGTGATAAGGGCTCACAGTGTCCTACACTAATATCTAGTGATGACATTTCAATTCCAATTCATTGTTCATAATCCTGTCAAAGTGATCACACGCGGTACTCACTGACTCCCTTTGTATAACTCTAGTATTTCTCTAACACAAATCGACTTAAATACCTCGTCCGGATTACTAACTCGCTAGTTTTCTTGCCGGTCTCAAGCCCGGGTAAAGAAGAAGGGTTTGGGCGTGGTGCTAGCGACTCCACCCCTGTAAAACTCAACCAAATCGCTAAAGAAACTTCAGTGCACAAATATATTAAAAATTCTAAAAATATAAACAATAGTCTTATTTTTCGCTGGAATCGGGGAAGTGAAATGACGCAGGCTGGTGAAAGCCTTCGGGAAGCCGGTCAGCCGATGTGCCTTCTTTCGATGAAAGCAAAAATAAGGATGGGTACCTAGAATGTTCGCACAATGTAGGAAACTGGAAAGGTAGTCGCTGAAATGAGAAGGTACAGAATAGAAGTGTTGAGAGTCTGCAAAAGCAGAGGGAACGGAGCTGGAAGGCGCCAACTGTCAACTGGGGAGACAATAATCTATTCCGGTCACCCAGAGGACAAACACAAGCACACCGAGGGAGTGGCCATCATGATGTCACCAACAGCAGCCAAAGCTCTCATGCAGTGGGAAGCAATCTCTCCCAGGATAATGACAGCCATGTTCAACTCAAAAAGAAGGGAGCTTACAATCCATCCAGTGTTACGCGCCTACAAACGTCTCAGAACAAGAGAAGAAGGAGGCGTTCTACAGACAAATAGAAGCAATAATGGACAACGTCCCAAATGGCGATATCAAAATCCTAATGGGTGACATGAATGGGAAGCTAGGAGAAGACAATACAGGAAGAGAACTCACCATGAGTCGTGAGGCCATCGGTGAAATGAACGACAATGATGAACTCTTCTCAGACTTCTGCGTCTTCAATGATTTGGTGAGTGGTGGCAGTGTGTTCAAACACAAGGATATACACAAGGTCAGCGACATGGATTTCGCAAGTTGGAAATACCAAAAACCAGATAGACTTCATTTCATTCTGAAGAAAGTGGAGAAACAGCCTACTGGATACAAGGTTGAGGAGAGGAGCAGATGTGGGTTCAGACCACTATCTAGTACAAGGGACTTTCAAGGTGAAGCTAAAAGCCTCGAGGATAGCTGAGGATAGGAAGAAAGAAGAGACAAGACAAGGAATGGCTCTCATTGGATACTTGGAGGCTAATAGAAGAGGGGAGGACGGTGAAAGAGATAATGACAAGAGAAAGAGACGCTGAGCTCAACGTACACAGCACTGGACAACGAAGTGAAGATGAGTGCTGGGGAGGTCAAAAGACAATTCTACGACAATCTGGCCACTGAAGCTGAAGAGTCAGCAGGCAAAAGGGATTTGAGGACACTATATCAGATAACCAAATCTCTATCCTGGAAGAGAACAACACAAGCGAAACCTATAAAAGACAACCAAGACGACCCAAGGGAGAAAAACAGATTAAACAACGGGCGGATCACTTCAAAGGACTCTTGAACCGCCCATCACCTGCAACCCGTCCAGAAATACCAACAACAGCGCGCACACAATTGCAAGTTGACACCAATCCTCCAACGAAAGCTGAAGTCTTGAATGTAATCAAGATTCTGAAAGCTGGGAAAGCAGCTGGACGTGATGGAATACCCCCTGAAGCACTGAAAGCGGACCCAGAGACGACAGGAGATATGCTGACTTCATTAATGCAAATGGTCTGGAAGGAGTGAAAAGTGCCTACTGACTGGAGTAAAGGTTACCTCGTGAAACTACCAAAGAAGGGCGACTTACGCCTCACTCTGCAAGAACTGGCGAGGAATCATGCTCCTGTCCACGCCAAAAAATTCCTTAAACGCATCATCCTGGAGAGATTAAAGGACACAATGGAGACAGAACTCCGACCAGAACAAGAAGGATTCAGGAAACTCAAGCAAAACATATTCTGACCAAATTGCTACTGTACGCATCATCATCACAGAAAAAAGTATGGAATGGCAGTCAAACCTCTACCTCAACTTTATAGACTTTGAGAAGGCCTTCGACAGCGTTGACCGCGAAGTAATTTGGAAACTATTCGAGTACCTTGGCGTACCCCAAATGTTCATCAACCTTATTCAACAGCTGTACGACAACGGCACATGTCAACTGATCCGCAACGGAAAACTCAGCGAGGCGTTTGGAGTAAACACAGGAGTCAGACAAGGGTGTTTATTATCACCAATGATATTCCTAATTGTGGTGGACTGGATTATGCGTCAGACAGTGGAAACGAAAAAACAGGAATATCCTGGACCGACGCGAAGAACCTAGAAGACCTGTATTTCGCGCGTGGATGGTTTATATTTGCTGTCACACAAAATCGAAGACTTACAAGCGAAAACCGACAAACTCGTCTAAGAAGCAGCAAAGACAGGACTTCAAGTGAACATAGACAAGACAAAGGTGATGAAAATAACCAACCAACAACAGCAACAGAATCCAACGTCAATCACCATCAACGGGAGGGATTTGAAAGAGGTTACTTCATTCACTTATCTAGGGAGCATTGTCTCAACTACAGGCAGTCGGAACGGACGAGGATGTCAAATCGTGAGTCGGGAAGGCAGGCGAGAAACACATTATCAACCTGAAACCAAACTGGAAATCTTCGTCACTCAGCCAGCATCAACGACAAAATTCGGTCGGATTTTCAATACAAACGTCTAGTCAGTCAGTTCTTCTATACGGATCAGAAACTTGGCTGGCGGATCATAAAGAATATTTCCAACAGCCTGTTAAAGACCTTTGTCAAACAACAACTGTCTTCGCTCTATACTGAAGATCAGTTGGCCGGAAAGTATCACTGAAAAGAAGAAACTATGGGAACAAACAAAGCAAGAACCAATCGCCAACCAACAAATATGCAGGAGAAAGTGGAGATGGATTAGGCACTCGCGGGTGAGGAGGCTGCTGGGTGACATCGCACGTCAAGCCCTCGAGTGGAACCCGTAAAAGAAGCGGCGAGTGGGACGTCCAAGAGTGACGTGGAGAAGATCGTATGAAGAGGAGTTGAAAGAGTATGGACTAGCATGGATAAAGGTGAAAGTACAGCAGAAGACAGAAGCAAGTGGAAACGTGCAGTCGAAGCCCTATGTTCCACTAGGAACCCACAGGAACAACAAAAAAGTTTAATATATCCATTGTCTGCATTCTTGCTGTTCGAAACCACGTTCATCATTTTCTGTAGAAGATGTTCCTCTCAGAGATTGGTTGATTGGCTGAAACACTCGATTTTTTACTGCGAATAAGAATTCATTTCACTATCGATCTATATCATTAGATCGATGTTGATATGAACGGGAATGGACTGGTCAGAAGTGACGTAGAAATCTTCAGATGCAAAACGTGTTGAAAAAGGAATGTCTAGATTCACTCACTCACTCACTCACCGGAAAAGACCGATTAGAGCGAGCGAGAGAGAGAGGGAGACAGGAACTGTTGTAAGTGTGCATTTCCTACTAAGCTCAATTAATTTATTCCACTGCAAGCCGACTAGACTCATCAAATATTTTACATAAAGGAATACAGTTTTCGGAGCTCATCTGTCATATTTGGCATTCTATTCTTCCATCAAATAATATTCAGACCATCATTGAATAAATAGTATTCAGAGGAGATTTCCTCAAATACTTGAATCACAAATATACTGACAGATGCCTAAGACATTTGGACGATTATGTAACATCCGTAGTTAGGCAGACTGAGTTACTGCATAACCACAGAGTACCTATTAGTTGACTCATTCACGTGTAATCATTGAAAAACATGGTAGCATGGGAAAAGCTTTATGGGTCATTTCCGTTTGATAAGGGCTCAAAGTGTCTTACCCTCCTATCTAGTTATAATGTTGCACGCTCAATCGATTGTTCATAATCATATCATGGTGATCACACAGGGAACTCGCTGACTTCCTTTATATATCTCTTGTATTTCTCTCTCAATACTCAACCTCAATCCTAGTAATATTTCGCATTTCTCCAACATCAATGATGAACCATTGGAATCGTATATGTTCGGCTGAACCAGGAAGGTGTCAGTGTTCGTACTTCGTCTCTCACACCATTTCTAGCTAGCTCTCCATCTATGCACACCCATATTGAGGAATATAACTCCGTCACACACCACACTGTGTGGTTGTTTGGTGATGCATGCAGTACAGTGGATCGGTTGTTTCTGAAATCACTCATTCACAATTTTCGCCACATTCTCATCTTCTCACATATGTTCTGGCTGCCACTTATTCAACAGTCTCGCCCATCAGACTGAAATCGCGGTCATTCAAACACATTCCCCATATCATATTATCTTGTTGAATTGAGATTGTAGGTTGGTTCAAACTACACAGCTTGCCCCTCTCTGAATTAGGCTAGGTGAATGTCATATGCAAAAGCAGTATTACTTCTTGCATATTGGGAATCCTATGTATGATATGACAAGTGTTCTCAACAATAAATATATTTGTGTCTCGCACAAATGTCTGTGACATTTCATTCTCAATCACTGATTCGACTCCAAATAAATCGTCAGTCCCTCACAAGTATATCAATGGAAGAAAAATGTGTGAGTGCCTTGATATGATTACTAGCAATACATTTTGCTCGAAGCGTCATCGAATAATATTTCTGTGTACCACCTAGTGACTACTCAAAATAAAATCTTATCTATGATGGCTTCGACTCCAAACTTCGCTGTGTATGAGTGGCTGTGCGTTCTAATTGCAAAGCATGTGAAAATGAGTGCGAATAATAACTTAATGCGTGCTCCAGTGTGTGAAAAGCCTGAAAAGCTTTATACATCAAATCACCTGTCATATTGCATGAAACAACCCACTCATAAATCCGTGATTCACAAATTCACTCAATCCATGCTAGAGCATGTTGAATCACGCAGATGACCCGACTAGTGCATCACTCGTGATTTTTCTATTTTTATCGTCGCATCTGGCTAAATATATAAGCACCTGCTCCTCACAGATTTTCATCAAATAACAAGGAAACCGCCAACAAGCAGACATACGAGATGATGAACTGTGTCTTGTCAATTCTACTTTCTCTGTTGTTCTCTGTTTGCATGATGATGGGTAAGTCAATCTGTGAGTTGCTCTGTCAGTCGATCACACATCATCTCATTCGAATTCCAATGCATCCATTCGCATAATCACACGAATTACTGTCACCAAAATCGTCATGTCCATCATCTACACCGTCCTACTTATCACCATCAACATAATACTCGGCCAATATTAAATGAATCCGCCTCAGCTGTGGTGGATTTCACAACCCCAAAGTAACTATCAATATCGCAGGCGCAATCAGCATCTGCGTCAGATCATCAACGATCGCATTTCTGTAGCCATTACAGACGCAGATCCACACACACACATCGACTCATATCGACAGATTCTCACCGACAACCAGTCATGCACTACTTCGTCTATCCATACATACATACATACATTCATACAACCATCTCCTGAATGATGCTTATTGACTGATTTCACTTCCACTTCAACTTTATTTCAGCCGACGGTCAATCGAAAATATGTCAGAAAGTGAATGAGACCTGCAATGGGGACAATCTTTGTTGTCGTGGTCTTCTTTGTGATTGGAAACCATTAGGAACAGGAACCTAATTCCAATGTATGAAATTTGGACAAGCATGCAAAAGCGACTACGACTGCTGTCCTGATTATTACTGTCATTGGACATATGACATTTGTACGAATCAACCGTTCAATCGATTGGTACTTGTCAGACCAAATATCCTCGTGAAGTATACAGGAGAAAGAGTCGACGATGCACGTCACTACGGATCAATAAGAATGTTATCTCTGATTGACCGCTTGAAACGGAATTGACATTGTCAACTGTACTTCAGAAAATTGAAGGTTCTAGTCCACCCCAGTTCCTGAGTTTTATATCATTTGAACTGTAATAATATATATTTGTAATAAATAATTTCATCAGTTATCTTTTATAGCTTCACGTATGCGCACGTTCATTGTGTGTTTGTTATGGCGTTTTTGCATGTTTGCTGTTCAGTTGGATTCCTCATTCTTTTCATCAGAAATCCTGTTTACTTAATGGTAACAGTTAGTATCGAAACTGACTTAGAGAGGATGCAACTGAGTTTCTCCCTTCCTGGATTGTATCAGCTTGGTGCACTTGTATCGAGATGTTGTCATTGAGGTGGAGAAAATGAATAAGAGACTGATGTAATTCCTGTGGCATTCAGAAGTTCAGACTGTGAGATCATGCGTTGCATTTAGAAATTATTTTGTCACAGGCGGTTTCATTACTTCAGAGAATAAGTGCTTTGTTTGCATGCATTTCATTGAAACACGTGTTAATCAGTGAACGGGTGGGAATCGATATCACCACATCCACCGGCTTTTTTTTCATGCGTAATAAATTACAACCTGTTTATCCTCATTCACTTGTCTTCATATATGAAACATCCAGCTCATAAATCCGTGATTCACACATTCACACAATCCATGCCAGAGCGTGTTGAATCACGCAGATCACCCGACTAATGCATCACTCGTGGTTTTGTCTATTTTAATCGTCTTCTCCGGTATATATATAAGCACCTGCGCCTAACAGACCCTATTCAAATCACATTGAAGCCACCAACACGCAGACTGACGGGATGATGAACTGTGTCCTGTCAATTCTCCTTGCTTTATTGTATGTTGTGTGCATGACGACGGGTAAGTCAATCTCTGATTTGATCTGTCAGTCGATCACACATCATCTCATTCGAATTCCAATGCAGCCATTTGCATAATCATCAGCAGACCTAAATCACTGAAATCGTCTACACCGTCCTCCTCATCACCATACAACTCGACAAACATTATTTGCAGCTGCACCAGCGATGGTGAATTCCTAGCGCCCACATACCTATCAGCGTCGCAGTTACAATCCGTATTTGCATCAGATCCTCAGCGATCGCATTTCTGTAGCTAATACAGACGCAGATTCACATACACACATGCACTCATATAGACAGATTCTCACCGACATCCAGTCATGCACTACTTCATCTATCCTTACATACGTACATACATACATACATACATACATACATACATACATAGATACATACATACACACATACATACATACACACATACATACATACACACATGCGTTCACCCATCTTATGTATGATGCTTATTGACTGATTTCCCTTCCACTTCAACTTGATTTCAGCTGATGGTCAATCACAAGTATTTCGTTATATGAATCAGACTTGTGATTGTGATCATCGATGTTGCCGTTTCCTACTGTTTGCATTGTGCCCAGAAACCTGTTTCAAATGTATAGAAAGGGTGAAAAGTGCAGATACACCTACGAGAGTTGTTCGTATTATTACTGCCATGAAACATATAACAGGTGTACGGATCAACCGCCCAATCGAGTCGCACCTGCCCCTACACCTCTCCTTGTGAATACTACTGGAGAAAGTTTCGACGGTTCACACCCCAACACGTCACAGAAATTGTCATCTACCGTTGATCGTTCGAACCTAATTTGATATTTCCAACCCTGCGACACTTGTATCATTTGAAATGTAATAATATATGTGTGATAAATAAATTCATCAGTTCCCTGTGATCGTTTCACGCATGTGTACGTTCATTGGTGCGTTTGACATGGCGTTATTTTCATGTTTGCTTTCCATTTGGGTTCCTCATTTTTTTCATTAGAAATTCCGTTGCATTTCGGTTAACATTTTTGGGCGGATTTTGTTATACAGCTTCTCTTGTATCAATTCCTGCATTCATTATCATTGAGGTGAAGCAAAATTCCTGAAGACTGTTCAAATTCCTGTACTATTATGAGGCTGTCATTGAGAGATCAACTGTGGCAGGATGCAATTATGATCCCGCAGGTGGTTTCAGTGTCTCAACGAATAGGTGCATTAATAGATTGCGTTTCTTTTAAACACGAATTACTCAGTCCAGGTGACAGGAACGAAACAACCACATTCATTAACATGTGTTGGCTGAGTAAGCTTCATCGCCGGCAGGATACTTTTCGAAAGTGATTCTGTTTACAGGTTCTTATGGTCAAAATATACACACATGTACTAAGTACATTTCGACAAATGACGAATGACTACTGAAAACAATCATGAACACCATACACACGCTCACCTATTCTGAGAGTGCTCTCGATTGTTTTACCCTACAGGCACCGTGAATCACAACCTCCTCACAAGATTCACTCAAATAATCATAAAATCTGAAAGCATTGACATCACACGGAGAAATATTTCTCTTATTTATGGTCTGCGATGCACTACGTCACCAGTCTGGTTGAGGTGCGTCTGCTAACGATGACTAGTGAATATCAGTAGCTTCAGAAAGGGAGATGGTGAGTTCAGTTTCAATAGCAAACAAAATCATGGATATAATGCAACCAATATCAACTCAAACTAATTACCAGTGGAAAGTAGAATCGAGTGAAACACAAAATAAGCGGTAAGAATGGGGAGATCGGAGACCGAGAAGACAGTTATTTGTTGTGTGAACAGTTCACATTTTGATACATAGAAAAACAAAATTTATCCAACCACTTGGTAAACGAGGTATACAAACTTTAAAATATACATAATTATGTGTATACGCAAATATGTGTGTATATACGCGCATGCATCAAACGCAAGATATTCTGGCGACAAACTAACCAAGAACCAGTCGATCAGCAAAAAATTGGAAGAATAGTGAACTTATTGAGGAGACTGTTAAATGCCATTACAATCAATGAAGGTCACAGCTCGAATGGAAAGTGAATTGGAGCGACGAGGTGAAGATAAGCGCGATGGTGACATTGATGATAATTTTTTGAGTAGGTGGAGATGAGAGATTATGGTCTTAACTGAAAAGGACAGCAGAATGGAGAAATAAGTGTTGATGTTTTATGAAGCCATATATATTCCACTAGGAATCCACGTGAACAATAAAAAAAGGGGATTTATCCAAGAAGATATACACGCTACCGTTCACCTGACAACTCTCAAAGATTTAAGCGTTGATTATCAGTAATACAATACACAGAATTATTATAAGTACACTTCAGATCACAACTAGCTATGGTGTAGACAAAAAACGATTCGTCAGCCCGTTGCGTTACTTGCCTACCTGAATTTACATCGAGATTGTCAACCTAATATTCTTTAATTCTTGTCGTTTTAATCGTTCGATTATGCGAGTGGACTGACGAATTCCCTCACTCACAATTTTAATTTGATTGCAACCTACATTTCCACATATCCTAAGGACTACAGATACACAGCAGAATGCTTATTTCATTCTTCACATCGACCAGCACTGCGGTTCTTGATATACTCTAGATAGCCATTCTACTTCAAAATCCTCGATGAAGAGAAAGTATTGCTCAATTAACTGTGGCGAGAAATGTGCGATTTCCTAAAATGTTTTTTGTGCAAAATATTTATTATTATCATTCTCATCACTAATTTTACTATTTAAACTCAATTCACCCAACTCAGAATGAATGATACATTTGTGAACTGGAACTTTCATGGCTATACATGGGGGTGACATACTGTCTGTTGAGGATGAGGTCAAGTGCATGTTTACATTCGAGTCAAGTTGAAGTAAAAACGAGAATCAGATTGAAAGTGAATCGAAATTTGCTGAGTCTTTCCTCTTCTGCACTGTTAATAACTTGGAGACATTTGTCACTCGCTGTTATCATAATCAGTGTGGAAGGCGTGTCGAGGTGATGGATGACGTGCTCATCGTTTTCTCACAGGTGACCTGAGTTATCTGAAATCTATCTTGATTGAGGAGACGGTGATTTCAGTAGTCCGAGGATATTTTCTATTTGAATTTTCCCTCTCATAGTGTAAAAGCGTGAGAAAGGTGACATAGAGGAAGACAGGTGATCATAACATATGTGTTTCTATGAGGCTGGCAGGCAGGCAGGCAATATGTCCTCGTTCACACAAGACTCTGATAGTTCTCAGTGAATCTGGAAAATTTACCCAAAATCAGCAGTTATAGATGGAGTAACCCCGATCGAATATTTGTCCAACATTTCATGAATAATTGACTAAACCATTGGGGAACTAATGCATATAACATAGAATCATCAAATTAATCGGAATTCAATGACAGTCAGATATACCGAGGTGTCATGGGGATGATCCATGATAAAAAGTGAATGAGAACAGTCAGGTCGTAATTTTATACGCACAAACTGACGTCGATGAATGTGATGGATTCGTTTCCTCATCATGCACTGAGTAGTACGTGTTTCAATGTAATGCATGCTTACAATGCATTCATTTATTCAAATACTGATACTGCATGTGAGAATGTAGTTTCGTAACTCAACACGTGATCTCACTGTCAGAGATTCTGAATACCACAGGAATTCCATCAGTCTCTGATACATCATTTCCACCTCAGTGACAATGTACGCACGCGTCGATCCGAGTGCATCAGTATGATACAATCAAGAAAGAGAAAACCTCAATCGTATCCTCTCTAACTCAGTGCTAGTACTTATAGCTACCATAAAGCAAATATCATTTCTGAGGAAAATCCTTGGGAATCCTACTGAAGATCAAACATGCCGAATTGCCACAACCAACGCACAAGGAACGTTCAGACACGTGAAGCGATAACAGAGAACTGATGAAATATTTTATCAGAAATTTATTAACACAGTTCAAATGATACAAATGTCAGGGACTGAGGAGGACTACAAGCTAAAGTTTCTGAGGCGGAGTTGGAAATATTAATTTTGCTACTGGCGGCGAATAAGAGATAGCACTCCTTTGTGACACTTTGAGGTGTGCACCGTCGAATCTCTCCCCTGTTTTATTCACTAGGATATTTTGAATAGAAGGTGTGATTCGATTGGACTGTTGATCCGTGCACCTGTGATATGTATCATGACAGTATTAATAAGAACAGCACTCCTAGTCGCTTCTGCTTTCTTGTCCAATGTTCATACATTCGAAACAGGTTCCTGTTCCTAATGGTTTCCACGAAGGGCAACATGGATAGCCTCGCTCACAAATCTCATTGAGTTTCTGACATATTGGTTTCAGTCGACGGTCAAACGTCAATACGTCGAAAACTGAATGAGACTTGTGAGAGAGACTATCCATGTTGCCCTTCGTGGAAACCATTGGGAACAGGAACCTGTTTCAAATGTATGAACATTAAACAAGAAAGCAGAAGCGACTACGAGTGCTGTTCTTATTAATACTGTCATGAAACATATCGCAGGTGCACGGATCAACAGTCCTTGCGAATCACACTTTTTATTCAAAATATCTTCGTAAATACTACAGGAGAAAGAATTGACGGTGCACACCTCAACGTGTCACAAATGGCGCTATCTCTCATTGATCGCTCGAAACGAAATTAGTATTTACAAATCAACCTCACAAAATTGTAGCTTCTGGACCTTTTCCTCTTCTTTGTACGTAAGGGTTTCTCGTAGTGGTTTTTCAGTCGACGTCTTCATGTTTTGCATTTTAAATGACGCTTGCAGTTGATGAGCTGATGCAGCTTTTGCGAATTTTCATCATAATGTTGTATATATTACAGTTGCATGAATGTGTATACTCTCTGTCTTTGCGTGAAACATTTGCGAATTCCTTCAAACTCTTGAGATCAGTCAACAAAATCACTATGAATAATCGCACAAAATTGTATTCAGATTCCTGAAATCAATCCAGTAATCACCATAAGCAAGTAATCTGTATATGTGGTGAGTATTTCGGAATGGTTATGATAAGGATGACTCATCACTTGATACAAATTTACAGAGACGTTATTATTTGACTGAAGAGATTACCACAATCACATTTCAACCCACCTGCATCCGATTTAAAGGTTGATGGATGAATGAGATGGCTTTGAAACAAGCAGGTTGTGCATGAAACAGATAGGCTGCCTACCAGTATAATCACATCACGATTTAATGTCTGAGTGAATGTGGTTTTCAGTAGTATCAGATATCTTGTTATGGCCGATAGCTTGTCCCAACGTCTACATCTTCTGCATATGAGATTGGTGAATTATAGTTTACATTATATCTCAACATTTGTTGAGGCGTCAGGCGATTTCTGCGTGCACAATGAATTTATTATAATATTGGACGTATCATCATCGCTGTGTGGTGTACCAGTGATACAAAACAGGGAAGTATACGAAATTATTGAGAGAATAATTTTTCACTTTCAATTCGGTTCTCGTCCATGGTTCTAATCTAATGCAGATGAGCACTTTGCTTCAAGCTCATATTTCATAATCAACAATTACTCGTCGCTTCATTGACATTAGAATTCTGTTTCGTGATGTAACTTTCAAGTGGTGATTCTGCACACTAGTCACTTTCAATGTCATTAGCGGAAAAAAATCTCAACTGCGATTTCTTGGAAGCACGAAATCAAAATTCTGCTTCATTTGATGCATGACATCCTGTGAACTGAACAGGCTGGAATGAATGTAACGAGATGACTTTGGGTTGTAGACAAGAGAATAAGGAATAATTCAGCGTGTAATGATAGTAATAGTTAAATAATGATAATTATCATCATCATCAGCAATTATTACGTTGACATGTGAGACGATGACGGCTAATCTGTATGGTGAATAATTTGACACCACAGATAACATGGTTAGTGACTGGACTGGCAGGATTGTTGATCACTGATTTCGTGATTAAAAAGTTGACTCAATGGTGACATTGTCCATGGTTAGAGGAAATATTTCCTGTGTCACGTCAACGCTTTCAGATTTTATGATGAATTGAGTGAATCGCATGAGAGTGTTGTGATTCACAGTGGCTCACGGTAAATTAATCCAGAGCACACTCAGAATAGGCCAGCATGTGAACATATTTCCGTTCGAGATGTTGGCTTATACTCAAGGTAGATTACATGTGATAATATTCGAGTGGAGGCGTTTTGAATTGTGGACGATGTGGAGAATGGAGGAAGCGTGAGGGTGAACCACTTCTAAGTTGAGGTTGTGTGGTGGTGCATGTTGTGGATTGAAGATTCATGTTCATGTGCACACAGTTGGTTTAATGCTGCACACAGCGTATCTGAGTGAAATGTTCATCTCTGATGATGAGGCATGCATATTCATTCAAAAATGATAATTGTAAGCTGTATGCCTTCATTTTCCTGTGCCCAATGAAATTGACAGCAGCTTGACGAAATATCACTAAGTCTGACGAGCTGCCTGAGATGTAATATCTTGATATATCAGTGTTCACAAAAGTCATATTCATAGTCGCTTTCTTCCGCATGGTTATGTTAATTTGAAATTGAATCGCTCACCTTGACGCTGAAGTGTTCGTCTGGCACCCATGACTTGAGACAGTGATTGGTGCTGGTATTTCGATAAACGGTGTAATGCCAATTGGATTGATCAACTATTAAGCTACTGCGCTTTCAAATGAATATCTTGGTAAAATTCGAACCAATTAAATTGAATACAATTCTACATGTATAAATCTCAGTATTAATGAAATAAATATCTCCAGCGTTGTGTTCAACTCACCTCTCCGAACTTTCTTCATTGAAGTTTTCGATTCTGAAACGTTACTCATGTATGTACACGGATTTTCGTGATGGTTAATAATCATGCAAATCAGAATGAACAAAACTGTGTGAACATTGTGATCATTAATTGACGACATAGATGCACAAATATAAAAATTCGTATGGCTGAACAACTGCATCGTATTTTTCATAATATTCATTGCGAAATGAAACAAAATAATAAAACGACGATGATGTTATCTTTGTCGATTTGATTTATAAGTGTATCAATTTTCATCTTTCAAAGCTCCATGTAGGACTTGGAGTGAAAATAATTCAGAAGTGAAGCAATGACACTCCCATATTATCGGGGGTAATCAGAACTTGTTTTATTATCATTTCTAGAATTCGCTCGTATTTATACTTGACTGTTTCAACAAATATGTAACTGGTTAGTGCATAATTGGTTTTTTTGGGGGTGGGTGGGCTAAGCACTTGAAGGTCACTCAAAGGCACTGTGATTGGCAGATTGTTGCTTGCATAAACATTGTGGCTAGTATGGATTGTGCGTTACTGAAGCGTTGTGCAATGACTCCAGTTGAAAAATGAATAATATTCGGTGACTTTTGTTGGTGATTCTACTATGAGAGATAAAGTACATACGAAAAATATATTCATGCCGTCAACAAACAATAGATAATATGATGATGAATATAACGACTGTTGCCAGACAATCAGATGGCAGCATTTATTGAATTTGTTGGCTTGATAGAACTGATTCAGTCTCATGACTAGCGTAGTTTTGACGGCACTGAGATAGGTAGGCAGTCGAATATTTCTTATCTAATCATCAGTATATCTCTGACGTCTGCGTTGGTTTTCTCACATCCTGTGGATTTTTGAACAGAGTTTTCCTTTAACTTATTAAACACAGAAGTTGATACATTCTGACATAACCCACTCAACCTCTTCTCCTGCAATGTGCCAGTCTTGTTCTTCTTCTTCTGCTTCATATTTCTCCACTTCTCTTCACTGGACGTCTCAATCAAAGATTTTATCATGGTGCAAATAACATCGAAGTGTGTGAGAAGGGATATCAATATGCCTCTGACTCGACTAACTGACTTTGTCATTGATAGGCATATTATTATATACATATAAAGAAAAGGAGAGACATTTTTACAAGGTACATAAAATGAGTGAAAGCCTCATTCTGTATGATAACTATTGTATGATTTATAAGTATTCTTATTACCAATATAAGTTCCACGTAAGCTCAAAGAATAAACAGCATTGCGTGCCTATTTATTCTCATCAGCAGTATTAGGTAAAATAATATGCACATCGAAATTCATATATCATGTACGATAGTCAATTCTCCTATTTCACAATATGATCATAAGAACTCGTAAGCAGACTCACTCAAAAAGAGTATTCTTCCGATGACGTGTCCTACGAATTACATTAAATTGTTTTGAAAAGGTGAAGCTATGACTATCACTGATAGTTCATTATGTCTGGCAACTACATTATCGTCTGTTTTGTTAAATATTTGTGGTTTTATCTCGCATACGTGAAGCGACAAAATACGTTGAGTGCGGGTTATTCTGCACCAATATTTCTGCTATCAGATTATGAGATGGAAAGTTGTTTAGAAGGGTGTACTCCCTTCCTTATATGAAAGGTGTACATATGTTATGAAAACGTATTACACAACGTATATGCTGCATTGTTAGCTACACGTAAATAGATATAGACCACTGGATATGACAAAAGACTTATCTCGAATCTCCCCAGCAGAATGATGAACTTGGTTAACAGTGTAACCGTCATGTTTACGTGAATTATTGTAACTTCAAAAAGACAAGACAGGGGCGCAAATGTGTTTTATTGCAATATATGACAAAAATATTCAGTCGGAGCACACTGTTTGTATCACACCACCACATTATTGTCTCCTACATCTTCATATGGGAGATTTGCTGAGGAAATTTATCGCAGCTATGTTCAACTCACCAGCCACAGGATATAATATTCTGATATGAATATGAAAGTTTCCCATTGATGGGCTTCTACGCAGGAGATGGGGTTCGAATCTTCCTTAATTCATGCAGATGAATGAATCTCAGAAATAAGCCGATTCCAACTAAATGATCTTAAATAATTTGATATCACACACTGTCAACTGATTCGTCAAAAAATTGTAAACTACAAAATATATCACTCTTTCTTGTTCTCACTTACAAGTGAAATATCCACATCAGACATCCCAGTCAGTCAAATTCTTGCTACATCTACATAAGCATGTGCATGTCTGTCACTCAAAGCAAAACAACAGCTAGAGACAAAGTGGCGGTTCAACAAACATTAACTGCAGCTCTCAGCAGGTGGAATACACAAAACCCAAACACATCCTCAATAGTTCCACTCAACAATATTGTCAAGCATTTTCGATGGTAAGAAATCCATTTTGAAAGATTGATTTTGCAGGGGATGAACATTATGTAAATGGAGTTAAGAAAAAATTTGATATCTGCGCATAAAAGTGAAAATCATCACTCCAGTAAATATCCAATCAAAATGACGACTACAACTACAGTCTGTTTCTGTGCACAATTGGCCAGGCATTGTCTCTCGAAATAGATGTACCATAGGATTCATTGTATTCCAAGCCTCATAAAGCATTCTGTCATCAAGCATTAGGCATTTATTTTCGAAGTCTCTTTCAGTCAGATAAGAGAAATCTAATTGGTGATCGTATTGATTTGATAGAGCTGCAAACTCACAAACACGTGTTCAACTGACACGTTCACAAAACCCACATACTATCGTATTGAATCACGCGGATGACACAAATGCTCCGTTACTCGTGATTTCCTCTATTCCCATCATCTAATCTGACTAAATGTAGGCACTTCCTACTCACATGTACACATCAAGTCACATCGAAATCACAAACAGACAAACAGTTAGACAGACTGAGGAGATGATATATTGCAGTCTGACTGTTCTCTTTCACGTTGTATTTGCCGTGTGTTTTCGTGAATTGTGAGTGAATCAGTTAATTCGTCGGTCAATCAGTGGATCACACATCACATCACTCCAGCGATAATCCATCCATCGGCATATTCACTACACAGTCATCACCATGATCGTCAAATCCAGCATCACTTACACCATCACCATCATCGTCATCATCATTGCCATATAACTTAAATAAAATAAGCTGACATAGCCGTTGTAATATCTGCCAAAACCAAGAATATTGGTGAGCCTATGGAAAATCCTTCAGTTTTTCTGTAAGTGTTTCACCATTGAGTGTCGGTTATTGCTCTACAACAAACAGTACAAATATTCTCAATTATTTAAGTGTGTATTCCTTACGTGTGAGTACAATTTTGACTTATCTGAATAGATCTCAAGGCAGTTCACAATGAAGCCTCATCAATACAAGTGCGTTAATTACGGTTGTATCATACAACATGCCAATAATGTATCGCCTCGTCGATGACGGGAAACACACAAAAGAGGGATTATGTAACACAGTCCTCATAATTATCCACATCTCATACTGAAAGCATCATTTCAAATGCAAAATCTTCCGAGGTCAAATGAAAACCGAACACGAGGAAACACACAAACGACAGTTCAGTTAACGTACACACACGTGGAACCATAACAGAAAAGTGATGGAATTCGTTACACGAAAAATATTCAGTGAGTCAGTTTTTAATGGTTTTATCAGTTACTTTGATTTTTAAGTAGTCTTAAATATTTATATAAGGAGTAGCTAAATTGTCGCCGTGTTAATTTAATCATCAAACAATTCAAGTCTGTAATATCATCGCTGTTTGGAATATTGTTGGTGTTGCTTTCATTACTATCGATATTTCACTGACAGCAAAATGAATTAGAAATACTCCAGTCGATTGTCATTTCTTCTATGTGGGTGAGAAACGTGCGCTTTGCATCAGGAGATACATTTGCAGCAGGAAACTACAGATTATTATAAACGACTGCCTTCACTGTCTCCATATCGAATACAAAATGGTGAGAAAGAGTAAGGAACACGAAACTCTAACGACAAACTAACCAAGAACCAGTCGTTAAGCAAATATGGAGTAGAACATGGAGATGGATATAGAAGATATTGAGGAGACCGTTGAATCGCATCGCACTCAATGCAGGTCATCGCTCTAGCAGTAGATGAATGGTAAGAGACTAGGTGGTGATCAGGGCGATGACATGACGTTGATGAGATTGTTTTAGTAAGACAAGACGAGCGATTATGGGCAATAATGGTTTTAACTGAAAAGGACAACGGAATACAGAGCGATGTGGAGATGTGTTGTTGAAGCCATATATTCCACTCCGAATGCAATCGAACAATAATAATAGTGCATTTATCCAGAAAGAAATACACGCTACCGTTAATTGTTGTTCACCGTTCACCTGACAATTCTCAACGAATGAAACTTTGATTATCATTATGGGCAAATTTTGTTTTGATAAAGTCTCACAGTGTTATACAGTAATGTTTACTGATGACGTTTCGAGCACAATTTATTGCTGCTCATAATCATATTAAGGTAATCACACGACTTCCTAAATTCATTTATATAGTTCCATTGTTTTTCTCTTGATTTTCACTTGATTTGATTGGTAATAGTTATTTCCATATTTCAGGTATGAGTAATGAGTCATCCCTATTGTATGTGTTGGGTATAGACTCGATGAACAAGGATTCAGTAATCAACCTCTCTCTCCACCTACCTAGATTACTTTTTAGAATTTTAACCCTCTCCCACCCACCATGCCATTGTGTGGTTGTGTGTTAGCGCATGCATTGCAATTGCTGAGCTTTTTTCTAAATTACTTATCTTCTCGGCGTCAACCATTCTTACCTTAGCTAAATTCTTATGTTCTGACAATCTGACTACCCCTGACCTACTAGTTTGACCCATGTAGTTGACCTCACTAACAGTCATTGCATGATATTTTGTAAATAATATTATTTTAACTAATTGGGTCAACTGGGTCCTTTAACCTACAGAGCTTGTCCCTGAGTGAGTTGGTAGGTTTAAATGCCACCCTAATTCCTATTTTATTCAGAATCCTACGTAGTGTATCAGATGTCCCTTCTTTATATGGTATAATATTGGATGACTTATATTCTCTCTTATCTATGTTATTATTACTAGTTCCATAATTACCTTTATTTTGTTTTTGGCCTTTAATGATCTTTCTAATGAATTTTATAGGATAGTTATTCAACACCAACGCTTCTTCTATCTGTTTTAATTCATCATTTAGGTCTTTTTTGTGCTACTTAGTGCCACTGCTCAGTTTGTTAAACATTTAACTAAGCCTGCCTTAACAGTTAAAGGATGAGACGAATTAAAGTCTTAATATCTATTACAGTGCGTTTGTCTTCTATAAACACTAGTGTGTAGTTTGCCTTCTTCTATTCTTTTTATCTTACAATCTAACATAGCTAATTCTCCTTGTTCATTTTCTGATTCAAATGTGAATTTTATTCCCTCAACTTGTGAGTTTATATGTGTCAAGAAGCTAGAGATGTGTTCTGTTTTTAACACTGTGAAAGTGTCATCCACATATCTCCACCATATTTTCGAAGTAGGGTTAAATGTATTAAGGGCACTATTTCCCCAGCTGTCCATAAATATGTCTGCTACGATAGGGGATATTGGTGATCCATCGCATTGCTACACCTTCTTTTTGTCTATATATTTTGCCATGGAACTTAAAGATAGTAGATGTGAGGCATAACTGAATCCTAAAATAATTTCTTCAATGGACAGCTTTGTCCTATGACTGAGTTCAGCATCCGCAGTTAATTCTTTTTTAACTGCTTCTAAGGCCATATTAACTGGTATATTAGTCTAAACACTAGTTATACCAAAACTAACCATTGTTTCATCATTCGCTAGTTGAAGGTCATTTATTTTATTTTTCATCTCATATGAATTAGTTAATCTAGAGTTTGAACGATTTCTAATGGGACATATTATTAGAGCTAAGTGTTTTGATAATTCATACGTCGGGGTATTTCTAAAATCTACTATTGGTCTTATGGGGTAACCTGGCTTATGTATTTTTATAGTACCATATATTCTACTAGATTATTAGTTTTAGGCATTAAATTAAACCATTTAGACTCACCCAGTGATGGCTTCATTCTGCGTATTAGTTCCACTGTAGATTTCTTAACCTCATTCATTATTGTATCTACAGGTTATTTAATTTCCTCATATGGACTCGTTTGAATATGTTCAGTAACCTTTTTGATGTAGTCAGATTTATCCAAAACTACGGTGGCACTTCCTTCGTCAGCTTTTGCGATGACAATGTTTTTATACTGTTTAAGACTAGTTAAAGCTTCCCTTTCCGGTTTTGTTAAGTTTGATTGTGTTTTCTTTTGATTTTTTAGGGTTAATGCACATTGTGTTCGGACCTGTTCTGCTGTTTTCTTATCTATTGAACTTAGTGCTATTTCTCTGTTAGGAATGACATCCTCTGGTTTTAATTTATTAACTGTTTCGTTGAAATTTAGTCCTTTTTCAGTAAACATTACTGTATAACACACACACTGTGAGACTTTATCAAAACAAAAATTTACCCATAATGTTGAATGACCTACCTACCTAAATTTCCAACGAATAAGTTCAACCTAATATTCTTTATTACTTGTCGTTATAATAATCTGATTATGCGAGTGGACTGCAAACTGCACTCTCTCATAGTTTGAATTTGATTACAATCTACATTTTCACATTTCTTCGGGACTAAAGATAAATACCAGAAGGCGTGTTTAAATATTCAGATCGACTAGCACTGTGGCACTTGATGTACTCGAGATGGCTGTTTTGCTCGGAAAACACTGATGAAAGGACACTATTGTGTAAGGAAGTGCTGCGAGGAATGTGTAATTACAAAAAATGTTTTGTGTAGAATACAGCAACTGTTGTTATTTTCATCACTGGCATTACTAGTAATCCTCAATTCACCCACCACAGTATACACATATTCAATCATACACGTGGTGATTTCAAATTCATGAGTCAAGTAATTGCCATTCAGGCTTCTCGCATATGTCAACATTTAGGACAATCATCACCGGCTGACATTTCTTATTTGGAACGTGAGAATTCGCTTTTGAACGAATAATTCATCACCTAGAATTCCTACGGCGATAGATGGATGACATACTATTTGTTGATCATGGAATATGAGGATGAGGCTAAGAGCATTTTGACATTTTTGTCGAGTAGAAGCAAATCCGAGAATCAGATTAAAAGGGAATCGAAATTCGTCTTAAACTGTCGTCCTCTGCACTGTCCATATCTCAGAGGCACTTGTCAGTCATCGTTATCATAACCAGTGGAAAGCGTATCAAGATGACGGATAACGTGTTCATCGTTTTCGCACAGGCTATCTGAGGTATCTGAAATATATCTTGAGTGAAGAGATGGTCAGTTCAATAGTTCAAAGATATTGGATATTTAAATTTTCACTTTCAGTAAGGAAAGTGTGGGAAAGGTGATATAGAGGAAGACAGTTGAATGTGACACACGTGTTTATATCGGGCTGGCAATATTATGACGTTAACAAGAGACTATGTTTATTGTCGTCGAATCTAAATGATCTATTCAAGACGAGTGAATCCAGATGGAATATCGAAGTTCGCATATATGGCAAACATTCCAAGAATAATTGATTCATCAATCAGCAGACGATTTCAAATAAATAGGAATCATAACACTTCAAAAAATTCAATCCCAGTCTATTTTGTCTGAAGTTTTTTGAGTAATCTTACCGACAACAAATCAATTGGAACGATCAGGTTGTGATTTAATACGCAGTTAATTTTCCTCGATGAATGTGGTGCACTGTGCAATACGTGTTTCAATGTTATACTTGCTAGCAATGCACCCGTTAATTTAAATACTGAAACCGCCTGAAAAATTATGATTTCGGAATGCAACACTTCATCACACAGTTCGAGTTTCTCAATACCACAGGAATTCCATCAATCTCCAAAATACCTCTCAGATATCAATGCCAATCTACGCACGCCGCAATACGCCTTCAGCAGTATGGTAAAATCCAGGAAGGGAGAAACGCAATCGCATACTCTCTAACTCAGTTTTCATGCTAATGGGTACCAAATCCAAACATGATTTCTGTGATTTGAAAAACACGAGGTATACAATTGAAAAGCGAACACGCGAAAACGTCATTTTAGACACACCAATAAGCGGGCACATACGTGAAGTGATAACATAGAACTGACGACATCTTTTATCACAAATATGTTAATACAGTTCAGAAGATACAGATGTCAGAAACTGAGGAGGACGACAAGCTGGCATCTTTTGAGGCGGAGTTACAAATAATAATCGGGTTTCAAGAGGTCATTGAGGGAATATATTCTTTGTTACATGTTGGGACGTGCATCGACGAATCTTCATTTTGTAGTATTGGCGAGATTAGGTGTAATGGCAGGTAGGAGACGGTCGGGAGGATGATCCGTACACCTGTGAGATGTCTCATGGCAATAATAATAAGAGCAACACTCGTATGTGTATCTGCACTTTTGACCTTGTCTATACATTGGAAACATGTTCCTGGCCCTACTGGTTTCCACGCACACAGTAGAGAACGGCAACATCGATGATCATAATCATAAGTCTGATTCACATTACGACACATTGGCGTTTGTATATCAGCTGAAATGAAGATTATGTGTATTCATGTATGTATATTTGGATGAATGAATGGATGGATAGATGAGTGACTTAGGGCATGACTGCGTGTCATTGGGAATTCTTCGATATGTGTGAATAACTGTATTTGTATGGATCTGAGTCTACCATGTTTGCAGATATGAGGTTGTTGATAATGTGATGCAGATAATTCATGTGCTTGCGACGCTAATAGATATATAGGCGTTGAGAATTCACCATGGCTGCTGCGAAAGCCGATAATGTTGGTCGTGAGGCATGGTAACGGTAATTAGGATGATTGTATAGATGAAGATGCATATGATTATATTTTCGTGATAGGGCAGATGGGACAATTCACTGATTGACTTACCCCTCGTCATGCATACAGCGTTTAATACAGCAAGAAGAATCAGCAGAAAACAGTGCACCATCTCGATTGTCTGCTTGTTGGTGGCTTCGGTGTGATTTGATAAAGAAATCTGAGGAGTAGGTGTTTATATGTAGACGGAAAAGTTGATGAAAATGGAGAAAATCACGAGTGATGGATTATTCGGATCATCTGCGTCATTCAACATCCTTTGCGTGGATTGAGTGAATCTGTGAATCACGCATTTGTCAGTTTGATATTTCATGATCAAAGATATAAATGAAGTAATTGTTTAGGACAAAACCACCCACTCGATCAAGCATCACATTATAATTCTCAGTCACTGTGGCATTATTTGCAATCAGAACACACACACACTCACACACACAGAATTTAAGAATCGACTAAGTGATTGAGAATGAAATACGGCATACATTTGTGCAAGACAATTTGTACGTATTGACGAGGGCACCTGTCACCAACGCACATTCACTCTTAGTTTAATGAATAAAAAATGCTCCAGTTGATTGTCACTTTTTCAATATAGGTCAGAAACTTGCACTGTGCATTACGAAAAAAAATTTCCAGAGAGCCACTACAGACTGTTAGAAACAGCTGCTTTCGCTGTCTTCATATCGAATACAAAATATTCTGAAAGCGCTAGCAACGAGAAATTATGGTGACAAACTAACCAAATAACAATTGTTCAAAAAAAATGCTCTAGAGTCTGGAGGTGAATGAGACACATATTGAAGAGATCGTCGAATGGCATCGTTCTCAATGCAAACCATCGCTGTATTGGAAGGTGAAAAGGGAGCGACGAGTTGGTGATGGCTGAGAGGGTGATAATGATGAGATTGTTTTAGTAGTAGGAGATGGAAGATTATGGACAATGTTGGTCTAAACTGAAAAGAAGAGCAAATACAGAGCGAAGTGGAGATTCGTGCTTGAAGCAATATATTCCAATCGGAATCCAACCAAACAATAATAACTATAGTAGTACATTCATTCATGAGGAAATACACGCTACCGTTGAGTGTTGTCCACCGTTCACGTGATAACTTGCAACGAATGAAGCGTTGATTATCACTAACATAATACATATAATTATTATTAGTATACATGAGATCACAACTTGATATTGTGTGGACAACAAAAGATTGATCAGGTGTTTGATTGGCTTATCTGAATTTTTTATACGAGTCAGTCGAACTTATATTCTCTGATTCCTGTCGTTCCATTCATTAAATTGTAGTAGTTAGCTGACTAATGTAATCATGCCTACTTGAATTGGATTGCAATCTAACATTGTATATTTACTAGTGACCACAGAAGGCGTATTTCATTCTTCAGATCGACCAGGACTGCAGTTCATAATGTAGAGTAGATGGCTGTTTTACTTGGAAAACCTCAGTGGAGAGAAAATAGCGTACAAAAAACTGCTGCAAACACTGTGCAGTTTCCATGAATATATTGTGTAGAATACAGTGGCTTTTATTATTTTAATCACTGACATTACCATGTATCCTCAATTCACCCGTCTCAGTAAACACAAATTCAATCATGCAAATGACACATTGTTTGTTGATCATGGCATATGAGGATGAGGCGAAGTGCATGTTGGCATTCGAGTCGAGTAGAATCAATAGCGAGAATTGAGACAGTAAGTTAATCAAAATTTGATGAGTCTTTTATAATCTGTTCGTATCTGCAAGACATTCGTCAGTCACACTTATCAAAACTAGTGTGGCAGCCGTATCAAGATGACGGATAAACTATTCATCGTTTTTGCACAGGTTATTTGGGGCATCTCAAATATACCTTGATTGGACAGATGGAGATTTCAGTAGTCCGAGGATATTTGTTATTTGAATTTTCACTCGCATGGTAGAAAAGCGTGAGAAAGTTAATACAAGTGGGAAGACAGAGTTGACATATGTGTTTATTTTGGGAAGTCAATATGTTCACGTTCACAAGAGATTCTGGTAATTCTCACCGATATTGGATGATTAACTCACGATAGGCGAATAGAGATGCAGTAACTAGGATCGAATATTTATCCAACATTTCACGAATATCTGATTCATCCATCAGTATACGAATGAAAATTCCAAAAATCATCAGGCTTATCGGAATTCATTGACAGTCAGTTTTCTGGAGTCTTTCCGGGAATATCACTGAGAACCAGTTAATAGGAACGTTCAGGTTGAGTTAGGCTAATCACGTGATAGGTGTCGATGAACGTGTTGATTTTGTTTCTGCGTGAGTAGTGCGTATTTCGAAGTAATGCATGCAAACAATGGACTCATTCTCAAACCGCCGTTGGAATTGAAATTTTGTCATACAACAACTGACCTTACAGTCAGAGAATCCCAATACCACAAGAATTACATCAGTCTACAATAAAATTTTTTCACTTCACTTCACTTTCGAAACGAATGCTGCAGTATGATACAATTCAGGAAGAGAAACACTCTATCGCATCCTTTCTGACTTAGTTATTGTACTAATATTTACCAAACAGCAAACACAATTTCTGATCAAAATGCATGAGGAATCCAACTGAACAGAAAACAGGCTAAAATGCCATGTAAAACAAATCAGTTCTCATCAGAAATATCTTATTAGAGTTTATTTGATTCTAATGATACAAATCTCAGTATTTGGAGAGGACTACAAGCTAAACTTTCTGAGTCGGAGTTACAAATATCAAATTCGTTTCAACCGTCCACCGTCGAATCTTTCTCTTGTAGTATTTACCACTACATTAGGAATAGCAGGTACGAATCAAGAGGCCGGTTGATCCATACATCTGTGATATTTATCATGACAGAAGAAATAAGAACAACACTCGTAGTCACTTCTACATTCTCGTCTGATGTTCATACATTTGAAACTGATTTCCACGCAAAGAGTAGGGGAGGACAAAATGGATTGTCTCTCTCTCATAAGTCTGATTCAGATTGCGAGAAATGGACAATTGATTGTCAGCTGAACTAAAGAGTAATTCAGGCGTTCATAATTAGATGAATGAATAGATGGATATAGGGATGAATGAGTACATGTCTAGTTGTATGTTAGAATCTGCCGATATGACTGAATAAGTTCGAGTGTGTGAATCTGCGTCTGTAATGGCTACAGAAATGCGATCGTTGATGATCTGATCCAGACACGGATTGTGACTGCGATGCTGATAATTATGTGGGCGTTGAGAATTCACCATTGCTGCTGTGGTAGCTGATTATTTAGGTCGAGTGGTATGTTGACGTTGATGAGGTCAATGGTGTAGTTGATGACGGAAATGACAATTTCGGTGATGATATTTTCATGATCATGCAAGTACATGCATCGAGTTTAGAATGAAAACATATGTGACTGACCCACGGACCACCCGTCACCATCCACAGTAGGAACAATACAGCAAGGAGCTTATATACAGCCAGACAAGATGATGAAAATAGAGAAAATCACGAGTGATTCACCAGGCAGGTCATTTACGTGATTCAACATGATTTGCGTAAGGTGCATAAAACTGTGATTTACGCATTTGTGGCGTTGTAATTTCATGCGATATGATCGAAGATGTAAATGAACTAATCGTATAAGACAAAATAACCCACCCGAGCACGCATCAAATTAATATTCTCACTCACTGTCACATGCTTTCCAATCGAAACACACACACACACACTGAATTTAGGAATTGACGCAGTGTTTGACTTCAAAATTCGCTGTGTGTGAGATTGAGTGTTTTGTTTCAAAGACTGTGGAAAGGATAGAGAATAATACTTTGATGCCTGCTCGAGTAGGTGTTTGATCCTGAAAGGCGTTATTCATCAAATAATCTGTCATATTGCATGAAATATCAAACTCACAAATCCATGATTTACAAATTCACTCAATCCTCGCTGGAGCATGTTGAATCACGCAGATGGCCTGACTTGTGCATCACGCGTGATTTTCTCTAATTTCATCATCTTCTCTGGCTGTATATAAGCACCACCTCTTGGCTTATTTTAATCAAATCACATCGAATCCACCAACAAGCAGACAGAAGAGATGATGTAACCTGTTCTCTTTGCTGTATTGTTTGCACTTTGCATGGTTACGGGTAAATCATCCATTGAGATGGACCGTTTTCAATCACATATGTTGTCATTCTAATTCCGACGCATTTACTTGCATGATCACGAAAATATCATCACCGAAATTGTCATTTCCGTTATCATCTACACCATCAGCCTCATCAACGTCAACATACCACTCGACCTACATAATCAGCTACCGCAGCAGCCTACATAATTTTCAGCATCGCAGTCACAATCCGTGTCTGGATCATATCATCAACGATCGCATTTCTGTAACCGTCACAGGCGCAGATTCACACACTTACACTTATTCAGTCGAAAGTCAATTGCAAATTTGTTGGAAACTGAGTGAGACTTGTGAGAGAGAAACAATCCATTTTGTCCTCCGCTAACGTGCTCATGAAAACCATGAGAACAGGAACCAGTTTCAAATGTATGAACGTTGGACAAGAATTTAGAAGTGACTACCAGTTTTGTTCATATTATTACTGTCGTGATAAATGTCACAGATGTAGGGATCCATCATCAAATTCATTCATACCTTACATTTCAGATATCCCCTTCAATAGTACAGGCGAATGATTCGACGGTGCACTCCCTGACTGGTCAAAACTGTGTTATGTATCACTGACAACTCGAAACAAAATCGTTTCTTGTTGTCCTGTGCAGTTCCTGATATTTGTATCATTTTAAGTGTAATAATATGTTTCTGATAAAAATTTCATCAGTTCTGTGTTATCGATTCACGTATGTCTACGTTCATTTTGCGTTTGTTATGGCGTTTTCGCATGTTGGCTTTTCAGTTTGATTTCTCATGTTTTTCATCAGAATTTGCTTTGCATTTCGATTATTATTATTAGGCGAAGTTTGATATTTGTTATTACTGCTTCACTTGCATCAACGCCTGCATTCATTATCATTGAGGTGAAGCAGATTTCCTGAAGACTTTTCGAATTCCTGTAGTATCGTGAGGCTATTCTTCGAAGAACGACTGTGGCATGAAGAAATTATGATTCCACAGATGGTTTCAGCATCTCAACGAATGAGTGCATTGTCAGCATGCATTACATTGAAACACGTTCTACTCACTGCAAGAGGCAGAAATAAACAACCACATGCATTGACGTCTGTTGGCTTCCTCAGAGTGAACGTCTCCCCTCACCGGTTCTCGGTGATAATTTTAATGATATTCTCCGGAAAATGGACAGTCACTGAATGTGGATTAGTTCAATGATTTTTGTTACTTGTATAAATTCGCTTGTGGTTGGATTACGTAATCGTGGTCATATCAGTTATGAACGAGTAAAACGATGAATATGAAGTTATATAATGACAATTGATGTGCAAAAATGGGGAAAACACGATATGAAATTGTGCAATTATGTTTCAATTTGATATCGCACAACACTTCAAAATCGGAGATATAAAAGAAAACATGATAAAGGAATTCCATGTTCAAATGATTTGGATGTTTCAAGAGCTCATAATCATCACATGATACTTTCTATTGAAATAACTATGCAGGTTTAGAAAAGAGTAGGACAGGTATCGGATTGTGCTAATTTCAACGAACAATAATGTTCCTGTATATCTGTATCAAGTGCTTCGTCATCTTTATCATGAACAGATTGGAGGGCGTATCAAGTTTAGGGACTACTGATTTACTGTTATCGTTAATGAAGCTCTATGTCGTCGGAATGAGAGTACGCGAGCTGAAAGTCAAGACTTCATCTTATCACTCACTGAACCTCTTCTCGTGCAATGTGCTTTTCCGTGTATTGCGCCCACTCTTTGTCTTCATCATTCACCACCTCCTTTCACTGGACTTCTCAGTAAAAGATTTCATCATACTGCATAGAACATGGTATTCTGTGAGAAGGTGAGGTCAGTGCTGTGTATTAGAGTTGACTGACATTGCCGTTGGTCAGCATATTAGTTGTTGCGAGTAGTTACCTAAAGATGTCTAAATTATCTGTATGGGCAACTGCTTTCGCCTCGTATCTCTTTCGATAAATCCAATAGACATTTCATAGGAATTCATGCCTATACGACAACATTTCAAAATTCTCTCTCATCATATTCACGATACATTCTGTGTGAAGAGGTAAATGTCACGTTGTATCTCATAAACATTCGAAATCAGTGACTGATCTGCAAAGTATGAGGAGAGATTGTGATTGCATTTTTACTTATGAGAATATCTACTTTTATTTTCTAATGTATCGCTGACTGTCCGTTTCTGTTATTTAACTAGTTATTTTTTATTGCATAAACTCATTTGAAGCTTTACAAGGGGAAACATGTTCGCAATGTGTATTATTGAGTGGTCAAAGCTTTATTTTGTGTCATATCTACCGTTTAATTTGATGGTATTCTTACTACCAATATTAATTTCTCCTCAGCTGAGATAATCATAGGACTTCATGCCAATTTCTCCTCATGAACAGTTTTATGTGAAGTAACACAGATATCCAATTTCATCCATTATATGAATACATAAATATGTTTCGTAATTTGCACTCAGTCACTAAAGAAATGGTGTTCACATGAGACTCTCTGGATTACTTGTATCATATGTACGTTGAATTCCACAGATGGATTCACGTCTGTAGAATGTCTTGATCAAAATGTTTTTCATAACATCTACCGGAGTGACTCTCTTTCATCTGTCGAAATATATTTAGTCCATGTGTGCATGCGCAGATGTTGACCTTATGAACCTGAAGATAACATCACTTTTGAAGAGTATTAAGCCGATGTTGTGTCACACAGAGATTCAGTAAATTCGACGAATATCACATATCCACAACACCCACTCACATTTTGACGGCAGAACTTCTTTACGGAAAGAAATTCTCTCAGTCATATTGTACGTCTGTTAACTGCCGAGAGTCCAGAATATGCTGCAACTGCATATTCTTGAATTTCAATAAATGTCTGAGATTCTACCTGGCCTAAGTGAGGCGACGAAATCAAACGAAGGCACGTTGTTCTGCACCAATGTTTGTTTTATCCAGTTATTAGAGGGGATGTTGTTTAGAAGGGTGTATTTCATTCCTAATAAGAGAGGTGTACATATGTTTTGAAAGGTTACTCACACGAATTATATTCTGCATTGGTAACTACACTTAAATAGGCATGCAGCACTGAAGATGACAAAGGAAGCTTGTCGCTGACTCTGCATTGAATATCAAATGGTCAGAAAGAATCAGCAACGAAGACCCTGGCAAGAAATTAGCTAAGAAACTATCACACACCAAATATGAAGGAGAAAATAGAGATGGACAGAGCAAATACTAAGAAGACCATCGAATGACATCGCGCTCAGTGTAGGCCATCGCTCGAATGGGAATTAACTAGTCGATCGTTGATGCCAGGCTGACATCAGGGCGATAGTCTCAAAATGAAGTAACGACAGATTACAGACAGTGATAGATCAGCTGAAGAGGACAGCAGGAAGTAGAACAATGTAGAGACGAGTTTTCTAAGACCTATATTACGCTTGGAACCTAGGCGAAGAATACTAATACTACATTCAAATGGCATACCCTAATCCAGGAAGAAATACATGCCTAAGTTTATTGTTGCTACGTTCTACCTGCCAAACCTTAACGAATAAAGCGATAACTATTGTAAACATAACAAATATTTTTACACAGAAGATCACAACAGAAGACTAACCGACCTGCATAAATCGCCGGCCTACTTGAATTTCCATCCAAGACAGTGAATGTTAAACTTTTTCTTTCTTCTTGTTATAATCTTTCAATTATGCGACGGGGTAGCCGAATGTACTCACACATACTTCGACTTTGATTGCAGTCTACCCTTGTTGGCTTCTGTGAGACCAGTGAAAAATACCATACGGCCTATTTCATGCTTTTGGTTGAACAGTACTGCGGTACATGGTGTACTGCTGCAAGCTGTTTTACGTGAAACTAGCAGATAGATGAAGAGAAAATAGTTTCCAATAAAATACGGTGAAAACTGTGCAGTTGATATAAATTCATTGTAGAGATTGAATCTTTTATTCTGTTCATCATTATTACTTCTCTCAAACGGCACCCCACCAGAATCAGTCAAGCCTGTTGGAATCACTTCAAGCACCTGGTATTTGCCATTTAGAACTTTTTTAAATGACGGGGAATGCCACCAGTAAGAACAATCACCACCAGCATACAGTGCCCCCACAGAAAGAGAGAATGCACCTTACTAAGATGCAATCACATACTGGAATTTCTTTTGTCGATATATGGATAACAGCTTTCTCACCTTGAAATATGATGATGAAGCAAAGTTCATGTTTGCATCAGAGTAGGAGCATAGATGACAATCGAATTGGAAGTGTATCTTTAGTTATGATAGAGACGGTTTGTAGCTCAGGTGTATGATTTTGATGTGGTTGTGTTCTCTGAGCTGGACAGTTAATATGCGAAGCTTTCATCACCCAACTAGGCGACCTCTACTTCAATTTAATGATACAAGCTTTTCGATTTCTTCACGATTTTATCAATCATCTCTGCTGGTCACCTTGAAAGATAATAAAGTAACTTCACACAAATAAAGGTCAAAAGTCAAGTCAAAGAAACAATCAGTTTTAATACAGTAACCTAGAAAGTGTGAAAACACACAAAAGCAACCAATCACGTCCAAGGTCACAAGGAGAGATGATTCATAAACTCGTGGAGAAATCTAAAGCTCCTTTCATTATATCGAAGTATGCACTTAAGATGTCAACTAGTAGGGCGATGAAAGCTTCGCAAATTATCTATCCAGCTGAGAGGACATTATCACATAAAGAAGCACAACTTCATTCACCCAACCATAAGAACTTTTCCACTGTTTACATTAAAAGTGCACTTGTCTGCGAGAAGAGTACATCCACACTTCAACACTCCAAATTCAGAGGTATCGTGTAGAATATTATTCACTAAATTATTTTCCGGAATATGTAGGAGATTCAACATTTATTCAGCCATATAATATCGGTTTAAATGTACCCATACGTAGGCCTGAGTATTTTTGATTTTCTATTTATTACAGCTTGATTCCACACCGTATTTTTGTTACAAGTATGGAAATTTCAACATGTAATACCGGTAGCCCAAATTTTGCAGGCCCACCATAGATATCAGGTGTTCGTCGGCGGGGGATCGATCCTCGGACCATGTGCATGGTCGTCCAGAGTCCTAACCACTGTGCCACCAACTCACATTTTGTCATTTTTGTGCTTCTGTCGATGAAAATGAACACTATGCATGCATTTGAACAAAGTACGTGATTATTCAGTTTCATTCATCTTCTAGGTGACATCTTTTTGAAACTCATCTGTGTCAAATGGTAAACACACATGCTTCTGTCACATTTCTCGACGTGTTCGCTTATCCACATGAAGCACCTCTTTGTACTATATCCAGGGAACTGCAGAAAATTTGAAACAATTCATGTATGCATCTTTATTGAAGTTATGTGATCACTCACCCGTTCGAATATTTTGTGAAAATTATCGGTAAAAAGAGATAGAGATTTCAGTGATCATGGTGTTATTCGCTGTTGGCATTTTCCTTTTGAACATTTGCAAAGAGTGAGAACGATAATATGGCGTACGACAGTTTGATGTGAGCTGTGTCTTTCTTCTGAGCAGTCAACGTCTTGGTATATAAAAGAAAATAATCGAATTTGAGTCGTTGGTTATGATTTATTGAAGACAAGTGAATCTGAAATTAATTCCCGAAATCGAATATTATTTCATCACTACATGAATAAGCCAGTTACTCAAGAACCAATTAATCTAAATATCAGACAAATATTTGAATAATAGTGATTCAAAGATGCTCGGATTTTCAGAGAATAGATTGCGGAATATAATCGAGAACCAGTGAATGGCAAAGTTTAAGTTGGTAGACGTCGATGAATGTGGTTGTTTCGTTCCTGCCTGTTCCACTGAGTGATGTGCATTTCAATATAATACATGCTAACAGAGCATTCATTAATTCACATACTTTATCATCGTTTGCGATTATAATTCGCCATGCTGAAGTTCATTTCCCAGTCAGTTTCTAGCAATACCACAGGAATTCTAGCGGTCGTCAATGCATCTGATTCCCGTAAATGACAGTGTACACGCGCATTGATGCGAGTGGCATACATCCAGCAGTATGATACAATTCATATGTTGTATGTTTCAATCCTTGAAAAGAAAAACTCACAAGCCAAACCTTCCTATTTCAGTGCAGATACTAGCGGCTACTAAAATACAAACGCCCTTACTACTGAAAACAATGAGTAAGCCAACTGAACACTCAAATCGCGAAAACACCATGTTTCAACAGGTGAATGTACCTGCACACACGTGAAGCGATAATACAGAACTGATGAAATTTGGTGCACATTATGTATTTATCGAATAAATTTGAATGATACGCTACAGATATATGAAGTATGGAAGGCCTAATGAGGTGATGAGTGATTGAAATTGACTAGAAGCTTCGAATGTTGTGAAATTCAGTAATAAATTTATATGGTGTCAATGCAGATCGAAAATAGACTACACTCACTGTGTTTGATTAAAGGCAGTTTTCACAGTCAACTGTTCCCTCAGTTGTATTCCCATCAAAAAGCCTCGCATTCCTTGCAAAATTAAGTGGAATTATCTTATTCGATTCTTGTGTACACAACGATCCGAAACATCGTTGAGACCAGCAGCATCCATTTCGTGGTACACAGATTTCATTCGGATGACCACACACTGGCGACTGATCAACGCCTGCAATGAAGTAAAAGTGAGACAAGACAATGAGCATTATTGACGAGATGGATGAATGAATGTCGGTCATCATATGTTAGTGTCAGCGTGTGAATTTGACAGAGTCTGTGATGTCTACAGTGATGGTAACATCCTTCTGTTGCTGATTCTGGTGAAGACGTTGATGGTAATGTGTGCGTTGAGAATTCAGCGTTGCTGATGTTGCAGCTAATGCAGTTAAGCGGTACATCATGATTAGTGTGACTGTTTCAGTGACGATATTCCATAGAATATGCAAGTGAATGCATTGTATTTAGAATGTGATGTGTGATTGAATAATATACCGACTAACTGATTGGCTTACCTGTCGTCATGCACGCTGCACATATTACTGCAAACAGGAAGGTCAGACTGCAGTGCATCATCTCCTATGTCTGCTTGTCTATCAGTGATTTCTATGTGAATAGATGTGAACAAGTGACAAGAGCGTGCTTATATATAGTCGGAGAATATGCTGTGAAAAATCACAAATAATGTGGTCATGCCATCTGTGTGACGCAATTTATCATTTGATGCATTGAGTGCATCTCTGAATCACGCATTTATGAGTATGATATTTCACGCAATATGATCGATGATTTGAATACTATAGGCCTTCACCCTCAGCCATCCACGCACATGACTATTTGTCATGCACTTACAGATGCTTTTCTTTCAGAGCTCTCTCTCACAAACACAAAACAAACTTTGCAATTGCCCCAGCGATTGAGAATGAACTGTCGCATGTGTTTCTACAAGAAACGTATTCACTATATATGGAGAGCAGTTGTCATATCATAAGTTGAATTCCTAATAAAAAGGGTTAATTTGGCATTTGATTGGATCTACACTCACTGAATGTCACACAGGAACAAGCTGTGCAGGTTTAAACACTCCTCTGACTCAAGTCAAAAAGACAATATGATTAATAAAATAGCTTGAAATGATTGTGACGTCGAATGCATAGCTGAGACACAAGCACCAGTGTTAGTCAGAACATGTTTTTTAAGCTGTTGTGTGCTGAATGCGTGTAGACGGACAAATTATGTGTGTGTGACAAGGCGTGTGATGTTGGGGACTGTTGTGTTGAGGACTATCTATATGTCACGATGAAATAATGTTTCTGTGAGCGACATTGTTTTTCACAAATCACTGACCAGTTTGCGAGTGCTTCACCTGATTTCATTCGAATCACACGATTTAGCTTCTGTGCATGCGAGAAATCACGCTTCTTGTGTTGTTTGAGTGTACATGTATTAGCGGAAGAACAGCTTGCCGAATTTTATAAAAAAACCTGGGTTAATTTTATTTACAACAAATTGATTCAGTATTTATTCACGACTGGATGACGCCTCAATCAGAACATATTTGCGAGAATCATACCAGTGAGCGACTTTGGTGAAGATGTGAGAATGTTCACACTTTGAAATTGTGAGTCAAGAATATCTAATTGAAATTGTTTTTGTACATCCCACTTATGCAGGTGTACTCTGAAATTGATTTGCCTAATGAAATCGGTTTCGGTGTGATGCAAGTTGGTGGTTACCCTGGGTTTTCGGTAATCGTCCATGTTCTTCTGTCATCTCCAGTGCTCTATGTCAATTTGCTATAGTCTACCAGAGGAGGAAATACACCGTGTGATATGTTTTTCCAAACAACCACAGATGCAAATGCCTCGTGTATTACGCAGCTACACAAATGCCTAGAGAATTTCTCCATTTACAAATGTGGACCTGCAAAGATTGGTGCAGAATAAACTTGCATTCATAGCGTTTCGTCACTTCCCTACACCTATGCACAACCTGGGAATTGCAATAAAACATCCGACACTGTTATCCTGTTATTCTCCGAATCAGCAACACTAAGCAGTCTACTTAACATGAGTGAGATGCTAGCAGTAAAATTGTTCATTTCATTCTGAAATTATTCATTCATAATTTCAACAAGATATCCTCAACTCACTATTTGAAAGATTTAACATTCTGGCGTTTTAATCAAAGTCGCTCACTGGTATGTTTTGATTGAGACGTCATCCAGTCGTGAATAAATACTGAATTACTTTGTTTTAGATAATATTAACTCAGGTAATTTGGTTATATTAGGCCAGCTATTCTCCTGCTAACATGCGTTCACTCAAAAAACGTAAGAAGAGTGATTTCTCAATTGTATAGAAGCTTAATGGTATGATTTCAATGAAAACAGGTATTACACTTACAAACTGGTCAATGATTTGTCAAAAACAATGTCGCTCTCAGAAATATTATTTCGTCGTCAGACATAGGTAGCCCTCAGTACAACAGTCCTTGTCATCACACACCTTGTCACACACACATACTTTGTCCGCCTACACGTTCGCTTCGTAATCCACACTTCTCATCTCACTCGTAGCACACAATCTCAGATGAAGTGGAAGAAAGCATGGAGAGGGAATGATTGAGTAATTTGAAAAAGTGCACTGTGAGATTTATATTGTCAAGTCGAGTGCTGTCTACACTCACGTCGAACAGTCTACAAAACACATAAGATTACATCACAGAAAGAATTTGTACGATACATATTCGGCTAACAATGATTTGTGAGTGAATGTTAGAGTTAAGCATAGTTAATCATTTGGTTACTGTTAGCAGAACGATAAACACAAGTGCAAGAATATCCTAATACAGATAGCTACGACATTCGGACGGATATGTAACATCCATAGTTTAGGCAGATTGAGTTACTGTATAACCACAGAGCACATTTTAGTTGCCCCATTCACTGTTATCATCGCGAAACACGATTACAGGGGAAAGGCTTTTAAGCAATTTCCGTTTGATAGCGGCTCACAGTGTCCCACACTACTATCTAGTGATGACATTTCAAGCCCAATCCATTGTTCATAATCCTGTCGAGGTGATCACACAAAGTACTCACTGACTTCCTTTGTATATCTCTAGTATTTCTTTCTCACCACTCGATTTCAATCCTAGTAATATTTCGCATATCTCCAACACCACTGGTGAGTCATTCGGATCGCATATGTTCGGTTGTAGGAGGAGAGCTTCAGTAATCGAACTCCGTCTCTCACACCACATTTCGCTCGCTCTCCATATATTCACACCCATATTGAGGAATATAACTCCGTCACACACCACACTGTGTGGTTGTTTGGTGATGCATGCAGTACAATGGTTCGAATCTTTCTCAAATTACTCATTCACAATTTTCGCCATATTCTCATCTTCTCACATATGTTCTGAAAACCACTGATTCACCAGTTCCGCCTATCGAAATGAAATCACAGGCATTGCAAAAACATTCCAGCACTTCATATAACCTTGGTGAATTTAGATTGTAGGTTGGTTCAAACTACACAGCTTGTCCTTTCCTGAAATACGCTGTGTGAAGGTCATCCTCAATCCTATGTATGATACACAAGTGTTCTCAACAATACATATATTTGTGTCTGCGACATTTCATTCTCAATCACTGCGTCCATTCCTAATATCCATTCAAGTATATAAACGAAAGAAAAGATTGTGTGAATGGCTTGATATGATTATGGGCAAACAGTTCTTTATTCCTTTACGTTCTCAGTGGAACATAGGGCTTCAATCTAGAAACTTGAATTTCCGGTAGGGGTGGTATTTGTTTTAACAAGATGGGATTGCTGGCCTCATTACATGAAACATCCAACTCATAAATCCGTGATTCACAAATTCACTCAATCCACGCTAGAGCATGTTGAATCACGCAGATGCCCCGACCAATGCATCACTCGTGATTTTGTCTATTCTTATCGTCTTCTCTCTCTATGTGTATATAAGCACCTGTTCCTGACATATCTTAAACAAATCACATCGAAGGCATCAACAAGCTGACAGACGAGATGTTGCACTGTTTTCTGTCAATTCTCTTTGCTGTTTTCTATTCCGTGTGCATGACCAGTATCTGCGTCAGGTCCTCAACGATCGGATTTCTGCAGCTATTACAGACGCAGATCCACACACACATCCAGTCAAATCGACAGATTCTCACCGACATCAAGTCATGTACTCATTTGTCCATCCATTCATCCATCCATACCTACATACATACATGCATTCATACATGCATACACCCATCTCGTGAATGATGCTGATTGATTGATCTCACTTCCACTTCAACTTGATTTCAGCCGACGATCAATCACAAGTATGTTGTTATGTGAATCAGACTTGTGATGATGATCATCGATGTTGCACTCACCTAATCTGTGCGTGGAAATTGTTAGGCCAAGGAACCTGTTTCAAGTGTCTAGAGAATGGTCAAAATTGCAGACACACCTATTGTAACAACAGAAGACAAGGGCCAGGCAACAGATCGTTTTATTATGAAAATCAACACGTATTTATACATCTTTCAACTACATTATTATAGACAAGCGCAGTCATCTGATTGGTTGTTTAGGTAGACAAACGCAGGCTTCTGATTGGTTGTTTCGGGATTCCTTGACAAATAGAGTTCTCTCTGCGAATCATATTCTGCCACGTTAACTTTGCTGTGATTGGTTGTTGACTCAGGCTTGTTCATATTTTCTCACGGCCCATATTAGTGACCTAGACCTTAACGTAGATTAGTGCCAACCAATCGGCTAGCAGCCTGCTCTCACCACACTCGTCCCCCCGTCAAATACGTGCGACTGAAGTCGGCTTGATCTACTTGGTGCAGGCGTCATCGTTGGCTTGTCTCGCTGTATCCATTTCTGGAGCTCGCTGACGTTCACGCGCCTCTCATTGTTCGCCATTGCGACTGTGTCTGCGTAACCCCATCTCGAAGTGACCATATATGGTCCTTCCCACTTTGGAAACTGTTTGCCTGACCCTGTCGAACATTCGTCCATACTTCGGCCCACACCTTCATATGCTGCTTTTGCCCGACCTCCCAGCAGCGTCTCAAGTAGCAGCTCCATCGCTGACAGATCTTGAACGCCACTCAACTGCGCAGAAGCCTTGAAGTCCTGCCCGAAGATCCATATGTCTCCATCAAAAACTGCAGGGTATAGGCTTTTCATTTGTCGGTAGGCAGCGACACCAAATGTAACAACAGAAGACAAGGGCCAGGCAACAGATCGTTTTATTATGAAAATCAACACGTATTTATACATCTTTCAACTACATTATTATAGACAAGCGCAGTCATCTGATTGGTTGTTTAGGTAGACAAACGCAGGCTTCTGATTGGTTGTTTCGGGATTCCTTGACAAATAGAGTTCTCTCTGCGAATCATATTCTGCCACGTTAACTTTGCTGTGATTGGTTGTTGACTCAGGCTTGTTCATATTTTCTCACGGCCCATATTAGTGACCTAGACCTTAACGTAGATTAGTGCCAACCAATCGGCTAGCAGCCTGCTCTCAGCACACTATGAGTGTTGTTCGTATTATTACTGTCATGAAACATCTCACAGGTGTACGGATCAACCGCTCAATCGACTCGTACCTGCCCTTACGCCTCGCCTCGTCAATGCTACAGGAGAAAGTTTCAACGGTGGACGCCCCAAGGGGTCACAAACAGTGTCATCTGTCGTTGAACTCCTGAACCGCAATTGGTATTTTCAACTCCGCTGACACTTTTACCATTTGAACTGTAATGATATAGGTGTGATAAAAAAGTTCACCAATTCTCTCTTATCTCTCCCCGTATGTGTTTTTTTCACATGTTTTCTGTGATATTCTACACGATATTCGCTGAAAGTGGTACAGTCATTGAATGTCGATTAGTTCAGTGATTTTTGTTACTTGTATAAATTTGCATGTGGTTCGATGTCTCGATCGGGGTCGTATCAGTCCATAACGGGTAAAGCGATGAATATGAGTATTATAATAAATAGTGTTATTACTATTATTATAAAAACTGTCATTTCCTGTTCACCTGTTAGAACGAAGTATCACCCTAATGTAATTTCTTTTATTGGCACAAAGTATATTTCCGATTTCCTGATTCTAGTAATCGTCGTTCAGATTTCGCTTATATTACGACGAATTTCACCAGTAGGAATAATCCATACAAGCTGAAAATTGACGTGCAAAAATAGGGAATACACCAAGTGATATCATGCAAATATTTTTCAATCTAATATCGCATAACACTTCAAAATCGGCGATATCATGGAAAACATGATTTACGAATTTCTTGTTCAGCGGATGTAGCAGTTTCGACAGCCCATCGGCCGTCACATGATATTGTCGATTGGAAGAAATATGCAGCTACAGAAAACAGTAAGGTTAATATCGGATTATGCTCCTTTCGACGGACAATAATATTGCTGTATATCTGTATTAAGTGCTGCGTCATCCTTATCAAGAACAATTAGGAGGGCGTGTGGAGTTGAAGGATAACTGGTTGATTTTTATCAC
Source organism: Trichobilharzia regenti (assembly GCA_944472135.2). Classification (NCBI taxonomy): domain Eukaryota; kingdom Metazoa; phylum Platyhelminthes; class Trematoda; order Strigeidida; family Schistosomatidae; genus Trichobilharzia; species Trichobilharzia regenti. Next base: position 62,606,466 of record OX235267.1, read on the forward strand.
AAATCAAGTTCCATGAACCCGGACTGGAAATACGCTAATTATCATAGGAATGTAACCCACGTCTCACGACGTCATGCATGAAGAGAAAAACACTGGCGAAAAATATGTGACCAAGTCTTAATACTAGTGTTTGTCGAAATACAAACAATATTTCTAATGAAAAGCAAACACAACATCTGCTATATCATGCAGTAACGCCTAACATTTTCAAAACGGTTAGCCGGAAGCGATACGAGTTCATATGCTTTGCATTTTGTAGTCAACGACAATGAATATCATAAATACAAAGCCTCATTGAGAAAAACGGTTTCTCCGAACTCCTTCTTCACCGAATTCATGATTGTACTTCGAAAATCACAAAGAAATTATGTTACCCTAATTCATTGATTGTTCCACGTTCCTTTCATTTTTATTTCACTTTATTTTATCGTATTCTCTCATTTCATTCAATCTACAATTTTGGATTCATTTCAATCATCCTTTGTCTCCATCACATTATTTTCACATTTACTTCTTTCCAAACGTCCTTCATTTTCCGATCAACTTTTTCACACATGTTTAGTAACCTTCAGTGTAAGAAGTCAGACATGTAAGCCTACCATTTTGTCTTCGATTACGTCTTTTCCGGCTTCACTCTACATTACACAGCTTCCTGTATACTCGAAATATTAAAACAATTACACTGAGTCTGTGGATCAAACAATAAATTCCATTTTTGATTTTGACGATGGATTGGTATCAGCTGGAAAGCCGTCTGTCGTGAGAAAGAACGCATTTCCCGCTAATGAGATTGCTGGCTGGTTGTGCTTAATGCATCACGAATTGGTCGGAGTTGGAAACAATTGGCTGGCGCTAGAGTCGGAGAAGCAATCTCTCAACGGTTTAATAGCTTGCACTGTAAACGGAAGATGCTAAGTTCGTACCTCAGTGGGTGCCAACTGTCGACGATACACAAACTGGAATGAATCATCTGTCCGGTTCTCCCTGGTTTGCAAAGGTACTCTAAATTTAAATCGGAAGCGACTATCTTATTTCACACTCATCTACAGAGATGAATGTTCTCATATGTGATGCCCACACAAGCCGGATAACAAAACCTAGGCCAACTTATTCATACATGTCTGTCTAAACCAGGGAGGGCTTTCACACCATCATAAATAAGAAGACTGAGAGAATTGAGCATAGACCTTCAAACAGGCTAAACACTAGATACAGTCACTCAAACCAGTTTAGATGGCTTGGTAGGTGGGCCACCTCCACCTAGTTTTACATGCCCTACTTCCAACATGACGACGCATCCTGACGTCGTCAACTTCGCTGCAACGACACCACCTCCTTTTATTCAGGTTCACAAAATACCTACCAGGACCCAAAAACTACTCACCACTCTCAGCTGCTTTCTAACTTCAGAATAGACGGTCTAGCTGACACAACGATGCCTAATTACTGGCTGATGGTCCCTCTTCACTACATAAATACTCCAATTAATGAAACAAATCTTTGCTTCCTTTTTCTTCAAACAGCCAATCTTCTTTACGCCCTAATTCCTTACCCTTACCTGGCGATTCTTTAGACACATACACCACAATTTAGCTTTAGAACAACAAGAATCCATCTCATATCGTCATCGGCTGATTCAAGAAGTGACACAACTATCTCCACATCATTGAGCCGACCAATCTTGATGCAGTTCTAATTAATACTAGGTCCGATGTAAACAAAGTGACATAGATCAAATCCCTACGGCAATCAGCTAGCCTATAACACTAATGATCGCTGACGCTTGATGCACACTTGAATTAAATAATAATTTATTTCACTGTAGAAATCATCCATTCTTCTGAGAAAACAGAGAGGTTAGGCTTGGTGGAGGATGCATTATCCATACAAAGTCTGACTAGAGAGTTATACACAACAAAGACACCAACATGAATATGCGTGATACATTATGCGTGGCACTCAATGTCACTAAACAACAAAATCATCTATCATGCTGCATCTATCGACCATCCATGACAGTGAACTGTTAAGTGGAAAATAACCACAGAGCTTCACCACACTTCTCAATCAGACTTCACACTTATGATATCATTGAAGATGATTTCAACATATACCTCAAGTCTCCTGGGAAACGATCAGTGCTCCTGACCGGTCACAATAGATCCCTAGATGCAGAAGAGTGTGTGGGTGGGAACAAAATATTCTGAAGCTAGTTCGAGATCACAATGTCATTGGATGTAACTACTTTGCGAACAATCTCCCTATCGGTAATACACGTCAGTCACTCATTCCTAGGAAGTAGTGGCTAAAACACTATAACGATCCCCTTCAACACTCAGCTTCACTCACCAAAACTCTCTACTCTATGCGAAAGAGTCATGTCCATCAGGAAAGACAGGTGAGACGTACTGATTTACCTACGTCATCCGAGGCCAACACTGGGACCCGTCCTTCCTAGCAAGCATCGACCTTCATACTATTCTACCAGCCTTTTTCCACACGGTATCACCAAGTTTTGACAAACTTGTTCCCAAATGCACACAGAATTCAAGCCAAAGCGTAACACATGTTATCCCTTCAGAAATGAGTGAAATTAAGAGATTGGACTGACAGTCAGCGCCACACGAAAATGACTTCTTGTCTCTTGTAAACATGAAAAATATTCACCTTTAATCAAAAGAAAACAACGACACTACGTAACAACAGAAGACAAGGGCTAGGCGACAGATGGTTTATTAAGGAAATCAACACATATTTATAGATTTTCATGTACATCATTAAAGATTACTGTTAGCAGAAAAACACAGTCCTCAGATTGGTTCTTTCTCACAGAAAGTTATCTTTGAATTTCTTTGTGGTTGTTTCTTGAATGTCAGATCATCTATATATGTTAACTGTATCGGCCTACGCAAAGCCTTTCTTCTCATTTTTCTCACGACCAATATTGGAGACATAAACATTGACGTAAGTTACTGTCCACCAATTTTGACTAACAGCCAGCTCTCACCACAAAATTAAACTATACCTCGTAAAGATGCCACTAAATACAATGCAATTTGTAGACTTTGTCGTAAGAGGATCATGCTTCGTAACTGTGATATAACATTCATTTTAGAAAATAGCGAGACTACCAGTGACCCGATGATATTTGAGGATTTTTAAACAACTGGTTATTTACCACAGTCCACACTAATGATAAGAGTGTGTTAAAACAACCACTATTTTACCTACGTCCTCATGAAACTTGAGCAACTATCAACCCTTCCTTAGATAATTCAAAAAACGCAATAGTTTCTCCCAACAGTTCAAAAAATCTTATTCGAGATATGATTCCTTTGATTTTCTTGAAATACGTTAATGAACACTTCTTCTCAAAATGTTTTGCACCTCTCTGTCAACTGGAATATGTCCAGATGCATCAAAATCCACGTTCTTGTAATAGTAGTAATAAACCTCTATATGAGACATCTAATGAACCACGATCAGGTGTAGTAAGTCACTGACTCATACACCTAATATCCATGATTTCAACTATCCTGAAAAGGATTAATAAAATTACCATTTCTGATATAATCTATCGGGAGAAACTTATTACTACTCATCAACATTTTTTCATGAAGTGGAGTTCCTGAACATCATGTTTATGACAAATTTCCGACTACACCTCACAAATCAAACATTCCAACACGATCACAGTATTTGTGTACTTGGATCTTGGTTCCTCCAGTCACACAGAATCCGCTGTACGGCATATTGCCCTCAACCCAACAGGTTGACAGAACGCTTTCATCGACAACTACAGACTGCATTGACATCCCACCCTAGTCCCACTAACTGGACAGAATTCCTGCCAATGATAACGCTGGTATCCGAACATCAATAAAAATTGATGTACAGTGTTTCGCCGCAGAAATGGTATTTGGAAGCACATTGACACTATCTCGCGAGTTCACTAGTCCTAATGCTGGATATAACAGACTTGACCAGGCTACATTTGTTGATAGACTTCAACTGTAAATGGCTAACTTAAGGTTCGTTTCTTCACCAGAAACAATCAAAAGCGGTACATACAAGAAAGGACTTGGACTTCTTCTCCCATATATGGCTGAGATGTTATAAAACACAAAATTCCCTCATTTCAACATACGACGGATCCATCAAAGTCACAACTAGGCACCCAAGACACTTTGTTATTCATCGAGGTAATATCAGGAGAGTGTTAGCATTGACAGACTACAACTGATCTATCTACACAACAATTGTTCCTGCAAAATGACAGAAAGCAGTCCACAAATGATGGTCGAGGATAGATAGGGTACTAATGCATTAACTATTAGGATTGGCAAGCGAGTTAAACAGGTGAACATCAAACTTGTGAAAAATCTCTAGAAAGACTATGGAACAAACAATTAGCGGACTAAATACCTAAATTCACTTGATTCTTACAGAAATACACTTATTATTTCGTTTCAGAAAGTAGTTATCCAAAGGTAAAGCAAATTACTAAAAATAAATATGTGCCTAATGCACTTCAGTATTTATATTTCAGAGCATGCTTCAAATGAAAGAACAAAACAAGAGAAAATAACACCACCCAGAGTATGCGTTGATGAAAATGAAGAATATGCAGTTGCTTAAACGGATTGAATGCACATTGAATTTCAGTTAGTTTTCAGGTGACATTTCTTCAGTTATTTTCTGGTTTAACGGAGCGGCATGCGTTTCTCTGCCACATATGCCTCCTCGTTTCCTTCTGCAAATGGCATAGCGATTTGAACTACTACCTGTCACTGCAGAATATTTCAAACCATTCTTGTGATTATGTTCACTGAACTGACCGAATCTCTTATTCTAGTCTTATCGAAGACAAATATTTTGGACAGAGAAATAAAGATTTCATTTGGCGAGCGATGCTTGCTTTTGCATCATGGAAAAAAGTGAGATAAGTGCTATGGTGGAAGAGAGTTTGATGTGGCTATGCATTTCTGTCGGTCAGCCAACATCCTCGTGGATGACAATAACTCATGCGAATCGCATTGAAAATGGGTGATCTATTGAAGACTACTGAATTTGAATTTATTTCCTGAATTCAAGTATTTCATCCAACACTACGCGAATACAAAATGCTGCCAAAGAAAAAGTAATACAAATATCAGACTATCATTTGACTAATGGGAATTCATTGACGCTCGCATTCTCAGCGAATATCGTGGTGAATATCACCAAAAACAAGTGAATAAGAAGGCTGCGTTTGAGGTAGCATACGCAGCGAATCAATGTCAATGAATCTGGTGGTTTTGTTTCTGCCTGTTGCATTGAGTGATACGTGTTTCGATAGAACCCACTCATTCATTGATCTAATCTAACCGACTGTGGGATTATAATTTCACTATGCTGCAGTTGATGTTACAGTCTCTAAATATCACAGGAAGGTGAGCGTTCTTCAATAAATCTACTTCATTTATAAATGGCAGTATACGCACGCGTTGACACGAGTGCCGTAAATACAGCAGTATTCTAGTATTCGCCCTCGTCCTACGCTCTCATGAATGATGGACAACACACTGGCGAAAATGTTGTCACTCAGTCTTCATACTCGTGGTTACCAAAATACAAACAATATTTACAACTAAAAGCATGAGGAAGCAAACTGAACATCAAACATGCAAAAGCGTCATCATCTTCAGACCTATGAAATTACACACACACATGAAGCGATAACATAGAACTCTTGAGATGAGTTACAAACAATGTATATACCGAATAAATTTGAACGAGGTGGTACAAGTGCAAGGAAATGTGGATGGGCTGTTTGAGGTGAACAGTGAGTGAAATACACTTGAAGCTACACTTTGTTATATTCCAGGGTGGCGTATATCGTCCACTGTTTCACGGTGTTATTCACAGCGATGTATTCAAAATGTCTGGAATGGAGCGTACAATAAATGTGGTCGCTTGTGTAGTACACTGCTGCGTACATTTGAGCAGTATTATTCAAGACAACAGTCGTTGCGATTTCTGCAACTTCATCTTTCACAGAAACGCCTCACTCATGTTCCTGTTTCGGGTCGTTGTGTAGAACAGAGAAGAGGTAACCATTATTGATTTTCTGGTGCACGCGTTTGGTTCAAATGATGACAAGTTGGCGATTGTCCATCTGTTGAAATGATTTAAGGTGAACGTGGAAGTGGAAGAAGTTGAAGAGCGTCATTCAGGTGGTGCTGAATCGCATCATATTGCAAGGTACGAAGTTCAAAGGCATCGTGCAAATTGGCTCCAAACATTTAAAATCAAGAATTCAACGTCATCAGGTATAGACATGACAGATTTATTCTATAAATTAACAGAGAAATATGAAGGAAAACGGCTCATCGTGGTGACTTCAAATCCGTATAGTCGAAATTGTAAACGTTCATTATGAATCTCAGTCGAAGCTACACATGGACGTTATACGAATTCGAACAGGTTTTTTCATCTCGAAACTTCTCCATATGCAAACTATTTTCCATTCAGCAGTGATGCTACCATCAAACATGCTAGTTGACCATCTTTTAATGCATGATGAACCGAATCATTTCCATGAATGTCTCCACGGGCGTCAACGAAGTGATTTCGAATATTTTTTCTGCACCATCAAACATCTCTCTGTGTATCATGAGATGTATGAATAACTGGAACCACCATCTCTCCATGACATCACCAATGTGAACGTCGACAATCACCGTGCTGTCGAACGATTGCTATAAATAATGATGTGTACTCAGTATGATACAAGCTACTGGATGTCAATCATATGTGCAGGTTGGATATTCAGTGTGCAGTCTGCATTTATGTTGATGGGGCGGATGGTGTAGGCACATCAACAAGAGTAATTGTTCACCCAACGTTTGCATACTGAAAATCACTGACAAGGCGAGACGTCAGAATGGATAGACGCTCGATCTGAAGAATGACCATCAATCCTGCCATTCATCATCTAACAGATGTGAGACTGGTCCATGGAAAATCGGTGAAGATATTGAGTCATGTTGGTATTTGGCATGTGTCTGAATTTCCTGTGTTTCCCTAAACGATTGACTCCGGCGTAGTTTCAACTGAGGTAGCTGAACGATTCACTGAATTTCGCATCAACATTTATCTCCTGAATAATGGCTACATATTCAATGGCTTTTGTTTAGAGAGTGCGTTTTCTATTGAATATGATATTCGACGTGAACAGCAGTGTGACTATTGATATATAGCAGGACGGATTGCGCATCTGTTAGTTTCCGTATGTGACACAATTGTTGGGGATTCCCTGTTCAATGACTCATTCAAATGCCAAATATCAGTCGAATATTTTACTGGGATTTTGTATTGCTTTTCCAGAATATGGGGGCATATTTTATTCTCATTCATCCCATTAATGAATCCATTTATTCACACATCCTCCGTCGTGTTGAATTGTAATTCGACCATATTGCAATGGACTATCCACAAGATAATAGTAATCAATCCTACTGGATTCCGAACAGTCTTTAATACATAATTGCGTCGAATCACTTTGAATAGTACAACTCAATACATTCAAATCACATTCCATATTCCAAGGTGATCTACAATCTACTGTCTGGTGGTACTACCGTCTAACTTTCACATCTCAAAGAGTATTTGGTTGTCATAAAAATAATGCTCATTATTGTGAGGCATTAACTGTAATCTCTTTGTCGTGTCGACTATGAAATTTACTCCACTCAAGTCAACCGATGAAATCTGAATGACGTGAGATATAAATTTCATTTCATGCTTCCAAAGACAGTGACATCATGTTGATATATATGTGTAAAACTTGGGCAGTGTGATAGTAAGTAATTCCATATTAGTTGGTTTATTAGATGTATCACACAGCCACTGAAACAGTATTATTTACTGGATGACAATGTTTCGAACAAAATTTATTGGTTCATAATCATATCAATTTTGATCACACGACTTTGAAATTTTAGTCTTTTAGTTTTCTTTGTCTTCTCCTATTTGTCGCATGGGGAGTAGAATTTTCCATACATCTGGGACAGGTTTTGAATCATTTCTATTATATGTATTTGCAGTTAATTCGATAAACGGAAGCTTCCTTTATCAATCTCTCTCTCCACCCTGTGACATTAGATTTTAAAAGTGTCATTCTATTCTAGTGATATCAATTGTAATTGGGTGTATGCCATTGCCATTTATTTGTGGTCATGGAAGAGAGCTGGGAGGATAACACGGAGGTAGACAGTTTGATGTAAGATTTGTATTTCACTGAGGTAGTCAACAAGTTTTCGTGCGTAAGAAACACATGGAATTCCAATCGCAATTGGACGTTTGTTTTGAGACCGATGAATGGGAGTGTGCTCCCTAAGACCGACTGTCGTATTAACGATTCCAAAAATACATCGTCCAACTAACACAAAATAGACATATATATATTTTAATTAACCTACACACACATGAAGCAATAACAGAGAAGTGATGAAATTTTCATCATGAATAAATTTACAGAATTTATTGGATTCAAATGATACATATATCAGAAACTAGGAAGGACTACAAGCTAACATTTTCTGAGGCGTAATTAGGAATATCTATCAATTTCGTTTCGGGCGGTCAATGAGAGATAACACTTTTCTGACCCGTTGAGGCGTGCACCGGCAAATTCTATGCCTGTTGTATTCACGAGGATATTTAGACGGAGAAGTACGATTCGACAGGACGATAGATCAGTCCGATTGTGATATGCCTCATGGCAGTAATAATGAGCACAACAATCGTTGTTGCCTCTGCAATCTTGTCCATTGTTCATACATTTGAAACAGGTTCCTGCTCCCAATGGTTTCCACGAACACAGTAAGGAAGGACAACATGGGTAGTCTCTCTCACGAATATCATTCACATTCGACATATTGGCGATTGACCGTCGACTGAAATCAAGTTGTTTCTGCTATCCAATTATTAGATAATAAATTTGTTTAGAAAGGTGTATTTCCTTTCTTATATCAGATGTGTACATGTGTTGTGAAACATTTATCACACAACTTATATGCTGCATTGGCAGCTACACGTAAATAAACATAGAGCACTGGAGATGACAAAGAGACTCATCTTGAATCTTCTCAGCAGAATGATGAACTTGGTTAACAGTGAAACCGTCATATTAACCTGAATTAATGTAACTTCAAAAAGGCAAGACAGGGAAGCAAATGTGTTCTGTTGTAATAAATGACAATAATATTCAGTTGGAAGACATTGTCTGTAACCACCATCATATTATTGTCTCCTACATCTGCATATGCAAGATTAACTGCTGAAATTTATCGCAGCCACGTTCAGCACAGGAAATTCTGCTCGTATCTTCCTTAATATATGCAGATGAATGTATCTCCAAAGTAAGCGGATTTGAATCAAGTGAAGTGAAATAAGAATGAAATCACTCACTGTGCACTGATTCGTCAAAAATATTACACATTACAAACCAAACCAGTTTCTTCTTCAAATTTACAAGGTAAACATCCACACAAGACTTCCCAGGCATACGAAATCTCACTGCACCAACATAAGCATATCCACGTCTTTGACTGAAAGCAAAACAAAACCTACAGACAAGGTGGCAGGCAGTTCAGTTATGTTAACTGCAACTGGCAGTGAGTGAAATACACAAAACCACAACACATCATCAATTGTTCCATTCCATATTATTGTCAAGCATTTTCGACGGTCAAAAATCACGTTTGACAGATTGAATTTACACAGATAAACGAAATGTATATGGAGTGAAGGAAAATTTGATATATACGCATGAAAGTGAAACTCATCACCACAGTAAATATCCACTCAAAATGACGACTACTAGTGGAAATGATGAACTAGTTACGTGCACATTGGCTCAGCCATACGCTCTCGAAGTGGATGACGCGTAGAATTCATTGTATTGCAAGCCACATACACCACTCTGTTATCACGCACTAAACGTGTGAATTCCGTTCCCGTGTCAGATGACAGAAAGCAGATTGATGGGCATGTTTATTTGATTAAGCGACAAGCTCACACGTTCACAAAATACACACACCATCATGTTGAATCACGCGGATGACCCGAATACTGCATTACTCATGTTTTCCTCTATCCCCATCATCTAATTGACTAAATATAATCACTTCCTACTCACACGTCCACATCAAGTCACATCGAAATCACCGAGTGTCAAACAGTTAGACAGATAGAGGAGATGATTCATCACAGCCTGACTGTTCTCTTTCCTGTTGTTTGTGCTGTGTGATTGTAGAAATGCTATTGAATCAATTAGTTATTCGGTCAATCAGTGAATCACACACCATCTCACTCGAGCAGTAATGAATTCATTGGCATATTCACTACACATTCATCACCGTGATCATGAAATCCATCATCGTATACACCATCACAATCATCGTCATCATCGCCATACAACTTTAATTACATAAGCTGCCGTTGCAGTTGACATATCTGCCACAACCGAGGATATTGGTGAGCCCATGGAAAATCCTTCAGTTTGTCTGTAAATGTTTCACCACTGAGTGTCGCTTATTGCTCTACAACAAACTGTGCAAATCTTCTCAATTATTTAAGTGCGTACTCCTCACGTGTGTTTGCAATTTTGGCGTATCTGAACAGATCTCCAAATCAGATGTCATGAATACTACTGGATTCACTGCAGTTGGCAATGCAACCTCATCAATACAAGTGCGTTAATTACGGCTCTATGATACAAAATGCCTATGTTGTATCAGCTCGTCAATGACGGCAAACACACAAAACAGGGATTATGACACTCGGTCCTCATAATCATCCACATCTCATACTGAAAGCGTCATTTCAAATGCAAAATTTGACGAGGTCAAATGAAAACCGAACACAAGGAAACACACAAACGACAGTTCATTAACGTTCACACACGTGGAACCGTAACAGAGGAGTGATGGAATTCGTTACACGAAAAATATTTAGCGAGTCAGTTTTAACGGTTTTATCAGTTATTTTGATTTTTAAGTAGTCATAAATATTTATATAAGGAGTAGCTAAATTGTCGCCGTGTTAATTTAATCACCGAACAACTCATGTCTGTAATATCATCGCCGTTTGGAATATTGTTGGTGTTGCTTTCGTTACTATCGATATTTCACTGACAGCCAAATGAATTAGAAATACTCCAGTCGATTGTCATTTCTTCTTTATGGGTGAGAAACGTGCGCTTTGCATCAGGAGATACATTTGCGACATGCAACTACAGATAATTATAAACGACTGCCTTCACTGTCTCCATATCGAATACAAAATGGTGAGAAAGAGTAAGGAACACGAAATTCTGGCGACAAACTAAACAAGAATCAGTCGTTAAAAAAATATGAAGGAGAACGTGGAGATGGATATAGGAAATATTGAGGAGATCGTTGAATGGCATAGCACTCAATGCAGGTCATCGCTCTAGCAGTAGGTGAACGGGAAGAGACGAGGTGGTGATCACGGCGATGACGTGACGTTGATGATATTGTTTTAGTAGGACAAGATGAGTGATTATGGGCAATAATGGTCCCAACTGAAAAGAACAGTGGAATACAGAGCAAAGTGTTGGTGAAGCCACATATTTCCAAGCGAACAATAATAATAGTCCAATCATCCAGGAGAAATACACGCTACGGTTTATCGGTGCTCATGGTTCACGTGACAACTCTCAAAGAACAAAGCGTTGATTATCACTAACGCAATACATATAATTATTATTAGTATACATTAGATAACAACTTGCCACCGTGTGGACAAAAAGTATTAGCCAGCCTGTTGAATGACTTGCCCAACTGGATTTCCATCCGAGATATTCAACCTTATATTCTGCAATGCTTTTCGCTATAAAAGTTCAAGTATGCGAATGGGCTGTCGAATGCACTCACTGAGATGTAGAATTTGATTGCAACCTACATTTTCTCATTTCCTACTGACAACAGATGAACACAAAAAGGCTTATTTCATTCTACCAGCACTGTGGTTCTTGTTGTTCAGGAGATCACTGTTTTTCTTGAAAAACCTCGATGAAGAAAAGGTATTCTACAAGTAACCGATGCGAAAATTGTGCACTTTCTTAAATGTATAGTGTAGAATACAACAACTTACATTATTATTCTCATCACTGATTTTACTATTAAACCTCAATTTACCTAAATAAGTATACACATATTCACGCATACATATGATGATTTCAACTTCATGCATCCAGTAATTAATATTCGACCTTCTCCTATATAACGGGAAATGTCACCAGTGAAAACGATCATCACTGGCTCATATTTCATTTGCAGAACAAGCGAATTCACCTTGAATGACCAATTCATGAACTGGAAATCCCAGAAAAATATATGGAGGGCATACTGTCTGTTGATGATGAAAAAAGAGGATGAGGCGAAGTGCATGTTGACATTCAAGTCGAGTAGAAGCAAATACGAGAAGCAGATTGAAAATGAATCGAAATTCGCCTTGTCTTTTTGTCCTCTGCATATCTGAGAGACACTAATTAGTCACCATAGACAGTGTAGAAGGCGTATAAAGGTGACGGATAACGTGTTCATCGGTTTCGCACAGGTTATCTGAGTTATCTGAAATTTATCTTGAGTGAAGAGATGGTCATTTCAATAGTTCGAAGATATTAGATACTTAAATGTTCTCTTTCATTGTGGAAAGTGTGGGAAAGGTGATATAGAGGAAGACAGTTGAATGTGACATACGTGTTTATATCGGGCTGGCAATATAATAACGTTAACTATAGACTGTGTTTATTCTCGTCGAATGTGGATGATATATTTAAGATGAGTGAATCCAGATGAAGTATCAAAGTTCACAAATATCGCAAACATTTCAAGAATAATTGACTCATCAATCAGCAGACGATTTCAAATAAAGAGGAAACATCACACTTCAAAAAATTCAATCACAGTCTATTTTGTCTGAAGTTTTTTGAGTAATCTTACCGACAACAAATCAATTGGAACGATCAGGTTGTGATTTAATACGCAGTTAATTTTCCTCGATGAATGTGGTGCACTGTGCAATACGTGTTTCAATGTATTACTTGCTAACAATGCACCCACTAATTTAAATACTGAAACCGCCTGAAAAATTATGATTTCGGAATGCAACACTTCATCACACAGTTCGAGTTTCTCAATACCACAGGAATTCCATCAATCTCCAAAATACCTCTCAGATATCAATGCCAATCTACGCACGCCGCAATACGCCTCCAGCAGTATGGTAAAATCCAGGAAGGGAGAAACGCAATCGCATACTCTCTAACTCAGTTTTCATGCTAATGGGTACCAAATCCAAACATGATTTCTGTGATTTGAAAAACACGAGGTATCCAATTGAAAAGCAAACACGCGAAAACGCCATTTCAGACACACCAATAAACGGGCACATACGTGAAGTGATAACGTAGAACTGATGACATTTTTTATCACAAATATGTTAATACAGTTCAGATGATACAGATGTCAGAAACTGAGGAGGACGACAAGCTGGCATCTTTGAGGCGGAGTTACAAATAATAATAATCGGGTTTCAAGAGGTCATTGAGAGAATATATTCTTTGTTACATGTTGGGACGTGCATCGACGAATCTTCATTTTGTAGTATTGGCGAGATTAGGTGTAATGGCAGGTAGGAGACGGTCGTGAGGTTGATCCGTACACCTGTGAGATGTCTCATGGCAATAATAATAAGAGCAACACTCGTAGGTGTATCTGCACTTTTGACCCTTGTCTATACATTGGAAACATGTTCCTGGCCCTACTGGTTTCCACGCACACAGTAGAGAACGGCAACATCGATGATCATAATCATAAGTCTGATTCACATTACGACACATTGGCGTTTGTATATCAGCTGAAATGAAGATTATGTGTATTCATGTATGTATATTTGGATGAATGAATGGATGGATAGATGAGTGACTGAGGGCATGACTGCGTGTCATTGGGAATTATCCGATATGTGTAAATAACTGTATTTGTATGGATCTGAGTCTACCATGTTTGCAGATATGAGGTTGTTGATAATGTGATGCAGATAATTCATGTGCTTGCGACGCTAATAGACATATAGGTGTTGAGAATTCACCATGGCTGCTGCGAATACCGATAATGTTGGTCGTGGGGCATGGTAACGGTAATTAGGATGATTGTATAGATGAAGATGCATATGATGATATTTTCGTGATAGTGTAAATGGGACAATTCCCTGATTGACTTACCTGTCGTCATGCATACAGCGTTTAATACAGCAAGGAGAATTGGCAGAAGACAGTGCACCATCTCGATTGTCTGCTTGTTGGTGGCTTCGGTGTGATTTGATAAAGAAATCTGAGGAGTAGGTGTTTATATGTAGACGGAAAAGTTGATGAAAATGGAGAAAATCACGAGTGATGGATTATTCGGATCATCTGCGTGATTCAACATGCTTTGCGTGGATTGAGTGAATCTGTGAATCACGCATTTGGCAGTTTGATATTTCATGATCGAACATATATATAAACCAATCGTTTAAGACAAAACCACCCACTCAAGCCAGTATCAAATAATAATTCTCAGTCACTGTGCCATTATTTGCAATCAGAACACGCACACACTCACACACACAGAATTTAAGAATCGACTTAGTGATTGAGAATGTAATACGGCATACATTTGTGCAAGACAATTTGTACGTATTGACGAGGGCACCTGTCACCAACGCACATTCACTCTTAGTTTATTGAATAAAAAATGCTCCAGTTGATTGTCACTTTTTCAATATAGGTCAGAAACTTGCACTGTGCATTACGAAAAAACATTTCCAGAGAGCCACTACAGACTGTTAGAAACAGCTGCTTTCGCTGTCTTCATATCGAATACAAAATATTCTGAAAGCGCTGGCACCGAGAAATTATGGTGACAAACTAACCAAATAACAGTTGTTCAAAAAAAATGCTGTAGAGTCTGGAGGTGGATGAGACACATATTGAAGAGATCGTCGAATGACATCGTTCTCAATGCAAACCATCGCTGTATTGGAAGGTGAAAAGGGAGCGACGAGTTGGTGATGGCTGAGAGGGTGATAATGATGAGATTGTTTTAGTAGTAGGAGATGGAAGATTATGGACAGTGGTGGTCTAAACTGAAAAGAAGAGCAAATACAGAGCGAAGTAGAGATTCGTGCTTGAAGCAATATATTCCAATCGGAATCCAACCAAACAATAATAATAATAGTAGTACATTCATTCATGAGGAAATACAGGCTACCGTTGAGTGTTGTCCACCGTTTACGTGATAACTTGCAACGAATGAAGCGTTGATTATCACTAACATAATACATATAATTATTATTAGTATACATGAGATCACAACTTGATATTGTGTGGACAACAAAAGATTGATCAGGTGTTTGATTGGCTTATCTGATTTTTATACGAGTCAGTCGAACTTATATTCTCTGATTCCTGTCGTTCCATTCATTAAATTGTAGTAGTTAGCTGACTAGTGTAATCATGCCTATCTGAATTGGATTGCAATCTAACATTGTATATTGACTAGTGACCACAGAAGGCGTATTTCATTCTTCAGATCGACCAGGACTGCAGTTCATAATGTAGAGTAGATGGTTTTTTTACTTGGAAAACCTCAATGGAGAGAAAATAGCGTACAAAAAACTGCTGCAAACACTGTACAGTTTCCATGAATATTTGTGTAGAATACAGTGGCTTTTATTATTTTCATCACTGACATTACCATGTATCCTCAATTCACCCGTCTCAGTAAACACAAATTCAATCATGCAAATGACCCATTGTTTGTTGATCATGGCATATGAGGATGAGGCGAAGTGCATGTTGGCATTCGAGTCGAGTAGAATCAATAGCGAGAATTCAGACAGAAAGTTAATCAAAATTTGATGAGTCTTTTGTAATCTGTTCGTATCTGGGAGACATTCGTCAGTCACCTTATCAAAACTAGTGTGGCAGCCGTATCAAGATGACGGATAAACTATTCATCGTTTTTGCACAGGTTATTTGGGGCATCTCAAATATACCTTGATTGGACAGATGGCGATTTCAGTAGTCCGAGGATATTTGTTATTTGAATTTTCACTCGCATGGTAGAAAAGCGTGAGAAAGTTAATACAAGTGGGAAGACAGAGTTGACATATGTGTTTATTTCGGGAAGTCAATATGTTCACGTTCACAAGAGATTCTGGTAATTCTCACCGATATTGGATGATTAACTCACGATAGGCGAATAGAGATGCAGTAACTAGGATCGAATATTTATCCAACATTTCATGAATATCTGATTCATCATCAGTATACGAATGAAAATTCCAAAAATCATCAGGCTTATCGGAATTCATTGACAGTCAGTTTTCTGGAGTCTCTCCGGGAGTATCACTGAGAACCAGTTAATAGGAACGTTCAGGTTGAGTTAGGCTAATCACGTGATAGGTGTCGATGAACGTGTTGATTTTGTTTCTGCGTGAGTAGTGCGTATTTCGAAGTAATGCATGCAAACAATGGACTCATTCTCAAACCGCCGTTGGAATTGAAATTTTGTCATACAACAACTGACCTTACAGTCAGAGAATCCCAATACCACAAGAATTACATCAGTCTACAATAAAATTTCTTCACTTCAGGAAAATGTACGTATGCTTCGAAACGAATGCTGCAGTATGATACAATTCAGGAAGAGAAACACTCTATCGCATCCTTTCTGACTTAGTTATTGTACTAATATTTACCAAACAGCAAACACATTTCTGATCAAAATGCATGAGGAATCCAACTGAACAGAAAACAGGCTAAAACGCCATGTAAAACAAATCAGTTCTCATCAGAAATATCTTATTAGAGTTTATTTGATTCTAATGATACAAATCTCAGTATTTGGAGAGGACTACAAGCTAAAATTTCTGAGTCGGAGTTACAAATATCAAATTCGTTTCAGCCGTCCACCGTCGAATCTTTCTCTTGTAGTATTCACCTCTACATTAGGAATAGCAGGTACGAATCAAGAGGCCGGTTGATCCATACATCTGTGATATTTATCATGACAGAAAAATAAGAACAACACTCGTAGTCGCTTCTACATTCTCGTCTAATGTTCATACATTTGAAACTGGTTTCCACGCAAAGAGTAGGGGAGGACAAAATGGATTGTCTCTCTCTCATAAGTCTGATTCAGATTGCGAGAAATGGACAATTGATTGTCAGCTGAACTAAAGAGTAATGCAGGCATTCATATTTAGATGAATGAATAGATGGATATAGGGATGAATGAGTACATGTCTGGTTGTATGTTAGAATCTGCCGATATGACTGAATAAGTTCGAGTGTGTGAATCTGCGTCTGTAATGGCTACAGAAATGCGATCGTTGATGATCTGATCCAGACACGGATTGTGACTGCGATGCTGATAATTATGTGGGCGTTGAGAATTCACCATTGCTGCTGTGGTAGCTGATTATTTAGGTCGAGTGGTATGTTGACGTTGATGAGGTCGATGGTGTAGATGATGACGGAAATGACAATTTCGGTGATGATATTTTCGTGATCATGCAAGTACATGCATCGAGATTAGAATGAAAACATATGTGACTGACCCACGGACCACCCGTCACCATCCATAGTGCAAACAATACAGCAAGGAGCTTATATATAGCCAGACAAGATGATGAAAATAGAGAAAATCACGAGTGATTCACCAGGCAGGTCATCTACGTGATTCAACATGATTTGCGTAAGGTGCATAAAACTGTGATTTACGCAATTGTGGCGTTGTAATTTCATGCGATATGATCGAAGATGTAAATGAACTAATCGTTTAAGACAAAATAACCCACCCGAGCACGCATCAAATTAATATTCTCACTCACTGTCACATGCTTTCCAATCGAAACACACACACACTGAACTTAGGAATTGACGCAGTGTTTGACTTCAAAATTCGCTGTGTGTGAGATTGAGTGTTTTGTTTCAAAGACTGTGGAAAGGATAGAGAATAATACTTTGATGCCTGCTCGAGTAGGTGTTTGATCCTGAAAGGCGTTATTCATCAAATAATCTGTCATATTGCATGAAATATCAAACTCACAAATCCATGATTTACAAATTCACTCAATCCTCGCTGGAGCATGTTGAATCACGCAGATGGCCTGACTTGTGCATCACGCGTGATTTTCTCTAATTTCATCATCTTCTCTGGCTGTATATAAGCACCACCTCTTGGCTTATTTTAATCAAATCACATCGAATCCACCAACAAGCAGACAGAAGAGATGATGTAACCTGTTCTCTTTGCTGTATTGTTTGCACTTTGCATGGTTACGGGTAAATCATCCATTGAGATGGACCGTTTTCAATCACATATGTTGTCATTCTAATTCCGACGCATTTACTTGCATGATCACGAAAATATCATCACCGAAA
Source organism: Trichobilharzia regenti (assembly GCA_944472135.2). Classification (NCBI taxonomy): domain Eukaryota; kingdom Metazoa; phylum Platyhelminthes; class Trematoda; order Strigeidida; family Schistosomatidae; genus Trichobilharzia; species Trichobilharzia regenti. Next base: position 62,624,968 of record OX235267.1, read on the forward strand.
TTGTCATTTCCGTTATCATCTACACCATCAGCCTCATCAACGTCAACATACCACTCGACCTACATAATCAGCTACCGCAGCAGCCTACATAATTATCAGCATCGCAGTCACAATCCGTGTCTGGATCATATCATCAACGATCGCATTTCTGTAACCGTCACAGGCGCAGATTCACACACTTACACTTACTCAGTCGAAGGTCAATTGCAAATTTGTGGTAAACTGAGTGAGACTTGTGAGAGAGAAACAATCCATTTTGTCCTCTGCTAACGTGCTCATGAAAACCATTGAGAACAGGAACCAGTTTCAAATGTATGAACGTTGGACAAGAATTTAGAAATGACTACCAGTTTTGTTCATATTATTACTGTCGTGATAAATGTCACAGATGTAGGGATCCATCATCAAATTCATTCATACCTTACATTTCAGATATCCCCTTCAATAGTACAGGCGAATGATTCGACGGTGCACTCCCTGACTGGTCAAAACTGTGTTATGTATCACTGACAACTCGAAACAAAATCGTGTCTTGTTGTCCTGTGCAGTTCCTGATATTTGTATCATTTTAAGTGTAATAATATGTTTCTGATAAAAATTTCATCAGTTCTGTGTTATCGATTCACGTATGTCTACGTTCATTTTGCGTTTGTTATGGCGTTTTCGCATGTTTGCTTTTCAGTTTGATTTCTCATGTTTTTCATCAGAATTTGCTTTGCATTTCGATTATTATTATTAGGCGAAGTTTAATATTTGTTATTACTGCTTCACTTGCATCAACGCCTGCATTCATTATCATTGAGGTGAAGCAGATTCCTGAAGACTGTTCGAATTCCTGTAGTATCGTGAGGCTATTCTTCGAAGAACGACTGTGGCATGAAGAAATTATGATTCCACAGATGGTTTCAGCATCTCAACGAATGAGTGCATTGTCAGCATGCATTACATTGAAACACGTTCTACTCACTGCAAGAGGCAGAAATAAACAACCACATTCATTGACACCTGTTGGCTTCCTCAAAGTGAACGTCTCCCCTCACCGGTTCTCGGTGTTAATTTTCATGATATTCTCCGGAAAAAGGACAGTCACTGAATTTGGATTAGTTCCATGATTTTTGTTACTTTTATAAATTAGCTTGTGGTTGGATTACGTAATTGTGGTCATATCAGTTATGAACGAGTAAAACGATGAATATAAAGTAATATTATAATCAATATTATTATTCCCTTAATACACACAATCATTTCCTGTTCACCTGTCAGAACGAAACGTCTCCAGTCAAAGTGACAAATGACCTGCAAAAATGGGGAAAACACGATATGATATTGTTGAATTATGTTTCAATTTGATATCGCACAACACTTCAAAATCGGAGATATAAAAGAAAACATGATATAAGAATTCCATGTTCAAATGATTTGGATGTTTCAAGAGCTCATAATCATCACATGATACTGTCTATTGAAAAAATTATGCAGGTTTAGAAAACAGTAGGACAGGTATCGGATTGTGCTAATTTCAACGAACAATAATGTTCCTGTATATCTGTATCAAGTGCTTCGTCATCTTTACTATGAACAGATAGGAGGGCGTATCAGGTTTAGGGACTACTGATTTACAGTTATCGTTAATGAAGCTCTATGTCGTCGGAATGAGAGTACGCGAGCTGAAAGTCAAGACTTCATCTTATCACTCACTGAACCTCTTCTCGTGCAATGTGCTTTTCTGTGTATTGCGCCCACTCTTTGTCTTCATCCTTCACCACCTCCTTTCACTGGACTTCTCAGTAAAAGATTTCATCATACTGCATAGAACATGGTATTCTGTGAGAAGGTGAGGTCAGTGCTGTGTATTAGAGTTGACTGACATTGCCGTTGGTCAGTATATTAGTTGTTGCGAGTAGTTATCTAAAGATGTCTAAATTATCTGTATGGGCAACTGCTTTCGCCTCGTATCTCTTTCGGTAAATCCAATAGACATTTCATAGGAATTCATGCTCGTACGACAACATTTCAAAATTCTCTATCATCATATTCATGATACCTTCTGTGTGAGGAGATATATGTCAGGTTGTTCTTCATAAATATTCGAAATCAGTGACTGATCTGCAAAGTATGAGGAGACGTTGTGATTGCATTTTTACTTATGAGAATATCTACTTTTATTTTCTAATGTATCGCTGACTGTCCGTTTGTGTTATTTAACTAGTTATTTTTTATTGCATATACTCATTTGAAGCTTTACAAGGGGAAACATGTTTGCAATGTGTATTATTGAGTGGTTAAAGCTTTATTTTGTGTCATATATACCGTTTAATTTGAAGGTATTCTTACTACCAATATTAATTTCTCCTCAGCTGAGATAATCATAGGACTTCATGCCAATTTCTCCTCATGAGCCGTTTTATGTGAAATAACACAGATATCCAATTTCATCCATTATATGAATACATATATATGTTACGTAATTTGCACTCAGTCACTAAAGAAATGGTGTTCACATGCGACTCTCTGGATTACTTATATCATATGTACGTTGAATTCCACAGATGGATTCCTGTCTGTAGAATTTCTTGATTAGAATGTTTTCATAATGTTTCATAACATCTACCAGAGTGACTCCCTTTCATCTGTCGAAATATATTTAGTCCATGTGTGCATGCGCAGATGTTGACCTTATGAACCTGAAGATAACATCACTTTTGAAGAGTATTAAGCCGATGTTGTGTCACACAGAGATTCAGTGAATTCGACGAATATCACATATCCACAACACCCACTCACATTTCGACGGCAGAACTTCTTTACGGAAAGAAATTCTCTCAGTCATATTGTACGTCTGTTAACTGCCGAGAGTCCAGAATATGCTGCAACTACATATTCTTGAATTTCAATAAATGTCTGAGATTCTACCTGGCCTAAGTGAGGCGACGAAATCAAACGAAGGCATGTTGTTCTGCACCAATGTTTGTTTTATCCAGTTATTAGAGGGGATGTTGTTTAGAAGGGTGTATTTCATTCCTAATAAGAGAGGTGTACATATGTTTTGAAAGGTTACTCACACGAATTATATTCTGCATTGGTAACTACACTAAAATAGGCATGCAGCACTGAAGATGACAAAGGAAGCTTGTCGCTGACTCTGCATTGAATATCAAATGGTCAGAAAGAATCAGCAACGAAGACCCTGGCAAGAAATTAGCTAAGAAACTATCACACACCAAATATGAAGGAGAAAATAGAGATGGACAGAGCAAATACTAAGAAGACCATCGAATGACATCGCGCTCAGTGTAGGCCATCGCTCGAATGGGAATTAACTAGTCGATCGTTGGTGCCAGGCTGACATCAGGGCGATAGTCCCAAGATGAAGTAACGACAGATTACAGACAGTGATAGATCAGCTGAAAAGGACAGCAGGAAGTAGAACAATGTGGAGACGAGTTTTCTAAGACCTATATTACGCTTGGAACCAGGCGAAGAATACTAATAACACATTCAAATGGCATACCCTAATCCAGGAAGAAATACATGCCTAAGTTTATTGTTGCTACGTTCTACCTGCCAAACCTTAACGAATAAAGCGATAACTATTGTAAACATAACAAATATTTTTACACAGAAGATCACAACAGAAGACTAACCGACCTGCATAAATCGCCGGCCTACTTGAATTTCCATCCAAGACAGTGAATGTTAAACTTTTTCTTTCTTCTTGTTATAATCTTTCAATTATGCGACGGGGTAGCCGAATGTACTCACACATACTTCGACTTTGATTGCAGTCTACCCTTGTTGGCTTCTGTGAGACCAGTGAAAAATACCATACGGCCTATTTCATGCTTTTGGTCGAACAGTACTGCGGTACATGGTGTACTGCTGCAAGCTGTTTTACGTGAAACTAGCAGATAGATGAAGAGAAAATAGTTTCCAATAAAATACGGTGAAAACTGTGCAGTTGATATAAATTCATTGTAGAGATTGAATCTTTTATTCTGTTCATCATTATTACTTCTCTCAAACGGCACCCCACCAGAATCAGTCAAGCCTGTTGGAATCACTTCAAGCACCTGGTATTTGCCATTTAGAACTTTTTTTAAATGACGGGGAATGCCACCAGTAAGAACAATCACCACCAGCATACAGTTCCCCCACAGAAAGAGAGAATGCACCTTACTAAGATGCAATCACGTACTGGAATTTCTTTTGTCGATATATGGATAACAGCTTTCTCACCTTGAAATATGATGATGAAGCAAAGTTCATGTTTGCATCAGAGTAGGAGCATAGATGACAATCGAATTGGAAGTGTATCTTTAGTTATGATAGAGACGGTTTGTAGCTCAGGTGTATGATTTTGATGTGGTTGTGTTCTCTGAGCTGGACAGTTAATATGCGAAGCTTTCATCACCCAACTAGGTGACCTCTACTTCAATTTAATGATACAAGCTTTTCGATTTCTTCACGATTTTATCAATCATCTCTGCTGGTCACCTTGAAAGATAATAAAGTAACCTCACACAAATAAAGGTCAAAAGTCAAGTCAAAGAAACAATCAGTTTTAATACAGTAACCTAGAAAGTGTGAAAACACACAAAAGCAACCAATCACGTCCAAAGTCACCAGGAGAGATGATTCATAAACTCGTGGAGAAATCTAAAGCTCCTTTCATTATATCGAAGTATGCACTTAAGATGTCAACTAGTAGGGCGATGAAAGCTTCGCAAATTAACTATCCAGCTGAGAGGACACTATCACATAAAGAAGCACAACTTCATTCACCCAACCATAAGAAATTTTCCACTGTTTACATTAAAAGTGCACTTGTCTGTGAGAAGAGTACATCCACACTTCAACACTCCAAATTCAGAGGTATCGTGTAGAATATTATTCACTAAATTATTTTCCGGAATATGTAGGAGATTCAACATTTATTCAGCCATATAATATCGGTTTGAATGTACCCATACGTAGGCCTGAGTATTTTTGATTTTCTATTTATTACAGCTTGATTCCACACCGTATTTTTGTTACAAGTATGGAAATTTCAACATGTAATACCGGTAGCCCAAATTTTGCAGGCCCACCATAGATATCAGGTGTTCGTCGGCGGGGGATCGATCCTCGGACCATGTGCATGGTCGTCGAGAGTCCTAACCACTGTGCCACCAACTCACATTTTGTCATTTTTGTGCTTCTGTCGATGAAAATGAACACTATGCATGCATTTGAACAAAGTACGTGATTATTCAGTTTCATTCATCTTCTAGGTGACATCTTTTTGAAACTCATCTGTGTCAAATGGTAAACACACATGCTTCTGTCACATTTCTCGACGTGTTCGCTTATCCACATGAAGCACCTCTTTGTACTATATCCAGGGAACTGCAGAAAATTTGAAACAATTCATGTATGCATCTTTATTGAAGTTATGTGATCACTCACCCGTTCGAATATTTTGTGAAAATTATCGGTAAAAAGAGATAGAGATTTCAGTGATCATGGTGTTATTCGCTGTTGGCATTTTCCTTTTGAACATTTGCAAAGAGTGAGAACGATAATATGGCGTACGACAGTTTGATGTGAGCTGTGTCTTTCTTCTGAGCAGTCAACGTCTTGGTATATAAAAGAAAATAATCGAATTTGAGTCGTTGGTTATGATTTATTGAAGACAAGTGAATCTGAAATTAATTCCCGAAATCGAATATTATTTCATCACTACATGAATAAGCCAGTTACTCAAGAACCAATTAATCTAAATATCAGACAAATATTTGAATAATAGTGATTCAAAGATGCTCGGATTTTCAGAGAATAGATTGCGGAATATAATCGAGAACCAGTGAATGGCAAAGTTTAAGTTGGTAGACGTCGATGAATGTGGTTGTTTCGTTCCTGCCTGTTCCACTGAGTGATGTGCATTTCAATATAATACATGCTAACAGAGCATTCATTAATTCACATACTTTATCATCGTTTGCGATTATAATTCGCCATGCTGAAGTTCATTTCCCAGTCAGTTTCTAGCAATACCACAGGAATTCTAGCGGTCGTCAATGCATCTGATTCCCGTAAATGACAGTGTACACGCGCATTGATGCGAGTGGCATACATCCAGCAGTATGATACAATTCATATGTTGTATGTTTCAATCCTTGAAAAGAAAAACACACAAGCCAAACCTTCCTATTTCAGTGCAGATACTAGCGGCTACTAAAATACAAACGCCCTTACTACTGAAAACAATGAGTAAGCCAACTGAACACTCAAATCGCGAAAACACCATGTTTCAACAGGTGAATGTACCTGCACACACGTGAAGCAATAATACAGAACTGATGAAATTTGGTGCACATTATGTATTTATCGAATAAATTTGAATGATACGCTACAGATATATGAAGTATGGAAGGCCTAATGAGGTGATGAGTGATTGAAATTGACTAGAAGCTTCGAATGTTGTGAAATTCAGTAATAAATTTATATGGTGTCAATGCAGATCGAAAATAGACTACACTCACTGTGTTTGATTAAAGGCAGTTTTCACAGTCAACTGTTCCCTCAGTTGTATTCCCATCAAAAAGCCTCGCATTCCTTGCAAAATTAAGTGGAATTATCTTATTCGATTCTTGTGTACACAACGATCCGAAACATCGTTGAGACCAGCAGCATCCATTTCGTGGTACACAGATTTCATTCGGATGACCACACACTGGCGACTGATCAATGCCTGCAATGAAGTAAAAGTGAGACAAGACAATGAGCATTATTGACGAGATGGATGAATGAATGTCGGTCATCATATGTTAGTGTCAGCGTGTGAATTTGACAGAGTCTGTGATGTCTACAGTGATGGTAACATCCTTCTGTTGCTGATTCTGGTGAAGACGTTGATGGTAATGTGTGCGTTGAGAATTCAGCGTTGCTGATGTTGCAGCTAATGCAGTTAAGCGGTACATCATGATTAGTGTGACTGTTTCAGTGACGATATTCCATAGAATATGCAAGTGAATGCATTGTATTTAGAATGTGATGTGTGATTGAATAATATACCGACTAACTGATTGGCTTACCTGTCGTCATGCACGCTGCACATATTACTGCAAACAGGAAGGTCAGACTGCAGTGCATCATCTCCTATGTCTGCTTGTCTATCAGTGATTTCTATGTGAATAGATGTGAACAAGTGACAAGAGCGTGCTTATATATAGTCGGAGAATATGCTGTGAAAAATCACAAATAATGTGGTCATGCCATCTGTGTGACGCAATTTATCATTTGATGCATTGAGTGCATCTCTGAATCACGCATTTATGAGTATGATATTTCACGCAATATGATCGATGATTTGAATACTATAGGCCTTCACCCTCAGCCATCCACGCACATGACTATTTGTCATGCACTTACAGATGCTTTTCTTTCAGAGCTCTCTCTCTCACAAACACAAAACAAACTTTGCAATTGCCCCAGTGATTGAGAGGGAACTGTCGCATGTGTTTCTACAAGAAACGTATTCACTATATATGGAGAGCAGTTGTCATATCATAAGTTGAATTCCTAATAAAAAGGGTTAATTTGGCATTTGATTGGATCTACACTCACTGAATGTCACACAGGAACAAGCTGTGCAGGTTTAAACACTCCTCTGACTCAAGTCAAAAAGACAATATGATTCATAAAATAGCTTGAAATGATTGTGACGTCGAATGCATAGCTGAGACACAAGCACCAGTGTTAGTCAGAACATGTTTTTTAAGCTGTTGTGTGCTGAATGCGTGTAGACGGACAAATTATGTATGTGTGACAAGGCGTGTGATGTTGGGGACTGTTGTGTTGAGGACTATCTATATGTCACGATGAAATAATATTTCTGTGAGCGACATTGTTTTTCACAAATCACTGACCAGTTTGCGAGTGCTTCACCTGATTTCATTCGAATCACACGATTTAGCTTCTGTGCATGCGAGAAATCACGCTTCTTGTGTTGTTTGAGTGTACATGTATTAGCGGAAGAACAGCTTGCCGAATTTTATAAAAAAACCTGGGTTAATTTTATTTACAACAAATTGATTCAGTATTTATTCACGACTGGATGACGCCTCAATCAGAACATATTTGCGAGAATCATACCAGTGAGCGACTTTGGTGAAGATGTGAGAATGTTCACACTTTGAAATTGTGAGTCAAGAATATCTAATTGAAATTGTTTTTGTACATCCCACTTATGCAGGTGTACTCTGAAATTGATTTGCCTAATGAAATCGGTTTCGGTGTGATGCAAGTTGGTGGTTACCCTGGGTTTTCGGTAATCGTCCATGTTCTTCTGTCATCTCCAGTGCTCTATGTCAATTTGCTATAGTCTACCAGAGGAGGAAATACACCGTGTGATATGTTTTTCCAAACAACCACAGATGCAAATGCCTCGTGTATTACGCAGCTACACAAATGCCTAGAGAATTTCTCCATTTACAAATGTGGACCTGCAAAGATTGGTGCAGAATAAACTTGCATTCATAGCGTTTCGTCACTTCCCTACACCTATGCACAACCTGGGAATTGCAATAAAACATCCGACACTGTTATCCTGTTATTCTCCGAATCAGCAACACTAAGCAGTCTACTTAACATGAGTGAGATGCTAGCAGTAAAATTGTTCATTTCATTCTGAAATTATTCATTCATAATTTCAACAAGATATCCTCAACTCACTATTTGAAAGATTTAACATTCTGGCGTTTTAATCAAAGTCGCTCACTGGTATGTTTTGATTGAGACGTCATCCAGTCGTGAATAAATACTGAATTACTTTGTTTTAGATAATATTAACTCAGGTAATTTGGTTATATTAGGCCAGCTATTCTCCTGCTAACATGCGTTCACTCAAAAAACGTAAGAAGAGTGATTTCTCAATTGTATAGAAGCTTAATGGTATGATTTCAATGAAAACAGGTATTACACTTACAAACTGGTCAATGATTTGTCAAAAACAATGTCGCTCTCAGAAATATTATTTCGTCGTCAGACATAGGTAGCCCTCAGTACAACAGTCCTTGTCATCACACACCTTGTCACACACACATACTTTGTCCGCCTACACGTTCGCTTCGTAATCCACACTTCTCATCTCACTCGTAGCACACAATCTCAGATGAAGTGGAAGAAAGCATGGAGAGGGAATGATTGAGTAATTTGAAAAAGTGCACTGTGAGATTTATATTGTCAAGTCGAGTGCTGTCTACACTCACGTCGAACAGTCTACAAAACACATAAGATTACATCACAGAAAGAATTTGTACGATACATATTCGGCTAACAATGATTTGTGAGTGAATGTTAGAGTTAAGCATAGTTAATCATTTGGTTACTGTTAGCAGAACGATAAACACAAGTGCAAGAATATCCTAATACAGATAGCTACGACATTCGGACGGATATGTAACATCCATAGTTTAGGCAGATTGAGTTACTGTATAACCACAGAGCACATTTTAGTTGCCCCATTCACTGTTATCATCGCGAAACACGATTACAGGGGAAAGGCTTTTAAGCAATTTCCGTTTGATAGCGGCTCACAGTGTCCCACACTACTATCTAGTGATGACATTTCAAGCCCAATCCATTGTTCATAATCCTGTCGAGGTGATCACACAAAGTACTCACTGACTTCCTTTGTATATCTCTAGTATTTCTTTCTCACCACTCGATTTCAATCCTAGTAATATTTCGCATATCTCCAACACCACTGGTGAGTCATTCGGATCGCATATGTTCGGTTGTAGGAGGAGAGCTTCAGTAATCGAACTCCGTCTCTCACACCACATTTCGCTCGCTCTCCATATATTCACACCCATATTGAGGAATATAACTCCGTCACACACCACACTGTGTGGTTGTTTGGTGATGCATGCAGTACAATGGTTCGAATCTTTCTCAAATTACTCATTCACAATTTTCGCCATATTCTCATCTTCTCACATATGTTCTGAAAACCACTGATTCACCAGTTCCGCCTATCGAAATGAAATCACAGGCATTGCAAAAACATTCCAGCACTTCATATAACCTTGGTGAATTTAGATTGTAGGTTGGTTCAAACTACACAGCTTGTCCTTTCCTGAAATACGCTGTGTGAAGGTCATCCTCAATCCTATGTATGATACACAAGTGTTCTCAACAATACATATATTTGTGTCTGCGACATTTCATTCTCAATCACTGCGTCCATTCCTAATATCCATTCAAGTATATAAACGAAAGAAAAGATTGTGTGAATGGCTTGATATGATTATGGGCAAACAGTTCTTTATTCCTTTACGTTCTCAGTGGAACATAGGGCTTCAATCTAGAAACTTGAATTTCCGGTAGGGGTGGTATTTGTTTTAACAAGATGGGATTGCTGGCCTCATTACATGAAACATCCAACTCATAAATCCGTGATTCACAAATTCACTCAATCCACGCTAGAGCATGTTGAATCACGCAGATGCCCCGACCAATGCATCACTCGTGATTTTGTCTATTCTTATCGTCTTCTCTCTCTATGTGTATATAAGCACCTGTTCCTGACATATCTTAAACAAATCACATCGAAGGCATCAACAAGCTGACAGACGAGATGTTGCACTGTTTTCTGTCAATTCTCTTTGCTGTTTTCTATTCCGTGTGCATGACCAGTATCTGCGTCAGGTCCTCAACGATCGGATTTCTGCAGCTATTACAGACGCAGATCCACACACACATCCAGTCAAATCGACAGATTCTCACCGACATCAAGTCATGTACTCATTTGTCCATCCATTCATCCATCCATACCTACATACATACATGCATTCATACATGCATACACCCATCTCGTGAATGATGCTGATTGATTGATCTCACTTCCACTTCAACTTGATTTCAGCCGACGATCAATCACAAGTATGTTGTTATGTGAATCAGACTTGTGATGATGATCATCGATGTTGCACTCACCTAATCTGTGCGTGGAAATTGTTAGGCCAAGGAACCTGTTTCAAGTGTCTAGAGAATGGTCAAAATTGCAGACACACCTATTGTAACAACAGAAGACAAGGGCCAGGCAACAGATCGTTTTATTATGAAAATCAACACGTATTTATACATCTTTCAACTACATTATTATAGACAAGCGCAGTCATCTGATTGGTTGTTTAGGTAGACAAACGCAGGCTTCTGATTGGTTGTTTCGGGATTCCTTGACAAATAGAGTTCTCTCTGCGAATCATATTCTGCCACGTTAACTTTGCTGTGATTGGTTGTTGACTCAGGCTTGTTCATATTTTCTCACGGCCCATATTAGTGACCTAGACCTTAACGTAGATTAGTGCCAACCAATCGGCTAGCAGCCTGCTCTCACCACACTCGTCCCCCCGTCAAATACGTGCGACTGAAGTCGGCTTGATCTACTTGGTGCAGGCGTCATCGTTGGCTTGTCTCGCTGTATCCATTTCTGGAGCTCGCTGACGTTCACGCGCCTCTCATTGTTCGCCATTGCGACTGTGTCTGCGTAACCCCATCTCGAAGTGACCATATATGGTCCTTCCCACTTTGGAAACTGTTTGCCTGACCCTGTCGAACATTCGTCCATACTTCGGCCCACACCTTCATATGCTGCTTTTGCCCGACCTCCCAGCAGCGTCTCAAGTAGCAGCTCCATCGCTGACAGATCTTGAACGCCACTCAACTGCGCAGAAGCCTTGAAGTCCTGCCCGAAGATCCATATGTCTCCATCAAAAACTGCAGGGTATAGGCTTTTCATTTGTCGGTAGGCAGCGACACCAAATGTAACAACAGAAGACAAGGGCCAGGCAACAGATCGTTTTATTATGAAAATCAACACGTATTTATACATCTTTCAACTACATTATTATAGACAAGCGCAGTCATCTGATTGGTTGTTTAGGTAGACAAACGCAGGCTTCTGATTGGTTGTTTCGGGATTCCTTGACAAATAGAGTTCTCTCTGCGAATCATATTCTGCCACGTTAACTTTGCTGTGATTGGTTGTTGACTCAGGCTTGTTCATATTTTCTCACGGCCCATATTAGTGACCTAGACCTTAACGTAGATTAGTGCCAACCAATCGGCTAGCAGCCTGCTCTCAGCACACTATGAGTGTTGTTCGTATTATTACTGTCATGAAACATCTCACAGGTGTACGGATCAACCGCTCAATCGACTCGTACCTGCCCTTACGCCTCGCCTCGTCAATGCTACAGGAGAAAGTTTCAACGGTGGACGCCCCAAGGGGTCACAAACAGTGTCATCTGTCGTTGAACTCCTGAACCGCAATTGGTATTTTCAACTCCGCTGACACTTTTACCATTTGAACTGTAATGATATAGGTGTGATAAAAAAGTTCACCAATTCTCTCTTATCTCTCCCCGTATGTGTTTTTTTCACATGTTTTCTGTGATATTCTACACGATATTCGCTGAAAGTGGTACAGTCATTGAATGTCGATTAGTTCAGTGATTTTTGTTACTTGTATAAATTTGCATGTGGTTCGATGTCTCGATCGGGGTCGTATCAGTCCATAACGGGTAAAGCGATGAATATGAGTATTATAATAAATAGTGTTATTACTATTATTATAAAAACTGTCATTTCCTGTTCACCTGTTAGAACGAAGTATCACCCTAATGTAATTTCTTTTATTGGCACAAAGTATATTTCCGATTTCCTGATTCTAGTAATCGTCGTTCAGATTTCGCTTATATTACGACGAATTTCACCAGTAGGAATAATCCATACAAGCTGAAAATTGACGTGCAAAAATAGGGAATACACCAAGTGATATCATGCAAATATTTTTCAATCTAATATCGCATAACACTTCAAAATCGGCGATATCATGGAAAACATGATTTACGAATTTCTTGTTCAGCGGATGTAGCAGTTTCGACAGCCCATCGGCCGTCACATGATATTGTCGATTGGAAGAAATATGCAGCTACAGAAAACAGTAAGGTTAATATCGGATTATGCTCCTTTCGACGGACAATAATATTGCTGTATATCTGTATTAAGTGCTGCGTCATCCTTATCAAGAACAATTAGGAGGGCATGTGGAGTTGAAGGATAACTGGTTGATTTTTATCACAAATCAAGTTCCATGAACCCGGACTGGAAATACGCTAATTATCATTGGGATGTAACCCACGTCTCACGACGTCATGCATGAAGAGAAAAACACTGGCGAAAAATATGTGACCAAGTCTTAATACTAGTGTTTGTCGAAATACAAACAATATTTCTAATGAAAAGCAAACACAACATCTGCTATATCATGCAGTAACGCCTAACATTTTCAAAACGGTTAGCCGGAAGCGATACGAGTTCATATGCTTTGCATTTTGTAGTCAACGACAATGAATATCATAAATACAAAGCCTTATTGGGAAAAACGGTTTCTCTGAACTCCTTCTTCAGCGAATTCATGATGGTACTTCGAAAATCACAAAGAAACTATGTTACCCTAATTCATTGATTGTTCCATGTTCCTTTCATTTTTATTTCACTTTATTTTATCGTATTCTCTCATTTCATTCAATCTACAATTTTGGGTTCATTTCAATCATCCTTTGTCTCCATCACATTATTTTCACATATACTTCTTTCCGAACGTCCTTCTCTTTACGATCAACTTTTTCACACATGTTTAGTAACCTTCAGTGTAAGAAGTCAGATATGTAAGCCTACCATTTTGTCTTCGATTACGTCTTTTCCGGCTTCACTCTACATTACACAGCTTCCTGTATACTCGAAATATTAAAACAATTTCACTGAGTCTGTGGATCAAACAATGAATTCCGTTTTTGATTTTGGTCATGGATTGGTATCAGCTAGGAAAGCCGTCTGTCGTGAGAAAGAACGCATTTCCCGCTAATGAGATTGCTGGCTGGTTGTGCTTAATGCATCACGAATTGGTCGGAGTTGGAATCAATTGGCTGGCGCTAGAGTCGGAGAAGCAATCTCTCAACGGTCTAATAGCTTGCACTGTAAACGGAAGATGCTAAGTTCGTACCTCAGTGGGTGCCAACTGTCGACGATACACAAACTGGAATGAATCATCTGTCCGGTTCTCCCTGGTTTGCAAAGGTACTCTAAATTTAAATCGGAAGCGACTATCCTTATTTCACACTCATCTACAGAGATGAATGTTCTCATATGTGATACCTACACAAGCCGGATAACAAAACCTAGGCCAAATTATTCACACATGTCTGTCTAAACCAGGGAGGGCTTTCACACCATCATAAATGAGAAGACTGAGAGAATTGAGCATAGACCGCCAAACAGTCTAAGCACTGGATGCATCACTCAAACCAGTTTAGCTTGCTTGGTAGGTGGGCCAACTCCACCTAGTTTTACATGCCCTAATTCCAACATAACGACGCTTCCTGACGTCACCAACTTCGCTGTAACGACACTACAATCTTTTATTCAGGTTCACAAAATACCTACCAGGACACAAAAACTACTCACCACTCTCAGCTGCTTTCTCACTTCAGAATAGACGGTCTAGCTGACACAACGATGCCTAATTACTGGCTGATGGTCCCTCTTCACTACATAAATACTCCAATTAATGAAACAAATCTTTGCTTCCTTTTTCTTCCAACAGCCAATCTTCTTTACGCCCTAATTCCTTACCTTTTACCTGGCGATTCTATAGACACATACACCACAATTTAGCTTTAGAACAACAAGAATCCATCTCATATCGTCATCGGCTGATTCAAGAAGTGACACAACTATCTCCACATCATTGAGCCGACCAATCTTGATGCAGTTCTAATTAATACTAGGTCCGATGTAAACAAAGTGACGTAGATCAAATCCCTACTGGCAATCAGCTAGCCTATAACACTAATGATCGCTGACGCTTGATGCACACCTGAATTAAGTGATAATTTATTTCACTGTAGAAATCATCCATTCTTCTGAGAAAACAGAGAGGTTGGGCTTGGTGGAGGATGCATTATCCATACAAAGTCTGACTAGAGAGTTATACACAACAAAGACACCAACATGAATATGCGTGATACATTATGCGTGGCACTCAATGTCACTAAACAACAAAATCATCTATCATGCTGCATCTATCGACTATCCATGACAGTGAACTGTTAAGTGGAAAATAACCACAGAGCTTCACCACAGTTGTCAATCAGACTTCACACTTATGATATCATTGAAGATGATTTCAACATATACCTCAAGTCTCCTGGGAAACGATCAGTGCTCCTGATCGGTCACAATAGATCCCTAGATGGAGAAGAGTGTGTGGTGGGAACAAATATTCTGAAGCTAGTTTGAGATCGCAATGTCATTGGATGTAACTACTTTGCGAACAATCTCCCTATCCAACATACACGCCAGTCACCCATTCCTAGGAAGTAGTGGCTAAAACACTATAACATCCCCTTCAACACTCAGCTTCACTCACCAAAACTCTCTACTCTATGCGAAAGAGTCATATCCATCAGGAAAGACAAGTGAGACGTACTGATTTACCTACGTCATCCGAGGCCAACACTGGGACCTTTCCTTTCCTAGCAAGCATCGACCTTCATACTATTCTACCAGCCTGTTTCCACACGGTATCACTACGTTTTGACAAACTTGTTCCCAAATGCACACAGAATTCAAGTCAAAGCGTAACACATGTTATCCCTTCAGAAATGAGTGAAATTAAGAGATTAGACTGACAGTCAGCGCAGCACGAAAATGACTTCTTGTCTCTTCTAAACATGAAAAATATTCACTTCAAATCAAAAGAAAACAACGACACTACGTAACAACAGAAGACAAAGGCCAGGTAACAGATCGTTTATTAAAGAAATCAATGCATATATATATATATATAGTTTTTCATGTACATCATTGTAGATTATTGTTAGCAGAAAAACACAGTCCTCAGATTGATTATTTCTAACATTAAGTTACCCTTGAATCTCTTTGTGGCTTTCTTGAATGTCAGATCATCTATATGTGTTGACTGTATCCGCCTACGCAAAGCCTTTCTTCTCATTTCTCTCACGACCAATATCGTAGACATAAACATTGACGTAAGTTACTGTCCACCAATTTTGACCAACAGCCAGCTCTCACCACAAAAGTAGTACACGAATAAGAAATGTTACCTCTAAATACAATGCAATTTGTAGACTTTGTCGTAAGAGGATCATGCTTCGTAAATGTGATGTAACATTCATTTTAGAAAATAGCCAGACTACCAGTGACCCGATGATATTTGAGGATTTTTAAACAACCGATTACTTAAAACAGTCCTACACTTAAGATAACAGTGCGTTAAAACAACCACTATTTTGCCTACGTCGTTATGAAAGCTTAGCAATTATCAACCCTTCCTTAGATGATTCTGAAAACGCAATAGTTTCTTCCGAGAGTTCAAAAAATCCTGGTCTAGATATGATTCCTTTGATTTTTTAAAATACGTTAATGAACACTTCTTGTCAAAATGTTTTGCACCTCTCTGTCAACTGAGATATGTCCAGATGCATCAAAATCCACGTTCTTGTAATAGTAGTAATAAACCTCTATATGAGACATCTAATGAACCACGATCAGGTGTAGTAAGTCACTGACTCATACACCTAGTATCCATGATTTCAACTATCCTGAAAAGGATTAATGAAATTACCATTTCTGACTTAATCTTTCAAGAGAAACTTATTTCTACTCATCAACATTTTTTCATGAAGTGGAGTTCCTGAACATCATGTTTATGACAAGATTCCGACTACACCTCACAAATCAAACATTCCAACACGATCAAAGTGTTTGTATACTTGGATCTTGGTTCCTCCAGTCACACAGAATCCGCTGTACGGCATATTGCCCTCAACCCAACAGGGTGACAGAACGCTTTCATCGACAACTAGAGACTGCATTGACATCCCATCCTAACCCCACTAACTGGACAGAATTCCTGCCAATGATAACGCTGGTATCCTAACATCAATAAAAATTGATGTACAGTGTTTCGCCGCAGAAATGGTATTTGGAAGCACATTGACACTATCTCGCGAGTTCACTAGTCCTAATGCTGGATATAACAGACTTGACTAGGCTACATTTGTTGATAGACTTCAACTGTAAATGGCTAACTTAAGGTTCGTTTCTTCACCAGAAAAAATCAAAAGCGGTACATACAAGAAAGGACTTGGACTTCTTCTCCCATATATGGCTGAGATGTTATAAAACACAAAATTCCCTCATTTCAACATACGACGAATCCATCAAAGTCACAACTAGGCACCCAAGACACTTTGTTATTCATCGAGGTAATATCAAGGACAGTGTTAGCATTGACAGACTACAACTGACCTATCTACACAATAATTGTTCCTGCAAAATGACAGAAAGCAGTCCACAAATGATGGTCGAGGATAGATAGGGTACTAATGCATTAACTATTAGGATCGGCAAGCGAGTTAAACAGGTGAACATCAAACTTGTGAAAAATCTCTAGAAAGACTATGGAACAAACAATTAGCGGACTAAATACCTAAACTCACTTGATTCTTACAGAAATACACTTCTTATTTCGATTCAGAAAGTAGTTATCCAAAGGTAAAGCAAATTACTAAAAATAAATATGTGCCTAATGCACTTCAGTATTTATATTTCAGAGCATGCTTCAAATGAAAGAACAAAACAATAGAAAATAACACCACTCAGAGTATGCGTTGATGAAAATGAAGAATATGCAGTTGCTTAAACGGATTGAATGCACATTGAATTTCAGTTAGTTTTCAGGTGATATTTTTTCAGTTATTTTCTGGTTTAACGGAGTGGCATGTGTTTCTCTGCCACATATGCCTCCTCGTTTCCTTCTGCAAATGGCATAGCGATTTGAACTACTACCTGTCACTGCAGAATATTTCAAACCATTCTTGTGATTATGTTCACTGAACTGACCGAATCTCTTATTCTAGTCTTATCGAAGACAAATATTTTGGACAGAGAAATAAAGATTTCATTTGGCGAGCGATGCTTGCTTTTGCATCATGGAAAAAAGTGAGATAAGTGCTATGGTGGAAGAGAGTTTGATGTGGCTATGCATTTCTGTCGGTCAGCCAACATCCTCGTGGATGACAATCGAAACTCATGCGAATCGCATTGAAAATGTCTGATCTATTGAAGACTACTGAATTTGAATGTATTTCCTGAATTCAAGTATTTCATCCAACACTGTGCGAATACAAAATGCTGCCAAAGACAAAGTAATACAAATATCAGACTATCATTTGACTAATGAGAATTCGTTGACGCTCGCATTATCAGCGAATATCGTGGTGAATATCACCAAAAACAAGTGAATAAGAAGGCTGCGTTTGAGGTAGCATACGCAGCGAATCAATGTCAATGAATCTGGTGGTTATGTTTCTGCCTGTTGCATTGAGTGATACGTGTTTCGATAGAACCCACTCATTCATTGATCTAATCCAGCCGACTCTGTGATTGTAATTTCACTATGCTGCAGTTGATGTTACAGTCTCTAAATATCACAGGAAGGTGAGCATTCTTCAATAAATCTACTTCATTTATAAATGGCAGTATACGCACGCGTTGACACGAGTGCCGTAAATACAGCAGTATTCTAGTATTCGCCCTCGTCCTACGCTCTCATGAATGATGGACAACACACTGGCGAAAATGTTGTCACTCAGTCTTCATACTCGTGGTTACCAGAATACAAACAATATTTACAACTAAAAGCATGAGGAGGCAAACTGAACATCAAACATGCAAAAGCATCATCATCTTCAGACCTATGAAATTACACACACACATGAAGCGATAACATAGAACTCTTGAGATGAGTTACAAACAATGTATATACCGAATAAATTTGAACGAGGTGGTACCAGTGCCTGGAAATGTGGATGGGCTGTTTGAGGTGAACAGTGAGTGAAATACACTTGAAGCTACACTTTGTTATATTCCAGGGTGGCGTATATCGTCCACTGTTTCACGGTGTTATTCACAGCGATGTATTCAAAATGTCTGGAATGGAGCGTACAATAAATGTGGTCGCTTGTGTAGTACACTGCTGCCGTACATTTGAGCAGTATTATTCAAGACAACAGTCGTTGCGATTTCTGCAACTTCATCTTTCACAGAAACGCCTCACTCATGTTCCTGTTTCGGGTCGTTGTGTAGAACAGAGAAGAGGTAACCATTATTGATTTTCTGGTGCACGCGTTTGGTTCAAATGATGACAAGTTGGCGATTGTCCATCTGTTGAAATGATTTAAGGTGAACGTGGAAGTGGAAGAAGTTGAAGAGCGTCATTCAGGTGGTGCTGAATCGCATCATATTGCAAGGTACGAAGTTCAAAGGCATCGTGCAAATTGGCTCCAAACATTTAAAATCAAGAATTCAACGTCATCAGGTATAGACATGACAGATTTATTCTATAAATTAACAGAGAAATATGAAGGAAAACGGCTCATCGTGGTGACTTCAAATCCGTATAGTCGAAATTGTAAACGTTCATTATGAATCTCAGTCGAAGCTACACATGGACGTTATACGAATTCGAACAGGTTTTTTCATCTCGAAACTTCTCCATATGCAAACTATTTTCCATTCAGCAGTGATGCTACCATCAAACATGCTAGTTGACCATCTTTTAATGCATGATGAACCGAATCATTTCCATGAATGTCTCCACGGGCGTCAACGAAGTGATTTCGAATATTTTTTCTGCACCATCAAACATCTCTCTGTGTATCATGAGATGTATGAATAACTGGAACCACCATCTCTCCATGACATCACCAATGTGAACGTCGACAATCACCGTGCTGTCGAACGATTGCTATAAATAATGATGTGTACTCAGTATGATACAAGCTACTGGATGTCAATCATATGTGCAGGTTGGATATTCAGTGTGCAGTCTGCATTTATGTTGATGGGGCGGATGGTGTAGGCACATCAACAAGAGTAATTGTTCACCCAACGTTTGCATACTGAAAATCACTGACAAGGCGAGACGTCAGAATGGATAGACGCTCGATCTGAAGAATGACCATCAATCCTGCCATTCATCATCTAACAGATGTGAGACTGGTCCATGGAAAATCGGTGAAGATATTGAGTCATGTTGGTATTTGGCATGTGTCTGAATTTCCTGTGTTTCCCTAAACGATTGACTCCGGCGTAGTTTCAACTGAGGTAGCTGAACGATTCACTGAATTTCGCATCAACATTTATCTCCTGAATAATGGCTACATATTCAATGGCTTTTGTTTAGAGAGTGCGTTTTCTATTGAATATGATATTCGACGTGAACAGCAGTGTGACTATTGATATATAGCAGGACGGATTGCGCATCTGTTAGTTTCCGTATGTGACACAATTGTTGGGGATTCCCTGTTCAATGACTCATTCAAATGCCAAATATCAGTCGAATATTTTACTGGGATTTTGTATTGCTTTTCCAGAATATGGGGGCATATTTTATTCTCATTCATCCCATTAATGAATCCATTTATTCACACATCCTCCGTCGTGTTGAATTGTAATTCGACCATATTGCAATGGACTATCCACAAGATAATAGTAATCAATCCTACTGGATTCCGAACAGTCTTTAATACATAATTGCGTCGAATCACTTTGAATAGTACAACTCAATACATTCAAATCACATTCCATATTCCAAGGTGATCTACAATCTACTGTCTGGTGGTACTACCGTCTAACTTTCACATCTCAAAGAGTATTTGGTTGTCATAAAAATAATGCTCATTATTGTGAGGCATTAACTGTAATCTCTTTGTCGTGTCGACTATGAAATTTACTCCACTCAAGTCAACCGATGAAATCTGAATGACGTGAGATATAAATTTCATTTCATGCTTCCAAAGACAGTGACATCATGTTGATATATATGTGTAAAACTTGGGCAGTGTGATAGTAAGTAATTCCATATTAGTTGGTTTATTAGATGTATCACACAGCCACTGAAACAGTATTATTTACTGGATGACAATGTTTCGAACAAAATTTATTGCTGTTCATAATCATATCAATTTTGATCACACGACTTTGAAATTTTAGTCTTTTAGTTTTCTTTGTCTTCTCCTATTTGTCGCATGGGGAGTAGAATTTTCCATACATCTGGGACAGGTTTTGAATCATTTCTATTATATGTATTTGCAGTTAATTCGATAAACGGAGCTTCCTTTATCAATCTCTCTCTCCACCCTGTGACATTAGATTTTAAAAGTGTCATTCTATTCTAGTGATATCAATTGTAATTGGGTGTATGCCATTGCCATTTATTTGTGGTCATGGAAGAGAGCTGGGAGGATAACACGGAGGTAGACAGTTTGATGTAAGATTTGTATTTCACTGAGGTAGTCAACAAGTTTTCGTGCGTAAGAAACACATGGAATTCCAATCGCAATTGGACGTTTGTTTTGAGACCGATGAATGGGAGTGTGCTCCCTAAGACCGACTGTCGTATTAACGATTCCAAAAATACATCGTCCAACTAACACAAAATAGACATATATATATATTTAATTAACCTACACACACATGAAGCAATAACAGAGAAGTGATGAAATTTTCATCATGAATAAATTTACAGAATTTATTGGATTCAAATGATACATATATCAGAAACTAGAAGGACTACAAGCTAACATTTTCTGAGGCGTAATTAGGAATATCTATCAATTTCGTTTCGGGCGGTCAATGAGAGATAACACTTTTCTGACCCGTTGAGGCGTGCACCGGCAAATTCTATGCCTGTTGTATTCACGAGGATATTTAGACGGAGAAGTACGATTCGACAGGACGATAGATCAGTCCGATTGTGATATGCCTAATGGCAGTAATAATGAGCACAACAATCGTTGTTGCCTCTGCAATCTTGTCCATTGTTCATACATTTGAAACAGGTTCCTGCTCCCAATGGTTTCCACGAACACAGTAAGGAAGGACAACATGGTAGTCTCTCTCACGAATATCATTCACATTCCGACATATTGGCGATTGACCGTCGAATGAAATCAAGTTGTTTCTGCTATCCAATTATTAGATAATAAATTTGTTTAGAAAGGTGTATTTCCTTTCTTATATCAGATGTGTACATGTGTTGTGAAACATTTATCACACAACTTATATGCTGCATTGGCAGCTACACGTAAATAAACATAGAGCACTGGAGATGACAAAGAGACTCATCTCGAATCTTCTCAGCAGAATGATGAACTTGGTTAACAGTGAAACCGTCATATTAACCTGAATTACTGTAACTTCAAAAAGGCAAGACGGGGAAGCAAATGTGTTCTGTTGTAATAAATGACAATAATATTCAGTTGGAAGACATTGTATGTATCCACCATCATATTGTCTCCTACATCTGCATATGCAAGATTAACTGCTGAAATTTATCGCAGCCACGTTCAGCACAGGAAATTCTGCTCGAATCTTCCTTAATATATGCAGATGAATGAATCTCCAAAGTAAGCGGATTTGAATCAAGTGAAGTGAAATAAGAATGAAATCACTCACTGTGCACTGATTCGTCAAAAATATTACACATTACAAACCAAACCAGTGTTTCTTCTTCAAATTTACAAGGTAAATATCCACATAAGACTTCCCAGGCATACGAAATCTCACTGCACCAACATAAGCATATCCACGTCTTTGACTGAAAGCAAAACAAAACCTACAGACAAGGTGGCAGGCAGTTCAGTTATGTTAACTGCAACTGGCAGTGAGTGAAATACACAAAACCACAACACATCATCAATTGTTCCATTCCATATTATTGTCAAGCATTTTCGACGGTCAAAAATCACGTTTGACAGATTGAATTTACAAGATAAACGAAATGTATATGGAGTGAAGGAAAATTTCATATATACGCATGAAAGTGAAACTCATCACCACAGTAAATATCCACTCAAAATGACGACTACTAGTGGAAATGATGAACTAATTACGTGCACATTGGCTCAGCCATACGCTCTCGAAGTGGATGACGCGTAGAATTCATTGTATTGCAAGCCACATACACCACTCTGTTATCACGCACTAAACGTGTGAATTCGAAGAGTTCCCGTGTCAGATGACAGAAAGCAGATTGATGGTCATGTTGATTTGATTGAGCGACAAGCTCACACGTTCACAAAATACACACACCATCATGTTGAATCACGCGGATGACCCGAATACTGCATTACTCATGTTTTCCTCTATCCCATCATCTAATTGACTAAATATAATCACTTCCTACTCACATGTCCACATCAAGTCACATCGAAATCACCGAGTGTCAAACAGTTAGACAGATAGAGGAGATGATTCATCACAGCCTGACTGTTCTCTTTCCTGTTGTTTGTGCTGTGTGATTGGAGAAATGCTATTGAATCAATTAGTTATTCGGTCAATCAGTGAATCACACACCATCTCACTCGAACAGTAATGAATTCATTGGCATATTCACTACACATTCATCACCGTGATCATGAAATCCATCATCATATACACCATCACAATCATCGTCATCATCGCCATACAACTTTAATTACATAAGCTGCCGTTGCAGTTGACATATCTGCCACAACCGAGGATATTGGTGAGCCCATGGAAAATCCTTCAGTTTGTCTGTAAATGTTTCACCACTGAGTGTCGCTTATTGCTCTACAACAAACTGCGCAAATCTTCTCAATTATTTAAGTGTGTATTCCTCACGTGTGATTGCAATTTTGGCGTATCTGAACAGATCTCCCAATCAGATGTCATGAATACTACTGGATTCACTGCAGTTGGCAATGCAATCTCATCAATACAAGTGCGTTAATTACGGCTCTATGATACAAAATGCCCATGTTGTATCAGCTCGTCAATGACGGCAAACACACAAAACAGGGATTATGTAACTCAGTCCTCATAATCATCCACATTTCATACTGAAAGCGTCATTTCAAATGCAAAATTTGACGAGGTCAAATGAAAACCGAACAAGTGGAAACACACAAACGACAGTTCATTAACGTTCACACACGTGGAACCGTAACAGAGGAGTGATGGAATTCGTTACACGAAAAATATTTCGCGAGTCAGTTTTAACGGTTTTATCAGTTATTTTGATTTTTAAGTAGTCATAAATATTTATATAAGGAGTAGCTAAATTGTCGCTGTGTTAATTTAATCACCGAACAACTCATGTGTGTAATATCATCGCCGTTTGGAATATTGTTGGTGTTGCTTTCGTTACTATCGATATTTCACTGACAGCCGAATGAATTAGAAATACCCAGTCGATTGTCATTTCTTCTTTATGGGTGAGAAACGTGCGCTTTGCATCAGGAGATACATTTGCGACATGCAACTACAGATAATTATAAACGACTGCCTTCACTGTCTCCATATCGAATACAAAATGGTGAGAAAGAGTAAGGAACACGAAATTCTGGCGAAAAACTAAACAAGAACCAGTCGTTAAACAAATATGAAGGAGAACGTGGAGATGGATATAGGCGATATCGAGAAGACGAATGATTCGCATAGCACTCAATGCAGGTGATCGCTCTAGCAGTAGGTGAACGGGAAGAGACGAGGTGGTGATCACGGCGATGACGTGACGTTGATGATATTGTTTTAGTAGGACAAGATGAGTGATTATGTACAATAATGGTCCCAACTGAAAAGGACAGTGGAATACAGAGCAAAGTGTTGGTGAAGCCACATATTTCCAAGCGAACAATAATAATAGTCCAATCATCCAGGAGAAATACACGCTACGGTTTATCGGTGCTCATGGTTCACGTGACAACTCTCAAAGAACAAAGCGTTGATTATCACTAACGCAATACATATAATTATTATTAGTATACATTAGATAACAACTTGCCACCGTGTGGACAAAAAGTATTAGCCAGCCTGTTGAATGACTTGCCCAACTGGATTTCCATCCGAGATATTCAACCTTATATTCTGCAATGCTTTTCGCTATAAAAGTTCAAGTATGCGAATGGGCTGTCGAATGCACTCACTGAGATGTAGAATTTGATTGCAACCTACATTCTCTCATTTCCTACTGACAACAGATGAACACAAAAGGCTTATTTCATTCTACCAGCACTGTGGTTCTTGTTGTTCAGGAGATCACTGTTTTTCTTGAAAAACCTCGATGAAGAAAAGGTATTCTACAAGTAACCGATGCGAAAATTGTGCACTTTCTATAAATGTATAGTGTAGAATACAACAACTTACATTATTATTATTATCACTGATTTTACTATTAAACCTCAATTTACCTAAATAAGTATACACACATTCACGCATACATATGATGATTTCAACTTCATGCATCCAGTAATTAATATTCGACCTTCTCCTATATAACGGGAAATGTCACCAGTGAAAACGATCATCACTGGCTCATATTTCATATGTAGAACAAGCGAATTCACCTTGAATGATCAATTCATGAACTGGAAATCCCATGTCAATATATGGAGGGCATACTGTCTGTTGATGATGAAAAAAGAGGATGAGGCGAAGTGCATGTTGACATTCGAGGTGAGTAGAAGCAAATACGAGAAGCAGATTGAAAATGAATCGAAATTCGCCTTGTCTTTTTGTCCTCTGCATATCTGAGAGACACTAATTAGTCACCATAAACAGTGTAGAAGGCGTATAAAGGTGACGGATAACGTGTTCATCGGTTTCGCACAGGTTATCTGAGTTATCTGAAATATATCTTGAGTGAAGAAATGGTCAGTTCAATAGTTCGAAGATATTGGATGTTTAAATTTTCACTTTCAATAAGGAAAGTGTGGGAAAGGTGATATAGAGGAAGACAGTTGAATGTGACATACGTGTTTATATCGGGTTGGCAATATAATAACGTTAACTAGAGACTATGTTTATTCTCGTCGAATATGGATGATCTATTCAAGACGAGTGAATCCAGATGAAGTATTGAAGTTCGCATATATCGCAAACATTTCAAGAATAATTGACTCATCAATCGGCAGACGATTTCAAATAAAGAGGAATCATCACACTTCAAAAAATTCAATCACAGTCTATTTTGTCTGAAGTTTTTTGAGTAATCTTACCGACAACAAGTGAATTGGAACGATCAGGTTGTGATTTAATACGCAGTTAATTTTCCTCGATGAATGTGGTGCACTGTGCAATACGTGTTTCAATGTTATACTTGCTAACAATGCACCCTTTAATTTAAATACTGAAAAATTATGATTTCGGAATGCAACACTTCATCACACAGTTCGAGTTTCTCAATACCACAGGAATTCCATCAGTCTCCAAAGTACCTTTCAGATATCAATGACAATATACGCACGCCGCAATACGCCTTCAGCAATATGGTAAAATCCAGGAAGGGAGAAACGCAATTGCATACTCTCTAACTCAGTTTTCATACTAATGGGTACCAAATCCAAACATGATTTCTGTGATCTGAAAAACACGAGGTATCCAATTGAAAAGCGAACACGCGAAAACGTCATTTCAGACACACCAATAAACTTGCACATACATGAAGTGATAACGTAGAACTGATGACAATTTTTATCATAAATGCATTAATACAGTTCAGATGATACAGGTGTCAGAAACTGAGGAGGACGACAAGCTGACATCTTTGAAGGCGGAGTTACAAATAATAATAATCGGGTTTCAAGAGGTCATTGAGAGAATATATTCTTTGTTACATGTTGGGACGTGCATCGTCGAATCTTCATTTTGTAGTATTGGCGAGATGAGGTGTAATGGCAGGTAGGAGACGGTCGGGAGGATGATCCGTACACCTGTGAGATGTCTCATGGCAATAATAATAAGAGCAACACTCGTATGTGTATCTGCACTTTTGACCCTTGTCTATACATTGGAAACAAGTTCCTGGCCCTACTGGTTTCCACGCACACAGTAGAGGACGGCAACATCGATGATCATAATCACAAGTCTGATTCACATTACGACAAATTGGTGATTGAATATCAGCTGAAATGAAGAATAATATATGTGTGTTTATTTGGATGGATGAATGGATGGAAAAATGAATGAATGGGTTGATGAGTGCGTGCCAGTGAGAATCTTTCGGTATCAGTGAACAACTGTATGTGTATGGATCTGTGTCTACAATGTTTGCAGATATGAGGTTGTTGATGATGTGATGCAGATAATGAATGTGCTTGTGACGCTAATAGATATATAGGCGTTGAGAACTCACCATGGCTGCTGCGAATACCGATAATGTTGGTCGAGGGGCATGGTAACGGTAATTAGGATGATTGTATAGATGAAGATGCATATGATTATATTTTTGTGATAGTGCAAATGGGACAATTCCCTGATTGACTTACCCGTCCTCATGCACACAGCGTTAAATACAGCAACGGGAATTGGCAGATTTCAGTGCACCATCTCGACTGTCTGCTTGTTGGTGGCTTCGATGTGATTTGATAAAGAAATCTGAGGAGTAGGTGTTTATATGTAGACGGAAAAGTTGATGAAAATGGAGAAAATCAAGAGTGATGGATTTTTCGGGTCATCTGCGTGATTCAACATGCTTTGCGTGGATTGAGTGAATCTGTGAATCACGCATTTGTTAGTTTTATATTTCATCGAAGATATAAATGAAAAAATTGTTAAGGATAAAACCACCCACTCGAGCCAGCATCACATTTTAATTCTCACTCACTACCACATGCTTTGCAATCAGAACACACACACACACTCAAACACACTGAATGTAAGAATCCACTTAGTGATTGAGAATGACATGGCATACATTTGTGCAAGACAATTTGTACGTATTGACGAGGGCACCTGTCATATCATACGTAGGATTACTTACATGGAAGCAGTTGTTTCAGTATTGAGAATGACCTTCACTCTGCTTTGTTCAAGGAAGTAGTAGTTTCAACCAAAACATCGTCTCGATTCGATGAGGTGATAAGATTTGTGAAGTGCGTTGAACTTCACTGCGGGATTAGTAAATCAGTGGTTTTCAGAGTATATTTGAGAGGATGGGAATGTGGCGAAAATTGTGAACCGATCTATTGTACTGCGCGCATTACCACACAACCATACGGTGATGTGTGAGGGAGTCATACACTCTAATGTTGATGTCAGTAAATGGAGAGTAAGCGAAATGTGGTGCGAGAGACGAAGTTGGATCATAGAGACATTCTTCATACGATTGAACTTATGCGATCCGAATGATTCTTTGGTGATGTTGGAGAAATAAATCCTGGAGATATATAAAGAAATTCAGTGAGTACCTCGTGTGATCACATTGACATGAATACGAAGAATCGATTGAGATTGAATCTCCATGACTAGGTAGTTATGCAGGACACTTTGAGCACTTATCAAACGGAAATTACCCGTGGAGCTGTCCCCCAGTTACAATGTTTTGCAATGATGGCTCGTGAAGGAGCCATTTAATAGGTACTTTGTGGTTATGCAGCGAATCGATATCCCAGAGATTTCTCTAAAATACTCTTCCAGTTGTGTTCTTCGTTCTGATAACAGTAACCAAATAATGATCTATGCTTTACTATAACATTCAGTCAAAATCGATGTTAGCCGCATATGTATTGTCCAGAGTATTTCTGTGATGTGAGATTTTGTGATATATGGTATTGAGTGTTCGACGTGCGTTTAGAGAACACTTGGTTTGACAACACATTGCACTTATTCGAATGCCTCAATGATTCACTGTTCATGCTTTCTTCCATTTCATCTGAGATCGCGTGTTGTGAGCGGGACAAAGAGTGTGGATAACGAAGCGAACGTGGTCAGCCTGATGTGGGGTCAATGCGTGTTGGAGGACGAAGTATGTGTGCTTTGACAAGGTGTGCGATAACGAGGACTGTTTTGTTGAGGACTACCTATGTCTCATCAAGTAATAATGTTTTTTCGAGCAACATTAATTTTGACAAATCACTGACCATTTGGCGAGTGTGGCATTCGAATCTGAATGCTTGGCTTCTTTGTAATTAGGAAATCACGCTTTTTGGATTTTTTGAATGAATGCCAAATTTCACTGAATTTCCTGAGTTAATTTATTTACAACAAAGTGATTCCGTATTCATTCATGACATGATAACGTCTCTATCAGAACATATTTTATGTCAATGAGCCACTTTCATTATTATTATTATATGCTTTAATTCCTAGAGGAACATAGGGCTTCAGCTGCGCATCTCCATTGCCTTCTGTTTTCTGCCAACTTTTTCACCCTGCTACAAGTCTGCCCACATGCTTTCGTCTCCTCTTCACATGACCTCCTCCAAGTCACCCTTGCACTGAAGACCAACTAGCTGATTCGCTTTCGGGTTCCGCTCGAGTGATGGCTTATCTAGTGATGTCACTTAATGGTTTCCTCAGAGTATGGTCAGCCAATCCATCTCAATTTCTTCCAGCCTATTTGTTCCACAATCGGTTCCTGGTTGGTTCGCTCATGGTCAGAGATCCCTGTTGCTGATCGTTTCTGACTAGCCATCTGATCTTGAGTATTGAGTGAAGACAACTGTTAATGAAGGTCTGAAGTTTGTTTGAGATGCTCTTTTTGACGCGCTAGCCGTATAGTTAGTAGCACTGACTTAACATTGGAGTCGAAAAACCGGATCTTATTTTTGATGCTGTGTGCTGCTGACCTCCACTCAGACTTAAGAGTAATGAAAGCTTGTCTTGCTTTTCCGTATCTAGCTTTGATATCCTCATCAGTTCCGCCTGTAGTTAAAACGATGCTTCCCAGGTAGGTATGTGAGGGGGTTGTTTCTTTCAGGATCCTCTCATTTATGCTGATTGTTGCCTGTTTTTGTTGTTGCTGTTGGTGTTGGCAAGGAATCTTCATCACATACCTCTGGTTTCTCTATGTTCACCTGAAGTCCTATCTTTGATGTTTCTTCTGCCATCCTTTTGCTTGTCACTTGCATATCTTCCAGTTTGTGGGAAATCAGACATATATATCACATCGGCGAAGTCCAGAACCTCCAAATTTTTGTGTGAGTCCATTTTGATGCCTGTTTCCTCAATACCGGTTGTCTGTCTCATTATCCAGTCTACTGCAATCAGGAACACCATTGGCGATAGTGGACAGCCTTGCCTCACTCATGTTCTCACTCATTAGGATATAAAAATGTTAACTCTGTCAAATAGTAAGTTAAGAGTATCTAGCTGAAGTAATTTCACTTGATCTCACTGAAACATTTGTACGTATTGAAGAGTTTCATCCTATGATATCGGTTTCTCTGTGATCCAATGTGCTTGTTAGACTAGGTTTACAGTAATCGTACACGTTCTTCTGTCATTTCCACTGCTCTTCGCATATTGTAACCTCCAAAGCAGAATACACGACGTCTTATGCAATATTTCAAAGTCTCACAGACAAACTCGCCTTAATATTGAGAATAACAATTAACTTTTCCATTGAATAAGCCAATACGACTGATGAGATTTGAAAGTGAATTTATTTCTCCTGTAAGTGTATTCTGCATGTGCGTTTACATTTTAATTGCTACAATATTTCAGGTGAGTGGCTGCAATGTTTGCATTCTCAGTAGTGACGTAGAAATCGTGAGATGCAAAAACGTGTTGACGAAAAAATGTCTAGATTCGATCACTCAGACGAAAGACCGAGTGAGAGAGAGAGAGAGAGTTACTTTTGGAATTTAGCATGTCCAAACAAGCTCAATGAATCCAATCTACTGCATGACGACTTGTGTCATAGATTATTTCACATAAAGGTTCACAGTCGTCGTAGTTCAAATATCTCGTATCTGACATTCAATTCCTGCATCAAGTAATTTTCAGCCCATCATTGAATAATTATTATCCAGCTGAGATTTCCTCAGCAATTTGGAAAATACACACGTTGATTTCAGCAGTATTAATTTCTTTTCATTATTTCTATATCTGATTGTTCTTCAAAATGCAGCTGATTATATCAATCCGGGTGACTCTCATACATTTGTCAAGCCCACTTTGTCTATGTGCTATTATGTGCTTGAGTTGACTTTGTATATTTGTATATTCTGATTGAGAGATCATCTACTTGTGAATGAATAATGGATCACTTGAATGTAAAAGGAACTAACTCAGGTAAAATAGTGAAATTTCACAAGAAGTACTTCAGCTAATATATGTCCACTCACACTTCAACAAGCCTGATTTCTCACTTTCATCGAAGCCAAAGTGTTTGATTCGAATGATATCAGATCAAACACTCGCAAACCGGTCAGTGATTTGTCATAAATAGTTTCGCTCACAGAGACATTATTTCATCTTTAAACAATATTTGCCCTCAACACAACGATACTTGTCATAACATATCTTGTCACGCATACTGTATCCGCCTTCACGCATTGACCGTACAACAGGCCAGCCACGTTCGCTTCTTCATCCACATTCTTTGTCTTGCTTACAACACACAATCTCCGATGAACTGGAAGAAGGCGTGGAGATTGAATAATTGAATTATTTGAATAAGTGCACTGTGGGATTATTGTTTTCAAGTCAAGTGTTGTCTCCACTCATATCGGATAGGCAACACCATACATAGCATCATGCAAAGACTCTGGACAACACATATGTGGCCAACAATGGTATGTGAGTGAATTTTAGAGTAAAACATAGTTCATTATTTGGTTACTGTTATGAGAACGATAAAAACAAGTGTAGGAATATTTCGCTATACAGATTCCCAGGACATTTTCATGGTTCTCTAATATGAATACTTTAAGAAGACTGAGTTGCTGCATAACCACTGCGTATATATTAGTTGGCTCATTCATTTTTCGACATTGCAAGACATGGTAACAGGGAAAAGACCTTATGGGTGATTTCCATTTGATAAGGGTTCACAGTGTCCCACATCACTATTTAGTGATGCTCATAATCACGTCATGGTGATCACGCCGGGTACTCACTGACTTCATTTATATTTCTCCAGTATTTGTCTCTCACCATTCGACCTCAGTCCTAGTAATATTTAGCAGATCTCCGACAACAATGACAAATCATTCGGACCGCATTTATTTGGCTGTACGAGAAATATGTCAGCGATCCAACTCCGTGTCTCACACCACATCTCACATCTCCATCTTGTCGATTTTCAATAATTGATATTGCTGCACATCTGTATCAATGTGTATAAGGTTATTAGGTTCAGGCATCACTAAATCATCGTTTTTGCACAAGTTATTTGAGGTGTTCCATTGCGTCTACGTCAGCTGAATTCTAACAGGTGCGTCAATCAAAATGATGATTATGCTAAAATATGAACAAAGTAAATGCACACTGAATTTTAATTAGGCTTGAAATATTATTTCTACAGCTATGTTCTATTTGAACGAAGCAGCTGAAGTTTCTCGGTCATACCTGTCTCCTTATTTCCGTCCCTTCATGACACTTCAATCCGAACTAATCCCTGAAATCTTTAGATTAGACTGAACAATTCATGTGCTGATGTTTACTGAAGTGACGTGACTATCGGTTCGACTCATTTGTGCAAATATCTTGAAGAGACGGATGGTCATTTAGTGGTCACGATTGACTTGATATTTTCACTAACTCTCTAATCATGCAATAGAGTGAGATGTATGATACGTTCTTGAAGACAGTTTGAAGTCACTGATGTATTTCTGTAGGTCACTCAGCATGTTGGTGAACATAAGAAACTCTGTCAAGTCTTTAAATATCAGACAATCTGGATGTACTTCCTGGAATCGAATATTTTATCAAATATTGCATGAATCCGTGAGCTACCCATAAAAACTATGAGCCAGTCATTTGATAAATATTAATTTGGTGACTGACGTGAATTCAGAGATAATAGTGAAGATATCGAAAAACAGTGCATGGGAACAATTTGGTTGCGATGACATTCTCAGACGATTAACGTCGAAAAATATGGTGATTTCATTCTTGTCTCTGGCACTAATTGACGTGTATTTCATTAGATAACATTGCTTAAAATCCACTCCCTCATTCGGACGCTCAATCCTCTTACGAGATTATAATTTCAGTACACTTTAGCTCGTTTCCCAGTCAGTGTTCATAAATATCACAGCAACTGGAACAGTCATCAGTGAATCTGCTTTACCTCATTGACAAAAGAATCAAAAAACGCACCGAGCGAAAATTGCTGACTAAACAAATTCATTCAGCGAAATAAATTTGGCTAGTCAGATCGAAATATATGCTATAAATGTGAGAAATTATTGAGGGAGAATGTGAGTGAGCATCACTAGCAGTTGTTTTGGTTAACCGTGAGCTGCAATGAAGTGAAGTGAAAATTTAACAGTTTCAAATCAGAGACTATCATTCATGAGTTGGATGGAGGGTTGGATGAGTGATTGAATGACTAGATGTGGGTGAGACTCTGTCAATGTGCGTATGTGTATGTGTCCACATGAATTTTTGATGGCTACAGTATTGATGACATTAATGATCTGATGCAGATACTGATTGCGGTTGTGATCCCGCTGGTAATGTCGGCACTGAGAATTCATCATCACTTCAATGTGACATATGCGATTCTATTAAGCAGTCAATATGTTCACGGTCACAAGAGACTCTGGTAATTTTCGCTGAATGTGGATGATTCACTCAAGATAGGCGAATAGAAATGGAGAAACTAAGATCACATATTTATCCAACATTTCATGTATAACTGATTCATCCATCAGTAAACTATTGCAAATGACAAACAATGATCAGACTTATCGAAATTCAATGGCAGTCAGTTATTCCGAAGTATTTCGAGGAATATCACGAAAAACGACTGTTTAAGAACGTTTGAACTGAGTTTCCCTACTCACACGATACTCATACTTAGTAGAAGGAGCCAATGTTGGTTTCGTTTCTGCCACCTGCACTGAGTAGCACGTGTTTTGATGAAATGCATGCTTGAAATACTGAAACCACATGTGAGATTATAATTTCGCCATGCCACAGTCGATCTCACAGTCAGATATTCTGACTACCACAGGAATTTCATCAGTCTCCAATACAACTTCCTCAGTGACACCGTACGCACGACCTGAAACAAATACGGCATTATGATTCAAACCAGGAAGAGAAACACTCTAAATTTCTTGGGCGGAGTTGAAAATATCAATTTCGTTTTAGAAGTTGAATGCGAGATTACTCTCTATGTGCATCGTCGAATCCTACTCCGGTAGGATTCACGAAGAGACCTGGAATAGAAGGCACAATTCGAGAAGAACGTTGATCCTTGCACTTGTGATATATAGAATGGCACTATGACAAAGACAGCGATCGTGGTCTTCTCTGCTATCATATCCTGTGCGAAAACATTGGACAGAGTTTCCCCATTCCGTCTGAATGTCACGAAAAATATATTGTAGAGCAACATTGATTTTGTCACACAACTTTGAATCAGATTCCAACACATTATCAACATGTTGTCAGCTGAAATAACGTGAAAGTGTGAGTGAAACTGAGGCGTAATTAAGTCAACGAGCATCATTCACGAGATGAGTGGACGGATGAATGGATGAATGAGTATATGAACTAGATTTCTGTAGGAATGAATGACGTCAGTGTGTGTGTGTTTGGTTTTGATATGTAACGCCTTCATCAATGTAAAAGCAGATGATCTGAGGCAGATAACCATTTTGCTTGCGACGCTGATAGTTATGTGGTCGTTGAGAATCCACCACAATGGCTGCGGATGCAGATAATGCTGGTCAAGTGGTATGGAGACGGTGATGAGGATGGTGAAAAAGATGGTGATGGATATGAAAATTCCGGTGATTATACAAATCGATGCATTGAAATTGAGATGAGATGATGTTTGATCGACTCATAGACCAACTAACTGATTGACTTCCTTGTGGTCATGATCACTGCATATATTACAGCAAGAAGAATCGCTACTCAGTACAGACACATTCGAAGACACTGAAATTCGGTATCGACACAGTGACTGAGAATGAAATTCACAAACATTTCTGTAAGACACAGATATACGTATTGTTGAGAGCACTTGTCATATCATAGATGAGAATCTGTATATGCAAGCACTGGCTAAAGTTGTGTATGCGTAATATCAGAAACAACTGATCTATGATACTGCATGCATTATCAAACAACCGCACGATGGTGTGAGAATATTCACTTCAATCTTATCTGATATTGTGTGTTGTGGGCGAGACGAACAATGTGGATGAAGAAGCGAACGTGATCAGCCTGTTGTGTGCACAGACAAGGCATGTGATGACGAGGACTGTTTTGTCGATCACTACCTCTGTCTCAGGACATAATAATGTCTCTGTGAGCGAAATTATTTGTGACAAATCACTGACCAGTTTGGGAGCGTTTCACTTGATATCGTTCGAATCACACTTGTTGACTTCAACGGAAGTGAGAATTCAGGCTTGTTGAAGTGTGAGTGGACATAAATTGGCTAAAGTACTTCTGGTCAAATTTCACTTTTTCATCTGAGTTAATTTTTACATTCAAGTAATTCAGTATTCATTCACGAGTGGATGACGTCTCAATCAGAATGTATTTCCGAATGTCATATCAGTGTTCGACGTTGACAAAGATGTCAGAATATCCAGCTGAAATGATTTCGGTTCATCCCAATTACAGGTGAACGTAGAAATTTATTCCTCCAATCATATTGGATTCGCTGTAATCCAGATTGATTATTATGCCGGCTTATCTCCACTCACCATCCCTTCACTTTCATCTCAATTATTTTAATGATATTAACGTATAGCAACCGAAAACAACAACCACAACCGAAATTTATCATTCACATTTTCTCCACCCTCTTATTTACTAACATATGTTCTACCGACCACTGATACACAAGTCCCGTCAATCAGATGAATATCCCA
Source organism: Trichobilharzia regenti (assembly GCA_944472135.2). Taxonomy (NCBI): domain Eukaryota; kingdom Metazoa; phylum Platyhelminthes; class Trematoda; order Strigeidida; family Schistosomatidae; genus Trichobilharzia; species Trichobilharzia regenti. The sequence continues at coordinate 62,660,907 of OX235267.1, forward strand.
GGAATTTCAACGCACTCCACAAATCGTATTACCTTGTCAAATTGAGAACGTGACTTCGTTCAAACTACACAGCTTCTCCCTCCCTGAAAAACGCAGAGTCAATGTCATCCTCCATACCAAAATAACTGAGTGCATATAAGGATTCCTACGTATGATATGACAAGCGTTCTCAATAATATGCATATCTGTGTCTTGCACAAATATACGCGAATTTCATTCTCAATCACTGCGGCAATATCAGAATTCAGTGAGTGTGTGTGCATGTGTTCTGACTGCAAAGCAATCAGTGATATTGAGTGAGAATACTAATTTGATGAGTAATCAAGTTGGTGGTTTTGTCTTTAACGATTACTTCATTTATATCATCTTCGATCATATTGCATGAAATATGAAACTCACAAATGCGTGATTCACAGATTCACTCAACCCACCCACGCAAAGCATTCTGCATCACGTAGATGTCCTAGTGAATGCATCACTCGTAATTTCTCCATTTCCATCATCTTCTCTGCCTATAAATATAGTCACGTCCTCCTAACATATCTTAATTAAATCACATCGAAATCACTAACAAGTAGACAGACGAGATGATGCACTGTGTTCTTTCAGTTCGCCTAGCTGTATTGTGTGCAGTGTGCATGACGACGGGTAGGTCAATCATTCGATTCCTTATGGATCTACTTGCATAATCACGGAAATCGTCATATCCATAATCATCTACACCATCATCCTCCCTACCGTTAACATACCACCTGAGCAACAACATCTCTCTACGCACCAGCAATGGTGGAATCTCAAGGCCCACATAACTATCAGCATCGCAAAGACAATCAGTAACTCCATCAGATCATCAACGATCCCATTGATGTAGCCATAACAGACTCAGATCAACAAACACAAACTTATTGAATCATCTCAACATATACTCACCGACATTCAGTTATGCAATCACACATTTATCCATTCATCAATTCATCCATCAAATTAAACATGCATTCATCCATTCCAAAATATTAACCACCACCTGGCAAATGATGCTGGTTGACTTCATGCTGTTTCACTTCCTTTTTCTCTTCCTTTCAGCTTACAGTCAATCGTGAATATGTCGGAATCAGAATGAAACGTGTAATGGCGAAAATTGACGTTGCTCCCCCTTCATGTGTGCGTGGAAACCATTTGGTCCTGGGAGCTGTTTCAGATGTTTAAACATTAGACAAGAATGCGAATACGACTACGGGTGTTGTTCTTCTTATTTTTGCCATGATAAATATCACAGGTGTACAGACCTATGGGACTATACGTCCCCACCATTGCCTGACTAATAATAATTCAATACTAGTGGGGTAAGATTCGACGGTGCACGCCTGAAACGAAATTGATATTTCCAACTTCACCTCAGAAATTTCATCTTGTGTTCCTCCGGAGTTTCTGGCATTGACATCATTTTAATCCAATAAATTTAATTAATAAATGTGTGATAAAAATCGTTATCAGTTCTCTGTTCTCACTTCACGTATGTGTACAATTATTGGTTTGTTTGACATGGTGATTTTGCGTGATTGCTGTTCAGTTTGATTCATCATGCTTTTCATCAGAAATCGCGTTTGCTTTTCGATGACCGTTAGTTCGAGTACTTATTTAGAAAGCATATAGTAGAGTGTTTCCATTTCGTGATTGAATCATACTGCATGCGTACATTGTCTTTGAGGTGAAGCAGGTGTATAAGAGACTGATGGAATTTCTGTGGTATTCAGAAACTCTAACTGTGAGATCAATATTTGCATGGTGAAATTATGATTTCAGAGGTGGTTTTAGTATTTCAATGAATGAATGCGTTTTTAGCATGCATTTCAGTGAAAAACGTAATACTTAGTGCAAGAGGCAGAACTAAAACCACCGCATTCCTCGACTTCTTTCACGTGACTAGGCCACATAATTCTGAACCTTCATATCATTTTCTTTGCAGTGATATTCCTAAAAATTATGATTTCCATCTGTCAAATGATGCTCGTCGACTTCATACTGTTTTACCTCCTCTTTCTCTTACTTTCAGCTGATAATGGATTGCCAATTTGTCAAAATCTGAGCGAGACATCTGAGAGAGACTATCCATGTTGTCTTCCATTTGTGTGTTCGTGGAAACCATTGGGAATAGGAACCTGTTTCAAATGTATGAAACTAGGAGGAGATTGCAGAGCAGACACTGATTGCTGTCCTCGTTATATGGCCATAAGAGATATCACATGTGTACAAATCTATTGGACTATCCATTTTCACCATGGCCTGACTATTATTAAGTAAATACTATATGGGTAAGATTCGACGGTGCATGGCTGAAATGAAATTGATATTTCCAGCTTCGCCTCAGAAATTTCAGCTTGCAGTCCTTCTCAGTTTCTGACATTTGCGCCATTTGTATCAATATATTTGTGACAAAATATTGCATCTGTTATCTGTTATCGCTTCACGTATGTGTGCATACATTGGTTTGTTTGACGTGGGGATTCCTCATGCTTTGTATCAGAAATCGTGTTTGCTTTTCGGTAACTGTTAGTATGAGAGCTCAGTAAGAAAGGATACGAAAGAGTGTTTCTCTTCTTGGATTCAGTCATACTGCACCATTTGTTTTGAGGTGTGCGAAAATTGTCTTTGAGGTGTAGTAAGGGTATTGAAGACTGATAGAATTCCTGTGGTATTCAGAATATCTGACTGTGAAATCAACTGTTGCATGGCGAAATTATAATCCTACTGTGGTGAGAGCAGGCCATGAGGAAATATGTACAAGGTCGATTCAACAACCAATCACAACAGACTTCACGTAGCAGAATATGATTCGCAGATAGAGAACTCTATTTCTCGAGGAATCCCAAAACAACCAATCAGAAGCCTGCGTTTGTCTGCCTAACTTCTGATAAACAACCAATCAGATGACTGCGCTTGTCTACTTGCATAAGCTATAATAATGTATGTGAAATATATATAAATACGTGTTGATTTTCATAATAAAACGATCTGTTGCCTGGGCCTTGTCTTCTGTTATTACACTACAAGCGGTTTTAGTATTTCAATGAATGAGTGCGTTTTTCGGGCGCATTACATTAAAACACGTGCTACTCAGTGCAAGTGGCATAATTGCCACCGGCATCTGCTCTTTTCGCATGGGTAGGTCACCTCAACCTGATAGTTCCTCTACCGTGGTCCTTCATGATATTTCTTCGGATATCTGACTCCCATTGAATTTTGATATGCTCGACGATAGATTGCTATTTGCAGTAGTTTCCTGATAGGTGAATCAGTTATTCAAGAAATGTTGGATAAAATGTGATCCTGATTGCTTCACCTCTATTCGCCAATCTTGAGTTAATCACCCATATTCAGTGAGAATTACCAGAGTCTCTTGTCCACGTGAACTGCGCATTGATTGGATGATGATGATGCTGATTGTGACCCTTGCTGCTACTACATTTGACACTACACCTTATGTGATTCATGTGTTTTCATGATGATGAAGTTGATAACGACAGTGATGGTGATGGTGTGAATGAGGATGGATCAACCTGAACGTTTATATCTACTTCTTTGCAATGAAATGTGTCAAAATACTTTGGAAAAGAGACTGCCATTGATTGCTGATTTGTCTGATGATCTTTTGTTATTTGTAACACCATCTCTTTCCACCTATTCTGAGTAAAACATCCACATTCAGTGAGAATCACCACAGTCTCTTCTCAACGTGAACATAGTGGCCATAGTGAACTGAGCATTGATTGGATGACGATGATGCTGAGTGTGACAGTGGCTGCTACTATAGCGACCACTGTAGCTAATGCGATTCATGTATTGTCGTGATAATGAAGGTTGTGATGACGATGATGGTGATCGTGTGAATGAGGATTGATTTGATGATTTCGCTGATGCCTGTTTAGTAAACATGTTCATTATTGCATTATCGCTCGAGTGATATGATGTGTGATTTACTGATTGACCGACCAACTAGTTGATTCTCCTACATTATACACAGCACATACAACAGGAAAGAGAGGAGTCACACTGAGATAAATCATCTCCCCTGTCTGTCCAAATGTTTGTCTGTCAGTAAACTCGGTGCGACTCGCAGTGTACGTGTGAGTAGGACGTTCCTATATGTAGTCAGATTAGATGACCAGAATAGATAAAGACACGAGTACTGCAGCATTCGGATCATCCGCGTGATTCAACACGACAGTATGTGGATTTTGTGAGTGTGCCAGTTGAACACGTGTTTGTGAGTTTGTAGCTCAATCAAATGGAAATGGTTATCAGTTTTCGTTCTCTCATCTGACTAAGGTACAATTCGAACACAAACGCCTAGTGCTTGATGATAGAATGCTGTATGACGCTTGCAATACAATGAATCCTATGCTACTCTCGCGTCGAGAGTGTATGGCTGGCGAAATATGCACAGGTGAAGTTCACCATTTTTCGGAGTAGTCTTAACTTTATGTATGACAGTTCATATCAATAGTAACGAAAGCAACAACAACAATATTTCCAACGTTGACGATATTACAAAATTTATTTGTCCGGTGATTATATTTATATTGTGAAAATATTGCCCTTCCTCATTTTAATATATGTAACTATAATTAGGTCAAAATAAGTAATAAAACCATTAGAATCGACTGACTAACTGTATGAATTTCATAAAATCTGTGTTTTCGCCTCACGTGTATGTAACTTAATTGAACTGTCCTTTGTGGGTTTCCGCGTATTTGAGTGTTCATTTGACCTCGTCATATTTTGCACTTGAAATGACGCTTTCAGTATGATGTGGATGACTGTGAGGACTGAAATTCAAAATCCCTGTTTTGTGTGTTTTCCGTCATTGACAAGCTGCTGCAGCGTATGCCTCTTGTATCATACTGCCTTATTTGAGTCACTTGTGTTGACGCGTAAACTGTCTGTCATTGGTTGTTGCGAGTGTACTGGACACTACAGTGAATCCAGTAGTATTCGTGAAGCCTGACTGGGAGATCTCTTCAGATACGTCAAAACTGTACTCAAACGTGAGGGATACACATATAAATAATTGAGAAGATTTGCAGTGCTTTTCGAAGAAAAATACGCTTCACTCAGTGTTGCAAAATTTACAAACGAACTGAAGAAGTTCTCATGGGATCGTCATTATCAACGGTTGTGTCAGATATATTCATGAACAAGTAGGAAGTCTAAGCAATTGAAACGTTCAAACTCAACCCGGAAATATGGCGGAGGTACAAAGATGACACATTCACTGAACTTAGAGCACAGGATATAAATGGATTTTTAGAATACACTAACTCAAAGATGGAGGCAATAAAATTCTATAATGAATTGGAAAGTCAAGAAAGGACACTTCCAATGTTAGATTGTAGCTCAAAAATGAAACAAGAGGGGATGTTAAAAAGTTGCGTTCACAGAAAACCCACACATTTATTCAGATATTTAGACTTTCGATCATTCCATCTTTTGTGAGGGAAAACAAGATTGGTGAAGTGTTTAAGTAATGAGGCACAAAATCTAAGCAATGCGAAAGAAAATCTGAGGGAGGAAGTGAGGCATATAAAAGAAGCTTAGAAGCTGAATAATTAGTCAGAAACTAAGCAGATCAATGTCGAAATAAAACAAATAATGATAGTGGTGATAGTATTAATAACTGTGACGATATGCATCTCAAAAATGCGCAAGACAACATTAACAATAAGGAGTCTTAATCACGAGTAGTAATTCCATACAAGGAAGGAACCTCGGAAAGTGATCTCTGCATTTATTTCGTCAGCCACTTGGTGGAATCATTTCCCGATACTCTCTGTAATTGTCAGTGACTGAAATGAAGTGAAGTCAAATCGAACAAGCTATTGGAAATCGTTTCACGAGTTGAATGGATGCAAGAATAAATGATTGAATGTCGCTTACCACCTGGCATTGTTCTCGTGTTCATTTTCCCAATGCCCGGCCAATGATGGCAGTAGTAAACTGAGCATTGGATGGAAGATGATACTGATTGTGAAGCTCAATGTTACTACAACTGCCTCTGGAGGATGGTGGTGAAGGTGTAAATGACGATGGGTTCGACGATCATGGTCTAAGCATTATGTCGATGAATGTATGATTGCTCGAGTGAGATGATGTGTGATTTACTGATTGAACGACCAACTAGTTGATTCTCCTACATTATACACAGCACATACAACAGGAAAGAGAGGAGTCACACTGAGATAAATCATCTCCCCTGTCTGTCCAAATGTTTGTCTGTCAGTAAACTCGGTGCGACTCGCAGTGTACGTGTGAGTAGGACGTTCCTATATGTAGTCAGATTAGATGACCAGAATAGATAAAGACACGAGTACTGCAGCATTCGGATCATCCGCGTGATTCAACACGACAGTATGTGGATTTTGTGAGTGTGCCAGTTGAACACGTGTTTGTGAGTTTGTAGCTCAATCAGATGGAAATGGTTATCAGTTTTCGTTCTCTCATGTGACTAAGGTACAATTCGAACACAAACGCCAAGTACTTGATGATAGAATGCTGTATGACGCTTGCAATAAAATGAATCCTACGTGGAATTGAGAAACTTGAACGGTGTGATGAAGTGTTGCATTCCGAAATCATAATTTTTTAGGCGGTTTCAGTATTTAAATTAATGGGTGCATTCTTAGCAAGTATAACATTGAAACACGTATTGCACAGTGCACCACATTCATCGAGGAAATTTAACTGCGTATTAAATCACAACCTGATCGTTCCAATTCACTTGTTGTTGGTTATATTACTCAAAAAACTTCAGAAAAAATAGACTGGGATTGAACTTTTTGAAGTGTGATGATTCCTCTTTATTTGAAATAGTCTGCTGATTGATGAATCAATTATTCTTGAAATGTTTGCGATATGTGTGAACTTTGATACTTCATCTGGATTCACTCATCTTGAATAGATCATCCACATTCGACGAGAATATCCTTAGTCTCTAGTTAACGTTATTATATTGCCAGCCCGATATAAACACGTATGTCACATTCAACTGTCTTCCTCTATATCACCTTTCCCACACTTTCCATAATGAAAGAGAACATTTAAATATCCAATATCTTCGAACTATTGAATTGACCATTTCTTCACTGAAGATATATTTTAGATAACTCAGATAACCTGTGCGAAACCGATGAACACGTTATCCGTCACCTTTATACGCCTTCTACACTGTTTATGGTGACTAATTAGTGTCTCTCAGATATGCAGAGGACAAAAAGACAAGGCGAATTTCGATTCACTTTCAATCTGATTCTCGTATTTGCTTCTACTCGACTCGAATGTCAACATGCACTTCGCCTCATCCTCTTTTTTCATCATCAACAGACAGTATGCCCTCCATATATTGACATGGGATTTCCAGTTCATGAATTGATCATTCAAAGGTGAATTCGCTTGTTCTGCAAATGAAATATGAGCCAGTGATGATCGTTTTCACCGGTGACATTTCCCGTTATATAGGAGAAGGTCGAATATTAATTACTGGATGCATGAATTTGAAATCATCATATGTATGCGTGAATATGTGTATACTATTTAGGTAAATTGAGGTTTAATAGTAAAATCAGTGATGAGAATAATAATGTAAGCCGTTGTATTCTACACTAAACATTTAAAGAAAGTGCACAATTTTCGCATCGGTTACTTGTAGAATACCTATTCTTCTTCGAGGTTTTTCCAGAAAAACAGTGATCTCCTGAACAACAAGAACCACAGTGCTGGTAGAATGAAATAAGCCTTTTTGTGTTCATCTGTTGTCAGTAGGAAATGAGAAAATGTAGGTTGCAATCAAATTTTACATCTCAGTGAGCGCATTCGACAGCCTATTCGCATACTTGAACTTTTATAGCGAAAAGCATTGCAGAATATAAGGTTGAATATCTCGGATGGAAATCCAGTTGGGCAAGTCATTCAACAGGCTGGCTAATACTTTTTGTCCACACGGTGGCAAGTTGTTATCTAATGTATACTAATAATAATTATATGTATTGCGTTAGTGATAATCAACGCTTTATTCTTTGAGAGTTGTCACGTGAACCATGAGCACCGATAAACCGTAGCGTGTATTTCTCCCTGGTTGATTGGACTATTATTATTGTTCGCTTGGAAATATGTGGCTTCACCAACACTTCGCTCTGTATTCCACTGTCCTTTTCAGTTGGGACCATTATTGTACATAATCACTCATCTTGTCCTACTAAAACAATATCATCAACGTCACGTCATCGCCGTGATCACCACCTCGTCTAATCCCGTTCACCTACTGCTAGAGCGATGACCTGCATTGAATGCTATGCGTATCATTGGTCTTCTCGATATCGCCTATATCCATCTCCACGTTCTCCTTCATATTCGTTTAACGACTGCTTCTTGTTTAGTTTGTCGCTAGAATTTCGTGGTCCTTACTCTTTCTCACCATTTTGTATTCGATATGGAGACAGCGAAGGCAGTCGTTTATAATAATCTGTAGTTGCCTGTTGCAAATGTACCTCCTGATGCAAAGCGCACGTTTCTCACCCATAAAGAAGAAATGACAATCGACTGGAGTATTTCTAATTCATTTTGCTGTCAGTGAAATATCGATAGTAACGAAAGCAACACCAACGATATTCCAAACGGCGATGATATTACACACATGAGTTGTTCGGTGATTAAATTAACACAGCGACAATTTAGCTACTCCTTATATAAATATTTATGACTACTTAAAAATCAAAATAACTGATAAAACCGTTAAAACTGACTGGCTAAATATTTTTCGTGTAACGAATTCCATCACTCCTCTGTTACGGTTCCACGTGTGTGAACGTTAATGGAACTGTCATTTGTGTGTTTCCTCGTGTTCGGTTTTATTTGACCTCTTAAAAGTTTCCAATTGAAGTGAGGCTTTCAGTATAAGATGTGGATGATTATGAGGACTGAGTTACATAATCCCTGTTTTGTGTGTTTGCCGTCATTGACGAGCTGATAAAACATGGGCATTTTGTATCATAGAGCCGTAATTAACGCACTTGTATTGATGAGATTGCATTGCGAACTGCAGTGAATCCAGTAGTATTCATGACATCTGACTTGGAGATCTGTTCAGATACGCCAAAATTGCAAACACACGTGAGGAGTACGCACTTAAATAATTGAGAAGATTTGCACAGTTTGTTGTAGAGCAGTAAGCGACACTCAGTGGTGAAACATTTACAGACAAACTGAAGGATTTTCCATGAGCTCACTAATATCCTCGGTTGTGGCAGATATGTCAACTGCAACGGCAGCTTATGTAATTAAAGTTGTGTGGCGATGATGACGATGATTGTGATGGTATATATGATGATGGATTTCATGATCACGGTGATGAATGCGTAGTGAATATGCCAATCAATGAATTACTGCTCGAGTGAGATGGTGTGTGATTCACTGATTGACCGAATAACTATTTGATTCAATAGCATTTCTCCAATCACACGGCACAAACAACAGGAAAGAGAACAGTCAAGCTGTGATGAATCATCTCCTCTATCTGTCTAACTGTTTGACACTCGGTGATTTCGATGTGACTTGATGTGGACATGTGAGTAGGAAGTGATTATATTTAGTCAGATTAGATGATGGGAATAGAGGAAAACATGAGTAATGCAGTATTCAGGTCATCCGCGTGATTCAACATGATGGTGTGTGTATTTTGTGAACGTGTGAGTTGAACACGTGTTTGTCAGCTTGTCGCTCAATCAAATCAACATGACCATCAATCTGCTTTCTGTCATCTGACAGGATAACACTTAGTATTCACACGTTTAGTGCGTGATAACAAAGTGGTGTATGTGGCTTGCAATACAATGAATTCTACGCGTCATCCACTCCGAGAGCGTATGGCTGAGCCAATGTGCACGTAATTAGTTCATCATTTCCACTAGTAATCGTCATTTTGAGTGGATATTTACTGTGTTGATGAGTTTACCTTCACTCCTACATACTCCAATTCTTTGTTTTGGGCAGACATCAGATCAACACACTTGAATAATTTGTTATTCTTGCAGCGACTATCTATCAACCTTGATTGTGGGCCATCAAAATTGCTTGATAATAATGTGAAGTGAAACTATTGAGGATATGTGTAGATTTTGTGTATATGCACTAGCTGGAAGCTACAACTGACATACCTGAACTGCAACTTTGCCTCCTGTTTTCGCGTTGCTGTTGAACGACAGCCACGTATATGATTATGTTGGTGTAATGGGATTCCGATCGATCCAGCTGGATGTCTGTCGCGGATAGTAGACTGGTCAATGACAGTGAGAGAGTGATGATACTTTTTTGTACGCTCTAATATATATATATATCTTAGTCAAAGAAGCGTCAAGCAGAAATAATTGTATATTTGTTATATTATTAGACAAAATTTATCCTCATATGAGAACGTGATCTCTTGTGAATAGTGAGTCGAACATGCTTTATGCAGATTTCAGCAGTAAATGTTACGTATGTGAATTTGTGCATAATACTTGATGTAAACTTGATAATTTCCCTATTAACCAAATTCATCAGTATTTAGGCGAAATTCAACAAGCTTCAATTTACGTGCAGTTACCAAAACAGCATATAAGTTGTGTGATAAACGTTTCACAACACATGAACACATCTCATATAAGGAAGGTATTACACTTTTCTAAACAGCTTTCCATCTATTAGTTGGATAGCTGAAACATTGGTGCAGAATAACAGGCAATCGACGCATTTCCTCGCTTCTTTGAAGCTAGTTGCAGCCTGAAGCATTCAAAAAATATGCGATAATGTAGTCGCAGCATATTCTGAACCCTCAGCAGCAATCACGCCTACAATATGACCGAGAAAATTTCTTTACGAAAAAGGTTCGTTTACGTGAATAAGTGATTGGGTGTTGTGAAAAGGGTGGGTTCATCGGGTTCAAGGTATTTCAGTAATACACATCGTCAGGTGAACAGTCTTCAAAGGTGATTCTTTCTTCACGTCTATATCATCTACATATGCTCATGTGCACACATGGACGAAGTAAAGTTTGAGAAATGAAGAGGAGTTATTCTCGTAAGCGTAGTGAAGGCTATTTTGAACAACATTCAAAATGATGAAATAATGCAGATAGAAGTCTATTCTGTAGAAATCAACGTACATGTGATAATAGTAATTTGCAAAATATAATCTGGTTACCACTTCAGTGACCACCTACAAATTACCTGATAACTGAATTGACTATCTCATATAATGGAATCAATTCGATATGTGTATTATTTCACACAAACTGTTTATGAGAGAAATGAGCGTGCATTCTTTTTCATTCAATGAGCTTACGTGGAACTAATACTGGTAATGAGAATACGTAAAAATATCATTCGATAATTGTCATACAGAATAAAGTTTTCAACCCGCCATTACACACTGCAAAAATGGCTCTCCTTTTATCGAAACATATAAATACATATAGAATTTGAAATAAGTAGTTAAACAGCACAAACATCAGACAGTGGGACATAATCAATTACAAGTATATATTATAATAGGTAATACATATAACAGTAATCGTTGCTTATACTTTTCAAACCCGTTTCTGATGCCGAGGGTTTATGAGATACAACTTGACATTTATCACTTCACAAGGAGCCCGTTTTGAATGAGGTGCGAGTGAATTCCGAATTGTTATCGTACTAGCATAAGTTCCTATGAAATATCTTATGACTTTACACTCGAAGGTACACCAGGAAGTAATTGGTAATGCAAAGACTTTTCGAAATTAGACGGACAGCCTCAGCCAACCTGCTTGCAAGAAGTAGTATCTTGACACTTGACAATGCCAATAAGTCGAGGCGTATCAAAACACTGACTCTGTCTGCTTGCAGACGGCTTCCTTTTTGATCAATTTCATCATTCTGATAGGTAGATTCCAGAGGAGACCTTATGTCATCCCCAGTGCTGCATGTCTATTTATGTGTAGCTACCAGTGCAGAATATAAGTCGTGTGATATACCTTTCTGTGTTTCCGTGACGTAATTTGATACTGGACTCAACGGAGCAGAGTGGATACTCGTTATGAAGGTAGGCTTCCTTCAATTGCTTAAGTTAATCATGATAAGTGAATTCAGTATGCAAAAACCAACCTCAGAAAGACAGAGAGACAGACTCGATGATGCGTCACAGTCTGGCTTTTCTACTTGCTGTAGTATGTGAGGTATGCCTAACGACGGTTAGTTCAGTCAGTCAGTGAGTCAGTCAGTAAGTCAGTTACTCATCATGTCATTCGAACACCAGTGAATTCATTGACATAATCATAAGAATATAATCACGAAAATCGTCTCGTCCATGATCACGCATATCATCATAATAACTGATTCAAATTGACAGCAGCAATGGTGGCAACGGAAAGTCCTCATTAACATCATCATCACAAATAAAATCAGCACAACCACCTGATCAATTTCAATAACGTGTATGGCCTTCACAAACTCGAATGAACATACAAACACATGCACACTCGAGCATTGAGTGATGTTACCAAGCTTCATTCACCATCACATAAATTCAATCGTGCATCTCAACGATAACTCACATTGAACTGTTTCAGTTCCACATCACGTTCTTTCATTTCAGCTGATAATCAGAGAAAAAAGTGTCGTTAACTGAACGAAACATGTGGAGCAGGTAGTCAATGCTCTTTACTTTTACTCTGTTCCAGACAAAGAGACGGTGCGGGAATATGCATGAGGTGTTTTCGCAAAAGATAGCTTTGCAGCGATGGCAATGGCTGTTGTCTGAAACACCACTGCTCAAACGCCCAACGGTTTATGTCACCTGAAGTCAGGGAGAACTCTTTTAGATCTCGAATTCCTCTGTCTGACCACAGAGTTTATCTCTTACTGCAGATCACAACGTCAATCCTAGTTTCCAGTGAAATTCACTCACGTATCAACTCATTCTGGCACCCTGCCTTCTTCCTTCTCTTCACTTCTTACATTTGTAGCATCTCATTTAAATCTACTTGCTAAATATAGTACGCGTGACTAATTTCATCAGTTTTCTGTTATTGTTCCAAATATGTGTACGCCCAATAATCCGTTTTGCATTAAAAATGACGCTTTCAGTATGATGAGCATGATTATGAGTACTGAAATACGAAATGCTTGTTTGGTGTGTTTGGCATTTTTTGATGAGCTGATGCAGCGTGGGCGAATGTTATCATACTGCTGTATATAATAACACTTGTATGAATGCTTACACTGTCTGTCGTTAGGTGAACCAAGTTTATTGGAAACTGTGGTGAATCCACTAGTAGCCATAAATGCTGATTAGGAGATCTGTTCAGATTCTTCAAAAGTGTGATAAGCAATACACATCTAAATTATGGATAAGATTTGCACAAGTCTATCATAGTGAAATACGCTTCACTCTGTGTTGCGATCGTCAATAACAATACAACTGTACTCATCAACGTCTATGGGCTGAGTTTACTCCATAAATGTACACATTCTCACTTAATCAAGCTTGCTTTCTTGACGACATCCTCTGATAATCCAACCGACATTGAAATCTGATAAGTCAGTTGATTGCCTGATTTATGCATTATTTTCTGTTAGCTAGGATTATGTATTTCTGGAATCGTGATTATTTCAGTCGATCGTGACAAACACACTTTCTATCACCGGCCTTCAAAAAATCCTTCACTTTCGATTGGAATTCCATGAATTTCTTATGCACGCTTAGATGGCAACAGCACACATAAAATGACCACTGAAATCGCTGTCTCTCTTCCCCGTCTTTATTCATGTGTTTCATGAATCCTGCGAATAAAGAGCACCTTAGTTTCACTCGTGACTGAAAAGTGTAGCAGTGTGTTATTTCAATGATCAGAGACATCAGTTTTTAGCTGGTTAGAAATCCGAGGTATGCTTCAACGAGAATGATGCAGAAGGAATATCTCAGTCAATCATTTAAAAAGCAGTGTGGATTTGATGATCGTGGTGATCACTGTGTAGTAAATATGCTGATGAATGTATTATTGCTGGATTGAAATGATGTATGATTTACCGACTGACTGACTAACTAATTGATTCACTGGCATTTCACCAAGCACAGAGCACATGAAACAACAAAAAGGAAACAATCACAGTGCAATAGAACATCTCCTCTGTCTGTCTAACTGTTTGACACTCGGTGATTTCGATGTGACTTCGTGTGGACGTGTGAGTAGGAAGTGATTATATTTAGTCAGATTAGATGATGGGGATAGAGGAAAACATGAGTAATGCAGTATTCAGGTCATCCGCGTGATTCAACATGATGGTGTGTGTATTTTGTGAACGTGTGAGTTGAACACGTGTTTGTCAGCTTGTCGCTCAATGAAATCAACATGAACATCAATCTGCTTTCTGTCATCTGACAGGGGAACGCTTCGAATTCACACATTTAGTGCGTGATAACAAAGTGGTGTATGTGGCTTGCAATACAATGAATTCTACGCGTCATCCACTCCGAGAGCGTATGGCTGAGCCAATGTGCACGTAATTAGTTCATCATTTCCACTAGTAGTCGTCATTTTGAGTGGATATTTACTGTGGTGATGAGTTTCACTTTCATGCGTATATATCAAATTTTCCCTCACTCCATATACATTGCGTTTATCTGTGTAAATTCAGTCTTTCAAAATGGATTTCTTACCATCGAAAATGCTTGACAATATTGTTGAGTGGAACTATTGAGGATGTGTTTGGGTTTTCTGTATTCCACCCGCTGAGAGCTGCAGTTGATGTTTGCTGAACCGCCACTTTGTCTCTAGCTATTGTTTTGCTTTGATTGACAGACACGCACATGTTTATGTTGATGTAGCGAGATTTTGGCTGACTGGGATGTCTGATGTGGATATTTCACTTGTAAGTGAAAAGAAGAAATAGTGGTATATTTTGTAGTTTACAATTTTTCGACGGATCAGTTGACAGTGTGTGATATCAAATTATTTCAGATCATTTAATTAGAATCGGCTTATTTCTGAGATTCATTCATCTGCATGAATTAGGGAAGATTCAAGCCCCATCTCCTGTGTAGAAGTCTATCAATGGGAAACTTTCATATTCATTTCAGAATATTATATCCTGTGGCTGGTGAGTTGAACATAGCTGAGATAAATTTCAGCAGTGAATCTCCCATATAAAGATGTAGGAGACAATACTGTGGTGGTGTGATACAGATAGTATGTTCCGACTGAATATTTTTGTCATATATTGCAACAAAACACGTTTGCGCCCCTGTCTTGTCTTTTTGAAGTTACAATAATTCACGTAAACATGACGGTTACACTGTTAACCAAGTTCATAAATTCCGCTGGGGAGATTCGAGATAAGCCTCTTTGTCATATCCAGTGCTCTATGTCTATCAACGTGTAGCTAACAATGCAGCATATACGTTCTGTAATACGTTTTCATAACATATGTACACATTTCATATAAGGAAGGGAGTACACCCTTCTAAACAACTTTCCATCTAATAATCTGATAGCAGAAATATTGGTGCAGAATAACCTGCACTCGACGTATTTTGTCGCCTCACGTATGCTAGATACAACCACAAATATTTAACAAAACAGGCGATAATGTAGTTGCCAGACATTCTGAACTATCAGTGATAGTCATAGCTTCACCTTTTCAAAACAATTTAATGTAATTCGTAGGACACGTCATCGGAAGAATACTCTTTTTGAGTGAGTCTGCTTACGAGTTCTTATTATCATATTGTGAAATAGGAGAATTGACTATCGTACATGATATATGAATTTCGATGTGCATATTATTTTACCTAATACTGATGATGAGAATAAATAGGCACGCAATGCTGTTTATTCTTTGAGCTTACGTGGAACTTATATTGGTAATAAGAATAATTATAAATCATACGATAGTTATCATACAGAATGAGGCTTTCACTCATTTTATGTACCTTGTAAAAATGTCTCTCCTTTTCATTATGTGTATATAATAATATGCCCATCAACGACAAAGTCGGTTAGTCGAGTCAGAGGCATATCGATATCCCTTCTCACACACTTCGATGTTATTTGCACCATGATAAAATCTTTGATTGAGACGTCCAGTGAAGAGAAGTGGAGAAAGATGAAGCAGAAGAAGAAGAACAAGACTGGCACATTGCAGGAGAAGAGGTTGAGTGGGTTATGTCAGAATGTATCAACTTCTGTGTTTAATAAGTCAAAGGAAAACTCTGTTCAAAAATCCACAGGATGTGAGAAAACCAACGCAGACTTCGGAGAGATACTGATGATTAGATAAGAAATATTCGACTGCCTACCTATCTCAGTGCCGTCAGAACTACGCTAGTCATGAGACTGAATCAGTTCTATCAAGCCGACAAATTCAGTAAATGCTACCATCTGATTGTCTGGCAACATTCGTTATATTCATCATCATATTATTTATTGTTTGTTGACAACATGACTATATTTTCCGTATGTACCTTAACTCTCATAGCAGAATCACCAACAAAAGTCACCGAATATTATTCATTTTTCAACTGGAGTCATTGCACAACGCTTCAGTAACGCACAATCCATATTAGCCACAATGTTTATGCAAGCAACAATCTGCCAATCACAGTGCCTTTGAGTGACCTTCAAGTGCTTAGCCCACCCACCCCCAAAAAAACCAATTATGCACTAACCAGTTACATATTTGTTGAAACAGTCAAGTATAAATACGAGCGAATTCTAGAAATGATAATAAAACAAGTTCTGATTAGCCCCCGATAATATGGGAGTGTCATTGCTTCACTTCTGAATTATTTTCATTCCAAGTCCTACATGGAGCTCTGAAAGCTGAAAATCGATACACTTATAAATGAAATCGACAAAGATAACATCATCGTCGTTTTATTATTTTGTTTCATTTCGCAATGAATATTCTGAAAAATACGATGCAGTTGTTCACCCATACGAATTTTGAATTTGTGCATCTATGTCGTCAATTAATGATCACAATGTTCACACAGTTTTGTTCATTCTGATTTGCATGATTATTAACCATCACGAAAAGCCGTGTACATACATCAGTAACGTTTCAGAATCGAAAACTTCAATGAGAAAGTTCGGAGAGGTGAGTTGCACACAACGCTGGAGATATTTATTTTATTTATACTGAGATTTATACATGTAGAATTGTATTCAATTTCATTGGTTCCAGTTTTACGAAGATATCCATTTGAAAGCGCATTAGCTTAATTTTATTTTTTTATTTTTTTTTATTTATTTTTTATTTTTGGTTACAGCTTGAATCCACACTGTATTTTTGGTACAAGTGTGGAATTTTCAGCGTGGATATCGGTAGCCCAAAAGTCGCAGGCCGACCATAGATATCAGGTGTGCGTCGGCGTGGGGTCGAACCCCGGACCATGTGCATGGTCGGCGAGAGTCCTAACCACTGTGCCACCGACGCACAATCCAATTGGCATTACACCGTTTATCAAAATACCAGTACCACCCACTGTCTCAAATAATGGATGCCAGACGAACACTTCAGCGTCAAGGTGAGCGATTCAATTTCAAATTAACATAACCATGCGGAAGAAAGCGACTATGAATATGACTTTTGTGAACACTGATATATCAAGATATTACATCTTAGACAGCTCGTCAGAGTTAGCGATATTTCGTCAAGCTGCTGTCACTTTTATTGCGCACCGGAAAATGAAGGCCCACAGCTTACAATTATCATTTTTGAATGAATATGCATGCCTCATCATCAGAGATGAACATTTCACTCAAATATGTTGTGGACAGCATTAAACCAACTGTGTGCACATGAACATGAATGTTCAATCCACAACACGCACCACCACACAACCTCAACTTAGAAGTGGTTCACCCTCACGCTTCCTCCATTCTCCACATCGTCCACAATTCAAAACGCCTCCACTCGAATATTATCACATGTAATCCACCTCGAGTATAAGCCAACATCTCGAACGGAAATATGTTCACATGCTGGCCTATTCTGAGTGTGCTCTGGATTAATTTACCGTGAGCCACTGTGAATCACAACACTCTCATGCGATTCACTCAATTCATCATAAAATCTGAAAGCGTTGACGTCACACAGGGAAATATTTCCTCTAACCATGGACAATGTCACCATTGAGTCAACTTTTTAATCACAAATCAGTGATCAATCATTCCTGCCAGTCCAGTCACTGTCCATGTTGTTTTTGGAGTCAAATTATTCACCATACAGATTAGCCGTCATCGTCTCACATGTCAACGTAATAATTGCTGATTATGATGATTATCATTATTCAACTATTATTATCATTACACGCTAAATTATTCCTTGTTCTCTTGTCTACAACCCAAAGTCACCTCGTTACATTCATTCCAGCCTGTTCAGTTCACAGGATGTCACGCATCAAATGAAGCAGAATTTTGATTTCGTGCTTCAAAGAAATCGCAGTTGAGATCTTTTTCAGCTAATGACATTGAAAGTGACTAGTGTACAGAATCACCACTTGTAAGTTACATCACGAAACAGAATTCTATTGTCAATGAAGCGACAACTTATTTTTGATTATGAAATATGAGCTTGAAGCAAAGTGCTCATCTGCATTAGATTAGAACCATGGACGAGAACCGAATTGAAAGTGAAAAATTATTCTCTCAATAATTTCGTATACTTCCCTGTTTTGTATCACTGGTACACCACACAGCGATGATGATACGTCCAATATTATAATGAATTCATTGTGCACGCAGAAATCGCCTGACGCCTCAACAAATTTCGAGATATAATGTAAACTATAATTCACCAATCTCATATGCAGAGGATGTAGACGTTGGGACAAGCTATCGGCCATAACATGATATTTTGCTTTTCAAGATATCTGATACTACTGAAAACCACATTCACTCAGACATTAAATCGTGATGTGATTATACTGGTAGGCAGCCTATCTGTTTCATGCACAACCTGCTTGTTTCAAAGCCATCTCATTCATCCATCAACCTTTAAATCGGATGCAGGTGGGTTGAAATGTGATTGTGGTAATCTCGTCAGTCAAATAATAACGTCTCTGTAAATTTGTATCAAGTGATGAGTCATCCTTATCATAACCATTCCGAAATACTCACCACATATACAGATTACTTGCTTATGGTGTTTACTGGATTGATTTCAGGAATCTGAATACAATTTTGTGCGATTATTTATCGTGTTTTTGTTGACTGATCTCAAGAGTTTGAAGGAATTCGCAAATGTTTCACGCAACGACAGAGAGTATACACATTCATGCAACTGTAATATATACAACATTATGATGAAAATTCGCAAAAGCTGCATCAGCTCATCAACTGCAAGCGTCATTTAAAATGCAAAACATGAAGACGTCGACTGAAAAACCACTACGAGAAACCCTTACGTACAAAGAAGAGGAAAAGGTCCAGAAGCTACAATTTTGTGAGGTTGATTTGTAAATACTAATTTCGTTTCGAGCGATCAATGAGAGATAGCGCCCATTGTGACACGTTGAGGTGTGCACCGTCAATTCTTTCTCCTGTAGTATTTACGAAGATATTTTGAATAAAAAGTGTGATTCGCAAGGACTGTTGATCCGTGCACCTGCGATATGTTTCATGACAGTATTAATAAGAACAGCACTCGTAGTCGCTTCTGCTTTCTTGTCCAATGTTCATACATTTGAAACAGGTTCCTGTTCCCAATGGTTTCCACGAAGGGCAACATGGATAGTCTCTCTCACAAGTCTCATTCAGTTTTCGACGTATTGACGTTTGACCGTCGACTGAAACCAATATGTCAGAAACTGAATGAGATTTGTGAGCGAGGCTATCCATGTTGCCCTCCTCTACTGTGTTCGTGGAAATCATTGGGAACAGAGACCTGTTTCGAATGTATGGACATTGGACAAGAATTCAGAAGCGACTACGAGTGTTCTTCCTATTATTACTGTCATGATACATATCACAGATAAACGGATCAACAGTCCAATCGAATCACACCTTCTATTCAAAATATCCTAGTGAATAAAACAGGGGAGAGATTCGACGGTGCACATCTCAACGTGTCACAAAGGGGTGCTATCTCTTATTCGCCGCCAGTAGCAAAATTAATATTTCCAACTCCGCCTCAGAAACTTTAGCTTGTAGTCCTCCTCAGTCCCTGACATTTGTATCATTTGAACTGTGTTAATAAATTTCTGATAAAATATTTCATCAGTTCTCTGTTATCGCTTCACGTGTCTGAACGTTCCTTGTGCGTTGGTTGTGGCAATTCGGCATGTTTGATCTTCAGTAGGATTCCCAAGGATTTTCCTCAGAAATGATATTTGCTTTATGGTAGCTATAAGTACTAGCACTGAGTTAGAGAGGATACGATTGAGGTTTTCTCTTTCTTGATTATATCATACTGATGCACTCGTATCGACGCGTGCGTACATTGTCACTGAGGTGGAAATGATGTATTAGACACTGATGGAATTCCTGTGGTATTCAGAATCTCTGACTGTGACATCACGTGTTGAGTTACGAAACTACATTCTCACATGCGGTATCAGTATTTGAATAAATGAATGCATTGTAAGCATGCATTACATTGAAACACGTACTACTCAGTGCATGATGAGGAAACGAAACCATCACATTCATCGACGTCAGTTTGTGCGTATAAAATTACGACCTGACTGTTCTCATTCACTTTTTATCATGGATCATCCCCGTGATACCTCGGTAAATCTGACTGTCATTGAATTCCGATTAATTTGATTATTATTTGTTATATGCATTAGTTCCCCAATGGTTTAGTCAATTATTCATGAAATGTTGGATAAATATTCGATCGGGGTTACTCCATCTATAACCGCTGATCTTGGGTAAATTTTCCAGATTCACTGAGAACTATCGGAGTCTTGTGTGAACGTGAACATATTGCCTGCCTGCCAGCCTCATAGAAACACATATGTTATGATCACTGTCTTCCTCTACGTCAGTTTTCTCACGCTTTTACACTATGAGAGGGAAAATTCAAATAGAAAATATCCTCGGACTACTGAAATCACCATCTCCTCAATCAAGAGACATTTCAGATAACTCAGATAACCTGTGAGAAAACGATGAGCACGTCATCCATCACCTCGACACGCCTTCCACACTGATTATGATAACAGTGACTGACAAATGTCTCCAAGATATTAACAACAGTGCAGAAGACCAAAGACTCAGCAAATTTCGATTCCCTTTCAATCTGATTCTCGTTTTTACTTCAACTTGACTCGGATGTAAACATGCACTTGGCCTCATCCTCAACAGACAGTATGTCACCCATGTATCGCTAATGGGAGTTCCAGTTCACAAATTTATCATTCATTCTGAAATTCTGCATAGGCAATGTCAGCCAGTGATGATCGTTTTTACTGGTGACGTTTCCCGTGATATACGAGAAATGTGAATGGCAATTGCTGGATACATGAAATTGAAATCACCACTTGCTTGATTGAATATGAGTACACTGAGTTGAATGAATTGAGTTTTAATAGTAAAATCAGTGATGAGAATGATAATAATAAATATTTTGCACAAAAAACATTTTTGGAAATCACACAATTCTCGCCGCAGTTAACTGAGCAATACTTTCTCTTCATCGAGGATTTTGAAGTAGAATGTCTATCTAGAGTATATCAAGAACCGCAGTGCTGGTCGATGTGAAGAATGAAATAAGCATTCTGCTGTGTATCTGTAGTCCTTAGGATATGTGAAAATGTAAGTTGCAATCAAATTAAAATTGTGAGTGAGTGAATTCGTCAGTCCACTCGCATAATCGAACGATTAAAACGACAAGAATTAAAGAATATTAGGTTGACAATCTCGATGTAAATTCAGGTAGGCAAGTAATGAAACGGGCTGACGAATCCTTTTTTGTCTACACCATAGCTAGTTGTGATCTGAAGTGTACTTATAATAATTCTGTGTATTGTATTACTGATAATCAACGCTTAAATCTTTGAGAGTTGTCAGGTGAACGGTAGCGTGTATATCTTCTTGGATGAATGTCCTATTTTTATTGTTCACGTGGATTCCTAGTGGAATATATATGGCTTCATAAAACATCAACACTTATTTCTCCATTCTGCTGTCTTTTTCAGTTAAGACCATAATCTCTCATCTCCACTTACTCAAAAAATTATCATCAATGTCACCATCGCGCTTATCTTCACCTCGTCGCTCCAATTCACTTTCCATTCGAGCTGTGACCTTCATTGATTGTAATGGCATTTAACAGTCTCCTCAATAAGTTCATTATTCTTCCAATTTTATGCTGATCGACTGGTTCTTGGTTAGTTTGTCGCCAGAATATCTTGCGTTTGATGCATGCGCGTATATACACACATATTTGCGTATACACATAATTATGTGTATTTTAAAGTTTGTATACCTCGTTTACCAAGTGGTTGGATAAATTTTGTTTTTCTATGTATCAAATGTGAACTGTTCACACAACAAATAACTGTCTTCTCGGTCTCCAATCTCCCCATTCTTACCGCTTATTTTGTGTTTCACTCGATTCTACTTTCCACTGGTAATTAGTTCGAGTTGATATTGGTTGCATTATATCCATGATTTTGTTTGCTATTGAAACTGAACTCACCATCTCACTTTCTGAAGCTACTGATATTCACTAGTCATCGTTAGCAGACGCACCTCAACCAGACTGGTGACGTAGTGCATCGCAGACCATAAATAAGAGAAATATTTCTCCGTGTGATGTCAATGCTTTCAGATTTTATGATTATTTGAGTGAATCTTGTGACGAGGTTGTGATTCACGGTGCCTGTAGGGTAAAACAATCGAGAGCACTCTCAAAATAGGTGGCGTGTGTATGGAGTTCATGATTGTTTTCAGTAGTCATTCGTCATTTGTCGAAATGTACTTCGTACATGTGTGTATATTTTGACCATAAGAACCTGTGAACAGAATCAATTTCGAAAAGTATCCTGCCGGCGATGAAGCTTACTCAGCCAACAGATGCCAATGAATGTGGTTGTTTCGTTCCTGTCACCTGCACTGAGTAATTCGTGTTTACAAGTAACGCAATCTATTAATGCACTTATTCGTTGAGACACTGAAACCACCTGCGGGATCATAATTGCATCCTGCCACAGTTGATCTCTCAATGACAGCCTCATAATAGTACAGGAATTTGAACAGTCTTCAGGAATTTTGCTTCACCTCAATGATAATGAATGCAGGAATTGATACAAGAGAAGCTGTATAACAAAATCCGCCCAAAAATGTTAACCGAAATGCAACGGAATTTCTGATGAAAAAAATGAGGAACCCAAATGAAAAGCAAACATGAAAATAACGCCATGTCAAACGCACCAATGAACGTACACATGCGTGAAACGATCACAGAGAACTGATGAATTTATTTATCACACATATATTATTACATTTCAAATGATACAAGTGTCGCAGGGTTGGAAATATCAAATTAGGTTCGAACGATCAACGGTAGATGACAATTTCTGTGACGTGTTGGGGTGTGAACCGTCGAAACTTTCTCCAGTAGTATTCACAAGGAGAGGTGTAGGGGCAGGTGCGACTTGATTGGGCGGTTGATCCGTACACCTGTTATACGTTTCATGGCAGTAATAATACGAACAACTCTCGTAGGTGTATCTGCACTTTTCACCCTTTTCTATACATTTGAAACAGGTTCCTGGGCACAATGGTTCCCATGCAAACAGTAGGAAACGGCAACATCAATGATCATAATCACAAGTCTGATGCATATAACGAAATACTTGTGATTCACCATCGGCTGAAATAAAGTTGAAGTGGAAGTGAAATCAGTCAATAAGCATCATACATAAGATGGGTGTACGCATGTGTGTATGTATTTATGCATGTATGTATATAGGTATGTATGCATGTATTTATGTATGTATGTATGTATGTATGTATGTATGTATGTATGTATGTATATATGGATAGATGAAGTAGTGCATGACTGGATGTCAGTGAGAATCTGTCGATATGAGTGCATGTGTGTGTGTGGATCTGCGTCTGTATTAGCTACAGAAATGCGATCGCTGATGATCTGATGCAAATACGGATTGTGGCTGCGACGCTGATAGGTATGTGGGCGCTAAGAAGTCACCATCGCTGGTGCGGCTGCAAATAATGTTTGTCGAGTGGTATGGTGACGGTGATGAGGAGGACGGTGTAGATGATGATGGACATGACTATTTCCGTGATTTAGGTCTGCTGATGATTATGCAAATGGCTGCATTGGAATTCGAATGAGATGATGTGTGATCGACTGACAGATCAAATCAGAGATTGACTTACCCGTCGTCATGCACACAACATACAATAAAGCAAGGAGAATTGACAGGACACAGTGTTGGTGGCTTCAATGTGATTTGAATAATATCTGTTAGGCGCAGGTGCTTATATATATACCGGAGAAGACGATAAAAATAGACAAAACCACGAGTGATGCATTAGTCGGGTGATCTGCGTGATTCAACATGCTCTAGCATGGATTGAGTGAATTTGTGAATCACGTATTTTTGAGCTGGATGTTTCATATATGAAGACAAGTGAATGAGGATAGACAGGTTGTAATTTATTACGCATGGAAAAACGCCGGTAGATGTAGTGATGTCGATTCCCACCCGTTCACTGAGTAGCACGTGTTTCAATGAAATGCATGCAAACAAAGCACTTATTCTCTGAAGTAATGAAACCGCCTGTGACAAAAAAGTTTCTAAATGCAACGCATGATCTCACAGTCTGAACTTCTGAATGCCACAGGAATTACATCAGTCTCTTATTCATTTTATCCACCTCAATGACAACATCTCGATACGAATGCACCAAGCCGATACAATCCAGGAAGGGAGAAACTTAGTTGCATCCTCTCTAAGTCAGTTTCGATACTAACTGTTACCATTAAGTAAACAGGATTTCTGATGAAAAGAATGAGGAATCCAACTGAACAGCAAACATGCAAAAACGCCATAACAAACACACAATGAACGTGCGCATACGTGAAGCTATAAAAGATAACTGATGAAATTATTTATTACAAATATATATTATTACAGTTCAAATGATATAAAACTCAGGAACTGGGGTGGACTAGAACCTTCAATTTTCTGAAGTACAGTTGACAATGTCAATTCCGTTTCAAGCGGTCAATCAGAGATAACATTCTTATTGATCCGTAGTGACGTGCATCGTCGACTCTTTCTCCTGTATACTTCACGAGGATATTTGGTCTGACAAGTACCAATCGATTGAACGGTTGATCCGTACAAATGTCATATGTCCAATGACAGTAATAATCAGGACAGCAGTCGTAGTCGCTTTTGCATGCTTGTCCAAATTTCATACATTGGAAACAGGTTCCTGTTCCTAATGGTTTCCAATCACAAAGAAGACCACGACAACAAAGATTGTCCCCATTGCAGGTCTCATTCACTTTCCGACATATTTTCGATTGACCGTCGGCTGAAATAAAGTTGAAGTGGAAGTGAAATCAGTCAATAAGCATCATACATAAGACGGGTGTACGCATGTGTGTATGTATTTATGCATCTATGTATGTATGCATGTATGTATGTATGTATGTAGGTAGGTATAAATGTTTTTATATATGTATGGATAGATGAAGTAGTGCATGACTGGATGTCGGTGAGAATCTGTCGATATGAGTCGATGTGTGTGTAAGTGGGTCAGCGTCTGTAATAGCTATAGAAATGCGATCGTTGATGATCTGACGGAGATGCTGATTGTGCCTGCGATGCTGATAATCACGTGGGAGTTGTGAAATTCACCAGCGCTGGGGCGGACTCATTTAATATTGGCCGAGTATTATGTTGACGGTGATAAGTAGGACGGTGTAGGTGGTGATGGACATGACGATTTTGGTGACAGTAATTCGTGTGATTATGCAAATGGATACATCGGAATTCGAATGAGATGATGTGTGATCGACTGACAGAGCAACACACAGATTGACTTACCCATTGTCATGCAAACAGAGAACAACAGAGAAACTAGAATCGACAAGACACAGTTGATCATCTCGTCTGTCTGCCTATTGACGGTTTTCTTGTTATTTGATTAAAATCTGTGAGGAGCAGGTGCTTATATATTTAGCCAGATGCGACGATAAAAACAGAAAAATCATTTCTCATTTCAGCGACTACCTTTCCAGTTTCCTACATTGTACGAACATTCCACGTACCCATCTTTATTTTAACTTTCATCGAAAGAAGGCACATCAGCTGACTGGCTTCCCGAAGGCTTTCACCAGCCTGCATCATTTCACTTCCCCGATTCCAGCGAAAAATAAGACTATTGTTCATATTTTTAGAATTTTTAATATGATATATAATGTATATAGTTATACTTCAAAGCATTCTATCTCTGCCGGATTAATCGGCTGATCTCACTGGAGACACTATTACCAACAGAAGTTTGTAAATTGAAGAGACATATGAACACAAAGTGATGGACTGCGAACAAATCAATATCGTGTTGAATAAGTGAAACGTTGATTAGAAAAGAAGGTCAACTGAAGTGACTGTTATCCATATCAGTTTTCGGTAGCATGATAACTTCAGACTGTCTTTAAATAATCGCATGCTTCTGTGTTTGATGTAATACTAAAAAGCCTCGAAATGACTTTGACATCAATTGCAAAGGCGACACTCGTGAACCAGTGGCAGTCGTAACATGTGTCGGAACGATGGAACATGGCAAAAATTGAGAATGAGTAATTAAAATATGAAGTGGACGATTCTACCGCATGCGTCTTGGTCGGATGACTGAATTGCATCATGATATTGATAGAAATTATATTACGATTTCAGTGCCAAATACTTTATTGCATTGTCCGAAGTTGCGCATGGGTGAAGGGAGGTGAGGAAACACAATGTTTTGATCGAGATGTCATCCTGTCACGAATGAATACTGAATCACTTTGTTGTAAACAAAACTCACTCACGTAGTTTGGTGAAATTAGGTCAGCTGTTCTTCTGCGAATGCATGTCCACTTAAACAACACCAGAAGCGTGATTTCCGAATTACACAGAAGCTAAATAAAGTGATTCCAATGAAATCAGGTATTACACTCACAAACTGGTCAATGATTTGTCAAAAACAATGTCGCTCACAGAAACATTATTTCATCGTGAGACGTAGGTAGCTCTCAACACAACAGTCGTCATCATCACTCAACTTGTCACACACACATACTCAATCCACCTACACACAATGACAACACATCAGGCTGGCCATGTTCGCTTCGTCATCAACACTCCTCATGTCTTTCGAAACACCACAATCTCAGATGAAGTGGAAGAAAGCGTGTAGAGGGAAGTATTGAGCTATTTGAATAAGTGCACTGTGAGATTTATGTTGTCAAGCCGAGTGCTGTCTACACTCACGTCGAACAGTCAACAAAATACATGAAATCACATGACAGAAAGAATCTGGACGATACATATTCGGCTAACAATGATTTGTAACTGAATGCTAACGTTAAGCATAGTTAATCATTTGGTTACTGTTAGCAGAACGATGAACAAAAGTGCAAGAATATCCTAATACAGATAGCTACGACATTCGGACGGATACGTAACATCCATAGTTCAGGGAGGAGAATGGTGAAAGAGATAATGACAAGAGAAAGAGACGCTGAGCTCAACGTACACAGCGTTGGACAAAGAAGTGAAGATGGGTGCTGGGGAGGTCAAAAGACAATTCTACGACAATCTGGCCACTGAAGCTGAAGAGTCAGCAGGCAAAAGGACTTGAAGACACTATATCCGATAACCAAATCTCTATCCTGGAAGAGACCAACACAAGTGAAACCTATAAAAGACACCCAAGGGGACCCAAGGAAGAAAAACAGATTAAACAACGGGCGGATCACTTCAAAGGACTCTTGAACCAAGCATCACCTGCAACCTGTTCAGAAATACCAACAACAGCGCGCCCACAATTGCAAGTTGACATCAATCCTCCAACGGAAGCTGAACTCTTGAATTAATCAAGCTTCTGAAATCTGGGAAAGCAGCTGGACCTGATGGAATACCCCTTGAAGCACTGAAAGCGGACCCAGAAACTACAGCAGACATGCTGACTCCATCATTCCAAAAGCTCTGGAGGGAGGAAAGGGTGCCTACTGACTGGAGGAAGGGTTACCTCGTGAAACTACCAAAGAAGGGCGACTTACGCCTCACTCTGCAAGAACGGGCGAGGGATCATGCTCCTGTCCACGCCAAGTAAAATCCTGATTCGCATCTTCCTGGAGAGAATAAAGGACACACTGGAGACAGAACTCCTACCAGAACACGCTGGCTGTAATCAGGAAAGGCAAATCATATTCTGACCAAATTGCGACTCGACGCATCATCATCGAACAAAGCATGGAATGGTAGTCAAACCTATACCTCAACTTTATAGACTTTGAGAAGGCCTTCACGACACAGCGTTGATCACGAAGTAATTTGGAAATTACTCGAAGACTACGGTGTACCCCAAATATTCGTCAACCTTCTTCAACAGCTGTACGACAACGGCGGCACATGTCAAGTGATCCACAACGGAAAACTCAGCGAGGCGTTTGGAGTAAACGCAGGAGTCAGACAAGGGTGCTAATTATCACTAATGATATTCCTAATTGCGGTGGACTGGATTTTGCGTCAGACAGTGGGAAACGAGAAAACAGGGGTATCCTGAACCAACGCGAAGAACCTAGAAGACCTGGATTTCGTGCGTGGATGGTTTATATTTGCTGTCACACAAAATCGAAGACTTACAAGCGAAAACCGACAAACTGGTCGAAGAAGCAGCAAAGACGGGAATCCAAGTGAACATAGACAAAACAAAGGTAATGAAAATAACCAACCAACAACAACAGCAACATCCAGCACCAACCACCATCAACGGGAGGGATTTGAAAGAGGTTGCTTCATTCACTCACTTATCTAGGGAGCATTGTCTCAACTACAGGCAGTCGGAACGGACGAGGATGTCAAATCGTGAATCAGGAAGGCAGGCGAGAAACACATTCATCAACCTGAAACCAAACTGGAAATCCTCGTCACTCAGCCAGCATCAACGACAAAATTCGGTCGGATTTTCAATACAAACGTCTAGTCAGTCAGTTCTTCTATACGGAACGGATCAGAAACTTGGCAGTTGGGGCGGGTCACAAAGAATATTTCCAACAGCCTGTTAAAGACCTTTGTCAAACAACAACTGTCTTCGCTCTATACTGAAGATCAGTTGGCCGGAAAGTATCACCGAAAAGAAGAAACTATGGGAACAAACAAAACAAGAACCAATCGCCAACCAACAAATATGCAGGAGAAAGTTGAGATGGATTAGGCACTCGCGGGTGAGGAGGCTGCTGGGTGACATCGCACGTCAAGCCCTCTAGTGGAACCCGTAAAAGAAGCGGCGAGTGGGACGTCAGTGCAAGGGTGACATGGGGAAGATCGTGTGAAGAGGAGTTGAAAGAGTATGAACTAGCATGGATAAAGGTGAAAAGTACAGCAGAAGACAGAAGCAAGTGAAGACGTGCAGTCGAAGCCCTATGTCCCACTAGGAACCCGAGGGGGCAATAATAATAATACTCGACTTCAGTCGTAGTAATATGTCGCAGATCTCCAAAATCACTAATGAACCATTCGAATCGTAAATGTTCCGCCGAACCAGGAAGGTTTCACTGTTCGTACTCCGTCTCTCACACCACTTCTAGCTCGCTCTCCATATATTCACACCCATATTGAGGAATATAACTCCGTCACACACCACAAGGTGGTTGTTTGGTGATGCATACAGTACAGTGGATCGGTTATTTCTGAAATCACTCATTCACAATTTTCGCCACATTCTCATCTTCTCACAGATGTTCTGGCTACCACTTATTCAACAGTCTCGCCTATCAGACTGAAATCAAAGTCATTCCAACACATTCCACACATCATTTTATCTTGTTGAACTGAGATTGTATGTTGGTTCAAACTACACAACTTGCCACTCTCTGAATTAGGCTAGGTGAATGTCATATGCAAAAGCAGTATTACTTCTTGCATATTGGGAATCCTATGTGTGATATGACAAGTGTTCTCAACAATAAATATATTTGTGTCTCGCACAAATGTCTGCGACATTTCATAGCGAATAATACCCTGATGCGTGCTCCAGTGTGTGAAAGTGCCTGAAAAGCTTTCTACATCAAATCACCTGTCATATTGCATGAAACAACCCACTCATAAATCCGTGATTCACAAATTCACTCAATCCATGCTAGAGCATGTTGAATCACGCAGATGACCCGACTAGTGCATCACTCGTGATTTTTCTGTTTTTATCGTCGCATCTGGCTAAATATATAAGCACCTGCTCCTCACAGATTTTAATCAAATAACAAGAAAACCGTCAATAGGCAGACAGACGAGATGATCAACTGTGTCTTGTCGATTCTAGTTTCTCTGTTGTTCTCTGTTTGCATGACAATGGGTAAGTCAATCTGTGTGTTGCTCTGTCAGTCGATCACACATCATCTCATTCGAATTCCGATGTATCCATTTGCATAATCACACGAATTACTGTCACCAAAATCGTCATGTCCATCACCACCTACACCGTCCTACTTATCACCGTCAACATAATACTCGGCCAATATTAAATGAGTCCGCCCCAGCGCTGGTGAATTTCACAACTCCCACGTAATTATCAGCATCGCAGGCACAATCAGCATCTCCGTCAGATCATCAACGATCGCATTTCTATAGCTATTACAGACGCTGACCCACTTACACACACATCGACTCATATCGACAGATTCTCACCGACATCCAGTCATGCACTACTTCATCTATCCATACATATATAAAAACATTTATACCTACCTACATACATACATACATACATGCATACATACATAGATGCATAAATACATACACACATGCGTACACCCGTCTTATGTATGATGCTTATTGACTGATTTCACTTCCACTTCAACTTTATTTCAGCCGACGGTCAATCGAAAATATGTCGGAAAGTGAATGAGACCTGCAATGGGGACAATCTTTGTTGTCGTGGTCTTCTTTGTGATTGGAAACCATTAGGAACAGGAACCTGTTTCCAATGTATGAAATTTGGACAAGCATGCAAAAGCGACTACGA
The DNA here is from genome assembly GCA_944472135.2 of Trichobilharzia regenti. Classification (NCBI taxonomy): domain Eukaryota; kingdom Metazoa; phylum Platyhelminthes; class Trematoda; order Strigeidida; family Schistosomatidae; genus Trichobilharzia; species Trichobilharzia regenti. Next base: position 62,692,192 of record OX235267.1, read on the forward strand.
CTGCTGTCCTGATTATTACTGTCATTGGACATATGACATTTGTACGGATCAACCGTTCAATCGATTGGTACTTGTCAGACCAAATATCCTCGTGAAGTATACAGGAGAAAGAGTCGACGATGCACGTCACTACGGATCAATAAGAATGTTATCTCTGATTGACCGCTTGAAACGGAATTGACATTGTCAACTGTACTTCAGAAAATTGAAGGTTCTAGTCCACCCCAGTTCCTGAGTTTTATATCATTTGAACTGTAATAATATATATTTGTAATAAATAATCCCATTAGTTATCTTTTATAGCTTCACGTATGTGCACGTTCATTGTGTGTTTCTTACGGCGTTTTTGCATGTTTGCTATTTAGTTGGATTCCTCATTCTTTTCATCAGAAATCCTGTTTACTTAATGGTAACAGTTAGTATCGAAACTGACTTAGAGAGGATGCAACTAAGTTTCTCCCTTCCTGGATTGTATCGGCTTGGTGCACTTGTATCGAGATGTTGTCATTGAGGTGGATAAAATGAATAAGAGACTGATGTAATTCCTGTGGCATTCAGAAGTTCAGACTGTGAGATCATGCGTTGCATTTAGAAATTATTATGTCACAGGCGGTTTCATTACTTCAGAGAATAAGTGCTTTGTTTGCATGCATTTCATTGAAACACGTGCTACTCGGTGAACGGGTGGGAATCGACATCACTACATCTACCGGCTTTTTTCCATGAGTAATAAATTACAACCTGTTTATCCTCATTCACTTGTCTTCATATATGAAACATCCAGCTCATAAATCCGTGATTCACACATTCACACAATCCATGCTGGAGCATGTTAAATCACGCAGATGACCCGACTAATGCATCACTCGTGGTTTTGTCTATTTTTATCGTCTTCTCTGGTATATATATAAGCACCTGCGCCTAACAGATATTATTCAAATCCCATTGAAGCCACCAACACGCAGACTGACGTGATGATGCACTGTGTCCTGTCAATTCTCCTTGTTTTATTGTATGTTGTGTGCATGACGACGGGTAAGTCAATCTCTGATTTGATCTGTCAGTCGATCACACATCATCTCATTCGAATTCCAATGCAGCCATTTGCATAATCATCAGCAGACCTAAATCACGGAAATAGTCATGTCCTTCATCATCTACACCGTCCTCCTCATCACCGTCGCCATACCACTCGACAAACATTATTTGCAGCCGCACCAGCGATGGTGACTTCTTAGCACCCACATACCTATCAGCGTCGCAGTCACAATCCGTATTTGCATCAGATCAACAGCGATCGCATTTCTGTAGCTAATACAGACGCAGATCCACACACACACATGCACTCAAATAGACAGATTCTCACCGACATCCAGTCATGCACTACTTCATCTATCCATACATACATACATACATACATACATACATACATACATACATACATACATACATACATACATACATAAATACATGCATACATACCTACCTACATACATGCATAAATACATACACACATGCGTACGCCCATCTTATGTATGATGCTTATTGACTGATTTCACTTCCACTTCAACTTTATTTCAGCGGATGGTGAATCACAAGTATTTCGTTATATGCATCAGACTTGTGATTATGATCATCGATGTTGCCATTTCCTACTGTTTGCATGGGAACCATTGGGCCCAGGAACCTGTTTCAAATGTATAGAAAAGGGTGGAAAGTGCAGATACACCTACGAGAGTTGTTCGTATTATTACTGCCATGAAACGTATAACAGGTGTACGGATCAACCGCCCAATCGAGTCGCACCTGCCCCTACACCTCTCCTTGTGAATACTACTGGAGAAAGTTTCGACGGTTCACACCCCAACACGTCACAGAAATTGTCATGTACCGTTGATCGTTCGTACCTAATTTGATATTTCCAACCCTGCGACACTTGTATCATTTGAAATGTAATAATATATGTGTGATAAATAAATTCATCAGTTCCCTGTGATCGTTTCACGCATGTGTAGGTTCATTGGTGCGTTTGACATGGCGTTATTTTCATGTTTGCTTTCCATTTGGGTTCCTCATTTTTTTTCATTAGAAATTCCGTTGCATTTCGGTTAACATTATTGGGCAAATTTTGTTATACAGCTTCTCTTGTATCAATTCCTGCATTCATTATCATTGAGGTGAAGCAAAATTCCAGAAGACTGTTCAAAGTCCTGTACTATTATGAGGCTGTCATTGAGAGATCAACTGTGGCAGGATGCAATTATGATCCCGCAGGTGGTTTCAGTGTCTCAACGAATAGGTGCATTAATAGATTGCATTACATTGAAACACGAATTACTCAGTCCAGGTGACAGGAACGAAACAACCACATTCGTTGACATGTGTTGGCTGAGTAAGCTTCATCGCCGGCAGGATACTTTTCAAAAGTGATTCTGTTCACAGGTTCTTATGGTCAACATATACACACATGTAAGAAGTACATTTCGACAAATGACGAATGACTACTGAAAACAATTATGAACTCCATACACACGCTCACCTATTCTGAGAGTGCTCTCGATTGTTTTACCCTACAGGCACCGTAAATCACAACCTCCTCACAAGATTCACTCAAATAATCATAAAATCTGAAAGCATTGACATCACACGGAGAAATACTCCGCTTATTTATGGTCTGCGATGCACTACGTCACCAGTCTGGTCGAGGCGCGTCTGCTAACGATGACTAGTGAATATCAGTAGCCTCAGTAAGGGAGATGGTGAGTTCAGTTTCAATAGCAAACAAAATCATGGATATAATGCAACCAATATCAACTCAAACTAATTACTAGTGGAAAGTAGAATCGAGTGAAACACAAAATAAGCGGTAAGAATGGGGAGATTGGAGACCGAGAAGACAGTTATTTGTTGTGTGAACAATTCACATTTGATACATGGAAAAACAAAATTTATCCAACCACTTGGTAAACGAGGTATACAAATTTTTAAATATTCATAATTATGTGTATACGCAAATATGTGTGTATATACGCGCATGCATCAAACAAAAGATATTCTGGCGACAAACTAACCAAGAACCAGTCGATCAGCATAAAATTGGAAGAATAATGAACTTATTGAGGAGACTGTTAAATGCCATTACAATCAATGAAGGTCACAGCTCGAATGGAAAGTGAATTGGAGCGACGAGGTGAAGATAAGCGCGATGGTGACATTGATGATAATTTTTTGAGTAGGTGGAGATGAGAGATTATGGTCTTAACTGAAAAGGACAGCAGAATGGAGAAATAAGTGTTGATGTTTTATGAAGCCATAATATTCCACTAGGAATCCACGCGAACAATAAAAATAGGACATTCATCCAAGAAGATACACACGCTACCGTTCACCTGACAACTCTCAAAGATTTAAGCGTTGATTATCAGTAATACAATACACAGAATTATTATAAGTACACTTCAGATCACAACTAGCTATGGTGTGGACAAAAAAGGATTCGTCAGCCCGTTGCATTACTTGCCTGCCTGAATTTACATCGAGATTGTCAACGTAATATTCTTTAATTCTCGTCGTTTTAATCGTTCGATCATGCGAGTGGGCTGCCGAATTCACTCACTCACAATTTTAATTTGATTGCAACCTACATTTCCACATATCCTAAGGACTACAGATGCACAGCAGAATGCTTATTTCATTCTTCACATCGACCAGCACTGCGGTTCTTGATATACTTCAGATAGCCATTCTACTTCAAAACCCTCGATGAAGAGAGTATTGCTCAGTTAACTGCGGCGAGAATTGTGCGATTTCCAAAAATGTTTTGTGCAAAATATTTATTATTATCATTCTCATCACTGATTTTACTATTAAAACTCAATTCATTCAACTCAATTTACACATATTCAATCAAGCAAGTGGTGATTTCAATTTCATGTATCCAGTAATTGCCATTCACTTTTCTCATATATCACGGGAAACGTCACCGGTAAAAACGATCATCACTGGCTGACATTGCCTATGCAGAATTTCAGAATGAATGATAAATTTGTGAACTGGAACTCCCATTAGCGACACATGGGTGACATACTGTCTGTTGAGGATGAGGCCAAGTGCATGTTTACATTCGAGTCAAGTTGAAGTAAAAACGAGAATCAGATTGAAAGTGAATCGAAATTTGCTGAGTCTTTGATCCTCTACACTGTTGTTAATATCTTGGAGACATTTGTCGGTCAGTGTTATCATAATCAGTGTGGAAGGCGTGTCGAGGTGATGGATGATGTGCTCATCGTTTTCTCACAGGTTATCTGAGTTGTCTGAAATGTCTCTTGATTGAGGAGTCGGTGATTTCAGTAGTCCGAGAATATTTTCTATTTGAATTTTCCCTCTCATAGTGTAAAAGTGTGAGAAGGTGACATAGAGGAAGACAGGGATCATAACATATGTGTTTCTATGAGGCTGGCAGGCAGGCAGGCTATATGTTCACGTTCACACAAGACTCTGATAGTTCTCAGTGAATCTGGAAAATTTACCCAAGATCAGCGGTTGTAGATGGAGTAACCCCGATCGAATATTTATCCAGCATTTCATGAATAATTGACTAAACCATTGGGGAACTAATGCATATAACATAGAATCATCAAATTAATCGGAATTCAATGACAGTCAGATTTACCGAGGTATCATGGGGATTATCCATGATAAAAAGTGAATGAGAACAGTCAGGTCGTAATTTTATACGCACAAACTGACGTCGATGAATGTGATGGATTCGTTTCCTCATCATGCACTGAGTAGTACGTGTTTCAATGTAATGCATGCTTACAATGCATTCATTCATTCAAATACTGATACCGCATGTGAGAATGTAGTTTCGTAACTCAACACGTGATGTCACAGTCAGAGATTCTGAATACCACAGGAATTCCATCAGTGTCTAATACATCATTTCCACCTCAGTGACAATGTACGCACGCGTCGATACGAGTGCATCAGTATGATACAATCAAGAAAGAGAAAACCTCAATCGTATCCTCTCTAACTCAGTGCTAGTACTTATAGCTACCATAAAGCAAATATTATTTCCGAGGAAAATCCTTGGGAATCCTACTGAAGATCAAACATGCCGAATTGCCACAACCAACGCACAAGGAACGTTCAGATACGTGAAGCGATCACAGAGAACTGATGAAATATTTTATCAGAAATTTATTAACACAGTTCAAATGATACAAATGTCAGGGACTGAGGAGGACTACAAGCTAAAGTTTCTGAGGCGGAGTTGGAAATATTAATTTTGCTACTGGCGGCGAATAAGAGATAGCACCCCTTTGTGACACGTTGAGATGTGCACCGTCGAATCTCTCCCCTGTTTTATTCACTAGGATATTTTGAATAGAAGGTGTGATTCGATTGGACTGTTGATCCGTGCACCTGTGATATGTATCATGACAGTAATAATAGGAAAAACACTCGTAGTCGCTTCTGCTTTCTTGTCCAATGTTCATACATTCGAAACAGGTTCCTGTTCCTAATGGTTTCCACGAAGGGCAACATGGATAGCCTCGCTCACAAATCTCATTGAGTTTCTGACATATTGGTTTCAGTCGACGGTCAAACGTCAATACGTCGAAAACTGAATGAGACTTGTGAGAGAGACTATCCATGTTGCCCTTCGTGGAAACCATTGGGAACAGGAACCTGTTTCAAATGTATGAACATTAAACAAGAAAGCAGAAGCGACTACGAGTGCTGTTCTTATTAATACTGTCATGAAACATATCGCAGGTGCACGGATCAACAGTCCTTGCGAATCACACTTTTTATTCAAAATATCTTCGTAAATACTACAGGAGAAAGAATTGACGGTGCACACCTCAACGTGTCACAATATGCGCTATCTCTCATTGATCGCTCGAAACGAAATTATTATTTACAAATCCACCTCACAAAATTGTAGCTTGTCGTCTTTTTCCTGTTCTTTGTACGTAAGGGTTTCTCGTAGTGGTTTTTCATTCGACGTCTTCATGTTTTGCATTTTAAATGACGCTTGCAGTTGATGAGCTGATGCAGCTTTTGCGAATTTTCATCCTAATGTTGTATATATTACAGTTTCATGAATGTGTATACTCTCTGTCGTTGCGTGAAACATTTGCGAATTCCTTCAAACTCTTGAGATCAGTCAACAAACACACGATAAATAATCGCACAAAATTGTATTCAGATTCCTGAAATCAATCCAGTAATCACCATAAGCAAGTAATCTGTATATGTGGTGAGTATTTCGGAATGGTTATGATAAGGATGACTCATCACTTGATAAAAATTTACAGAACGTTATTATTTGACTGACGAGATTACCACAATCTCATTTAATCCCACCTGCATCCGATTTAAAGGTTGATGGATGAATGAGGTGGCTTTGAAACAAGCAGGTTGTGCATGAAACAGATAGGCTGCCTACCAGTATAATCACATCACGATTTAATGTCTGAGTGAATGTGGTTTTCAGTAGTATCAGATATCTTGAAAAGCAAAATATCTTGTTGTGGCCGATAGCTTGTCCCAACGTCTACATCCTCTGCATATGAGATTGGTGAATTATAGTTTACATTATATCTCAACATTTGTTGAGGCGTCAGGCGATTTCTGCGTGCACAATGAATTTATTATAATATTGGACGTATCATCATCGCTGTGTGGTGTACCAGTGATACAAAACAGGGAAGTATACGAAATTATTGAGAGAATAATTTTTCACTTTCAATTCGGTTCTCGTCCATGGTTCTAATCTAATGCAGATAAGCACTTTGCTTCAAGCTCATATTTCATAATCAACAATTAGTCGTCGCTTCATTGACAATAGAATTCTGTTTCGTGATGTAACTTTCAAGTGGTGATTCTGCACACTAGTCACTTTCGATGTCATTAGCTGAAAAAGATCTCAACTGCGATTTCTTTGAAGCACGAAATCAAAATTCTGCTTCATTTGATACGTGACATCCTGTGAACTGAACAGGCTGGAATGAATGTAACGAGGTGACTTTGGGTTGTTGACAAGAGAACAAGGAATAATTTAGCGTGTAATGATAATAATAGTTAAATAATGATAGTCATCATCAGCAATTATTACGTTGACATGTGAGACGATGACGGCTAATCTGTATGGTGAATAATTTGACACCAAGAACAACATGGACACTGACTGGACTGGCAGGAATTATTGATCACTGATTTGTGATTAAAAAGTTGACTCAATGGTGACATTGTCCATGGTTAGAGGAAATATTTCCTGTGTGACGTCAACGCTTTCAGATTTTATGATGAATTGAGTGAATCTCATGAGAGTGTTGTGATTCACAGTGGCTCACGGTAAATTAATCCAGAGCACACTCAGAATAGGCCAGCATGTGAACATATTTCCGTTCGAGATGTTGGCTTATACTCGAGGTAGATTACATGTAATAATATTCGAGTGAAGGTGTTTTGAATTGTGGACGATGTGGAGAATGGAGGAAGCGTGAGGGTGAACCACTTCTAAGTTGAGGTTGTGTGGAGGTGCGTGCTTTGCATTGAACATTCATGTTCATGTACACACAGTTGGTTTAATGCTGCACGCAGCGTATTTGAGTGAAATGTTCATCTCTGATGATGAGGCATGCATATTCATTCAAAAATGATAATTGTAAGCTGTATGCCTTCAATTGCCAGTGCCCAATGAAAGTGACAGCAGCTTGACGAAATATCACTAACTCTGATGAGCTGCCTGAGATGTAATATCTTGATATATCAGTGTTCACAAAAGTCATATTCATAGTCGCTTTCTTCCGCATGGTTATGTTAATTTGAAATTGAATCGCTCACCTTGACGCTGAAGTGTTCGTCTGGCATCCATTATTTGAGGCAGTGGGTGGTACTGGTATTTCGATAAACGGTGCAATGCCAATTGGATTGATCAACTATTAAGCTACTGCGCTTTCAAATGAATATCTTGGTAAAACTGGAACCAATTAAATTGAATACAATTCTACATGTATAAATCTCAGTATTAATGAAATAAATATCTCCAGCGTTGTGTTCAACTCACCTCTCCGAACGTTTTCATTGAATTTTTCGATTCTGAAACGTTACTCATGTATGTACACGGCTTTTCGTGATGGTTAATAATCATCCAAATCAAATCTGTGTTAACATTGTGATCATGAATTGACGACATAGATGCACAAATATAAAAATTCGTATGGCTGAACAACTGCATCGTATTTTTCAGAATATTCATTGCGAAATGAAACAAAATAATAAAACGACGATGATGTTATCTTTGTCGATTTGATTTATAAGTGTATCAATTTTCATCTTTCAAAGCTCCATGTAGGACTTGGAGTGAAAATAATTCAGAATTGAAGCAATGACACTCCCATATTATCGGGGGCTAATCAGAACTTGTTTTATTATCATTTCTAGAATTCGCTCGTATTTATACTTGACTGTTTCAACAAATATGTTCCTGGTTAGTGCATAATTGGTTTTTTTGGGGGGGGGCCCCAGCACTTGAAGGTCACTCAAAGACACTGTGATTGGCAGATTGTTGCTTGCATAAACATTGTGGCTAATATGGATTGTGCGTTACTGAAGCGTTGTGCAATGACTCCAGTTGAAAAATGAATAATATTCGGTGACTTTTGTTGGTGATTCTGCTATGGGAGTTGAGGTACATACGGAAAATATAGTCATTTTGTCAACAAACAATAAATAATATGACGATGAATATAACGACTGTTGCCAGACAATCAGATGGCAGCATTTATTGAATTTGTCGGCTTGAGTTAATTGATTCAGTCTCATGACTAGAGTAGTTTTGACGGCACTGAGATAGGTAGGCAGTCGAATATTTCTTATCTAATCATCAGTATCTCTCCGAAGTCTGCGTTGGTTTTCTCACATCCTGTGGATTTTTGAACAGAGTTTTCCTTTAACTTATTAAACACAGAAGTTGATACATTCTGACATAACCCACTCAACGTCTTCTCCTGCAATGTGCCAGTCTTGTTCTTCTTCTTCTGCTTCATCTTTCTCCACTTCTCTTCACTGGACGTCTCAATCAAAGATTTTATCATGGTGCAAATAACATCGAAGTGTGTGAGAAGGGATATCGATATGCCTCTGACTCGACTAACTGACTTTGTCATTGATAGGCATATTATTATATACACATAATGAAAAGGAGAGACATTTTTACAAGGTACATAAAATGAGTGAAAGCCTCATTCTGTATGATAACTATCGTATGATTTATAATTATTCTTATTACCAATATAAGTTCCACGTAAGCTCAAAGAATAAACAGCATTGCGTGCCTATTTATTCTCATCAGCAGTATTAGGTAAAATAATATGCACATCGAAATTCATATATCATGTACGATAGTCAATTCTCCTATTTCACAATATGATCATAAGAACTCGTAAGCAGACTCACTCAGAAAGAGTATTCATCCGATGACGTGTCCTACGAATTACATTAAATTCGACGAAATTCACATTTTCACCATATGTACTACCTTTTCGATGTTATAAAAGATTGTTTTGAAAAGGTGAAGCTATGACTATCACTGATAGTTCATTATGTCTGGCAACTACATTATCGTCTGTTTTGTTAAATATTTGTGGTTTTATCTAGCATACGTGAGGCGACAAAATACGTCGGGTGCAGGTTATTCTGCACCAATATTTCTGCTATCAGATTTTTAGATGGAAAGTTGTTTAGAAGGATGTACTCCCTTCCTTATATTAAATGTGTACATATGTTATGAAAACGTATTACACAACGTATATGCTGCATTGTTAGCTACACGTAAATAGACATAGAGCACTGGATATGACAAAGAGACTTATCTCGAATCTCCCAGCGGAATTTATGAACTTGGTTAACAGTGTAACCGTCATGTTTACTTGAATTATTGTAACTTCAAAAAGACAAGACAGGGGCGCAAATGTGTTTTGTTGCAATATATGACAAAAATATTCAGTCGGAACACACTGTCTGTATCACACCACCACAGTATTGTTTCCTACATCTTTATATGGGAGATTTACTGCGGAAATTTATCGCAGCTTTGTTCAACTCACCAGCCACAGGATATAATATTCTGATATGAATATGAAAGTTTCCCATTGATGGGCTTCTACGCAGGAGATGGGGTTCGAATCTTCCTTAATTCATGCAGATGAATGAATCTCGTAAATAAGCCGATTCCAACTAAATGATCTGAAATAATTTGATATCACACACTGTCAATTGATTCGTCAAAAAATTGTAAACTACAAAATAAACCACTCTTTCTTCTTTTCACTTACAAGTGAAATATCCACATCAGACATCCCAGTCAGTCAAAATCTCTTTACGTCAACATAAACAAGTGCGTGTCCGTCACTCAAAGCAAACAACAACTAGAGACAGACAGTTTCTGTGCACACTTGGCCAGGCATTGTCTCTCGAAATAGATGTAACATAGGATTCGTTGTATTCCAAGCCTCATATAGCATTCTGTCATCAAGCTCTAGGCATTTTTTTTCGAAGTCTCCTTCAGTCAGATAAGAGAAATCTAATTGGTGATCGCATTGATTTGATACAGTTGCAAACTCACAAACACGTGTTCAACTCGCACGTTCACAAAATCCACATACTATCGTATTGAATCACGCGGATGACACAAATGCTCCGTTACTCGTGATTTCCTCTATTCCCATCATCTAATCTGACTAAATGTAAGCACTTCCTACTCACACGTACACATCAAGTCACATTGAAATCACAAACAGACAAACAGTAAGACAGACAGAGGAGATGATATATCGCAGTCTGACTGTTCTCTTTCCTGTTGTATTTGCTGTGTGTTTGGTGAATTGTGAGTGAATCAATTAGTACGTCGGTCAATCAGTGGATCACACATCATCTCACTCCAGCGATAATCCATCCATCGGCATATTCACTACACAGTCATCACCATGATCGTCAAATCCAGCATCCCTTACATCATCACCATCATCGTCATCATCATTGCCATACAACTTGAATAAAATAAGCTGACGTAGCCGTTGTAATATCTGCCAAAACCAAGAATATTGGTGAGCCTATGAAAAATCCTTCAGTTTTTCTGTAAGTGTTTCACCACTGAATGTCGGTTATTGCTCTACAACAAACAGTGCAAATCTTCTCAATTATTTAAGTGTGTATTCCTTCCGTGTGAGTACTAATTTGACTTATCTGAATAGGTCTCAAGGCAGTTCACAATGCAACCTCATCAATACAAGTTCTCTAATTACGTCTGTATCATACAACATGCCAATAATGTATCAGCTTGTCGATGACGGCAAACACACAAAACAGGGATTATGCAACTCAGTCCTCATAATCATACACATCTCATCCTGAAAGCGTCACTTCAAATGCAAAATTTGACGAGGTCAAATGAAAACCGAACACGAGGAAACACACAAACGACAGTTCAATTAACGTGCACACACGTGGAACCGTAACAGAGAAGTGATGGAATTCGTTACACGAAAAATATTTCGCGAGTCAGTTTTAACGGTTTTATCAGTTATTTTGATTTTTAAGTAGTCATAAATATTTATATAAGGAGTAGCTAAATTGTCGCCGTGTTAATTTATTCACCGAACAATTCAAGTCTGTAATATCATCACCGTTTGGAATATTGTTGGTGTTGCTTTCATTACTATCGATATTTCACTGTCAGCCGAATGAATTAGAAATACTCCAGTCGATTGTTATTTCTTCTATATGGGTCAGAAACGTGCGCTTTGCATCAGGAGATACATTTGCGACCTGCAGCTACAGATTATTATAAACGACTGCTTTCACTGTCTCCATATCGAATACAAAATGGTGAGAAAGAGTAAGGAACACGAAATTCTGGCGACAAACTAAACAAGAACCAGTCGTTAAGCAAATATGGAGTAGAACATGGAGATGGATATAGGAGATATTGAGGAGACCGTTGAATCGCATCGCACTCAATGCAGGTCATCGCTCTAGCAGTAGGTGAACGGGAAGAGACGAGGTGGTGATCACGGCGATGACATGACGTTGATGAGATTGTTTTAGTAAGACAAGATGAGTGATTATGGGCAATAATGGTTTTAACTGAAAAGGACAACGGAATACAGAGCGATGTGGAGATGTGTTGTTGAAGCCATATATTCCACTCCGAATGCAATCGAACAATAATAATAGTACATTCATCCAGAAAGAAATACACGCTACCGTTAATTGTTGTTCACCGTTCACCTGACAATTCTCAACGAATGAAACTTTGATTATCATTATGGGCAAATTTTGTTTTGATAAAGTCTCACAGTGTTATACAGTAATGTTTACTGATGACGTTTCGAGCACAATTTATTGCTGCTCATAATCATATTAAGGTAATCACACGACTTCCTAAATTCATTTATATAGTTCCATTGTTTTTCTCTTGATTTTCACTTGATTTGATTGGTAATAGTTACTTCCATATTTCAGGTATGAGTGATGAGTCATCCCTATTGTATGTGTTGGGTATAGACTCGATGAACAAAGATTTAGTAATCAACCTGTCTTTCCACCTACCTAGATTACTTTTTAGAATTTTAACCCTCTCCCGCTTCATTGTGTAGTTGTGTGTTATTGCATGCAGTGTAATTGCTGAGCTTTTTCCTAAATTACTTATCTTCTCGGGGTCAACCATTCTTACCTTAGCTAAATTCTTATGTTTTGACACTCTGACTAGCCCTGACCTGCTAGTTTGACCCATGTAGTTGACCTCACTAACAGTCATTGCATGATATTTTGTAAATAATATTATTTTGTCTAATTGGGTCAACTGGTGTAACAACAGAAGACAAGGGCGAAGCAACAGATCGTTTTATTATGAAAATCAACACGTATTTATACATATTTCAACTACATTATTATAGACAAGCGCAGTCATCTGATTGGTTGTTTTTAGGTAGACAAACGCAGGCTTCTGATTGGTTGTTTCGGGATTCCTTGACAAATAGAGTTCTCTATCTGCGAATCACATTTTGCCACGTTAACTTTGCTGTGATTGGTTGTTGACTCAGCCTTGTTCATATTTTCTCACGGCCCATATTAGTGACCTAGACCTTAACGTAGATTAGTGCCAACCAATCGGCTAGCAGCCTGCTCTCACCACACTGGGTCCTTTAACATACACAGCTTGTCCCTGAGTGAGTTGGTAGGTTTAAATGCCACCCTAATTCCTATTTTATTCAGAATCCTACGTAGTGTATCAGATGTCCCCTCTTTATATGGTATAATATTGGATGACTTATATTCTCTCTTATCTATGTTATTATTACTAGTTCCATAATTACCTTTATTTTGTTTTTGGCCTTTAATGATCTTCCTAATGAATTTTATAGGATAGTTATTCAACACCAACGCTTCTTCTATCTGTTTTAATTCATCATTTAGATCTTTTTTTGTGCTACTTAGTGCCACTGCTCAGTTTGTTGAACACTTAACTAAGCCTGCCTTAACAGTTAAAGGATGAGATGAATTAAAGTCTAAATATCTATTAGAATGCGTTGGTTTTCTATAAACACTAGTGTGTAGTTTGCCTTCTTCTATTCTTTTTATCTTACAATCTAACATAGCTAATTCTCCTTGTTCATTTTCTGATTCAAATGTGAATTTTATTCCCTCAACTTGTGAGTTTATATGTGTCAAGAAGCTAGAGATATGTTCTGTTTTTAGCACTGTGAAAGTGTCATCTACATATCTCCACCATATTTTCGGAGTAGGGTTAAATGTATTGAGGGCACTATTTTCCCAGCTGTCCATAAATATGTCTGCTACGATAGGGGATATTGGTGATCCATCGCATTGCTACACCGTCTTTTTGTCTATATATTTTGCCTTGGAACTTAAAGACAGTACGTGTGAGGCATAACTGAATCCCTAAAATAATTTCTTCAATGGACAGCTTTGTCCTATGACTGAGTTCAGCATCCGCAGTTAATTCTTTTTTAACTGCTTCTAAGGCCATATTAACTGGTATATTAGTCTAAACACTGGTTATACCAAAACTAACCATTGTTTCATCATTCGCTAGTTGAAGGTCATTTATTTTATTTTTCATCTCATATGAATTAGTTAATCTAGAGTTTGAACGATTTCTAATGGGACATATTATTAGAGCTAAGTGTTTTGATAATTCATACGTCGGGGTATTTCTAAAATCTACTATTGGTCTTATGGGGTAACCTGGCTTATGTATTTTTATAGTACCATATATTCTACTAGATTATTAGTTTTAGGCATTAAATTAAACCATTTAGACTCACCCAGTGATGGCTTCATTCTGCGTATTAGTTCCACTGTAGATTTCTTAACCTCATTCATTATTGTATCTACAGGTTATTTAATTTCCTCATATGGACTCGTTTGAATATGTTCAGTAACCTTTTTGATGTAGTCAGATTTATCCAAAACTACGGTGGCACTTCCTTCGTCAGCTTTTGCGATGACAATGTTTTTATACTGTTTAAGACTAGTTAAAGCTTCCCTTTCCGGTTTTGTTAAGTTTGATTGTGTTTTCTTTTGATTTTTTAGGGTTAATGCACATTGTGTTCGGACCTGTTCTGCTGTTTTCTTATCTATTGAACTTAGTGCTATTTCTCTGTTAGGAATGACATCCTCTGGTTTTAATTTATTAACTGTTACGTTGAAATTTAGTCCTTTTTCAGTAAACATTACTGTATAACACACACACTGTGAGACTTTATCAAAACAAAAATTTACCCGTAATGTTGAATGACCTACCTACCTAAATTTCCAACGAATAAGTTCAACCTAATATTCTTTATTACTTGTCGTTATAATAATCTGATTATGCGAGTGGACTGCAAACTGCACTCTCTCATAGTTTGAATTTGATTACAATCTACATTTTCACATTTCTTCGGGACTAAAGATAAATACCAGAAGGCGTGTTTAAATATTCAGATCGACTAGCACTGTGGCACTTGATGTACTCGAGATGGCTGTTTTGCTCGGAAAACACTGATGAAAGGACACTATTGTGTAAGGAAGTGCTGCGAGGAATGTGTAATTACAAAAAATGTTTTGTGTAGAATACAGCAACTGCTAGGTATTTTCATCACTGGCATTACTAGTAATCCTCAATTCACCCACCACAGTATACACATATTCAATCATACACGTGGTGATTTCAAATTCATGAGTCAAGTAATTGCCATTCAGGCTTCTCGCATATGTCAACATTTAGGACAATCATCACCGGCTGACATTTCTTATTTGGAACGTGAGAATTCGCTTTTGAACGAATAATTCATCACCTAGAATTCCTACGGCGATAGATGGATGACATACTATTTGTTGATCATGGAATATGAGGATGAGGCTAAGAGCATTTTGACATTTTTGTCGAGTAGAAGCAAATCCGAGAATCAGATTAAAAGGGAATCGAAATTCGTCTTAAACTGTCGTCCTCTGCACTGTCCATATCTCAGAGGCACTTGTCAGTCATCGTTATCATAACCAGTGGAAAGCGTATCAAGATGACGGATAACGTGTTCATCGTTTTCGCACAGGCTATCTGAGGTATCTGAAATATATCTTGAGTGAAGAGATGGTCAGTTCAATAGTTCAAAGATATTGGATATTTAAATTTTCACTTTCAATAAGGAAAGTGTGGGAAAGGTGATATAGAGGAAGACAGTTGAATGTGACATACGTGTTTATATCGGGCTGGCAATATTATAACGTTAACAAGAGACTATGTTTATTGTCGTCGAATCTAAATGATCTATTCAAGACGAGTGAATCCAGATGGAATATCGAAGTTCGCATATATCGCAAACATTTCAAGAATAATTGATTCATCAATCAACAGACGATTTCAAATATAGAGGAATCATCACACTTCAAAAAATTCAATCCCAGTCTATTTTGTCTGAAGTTTTTTGAGTAATCTTACCGACAACAAGTGAATTGGAACGATCAGGTTGTGATTTAATACGCAGTTAATTTTCCTCGATGAATGTGGTGCACTGTGCAATACGTGTTTCAATGTAATACTTGATAACAATGCACCTGTTAATTTAAATACTGAAACCACCTGAAAAATTATGATTTCGGAATGCAACACTTCATCACACAGTTCGAGTTTCTCAATACCACAGGAATTCCATCAGTCTCCAAAATACCTTTCAGATATCAATGACAATATACGCACGCCGCAATACGCCTTCAGCAGTATGGTAAAATCCAGGAAGGGAGAAACGCAATTGCATACTCTCTAACTCAGTTTTGATACTAATGGTTACGAAACGCAAACATGATTTCTGTGATTTGAAAAACACGAGGTATCCAATTGAAAAGCAAACACGCGAAAACGTCATTTTAGACACACCAATAAACGGGCACATACGTGAAGTGATAACATAGAACTGACGACATTTTTTATCACAAATATATTAATACAGTTCAGAAGATACAGATGTCAGAAACTGAGGAGGACGACAAGCTGACATCTTTTGAGGCGGAGTTACAAATAATAATCGGGTTTCAAGAGGTCATTGAGAGAATATATTCTTTGTTGGGGCGTGAATCAACGAATCTTCATTTTGTAGTATTGGCGAGATGAGGTGTAATGGCAGGTACGAGACGATCGGGAGGTTTATCTGTACATCTGTGAGATGTCTCATGGCAGTAATAGTAAGAGCAACACTCGTAGGTGTATCTGCACTTTTGACCTTGTCTATACATTGGAAACATGTTCCTGGCCCTACTAGTTTCCACACACACAGTAGAGGACGGCAACATCGATGATCATAATCACAAGTCTGATTCACATTACGACACATTGGCGATTGAATATCGGCTGAAATGAAGATTATATGTATGTATATTTGAATGGATGAATGGATGGATAGATGAGTGAATGAGGGCATGACTGCGTGTCATTGAGAATTCTTCGATATGTGTGAATAACTGTATGTGTATGGATCTGAGTCTAACATGTTTGCAGATATGAGGTCGTTGATGATGTGATGCAGATAATGAATGTGCTTGCGACGCTAATAGATATATAGGCGTTGAGAATTCACCATGGCTGCTGCGAATACCGATAATGTTGGTCGTGAGGCATGGTAACGGTAATTAGGATGATTGTAGAGATAAAGATGCATATGATAATATTTTCGTGATAGTGCAAATGGGACAATTCCTGATTGACTTACCCCTCGTCATGCACACAGCGTTTAATACAGCAAGAAGAATCGGCAGAAAACAGTGCACCATCTCGATTGTCTGCTTGTTGGTGGCTTCGATGTGATTTGATAAAGAAATCTGAGGAGTAGGTGTTTATATGTAGACGGAAAAGGTGATAAAAATGGAGAAAATCACAAGTGATGGATTATTCGGGTCATCTGCGTCATTCAACTTGCTTTGCGTGGATTGAGTGAATCTGTGAATCACGTATTTGTCAGTTTGGTATTTCATCAAAGATATAAATGAAGTAATTGTTTAGGACAAAACCACCCAGCCGAGCTAGCATCACATTATAATTCTCAGTCACTGTGGCATTATTTGCAATCAGAACACACACACACACACTCAAACACACTTAAATTTAAGAATCAACTTAGTGATCGAGAATGAAATACGGCATACATTTGTGCAAGACAATTTGTAAGTATTGACGAGGGCACCTGTCACCAACGCACATTCACTCTTAGTTTAATGAATAAAAAATGCTCCAGTTGATTGTCACTTTTTCAATATAGGTCAGAAACTTGCACTGTGCATTACGAAAAAAAATTTCCAGAGAGCCACTACAGACTGTTAGAAACAGCTGCTTTCGCTGTCTTCATATCGAATACAAAATATTCTGAAAGCGCTAGCAACGAGAAATTATGGTGACAAACTAACCAAATAAAATTGTTCAAAAAAAATGCTGTAGAGTCTGGAGGTGGATGAGACACATATTGAAGAGATCGTCGAATGACATCGTTCTCAATGCAAACCATCGCTGTATTGGAAGGTGAAAAGGGAGCGACGAGTTGGTGATGGCTGAGAGGGTGATAATGATGAGATTGTTTTAGTAGTAGGAGATGGAAGATTATGGACAATGGTGGTCTAAACTGAAAAGAAGAGCAGAATACAGAGCGAAGTGGAGATTCGTGCTTGAAGCAATATATTCCAATCGGAATCCAACCAAACAATAATAATAATAGTAGTACATTCATCCATGAGGAAATACACGCTACCGTTGAGTGTTGCCCACCGTTCACGTGACAACTTGCAACGAATGAAGCGTTAACTATCACTAACATAATACATATAATTATTATTAGTATACATGAGATCACAACTTGATATTGCGTGGACAACAAAAGATTGATCAGGTGTTTGATCGGCTTATCTGATTTTTTATGCGAGTCCGTCGAACTTATATTCTCTGATTCCTGTCGTTCCATTCATTAAATGGTTGTAGTTAGCTGACTAATGTAATCATGCCTACTTGAATTGGATTGCAATATAACATTGTATATTTACTAGTGACCACAGAAGGCGTATTTCATTCTTCAGATCGACCAGGACTGCAGTTCATGATGTAGAGTAGACGGCTGTTTTACTTGGAAAACCTCAGTGGAGAGAAAAGAGTGTACAAAAATCTGCTGCAAACATTGTGCAGTTTCCATGAATATTTTGTGTAGAATACATTGGCTTTTATTATTTTCATCAGTGACATTACCATGTATCCTCAATTCACCCGTCTCAGTAAACACAAATTCAATCATGCAAATGACACATTGTTTGTTGATCATGGCATATGAGGATGAGGCGAAGTGCATGTTGGCATTCGAGTCGAGTAGAATCAATAGCGAGAATTCAGACAGAAAGTTAATCGAAATTTGATGAGTCTTTTGTATTCTCTTCGTATCTGGGAGACATTCGTCAGTCACACTTATCAAAACTAGTGTGGCAGCCGTATCAAGATGACGGATAAACTATTCATCGTTTTTGCACAGGTTATTTGGGGCATCTCAAATATACCTTGATTGGACAGATGGAGATTTCAGTAGTCCGAGGATATTTGTTATTTGAATTTTCACTCGCATGGTAGAAAAGCGTGAGAAAGTTAATACAAGTGGGAAGACAGAGTTGACAGATGTGTTTATTTCGGGAAGTCAATATGTTCACGTTCACAAGAGATTCTGGTAATTCTCACCGATTTTGGATGATTAACTCACGATAGGCGGATAGAGATGCAGTAACTAGGATCAAATATTTATCCAACATTTCACGAATATCTGATTCATCCATCAGTATACGAATGAAAATTCCAAAAATCATCAGGCTTATCGGAATTCATTGACAGTCAGTTTTCTGGAGTCTTTCCGGGAATATCACTGAGAACCAGTTAATAGGAACGTTCAGGTTGAGTTAGGCTAATCACGTGATAGGTGTCGATGAATGTGTTGATTTTGTTTCTGCGTGAGTAGTGCGTATTTCGAAGTAATGCAGGCAAACAATGGACTCATTCTCAAACCGCCGTTGGGATTTCGACATACAACAACTGACCTTACAGTCAGAGAATCCCAATACCACAAGAATTACATCAGTCTACAATAAAATTTCTTCACTTCAGGGAAAATGTACGTATGCTTCGAAACGAATGCTGCAGTATCACAAAATTCAGGAAGAGAAACAATCTATCGTATCCTTTCTGACTTAGTTATCGTACTAATATTTACCAAACAGCAAACACAATTTCTGATCAAAATGCATGAGGAATCCAACTGAACAGAAAACAGGCTAAAACGCCATGTAAAACAAATCAGTTCTCATCAGAAATATATTATTAGAGTTTATTTGATTCTAATGATACAAATCTCAGTATTTCGGGAGGACTACAAGCTAAAATTTCTGAGTCGGAGTTACAAATATCAAATTCGTTTCAGCCGTCCACCGTCGAATCTTTCTCTTGTAGTATTCACCTCTACATTAGGAATAGCAGGTACGAATCAAGAGGCCGGTTGATCCATACATCTGTGATATTTATCATGACAGAAAAAATAAGAACAACACTCGTAGTCGCTTCTACATTCTCGTCTAATGTTCATACATTTGAAACTGGTATCCACGCAAAGAGTAGGGGAGGACAAAATGGATTGTCTCTCTCTCATAAGTCTGATTCAGATTGCGTCTGTAATGGCTACAGAAATGCGATCGTTGATGATCTGATCCAGACACGGATTGTGACTGCGATGCTGATAATTATGTGGGCGTTGAGAATTCACCATTGCTGCTGTGGTAGCTGATTATTTAGGTCGAGTGGTATTTTGACGTTGATGAGGCTGATGGTGTAGATGATGACGGAAATGACAATTTCGGTGATGATGTTTTCATGATCATGCAAGTACATGCATCGAGTTTAGAATGAAAACGTATGTGACTGACCCACGGACCACCCGTCACCATCCATAGTGCAAACAATACAGCAAGGAGGTTATATATAGCCAGAGAAGATGACGAAAATAGAGAAAATCACGAGTGATTCACCAGGCAGGTCATCTACGTGATTCAACATGATTTGCGTAAGGTGCATAAAACTGTGATTTACGCATTTGTGGCGTTGTAATTTCATGCGATATGATCGAAGATGTAAATGAACTAATCGTTTAAGACAAAATAACCCACCCGAGCACGCATCAAATTAATATTCTCACTCACTGTCACATGCTTTGCAATCGGAACACACACACACACACTGAATTTAGGAATTGACGCAGTGTTTGACTTCAAAATTCGCTGTGTGTGAGATTGAGTGTTTTGTTTCAAAGACTGTGAAAAGGACAGAGAATAATACTTTGATGCCTGCTCGAGTAGGTGTTTGATCCTGAAAGGCGTTATTCATCAAATAATCTGTCATATTGCATGAAATATCAAACTCACAAATCCATGATTTACAAATTCACTCAATCCACGCTGGAGCATGTTGAATCACGCAGATGGCCTGACTTGTGCATCACGCGTGATTTTCTCTAATTTCATCATCTTCTCTGGCTGTATATAAGCACCACCTCTTGGCTTATTTTAATCAAATCACATCGAATCCACCAACAAGCAGACAGAAGAGATGATGTAACCTGTTCTCTTTGCTGTATTGTTTGCACTATGCATGTTTACGGGTAAATCATTCACTGAGATGAACCGTTTTCAATCACATATGTTGTCATTCTAATTCCTACGCATTTACTTGCATGATCACGGAAATATCATCACCGAAATTGTCATTTCCGTCATCATCTACACCATCAGCCTCATCAACGTCAACATACCACTCGACCTACATAATCAGCTACCGCAGCAGCCTACATAATTTTCAGCATCGCAGTCACAATCCGTGTCTGGATCAGATCATCAACGATCGCATTTCTGTAACCGTCACAGGCGCAGATTCACACACTTACACTTACTCAGTCGAAGGTCAATTGCAAATTTGTGGTGAACTGAATGAGACTTGTGAGAGAGAAACAATCCATTTTATCCTCCGCTAACGTGCTCATGAAAACCATTGAGAACAGGAACCAGTTTCAATTGTATGAACGTTGGACAAGAATTTAGAAGTGACTACCAGACTTGTTCATATTTTTACTGTCGTGATAAATGTCACAGATGTAGGGACCCATCATCCAGTTCATTCATACCTTACAATTCAGATATCCCCTTCAATAGTACAGGCGAATGATTCGACCGTGCACTCCCTGACTGGTCAAAACTGTGTTATGTATCACTGACAACTCGAAACAAAATCGTGTCTTGTTGTCCTGTGCAGTTCCTGATATTTATATCATTTAAAGTGTAATATTATGTTTCTGATAAAAATTTCATCAGTTCTGTGTTATGGATTCACGTATGTCTACGTTCATTTTGCGTTTGTTATGGCGTTTTCGCATGTTTGCTTTTCAGTTTGATTTCTCATGTTTTTCATCAGAATTTGTTTGCATTTCGATTAATATTATTAGGCGAAGTTTGATATTTGTTATTACTGCTTCACTTGCATCAACGCCTGAATTCATTATCATTGAGGTGAAGCAGATTTCCTGAAGACTTTTCGAATTCCTGTAGTATCGTGAGGCTATTCTTGAAGAACGACTGTGGCATGAAGAAATTATGATTCCACAGATGGTTTCAGCATCTCAACGAATGAGTGCATTGTCAGCATGCATTACATTGAAACACGTTCTACTCACTGCAAGAGGCAGAAATAAACAACCACATGCATTGACGTCTGTTGGCTTCCTCAGAGTGAACGTCTCCCCTCACCGGTTCTCGGTGATAATTTTCATGATATTCTCCGGAAAATGGACAGTCACTGAATGTGGATTAGTTCAATGATTTTGGTTACTTGTATAAATTCGCTTGTGGTTGGATTACGTAATCGTGGTCATATCAGTTATGAACGAGTAAAACGATGAATATGAAGTTATGTAATGACAATTGATGTGCAAAAATGGGGAAAACACGATATGAAATTGTGCAATTATGTTTCAATTTGATATCACACAACACTTCAAAATCGGAGATATAAAAGAAAACATGATAAAGGAATTCCATGTTCATTTGATTTGGATGTTTCAAGAGCTCATAATCATCACATGATACTTTCTATTGAGATAACTATACAGGTTTAGAAAAAGGTAGGACAGGTATCGGATTGTGCTAATTTCAACAAACAATAATGTTCCTGTATATCTGTATCGAGTGCTTCGTCATCTCTATCATGAACATATAGGAGGGCGTATCAAGTTTAGGGACTACTGATTTACTGTTATCGTTAATGAAGCTCTATGTCGTCGGAATGAGAGTACGCGAGCTGAAAGTCAAGACTTCATCTTATCACTCACTGAACCTCTTCTCGTGCAATGTGCTTTTCTGTGTATTGCGCCCACTCTTTGTCTTCATCCTTCACCACCTCCTTTCACTGGACTTCTCAGTAAAAGATTTCATCATACTGCATAGAACATGGTATTCTGTGAGAAGGTGAGGTCAGTGCTGTGTATTAGAGTCGACTGACATTGCCGTTGGTCAGCATATTAGTTGTTGCGAGTAGTCATCTAAAGATGTCTAAATTATCTGTATGGGCAACTGCTTTCGCCTCGTATCTCTTTCGGTGAATCCAATAGATATTTCATAGGAATTCATGCCTATACGACAACATTTCAAAATTCTCTCTCACCATATTCAGGATGAGTTTTTTGTGAAGACATATATGTCAGGTTGTTCTTCATAAATATTCGAAATCAGTGACTGATCTGCAAAGTATGAGGAGAGATTGTGATTGCAATTGTTACTTATGAGAATATCTACTTTTATTTTCTAATGTATCGCTGACTGTCCGTTTGTGTTATTTAACTAGTTATTTTTTATTGCATATACTCATTTGAAGCTTTACAAGGAGAGACAAGTTTGCAATGTGTATTATTGAGTGGTTAAAGCTATATTTTGTGTCGTATCTATCGTTTAATTTGAAGGTATTCTTACTACCAATATTGATTTCTCCTCAGCTGAGATAATCATAGGACTGCATGCCAATTTCTTCTCATGAGCCATTCTATGTGAAATAATTTAATCAATTATATACATACATTTGTATGCTCAGTAATTTGTACTCGGTCACTGAAGAAATGGTGTTCACATGCGACTCTCTGGATTACTTATATCATATGTACGTTGAATTTCACAGGATGGATTCCTGTCTGTAGAATTTCTTGATCAGAATGTTTTTCATAATAGCTTTCATAACATCTACCAGAGTGATTCTCTTTCATTTGTCGAAATATATTTAGTCCATGTGTGCATGCGCAGATGTTGACCTTATGAACCTGAAGATAACATCACTTTTGAAGAGTATTAAGCCGATGTTGTGTCACACAGAGATACAGTGAGTTCGACGAATATCACATATCCACAACACCCACTCATATTTCGACGGCAGAACTTCTTTTTGGAAAGAAAGTCTCTCAGTCATATTGTACGTCTGTTAACTGCCGAGAGTTCAGAATATGCTGCAACTACATATTCTTGAATTTCAATAAATGTCTGAGATTCTACCTGGCTTAAGTGAGGCGACGAAATCAAACGAAGGCATGTTGTTCTGCACCAATGTTTGTTTTATCCAGTTATTAGAGGGGATGTTGTTTAGAAGGGTGTATTTCACCCCTAATAAGAGAGGTGTACATATGTTTTGAAAGGTTACTCACACGAATTATATTCTGCATCGGTAACTACACTAAAATAGGCATGCAGCACTGAAGATGACAAAGGAAGCTTGTCGCTGACTCTGTATTGAATATCAAATCGTCAGAAAGAATCAGCAACGAAGACCCTGGCAAGAAATTAGCTTGGAAACTATCACACACCAAATATGAAGGAGAAAATAGAGATGGACAGAGCAAATACTAAGAAGACCGTCGAATGCCATTGCGCTCAATGTAGGCCATCGCTCGAATGGGAATTAACTAGTCGATCGTTGGTGCGAGGCTCACATCAGGGTGATAGTCTGAAGATGAAGTAACGACAGATTACAGACAGTGATAGATCAGCTGAAGAGGACAACAGGAAGTAGAACAATGTGGAGACGAGTTTTCTAAGACCTAAATTACGCTTGGAACCAGGCGAAGAATACTAATAACACATTCAAATGGCATACCCTAATCCAGGAAGAAATACATGCCTAAGTTTATTGTTGCTACGTTCTACCTGCCAAACCTCAACGAATAAAGCGATAACTATTGTAAACATAACAAATATTTTTACACAGAAGATCACAACAGAAGACTAACCGACCTGCATAAATCGCCGGCCTACTTGAATTTCCATCCAAGACAGTGAATGTTAAACTTATTTCTTTCTTCTTGTTATAATCTTTCAATTATGCGACGGGGTAGCCGAATGTACTCACACATACTTCGACTTTGATTGCAGTCTACCCTTGTTGGTTTCTTTGAGACCAGTGAAAAATACCATACGGCCTATTTCATGCTTTTGGTCGAACAGTACTGCGGTACATGGTGTACTGCTGCAAGCTGTTTTACGTGAAACTAGCAGATAGATGAAGAGAAAATAGTTTCCAATAAAATACGGTGAAAACTGTGCAGTTGATATAAATTCATTGCAGAGATTGAATCTTTTATTCTGTTCATCATTATTACTTCTCTCAAACGGCACCCCACCAGAATCAGTCAAGCCTGTTGGAATCACTTCAAGCACCTGGTATTTGCCATTTAGAACTTTTTTTAAATGACGGGGAATGCCACCAGTAAGAACAATCACCACCAGCATACAGTTCCCCCACAGAAAGAGAGAATGCACCTTACTAAGATGCAATCACGAACTGGAATTTCTTTTGTCAATATATGGAGAACAGCTTTCTCACCTTGAAATATGATGATGAAGCAAAGTTCATGTTTGCATCAGAGTAGGAGCACAGATGACAATCGAATTGGAAGTGTATCTTTAGTTATGATAGAGACAGTTTGTAGCTCAGGTGTATGATTTTGATGTGGTTGTGTTCTCTGAGCTGGACAGTTAATATGCGAAGCTTTCATCACCCAACTAGGTGACCTCTACTTCAATTTAATGATACAAGCTTTTCAATTTCTTCACGATTTTATCACTCATCTCTGCTGGTCACCTTGAAAGATAATAAAGTTACCTCACACAAATAAAGGTCGAAATTCAAGTCAAAGAAACAATCAGTTTTAATACAGTAACATAGAAAGTGTGAAAACACACAAAAGCAACCAATCACGTCCAAAGTCACCAGGAGAGATGATTCATAAACTCGTGGAGAAATCTAAAGCTCCTTTCATTATATCGAAGTATGCACTTAAGATGTCAACTAGTAGGGCGATGAAAGCTTCGCAAATTAACTATCCAGCTGAGAGGACACTATCACATAAAGAAGCACAACTTCATTCACCCAAGCATAAGAAATTTTCCACTGTTTACATTAAAAGTGCACTTGTCTGTGAGAAGAGTACATCCACACTTCAACACTCCAAATTCAGAGATATCGTGTAGAATATTATTCACTAAATTATTTCTCGGAATATGTAGGAGATTCCAAATTTATTCAGCCATATAATATCGGTTTGAATGTACCCATACGTGGGCCTGAGTATTTTTGATTTTCTATTTATTACAGCTTGATTCCACACCGTATTTTTGTTACAAGTATGGAAATTTCAACATGTAATACCGGTAGCCCAAATTTTGCAGGCCCACCATAGATATCAGGTGTTCGTCGGCGGGGGATCGATCCTCGGACCATGTGCATGGTCGACGAGAGTCCTAACCACTGTGCCACCAACTCACATTTTGTCATTTTTGTGCTTGTGTCGATGAAAATGAACACTATGCATGCATTTGAACAAAGTACGTGATTATTCAGTTTCATTCATCTTCTAGGTGACATCTTTTTGAAACTCATCTGTGTCAAATGGTTAACACACATGCTTCTGTCACATTTCTCGACGTGTTCGCTTATCCACATGAAGCACCTCTTTGTACTATATCCAGGGAACTGCAGAAAATTTGAAACAATTCATGTATGCATCTTTATTGAAGTTATGTGATCACTCACCCGTTCGAATATTTTGTGAAAATTATCGGTAAAAAGAGATAGAGATTTCAGTGATCATGGTGTTATTCGCTGTTGGCATTTTCCTTTTGAACATTTGCAAAGAGTGAGAACGATAATATGGCGTACGACAGTTTGATGTGAGCTGTGTCTTTCTTCTGAGCAGTCAACGTCTTGGTATATAAAAGAAAATAATCGAATTTGAGTCGTTGGTTATGATTTATTGAAGACAAGTGAATCTGAAATTAATTCCCGAAATCGAATATTATTTCATCACTACATGAATAAGCCGGTTACTCAAGAACCAATTAATCTAAATATCAGACAAATATTTGAATAATAGTGATTCAAAGATGCTCGGATTTTCAGAGAATAGATTGCGAAATATAATTGAGAACCAGTGAATGGCAAAGTTTAAGTTGGTAGACGTCGATGAATGTGGTTGTTTCGTTCCTGCCTGTTCCACTGAGTGATGTGCATTTCAATATGCTAACATGCTAACAGAGCATTCATTAATTCACATACTTCATCATCGTTTGCGATTATAAATTCGCCATGCTGAAGTTCATTTCTCGTCAGTTTCTAGCAATACCACAGGAATTCTAGCGGTCGTCAATGCATCTGATTCCCGTAAATGACAGTGTACACGCGCATTGATGTGAGTGGCATACATGAAGCAGTATGATATAATTCACATGTTGTATGTTTCAATCCTTGAAAAGAAAACACACAAGCCAAACCTTCCTATTTCAGTGCAGATACTAGCGGCTATTAAATTACAAACGCCCTTACTACTGAAAACAATGAGTAAGCCAACTGAACACTCAAATCGCGAAAACACCATGTTTCAACAGGTGAATGTACCTGCACACACGTGAAGCGATAATACAGAACTGATGCAATTTGGTGCACATTATGTATTTATCGAATAAATTTGAATGATACGCTACAGATATATGAAGTATGGAAGGCCTAATGAGGTGATGAGTGATTGAAATTGACTAGAAGCTTCGAATGTTGTGAAATTCAGTAATAAATTTA
The DNA here is from genome assembly GCA_944472135.2 of Trichobilharzia regenti. Taxonomy (NCBI): domain Eukaryota; kingdom Metazoa; phylum Platyhelminthes; class Trematoda; order Strigeidida; family Schistosomatidae; genus Trichobilharzia; species Trichobilharzia regenti. The sequence continues at coordinate 62,719,931 of OX235267.1, forward strand.
TATGGTGTCAATGCAGATCGAAAATAGACTACACTCACTGTGTTTGATTAAAGGCAGTTTTCACAGTCAACTGTTCCCTCAGTTGTATTCCCATCAAAAAGCCTCGCATTCCTTGCAAAATTAAGTGGAATTATCTTATTCGATTCTTGTGTACACAACGATCCGAAACATCGTTGAGACCAGCAGCATCCATTTCGTGGTACACAGATTTCATTCGGATGACCACACACTGGCGACTGATCAACGCCTGCAATGAAGTAAAAGTGAGACAAGACAATGAGCATTATTGACGAGATGGATGAATGAATGTCGGTCATCATATGTTAGTGTCAGCGTGTGAATTTGACAGAGTCTGTGATGTCTACAGTGATGGTAACATCCTTCTGTTGCTGATTCTGGTGAAGACGTTGATGGTAATGTGTGCGTTGACAATTCAGCGTTGCTGATGTTGCAGCTAATGCCAGTTAAGCGGTATGGTGATTTAGTACATCATGATTAGCGTGACTGTTTCAGTGACGATATTCCATAGAATATGCAAGTGAATGCATTGTATTTAGAATGTGATGTGTGATTGAATAATATACCGACTAACTGATTGGCTTACCTGTCGTCATGCACGCTGCACATATTACTGCAAACAGGAAGGTCAGACTGCAGTGCATAATCTCCTATGTCTGCTTGTCTATCAGTGATTTCTATGTGAATAGATATGAACAAGTGACAAGAGCGTGCTTATATATAGTCGGAGAATATGCTGTGAAAAATCACAAATAATGTGGTCATGCCATCTGTGTGACGCAATTTATCATTTGATGCATTGAGTGCATCTCTGAATCACGCATTTATGAGTATGATATTTCACGCAATATGATCGATGATTTGAATACTATAGGCCTTCACCCTCAACCAGCCACGCACATGACAAATTGTCATTCTCATGCACTTACAGATGATTTTCTTTCAGAGCTCTCTCTCACACACACACACACAAAACAAACTTTGCAATTGCCCCAGCGATTGAGAATGAACTGTCGCATGTGTTTCTACGAGAAACGTATTCACTATATATGGAGGGCAGTTGTCATATCATAAGCTGAATTCCTAATAAAAAGGGTTAATTTGGCATTTGATTGGAACTACACTCACTGAATGTCACACAGGAACAAGCTGTGCAGGTTTAAACACTCCTCTGACTCAAGTCAAAAAGACAATATGATTAATAAAATAGCTTGAAATGATTGTGACGTCGAATGCATAGCTGAGACACAAGCACCAGTGTTAGTCAGAACATGTTTTTTAAGCTGTTGTGTGCTGAATGCGTGTAGACGGACAAAGTATGTGTGTGTGTGACAAGGCGTGTGATATTGGGGACTGTTGTGTTGACGACTATCTATATGTCACGATGAAATAATGTTTCTGTGAGCGACATTGTTTTTCACAAATCACTGACCAGTTTGCGAGTGCTTCACCTGATATCATTCGAATCACGACTGGATGACGTCTCACTCAGAACATATTTGCGAGAATCATATCAGTGAGCGACTTTGGTGAAGATGTGAGAATGTTCACACTTTCAAATTGTGAGTCAAGAATATCTAGTTGAAATTGTTTTTGTACATCCCACTTATGCAGGTGTACTCTGAAATTGATTTACCTAATGAAATCGGTTTCGGTGTGATGCAAGTTGGTGGTTAACTTGAGTTATCGGAAATCGTCCATGTCCTTCTCTCATTTCCAGTGCTCTATGTCAATTTGCAACAGTGTACCAGAGGAGGAAATACACCATGTGACATGTTTTTCCATACAACCACAGATGCAAATGCCTCGTGTATTACGCAGCTACACAAATGCCTAGAGAATTTCTCCATTTACAAATGTGGACCTGCAAAGATTGGTGCAGAATAAACTTGCATTCATAGCGTTTCGTCACTTCCTTACACCTATGCACAACCTGAGAATTGCAATAAAACATCCGACACGGTTATCCTGTTATTCTCCGAATCAGCAACACTAAGCAGTCTACTAACATGAGTGAGATGCTAGCAGTAAAATTGTTCATTTCATTCTGAAATTATTCATTCATAATTTCAACTAGATATTCTCAGCTCACTATTTGAAAGATTTAACATTCTGGCGTTTTAATCAAAGTCGCTCACTGATATGTTATGATTGAGACGTCATCCAGTCGTGAATAAATACTGAATTACTTTGTTTTAGATAATATTAACTCAGGTAATTTGGTTATATTAGGCCAGCTATTCTCCTGCTAACATGCGTTCACTCAAAAAACGTAAGAAGAGTGATTTCTCAATTGTATAGAAGCTAAATGGTGTGATTCCAATAAAATGAGGTATTACACTCACAAACTGGTCAGTGATTTGTCAAAAACAGTGTCGCTCACAGAAGCATTATTTCATCGTGAGACATAGGTGGCCCTCAGCACAACAGTCCTCGTCATCACATGCCTTGTCACACACACACATACTTTTTGAAAAAGTGCACTGTGAGATTTATGTTGTCAAGCCGAGTGCTGTCTACACTCACGTCAAACAGTCAACAAAACACATAACATCACATGACAGAAAGAATCTGTACGATACATATTCGGCTAACAATGATTTGTAACCGAATGCTAACATTAAGCATAGTTAATCATTTGGTTACTGTTATCAGAACGATGAACACAATTGCAAGAATATCATAATACAGATAGCTACGGCATTCGGACGGATATGTAACATCCATATTGTATCCTTTAGTTCCTAGAGGAACATAGGGCTTCAGCTGCGCACCTCCATTGCCTTCGTTTTCCTGACAACTTTTTCACCCTGCTCCAGGTCTGTCCACATGCTTTCATCTCCTCCTCGCATGACCTCCTCCAAGTCACCATTGGACGACCAACTCGCCGCCTCCCTTTCGGGTTCCACTCGAGGGCTTGTCTAGTGATGTCACTTGATGGTTTCCTCAGCGTATGGCCAATCCATCTCCATTTCTGTCTGCCTATTTGTTTCACAATCGGTTCCTGATTGGTTCGCTCCCAGAGATCCCTGTTGCTGATCTTTTCTGGCCATCTGAGTTACTGTATAACCACAGAGCACATTTTGGTTGCCCCATTCACTGTTATCATCGCGAAACACGATAACAGGGAAAGGCTTTTAAGCAATTTCCGTTTGATAAGGGCTCACAGTGTCCCACACTACTATCTAGTGATGACATTTCAAGCCCAATCCATTGTTCATAATCCTGTCGAGGTGATCACACAAAGTACTCACTGACTTCCTTTGTATATTTCTAGTATTTCTCTCTCACCACTCGATTTCAATCCTAGTAATATTTTGCATATCTCCAACACCACTGGTGAGTCATTCGGATCGCATATGTTCGGTTGTAGGAGGAAAGTTTCAGTAATCGAAGTCCGTCTCTCACACCACATTTCGCTCGCTCTCCATCGATTCACACCCATATTGAGGAATATAACTCCGTCATACACCACACTGTGTGGTTGTTTGGTGATGCATGCAGCACAGTGGATCGGTTATTTCTGAAATCACTCATTCACAATTTTCGCCACATTCTCATCTTCTCACATATGTTCTGAAAACCACTGATTCACCAGTTCCGCCTATCGAAATGAAATCACAGGCATTGCAAAAACATTCCAGCATTTCATATAAACTTGGTGAATTTAGATTGTAGGTTGGTTTCAACTGCACAGCTTGTCCTTTCCTGAAACACGCTGTGTGAAGGTCATCCTCAATCCTTTGTATGATACACAAATGTTCTCAGCAATACATATATTTGTCTGTCCCACAAATGTATCCGACATTTCATTCACAATCACTGCGTCCATTCCTAATATCCATTCAAGTATATAAACGAAAGAAAATATCGTGTGAATGGCTTGATATGATTATGGCCAAACAGTTCTTTATTCCTTTACGTTCCCAGTGGAACATAGGGCTTCAATCGAGAAGGTTGAATTTTCGGTAGGCCTGGTATTTGTTTTAACAAGATGGGATTGCTGGCCTCATTACATGAAACATCCAACTCATAAATCCGTGATTCACAAACTCACTCAATCCACGCTAGAGCATGTTGAATCACGCAGATGCCCCGACCAATGCATCACTCGTGATTTTGTCTATTCTTATCGTCTTCTCTGGCTAGATATAAGCACCTGTTCCTGGCATATCTTAAACAAATCACATCGAAGGCATCAACAAGCTGACAGACGAGATGTTACACTGTTTTCTGTCATTTCTCTTTGCTGTATTCTAGTCCGTGTGCGTGACCAGTATCTGCGTCAGATCCTCAACGATCGGATTTCTGCAGCTATTACAGACGCAGATCCACACACACACATCCAGTCAAATCGACAGATTCTCACCGACATCAAGTCATGCGATCATTGATCCATGCATTCATCCATCCATACCTACATACATACATACATTCATACATGCATACACCCATCTCGTGAATGATGCTGATTGATTGATCTCACTTCCACTTCAACTTGATTTCAGCCGACGGTCAATCACAAGTATGTCGTTATGTGAATCAGACTTGTGATGATGATCATCGATGCTGCAGTCCACTGTTGTGTGCGTGGAAACCTTTGGGCCCAGGAACCTGTTTCAAGTGTCTAGAGAAGGGTGAAAAGTGCTGATACAGCTACGAGTGTTGTTCGTATTATTACTGTCATGAAACATCTCACAGGTGTATGGATCAACCGCTCAATCGACTCGTACTTGCCCTTACACCTCGCCTCGTCAATGCTACAGGAGAAAGTTTCAACGGTGGACGCCCCAAGGGGTCACAAACAGTGTCATCTGTCGTTGAACTCCTGAACCGCAATTGGTATTTTCAACTCCGCTGACACTTTTACCATTTGAACTGTAATCATATATGTGTGATAAAAAGGTTCACCAATTCTCTCTTATCTCTCCCCGTATGTGTTTTTTTCACATGTTTTCTGTGATATTCTACACGATATTCGCTGAAAGTGGTACAGTCATTGAATGTCGATTAGTTCAGTGATTTTTGTTACTTGTATAAATTTGCATGTGGTTCGATGTCTCGATCGGGGTCATATCAGGCCATAACGGGTAAAGCGATGAATATGAGTATTATAATAAAGAGTATTATTACTATTATTATAACAACTGTCATTTCCTGTTCACCTGTTAGAACGAAGTATCACCATAATGTAATTTCTTTTATTGACACAAAGTATATTTCCGATTTCCTGATTCTATTAGTCGTCGTTCAGATTTAATATCACACAACACTTCAAAATCGGCGATATCATGGAAAACATGATTTACGAATTTCTTGTTCACAGGATGTAGCAGTTTCGACAGCCCATCGGCCCTCACATGATATTGTCAATTGCAAGAAGTATGCAGCTACAGAAAACAGTAAGGTTAATATCGGATTATGCTCCTTTCGACGGTCAATAATATTGCTGTATATCTATATTAAGTGCTGCGTCATCCTTATCATGAACAATTAGGAGGGCGTGTGAAGTTGAAGGATAACTGGTTGATTTTTATCACAAATCAAGTTCCATGAACCCGGACTGGGAATACGCTAATTATCACAGGAATGTAACTCACGTCCCACGACGTCATGCATGAAGAGAAAAACACTGGCGAAAATTTTGTGACCAAGTCTTAATACGCAGGTTTGTCGAAATACAAACAATATTTCTTATGAAAAGCAAACACAACATCTGCTATATCATGCAGTAACGCCTAACATTTTCGAAACGGTTAACCGGAAGCGATACGAGTTCATATGCTTTGCATTTTGTAGTCAACGACAATAAATATCATAAATACAAAGCCTCATTGAGAAAAACGGTTTCCTCGAACTCCTTCTTCACCGAATTCATGATTGTACTTCGAAAATCACAAAGAAATTATGTTACCCTAATTCATTGATTGTTCCACGTTCCTTTCATTTTTATTTCACTTTATTTTATCGTATTCTGCCATTTCATTCAATCTACAATTTTGGATTCATTTCAATCATCCTTTGTCTCCAACACATTATTTTCACATGTGCTTCTTTCCAAACGTCCTTCATTTTCCGATCAACTTTTTCACACATGTTTAGTAACCTTCAGATTACGAAGTCAGACACGTAAGCCTACCATTTTGTCTTCGATTACGTCTTTTCCGGCTTCACTCTACATCACACAGCTTCCTGTATACTAAAAATATTAAAACAATTACACTGAGTCTGTGGATCAAACAATAAATTCCTTTTTTGATGGATTGGTATCAGCTGGAAAGCCGTCTGTCGTGAGAAAGAACGCATTTCCCGCTAATGAGATTGCTGGCTGGTTGTGCTTAATGCATCACGAATTGGTCGGAGTTGGAAACAATTGGCTGACGCTAGAGTCGGAGAAGCAATCTCTCAACGGTTTAATAGCTTGCACTGTAAACGGAAGATGCTAAGTTCGTACTTCAGTGGGTGCCGACTGTCGACGATACACAAACTGGAATGAATCATTTGTCCGGTTCTCCCTGGTTTGCAAAGGTACTCTAAATTTAAATCGGAAGCGACTATTCTTATTTCACACTCATCTACAGAGATGAATGTTCTCACATGTGATGCCCACAAAAGCCGGATAACAAAACCTAGGCCAACTTATTCATACATGTCTGTCTAAACCAGGGAGGGCTTTCACACCATCATAAATAAGAAGACTGAGAGAATTGAGCATAGACCTTCAAACAGGCTAAACACTAGATAGAATCACTCAAACCAGTTTAGATGGCTTGGTAGGTGGGCCACCTCCATCTAGTTTTACATGCCCCGCATCCTGACGTCGCCAACTTCGCTGCAACGACACCACCTACTTTTATTCAGGTTCACACAATACCTACCGGGATGCAAAAAATACTCACCAATCTCAGCTGCTTTCTAACTTCAGAATAGACGGTCTAGCTGACACAACGATGCCTAATTACTGTCTGATGGTCCCTCTTCACTACACAAACACTCCATTTAATGAAACAAATCTTTGCTACCTTTTTCTTCAAACAGCCAATCTTCTTTACGCCCTAATTCCTATCCTCTTAGCTGGCGATTCTATAGACACATACACCACAACATAGCTTTAGAACAACAAGGATCCATCTCATATCGTCATCGGCTGCTTCAAGAAGAGACACAACTATCTCCACATCATTGAGCCGACCAATCTTGATGCAGTTCTAATTAATACTAGGTCCGATGTAAACAAAGTGACATAGATCAAATCCCTAACGGCAATCAGCTAGCTTATAGCACTAGTAATCGCTGACGCTTGATGCACACTTGAATTAAATAATAATTTATTTCATTGTAGAAATTATCCATACTTCTGAGAAAACAGAGAGCTTAGGCTTGGTGGAGGATACATCATCCATACAAAGTCTGACTAGAGAGTTATACACAACAAAGACACCAACATGAATATGCGTGATACATTATGCGTGGCACTCAATGTCAATAAACAACAAAATCATCTATCATGCTGCATCTATCGACCATCCATGACAGTGAACTGTTAAGTGGAAAATAACCACAGAGCGTCACCACACTCCTCAATGAGACTTCACACTTATGATATCATTGAAGATGATTTCAACATATACCTCAAGTGTCCTGGGAAACGATCAGTGCTCCTGACCGGTCACAATAGATCCCTAGATGCAGAAGAGTGTGTGGGTCAGAACAAAATATTCTGAAGCTAGTGCGAGATCACAATATCATTGGATGTAACCACTTTGCGAACAATCTCCATATCTGTAATACACGTCAGTCACTCATTCCTAGGAAGTAGTGGCTAAAACACTATAACGTCCCCTTCAACACTCAGCTTCACTCACCAAATCTCTCCTCTCTATGCGAAAGAGTCATGTCCATCAGGAAAGACAGGTGAGACGTACTGATTTACCTACGTCATCCGAGGCCAACACTGGGACCTTTCCTCTCCTAGCAAGCATCGACCTTCATACTATTCTACCAGCCTGTTTCCACACGGTATCACCAAGTTTTGACAAACTTGTTCCCAAATGCACACAGAATTCAAGTCAAAGCGTAACACATGTTATCCCTTCAGAAATGAGTGAAATTAAGAGATTGGACTGACAGTCAGCGCCACACGAAAATGACTTCTTGTCTCTTGTAAACATGAGAAATATTCACCTTTAATCAAAAGAAAACAACGACACTACGTAACAATAGAAGACAACGGCCAGGCGACAGATCGTTTAGTAAGGAAATCAACACATATTTATAGATTTTCATGTACATATTAAAGATCACTGTTAGCAGAAAAACACAGTCCTCAGATTGGTTATTTCTAACAGAAAGTTATCCTTACATCTCTTTGTGGCTGTTTCTTGAATGTCAGACCATCTATATATGTTAACTGTATCCGTCTACGCAAAGCCTTTGTTCTCATTTTTCTCACGACCAATATTGGAGACATAAACACTGACGTAAATTACTGTCCACCAATTTTGACTAACAGCCAGCTCTCACCACAAAAGTTGTACTCGAATAAGAAATGTTACCTCTAAATACAATGCAATTTGTAGACTTCGTCGTAAGAGGATCATGCTTCGTAACTGTGATATAACATCCATTTTAGAAAACAGCGAGACGACCAGTAACCCGATGATATTTGAGGATTTTTAAACAACTGGTTATTTACCACAGTCCTGCACTAATGATAAGAGTGTGTTAAAACAACCACTATTTTACCTACGTCCTCATGAAACTTGAGCAACTATCAACCCTTCCTTAGATGATTCATAAAACGCAATAGTTACTCCCAACAGTTCAAAAAATCTTATTCGAGATATGATTCCTTTGATTTTCTTGAAATACGTTAATGAACACTTCTTCTCAAAATGTTTTGCACCTCTCTGTCAACTGAGATATGTCCAGATGCATCAAAATCCACGTTCTTGTAATAGTAGTAATAAACCTCTATATGGGACATCTAATGAACCCCGATCAGGTGTAGTGAGTCACTGACTCATACACCTAATATCCATGATTTCAACTATTCTGAAAAGGATTAATAAAATTACCATTTCTGATATAATCTATCGGGAGAAACTTATTACTACTCATCAACATTTTTTCATGAAGTGGAGTTCCTGAACATCATGTTTATGACAAATTTCCGACAAAACTTCACAAATCAAACATTCCAACACGATCACAGTATTTGTGTACTTGGATCTTAGTTCCTCCAGCCACACAGAATCCGCTGTACGGCATATTGCCCTCAACCCAACAGGGTGACAGAACGCTTTCATCGACAACTACAGACTGCATTGACATCCCACTCTAGTCCCACTAACTGGACAGAATTCCTGCCAATGATAACGCTGGTATCCGAACATCAATAAAAACTGATGTACAGTGTTTCGCCGCAGAAATGGTATTTGAAAGCACATTGACACTATCTCGCGAGTTCACTGGTCCTAATGCTGGATATAACAGACTTGACCAGTCTACATTTGTTCAGAGACTTCAACTGTAAATGGCTAACTTAATGTTCGTTTCCTCACCAGAAACAATCAAAAGCGGTACATACAAGAAAGGACTTGGACTTCTTCTCCCATATATGGCTGAGATGTTATAAAACACAAAATTCCCTCAGTTCACCATACGACGGACCCATCAAGTGACAACTAGGCACCCAAGACACTTTGTTATTCATCGAGGTAATACCACGGAGAGTGTTAGCATTGACAGACTACAACTGATCTATCTACACAACAATTGTTCCTGCAAAATGACAGAAAGCAGTCCACAAATGATGGTCGAGGATAGATAGGGTACTAATTCATTAACTATTAGGATTGGCAAGCTAATTAAACAGGTGAACATCACACTTGTGAAAAATCTCTAGAAAGACTATGGAGCAAACAATTAGCGGAATAAATACCTAAATTCACTTGATTCTTACAGAAATACACTTATTAATTCGTTTCAAAAAGTAGTTATCCAAAGGTAAAGCAAATTACTAAAAATAAATATGTGCCTAATGCACTTCAGTATTTATATTTCAGAGCGTGCTTCAAATGAAAGAACAAAACAAGAGAAAATAACACCACCCAGAGTATGCGTTGATGAAAATGAAGAATATGCAGTTGCTTAAACGGATTGAATGCACATTGAATTTCAGTTAGTTTTCAGGTGACATTTCTTCAGTTATTTCCTGGTTTAACGGAGCGGCATGCGTTTCTCTGCCACATATGCCTCCTCGTTTCCTTCTGCAAATGGCATAGCGATTTGAACTACTACCTGTCACTGCAGAATATTTCAAACCATTCTTGTGATTATGTTCACTGAACTGACGGAATCTCTTATTCTAGTCTTATCGAAGACAAATATTTTGGACAGAGAAATAAAGATTTCATTTGGCGAGCGATGCTTGCTTTTGCATCATGGAAAAAAGTGAGATAAGTGCTATGGTGGTAGAGGTTTGATGTGGCTATGCATTTCTGTCGGTCAGCCAACATCCTCATGGACGACAATAGAAACTTATGCGAATCGCATTGAAAATGGGTGATCTATTGAAGACTACTGAATTTGAATTTATTTCCTGAATTCAAGTATTTCATCCAACACCGCGCGAATACAAAATGCTGCCAAAGACAAAGTAATACAAATATCAGACTATCATTTGACTAATGGGAATTCATTGACGCTCGCATTCTCAGCGAATATCGTGGTGAATATCACCAAAAGCAAGTGAATAAGAAGGCTGCGTTTGAGGTAGCATACGCAGCGAATCAATGTCAATGAATCTGGTGGTTTTGTTTTTGCCTGTTGCATTGAGTGATACGTGTTTCGATAGAACCCACTCATTCATTGATCTAATCTAACCGACTGTGGGATTATAATTTTACTATGCTGCAGGTGATGTTACAGTCTCTAAATATCACAGGAAGGTGAGCGTTCTTCAATAAATCTACTTCATTTATAAATGGCAGTATACGCACGCGTTGACACGAGTGCCGTAAATACAGCAGTATTCTAGTATTCACCCTCGTCCTACGCTCTCATGAATGATGGATAACACACTGGCGAAAATGTTGTCACTCACCCTTCATACTCGTGGTTACCAAAATACAAACAATATTTACAACTAAAAGCATGAGGAAGCAAACTGAACATCAAACATGCAAAAACGTCATCATCTTCAGACCTATAAAATTACACACACACACATGAAGCGATAACACAGAACTCTTGAGATGAGTTACAAACAATGTATATACCGAATAAATTTGAACGAGGTGGTACAAGTGCAAGGAAATGTGGATAGGCGGTTTGAGGTGAACAGTGAGTGAAATACACTTGAAGCTACACTGTGTTGTAATCCAGGGTGGCGTATATCGTCCACTATTTCACGCTGTTATTCACAGCGATGTATTCAAATTGTACCATAAGTGTGGCCGCTTGTATTGTACACTGCTGGCGTACATTTGAGCAGCAATGTTCAAGACAACAGTCGTTGTGATTTCTGCAACTTTATCTTTCGCGGAAACGCCTCACTCATGTTCCTGTTTGAGGTCGTTGTGTGGAACAGAGAAGAGGTAACCATTATTGATTTTCTGATGCACGCGTTTGGTTCAAATGATGACAAGTTGGCGATTGTCCATCTGTTGAAATGAAGTAAGGTGAACGTGGAAGTGGACGAAGTTGAAAAGCGTCATTCAGGTGCTGCTGAAGCGCATCATATAGCAAGGTACGAAGTTCCAAGACATCGTGCAGATTGGCTCCAAACATATAAAATCAAGAATTCAACGTCATCAGGTATAGCCGTGACAGATTTATTCCATAAATTAACAGCGAAATATGAGGCAAAACGGCTCGTCGTGGCGACTTCAAATCCGTATACTCGAAATTGTAAACGTTCATTATGAATCTCAGTCGAAGCTACACATGGACTTTATACCAATTCGAACAGGTTTTTTCATCTCGAAACTTCTCCATATGCAAACTATTTTCCATTCAGCAGTGATGCTACCATCATACATGCTAGTTGACCATCTTTCAATGCATGATGAACTGAATCATTTGCATGAATATCTTCACAGGCGTCAACGAAGTGATTTCGAATATTTTTTTCTGCACCATCAAATATCTCTCTGTGTATTATAAGATGTGTGAACAACTGGAACCACCGTCTCTGCATGACATCACCAATGTGAACGTCGACAACTACCGTGCTGTCGGACGATTGCTACAAATAATGATGTGTACTCAGTATGACACAAGCTACTGGATGTCAATCATATGTGCAGGTTGGATATTCAGTGTGCAGTCTGCATTTATGTTGATGGGGCGGATGGTGTAGGCACATCAACAAGAGTAATTGTTCACCTAACTTTTGCATACTAAAAATCACTGACAAGGCGAGACGTCAGAATGGATGAACGCTCGATCTGAAGAACGGCCATCAATCCTGCCATTCATCATCTAAGATATTTGTTACTGGTCCATGGAAAATCGATGAAGATATTGAGTCACTATGGTATTTGCCATGTGTCTAAATTTCGTGTGTTTTCCTAAACAACTAAATGACTACTTAATGTGTGATTGTAGAATTGTAGATGTGTCTGAATATCGTGTGTTTCACTAAACGGTGGGCTCACGCGTAGTTTCAAATGTGATAGCTGAATGATCCACTGAATTTCGCACCAGCATTTATCCGGTGAATGATGGTCACGTATTTGTTGGCTTATGTTGAGAAAGCGCGTTTTACATTGGACATGATATCTGAGGTGGATAGAAGTCTGATTATTGATATACAGCGAGACAGATTGTACATCTGTTAGTTTCCGTATATGAAACTACTGCTGAGGATTCCCTGTCCACTGACTCACTTGAGTGCAAAACATGAGTCGAATATTTTACTGGGATTTTGTGTTGTTTTGCCTGAATTCAGGGGCATATTTCATCCTCATACATGCCATTATTGATTACATTTATGTAGTCATCCTCCATCGTTTTGAATTGTAATTCGACCATATTGCAATTGAAAATCCACAAGACGATTGTAATCAATCCTACTGGATTCCGAACAGTTTTAATACATAATTGCAGCGTATCACTTTGAATAATACAACTCTTTACATTAAAATCCCATGCCATAATCCAAGGTGATCTACAATCTACTGTCTAGTGGTACTACCGTCTACCTTTCACATCTCAAAGAGTAACTCAATGATAATTGGTTGTCAGAAAAATAATGCTCCTTATTGTGAGGCATTAACTGTTATTTCTCCGTCGTGTCGACTACGAAATTCACTCCACTCAAGTCAACCGATGAAATCTGAATGACGTGAGATATAAATTTCATTTCATGCTTCAGAAGACAGTGATATCATGTTGATATATATGTGTAAAACTTTGGCAGTGTGGTAGTAAGTAATTCCATATTAGTGTGTTTAATAGATGTATCACAAAGCCACTGAAACAGTATTATTTACTGGATGACAATGTTTCGAACAAAATTTATTGTTCATAATCATATCAATTTTGATCACACGACTTTGAAATTTTAGTTTTATAGTTTTCTTTGTCTTCTCCTATTTGTCGTAATGGTAGTAGAATTTTCCATACATCTGGGACAGGTGTTGAATCATTTCTATTATATGTATTTGCAGTTGATTCGATAAACAAAGCTTCCTTTATCAATCTCTCCCTCCACCCTGCTGTGACATTAGATTTTAAAAGTGTCATCCTATTCTAGTGATATCAATTGTAATTGGGTGTATGCTATTGCCATTAATTTCTGGTCATAGAAGAGAGCTGGGAGGATAACACGGAGTAGACAGTTTGATGTAAGATTTGTATTTCAGTGAGGCAGTCAACAACTTTTCGTGCGTAAGAAACACATGGAATTCCAATCGCAATTGGACGGTTGTTTGGAAACCGATGAATGGGAGTGTGCTCCCTAAGACCGACTGTCGTATTAACGATTCCAAAAATCCATCGTCCGACTAACACAAAATAGACATATATATATTTATTTAACCTACACACACATGTAGCAATAACAGAGAAGTGATGAAATTTTCATCATGAATATATTTACAGAATTTATTGGATTCAAATGATACAAATGTGAGAAACTAAGAAGGGCTACAAGCTAACATTTTCTGAGGCGGAGTTAGGAATATCTATCAATTTCGTTTTGGGCGGTCAATGAGAGATAACACTCTTCTGACCCGTTGAGGCGTGCACCGGCGAATTCTATGCCTGTTGTATTCACGAGGATATTTAGACGGACAAGTACGATTCGAGAGGACGATAGATCAGTCCGATTGTGATTTGCCTAATGGCAGTAATAATGAGCACAGCAATCGTTGTTGCCTCTGCAATCTTGTCCATTGTTCATCCATTTGAAACAGGTTCCTGCTCCCAATGGTTTCCACGAACACAGTAAGGAAGGACAACATGGAGTCTCTCTCACAAGTATCATTCACATTGCGACATATTGGCGATTGACCGTCGAATGAAATCAAGTTGTTTCTGCTATCCAATTATTAGATAATAAATTTGTTTAGAAAGGTGCATTTCCTTTCTTATATCAGATGTGTACATGTGTTGTGAAACATTTATCACACAACTTATATGCTGCATTGGCAGCTACACGTAAATAAACATAGAGCACTGGAGATGACAAAGAGACTCATCTCGAATCTTCTCATCAGAATGATGAACTTGGTTAACAGTGAAACCGTCATATTAACCTGAATTACTGTAACTTCAAAAAGGCAAGACGGTGAAGCAAATGTGTTCTGTTGTAATAAATGACAATAATATTCAGTTGGAAGACATTGTATGTATCCACCATCACATTATTGTCTCCTACATCTGCATATGCAAGATTAACTGCTGAAATTTATCGCAGCCACGTTCAGCACAGGAAATTCTGCTCGAATCTTCCTTAATATATGCAGATGAATGAATCTCCAAAGTAAGCGGATTTGAATCAAGTGAAGTGAAATAAGAATGAAATCACTCACTGTGCACTGATTCGTCAAAAATATTATACGCTACAAATCAAACCATGTTTCTTCTTCACATTTACAAGGTAAATATCCACATAAGACTTTCCAGGCATACGAAATCTCACTGCACCAACATAAGCATCTCCACGTCTTTGACTGAAAGCAAAACAAAAGCTACAGACAAGGTGGCAGGCAGTTCAGTTATATTAACTGCAACTGGCAGTGAGTGAAATACACAAAACCACAACACATCATCAATTGCTCCACTCCCTATTATTGTCAAGCATTTTCGACGGTCAAAAATCACGTTTCACAGATTGAATTTACAATGATAAACGCAATGTATATGGAGTGAAGGAAAATTTGATATATACGCATGAAAGTGAAACTCATCACCACAGTAAATATCCACTCAAAATGACGATTACTAGTGGAAATGATGAACTAATTACGTGCACATTGGCTCAGCCATACGCTCTCGAAGTGGATGACGCGTAGAATTCATTGTATTGCAAGCCACATACACCACTCTGTTATCACGCACTAAACGTGTGAATCCAAGCGTTCCCTGTCAGATGACAAAAGCAGATTGATGGTCATGTTAATTTGATTGAGCGACAAGCTCACACGTTCACAAAATACGCACACCATCATGTTGAATCACGCGGATGACCTGAATACTGCATTACTCATGTTTTCCTCTATCCCATCATCTGATTTGACTAAATGTAATCACTTCCTACTCACACGTCCACATCAAGTTTCATCGAAATCACCGAGTGTCAAACAGTTAGACAGATAGAGGAGATGATTCATCACAGCCTGACTGTTCTCTTTCCTGTTGTTTGTGCTGTGTGATTGTAGAAATGCTATTGAACCAATTAGTTATTCGGTCAATCAGTGAATCACGCACCATCTCACTCGAGCAGTAATGCATTCATTGGCATATTCACTACACATTCATCACCGTGATCATGAAATCCATCATCATATACACCATCACAATCATCGTCATCATCGCCATACAAGTTTAATTACATAAGCTGCCGTTGCAGTTGTCATATCTGCCACAACCGAGGATATCGATGAGCCCATGGAAAATCCTTCAGTTTGTCTGTAAATGTTTCACCACTGAGTGTCGCTTATTGCTCTACAAAAAACTGTACAAATCTTCTCAATTATTTAAGTGTGTACTCCTTCCGTGTGATTGCAATTTTGGCGTATCTGAACAGATCTCCCAATCAGATGTCATGAATACTACTGGAGTCACTGCATTTGGCAATGCGATCTCATCAATAAAGGTCGTTAATTATGGCTCTATGATACAAAATGCCTATGTTGTATCAGCTCGTCAATGACGGCAAACACACAAAACAGGGATTATGACACTCGGTCTTCATAATCATCCACATCTCATACTGAAAGCATCATTTCAAATGCAAAATTTGACGAGGTCAAATGAAAACCGAACAAGTGGAAACACACAAACGACAGTTCATTAACGTTTACACACGTGGAACCGTAACAGAGGAGTGATGGAATTCGTTACACGAAAAATATTTAGCGAGTCAGTTTTAACGGTTTTATCAGTTATTTTGATTTTTAAGTAGTCATAAATATTTATATAAGGAGTAGCTAAATTGTCGCCGTGTTAATTTAATCACCGAACAACTCATGTCTGTAATATCATCGCCGTTCGGAATATTGTTGGTGTTGCTTTCGTTACTATTGATATTTCACTGTCAGCCGAATGAATTAGAAATACTCCAGTCGATTGTCATTTCTTCTATATGGGTGAGAAACGTGCGCTTTGCATCAGGAGATACATTTGCGACCTGCAACTACAGATAATTATAAACGACTGCCTTCACTGTTTCCATATCGAATACAAAATGGTGAGAAAGAGTAAGGAACACGAAATTCTGGCGACAAACTAACCAAGAACCAGTCGTTAAACAAATATGAAGGAGGACATGAAGATATATGGTGGAGATATTGAGGAGATCGTTGAATGGCATAGCACTCAATACAGGTTATCGCTCTAGCGGTAGGTGAACGGGAAGAGACGAGGTGGTGATCACGGCGATGACGTGACGTTGATGATATTGTTTTAGTAGGACAAGATGAGTGATTATGGGCAATATTGGTCCCAACTGAAAAGGACAGTGTAATACAGAGCTAAGTGTTGGTGAAGCCACATATTTCTGAGCGAACAATATTAATAGTCCAATCATCCAGGAAGAAATACACGCTACGGTTTATCGGTGCTCATGGTTCACGTGACAACTCTCAAAGAATAAAGCGTTGATTATCACTAGCACAATACATATAATTATTATTAGTATACATTAGATAACAACTTGCCACCGTGTGGACAAAAAGTATTAGCCAGCCTGTTGAATGACTTGCCCAACTGGATTTCCATCCGAGATATTCAACCTTATATTCTGCAATGCTTTTCGCTATAAAAGTTCAAGTATGCGAATGGGCTGTCGAATGCACTCACTGAGATGTCGAATTTGATTGCAACCTACATTTTCTCATTTCCTACTGACAACAGATGAACACAAAAAGGCTTATTTCATTCTACCAGCACTGTGGTACTTGTTGTTCAGGAGATCACTGTTTTTCTTGAAAAACCTCGTTGAAGAAAAGGTATTCTACATGTAACTGATGCGAAAATTGTGCACTTTCTTTAAATGTATAGTGTAGAATACAACGGCTAATATTATAATTATTCTCATCACTGATTTAACTAATAAACCTCAATTTACCTATATAAGCATACACATATTCACGCATACATATGATGATTTCAACTTCATGCATCCAGTAATTAATATTCGACCTTCTCCTATATAACGGGAAATGTCACCAGTGAAAACGATCATCACTGGCTCATATTTCATATGGAGAACAAGCGAATTCACCTCTGAATGACCAATTCATGAACTGGAAATCCCAGTATATGGAGGGCAAACTGTCTGTTGATGATGAAAAAAGAGGATGAGGCGAAGTGCATGTTGACATTCGAGTCGAGTAGAAGCAAATCCGAGAATCAGATTGAAAGTAAATCGAAATTCGCCTTGTCTTTTTGTCCTCTGCATATCTGAGAGACAATAATTAGTCACCATAAACAGTGTAGAAGGCGTATCAAGATGACGGATAACGTGTTCATCGTTTTCGCACAGGTTATCTGAGTTATCTGAAATTTATCTTGAGTGAAGAAATGGTCAGTTCAATAGTTCAAAGATATTGGATAATTAAATTTCCACTTTCATTAAGGAAAGTGTGGGAAAGGTGATATAGAGGAAGACAGTTGAATGTGACATGTGTTTATATCGGGCTGGCAATATAACAACGTTAACTAGAGACGAAGGATATTCTCGTCGAATGTGGATGATCTATTCAAGACGAGTGAATCCAGATGAAGTATCAAAGTTCACATATATCGCAAACATTTCAAGAATAATTGACTCATCAATCAGCAGATTATTTCAAATAAAGAGGAATCATCACACCTCAAAAAATTCAATCCCAGTCTATTTTTTCTGAAGTTTTTCGAGTAATATAACCGACAACAAGTGAATTGGAACGATCAGGTTGTGATTTAATACGCAGTTAATTTTCCTCGATGAATGCGGTGCACTGTGCAATACGTGTTTCAATGTTATACTTGCTAACAATGCACCCATTAATTTTGAATACTGAAACCGCCTCAAAAATTATGATTTCAGAATGCAACACTTCATCACACAGTTCAAGTTTCTCAATACCAGAGGAATTCCATCAGTCTCCAAAATACCTTTCAGATATCAATGACAATCTGCGCACGCCGCAATAAGCCTTCAGCAGTATGGTAAGATCCAGGAAGGGAGAAACGCAATCGCATACTCTCTAACTCAGTTTTCATACTAATCGGTACCAAGTCCAAACATGATTTCTGTGATTTGAAAAACACGAGGTATCCAATTGAAAAGCAAACACGCGGAAACGCCATTTTAGACAAACCAATAAACGGGCACATACGTGAAGTGATAACGTAGAACTGACGACATCTTTTATCACAAATATATTAATACAGTTCAGATGATACAGATGTCAGAAACTGAGAAGGACGACATTCTGACAAATTCTGAGGCGGAGTTACAAATAATAATCGGGTTTCAAGAGGTCATTGAGAGAATTTATTCTTTGTTACATGTTGGGACATGCATCGACGAATCTTTATCCTGTAGTATTGACGAGATGAGGTGTAATGGCAGGTACGAGACGATCAGGAGGTTGATCTGTACACCTGTGAGATGTCTCATGGCAATACTAATAAGAGCAACACTCGTAGGTGTATCTGCACTTTTGACCCTTGTCAATACATTGAAAACAAGTTCCTGGCCCTACTAGTTTCCACGCGCACACTAGAGGATGGCAACCTCGATGATCATAATCACAAGTTTGATTCACACTCTGACACATTGGCGTTTGTATATCAACTGAAATGAAGATTATTATATAACTGTATATTTGGATGGATGGATGAATTTATAGATGAATGAATGAATGCATGACTCCGTGTCAGTGAGAATCCCTCCATATGACTGAATAACTGCATGTGTGTGTATCTGCGTCTGTAATGGTTGCAGAAATGAGGTCGTTGATGATCTGATGCAGATAGTGAAAGTGCTTGCGATGCTAATATTCATATAGGTGTTGAGAATTCACCAAGGTTGCTGCGAAAGCCGATAATGTTGTTCGTGAGGCATGGTAACGGTAATTAGGATGATTGTATAAATGATGCATATGATGATATTTTCTTGATAATGCAAAAGTAGACACTTCAATGATTGACTTACCCGTCGTCATGCACACAGCGTTTATTACAGCAAGGAGAATCGGCAGAAAACAGTGCACCATCTCGATTGTCTGCTTGTTGGTGGCTTCGGTGTGATTTGATAAAGAAATCTGAGGAGTAGGTGTTTATATGTAGACGGAAAAGTTGATGAAAATGGAGAAAATCACGAGTGATGGATTATTCGGGTCATCTGCGTCATTCAACATCCTTTGCGTGGATTGAGTGAATCTGTGAATCACGCATTTGTCAGTTTGATATTTCATCGAAGATATAAATGAAGTAATCGTTTAGGACAAAACCACCCACTCGAGCCAGCATCACATTATAATTCTCACTCACTACCACATGCTTTGCAATCAGAACACACACACACACTCACACAATGAATTTAAGAATCGACTTAGTGATTGAGAATGAAATGTGGCATACATTTGTGCAAGACAATTTTTACGTATTGACGAGGGCACCTGTCATATCCTACGTAGGATTACGTACATGGAGGCAGTTGTTTCAGTATTGAGAATGACCTTCACTCTGCTTCGTCCAAGGAAGGACAAGCTGTGTAGTTTCAACCAAACCATCGTCTCGATTCGACGAGGTGAAACAATTTGTGAAGTGCGTTGAAATTCACCGCGGGACTAGTGAATCAGTGGTTTTCAGAGTATGTGTGAGAGTATGAGAATGTGGCGAAAATTGTGAGTGAATAATTTCAGAATGAACCGATCAGTTGTACTGCACGCATCACCACGCAACCACACGGTGAGGTGGGAGGGAGACATACACTCTAATGTTGATGTCAGTAAATAGAGAGTGAGCGGAATGTGGTGTCAGAGACGAAGTTGGATCACAGAGATATTCTTCATACAATTGAACTTATGCGATCCGAACGATTCTTTGGTGATGTCGGAGAATGGAATCCTGGAGACATATATATATATATATATATATAAAGTCAGTGAGTACCCTGTGTGACCACCTTGACATGATTACGAACAATTGATTGAGTCTGAATAGCCATCAAAAGATAATGTGAGCCCTTATCAAAGGGAAACTACCCACGAGGCTTTTCCCCAGTTGTCATGTTTTGCAAAGATGATAGCGGAAAGACCAAACTAAACTAATTTAAGGTACTTTGCGGTTATGTAGTGAATCGATATCCTAGAGATATCTCTAAGAATATTCCTACATTTGTGTTCTTCGTTCTGATAATAGTATCTAAATGATGATCTATGCTTTACGCTAACATTCAGTCACAAATCAATGTCAGCCATATATGTTCTGTCCAGAGTCTAGTGCCTTATGTGCAGACAGTACATTGAATCCAAAAAGTAATTTCACTTCGTCATCTTGCGAAGCAGAAGACACGTTATCGGACAAATGTCGTTTATTATTAAGTACTTCACGATTGGCAACTTTGGCTTCAACAAGTTTCAGGCTTAGGGTATTACACGCCGTTGCAACTTTAATTGATGCCCTCATTACCAAGGAGTGTAACCAAAAGAAGACCCGTTCGCATGTTAACCTGTCCGCCGAATTGAAGGTTTTTATTACTAAGGGTTCTATAACACACTTGATACCTATTTGGTCGGCTATCTGAGCATCCAACAATGTGACGTCTGATCTGTTATCCAAAAGTGCATAAGTGTCCACCGAAAAATTCGGTTCTCTCACTTTCACTGATAAAACCCCTAAATTAACTTGTAAACTGTCATGAGGTCAACAGGTACTGTTACAATTAACCAAATGCGCCGGTTCGTTTACTATCCTCAAGAGTGGATGCGGATCTGTTGAACCGCCACCTCCTTTGTCTGTTGCCCTACAGTTCAAATTAACATAACATAACATAACAATTTCGCTTTATTCCAGAAACAGTACTTGTGGTACAGTGTGGAATTTTCAGCACATATCTACAATATTGCATCTAATTTCATCGTACATTTAAAAGGAGTATTATAAAAAAAATAAAATATAAAAAAAAAACCAAAAAAAGAAACAGAAATAACCAAAAAAAATGCAAATAAAAATACTGAGTAAAAAAAGAAGATCAACACAAATAATGAAAAAAAATATTTCAGTATTAGTTAGTGGAAGCTACGATATGTGTATGCGTGGTGAACAGTAACAGCTATAATCATACGGGAAATTATGAGATGTTCTTAAAAAAATGTTTATAGCCAAGATGATCAGTTAATTTGATTGAACAACACTAAGCAATCATAAGATAAACATTTCAGGTTGTGTTTTTTTATTGTCAGTACTAATGCGGTTGTTTGTAGTGGCAGTGTGAGGAATCATGCATAATACAAAATTTTTAAGATGGTGATAGTGGCAATAACAAACAAGATTGTCAGTTAAATAGTGCCGAACAAAGAACAACCACAAAACTAATGTTACATGATGGTTAATGACGGGACAATTTTTAATAATCATAGTGATAATATAGTCGGACCCAGTAGATGTACAAAGAAGGAATAGAATAAAGAATAAAAATGTAAGCCAATGATAATAATTTTAAGCAGCTAAGTATGTTTAAGAAGGTTGTTCACTATAGAGTACAAATAAGAGAGTGTAAGGGGGAAAAAAACAAGGGCCAAAATTATGTTATTAACAACAAAGCAAGTCATAGGTTTCACGCCTAACATTGTCTCTGTCACTTAGAACACGGGCCAAATATGGTATCGTTGAGTTCCTATACTTGGTTGTGCGAGCATATATTATTTTATACTGATTTCTGGTTCTACCTGATGAGATGCAGGGAGAGAGTTGGGAATAGAGGGGGTGTTGGGGGTCAGAGAGTATGGTTTTAGACCATTTCTCACATGTATTCAGATGCTTATCCACTAATGTTGTGACGAGCTGACTGAGTTTCACACCACTAGTCCTGCTAACTACCTTCAACATCCTTCTCAGGATGGTATAATCCTTTTTCAGTAACCCAGGAAAGACTAACGGGGAACAGTAAAGTAGAATAGGTAGGATACGAGAGTTGACAAATTGTGTAAGCAGAGGTTGAGGGACTCCAGTTAGCCTGAGTTTCTTAATGTAGTAGGTTAGACGAAACACTTTCTTGGAAATCATTTGGATATGAGATGACCAAGTAAGGTCGGAAGATATATCTAATCCGAGGTATTTTG
Source organism: Trichobilharzia regenti (assembly GCA_944472135.2). Classification (NCBI taxonomy): domain Eukaryota; kingdom Metazoa; phylum Platyhelminthes; class Trematoda; order Strigeidida; family Schistosomatidae; genus Trichobilharzia; species Trichobilharzia regenti. The sequence continues at coordinate 62,742,958 of OX235267.1, forward strand.
CATTAGACTTTGTTTCAATTATAGTCCCCTCGATTCTACAGACATCATGAGTACTTACTAGTGTTTGTAGATTTGTGTGTCACACCTGTAAGCAGCTAAAACATGACATCTTCTGCTGTGCCATTTTCAACCATCAACAGGAGACAATGAAATGAAATGTTTAAATTCCCTGAGTTGGTGCGTGTTATGGCAAATGATACACTCATACTTTCTGGTCCTGCATTGTGCCTTCACTAAAAACATCACTTCCTTATATTCACTGATTTCTTAGGTTTTCCTGGTGGATGTAAATTGCTGGTGAACTTGCCCGTCGCTTGATTGACGCTGTCTTTTACCAGTCTCACAAAAGCAGGAACCCAGGTTCCAAACCATCCTTTTGAAGACTAGAATTGATCTTAAGGAACGTCTTTTTTAAACGAACCGGTAATCTCTTACCAATAGTCTCAATCACAGTACTTGAATTCAATTCATACACGCAATTAAGAGAAACTACAGTATTTCCATACCCCATTAAACTATCTGAAAAATCTGCAAGTTCCTTTGAGTTATCGCTCAACTGTGTCACACTAACCTTCACGGTCTCAAAAACGCTAACGGATATCATAACCGGCTTCCCAAACAATTGTCACGATATTCTCGTAACCTCAGAGCATGTTTCGTTTGGAGGCATATACTCACAGCACTGTACAGCTCTTGAAGCAACTGCAGTGCAATACCTTAACAAGTACATCAACTTCATTTCATCATTTATTGCAAAACCGCTCAGCGTGACTAAAACTATTTGACAAACTGTGGATAGTTGGCTGAATTTCCGTCAAAATATCAACGCTCAAATTTCGGCCAATTGAGCACTCTAATAAACCTAGAGGGCGGAGCATGAGCATAAATGTTATCATGCCGAGCATCAAACACATCATTACAAACAGCAGACAACTAATCATTAATTAATTTTCTGTATGCTTTCAAGGTGCCAATAATTTGTATTGATAATAATATAATGTAAATTTATTCGTATCCATTCGTCTTCTTCCGACTTGTAAACGATTGAAATATTCGCGCGTTTGAGTTGCCCGCCAATGTCCACCATTTTGTCTGCGTCACTTCCGAGAAACAACCAATCAGAAGACTGCGTTTGTCTACTTCAAAAGGCCATAATAATGTACATGAAATATATAAATACGTGCTGATTTCCGCAATATAACGATCTGTTGCCGGCCATTGTCTTCTGTTGTTACAAACATATATTCGACTCACTATTCACAGGAGTATCAAAGCTGCTCATTGATATGGCACATATACAACAAACACCGCTGACTGATAAAAATATTCATATGAGTATATATATACATATATATATGTGTACATATATATAAAAGCCTATACAATAATACCCCTGACTCATACTCAAATACGTGACTGTCGTTCAAAAGCATCTCAACAACAGGAGGCAAAGTTGCAGTTCAACTATGACAGTTGCAGCCTTCAGTGAGCGAATTTAGTGAAATCCACAAAACGCAAACACATCCTCAATAGTTTCATTTCACATTATTGCGAAAAATTCATGATGATCAACAATCACACCTAACAGATAATTGTTACAAAAGAAATCTTGATTTGAGGGTTCCGTTCAGAGAATATAATGTCTGCCAATTGCACAGAATTACTATATGTAGGTGTGAGACGAAAGTCATCACTCCAGTAAATATCTAATCAAAATGATAACTACTGCGAGAATCGGTGAACTGTATCTATGTACATTTGGCCACCCATATACTCTCGAAGTGGATGTAACGTAGGAGTCATTGCATAGCAAGCCTCAAACAGCATTCTGTCATCAAGCACTAGGTGTTTGTGTTCGAAGTGTCACTTAGTCAGATGAGAGAAAGCGAATAGATGATCACACTGATTTGATTGAGCTAAAACCTCACAAACACCTGTTTAATTCACACGATCACAAAATCTACATACTAGCATGTTGAATCGTGCAGATGACCTAAGTACCAAACTCTTCGTGAATTCATCTATTCCGATCATCTATTATGACTGCGTGTAGGAACGTCTTACTCACATGACCACATCGAGTCGCATAGAAATCACGTACAGACAATCATTTAGACAGGCAGAGGAGAGTGGTGTATCGCAGTCTGACTGTTCTCCATTCTGGTATACATGCTGTCTGCTTGACGAAATGTAAGTGAATCAATTAGTTAGTCGGTCAGTCAGTATATCACACATGATCTCATTCGAGCAATAATGCATACACCAGCATGTTTGCTAAACAGTCATCACCGAGATCGTCAAATACATCCTCATTCATACCATTACCATCGTCGTCATCATCACCTTCACCATCATCGAAGCACATGAATTACATTAGCTGCAGTGTCAACTGTAGTATCATCAAGGGTAACAATAAGCGTCATAATCATCCGATCAATCCTCAGTTCATTATTGCCACCATGTTCACGTTGACAAGAGACTCTGGTATTTCTCGCTGAATGTGGATGATTTACTCAAGAAAGGCGAATAAAAATCGAGTGCCTAGGATCATTTATTCATCCAACATTTCATGAATAACTGATTCACCCATCAGGAAACTATTGCGAATAAACAAAGAATCATCAGACTCACCAGAATTCAATGAATGTCAGGTTTCCGAGGTATTTCGAGGAATATCACCGAGAATAAATGGATTTAAACGTTCAGGTTGAGGTTGCCTATTCACGCGAAAGGAGTTGAAGAACGCGGTGGTTTTAGATTTGCCTCTTGCACTGAGTGTTATGTGTTTCAATAAAATGCAGGCTAAAAGCGCATTGATTCACAGAAATACTTAAACCGCCTATGAGATCTTAATTTCGCCATGCAACTGTTCATCTCACAGTCAGAGTGGCTGAATACCACACAAATTCCATCAATCTCTAATACACCTTCTTCACGTCAATGACAATGTAAGCACGCCTCGAAACCAATGCTGCAGTATGATTTAATCAAGGAAGAGAAACACTCTATCGTGTCCTTTCTAACTTATTTCTCGTACTAACGGTCAATGAAAAGCAAACACAATTTCGGATGAAAAGCATGAGGAATCCAACTGAACAGAAAACAGGATAAATCGCCATGTCAATCAAACCAATAAATGTACACATACTTGAAGCGACAACAGAGAAAACATGAAATGTTTTACCACGAACATATAAATATAATTTATTGGATTGAAATAGTGCAAATGTCAGAAACTGGGGAGGACTACAAGCTAAAATTTATGAAGCGAATTCGGAAATATTAATTCCGTTTCAGGCGTGCACCTTCGAATCTTACTCCTCCAGTTTTCATTTATAAATATCGAGGTAAGGGTAAAATTGGAGAGTCCCAATAATCTGTACACTTATGATATCTTTCATGGCAGTAATAATGCGAACAACAGTCGTAGTCGTATTTGCATTCTTGCCCAAGGTTTATACACTTGTAACAGGTTCCTGGGCCATATGGTTTCCACGCACACATGAAGGGAAAGCAACATCGATTTTCTCCATCACAAGTTCCATTCAGTTTCTGACAGATTGACGATTGACTATAGGCTGAAAGGAATAAAACGTGGAAATAACACAGTATGAAATCAACGTGCATCATTTGCATGATGAATGTTTATACTTAGGAATGAATGAATGTCTGTAAAATTTAATGGATCAATTGACGGATAGATAAATGCGTTATTGCATAACCGCGTATCGTTGAGAATATGTCGAAATTACGAGTGATGCATTCATTAGGTCATCTACAAGATGCAGCATCCTTTGCGTGGGTTGAGTGAATCTGTGAATCACGCATTTGTCAGTTTGATATTTCATGCAATACGATCGAATATCTAAATGAAGTAATCGCTTCAGCCAAAAGCATTCACTCGAGAAAACATCAAATTATTATTCTCACTCATTGACACATGCTCTGCAATCAGAACACGCGCATTCACACTCACTGAATTTTGGTCTCGACGCAGTGATTGAGCATGAAATGTCGCATACATTTGTGCAAGACACAGATATACGTATTGTTGAGTGCACTTATCATATCATAAGTAGGATTTCTTATATGCAAGCAGTTATTTCGGTATTGAGGATGACCTTCACCCTGCTTCTTTCAGGAAGGAACAAGCTGTGTAGTTTGAACCACCTCAAGGTGTCAATTCGACGAGGCAATATGATTTGTGGAGTGCGTTGAAATTCCTGTGATTTCAGTCTGATAGGTAGGAGGACTAGTGAATCAGTGGTCGTCAGAGCATATGTGACATGAGAAAGTGGCGAAAACTGTGAATTAGTAATTTCGGTTTTTGTTTATGTCGGTCAATATACGTTGTTATCTTATTTTTTTATTTATTTTTGATTACAGCTTGATTCCACATTGTATTTTTGCTACAGGTATGGAATTTACAGCTTGGATATCGGTAGCCGAAATTTAGGAGGCCGACCATAGATATTAGGTGAAGGTTGACAGGAGATCGAACCACGGATCATGTGCATGGTCGGCGAGAGTCTTAACCATTGTGCCACCGACGCATATATCATTCAAACACTTGAGGTGGCAGTGAAAAAATGGCAAATGCAACCAACCCAGCATAACAATCAACCTGGATAACGCCGAAACAGATATGATTAGACAAATCAATTTCAGCGTACACCTATATAACTGTGATGAACTGAAATCATTTCAACTATATATTCTGACATCTTTGTCAACGTCGCACACTGATATGACATTCGGAAATACATTCTGATTGAGACGCCGTCTACTCGTGAATGAATACTGAATCACGTGAATAAAAACAAAAACTAACTCAGGTAAAAAGTGAAGGTTGCCCAGAATTACTTCAGCTAATATATGTCCACTCACACTTCAACAATTGTCATTTCCCATTTCTATAGAAGCCAAAGAGTGTTAGTCGAATGATATCAGGCGAAATACTCGAAAACTGGTCAGTGATTTGTCAAAAACATTTTGCTCACAGAGAAATTATTTCATCTACAGACAAATTTTGCTCTCAATACCACAGCCCTCGTCATAACATATCCTGTCGCATATATTGTGTTCGCCTACACCATTGACCGCACAACAGGCAAGCTACGTTTGCTTCTTCATCCAAATTCTTCGTCCCGCTCACAACACACAATATCTGATGAAGTAGAAGAAGGCGTAGAGTGTGAATATTCGTAATATTTGAATAAGTGCCTTGTGGAATTAATGTTGTCAAGCCATGTGTTGTCTCCACTCACGTCGGAAAGGCAACACCACACATCACATCACAGAAAGACTCTGGACGATACATATGCGGGTAACAATGATATGTGACTGAATGTTAGAGTAGAGAATAGTTCATTATTTGGCTGCTGTTATCAGAACGATGAACACAAGTGTAGAAATAATTTGCTATGCAGATTCCTAGGACAATTTGACGGTTGTGTATTATGAATAGTTTAGGCAGACTAGGTTGCTGCAAAACCACTGATTACCTATTACTTGGCTCCTTCATTTGGTTTACGGCTAACGGTGTCGTACATGACTATTAATTGATGCTCATAATCATGTCGTGGTGATCACAAAGGATGCTCCCTGACTTCCTTTATATTTCTATAGCATTTGTCTCTCACCACTCAACTTCAATCTTAGTAATATTTCGCATATCTCCAACATTACCGATGAATCATTTCTATCGCATATATTTAGTTTTACGAGAAATGCTTCAATGATCCAACTCCGTGTCTAACACCACACCTCACTCACTCGCTCGCTCTACATCTATTCCCACCAACATCAGGGAGTATAACTCCGTTACACACAATAGTTTGGTTTTCTGGTTACTGAAATTCTTCTGTTAGGTGATTTGAATATTGTCAAAATCAAGTTAGTGGCCTGATGCTATTGTCTGTAGACGAGCTAGGGCTGATGATTTTTCAAACTTTTTAGTTTAACTCGATTTTCGGTGGTCGAACAGATGTTCTACGGTGTTCACGTCTCCTGATTTTGATTTCTCGTCAATGAGGTTTGTCCCATGTATATCCCATAACATTACAGGCGTTTATTTTATACACAAAATTAGATTTAGAGCCTTAAAAGATTTTGTCTTTTATATGGACAAGGTTGCTTCGACGTGTGTATGATGTTTTGACGAAGATTCTGATGTCGAGCTTATTGAGTGCTCTTCCGATACCGTAGGACGTCGCCAATGTATAGTGAAAGACAACTGTTGACTTCCATGTTTCCTGTATAGGTTTTCGACCATACACAAAGTCAGTGTTGATTTCGTCGATGAAGTTCTTAAGGTATTTGTTTTGCTGGAGAGTTTCAGTAATGTTTGATATTTCCTCTTCTTTTTCTTTCTCATCTGTTAACATCAAGGCAAGCGCTTGTCTAAGAAGACTTGAAACAGCTGATACTTTTGTTTTGATGGAGTGTGATGGTCCAAAGTCTAAATATTTGTTGGAGTGCGTTTCCTTCCTGAATATAGATACACTAAAATGTTAAGTTTTCCTCCTCTTCACAAGGCAGTCTAGAAATGGTAGTTCACCCACGTCTGAAGATTCTGTACGAGTTTGACTGATTTCCCTATGTCCCGTCACCAGACACATCAGCAACATTCATTCTTTCGGGTGCGTTCCCAAATCCAGCGATCTGGCAATCGAGGTTACATTGGAAAAGCTTGTAAAAACCACTAACTCCTTCGCGTGGACAGTTCTTGTAACAAAGGATGCCGAGAACATACTGGGATTCTCAAAGATGTGGAGACATCAAACTGAATGCTCGAGACCACTGAAAACATGATTCGACTTGCTTAGGCCACATATCAGGGGTGATAATAAATCATGGAACATGGTTGAAAATAACGTGTGATAGTAGTGATGAGAGTGTGTTTCCAGTTTGTGTATTTCACAGAACGCATTCACTGTAGTTATCATTCAACATGGCTGAAAATCTCCCTAAACTCTATATTGTGTTACTTATGTTGATTGAGAGTCACATATTTGCCAATATTGGCTCGGTGACACTTCGGTGAAACATGATTTATGACGTGGATAGAAAAGCGATAATCGAGAAGGATATTAAAAGCCTGTGTTTTTAGCCTACATCAACTGCGATAATTCTTTATCCAGTGTCTTACTCAGATTATGATATGAATTCATTTAATACGCTGAGGGTGGGAACATATTTTATTATCATTTATCACACGAATTGTCTGATTCATTCATTCAGATATTCAGTGTTCATGAATTTCACAGGAACTCAAACAGTCATCAGTGAATCTGCTTCACCTCAGTGACAGGAGAATCAAAAACACCCACGGAGTGATAATAGCTGACTGAAGAAATTCGTTTAACGAAGCATATTTGGCGAGTCAGATTGAAATAGATGCTATAAATGTAAGAAATAAAGAAAGGAGACTGTGGGAGATTATCACTAGCAGTTCTGGCGGGTAACCGATAGCTGAGATGAAGTGAAGCGAAAATGAAACAGTTTAAAATCAGTCAGCGTCATTTGCAGGTTAAAAGGATGGTTGGATGAATGAGTGAATGACTGAATGTAGGTGATAATCTGTCAATATGTGTATGTGTATTTGTTGACATGGACTTTTGATGGCTACACAAATGATGACAACTGACCAAGTGACTGGTTGAATCACCTGCAGTCATGAACACTGCATATATTACAGCAAGCAGAATCGCTACTCACTGCAGATGCAGTGAGATGTAATGTGAGACACGGAGTTGGATCACAGCGAATTTTTTCGTACAACCGAACATATGCGATACGAATGATTCATCAGTGATTTTGTAGATCTGCGAAATGTTACTAGGATTGAAGTCGAGTGGTGAGAGATATACTAAAAAAAGAAATCCAGTGAATACCATTTTTCATCACCATGACATGGTTATGAGCAATCGATTGAGCTTAAAACGGCACCTTCAGTAGTAATTCAGCACACTGTCAGTCCTTATCAGATGGAATTCTCATTTAACGCTTTTTCCCTGTTATCATGTTTGATCGATGACTGAAGGAGCCGTAATAGCCACTCTGTGGATAGGCCGCAACTCAGTCTGCCTAAACTATTCATATTACACAACCGTCAAATTGTCCTAGGAATCTGCATAGCAAATTATTTCTACACTTGTGTTCATCGTTCTGATAACAGCAGCCAAATAATGAACTATTCTCTACTCTAACATTCAGTCACATATCATTGTTAGCCGCATATGTATCGTCCAGAGTCTTTCTGTGATGTGATGTGTGGTGTTGCCTTTCCGACGTGAGTGGAGACAACACATGGCTTGACAACATTAATTCCACAAGGCACTTATTCAAATATTACGAATATTCACACTCTACGCCTTCTTCTACTTCATCAGATATTGTGTGTTGTGAGCGGGACGAAGAATGTTGATGAAGAAGCGAACGTGACCAGCCTGTTTTGTGTGCAGGCAAGGTATGTGATGACGAGGACTGTTGTGTTGGCAGCTACCTCTGTCTCAGGACATAATAATGTATGTTTGACCGAAATTATTTGTGACAAATCACTGACCATTTGGCGACTGTTTCACCTGAAATCATTCGATTCATTCTCTTTGGCTTCGATGGAGTAGAGACATCAAGCTTTTTTATGTGTGAGTGGACATATATTAGCTGAGGTACTTCTGGTCAAATTTCACTTTGTCACCTGAGTTAATTTCTACATCCAAGTGATTCAGTATTCATTCCTAACTGGATGACGTCTCAATCAAAATATATTTCCGAATATCATATCAGTGTGCGACGCTGACAAAGATGTCAGAACATATAGTTGTCATGATTTCAGTTCATCAGTTATTTAGGTGAACGCAGGAATTTATACTTCTAGTTTTATTGTATTTGTTTTAATGCAGGTTGATTGTTATGCCGGCTTATCTGAATTCACCATCCGTTCACTGTCATCTCAATTATTTTAATGATATTAACGTATAGCAACCAACAACGCCAATCGAAATCACTCATTCACATTTTCGTCGCTTTCTCATCTTCTCACTTGTCTTCTGACTAGAGTTGCCTATCAGAATGAAATCACAGGAATTTCAACTCATTCTATAAATCTTATTACGTTGTCCAATTTAAACAGTGGGGTGGTTCAAAATACATAGCTTGTCTCTCACAGAAAAAAACAGAGTGAATGTCATCCTCCATACCGAAATAACTGCTTGCATATAAGAAATTCTACGTATGATATGGCAAGCGTTTCCAATAATATGCATATCTGTGTCTTGCACAAATGTATGCAAATTTTATTCTCATTCACTGCCTGAAAATCTTTATTCATCAAATCGTTTGTCAAATCGCATGAAATATGAAACTCACAACCCACGCAAAGGATGCTGCATCACGTAGATCACCTAATGAATGCATCACTCTTAATTTCTCCATTTCTATCATCTTCACGGGCAATATATAAGCACATCCTTATGATAGATCTTAATTAAATCACATCGAAACCGGCAACAGGCAAGCAGACGTGATGATGCACTGTGTTCCTGAATTTCTCCTCGCTGTAATGTTTGCAGTGTGTATGTCAATAGGTAAGCCAATCCATCGAATCCGAAAGCATCTACTTGCACAACCACAAAAATATCATCACCGACACTGTCATATCCATCATGATCCACACCATCATCCTCATCACCATCACCATACCACTTGACTAACATTATCTGTATCCACGCCAGCGATGAGGAATTCTTTTTGCTCACATAACTATCAGCATCGCAAGCGCAATCGTTATCTGCATCAGACTATGAACATTCATATTGATGTAGTTATCGCAGACGCAGATCCACACAAGCACACTTATTGAATCATATCGACATATTCTCACGGACATCCAGTAATGAAATAACACATTCATCTATCCGTTCATTCACCCATCAGACTATACATACATTCATCCATTCCTACATATTAACGCTCATCTTGGAAATGATGCTCGTTGACTTCATGCTGTTTTACTCCTTCTTTCTCTTCCTTCCAGATGACAACCAATTGCCAATTTGTCGGAATCTGAATGAGAATTGGGATAGATAAAATCGATGTTGCCCTCCCTTCCTATGTTTGTCTGTCTGTCTGTCTGGATTCAACATAGAACCTGGCACCAAAGTGCAGCAGTTCGAGTCGCCACGTTTCAAATATCACACAAAGGTAGACAAGAAGATGGGTGAAGAAAATCAATAGAGTTTGACAAGTATAAGAGTGAAACAGAATGGGTAATGGTAGAAAGGAATATGAAAGATTACAGAGACTGAATACATCTACGCCACTTACAACGATTTTGAGCCATGTCACATATTGTCTCCAGGCATTGATTCCTAGAGTCCCGAGGGCCCCAACCCGGAAGTCTGCATCTCCCTACCAAACTCATTTTAACTGACAAGGATTTCATGGATTGATGCCACGTTTTTGTTTGGCCACCACTGGCTGTTTCTCAACCTGCACCTATATCAGTTAGCACTTTCGTCGGGGGAGGCGATGGTTAGGCATGCGCAGCCCGTGACCTAGCCATCTCAGTCTATGTAACTTTATGTTTGTGGAATCACTTAGGCTCAGGAACCTGTTTCAAATTCATGAAACTAGGGGAAGATTGCACAGTAGACAGGGAGTGCTGTCCTCGTTATTACTGCCACGTTAGGTATAACAAGTGTACAGATCTACGAGACTATCCTTTCGCACCATTACCTGGATATTTCTAAGTGAATACTAGATGAGTAGGATTCGATGATGCACGCATGAAACGGAATTGATATTTCCAAGTTCACCTCATAAGTTTTAGCTTGTAGTTCTCCCCGGTTTCTGATATTTGCACCATTTCAACGCAATAAATAATATGATTACATTTGTGATAAAATATTCCATGTGTTCTTTGTTGCCGCTTCACGTATATGTACGTTCATTGTTTTGTTTGACATGGCGATTTCGCGTGTTTGCGCTTTGGTAACCGTTAGTACGAGAAATAAGTTAGAAAGGACACGATAGAGTTTTTCTCTTCCTTGATTAAATCATACTGCAGCATTGGTTTCGAGGCGTGCTTACATTGTCTTTGAGGTGAAGAATGTGTATTAGAGATTGATGGAATTTGTGTGGTATTCAGCCACTCTGACTGTGAGATGAACAGTTGCATGGCGATATTAGGATCTCATAGGCGGTTTAAGTATTTCTGTGAATCAATGCGCTCTTAGCCTGCATTTTATTGAAACACATAACACTCAGTGCAAGAGGCAAATCTAAAACCACCGCGTTCTTCAACTCCTTTCGCGTAAATAGGCAACCTCAGGCTAAACGTTTAAATCCATTTATTCTCGGTGATATTCCTCGAAATACCTCGGAAACCTGACATTCATTGAATTCTGGTGAGTCTGATGATTCTTTGTTTATTCGCAATAGTTTCCTGATGGGTGAATCAGTTATTCATGAAATGTTGGATAAATAAATGATCCTAGGCACTCGATTTTTATTCGCCTTTCTTGAGTAAATCATCCACATTCAGCGAGAAATACCAGAGTCTCTTGTCAACGTGAACATGGTGGCAATAATGAACTGAGGATTGATCGGATGATTATGACGCTTATTGTTACCCTTGATGATACTACAGTTGACACTGCAGCTAATGTAAGTCATGTGCTTCGATGTAGTGAGGGTGATGATGACGACGATGGTAATGGTATGAATGAGGATGTATTTGACGATTTCGGTGATGACTGTTTGGCGAACATGCTGATGTATGCATTATTGCTCGAATGAGATCATGTGTGATATACTGACTGACCGACTAACTAATTGATTCACTTACATTTCGTCAAGCAGACAGCATGTATACCAGAATGGAGAACAGTCAGACTGCGATACACCACTCTCCTCTGCCTGTCTAAATGATTGTCTGTACGTGATTTCTATGCGACTCGATGTGGTCATGTGAGTAAGACGTTCCTACACGCAGTCATAATAGATGATCGGAATAGATGAATTCACGAAGAATTCGGTATTTAGGTCATCTGCACGATTCAACATGCTAGTATGTAGATTTTGTGATCGTGTGAATTAAACAGGTGTTTGTGAGGTTTTAGCTCAATCAAATCAGTGTGATCATCTATTCGCTTTCTCTCATCTGACTAAGTGACACTTCGAACACAAACACCTGATGCTTGATGACAGAATGCTGTTTGAGGCTTGCTATGCAATGACTCCTACGTTACATCCACTTCGAGAGTATATGGGTGGCCAAATGTACATAGATACAGTTCACCGATTCTCGCAGTAGTTATCATTTTGATTAGACATATCGTAATTCCTTGTAATTGTAAGACATCAGATTCCCTGAAAGCAACCGTCAAATCAAGATTACCTCTTGTAACGATGATTTGTCAGGTGTGATTGTTTATCATCATGAACGTTTGACAATAGTATGATATGGATCTATTCAGGATGTGTTTGAATTTTGTGCATTTCACTCTCAGTGAAAGCTGCAACTGTCATAGTTGAACTGCAACTTTGCCTCCTTTTGTTGCGTTGAACGGAAGCCACGTATGTAAGAGTTAGGGGATATTTTTTTCTAGGCTTCTATATGTATGTGTGTATATGTGCCATACCAATTAGCAGCTCTGATACTCATATGTGAATGTGATCTCTTGTGAATAGTGAGTCGAACATGTCTAATGCATATTTCAGCAATAAATATTACGTGTGTAAGTTTGGGAAAAATAATTCATGTGAACTTGACAATTCCCCTATTCACCAAGTTCATCAGTATTTTAGCGAAATTCAACAAGATTCTTTCTGTCATATCAAGTGCTGCATATCAGTTCACGTGGAGCTATCGATGCAGCATATAAATCATGTGTAAATGAACGTGAACATTAAACATTTGTTTATTGAAACTGGTAGCCATTGGCGGGCAACTCGAAAGCGCGAATATTTCAATCGTTTACAAGTTGGAGGAAGACGAAAGAATAGGAATAAATTTACATTACATTATTATTATTAAATTATTGGCACCTTGAAAGCATGCAGAAAATTAATTAATGATTAGTTGTCTGCTGTTTGTGATGATGTGTTTGATGCTTGGCATGATAAAATTGTCGGTCATGCTTCTCTGTCTAGGTAAAGTAGACTGCTCAATTGGCAGAAATTTGAGCGTCGATATTTTGACGGAAATTCAGTCTACTATCCACAGTTTGGTAAATAGTTATATAAACATATTAAAAATTGTAAAACGTTAAACAATAACCTTACTTTTCGCTGGAATCGGAGAAGCGAAATGACGCAGGCTGGTGAAAGGCTTTGGGAAGCAAGTCAGTCGATCTGCCTTCTTTCGATGAAAGCAAAAGTAAGGATGGGTACCTGGAATGTACGAAACTGGAAAGGCTGCCCAGATAGCCGCTGAAATAAGAAGGTACAGAAAAGAAGTGTTGGGCTTCTGCGAAAGCAGATGGAACGGAACTGGAAGGTGCCAACCAACATTTGGAGAGACAATATTCTATTCCGGCCACCCAAAGGACAACCAAAAGCACACCGAGGGAGTGGCCATCATGATGTCACCAACAGCAGCCAAAGCTCTCATGCAGTGGGAACCAATCTCCTCCAGGATAATGACAGCCAGGTTCAACTCAAAAGGAAGGAAAGTTACAGTCATTCAATGCTATGCGCCTACAAACGTCTCAGAACAAGAGAAGAAGGAGACGTTCTACAGACAACTACAAGCAATAATGGACAACGTCTCAAATGGCGATATCAAAATCCTGATGGGCGACATGAATGCGAAGCTGGGAGGAGACAACACAGGAAAAGAACTGACCGTGGGTCGACAGGCCCTCGGCGAAATGAATGACTTCTGTCCCTTCAATGATTTGGTGAGTGGTGGCAGTGTGTTCAAACACAAGGATATACACAAGACGACATGGATTTCACCAGATGGAAACACCAAGAACGAAACAGACTTCATCTCAATTCCAAGAAAGTGGAGACGGAGCCTACTGGACACAAGGTCAAGGAGAGGAGCAGATGTGGGTTCAGACCACTATCTAGTAAAAAGGACTTTCAAGGTGAAACTAAAAGCCTTGAGGATAACTGGGGATAGGCCACAATGCAAGTTCAACACTCAGAAACTGAAGGACACAACCACAAAGGACGCTTTCACTACAACTGTCAGAGCAAAGCCTGAAACACTACGCGACATCACTGAAGAATCATGCGTGGAAGACCATTGGAAGTCCACGAAGGCGATTCTCAACGAAACGTGTTCAACGGATCTAGAAAGAAAGAGGAGACAAGACAAGGAATGGCTCTCAACGGACACTTGGAAGCTAATCGTGGAGAGGAGAATGGTGAAAAGAAAATGGCAAGAGAAAGAGACGCTGAGCTCAAGGTACAGAGCACTGGACAAAGAAATGAAGAAGAATGCTAGGAAGGACAAAAGGCGATTCTACGACAATCTGTCCACTCAATCTCAGAAGGCATCAGGCGAAAGGGACTTGAGGACACTATATCAGATAACCAAATCTCTATCAGGGAAGAGATCAACACAAGCAAAACCTATAAAAGACAGCCAAGGGAACCCAATTACCAAGGAAGAAAAACAGATTAAACAATGGGCGGATCACTTCAAAGGACTCTTGAACCAAGCATCACCTGCAACCCGTCGAGAAATACCAACAACAGCGCGCACACAACTGCACGTTGACACCAATCCTCCAACGAGAGCTGAAGTCTTGAGTGCAATCAAACTTCTGAAAGCTGGAAAATTAGCTGGACCAGATGGAATACCCCCTGAAGCACTGAAAGCAGACCCAGAGACTACAGCAGACATGCTGACTCCATTATTGCAAAAACTCTGGAAGGAGGGAAAGGTGCCTACTGATCGACGTATAGGTTACCCTGTGAAACTACCAAAGAAGGGCGACTCTAGCCTCACCCTGCAAGAACTGGCGAGGAATCATGCTCCTGTCGACGCCAAGTAAAAACCTGATTCACATCATCCTGGAGAGATTAAAAGACGCACTGGAGACAGAACTCCGACCTGAACAAGCTGTTTTCAGGAAAGGCAAATCATGTACTGACCAAATTGCAACTCTACGCATCATCATCGAACAAAGCATGGAATGGCAATCAAAACTCTACCTCAACTTTATAAACTTTAGGAAGGCCTTCGACAACGTTGACCACGAAGTAAATTGGAAATTACTCGTGTACTACGGCTTACCCAAAATATTCAACAACCTTATTCAACAGCTGTATGACAATGGCATATGTCAAGTGATCCACAACGGAAAACTCAGCGAGGCGTTTGGAGTAAATACAGGAGTCAGACAAGGGTGCTAATTGTCACCCACGATGATAATCCTAATTAAGGTGAACTGACTGGATTATGCGTCAGACAGTGGGAAACGAGAAGAAAGGAATATCCTGGACCGACGCGAAGAACGTAGAAGACCTGGATTTCGCGCGTGGATGATTTATATTTGCTGTCACACAAAATCGAAGACTTACAAGCGAAAATCGACAAAGTGGTCGAAGAAGCAGCAAAGACAGGACTCCAGGTGAGCATAGACAAGACGGAGGTCAAGTAACGTTCTGGACAGAGTTCATCAAGGTTATATATTACATACGCAACTTTTCAGCTAGATGTGATCGTTTTATGGCTAATCGAGTCTCTCTTATTCGTGGAGCTACGAACGTCGAAGAGTGAAAGTATGTGCCATCAAAAGAAAGTGTTTCCAATATAGCTTCAAGAGATGCTGCTGATATAAATGTTTAATAAATATAAGTGGTGGAGTGGTCTTCAGTTCTTGAGACAAGCAGACTGCGTATGGCGGAGTAAGGAGGAAGAACCGTCAATATGTGAGTAGGCCATAGAGTTAAATGTAAATTCCAAGGTGACGTACACACAGATGAGATAATCCAGCTTACACCCACTCTTTAAATATTATTTCTCTTAGCATAAGCTGTCGAGTGATTAACCCAGTATGTTGCATATTTGAATGTCATGTTACTATGACGAAGTGATAACCAGACTATCGGACCAATTACTGTTGAATATATTAACAATGTTGATCAGTGGGAAGCATGGGGAGAAATGACTCCATGAACTTCAAAGTACAAATGGACAGGTTAAATCCGATAAGCTAAGATGAAGTCGCTAGAGTCGGAGGGCGCCTACAAATGTCAGAGGCGCAATATGAAACCTTCCACATAGCCTCATTCCTCAACGACAACCCAGTCACTACGCTTATAGCAAGACATCACCACGAACTCGAGTATCATTTGGGCACATATTAAGTATTGTCAAGCGCCCAACGAAAGTATTGTATAACAAAAGGAGGTGCTGCAATGTGGGAGGTAATCAATAATTGCATTGTCTGTAAACGCTGGAACGCTAGTATTGTCCAGCAAATGATGAACTCACTTACAGAGTGGCAGGCGCGAGAGGGTAATTATCCATTTGTGTGTTAGAGTTGGTGAGGATAAGTAGCAATTCGTGTAAGAGGTATGACTACTTGTATACATCCTTGAAAATGATGGCTGTGCACATAGAGATTGTCCATACGCTAACTACTGATTCGTTTATTTGGGCGCTGCTAAGGTTCATAAGCCGCCGAGGTATTCCAAATAATGATGTTCAGTGATAGAGGAACTAACTTCATCGTATGTCCCACAGACCACGTAGGACGTACTAACGACCTCCACATAAGAGTTCATGAAGAGATATTGAAAAGGAACATGGAGTGGCACTTCAATCTACCACAAGCCAGTTACAGAGGAGGACTTTGAGAGGGACTTGTGGGAATTGTTAGGCGTGTTTTTAGTTCTATCGTTAAAATCCAAGGCTTGAATAACGAGACCCTAGATACATTTTTTATGTGAATCCGAGAGAATTTTGAACGACCGACCACTTTCACAGGTGAGAGTTGATGTGGAGTATTTCGGGGTGTTAACACCAAATAAACTACCATTATTGCGAAGTAATCCCGGTTTAAGAGAAGAGTGCACAAAGCCAAGATCCATGATCAGAAGATGGAGACAAGCCAAACATCTGAAGGATATATTTTCGAAGGGATGGCTCAAAGAGAAAATACTAGCACTGCAGTCAAGGGACAAATGGAGTAAGACATGTCAAAACTTGCAGTTGATGATTTAGTCTTAGTTTCGGATAAGACGTCTAAAGGTGAATGGCCTCTAGGAGTAAAAGAAAGAGTGAAATGCAGTATTGAGAGTTTGGTTAGGACAGTGGAAATGAAGACTACATATGGCACGCTGACGCGAGATATTCGAAGGTTATGCCTGCCTGAAGGGATGGAGGACAGATCATAGATTGTGGAGTCAGTCTGAGAAGGTTTGTAGGCGCACTGCTAAAAGTCCTAAACTTCTTCAAAGTTATTGCAACGAAGTGCATCCATCGTGGATGGTATGTTGTTTTGTACATATGTTCTTGTTGTATGTATTGATTTGGTATCATCTCTTACCCTTCTTTAGGTTAATTGTATTTGCATATTGATCTTTTTACTTGGGTCGTCAACCTGAGAGGGAATGTAGGCGTACTCTTTTAAGTCCACCACTTCGTCAATAGTATCTCCACTTTGCTCGTTTAACTGCTGTCCTCTTCAGATGTGCTCACTCTTGTTCACATTATTTCATCTTCTCCCCACAAGATCTCCATTCAATCACCCTCGAACGATGCACTCGTCGTTCTTTATTCAACCTACACTCGAGCGATGGCCTGGATTGAGCGAGGTGTCATTTATTGATCTTCTCATTAAGTGTCCTGTCCATATCCATTTTCTCCAGCGCCTTTGTTGAGAGATAGACTTGTAGTTAGGTTCTTCAGAAAAGTGGGACAGTCACTGAATTCGGATTAGTTCAGTGATTTTTGTTACTTGTATAAATTGGCTTGTGGTTGGATTACGTAATGGTGGTCATATCAGTTCTTAACGAGTAAAGCGATGAATATGAGTAATATAATAATCAGTATTATTATTACTTTTATACACACTATCATTTCCTGTTCAGCTGTCAAAATGAAATGTCGATCCAAGAGAATTTATTTGATTTGACACAAAGTATATTTTCGATTCCATGATCCTAGTAATCGTCGTTGAGATTTCGCCTATATTATGGTGAATGTCACCAGTAGGTATTATCCATACTAGCTGACAATTAACGTGCAAATGATATTAGGCAATTATTTTTCAATCTGAAATCACTCAACACTTCAAAATCGGAGATATACTAGGAAACATGATATACGAATTCCTTGTTCAAATGATTTAGATGTTTGAAGAACCCATCGGCCATGACACCATAATGCCTATTGAAATAACTATGCAGGTTTAGAAAACAGTAGGACAGGTATCGGATTGTGCTAATTTCAACGAACAATAATGTTCCTGTATATCTGTATCAAGTGCTTCGTCATCTTTATCATGAACAGATAGGAGGGCGTATCAAGTTTAGGGACTACTGATTTACTGTTATCGTTAATGAAGCTCTATGTCGTCGGAATGAGAGTACGCGAGCTGAAAGTCAAGACTTTATCTTATCACTCACTGAACCTCTTCTCGTGCAATTTGCTTTTCTGTGTATTGCGCCCACTCTTTCTCTTCATCTTTTACCACCTCTCTTCACTGGACCTCTCAGTGGAAGATTTCATCATACTGCATAGAACATGGTATTCTGTGAAGAGGTGGTCGGTATATTAGTTGTTGCGAGTAGTTACCTGAAGATGTCTAAATTATCTGTATGCGCAACTGCTTTCGCCTCGTATCTCTTTCGATAAATCCAATAGACATTTCATAGGAATTCATGCTTGTACAACAACATTTCGTAATTCTCTCTCATCATATTCACGATACATTCTGTGTGAAGAGGTAAATGTCACGTTGTATCTCATAAACATTCGAAATCAGTGACTGATCTGCAAAGTATGAGGAGAGATTGTGATTGCATTTTTTACTTATGAGAATGTCTACTTTTATTTTCTTATGTACCGCTGACTTTCCATTTGTAAACAGAAAGATTGAGCGAAGAAATATTTACTTTTCAATTAGATCCTCATCTCACCCTGGCTCTACTCTAATATATATAGCATTTTAATTATACAATACAACAGTTTGCCAATCAAGTGGCGATAAGTTTGTTAACAATAATTAAACAGTGTCAATGGGTTAATAGTTAACGAAGAAAATCAATACAGATTTAAAAAGTGGAAATGGATAGAATAAATTAATTTTACAAGAATAACACGTAAATTAAAGATAAAGTGGTCAAAATAAATAAAATAAAATAAATAATTTAGACAAATATAATTTTATAGGTTTAGGGAGAGGGGGGCGACGCAGTCCTGTTTATCCATTCTTGTGACGATGGCCGCCACGGTAAGGAAAGTGGCTGTACAAATTTTTTCTGTACACATAGGCTTGGCTTCTTCAGATGAATGCCAATCGCCTCAGCCGTCTGTAGAAGACGAACTCGCAAAGCAAAATTAAGATAAGTTGGAATGCGATAAATAATTTTAAATGCTGTATTAACATCAATCTTATGCTCAGTATCAACGAGGTGGGCTAAAATAGAGCTACGAATAGATTTTTTTGTCCCTTACTTAACCACGTTGGATGATGTTCGGAAATACGACGATGAACTTGCCTAGTTGTACGCCCAATGTAGCTGGCTCAATGCAGCTGCAGTCAAACTGGTAGATACACATAGAGGAGGCGAATTTAGGTAGTTTATCCTTATTTCTCGAACATAAAATAGGTGTGGTTGTAAAGAGACAACGTACCTCAGCTGCATAATGAGTTCTTTTAACTGCATTCTTCAGGCGTTCTGTTATTAATTCGCTGATGTTGTCACCGAGGAACTGCAATTTTATGAACATTGGTTTTTCGGAACTGTGTTGTTTAACTAGTTTTCTGTAATTCTGTATATTTGTTTGTAGCTTTACGAGGAGAGACAAGTTTGCAATGTGTATTGTTGTGTGGTTAAAAATTTTATTCTCTATGATAACTATCGTTTAATTCAAAGGTATTCTTGGTACCGATATCATTTTCTCCTCAGCTGAGATAATCAAAGGACTGCATGCCGATTTCTTCTCATGAGCAGTTTTATGTGAAATAATACAGATATCCAATTTAATCCATTATATACATACATATGCTTGCTCAGTAATTTGTACTCAGTCACTAAAGAAATGGTGTTCACATGCGACTCTCTGGATTACTTATATCATATGTACGTTGAATTCCACAGGATGGATTCCTGTCTGTAGAATTTCTTGATCAGAATGCTTTTCATAATAGCTTTCATAACATCCACCAGAGTGACTCTCTTTCATTTGTCGAAATATATTTAGTCCATGTGTGCATGCACAGATGTTGACCTTATGAACCTGAAGATAACATCACTTTTGAAGAGTATTAAGCCGATGTTGTGTCACACAGAGATTCAGTGAATTCGACGAATATCACATATCCACAACACACACTCACATTTCGACGGCAGACCTTCTTTTTGGAAAGAAATTCTCTCAGTCATATTGTACGTCTGTTAACTGCCGAGAGTTGAGAATATGCTGCAACCTGGCCTTAGTGAGGCGATGAAATCAAACGAAGGCGTGTTGTTCTGCATCAATGTTTGTTCTTTCCACTTATTAGAGGGAAATTTCTTTAGAAGGGTGTATTTCCTTCTTAATGTGACAGGTGTTCATTTCTTTTGATAGGTTGCTCACATGACTTATATTCTGCATTGGCAACTACACGAAAATAAGCATGCAGCACTGAAAATGAAAAAGGAAGCTTGTCACTGACTCTGCATTGAATATCGAATAGCCAGAACGAAACATTAACGAAAATCCCTGGCAACAATTTAACTAAGATACTAAGGCATAAAAATTATAAATGATAAAATGGAGATTGATAGAGAACATACTAAGGAGACCATCGAATAACATCGCGCTCAATGCGGAAGGTGAATGAGAAACCACAAGTCGATCGTCGGTGAAAGGTTGACACCAGGGGATAGTCTGAAGATGAAGTGATGACAGAGTACAGACAGTGATGTAATCAGCTAGAGAGGACAGAAGAAAGTAGACCTAAGTGGAGATTAGTTGTTTAAGACCTATGTTCCAGTTGGAACCCAGGCGAAGAATAATAATAATACAATCAGGAAGAAATACATGCCTACGTCTATAGTTTTTACCCACTACCTGCCAAATCTCAACGAATAAAGCGATAATTATTGACAACATAATAAAAATTATTATACAGAAGGTCATGGCTTGTATTCACATGCACAACAGAAGACTAGCCGACCTGCTTAAATTGCTAGTTTACTCAAAATTTCCATCCAAGTAATTGAGCGTTGTATTTTTTTTCATTTCTTCTAGCTATAATCGTTCAACTATGCAAAGGGGTTCCTGAATGTACTCACGCATACTTTGAAGTTGATTGCAGCCTACCTCTGTTGGTTTCTGTGAGACCAAAGAAAAATACCATTAAGCTTATTTACTTCATCATATCGAATAGTACTGCGGTACATGGTAAAACTAGTAGATAGATGAAGAGAAAATAGTTTCCAATAAAATACTGTGTAAACTGTGCAGTTTATATAAATTTACTGTAGAGATTGAATCTTTTATTCTGTTCATCATTATTACTTCTCTCAAACGGCACCCACCAGAATCAGTCAAGCCTGTTGGAATCACTTCAAGCACCTGGTATTTGCCATTCAGAACTCTTTTTAAATGACGGGGAATGCCACCAGTAAGAACATTCACCACCAGCATACAGTTCCCCCACAGAAAGAGAGAATGCACCTTACTAAGATGCAATCACGTACTGGAATTTCTTTTGTCGATATATGGATAACAGCTTTCTCACCTTGAAATATGATGATGAAGCAAAGTTCATGTTTGCATCAGAGTAGGAGCATAGATGACAATCGAATTGGAAGTGTATCTTTAGTTATGATAGAGACAGTTTGTAGCTCAGGTGTATGATTTTGATGTGGTTGTGTTCTCTGAGCTGGACAGTTAATATGCGAAGCTTTCATCACCCAACTAGGCGACCTCTACTTCAATTTAATGATACAAGCTTTTCGATTTCTTCACGATTTTATCAATCATCTCTGCTGGTCACCTTGAAAGATAATAAAGTAACCTCACACAAATAAAGGTCAAAAGTCAAGTCAAAGAAACAATCAGTTTTAATACAAGTAACCTAGAAAGTGTGAAAACACACAAAAGCAACCAATCACGTCCAAGGTGACAAGGAGAGATGTTTCACAAACTGATGAGGAAATCTAAAAGCTCCAATCATTAAATTGAAGTATGCGCTTAAGATGTCGAATAGTACGGCGATGAAAGCTTTGCAGTTTAATTATCCAACTCAGAGAACACAACCACATCGAGAAGTACATCTTTATTCGACTAACCGTCATCTCTTTTCCACTGTTTACATTAGAAGAGGAGAATACATCCACACTACAACACTTCAAATTCGAAGATATAGTGTACACTGCGATTAACGAATTTATTATGCGGAGGATGTAGGAGATTCAACAGGCGGAGGGCAGTCACATGATATTGTGGATTTCAAGATATCTAGTGGTATTTGAAAGCACTCTAATAACCACTTCTGTGCACATTTGGTCAGCCATATAATTTCGGTGTGCATGCATGTAACCATACGTAGGCCTGTGTAGTTTGTCATTTAGACGCAGTTTAACTGAGATATCCGATATTGTAATCACTGGCTGAATTTTCATACTCGTATCGATGAAAATGAACACTTTACAAGCATATAAACAAGTAAGTTTCATTCATCTTCTAGGTGACACCTTTTTGAAACTCATCTGTGTCAAATGGTTAACACGCATGCTTCTGTCACATTTCTCGCCGTGTTCCCTTATCCACATGAAGCAACCCCTTTGAACTATTTACAGGGAACTGCAGAAAATTTGAAACAATTTAAGTGTTTATCCTGAGTGAATTTATGGGACCATCTGTCCGACCATTTTGGGAAAATTATCGGCAAGACAGATATAGTGATTTTAGTTATCAGAGTGTTATTTGCTATTGACATTTTTCTTGTAAACATTTACAAAGAGTAAGAAAGATGATATAGCGGGAGAGAGTTTGAGGTAAGCCATGCATTTCTTTTGAGCTGTCTAAATCTTGGTGTACATAAGAAAGTAATCGAATTCCAGTCGTTGGTGATGATTTATTGAAGACAGTGAATCTGAAAGTAATTCCCCGATCTAATATTATTTCATCACTGCATGAATACGTCAGTTACTCAAGAACAAATTAATCTAAATATCAGGCGAACATTTGAATAATAAGGATTCAAAGACGCTCGGATTTTCTGAGAATAGGACGCGGAATATAATCGAGAACCAGTGAATGGCAAAGTTTAAGTTGGTAGACGTCGATGAATGTGGTTGTTTCGTTCCTGCCTGTTCCACTGAGTGATGTGCATTTCAATATAATACATGCTAACAGAGCATTCATTAATTCACATACTTTATCATCGTTTGCGATTATAATTTCGCCATGCTGAAGTTCATTTCCCTGTCAGTTTCTACCAATACCACAGGAATTCTAGCGGTCGTCAATGCATCTGATTCCCGTAAATGACAGTGTACACGCGTATTGATACCAGTGCCATACATCCAGCAGTATGATACAATTCATATGTTGTATGTTTCAATCCTTGAAAAGAAAAACACACAAGCCAAACCTTCCTATTTCAGTGCAGATACTAGCGGCTTCTAAAATACAAACGCCCTTACTACTGAAAACAATGAGTAAGCCAACTGAACACTCGAATCGCGAAAACACCATGTTTCAACAGGTGAATGTACCTGCACACACGTGAAGCGATAATACAGAACTGATGCAATTTGGTGCACATTATGTATTTATCGAATAAATTTGATTGATATGCTATAGATATATGAAATATGGAGAGCGGAATGAGGTGATGAGTGATTGAAATTGACTGGAAGCTTCGAATGTTGTGAAATTCAGTAATAAATTTATATGGTGTCAATGCAGATCAGAAATAGACTACACTCACTGTGTCTGATTAAAGGCAGTTTTCACAGTCAACTGTTCCCTCAATTGTATTCCCATCAAAAAGCTTCGGAGTCCTTGCAAAATTAAGTGGAATTATCTTATTCGATTCTTGTGTACACAACGATCCGGAACATCGTTGAGGCTGGCAGCATCCATCTCGTTGTACACAGATTTCATTCGGATGACCACACACTGGCGACTGATAAACGCCTGAAATGAAGTGGAAGTGAGACAAGACAATGAGCATTATTGACGAGAAAAATAGATGAATGAATGAATGTCTGTCATCATATGTTTGTGCGTGTGTGTATTCGTGTGTATGAGGGAGTCTGTGATGTTTACAGCGATGGTGAGATCCTTCTGGTGCTGATTCTGGTGATGATGTTGATGGTAATGTGGGCGTTGAGAATTCAGCTTTCCTGCTACTGCAGCTAATACCAGTTAAGTGATATAGTGCCTGGGTGTATCATGATGGGTGAGGCTATTTCGTTGAGGATATTCCGGAGAATATACAAATGAATGCATTGGAATTCGAATGAGATGATGTGTGGTTGACTAGCTGATTGGCTTACCTGTCATCATGCACACTGCACATATTACTGCAAACAGGAAGATCAGACTACGATGCATCATATCTTATGTCCGCTTGTCTATCAGTGATTTCAATGTGAATGGATGTCAACAAGTGAGATGGGCATGCTTATATATAGTCGAAGAATATGCTGTAAATAGAAAAAATCACAAGTAATGCGGTCATGCCATTTGCGTCATGCAATTTATTATTTGAGGCATCGAGTGCATTTCTGAATCACGCATTTATGGGTATAATATTTCATGCAATATGATCGATGATTTGATGAAAAAGGCGTTCACGCTCAACCACCCACGCACAAGACAAATTTTCGTTCTCATGCACTTACAGATGTTTTCTCTCAGAGCTCTTACAAACACACACACAACCAAACAAACTTTGCGATCGACACAGTGATTGAGAATGAAATGTCGCATGTATTTTTACAAGAAACAGATTCACACTATGTGGTGGGCATTTGTCATATCATACGTTGGATTTCTAATAAAGAAGTGGTTAATTTGGCATTAGAGTGGATCTACGTTCAATGAACGTCCCACAGGAACAAGCTGTGCAGGCTGAACCACTCCACTGACTCTAATCAAAAAGACAATATGATTCATAAAATAGCTTGAAATAATCGCGACGTCAAATGCATAGGTGAGACATATGCACCAGTGGTAATCAGAATATGTGTTGTGTGCTGAATGCGTGTAGGCAGACAAAGTATGTGTGTGTGTGTGACAAGGTGTGTGATGACGAGGACTGTTGTTTTGAGAGCTACCTATGTCTCAAGAACTAAACAGTTTGCGAGTGTTTCACCAGATTTCATTCGAATCACGCTATTTAGCTTCTATGCAATTGGGAAATCACGCTTCTTGTGCAAAAGAACAGCTGAACAAATTTCACCAAATTACAACAAAGTGATTCAGTATTTATTCACGAATGGATGACGTCTCAATCAGAACATATTTCCGATAATTATGTCAGTGATTCTGTATTCTGAAATTGAATCATCTTATGATGTCTGTTTCGTTGTGATCCAAGTTGGTGGTTACGCTGGGTTATCAGTAATCGTCCAAGTTCTTCTGTCATCTTGAGTGTTGTAAGTCGACTTGTGATAGTCTACCAGAGGAGGAAATACACCGTGTGATGTATAATTTTTCCAAACACTCACAGATGCATACGCCTCGTGTATTACGAAGCTTCATAAATGCTCAGAGAATTTCTCCATTTACAAATGTGAACCTGCAAAGACTGGTGCAGAATAACTTGCATTCATAGCGTTTCGTCACTTCCCTACACCTATGTACAACCTGTGAATCTCAATAAAACAACCGACACTGTTTTCATATTGTTCTCCAAATCAGCAACACTAAGCAGTCTACCGACAAGACTGAGATGCATGCAGTAAGATCGCTGAGTTCATTTCGAAATTATGAATTCATAATTTCAACTAGATATTCTCGACTCACAATTTGAAAGACTTAAAGTTCCAAACTCTTAGTCAAAGTCGCTCACCGACATGATTATCGGAAATATGTTCTCATCGAGATGTCATCCAGTCGTGAATGAATATGGAATCTCTTTGTTGAATATAATATTAACTCAGGTAATTTAGTGAAACTCGGCTAGCTGTGCTTCCGGTAATGTAGGTTCCCTCAAACAACACAAGAAGCGTGTCTTCCCAATTGCATAGAAACTAAATAGTGTGATTCGAATGAAATCAGGTGAAGCACTCGCAAACTGGTCAGTGTTTTTTTAAAATAATGTCGCTCACAGAAATATTATTTCGTCATCAGACAAAGGTAGCTGTCAACACAACAGTCCTTTTCATCACACGCCTTGTCGCACACACACATACTTTGTTCGCCTATATGATTTGACGACACAAATGCCGGCCACGTTTGATACGTCGTCTACAAACTCTTCGTCTGGCTCACAACACACCATCTCAGATGAAGTGGAAGAAAGCGTGCAGAGTGAATAACTGAGTCATTTGAATAAGTACACTGTGTGATTCACGTTGTGATGCCATGTGCTGTCTCCAATCACGTAACACAGTCAACAAAACACATCACATCACACAAAGACTCTGGACAATACATATCAGGATCACATTGATTTGTGACAATGTTAGAGTAAAGCATAGTTCATTACTTGGTTGTCTGTCTGTCTGTTTTCTACATAGCACTTTGCACAAATGTGCGGAAGTTCACGTCGCCACACTCCGTGTAGCACGCGAAGCAAGAGAAGAAAGTACAAGAAAAGCATAATAGAAACAGTGAGTAGAGGTGTGAGACAAAGGGGTAATAAAGAAAAACAGAACAGTTTCATTGGAGATCATAAGTCACAAGGAGTGGATGCATCTGCACTAGCCACTGAGAACGATTTTGAGCCATGTCACCTATTGTTTCCAACCATAGATTTTTACCGTCCCGAGGACCCCAGCCTGGAAGTCTGCACCTTCCTACGTTGCTTAGACTAACTGTTGTGGATTTCATTGACTGATGCCAAGTTTTTGTTTGACCACCGCTAGCTTTTTTCCAGCCTGACCCTATATCCGCTAACATTGCTCGTCGAGGGAGGCGATGGCTTGGTTACTGTTATCGGAACGATGAACACATGTGTAACAATATCCTAAGACAGATACCTAAGACATTTGAAAGGTTATTTAACATCCAAAGTTCGGGCAGACTGAGCTGCTGCATAACCACAGAGTACCTATTAGTTGGCTCATTTACGTGTCATCATTGCAAAACATGGTAACATCGGAAAAGCTTTATGGGTAATTTCCGTTTGATAAGTGCTCATAGTGGCAGAATTACTATCTAGTGATGACGTTTCAAGCTCAATCAATTATTCATAATCATGTCAAGGTGATCACACAGGGTACTCACCGACTTCATTTGTATATCTCCAGAATTCCTCTCTCACCACTCGACCTCAATCCTAGTAATATTTCTCCACCACACACCTTCGTGTGGTTGTTTGTTGATGCATGCAGTACAATTGATCAGTTCTTTCTGAAATCACTCACTCACAATTTTCGCAATATTCTCATCTTCTCACATATGTTCTGAAAACCACTGATTCATCAGTCTCACTTATCAGACTGAAATCACAGTCATCCACAATTTATATAACCTTGCAGAATTGAGATTGTAGGTTGGTTCAAACTACACAGCTTGTCCTTTCCTGAAATACGCTGGGTGAAGGTCATCCCCAAGACCAATATAACTACTTCTACAGTGGGAATCCTATGTATGATATGACAAGTGTCCTCAACAATTCGTGTATCTGTGTCTTTCACAAAAGTATGTGACATTTCATTCTGAACCACTGCGTGGATTCTCAAATTCAGTGTGTGTTATCTGATTTCAAAGCATGTGAGAGTGAGTGAGAATAATAATACGATGAGTTCACGAGTGGGTGGTTTTGTCTTAAAGGATTTAGTTCATATATATCCTTGGTCATATTGCACGAAATATCCAACTCATGCTGGTTGTTTCTGTTTTGGACTCTCTGAACGCATTGCTCACTCGTCTGTTTCTCCCTCTAATAATGGAAAAATTATATACACATATGTGTGATTGTCAGATGAAATCATGCGTCGACAAGATCATTTCGCTATCACCTTTATGTTTATGTCTTTCATGCAAGCAATTCGATTGAGCAATTCTGCAAGTATTACTGCATTTTTCATGATTCTTCTTCAGTATTCATTGTGAAGCTTGAATAATGTCTGTTAGAATTATGAATTGAACAAGTTCGATTTATAACACATGATGACATTTGTAGGATTGCAGTAAATATATATTCTGAGATGATTACTTGTGCTGAACATAACTGATGCGTAACGATTATATTGGGACAGTTTCACTTGATGTGTAAACACCTGCCACAACAATCGAAAATGCAACACACAAGTTGAATGGAATGCATAAATCTATGCCTAACAACCTACTTCTAATTCAACAACCAAATATATGAACAAGTCAAAGGAACACCTACTGGATCGCCAATATCAGGTTTGATTTCAGAAGCAGTGATGCAAAGGCTCGAAAACATAATTCTATCAAAGATGAAAACCCATGATGTGGATACCTTACGTAGAGGACACATTTGTAATAATCAAAAGAAGCGAGACAGTTAAGGTATCTATGTATTATCCATGATACAAAAAACCAGGTCATTTAAAATTGAACATAAGAAGTAGCTCAACATCAGCGCTACCGATTAATGCTCAACAACTGAGAAGATATTCACAGTTAAATAGGGAACGACATGATGGTGTCAAATTGTGAACTAACGTGAAATGAAATGAATCTTAGAATAAGGAACACGTCTGAAATGAAGCAAAATAAAATAATTCAACGAAGAAAATTTTCCATATTCACAGGCTGTAACATCCTATTTACACAAAACGTATGGTAGTCCATCAGCGAATAAGACATTATTGATGAAGTCACTAAGACGGTGTTTCTATAGATAAAAATTCACAATACCCAATCCTTATATGGACTGGATGAACTTAAACAAGACGTCACCAAAAATGGATATCCAACAAGATTTAAGAATGATAATAGGAAAGTAATGTAGACAAAGGCTAAGAAACTGCTGTTGGATTTTAAGCTGATACTGCAGCTGAAGAACCACTTATCAAGATCTTTGGCTGAGCTGAGGTTCGATTTCTACAGTCGAAAAATAATCAGTGAATGTTTGGCGAATAAAGAGCCAATCTGGGTCACTTCAATGTGTATTTTTAAATTCATGTGCCCCTATGAAGCGAGTATATCGCCCGAAAATACCACACTACTTCAGGAAGCATCTGTAGACACTATCTAGCATGGCTGCTGAGAAATTGATTCAAGATCATTAGTAGCTAAGGTTTCGAGCACCAGAAGAACTCAGTCGACTCAACTTCACTAAAGTCATCTGTGTTAATTGCCTAAAGGGCAGGACCTAATGGACCAATAAGTTTAAGGTCTTGACCTTTGTGTACGATGGAGGCGCTCACGACTCGTCAATATAGCTCTGAATACTGTGTACAGGAAACGATGGGTGATTCACCCTATTACTCTACCGTCGTCCTAATCTTTTTTTTCGATTATTAGTAACTGATTCACTGGTTTAACTCTTACATGTTCCTTCTGCACATTTAGTAGGCCTTTCCATCCCATCCTCTTCACACTTGTCAACCGGATACTCAGTCATGATTCTTCTCATCTAGTCAAAACACTTAAGCTTAGCAAACTGCGAGCCCTCAGTTTCATTGTATCAGCATGTTTTCACCAACCTGGAAACCCATCAATACCTATCTCCATATCATAAAACCGTCAAAAGTGTTAGAGAAGGCTTTACACCAGTTTGCGATTTCTTATCAAACCACTGCATTAAAGGTTTATTCAACCTTTTTAACATACTAGACATTGGGAAAGTTAAGATGAAGATTATATCCTGAATCGACACAGTATCTTTGTTTACCGATATTTCATGAGACTTCACGAGACTTTCCATTTCATTTCGGATTTTATCACAAGTAATGGAATACAATACAAATTACTTTCGTCAAAGATATTATCTAAACATGCACAAGAAATATAAGATTCAACTGGCAACTGAAAGCACTAAACACCTTGGTGATATTGCAATGCTTAACCCTATGTGATCCCTAACAGCGGATGTTTTACTTCAAAACTAGAGTAAGAATGGAGGTTATACTAGGAACCTTTACGCCATATAAACATTATGAGAATGCTTGGTTTGATCATTAGTGACAGTAATGAGTCGATTGACACCTTAATTACATTATTTAATAATACAAATGCAAATATTTGAGTGACCTCAGAATTCGAATAGGAATAACAATCTGGGTGCTCTGAGTATTTCAGTAACTAACGGTGACTATGAAATTGTTAAGCAATCTATTGATCGCAAGCAGACGTAAGGTGAACAATATTATCATTTAAGCAGATCTGTCTGTATCCGAACAAAAGCTTCTCTAGTGAAATGTCTGTGTGTTTCAAGTTCGTGTAACATGTTGACGAGCGCATCACTTTTCTTTTTATCTCTGACATTTTCAGTGTATCTTAACTCTACCTTAAACTGTATCTACAAGTTCATCTGTAGATACGGTGAGTCGCATATGGGTACAGTCAGTTGAAGGTTGCAGAAGGAAGATGCTCGCAAATTGGGTTCATAAGTCACATAAAAAACTCAAGTGTGCTTAATCTGAATAGAAATCCTCCACTCCATAATAATATGCAAAACATTTCCTAATGTCTGGTCACAAAATCAATACTAGACATAATTACTTCTCAGCAATTTCATGTAAATCTTATTCGCGGTGATCAAAAACGATGTGAGTACTCTGAGTACAAACCATATGCATTCCAAACTATATGTAAAGGAAACAATAGACGTCAACCCGCTAAAATGCCATTGATTATTAGTATGAATCTTCGGTGGATGGTGATCAGCAGTGAAATCAACTAGGATGAGCATTTCGTCCTATTTGGAGCTCATCAGTTGGATATCTTTGTATTTTCAATAAAGTGGTAATGTTTTCACAGGGGGTTTGTACCTAGTGCCAACAGTTTCAAACATCAAAGAGTTATTCTCTTGACTGCTTCGGCCATGATAGGTATCTCTTTTGTGTAACAGGTATCTGCGTTTTTCAGTGCAATGAGAACTTTCCTGTTCACTGAGTCGACCGGATTGCTGGACCTATATTGATATGTCTGCTTCTCATGAAAGTGCTCCGTTGATGCCGAAGGATTTAACCTGAAGTAATTTGGTGGCTGGTAAGTCTCAGCGGAATCCATCAAATAACTTAAGGTTAAATACTGAGACATCGTGGAGGCATCCTCACGAAGAGGTGACATATCAGCTGGGTCAAATCAGTCATCAGGAAAATTAAAATTGAGAAAAATCAATAATGATATGTTTGGTAACTGAGTACTTTTTCACGCATTCTGCTGCATTGATTTGAACCATTCCAGGTTTTATAGCGATTGTTGGGGGGAAACCATGAAATGATATAGTCTAGCTATGTTTGTCACCTTAATGCCTAAATTATTGAACATTGCGTAACAGAGAAAATAATTGTGCACACAGTGACTAATGTTTTATCAGTTTAAGTTATATGAAATGATGAGAAAAAATTACACCAAAAAGTGTGTACACAGTAACAAAGTAAACATAAAAAACAGGATTTATTGTGGAGAAATGCTTCAGTGATCCAACTCCGTGTCTCACACCACACCTCACTCACTCGCTCGCTCTACATCTATTCACACCAACATCAGGGAGTATAACTCCGTTACACACAATAGTTTGGTTTTCTGGTTACTGAAATTCTTCTGTTAGGTGATTTGAATATTGTCAAAATCAAGTTAGTGGCCTGATGCTATTGTCTGTAGACGAGCTAGGGCTGATGATTTTTCAAACTTTTTAGTTTAACTCGATTTCTCGGTGGTCGAACAGATGTTCTACGGTGTTCACGTCTCCTGATTTTGATTTCTCGTCAATGAGGTTTGTCCCATGTATATCCCATAACATTACAGGCGTTTATTTTATACACAAAACTAGATTTAGAGATCAAGGGATTTTGTCTTTTATATGGACAAGGTTGCTTCGACGTGTGTATGATGTTTTGACGAAGATTCTGATGTCGAGCTTATTGAGTACTCTTCCGATACCGTAGGACGTCGCCAATGTATATTGAAAGACAACTGTTGACGTCCATGTTTTCTGTATAGGTTTTTGACCATACACAAAGTCAGTGTTGATTGCGTCGATGAAGTTCTTAAGTTAGTTGTTTTGCTGGAGAGTTTCATAATAGATGATCGGAATACATGAATTCACGAAGAATCCGGTATTTAGGTCATCTGCACGATTCAACATGCTAGTATGTAGATTTTGTGATCGTGTGAATTAAACAGGTGTTTGTGAGGTTTTAGCTCAATCAAATCAGTGTGATCATCTATTCGCTTTCTCTCATCTGACTAAGTGACACTTCGAACACAAACACCTGATGCTTGATGACAGAATGCTGTTTGAGGCTTGCTATGCAATGACTCCTACGTTACATCCACTTCGAGAGTATATGAGTGGCCAAATGTACATAGATACAGTTCACCGATTCTCGCAGTAGTTATCATTTTGATTAGACATATCGTAATTCTCTGTAATTTTCAGACATCATATTCCCTGAACGCAACCGTCAAATCAAGATTACCCCTTGTTACGATTATCTATCAGGTGTGATTGTTGATTATCATGAACGTTTGACAATAGTATGATATGGATCTATTCAGGATGTGTTTGAATTTTGTGCATTTCACTCTCAGTGAAAGCTGCAACTGTCATAGTTGAACTGCAACTTTGCCTCCTTTTGTTGCGTTGAACGGAAGCCACGTATGTGAGTAAGAGTTAGGGGATATTATTTTCTAGGCTTCTATATGTATGTGTGTATATGTGCCATATCAATGAACAGCTCTGATACTCATATGTGAATGTGATCTCTTGTGAATAGTGAGTCGAACATGTCTAATGCATATTTCAGCAATAAATATTACGTGTGTAAGTTTGGGAAAAATAATTCATGTGAACTTGACAATTCCCCTATTCACCAAGTTCATCAGTATTTTAGCGAAATTCAACAAGATTCTTTCTGTCATATCAAGTGCTGCATATCAGTTCACGTGGAGCTATCGATGCAGCATATAAATCATGTGTAAATGAACGTGAACATTAAACATTTATTTATTGAAACTGGTAGCCATTGGCGGGCAACTCGAAAGCGCGAATATTTCAATCGTTTACAAGTTGGAGGAAGACGAAAGAATACGAATAAATTTACATTACATTATTATTATTATTAAATTATTGGCACCTTGGAAGCATACAGAAAATTAATTAATGATTAGTTGTCTGCTGTTTGTAATGATGTGTTTGATGCTCGGCACGATAAGACTGA
The DNA here is from genome assembly GCA_944472135.2 of Trichobilharzia regenti. Lineage (NCBI taxonomy): Eukaryota > Metazoa > Platyhelminthes > Trematoda > Strigeidida > Schistosomatidae > Trichobilharzia > Trichobilharzia regenti. Next base: position 62,776,633 of record OX235267.1, read on the forward strand.
TGCTCATGCTTCGCCGTCTAGGTATAGTAGAGTGCTCAATTGGCCGAAATTTGAGCGTTGATATTTTGACGGAAATTCAGTCTACTATCCACAGTTTGGTAAATAGTTATATAAACATATTAAAAATTCTAAAACGTTAAACAATAACCTTACTTTTCGCTGGAATCGGAGAAGCGAAATGACGCAGGCTGGTGAAAGCCTTTGGGAAGCCAGTCAGCCGATGTGCCTTCTTTCGATGAAAGCAAAAGTAAGGATGGGTACCTGGAATGTTCGTACAAAGTGTGAAGCTGGAAAGGCTGCCCAGATAGCCGCTGAAATGAGAAGGTACAGAATAGAAGTGTTGGGGATCTGCGAAAGCTGATGGAACGGAACTGGAAGGTGCCAACTACCTACTGGAGAGACAATATTCTATTCCCGTCACCCAGAGGACAACCACGAGCACACCGAGGGAGTGGCCATCATGATGTCACCAACAGCAGCCAAAGCTCTCATGCTGTGGGAACCAATCTCCTCCAGGATAATGACAGCCAGGTTCAACTCAAAAGGAAGGAAAGTTACAGTCATTCAATGCTATGCGCCTACAAACGTCTCAGAACAAGAGAAGAAGGAGGCGTTCTACAGACAACTACAAGCAATAATCGACAACGTCTCAAATTGCGATATAAAAATTCTGATGGGCGACATGAATGAGAAGCTGGGAGGAGACAACACAGGAAAAGAACTGACCATGGGTTGAGAGGCCCTCGGTGAAATGAACGACAATGGTGAACTCTTCTCAGACTTCTGCGCCTTCAATGATTTGGTGAGTGGTGGCAGTGTGTTCAAACACAAGGATATACACAAGACGACATGGATTTCACCAGATGGAAACACAAAGAACCAAATAGACTTCATCTCAATTCCAAGAAAGTGGAGACGGAGCCTACTGGAAACAAGGTCAAGGAGAGGAGCAGATGTGGGTTCAGACCACTATCTAGTACAAGGGACTTTCAAGGTGAAACTCAAAGCCTCGAGGATAACTGGGGATAGGCCACAATGCAAGTTCAACACTCAGTTACAGAAGGACACAACCACAAAGGACACCTTCACTGCAACTGTCAGAGCAAAGCAGGAAACACTACGCGACATTACTGAAGAATCATGCGTGGAAGACCATTGGAAGTCTCTGAAGGCGATTCTCAACGAAACGTGTTCAACGGTTCTAGGAAGAAAGAAGAGACAAGACAAGGAATGGCTCTCAATGGACACTTGAAAGCTAGTAGAGGAGAGGAGAATGGTGAAAAGAAAATGGCAAGAGAAAGAGACGCTGAGCTCAAGGTACAGAGCACTGGACAAAGAAGTGAAGAAGAGTGCTAGGAAGGACAAAAGGCGATTCTACGACAATCTGGCCACTGAATCTCAGGAAGCATCAGGCGAAAGGGACTTGAGGACACTATGTCAGATAACGAAGTCTCTATCCGGGAAGAGATCAACACAAGCGAAACTTATAAAAGACAGCCAAGGGAACCAGCCGATCACCGAAAAAGAAAAACAGACTAAACAATGGGCAGGTCACTTCAAAGGACTCTTGAACCGACCATCACCTGCAACCCGTCGAGTAATACCAACAACAGAGCGCACACATTTGCAAGTTGACACCAATCCTCCAACGACAGCTGAAGTCTTGAACGCAATCAAACTTCTGAAAGCTGGAAAAACAGCTGGACCAGATGGAATACCCCTTGAAGCACTGAAAGCAGACCCAGAGACGACAGCAGACATGCTGACTCCATTATTGCAAATGGTCTGGAGGGAGGAACAGGTGCCTACTGACTGGAGGAAGGGTTATTTCGTGAAACTACCAGAGAAGGGTGACTTACGCCTCACTATGCAAGAACTGGCGAGGAATCATGCTCCTGTCGATGCCAAGTAAAATCCTGATTCGCATCATCCTGGAGAGAATAAAGGACGTACTGGAGGCAGAACTCCGACCAGAACACCTTGGCTGTATTCAGGAAAGGCAAATCGTGTTCTGACCAAATTGCAACTCTACGCATCATCATCATCGAACAAAGCATGGAATGGCAATCAAACCTCTGCCTGAAACTTAGAGACTTTGAAAAGGCCTTTGACAGACAGCGATGATCGCGAAGTAATTTGGAAACTAATCGAGGACTACGGCGTACAATTCCCCAAATATTCATCAACCTTATTCAACAGCTGTATGACAATGGCATATGTCAAGTGATCCACAACGGAAAACTCAGCGAGGCGTTTGGAGTAAACACAGGAGTCAGACAAGGGTGCTAATTATCACCCACGATGATATTCCTAATTTAGGTGAACTGACTGGATTATGCGTCAGACAGTGGGAAACGAGAAGACAGGAATATCCTGGACCGACGCGAAGAACGTAGAAGACCTGGATTTCGCGCGTGGATGATTTATATTTGCTGTCACACAAAATCGAAGACTTACAAGCGAAAATCGACAAACTGGTCGAAGAAGCAGCCGGCGAAGACAGGACTCCAAGTGAACAAAGACAAGACGGAGGTGATGAAAATAACCAGCCAACAACAACAGCAGCAGAAACATCCAGCCTTAATCACCATCAACGGAAGGGATTTGAAAGAGTTTACTTCATTCACTAATCCAGCTAGGGAGCATTGTCTCAACTACAGGAGGAACGTAAGAGGATGTCAAATCGAGCGAGAATCAGAAAGGCGAGAAACACATTCATCAACCTGAAATCAATCTGGAAGTCTTCGTCACTCAGCATCAACAACAAAATTCGGTCGGATTTTCAATACAAACGTCTAGTCGGTCAGTTCTTCTATACGGATGAGAAACTTGGCGGGCGGGTCACAAGGAATATTTCCAACAGCCTGTTAAAGACCTTTATCAACCAACAACTGTCTTCGCTCTATACTGAAGATCAGATGGCCAGGCCGGAAAGAATCACCAACAACAAGAAAGTATGGGAACAAACAAAAACAAGAACCAATCGCCCAACAAATATGCAGGAGAAAGTGGAGATGGATCAGTCACTCGCTGAGGAGACCGCTGGGTGACATCGCACGTCACGGAGATTGTGTGAAGAGGGGTTGAAAGAGTATGGACTAACATGGATGCAGGTGAAAAGTACAGCAAAAGGAAGACAGAGGTGGCAAACGGAGATGTGCAATTGAAGCCCTATGTTCCACTAGGATCCCAAGGGAGCAATAAATAATAATAAAATCCACGGTTTGTTAAATGGTTTGAAGTGACGCTGAGTCGTTTTGTAATAAATGATGAAATCAAGTCGATTTATTTGTTGAGGTATTGCACTGCTGTTGTTTCAAGAGCTATACCTTGCTGTGAGTTTATGTTTGTAAAAACGAAGAATACTCTGAGGTTACGAGAATATTGTGACAAAAGTTTATGAATACGTTCATGATATCCAGTAGCGTTTTTGAAACCGTGGAGGGTAGTGTGGTGGAGTTGGGTGATAACTCAGAGGAATTTGCAGAGTTTAATGGGTATGGAAATACCCTAGTTTCTCTGAATTGCATAGACGAATTGAATTCAAGTTCTGTGCTTGAGACTATTGCTAAGAGTTAACGGGTTCGTTTACCAAGAATGTTTATAAAGGTCAGTTCTAGTCTTCAGGAGGGTTCAATGCTGTTAGGTGCCCGTGTTCGATGCTTTTGTGACACCGGTAAAAGACAGCATGAATCAAGCGCCGAGAGAGTTCGCCAGCATTTTGCATCCAACAGGGGAACCTAGGAAATCAGTCAGTATAAAGAAGTCATTTGTAGTGAAGGTACAAGGCACGACGAGAAAGGATGAGTGTATCATTTGCCATTTCACGCACCAACTCAGAGATTTTAATCGTTTCATTACATGGTCTTCTGCCAAAGGTTGAAAATGGCTAAGGACGAGAGGTCATGCTTTGCCGTTTAAAGGTGGGACACACAAAGTTGAACTGTAGGCAACAGACAAAGCAGGTAGCGGTTCAACAGATCTGCATCCGATCTTGAGGATGGTAAATGAACCGGCGAATTCGGTTAATTGTAACACTACCTGTTGACCCCACGACTGTCTATGAGTTTATTTCAGGGTATCATCAGTTGAAGTGAGACGGCCAAAATCTTCGGTGGATACTTATGCACTGTTGGATAACGGATCAGATATCACATTGTTGGATGCTCAGCTAGCCGACGAATTAGGTATCAAGTGTGTTAAATAAACCTTAGTAATAAATACCTTCAATTCATCTGACGTGCGAATGAGTCTCTATTTGGTCACACTCCTTGGTAATGGGGCATCCATTACGGTTGCAACTGCGAGTATTACACCAGCCTGAAACTTGGTGAAGCTAAAGTGCCCAATCGTGAAGTAGTTAATAATTAACGACAGCTTTCCGATATAGTGTTCCCTATTTCGCAAGATAACCAAGTGAATTTACTTAATGAATGCAATGTACTGTCTGCACATAAGGTACTGGAGCAAACGTTTGGAGATAAAGGGGTTTTAAATGCTACTAAAACTCTGACTGGATGGACTATAAGGGAACTTGTACCGAACGTCCGAGTATCGTCCCTGGTTACTGTTATTGATGTGAGTAAAGAGTTGGCTATGTAGAGAGTCCTGAGTTTAATAAAGAAATTCCTAGTAAATTCAGATCTGCGGACCAAGTATAAGGAAGTCATTAACAAGCACATTACAGAGATTTACGTGGAAAGGCCTGTTAATCAGAATGAACCAGGGAAGTGGTGTCTACCTCATCACACGGTCTTTAATCCCAAGAAACCCAAAAAACTTCGTGTAGTCTTTGATTGCTCAGAGAAACACGAAAGTGTCTCGTTGAATGAAACTTTGTTTAGTGGCTCGAAATGCGTGAGATCACTAGTAGAATTGTTGCTAAGATTTAGAATGTCTCCGGTTGCCATTGCAGCAGACACAGAACGCACTTTAGTTTTGCAATGGGATATCAACTCCGATATTTTTGAATTGAGCGTGAGAAACATTGATTAGCCGGTCACCAGAAGAGGTATATTAACCGTATTATCCTCAGTTTTTGATCCAATTTGTCTAGTAGCACCCTATTTGCTTCCTTCAAGAAAACCTTTTCAGGAGACATGTAAACGGGAGATACGGTGGGATGATCCGTCGAGTCAAAGTATTGCTGAAAATTGGGAGAAGTGTGCAACCGACCTACGATCATTAGGACAGTACTCCATCGCACGTCCTTGAGGCAATCGAGGGATTATATGACTTTTGTTTTTCAAGTGTTCATTGATGCCACCGAATTTTGTTACGGAGCTGCTGTGTACGTTTGAACTGACTTCAGAGATAATAAAGATGTTGGCTTTGTGACTGGGAAGTCCAGAGTGGCGCCGATGAAAGTTGTTTCAATTTCGAGGTTGGAGTCAACGGCAGCTTTGTTAGCAGTTCAACTGTTTACGACGATAGTGAGTACGGAATCTAACAGTCACACCTGTCAAGTGACGTTCTGGACAGAGTTCATGAAGGTTATATATTACATACGCAACTTGTCAGCTAGATGTGATCGTTTTATGGCTAATCGAGTCTCTCGTATTCGTGAGGTTACGAACGTCGAAGAGTGAAAGTATGTGCCATCAAAAGAAAATGTTTCCAATATAGCTTCAAGAGATGCTGCTGATATAAATGTTTAATAAATATAAGTGGTGGAGTGGTCTTCAGTTCTTGAGACAAGCAGACTGCGTATGGCGGAGTAAGGAGGAAGAACCGTCAATATGTGAGTAGGCCATAGAGTTAAATGTAAATGCCAAGGTGACGTATACACAGATGAGATAATCCGGCTTACACCCACTCTTTAAATATTATTTCTCTTAGCATAAGCTGTCGAGTGATTAACCCAGTATGTTGCATATTTGAATGTCATGTAACTATGACGAAGTGATAACCAGACTATCGGACCAATTACTGTTGAATATATTAACAATGTTGATCAAGTCATTGTGAAGGCTAATCAGTGGGAAGCATGGGGAGAAATGACTCCATGAACTTCAAAGTACAAATGGACAGGTTAAATCCGATAAGCTAAGATGAAGTCGCTAGAGTCGGAGGGCGCCTACAAATGTCAGAGGCGCAATATGAAACCTTCGATATCTCCTTATTCCTCAACGACCACCTAGTCAATACGCTTAGAGCAAGACATCACCACTTCAATTCAATGAATGTTTCTCACGCTCAATTCAAAAATATCGGAGTTGATATCCCGTTGCAAAACTAAAGTGCTTTCTGTATTTGCTGCAATGGCAACCGGAGACATTCTAAATCTTAGCAACTATTCTACTAGTGATCTCACGCATTTCGAGCCACTAAACAAAGTTTCATTCAACGAGACACTTTCGTGTTTCTCTGAGCAATCAAAGACTACACGAAGTTTTTTGGGTTTCTCGGGATTAAAGACCGTGTGATGAGGTAGACACCACTTCCCTGGTTCATTCTGATTAACAGGCCTTTCCACGTAAATCTCTGTAATGTGCTTGTTAATGACTTCCTTGTACTTGGTCTGCAGATCTGAATTTACTAGGAATTTCTTTATTAAACTCAGGACTCCCTACATAGTCAACTCTTTACTCACATCAATAACAGTAACCAGGGACGATACTCGGACGTTCGGTACAAGTTCCCTTATAGTCCATCCAGTCAGAGTTTTAGTAGCATTTAAAACCCCTTTATCTCCAAACGTTTGCTCCAGTACCTGATGTGCAGACAGTACATTGCATTCATTAAGTAAATTCACTTGGTTGTCTTGCGAAATAGGGAACACTATATCGGATTAGTTCAGTGATTTTTGTTACTTGTATAAATTGGCTTGTGGTTGGATTACGTAATGGTGGTCATATCAGTTCTTAACGAGTAAAGCGATGAATATGAGTAATATAATAATCAGTATTATTATTACTTTTATACACACTATCATTTCCTGTTCAGCTGTCAAAATGAAATGTCGATCCAAGAGAAATTTATTTGATTTTACACAAAATATATTATCAATTCGATGATTCTAGTAATCGTCGTCGAGATTTCGCCTATATTATGGTGAATGTCACCAGTAGGTATAATCCATACTAGCTGACAATTAACGTGCAAATTATATTAGGCAATTATTTTTCAATCTAACATCACTTAACACTTCAAAATTAGTGATATACTAGGAAACATGATATACGAATTCCTTGTTCAAATGATTTGGATGTTTCAAGAGCCCATCGGCCCTCACATGATACTGTCTATTGAAATAACTATGCAGGTTTACAAAACAGTAGAACAGGTATCGGATTGTGCTAATTTCAACGAACAATAATGTTCCTGTATATCTGTATCAAGTGCTTCGTCATCTTTATCATGAACATATAGGAGGGCGTATCAAGTTTAGGGACTACTGATTTACAGTTATCGTTAATGAAGCTCTATGTCGTCGGAATGAGAGTACGCGAGCTGAAAGTCAAGACTTCATCTTATCACTCACTGAACCTCTTCTCGTGAAATGTGTTTTTCTGTGTATTGCGCCCACTCATTTTCTTCATCTTTTATCACATCTCTTCACTGGACCTCTCAGTGGAAGATTTCATCATACTGCATAGAACATGGTATTCTGTGAAAAAGTGGTCAGCATATGAGCTGTTGCGAGTAGTTACCTAAAGATGTCTAAATTATCTGTATGCGCAACTGCTTTCGCCTCGTATCTCTTTCGATAAATCCAATAGACATATCTCATAAACATTCGAAATCAGTGACTGATCTGCAAAGTATGAGGAGAGATTGTGATTGCATTTTTTACTTATGAGAATGTCTACTTTTATTTTCTTATGTACCGGCGACTTTCCATTTGTAAACAGAAAGATTGAGCGAAGAAATATTTACTTTTCAATTAGATCCTCATCTCACCCTGGCTCTACTCTAATAGATATAGCATTTTAATTATACAATACAACAGTTTGCCAATCAAGTGGCGATAAGTTTGTTAACAATAATTAAACAGTGTCAATGGGTTAATAGTTAACGAAGAAAATCAATACAGATTTAAAAAGTGGAAATGGATAGAATAAATTAATTTTACAAGAATAACACGTAAATTAAAGATAAAGTGGTGAAAATAAATAAAATAAAATAAATAATTTAGACAAATATAATTTTATAGGTTTAGGGGGAGGGGGGCGACTCAGTCCTGTTTATCCATTCTTGTGACGATGGCCGCCACGGTAAGGAAAGTGGCTGTACAAATTTTTTCTGTACACATAGACTTGGCTTCTTCAGATGAATGCCAATCGCCTCAGCCGTCTGTAGAAGACGAACTCGCAAAGCAAAATTAAGATAAGTTGGAATGCGATAAATAATTTTAAATGCTGTATTAACATCAATCTTATGCTCAGTATCAACGAGGTGGGCTAAAATAGAGCTACGAATAGATTTTTTTGTCCCTTACTTAACCACGTTGGATGATGTTCGGAAATACGACGATGAACTTGCCTAGTTGTACGCCCAATGTAGCTGGCTCAATGCAGCTGCAGTCAAACTGGTAGATACACATAGAGGAGGCGAATTTAGGTAGTTTATCCTTATTTCTCGAACATAAAATAGGTGTGGTTGTAAAGAGACAACGTACCTCAGCTGCATAATGAGTTCTTTTAACTGCATTCTTCAGGCGTTCTGTTATTAATTCGCTGATGTTGTCACCGAGGAACTGCAATTTTATGAACATTGGTGTTTTCGGAACTGTGTTGTTTAACTAGTTTTCTGTAATTCTGTATATTTGTTTGTAGCTTTACGAGGAGAGACAAGTTTGCAATGTGTATTGTTGTGTGGTTAAAAATTTTATTCTCTATGATAACTATCGTTTAATTCAAAGGTATTCTTGGTACCGATATCATTTTCTCCTCAGCTGAGATAATCAAAGGACTGCATGCCGATTTCTTCTCATGAGCAGTTTTATGTGAAATAATACAGATATCCAATTTAATCCATTATATACATACATATGCTTGCTCAGTAATTTGTACTCAGTCACTAAAGAAATGGTGTTCACATGCGACTCTCTGGATTACTTATATCATATGTACGTTGAATTCCACAGGATGGATTCCTGCCTGTAGAATTTCTTGATCAGAATGCTTTTCATAATAGCTTTCATAACATCCCACAGAGTGACTCTCTTTCATTTGTCGAAATATATTTAGTCCATGTGTGCATGCACAGATGTTGACCTTATGAACCTGAAGATAACATCACTTTTGAAGAGTATTAAGCCGATGTTGTGTCACACAGAGATTCAGTGAATTCGACGAATATCACATATCCACAACATACACTCACATTTCGACGGCAGACTTTCTTTTTGGAATGAAATTCTCTCAGTCATATTGTACGTCTGTTAACTGCCGAGAGTTGAGAATATGCTGCAACCTGGCCTTAGTGAGGCGATGAAATCAAACGAAGGCGTGTTGTTCTGCATCAATGTTTGTTCTTTCCACTTATTAGAGGGAAATTTCTTCAGAAGGGTGTATTTCCTTCTTAATGTGACAGGTGTTCATTTCTTTTGATAGGTTGCTCACATGACTTATATTCTGCATTGGCAACTACACGAAAATAAGCATGCAGCACTGAAAATGAATAAGGAAGCTTGTCACTGACTCTGCATTGAATATCGAATAGCCAGAACGAAACATTAACGAAAATCCCTGGCAACAATTTAACTAAGATACTAAGGCATAAAAATTATGAATGTGAAAATGGAGATTGATAGAGAATACACTAAGGAGACCATCGAATAACATCGCGCTCAATGCGGAAGGTGAATGAGAAACCACAAGTCGATCGTCAGTGAAAGGTTGACACCAGGGAATAGTCTGAAGATGAAGTGATGACAGAGTACAGACAGTGATGTAATCAGCTAGAGAGGACAGAAGAAAGTAGACCTAAGTGGAGATTAGTTGTTTAAGACCTATGTTCCAGTTGGAACCCAGGCGAAGAATAATAATAATACAATCAGGAAGAAATACATGCCTACGTCTATAGTTTTTACCCACTACCTGCCAAATCTCAACGAATAAAGCGATAATTATTGACAACATAATAAAAATTATTATACAGAAGGTCATGGCTTGTATTCACATGCACAACAGAAGACTAGCCGACCTGCTTAAATTGCTAGTTTACTCAAAATTTCCATCCAAGTAATTGAGCGTTGTATTTTTTTTCATTTCTTCTAGCTATAATCGTTCAACTATGCAAAGGGGTTCCTGAATGTACTCACGCATACTTTGAAGTTGATTGCAGCCTACCTCTGTTGGTTTCTGTGAAACCAAAGAGAAATACCATTAAGCTTATTTACTTCATCATATCGAATAGTACTGTCGTACATGGTAAAACTAGTAGATAGATGAAGAGAAAAAAAAAAAAAAAAAAAAAAAAAAAAAACTGTGCAGTTGATATAAATTTATTGTAGAGATTGAATCTTTTATTCTGTTCATCATTATTACTTCTCTCAAACGGCACCCCACCAGAATCAGTCAAGCCTGTTGGAATCACTTCAAGCACCTGGTATTTGCCATTCAGAACTCTTTTTTAAATGACGGGGAATGCCACCAGTAAGAACAATCACCACCAGCATACAGTTCCCCCACAGAAAGAGAGAATGCACCTTACTAAGATGCAATCACACACTGGAATTTCTTTTGTCGATATATGGATAACAGCTTTCTCACCTTGAAATATGATGATGAAGCAAAGTTCATGTTTGCATCAGAGTAGGAGCATAGATGACAATCGAATTGAAAGTGTATCTTTAGTTATGATAGAGACAGTTTGTAGCTCAGGTGGATGATTTTGATGTGGTTGTGTTCTCTGAGCTGGACAGTTAATATGCGAAGCTTTCATCACCCAACTAGGCGACCTCTACTTCAATTTAATGATACAAGCTTTTCGATTTCTTCACGATTTTATCAATCATATCTGCTGGTCACCTTGAAAGATAATAAAGTAACCTCACACAAATAAAGGTCAAAAGTCAAGTCAAAGAAACAATCAGTTTTAATACAAGTAACCTAGAAAGTGTGAAAACACACAAAAGCAACCAATCACGTACAAGGTGACAAGGAGAGATGTTTCACAAACTGATGAGGAAATTAAAAAGCTCCAATCATTAAATTGAAGTATGCGCTTAAGATGTCGAATAGTACGGCGATGAAAGCTTTGCAGTTTAATTATCCAACTCAGAGAACACAACCACGTCGAGAAGTACATCTTTATTCGACTAACCGTCATCTCTTTTCCACTGTTTACATTAGAAGAGGAGAATACATCCACACTACAACACTTCAAATTCGAAGATATAGTGTACACTGCGATTAACGAATTTATTATGCGGAGGATGTAGGAGATTCAACAGGCGGAGGGCAGTCACATGATATTGTGGATTTCAAGATATCTAGTGGTATTTGAAAGCACTCTAATAACCACTTCTGTGCACATTTGGTCAGCCATATAATTTCGGTGTGCATGCATGTAACCATACGTAGGCCTGTGTAGTTTGTCATTTAGACGCAGTTTAACTGAGATATCCGATATTGTAATCACTGGCTGAATTTTCATACTCGTATCGATGAAAATGAACACTTTACAAGCATATAAACAAGTAAGTTTCATTCATCTTCTAGGTGACACCTTTTCGAATCTCTTAGGTGTCAAATGGTGAACACAAATGCTTCTGTCACATTTCTCGCCGTGTTCCCTTATCCACATGAATCAACCCCTTTGAACTATTTACAGGAAACTGCAGAAAATTTGAAACAATTTAAGTGTTTATCCTGAGTGAATTTAGTGACCATCTGTCCGACCATTTTGGGAAAATTATCGGCAAGACAGATATAGTGATTTTAGTTATCAGAGTGTTATTTGCTATTGACATTTTTCTTGTAAACATTTACAAAGAGTAAGAAAGATGATATAGCGGGAGAGAGTTTGAGGTAAGCCATGCATTTCTTTTGAGCAGTCTAAATCTCGGTGTACATAAGAAAGTAATCGAATTCCAGTCGTTGGTGATGATTATTTGAAGACCAGTGAATCTGAAAGTAATTCCCCTGATCTAATATTATTTCATCACTGCATGAATACGTCAGTTACTCAAGAACAAATTAATCTAAATATCAGGCGAACATTTGAATAATAAGGATTCAAAGATGCTCGGATTTTCAGAGAATAGGACGCGGAATATAATCGAGAACCAGTGAATGGCAAAGTTTAAGTTGGTAGACGTCGATGAATGTGGTTGTTTCGTTCCTGCCTGTTCCACTGAGTGATGTGCATTTCAATATAATACATGCTAACAGAGCATTCATTAATTCACATACTTTATCATCGTTTGCGACTATCATTTAGCCATGCTGAAGTTCATTTCCCTGTCAGTTTCTAGCAATACCACAGGAATTCTAGCGGTCGTCAATGCATCTGATTCCCGTAAATGACAGTGTACACGCGTATTGATACCAGTGCCATACATCCAGCAGTATGATACAATTCATATGTTGTATGTTTCAATCCTTGAAAAGAAAAACACACAAGCCAAACCTTCCTATTTCAGTGCAGATACTAGCGGCTACTAAAATACAAACGCCCTTACTACTGAAAACAATGAGTAAGCCAACTGAACACTCGAATCGCGAAAACACCATGTTTCAACAGGTGAATGTACCTGCACACACGTGAAGCGATAATACAGAACTGATGAAATTTGGTGCACATTATGTATTTATCGAATAAATTTGATTGATATGCTATAGATATATGAAATATGGAGAGCGGAATGAGGTGATGAATGATTGAAAAAAATTGAAAGCTTCGAATGTTGTGAAATTCAGTAATAAATTTATATGGTGTCAATGCAGATCAGAAATAGACTACACTCACTGTGTCTGATTAAAGGCAGTTTTCACAGTCAACTGTTCCCTCAATTGTATTCCCATCAAAAAGCTTCGGAGTCCTTACAAAATTAAGTGGATGTATCTTATTCGATTCTTGTGTACACAACGATCCGGAACATCGTTGAGGCTGGCAGCATCCATCTCGTTGTACACAGATTTCATTCGGATGACCACACACTGGCGACTGATAAACGCCTGAAATGAAGTGGAAGTGAGACAAGACAATGAGCATTATTGACGAGAAAATTAGATGAATGAATGAATGTCTGTCATCATATGTTTGTGTGTACGTGTATTCGTGTGTATGAGGGAGTCTGTGATGTTTACAGCGATGGTGAGATCCTTCTGGTGGTGATTCTGGTGATGATGTTGATGGTAATGTGGGCGTTGAGAATTCAGCTTTCCTGCTACTGCAGCTAATACCAGTTAAGTGATATAGTGCCTGGGTGTTTCATGATGGGTGAGGCTATTTCGTTGAGGATATTCCGGAGAATATACAAATGAATGCATTGGAATTCGAATGAGATGATGTGTGGTTGACTAGCTGATTGGCTTACCTGTCATCATGCACACTGCACATATTACTGCAAACAGGAAGATCAGACTACGATGCATCATATCTTATGTCCGCTTGTCTATCAGTGATTTCAATGTGAATGGATGTCAACAAGTGAGATGGGCATGCTTATATATAGTCGAAGAATATGCTGTAAATAGAAAAAATCAGAAGTAATGCGGTCATGCCATTGGCGTCATGCAATTTATTATTTGAGGCATCGAGTGCATTTCTGAATCACGCATTTATGGGTATAATATTTCATGCAATATGATCGATGATTTGATGAAAAAGGCGTTCACGCTCAACCACCCACGCACAAGACAAATTGTCATTCTCATGCACTTACAGATGCTTTTCTCTCAGAGCTCTTACAAACACACACACACACAAGACAAACTTTGCGATCGACACAGTGATTGAGAATGAAATGTCGCATGTATTTTTACAAGAAACAGATTCACACTATGTGGTGGGCATTTGTCATATCATACGTTGGATTTCTAATAAAGAAGTGGTTAATTTGGCATTAGAGTGGATCTACGTTCAATGAACGCCACACAGGAACATGCTGTGCAGGCTGAACCACTCCACTGACTCTAATCAAAAAGACAATGTGATTCATGAAATAGCTTGAAATAATCGCGACGTCAAATGCATAGGTGAGACATATGCACCAGTGGTAATCAGAATATGTGTTGTGTGCTGAATGCGTGTAGGCAGACAAAGTATGTGTGTGTGTGACAAGGTGTGATGACTAACATGGATGCAAGTGAAAAGTACAGCAAAACGAAGACAGAGGTGGCAAATGGAGATGTGCAGTTGAAGCCCTATGTTCCACTAGGAACCCAAGGGAGCAATAAATAATAATAAAATCCATGGTTTGTTAAATGGTTTGAAGTGACGCTGAGTCGTTTTGTAATAAATGACGTAATCAAGTCGATTTATTTGTTGAGGTATTGCACTGCTGTTGTTTCAAGAGCTATACCTTACTGTGAGTTTATGTTTGTAAAAACGAAGAACACTCTGAGGTTACGAGAATATTGTAACAAAAGTTTATGAATACGTTTATGATATCCAGTAGCGTTTTTGAAACCGTGGAGGGTAGTGTGGTGGATTTGGGTGATAACTCAGAGGAATTTTCAGAGTTTAATGAGGTATGGAAATACCCTAGTTTCTCTGAACTGCATAGACGAATTGAATTCAAGTTCTGTGCTTGAGACTATTGCTAAGAGTTAACGAGTTCGTTTACCAAGAATGTTTATAAAGGTCAGTTCTAGTCTTCAAGAGGGTTCAATGCTGTTAGGTGCCCGTGTTCGATGCTTTTGTGACACCGGTAAAAGACAGCATGAATCAAGCGCCGAGAGAGTTCGCCAGCATTTTGCATTCAACAGAGGAACCTAGGAAATCAGTTAGTATAAAGAAGTCATTTGTAGTGAAGGTACAAGGCACGACGAGAAAGGATGAGTGTATCATTTGCGATTTCACGCACCAACTCAGAGATTTTAATCGTTTCATTACATGGTCTTCTGCCAAAGGTTGAAAATGGCTAAGGACGAGAGGTCATGCTTTTGCTGTTTAAAGGTGGGACACACAAAGTTGAACTGTAGGCAACAGACAAAGCAGGTAGCGGTTCAACAGATCTGCATCCGATCTTGAGGATGGTAAATGAACCGGCGAATTCGGTTAATTGTAACACTACCTGTTGACCCCACGACTGTCTATGAGTTTATTTCAGGGTATCATCAGTTGAAGTGAGACGGCCGAAATCTTCGGTGGATACTTATGCACTGTTGGATAACGGATCAGATATCACATTGTTGGATGCTCAGCTAGCCGACGAATTAGGTATCAAGTGTGTTAAATAAACCTTAGTAATAAATACCTTCAATTCATCGGACGTGCGAATGAGTCTCTATTTGGTCACACTCCTTGGTAATGGGGGCATCCATTACGGTTGCAACTGCGAGTATTACACCAGCCTGAAACTTAGTGAAGCTAAAGTGCCCAATCGTGAAGTAGTTAATAATTAACGACAGCTTTCCGATATAGTGTTCCCTATTTCGCAAGATAACCAAGTGAATTTACTTAATGAATGCAATGTACTGTCTGCACATAAGGTACTGGAGCAAACGTTTGAAGATAAAGGGGTTTTAAATGCTACTAAAACTCTGACTGGATGGACTATAAGGGAACTTGTACCGAACGTCCGAGTATCGTCCCTGGTTACTGTTATTGATGTGAGTAAAGAGTTGGCTATGTAGAGAGTCCTGAGTTTAATAAAGAAATTCCTAGTAAATTCAGATCTGCAGACCAAGTATAAGGAAGTCATTAACAAGCACATTACAGAGATTTACGTGGAAAGGCCTGTTAATCAGAATGAACCAGGGAAGTGGTGTCTACCTCATCACACGGTCTTTAATCCCAAGAAAACCAGAAAACTTCGTGTAGTCTTTGATTGCTCAGAGAAACACGAAAGTGTCTCGTTGAATGAAACTTTGTTTAGTGGCTCGAAATGCGTGAGATCACTGGTAGAATTGTTGCTAAGATTTAGAATGTCTCCGGTTGCCATTGCAGCAAACACAGAACGCACTTTAGTTTTGCAATGGGATATCAACTCCGATATTTTTGAATTGAGCGTGAGAAACATTGGTTAGCCGGTCACCAGAAGAGGTATATTAACCGTATTATCCTCAGTTTTTGATCCAATTTGTATAGTAGCACCCTATTTGCTTCCTTCAAGAAAACCTTTTCAGGAGACATGTAAACGGGAGATACGGTGGGATGATCCGTCGAGTCAAAGTATTGCTGAAAATTGGGAGAAGTGTGCAACCGACCTACGATCATTAGGACAGTACTCCATCGCACGTCCTTGAGGCAATCGAGAAATAAAATGACACTTGTTTTTCAAGTGTTCATTAATGTCTCCGAATTTTGTTAAGGAGCTGCTGTGTACGTTTGAACTGACTTCAGAGATAATAAAGATGTTGGCTTTGTGACTGGGAAGTCCAGAGTCGCGCCGATGAAAGTTGTTTCAATTTCGAGGTTGGAGTCAACGGCAGCTTTGTTAGCACTTCAAGTGTTTACGACGATAGTGAGTACGGAATCTAACAGTCACACCTGTCAAGTGACATTCTGGACAGAGTTCATGAAGGTTATATATTACATACGCAACTTGTCAGCTAGATGTGATCGTTTTATGGCTAATCGTGTCTCTCTTATTCGTGCAGCTACGAACGTCGAAGAGTGAAAGTATGTGCCATCAAAAGAAAATGTTTCCAATATAGCTTCAAGAGATGCTGCTGATATGAATGTTTAATAAATATAAGTGGTGGAGTGGTCTCAAGTTCTTGAGACAAGCAGACTACGTATGGCCGAGTAAGGAGGAAGAACCGTCAATATGTGAGTAGGCCATAGAGTTAAATGTAAATGCCAAGGTGACGTATACACAGATGAGATAATCCGGCTTACACGCACTCTTTAAATATTATTTCTCTAAGCGTAAGCTGCAGAGTGATTAACCCAGTATGTTGCATATTTGAATGACATGTAACTATGACGAAGTGATAACCAGACTATGGGACTAATTACTATTGTATATATATTAACAATGTTGACCAAGTCATTGTGAAGTCTAATCAGTGGGAAGCATGGGGAGAAATGACTCCATGAACTTCAAAGTACAAATTGACAAGTTAAATCCGATAAGCTAAGATGAAGTCGCTAGAGTCGGAGGCGCAATATGAAACCTTCCACATAGCCTTATTCCTCAACGACCACCCAGTAGCTACGCTTGCAGCAAGACATCACCACGAATTCGAGTATCATTTGGGCACATATTAAATATTTTCAAGCGTCCAACGAAAGTATTGTATAATAAAAAGAGGTGCTGCAATGTGGGAGATAATTAATAATTGCATTGTCTGTAAACGCTGGAACGCTAGTATTTTCCAGCAAATGATGAACTCACTTACAGAGTGGCAGGCGTCAGAGGGTAATTATCCATAGAGGTTGTCCATACGCTAACTACTGATTCGTTTATTTCGGCGCTGCTAAGGTTCATAAGCCGCCAAGGTATTCCAAATAATGATATTCGGTGATAGAGGAACTAACTTCATCGTATGTCCCACAGACCACGTAGGGCGTACTAACGATCTCCACATGCGAGTTCATGAAGAGGTATTGAAAAGGAACATGAAGTGGCATTTCAATCTACCACAAGCCAGTTACAGAGGTGGACTTTGAGAGAGACTTGTGGGAATTGTTAGGCGTGTTTTAAGTTCTATCGTTTAAATCCAAGGCTTGAATAATGAGACCCTAGATACATTTTTTATGTGAATCCCAGAGAATTTCGAACGACCGACCACTTTCACAGGTGAGAGTCGATGTGGAGTATTTCGAGGTGTTAACACCGAATAAACTACCATTATTGCGAAGTAATCCCGGTTTAAGAGAAGAGTGAACAAAGCCAAGATCCATGACCAGAAGATGGAGACAAGCCAAACATCTGAAGGATATATTTTCGAAGGGATGGCTCAAAGGAATATACTAGCACTGCAGTCAAGGGACAAATGGAGTAAGACATGTCAAAACTTGCAAGTTGGTGATTTAGTCTTAGTTGTGGATAAGACGTCTAAAGGTGAATGGCCTCTAGGAGTAAAAGAAAGAGTGAAATGCAGTATTGAGAATTTTGGAAATAAAGACTACATATGGCACGCTGACGTGAGATATTTGAAGGTTATGCCTGCCTGAAGGGATGGAGGACAGATGAGAGACTGTGGAGTCAGTCTGAGAAGGTTTGTAGGCTCACTGCTGTAAGTCCTAAAATTCTTCAAGTGTATTGCAACGAAGTGCATCCATCGTGGATGGTATGTTGTTTTGTACATATGTTCTTGTTATATGTATTTATTTGGTATCATCTCTTACCCTTCTTTAGGTTAATTTTATCTGTATATTGATCTTTTTACTTGGGTCGTCAACCTGAGAGGGAATGTAGGCGTACTGTTTTAAGTCCACCACTTCGTCAATAGTATCTTCACTTTGCTCGTTTAACTGCTGTCCTCTTCAGATGTGCTCACTCTTGTTCACATTATGTTATCTTCTCCCCACAAGATCTCCATTCAATCACCCTCGAACGATGCACTCGTCGTTCTTTATTCAACCTACACTCGAGCGATGGCCTGGATTGAGCGAGGTGTCATTTATTGATCTTCTCATTAAGTGTCCTGTCCATATCCATTTTCTCCAGCGCCTTTGTTGAGAGACAGACTTGTAGTTAGGTTCTTCAGAAAAGTGGGACAGTCACTGAATTCGGATTAGTTCAGTGATTTTTGTTACTTGTATAAATTGGCTTGTGGTTGGATTACGTAATGGTGGTCATATCAGTTCTTAACGAGTAAGGCGATGAATATGAGTAATATAATAATCAGTATTATTATTACTTTTATACACACTATCATTTCCTGTTCAGCTGTCAAAATGAAATGTCGATCGAAGAGAATTTATTTGATTTGACACAAAGTATATTTTCGATTCCATGATCCTAGTAATCGTCGTTGAGATTTCGCCTATATTATGGTGAATGTCATCAGTAGGTATAATCCATACTAGCTGACAATTAACGTGCAAATGATATTAGGCAATTATTTTTCAATCTAACATCACTCAACACTTCAAAATCGGAGATATACTAGGAAACATGATATACGAATTCCTTGTTCAAATGATTTGGATGTTTCAAGAGCCCATCGGCCCTCACATGATACTGTCTATTGAAATAACTATGCAGGTTTACAAAACAGTAGGACAGGTATCGGATTGTGCTAATTTCGACGAACAATAATGTTCCTGTATATCTGTATCAAGTGCTTCGTCATCTTTATCATGAACATATAGGAGGGCGTATCAAGTTTAGGGACTACTGATTTACAGTTATCGTTAATGAAGCTCTATGTCGTCGGAATGAGAGTACGCGAGCTGAAAGTCGAGACTTTATCTTATCACTCACTGAACCTCTTCTCGTGCAATGTGTTTTTCTGTGTATTGCGCCCACTCTTTCTCTTCATCTTTTACCACCTCTCTTCACTGGACCTCTCAGTGGAAGATTTCATCATACTGCATAGAACATGGTGTTCTGTGAAAAGGTGGTCAGCATATTAGCTGTTGCGAGTAGTTACCTAAAGATGTCTAAATTATCTGTATGCGCAACTGCTTTCGCCTCGTATCTCTTTCGATAAATCCAATAGACATTTCATAGGAATTCATGCTTGTACAACAACATTTCGTAATTCTCTCTCATCATATTCATGATACATTCTGTGTGAAGAGGTAAATGTCACGTTGTATCTCATAAACATTCGAAATCAGTGACTGATCTGCAAAGTATGAGGAGAGATTGTGATTGCATTTTTTACTTATGAGAATGTCTACTTTTATTTTCTTATGTACCGGTGACTTTCCATTTGTAAAAAACAGAAAGATTGAGCGAAGAAATATTTACTTTTCAATTAGATCCTCATCTCACCCTGGCTCTACTCTAATAGATATAGCATTTTAATTATACAATACAACAGTTTGCCAATCAAGTGGCGATAAGTTTGTTAACAATAATTAAACAGTGTCAATGGGTTAATAGTTAACGAAGAAAATCAATACAGATTTAAAAGGTGGAAATGGATAGAATAAATTAATTTTACAAGAATAACACGTAAATTAAAGATAAAGTGGTGAAAATAAATAAAATAAATAATTTAGACAAATATAATTTTATAGGTTTAGGGGGAGGGGGGCGACTCAGTCCTGTTCATCCATTCTTGTGACGATGGCCGCCACGGTAAGGAAAATGGCTGTACAAATTGTTTCTGTACACATAGGCTTGGCTTCTTCAGATGAATGCCAATCGCCTCAGCCGTCTGTAGAAGACGAACTCGCAAAGCAAAATTAAGATAAGTTGGAATGCGATAAATAATTTTAAATGTTGTATTAACATCAATCTTATGCTCAGTATCAACGAGGTGGGCTAAAATAGAGCTACGAATAGATTTTTTTGTCCCTTACTTAACCACGTTGGTTGATGTTCGGAAATACGACGATGAACTTGCCTAATTGTACGCCCAATGTAGCTGGCTCAATGCAGCTGCAGTCAAACTGGTAGATACACATAGAGGAGGCGAATTTAGGTAGTTTATCCTTATTTCTCGAACATAAAATAGGTGTGATTGTAAAGAGACAACGTACCTCAGCTGCATAATGAGTTCTTTTAACTGCATTCTTCAGGCGTTCTGTTATTAATTCGCTGATGTTGTCACCGAGGAACTGCAATTTTATGAACATTGGTTTTTTCAAGACTGTGTTGTTTAACTAGATTTCTGTAATTCTGTATATTTGTTTGTAGCTTTACAAGGAGAATCTGCATTGAATATCGAATAGCCAGAACGAAACATTAACGAAAAACCCTGGCAACAATTTAACTAAGATACTAAGATACCTTCCGCGCTCAGTGCGGAAGGTGAATGAGAAACCACAAGTAGATCGTCAGTGCAAGGTTGACCCCAGGGGGATAGTCTGAAGATGAAGTGATGACAGAGTACAGACAGTGATGTAATCAGCTAGAGAGGACAGAAGAAAATAGACCTAAGTGGAGATTAGTTGTTTAAGACCTATGTTCCAGTTGGAACCCAGGCGAAGAATAATAATAATAATACAATCAGGAAAGAATACATGCCTACGTCTATAGTTTTTACCCACTACCTGCCAAATCTCAACGAATAAAGCGAAAAATATTGACAACATAATAAAAATTATTATACAGAAGGTCATGGCTTGTATTCACATGCACAACAGAAGACTAGCCGACCTGCTTAAATTGCTAGTTTACTCAAAATTTCCATCCAAGTAATTGAGCGTTGTATTTTTTTTCATTTCTTCTAGCTATTATCGTTCAACTATGCAAAGGGGTTCCTGAATGTACTCACGCATACTTTGAAGTTGATTGCAGCCTACCTCTGTTGGTTTCTGTGTGACCAAAGAAAAATACCATTAAGCTTATTTACTTCATCATATCGAATAGTACTGCGGTACACGGTAAAACTAGTAGATAGATGAAGAGAAAATAGTTTCCAATAAAATACTGTGTAAACAGTGCAGTTTATATAAATTTGCTGTAGAAATTGAATCTTTTATTCTGTTCATCATTATTACTTCTCTCGAACGGCACCCCACCATAATCAGTCAAGCCTGTTGGAATCACTTCAATCACCTGGTATTTGCCATTCAGAACTCTTTTTTAAATGACGGCAAATGCCATCAGTAAGAACAATCACCACCGGCATACAGTTCCCCCACAGAAAGAGAGAATGCACCTTACTAAGATGCAATCACGTACTGGAATTTCTTTTGTCGATATATGGAGAACAGCTTTCTCACCTTGAAATATGATGATGAAGCGAAGTTCATGTTTGCATCAGAGTAGGAGCATAGATGACAATCGAATTGGAAGTGTATCTTTAGTTATGATAGAGACAGTTTGTAGCTCAGGTGGATGATTTTGATGTGGTTGTGTTCTCTGAGCTGGACAGTTAATATGCGAAGCTTTCATCACCCAACTAGGCGACCTCTACTTCAATTTATTGATAGGATATTTTTGATTTCTTCACGATTTTATCAATCATATCTGCTGGTCACCTTGAAAGATAATAAAGTAACCTCACAAAAATAAAGGTCAAAAGTCAAGTCAAAGAAACAATCAGTTTTAATACAAGTAACCTAGAAAGTGTGAAAACACACAAAAGCAACCAATCACGTACAAGGTGACAAGGAGAGATGTTTCACAAACTGATGAGGAAATCTAAAAGCTCCAATCATTAAATTGAAGTATGCGCTTAAGATGTCGAATAGTACGGCGATGAAAGCTTTGCAGTTTAATTATCCAACTCAGAGAACACAACCACATCGAGAAGTACATCTTTATTCGACTAACCGTCATCTCTTTTCCACTGTTTACATTAGAAGAGGAGAATACATCCACACTACAACACTTCAAATTCGAAGATATAGTGTACACTGCGATTAACGAATTTATTATGCGGAGGATGTAGGAGATTCAACAGGCGGAGGGCAGTCACATGATATTGTGGATTTCAAGATATCTAGTGGTATTTGAAAGCACTCTAATAACCACTTCTGTGCACATTTGGTCAGCCATATAATTTCGGTGTGCATGCATGTAACCATACGTAGGCCTGTGTAGTTTGTCATTTTGACGCAGTTTAACTGAGATATCCGATATTGTAATCACTGGCTGAATTTTCATACTCGTATCGATGAAAATGAACACTTTACAAGCATATAAACAAAGTAAGTTTCATTCATCTTCTAGGTGACACCTTTTCGAATCTCTTAGGTGTCAAATGGTAAACACACATGCTTCTGTCACATTTCTCGCCGTGTTCCCTTATCCACATGAATCAACCCCTTTGAACTATTTACAGGGAACTGCAGAAAATTTGAAACAATTTAAGTGTTTATCCTGAGTGAATTTATGGGACCATCTGTCCGACCATTTTGGGAAAATTATCGGCAAGACAGATATAGTGATTTTAGTTATCAGAGTGTTATTTGCTATTGACATTTTTCTTGTAAACATTTACAAAGAGAAAGAAAGATGATATAGCGGGAGAGAGTTTGAGGTAAGCCATGCATTTCTTTTGAGCAGTCTAAATCTTGGTGTACATAAGAAAGTAATCGAATTCCAGTCGTTGGTGATGATTATTTGAAGATCAGTGAATCTGAAAGTAATTCCCCTGATCTAATATTATTTCATCACTGCATGAATACGTCAGTTACTCAAGAACAAATTAATCTAAATATCAGACAAACATTTGAATAATAGTGATTCAAAGATGCTCGGATTTTCAGAGAATAGGACGCGGAATATAATCGAGAACCAGTGAATGGCAAAGTTTAAGTTGGTAGACGTCGATGAATGTGGTTGTTTCGTTCCTGCCTGTTCCACTGAGTGATGTGCATTTCAATATAATACATGCTAACAGAGCATTCATTAATTCACATACTTTATCATCGTTTGCGACTATCATTTAGCCATGCTGAAGTTCATTTCCCTGTCAGTTTCTAGCAATACCACAGGAATTCTAGCGGTCGTCAATGCATCTGATTCCCGTAAATGACAGTGTACACGCGTATTGATACCAGTGCCATACATCCAGCAGTATGATACAATTCATATGTTGTATGTTTCAATCCTTGAAAAGAAGAACACACAAGCCAAACCTTCCTATTTCAGTGCAGATACTAGCGGCTACTAAAATACAAACGCCCTTACTACTGAAAACAATGAGTAAGCCAACTGAACACTCGAATCGCGAAAACACCATGTTTCAACAGGTGAATGTACCTGCACACACGTGAATCGATAATACAGAACTGATGCAATTTGGTGCACATTATGTATTTATCGAATAAATTTGATTGATATGCTATAGATATATGAAATATGGAGAGCGGAATGAGGTGATGAATGATTGAAATTGACTGGAAGCTTCGAATGTTGTGAAATTCAGTAATAAATTTATATGGTGTCAATGCAGATCAGAAATAGACTACACTCACTGTGTCTGATTAAAGGCAGTTTTCACAGTCAACTGTTCCCTCAATTGTATTCCCATCAAAAAGCTTCGGAGTCCTTACAAAACTAAGTGGATGTATCTTATTCGATTCTTGTGTACACAACGATCCGGAACATCGTTGAGGGCAGCAGCATCCATCTCGTTGTACAGAGATTTCATTCGGATGACCACACACTGGCGACTGATAAACGCCTGAAATGAAGTAGAAGTGAGACAAGACAATGAGCATAATTGACGAGAAAATTAGATGAATGAATGAATGTCTGTCATCATATGTTTTTGCGTGTGTGTATTCGTGTGTATGAGGGAGTCTGTGATGTTTACAGCGATGGTGAGATCCTTCTGGTGGTGATTCTGGTGATGATGTTGATGGTAATGTGGGCGTTGAGAATTCAGCTTTCCTGCTACTGCAGCTAATACCAGTTAAGTGATATAGTGCCTGGGTGTATCATGATGGGTGAGGCTATTTCGTTGAGGATATTCCGGAGAATATACAAATGAATGCATTGGAATTCGAATGAGATGATGTGTGGTTGACTAGCTGATTGGCTTACCTGTCATCATGCACACTGCACATATTACTGCAAACAGGAAGATCAGACTACGATGCATCAAATCTTATTTCCGCTTGTCTATCAGTGATTTCAATGTGAATGGATGTCAACAAGTGAGATGGGCATGCTTATATATAGTCGAAGAATATGCTGTAAAAAGAAAAAATCACAAGTAATGCGGTCATGCCGTTTGCGTCATGCAATTTATTATTTGAGGCATCGAGTGCATTTTTGAATCACTCATTTATGGGTATAATATTTCACGCAATATGATCGATGATTTGATGAAAAAGGCGTTCACGACCCACGCACAAGACAAATTGTCATTCTCATGCAATTACAGATGTTTTATCTCTCGGAGCTCTTACAAACACACACACACACACAAAACAATCTTTGCGATCGACACAGTGATTGAGAATGAAATGTCGCATGTATTTTTACAAGAAACAGATTCACACTATGTGATGGGCATTTGTCATTTCATACGTTGGATTTCTAATAAAGAAGTGGTTAATTTGGCATAAGAGTGGATCTACGTTCAATGAACGTCACACAGGAACATGCTGTGCAGGCTGAACCACTCCACTGACTCTAATCAAAAAGACAATATGATTCATAAAATAGCTTGAAATAATCGCGACGTCAAATGCATAGGTGAGACATATGCACCAGTGGTAATCAGAATATGTGTTGTGTGCTGAATGCGTGTAGGCAGACAAAGTATGTGTGTGTGTGTGACAAGGTGTGTGATGACGAGGACTGTTGTTTTGAGAGCTACCTATGTCTCAAGAACTAAACAGTTTGCGAGTGTTTCACCAGATTTCATTCGAATCACGCTATTTAGCTTCTATGCAATTGGGAAATCACGCTTCTTGTGCAAAAGAACAGCTGAACAAATTTCACTAAATTACAACAAAGTGATTCAGTATTTATTCACGAATGGATGACGTCTCAATCAGAACATATTTCCGATAATTATGTCAGTGATTCTGTATTCTGAAATTGAATCATCTTATGATGTCTGTTTCGTTGTGATCCAAGTTGGTGGTTACGCTGGGTTATCAGTAATCGTCCAAGTTCTTCTGTCATCTTGAGTGTTGTAAGTCGACTTGTGATAGTCTACCAGAGGAGGAAATACACCGTGTGATGTATAATTTTTCCAAACACTCACAGATGCATACGCCTCGTGTATTACGAAGCTTCATAAATGCTCAGAGAATTTCTCCATTTACAAATGTGAACCTGCAAAGACTGGTGCAGAATAACTTGCATTCATAGCGTTTCGTCACTTCCCTACACCTATGTACAACCTGTGAATCTCAATAAAACAACCGACACTGTTTTCATATTGTTCTCCAAATCAGCGACACTAGGCAGTCTACCGACAAGACTGAGATGCATGCAGTAAGATCGCTGAGTTCATTTCGAAATTATGAATTCATAATTTCAACTAGATATTCTCGACTCACAATTTGAAAGACTTAAAGTTCCAAACTCTTAGTCAAAGTCGCTCACCGACATGATTATCGGAAATATGTTCTCATCGAGATGTCATCCAGTCGTGAATGAATATGGAATCTCTTTGTTGAATATAATATTAACTCAGGTAATTTAGTGAAACTCGGCTAGCTGTGATTCCGGTAATATAGGTTCCCTCAAACAACACAAGAAGCGTGTCTTCCCAATTGCATAGAAACTAAATAGTGTGATTCGAATGAAATCAGGTGAAGCACTCGCAAACTGGTCAGTGTTTTTTTAAAATAATGTCGCTCACAGAAATATTATTTCGTCATCAGACAAAGGTAGCCCTCAACACAACAGTCCTTTTCATCACACGCCTTGTCGCACACACATACATTGTTCGCCTATATGATTTGACGACACAAATGCCGGCCACGTTTGATACGTCGTCTACAAACTCTTCGTCTGGCTCACAACACACCATCTCAGATGAAGTGGAAGAAAGCGTGCAGAGTGAATAACTGAGTCATTTGAATAAGTACACTGTGTGATTCACGTTGTGATGCCATGTGCTGTCTCCAATCACGTAACACAGTCAACAAAACACATCACATCACACAAAGACTCTGGACAATACATATCAGGATCACATTGATTTGTGACAATGTTAGAGTAAAGCATAGTTCATTACTTGGTTGTCTGTCTGTCTGTTTTCTACATAGCACTTTGCACAAATGTGCGGAAGTTCACGTCGCCACACTCCGTGTAGCACGCGAAGCAAGAGAAGAAAGTACAAGAAAAGCATAATAGAAACAGTGAGTAGAGGTGTGAGACAAAGGGGTAATAAAGAAAAACAGAACAGTTTCATTGGAGATCATAAGTCACAAGGAGTGGATGCATCTGCACTAGCCACTGAGAACGATTTTGAGCCATGTCACCTATTGTTTCCAACCATAGATTTTTACCGTCCCGAGGACCCCAGCCTGGAAGTCTGCACCTTCCTACGTTGCTTAGACTAACTGTTGTGGATTTCATTGACTGATGCCAAGTTTTTGTTTGACCACCGCTAGCTTTTTTCCAGCCTGACCCTATATCCGCTAACATTGCTCGTCGAGGGAGGCGATGGCTTGGTTACTGTTATCGGAACGATGAACACATGTGTAACAATATCCTAAGACAGATACCTAAGACATTTGAAAGGTTATTTAACATCCAAAGTTCGGGCAGACTGAGCTGCTGCATAACCACAGAGTACCTATTAGTTGGCTCATTTACGTGTCATCATTGCAAAACATGGTAACATCGGAAAAGCTTTATGGGTAATTTCCGTTTGATAAGTGCTCATAGTGGCAGAATTACTATCTAGTGATGACGTTTCAAGCTCAATCAATTATTCATAATCATGTCAAGGTGATCACACAGGGTACTCACCGACTTCATTTGTATATCTCCAGAATTCCTCTCTCACCACTCGACCTCAATCCTAGTAATATTTCTCCACCACACACCTTCGTGTGGTTGTTTGTTGATGCATGCAGTACAATTGATCAGTTCTTTCTGAAATCACTCACTCACAATTTTCGCAATATTCTCATCTTCTTACATATGTTCTGAAAACCACTGATTCATCAGTCTCACTTATCAGACTGAAATCACAGTCATCCACAATTTATATAACCTTGCAGAATTGAGATTGTAGGTTGGTTCAAACTACACAGCTTGTCCTTTCCTGAAATACGCTGGGTGAAGGTCATCCCCAAGACCAATATAACTACTTCTACAGTGGGAATCCTATGTATGATATGACAAGTGTCCTCAACAATTCGTGTATCTGTGTCTTTCACAAAAGTATGTGACATTTCATTCTGAACCACTGCGTGGATTCTCAAATTCAGTGTGTGTTATCTGATTTCAAAGCATGTGAGAGTGAGTGAGAATAATAATACGATGAGTTCACGAGTGGGTGGTTTTGTCTTAAAGGATTTAGTTCATATATATCCTTGGTCATATTGCACGAAATATCCAACTCATGCTGGTTGTTTCTGTTTTGGACTCTCTGAACTCATTCCTCACTCGTCTGTTTCTCCCTCTAATAATGGAAAAATTATATACACATATGTGTGATTGTCAGATGAAATCATGCGTCGACAAGATCATTTCGCTATCACTTTTATGTTTATGTCTTTCATGCAAGCAATTCGATTGAGCAATTCTGCAAGTATTACTGCATTTTTCATGATTCTTCTTCAGTATTCATTGTGAAGCTTGAATAATGTCTGTTAGAATTATGAATTGAACAAGTTCGATTTATAACACATGACGACATTTGTAGGATTGCAGTTAATTATATTCTGAGATGATTACTTGTGCTGAACATAACTGATGCGTAACGATTATATTAGGACAGTTTCACTTGATGTGTAAACACCTGCCACAACAATCGAAAATGCAACACACAAGTTGAATGGAATGCATAAATCTATGCCTAACAACGTACTTCTAATTCAACAACCAAATATATGAACAAGTCAAAGGAACACCTACTGGATCGCCAATATCAGGTTTGATTTCAGAAGCAGTGATGCAAAAGCTCGAAAACATAATTCTATCAAAGATGAAAACCCATGATGTGGATACCTTACGTAGAGGACACATTTGTAATAATCAAAAGAAGCGAGACAGTTAAGGTATCTATGTATTATCCATGATACAAAAACCAGGTCATTTAAAATTGAACATAAGAAGTAGCTCAACATCAGCGCTACCGATTAATGCTCAACAACTGAGAAGATATTCACAGTTAAATAGGGAACGACATGATGGTGTCAAATTGTGAACTAACGTGAAATGAAATGAATCTTAGAATAAGGAACACGTCTAAAATGAAGCAAAATAAAATAATTCAACGAAGAAAATTTTCCATATTCACAGGCTGTAACATCCTATTTACACAAAACGTATAGTAGTCCATCAGCGAATAAGACATTATTGATGAAGTCACTAAGACGGTGTTTCTATAGATAAAAATTCACAATACCCAATCTTATATGGACTGGATGAACTTAAACAAGACGTCACCAAAAATGGATATCCAACAAGATTTAAGAATGATAATAGGAAAGTAATGTAGACAAAGGCTAAGAAACTGCTGTTGGATTTTAAGCTGATACTGCAGCTGAAGAACCACTTATCAAGACCTTTGGCTGAGCTGAGGTTCGATTTCTACAGTCGAAAAATAATCAGTGAATGTTTGGCGAATAAAGAGCCAATCTGGGTCACTTCAATGTGTATTTTTAAATTCATGTGCCCCTATGAAGCGAGTATATCGCCCGAAAATACCACACTACTTCAGGAAGCATCTGTAGACACTATCTAGCATGGCTGCTGAGAAATTGATTCAAGATCATTAGTAGCTAAGGTTTCGAGCACCAGAAGAACTCAGTCGACTCAACTTCACTAAAGTCATCTGTGTTAATTGCCTAAAGGGCAGGACCTAATGGACCAATATGTTTAAGGTCTTGACCTTTGTGTACGATGGAGGCGCTCACGACTCGTCAATATAGCTCTGAATACTGTGTACAGGAAACGATGGGTGATTCACCCTATTACTCTACCGTCGTCCTAATCTTTTTTTTCGATTATTAGTAACTGATTCACTGGTTTAACTCTTACATGTTCCTTCTGCACATTTAGTAGGCCTTTCCATCCCATCCTCTTCACACTTGTCAACCGGATACTCAGTCATGATTCTTCTCATCTAGTCAAAACACTTAAGCTTAGCAAACTGCGAGTCCTCAGTTTCATTGTATCAGCATGTTTTCACCAACCTGGAAACCCATCAATACCTATCTCCATATCATAAAACCGTCAAATGTGTTAGAGAAGACTTTACACCAGTTTGCGATTTCTTATCAAACCACTGCATTAAAGGTTTATTCAACCTTTTTAACATACTAGACATTGGGAACGTTAAGATGAAGATTATATCCTGAATCGACACAGTATCTTTGTTTACCGATATTTCATGAGACTTCACGAGACTTTCCATTTCATTTCGGATTTTATCACAAGTAATGGAATACAATACAAATTACTTTCGTCAAAGATATTATCTAAACATGCACAAGAAATATAAGATTCAACTGGCAACTGAAAGCACTAAACACCTTGGTGATATTGCAATGCTTAACCCTATGTGATCCCAAACAGCGGATGTTTTACTTCAAAACTAGAGTAAGAATGGAGGTTATACTAGGAACCTTTACGCCATATAAACATTATGAGAATGCTTGGTTTGATCATTAGTGACAGTAATGAGTCGATTGACACCTTAATTACATTATTTAATAATACAAATGCAAATATTTGAGTGACCTCGGAATTCGAATAGGAATAACAATCTGGGTGTTCTGAGTATTTCAGTAACTAACGGTGACTATGAAATTGTTAAGCAATCTATTGATCGCAAGCAGACGTAAGGTGAACAATATTATCATTTAAGCAGATCTGTCTGTATCCGAACAAAAGCTTCTCTAGTGAAATGTCTGTGTGTTTCAAGTTCGTGTAACATGTTGACGAGCGCATCACTTTTCTTTTTATCTCTGACATTTTCAGTGTATCTTAACTCTACCTTAAACTGTATCTACAAGTTCATCTGTAGATACGGTGAGTCGCATATGGGTACAGTCAGTTGAAGGTTGCAGAAGGAAGATGCTCGCAAATTGGGTTCATAAGTCACATAAAAAACTCAAGTGTGCTTAATCTGAATAGAAATCCTCCACTCCATAATAATATGCAAAACATTTCTTAATGTTGGTCACAAAATCAATACTAGACATAATTACTTCTCAGCAATTTCATGTAAATCTTATTCGCGGTGATCAAAAACGATGTGAGTACTCTGAGTACAAATCATATGCATTCCAAACTATATGTAAAGGAAACAATAGACGTCAACCCGCTAAAATGCCATTGATTATTAGTATGAATCTTCGGTGGATGGTGATCAGCAGTGAAATCAACTAGGATGAGCATTTCGTCCTATTTGGAGCTCATCAGTTGGATATCTTTGTATTTTCAATAAAGTGGTAATGTTTTCACAGGGGGTTTGTACCTAGTGCCAACAGTTTCAAACATCAAAGAGTTATTCTCTTGACTGCTTCGGCCATGATA
This sequence comes from Trichobilharzia regenti, assembly GCA_944472135.2. NCBI lineage: Eukaryota > Metazoa > Platyhelminthes > Trematoda > Strigeidida > Schistosomatidae > Trichobilharzia > Trichobilharzia regenti. The sequence continues at coordinate 62,807,954 of OX235267.1, forward strand.
GGTATCTCTTTTGTGTAACAGGTATCTGCGTTTTTCAGTGCAATGAGAACTTTCCTGTTCACTGAGTCGACCGGATTGCTGGACCTATATTGATATGTCTGCTTCTCATGAAAGTGCTCCGTTGATGTCGAAGGATTTAACCTGAAGTAATTTGGTGGCTGGTAAGTCTCAGCGGAATCCATCAAATAACTTAAGGTTAAATACTGAGACATCGTGGAGGCATCCTCACGAAGAGGTGACATATCAGCTGGTCAAATCAGTCATCAGGAAAATTAAAATTGAGAAAAATCAATAATGATATGTTTGGTAACTGAGTACTTTTTCACGCATTCTGCTGCATTGATTTGAACCATTCCAGGTTTTATAGCGATTGTTGGGGGGAAACCATGAAATGATATAGTCTAGCTATGTTTGTCACCTTAATGCCTAAATTATTGAACATTGCGTAACAGAGAAAATAATTGTGCACACAGTGACTAATGTTTTATCAGTTTAAGTTATATGAAATGATGAGAAAAAATTACACCAAAAAGTGTGTACACAGTAACAAAGTAAACATAAAAAACAGGATTTATTGTGGAGAATTGCTTCAGTGATCCAACTCCGTGTCTCACACCACACCTCACTCACTCGCTCGCTCTACATCTATTCACACCAACATCAGGGAGTATAACTCCGTTACACACAATAGTTTGGTTTTTTGGTTACTGAAATTCTTCTGTTAGGTGATTTGAATATTGTCAAAATCAAGTTAGTGGCCTGATGCTATTGTCTGTAGACGAGCTAGGGCTGATGATTTTTCAAACTTTTTAGTTTAACTCGATTTCTCGGTGGTCGAACAGATGTTCTACGGTGTTCACGTCTCCTGATTTTGATTTCTCGTCAATGAGGTTTGTCCCATGTATATCCCATAACATTACAGGCGTTTATTTTATACACAAAACTAGATTTAGAGTCTTAAGGGATTTTGTCTTTTATATGGACAAGGTTGCTTCGACGTGTGTATGATGTTTTGACGAAGATTCTGATGTCGAGCTTATTGAGTACTCTTCCGATACCGTAGGACGTCGCCAATGTATATTGAAAGACAACTGTTGACGTCCATGTTTTCTGTATAGGTTTTTGACCATACACAAAGTCAGTGTTGATTGCGTCGATGAAGTTCTTAAGGTAGTTGTTTTGCTGGAGAGTTTCATAATAGATGATCGGAATACATGAATTCACGAAGAATCCGGTATTTAGGTCATCTGCACGATTCAACATGCTAGTATGTAGATTTTGTGATCGTGTGAATTAAACAGGTGTTTGTGAGGTTTTAGCTCAATCAAATCAGTGTGATCATCTATTCGCTTTCTCTCATCTGACTAAGTGACACTTCGAACACAAACACCTGATGCTTGATGACAGAATGCTGTTTGAGGCTTGCTATGCAATGACTCCTACGTTACATCCACTTCGAGAGTATATGGGTGGCCAAATGTACATAGATACAGTTCACCGATTCTCGCAGTAGTTATCATTTTGATTAGACATATCGTAATTCTCTGTAATTGTCAGACATCATATTCCCTGAACGCAACCATCAAATCAAGATTACCCCTTGTAACGATTATCTATCAGGTGTGATTGTTGATCATCATGAACGTTTGACAATAGTATGATATGGATCTATTCAGGATGTGTTTGAATTTTGTGCATTTCACTCTCAGTGAAAGCTGCAACTGTCATAGTTGAACTGCAACTTTGCCTCCTTTTGTTGCGTTGAACGGAAGCCACGTATGTGAGTAAGAGTTAGGGGATATTATTTTCTAGGCTTCTATATGTATGTGTGTATATGTGCCATATCAATGAACAGCTCTGATACTCATATGTGAATGTGATCTCTTGTGAATAGTGAGTCGAACATGTCTAATGCATATTTCAGCAATAAATATTACGTGTGTAAGTTTGGGAAAAATAATTCATGTGAACTTGACAATTCCCTTGTGCACCAAGTTCATCAGTATTTTAGCGAAATTCAACAAGATTCTTTCTGTCATATCAAGTGCTGCATATCAGTTCACGTGGAGCTATCGATGCAGCATATAAATCATGTGTAAATGAACGTGAACATTAAACATTTATTTATTGAAACTGGTAGCCATTGGCGGGCAACTCGAAAGCGCGAATATTTCAATCGTTTACAAGTTGGAGGAAGACGAAAGAATACGAATAAATTTACATTACATTATTATTATTATTAAATTATTGGCACCTTGGAAGCATACAGAAAATTAATTAATGATTAGTTGTCTGCTGTTTGTGATGATGTGTTTGATGCTCGGCACGATAAAATTGTTGCTCATGCTTCTCTGTCTAGGTATAGTAGAGTGCTCAATTGGCCGAAATTTGAGCGTTGATATTTTGACGGAAATTCAGTCTACTATCCACAGTTTGGTAAATAGTTATATAAACATATTAAAAATTCTAAAACGTTAAACAATAACCTTACTTTTCGCTGGAATCGGAGAAGCGAAATGACGCAGGCTGGTGAAAGCCTTTGGGAAGCCAGTCAGCCGATGTGCCTTCTTTCGATGAAAGCAAAAGTAAGGATGGGTACCTGGAATGTTCGTACAAAGTGTGAAGCTGGAAAGGCTACCCAGATAGCCGCTGAAATGAGAAGGTACAGAATAGAAGTGTTGGGGATCTGCGAAAGCTGATGGAACGGAACTGGAAGGTGCCAACTACCTACTGGAGAGACAATATTCTATTCCGTCCACCCAGAGGACAACCACGAGCACACCGAGGGAGTGGCCATCATGATGTCACCAACAGCAGCCAAAGCTCTCATGCTGTGGGAACCAATCTCCTCCAGGATAATGACAGCCAGGTTCAACTCAAAAGGAAGGAAAGTTACAGTCATTCAACGCTATGCGCCTACAAACGTCTCAGAACAAGAGAAGAAGGAGGCGTTCTACAGACAACTACAAGCAATAATCGACAACGTCTCAAATTGCGATATAAAAATTCTGATGGGCGACATGAATGAGAAGCTGGGAGGAGACAATACAGGAAGAGAACTCACCATGGGTTGAGAGGCCCTCAGCGAAATGAACGACAATGGTGAACTCTTCTCAGACTTCTGCGCCTTCAATGATTTGGTGAGTGGTGGCAGTGTGTTCAAACACAAGGATATACACAAGACGACATGGATTTCACCAGATGGAAACACCAAGAACCAAATAGACTTCATCTCAATTTCAAGAAAGTGGAGACGGAGCCTACTGGACACAAGGTCAAGGAGAGGAGCAGATGTGGGTTCAGACCACTATCTAGTACAAGGGACTTTCAAGGTGAAACTAAAAGCCTCGAGGATAACTGGGGATAGGCCACAATGCAAGTTCAACACTCAATTACAGAAGGACACAACCACAAAAGACACCTTCACTGCAACTGTCAGAGCAAAGCAGGAAACACTACGCGACATCACTGAAGAATCATGCGTGGAAGAACATTGGAAGTCTCTGAAGGCGATTCTCAACGAAACGTGTTCAACGGTTCTAGGAAGAAAGAAGAGACAAGACAAGGAATGGCTCTCAATGGACACTTGAAAGCTAGTAGAGGAGAGGAGAATGGTGAAAAGAAAATGGCAAGAGAAAGAGACGCTGAGCTCAAGGTACAGAGCACTGGACAAAGAAGTGAAGAAGAGTGCTAGGAAGGACAAAAGGCGATTCTACGACAATCTGGCCACTGAATCTCAGGAAGCATCAGGCGAAAGGGACTTGAGGACACTATATCAGATAACGAAGTCTCTATCCGGGAAGAGATCAACACAAGCGAAACCTATAAAAGACAGCCAAGGGAACCAGCCGATCACCAAGGAAGAAAGACAGACTAAACAATGGGCAGATCACTTCAAAGGACTCTTGAACCGACCATCACCTGCAACCCGTCCAGAAATACCAACAACAGAGCGCACACAACTGCAAGTTGACACCAATCCTCCAACGACAGCTGAAGTCTTGAATGCAATCAAACTTCTGAAAGCTGGAAAAGCAGCTGGACCAGATGGAATACCCCTTGAAGCACTGAAAGCAGACCCAGAGACGACAGCAGACATGCTGACTCCATTATTGCAAATGGTCTGGAGGGAGGAACAGGTGCCTACTGACTGGAGGAAGGGTTAATTCGTGAAACTACCAGAGAAGGGCGACTTACGCCTCACTCTGCAAGAACTGGCGAGGAATCATGCTCCTGTCGATGCCAAGTAAAATCCTGAGTCGCATCATCCTGGAGAGAATAAAGGACGCACTGGAGACAGAACTCCGACCAGAACACCTTGGCTGTATTCAGGAAAGGCAAATCATGTTCTGACCAAATTGCAACTCTACGCATCATCATCATCGAACAAAGCATGGAATGGCAATCAAACCTCTGCCTGAAACTTAGAGACTTTGAAAAGGCCTTTGACAGACAGCGATGATCGCGAAGTAATTTGGAAACTAATCGAGGACTACGGCGTACAATTCCCCAAATATTCATCAACCTTATTCAACAGCTGTATGACAATGGCATATGTCAAGTGATCCACAACGGAAAACTCAGCGAGGCGTTTGGAGTAAACACAGGAGTCAGACAAGGGTGCTAATTATCACCCACGATGATATTCCTAATTTAGGTGAACTGACTGGATTATGCGTCAGACAGTGGGAAACGAGAAGACAGGAATATCCTGGACCGACGCGAAGAACCTAGAAGACCTGGATTTCGCGCGTGGATGATTTATATTTGCTGTCACACAAAATCGAAGACTTACAAGCGAAAATCGACAAACTGGTCGAAGAAGCAGCCGGCGAAGACAGGACTCCAAGTGAACAAAGACAAGACGGAGGTGATGAAAATAACCAACCAACAACAACAGCAGCAGAAACATCCAGCACCAATCACCATCAACGGAAGGGATTTGAAAGAGTTTACTTCATTCACTAATCCAGCTAGGGAGCATTGTCTCAACTACAGGAGGAACGTAAGAGGATGTCAAATCGAGTGAGAATCAGAAAGGCGAGAAACACATTCATCAACCTGAAATCAATCTGGAAGTCTTCGTCACTCAGCATCAACAACAAAATTCGGTCGGATTTTCAATACAAACGTCTAGTCGGTCAGTTCTTCTATACGGATGAGAAACTTGGCGGGCGGGTCACAAGGAATATTTCCAACAGCCTGTTAAAGACCTTTATCAACCAACAACTGTCTTCGCTCTATACTGAAGATCAGATGGCCGGGCCGGAAAGAATCACCAACAACAAGAAAGTATGGGAACAAACAAAAACAAGAACCAATCGCCCAACAAATATGCAGGAGAAAGTGGAGATGGATCAGTCACTCGCTGAGGAGACCGCTGGGTGACATCGCACGTCACGGAGATTGTGTGAAGAGGAGTTGAAAGAGTATGGACTAACATGGATGCAGGTGAAAAGTACAGCAAAAGGAAGACAGAGGTGGCAAACGGAGATGTGCAATTGAAGCCCTATGTTCCACTAGGATCCCAAGGGAGCAATAAATAATAATAAAATCCACGGTTTGTTAAATGGTTTGAAGTGACGCTGAGTCGTTTTGTAATAAATGATGAAATCAAGTCGATTTATTTGTTGAGGTATTGCACTGCTGTTGTTTCAAGAGCTATACCTTGCTGTGAGTTTATGTTTGTAAAAACGAAGAATACTCTGAGGTTACGAGAATATTGTGACAAAAGTTTATGAATACGTTCATGATATCCAGTAGCGTTTTTGAAACCGTGGAGGGTAGTGTGGTGGAGTTGGGTGATAACTCAGAGGAATTTGCAGAGTTTAATGGGGTATGGAAATACCCTAGTTTCTCTGAATTGCATAGACGAATTGAATTCAAGTTCTGTGCTTGAGACTATTGCTAAGAGTTAACGGGTTCGTTTACCAAGAATGTTTATAAAGGTCAGTTCTAGTCTTCAGGAGGGTTCAATGCTGTTAGGTGCCCGTGTTCGATGCTTTTGTGACACCGGTAAAAGACAGCATGAATCAAGCGCCGAGAGAGTTCGCCAGCATTTTGCATCCAACAGGGGAACCTAGGAAATCAGTCAGTATAAAGAAGTCATTTGTAGTGAAGGTACAAGGCACGACGAGAAAGGATGAGTGTATCATTTGCCATTTCACGCACCAACTCAGAGATTTTAATCGTTTCATTACATGGTCTTCTGCCAAAGGTTGAAAATGGCTAAGGACGAGAGGTCATGCTTTTGCCGTTTAAAGGTGGGACACACAAAGTTGAACTGTAGGCAACAGACAAAGCAGGTAGCGGTTCAACAGATCTGCATCCGATCTTGAGGATGGTAAATGAACCGGCGAATTCGGTTAATTGTAACACTACCTGTTGACCCCACGACTGTCTATGAGTTTATTTCAGGGTATCATCAGTTGAAGTGAGACGGCCAAAATCTTCGGTGGATACTTATGCACTGTTGGATAACGGATCAGATATCACATTGTTGGATGCTCAGCTAGCCGACGAATTAGGTATCAAGTGTGTTAAATAAACCTTAGTAATAAATACCTTAAATTATCTGACGTGCGAATGAGTCTCTATTTGGTCACACTCCTTGGTAATGGGGGCATCCATTACGGTTGCAACTGCGAGTATTACACCAGCCTGAAACTTGGTGAAGCTAAAGTGCCCAATCGTGAAGTAGTTAATAATTAACGACAGCTTTCCGATATAGTGTTCCCTATTTCGCAAGATAACCAAGTGAATTTACTTAATGAATGCAATGTACTGTCTGCACATAAGGTACTAGAGCAAACGTTTGGAGATAAAGGGGTTTTAAATGCTACTAAAACTCTGACTGGATGGACTATAAGGGGACTTGTACCGAACGTCCGAGTATCGTCCCTGGTTACTGTTATTGATGTGAGTAAAGAGTTGGCTATGTAGAGAGTCCTGAGTTTAATAAAGAAATTCCTAGTAAATTCAGATCTGCGGACCAAGTATAAGGAAGTCATTAACAAGCACATTACAGAGATTTACGTGGAAAGGCCTGTTAATCAGAATGAACCAGGGAAGTGGTGTCTACCTCATCACACGGTCTTTAATCCCAAGAAAACCAGAAAACTTCGTGTAGTCTTTGATTGCTCAGAGAAACACGAAAGTGTCTCGTTGAATGAAACTTTGTTTAGTGGCTCGAAATGCGTGAGATCACTAGTAGAATTGTTGCTAAGATTTAGAATGTCTCCGGTTGCCATTGCAGCAAACACAGAACGCACTTTAGTTTTGCAATGGGATATCAACTCCGATATTTTTGAATTGAGCGTGAGAAACATTGATTAGCCGGTCACCAGAAGAGGTATATTAACCGTATTATCCTCAGTTTTTGATCCAATTTGTCTAGTAGCACCCTATTTGCTTCCTTCAAGAAAACCTTTTCAGGAGACATGTAAACGGGAGATACGGTGGGATGATCCGTCGAGTCAAAGTATTGCTGAAAATTGGGAGAAGTGTGCAACCGACCTACGATCATTAGGACAGTACTCCATCGCACGTCCTTGAGGCAATCGAGGAATTATATGACTTTTGTTTTTCAAGTGTTCATTGATGCCACCGAATTTTGTTACGGAGCTGCTGTGTACGTTTGAACTGACTTCAGAGATAATAAAGATGTTGGCTTTGTGACTGGGAAGTCCAGAGTGGCGCCGATGAAAGTTGTTTCAATTTCGAGGTTGGAGTCAACGGCAGCTTTGTTAGCAGTTCAACTGTTTACGACGATAGTGAGTACGGAATCTAACAGTCACACCTGTCAAGTGACGTTCTGGACAGAGTTCATGAAGGTTATATATTACATACGCAACTTTTCAGCCAGATGTGATCGTTTTATGGCTAATCGAGTCTCCCGTATTCGTGGAGCTACGAACGTCGAAGAGTGAAAGTATGTGCCATCAAAAGAAAATGTTTCCAATATAGCTTCAAGAGATGCTGCTGATATAAATGTTTAATAAATATAAGTGGTGGAGTGGTCTTCAGTTCTTGAGACAAGCAGACTGCGTATGGCCGAGTAAGGAGGAAGAACCGTCAATATGTGAGTAGGCCATAGAGTTAAATGTAAATGCCAAGGTGACGTATACACAGATGAGATAATCCGGCTTACACACACTCTTTAAATATTATTTCTCTTAGCGTAAGCTGCAGAGTGATTAACCCAGTATATTGCATATTTGAATGTCATGTAACTATGACGAAGTGATAACCAGACTATGGGACTAATTACTGTTGAATATATTAACAATGTTGATCAAGTCATTGTGAAGGCTAATCAGTGGGAAGCATGGGGAGAAATGACTCCATGAACTTCAAAGTACAAATGGACAAGTTAAATCCGATAAGCTAAGATGAAGTCGCTAGAGTCGGAGGGCGCCTACAAATGTTAGAGGCGCAATATGAAACCTTCCACATAGCCTTATTCCTCAACGACCACCCAGTAGCTACACTTACAGCAAGACATCACCACGAACTCGAGTATCATTTGGGCACATATTAAGTATTGTCAAGCGTCCAACGAAAGTATTGTATAATAAAAAGAGGTGCTGCAATGTGGGAGGTAATTATTAATTGCATGGTCTGTAAACGAACGTTGAACGAACGACAGTGATGGTGTCTTTTGTGGTTGTGTCCTTCTGTTACTGAGTGTTGAACTTGCATTGTGGCCTATCCCCAGTTATCCCCGAGGCTTTTAGTTTCACCTTGAAAGTCCCTGGTACTAGATAGTGGTCTGAACCCACATCTGCTCCTCTCCTTGACCTTGTGTCCAGTAGGCTCCGTCTCCACTTTCTTGAAATTGAGATGAAGTCTATTTGGTTCTTGGTGTTTTCATCTGATGAAATCCATGTCGTCTTGTGTATATCCTTGTGTTTGAACACACTGCCGCCACTCACCAAATCATTGAAGGCGCAGAAGTCTGAGAAGAGTTCACCATTGTCGTTCATTTCGCTGAGGGCCTCTCAACCCATGGTGAGTTCTCTTCCTGTATTGTCTCCTCCCAGCTTCTCATTCATGTCGCCCATCAGAATTTTTATATCGCAATTTGAGACGTTGTCGATTATTGCTTGTAGTTGTCTGTAGAACGCCTCCTTCTTCTCTTGTTCTGAGACGTTTGTAGGCGCATAGCGTTGAATGACTGTAACTTTCCTTCCTTTTGAGTTGAACCTGGCTGTCATTATCCTGGAGGAGATTGGTTCCCACAGCATGACAGCTTTGGCTGCTGTTGGTGACATCATGATGGCCACTCCCTCGGTGTGCTCTTGGTTGTCCTCAGGGTGGACGAAATAGAATATTGTCTCTCCAGTTGTTGGTTGGCACCTTCCAGTTCCGTTCCATCAGCTTTCGGAGATTCCTGACACTTCTATTCTGTACCTTCTCATTTCAGCGGCTATCTGGGTAGCCTTTCCAGCTTTACACTTTGTACGAACATTCCAGGTACCCATCCTTACTTTTGCTTTCATCAAAAGAAGGCACATCGGCTGACTTGCTTCCCAAAGGCTTTCACCTGCCTGCGTCACTCCGCTTCTCCGATTCCAGCGAAAAGTAAGGTTATTGTTTAACGTTTTAGAATATTTAATATGTTTATATAACTATTTACCAAACTGTGGATAGTAGACTGAATTTCCGTCAAAATATCAACGCTCAAATTTCGGCCAATTTAGCACTCTACTATACCTAGACAGAGAAGCATGAGCATCAGTCTTATCGTGCCGAGCATAAAACACATCATCACAAACAGCAGACAACTAATCATTAATTAATTTTCTGTATGCTTCCAAGGTGCCAATAATTTAAAAATAATAATGTAATGTAAACTTATTCGTATTCTTTCGTCTTCCTCCAACTTGTAAACGATTGAAATATTCGCGCTTTCGAGTTGCCCGCCAATGTCTACCAGTTTCAATAAATAAATGTTTAATGTTTACGTTCATTTACACATGATTTGTATGCTGCATCGATAGCTCCACGTGAACTGATATGCAGCACTTGATATGACAGAAAGAATCTTGTTGAATTTCGCTAAAATACTGATGAACTTGGTGCACAAGGGAATTGTCAAGTTCACATGAATTATTTTTCCCAAACTTACACGCGTAATATTTATTCCTGAAATATGAATAAGGTATGTTTAACTCACTATTCAAATGAGATCACATTCACATATGAGTATCAGAGCTGCTCACTGATATGGCATATATACACACATACATATAGAAGCCTAGAAAATAATATCCCCTAACTCTTACTCACATACGTGGCTTCCGTTCAACGCAACAAAAGGCGGTAAAGTTGCAGTTCAACTATGACAGTTGCGGCTTTCACTGAGAGTGAAATGCACAAAATTCAAACACATCCTGAATAGATCCATATCATACTATTGTCAAACGTTCATGATAATCAACAATCACACCTGATAGATAATCGTTACAAGGGGTAATCTTGATTTGACGGTTGCGTTCAGGGAATATGATGTCTGACAATTACAGAGAATTACGATATGTCTAATTAAAATGATAACTACTGCGAGAATCGGTGAACTGTATCTATGTACATTTGGCCACCCATATACTCTCGAAGTGGATGTAACGTAGGAGTCATTGCATAGCAAGCCTCAAACAGCATTCTGTCATCAAGCATCAGGTGTTTGTGTTCGAAGTGTCACTTAGTCAGGTGAGAAAAAGCGAATAGATGATCACACTAATTTGATTGAGCTAAAACCTCACAAACACCTGTTTAATTCACACGATCACAAAATCTACATACTAGCATGTTGAATCGTGCAGATGACCTAAATACCGGAATCTTCGTGAATTCATGTATTCCGATCATCTATTATGAAACTCTCCAGCAAAACAAATTCCTTAAGTACTTTATCGACGCAATCAACACTGACTTTGTGTATGGTCAAAAACCTATACAGAAAACATGGACGTCAACAGTTGTCTTTCAATATACATTGGCGACGTCCTACGGTATCGGAAGAGTAATAAACGAGACGTATGCATCTGTGAGTGTTTGGAAAAATTTTACATCACACGGTGTATCTCCTCCTCTGGTAGACTATCACAAGTCGACATACAACACTCAAGATGACAGAAGAACTTGGACGATTACTGATAACCCAGCGTAACCACCAACTTGGATCACAACGAAACAGACATCATAAGATGATTCAATTTCAGAATACAGAATCACTGACATAATTATCGGAAATATGTTCTGATTGAGACGTCATCCATTCGTGAATAAATACTGAATCACTTTGTTGTAATTTGGTGAAATTTGTTCAGCTGTTCTTTTGCACAAGAAGCGTGATTTCCCGATTGCATAGAAGCTGAATAGCGTGATTCGAATGAAATCTGGTGAAACAGTCGCAAACTGTTCAGTTCTTGAGACATAGGTAGCTCTCAAAACAACAGTCCTCGTCATCACACACCTTGTCACACACACACACATACTTTGTCTGCCTACACGCATTCAGCACACAACACATATTCTGATTACCACTGGTGCATATGTCTCACCTATGCATTTGACGTCGCGATTATTTCAAGCTATTTTATGAATCATATTGTCTTTTTGATTAGAGTCAGTGGAGTGGTTCAGCCTGCACAGCTTGTTCCTGTGGGACATTCATTGAACGTAGATCCACTCTAATGCCAAATTAACCACTTCTTTATTAGAAATCCAACGTATGATATGACAAATGCCCACCACATAGTGTGAATCTGTTTCTTGTAAAAATACATGCGACATTTCATTCTCAATCACTGTGTCGATCGCAAAGTTTGTTTTGTGTGTGTGTGTGTGTGTGTGTTTGTAGGAGCTCTGAGAGAAAAGCATCTGTAAGTGCATGAGGACGACAATTTGTCTTGTGCGTGGGTGGTTGAGCGTGAACGCCTTTTTCATCAAATCATCGATCATATTGCATGAAATATTATACCCATAAATGCGTGATTCAGAAATGCACTCGATGCCTCAAATAATAAATTGCATGACGCAAATGGCATGACCGCATTACTTGTGATTTTTTCTATTTACAGCATATTCTTCGACTATATATAAGCATGCCCATCTCACTTGTTGACATCCATTCACATTGAAATCACTGATAGACAAGCGGACATAAGATATGATGCATTGTAGTCTGATCTTCCTGTTTGCAGTAATATGTGCAGTGTGCATGATGACAGGTAAGCCAATCAGCTAGTCAACCACACATCATCTCATTCGAATTCCAATGCATTCATTTGTATATTCTCCGGAATATCCTCAAGGAAATAGCCTCACCCATCATGATACACCCAGGCACTATATCACTTAACTGGTATTAGCTGCAGTAGCAGGAAAGCTGAATTCTCAACGCCCACATTACCATCAACATCATCACCAGAATCAGCACCAGAAGGATCTCACCATCGCTGTAAACATCACAGACTCCCTCATACACACGAATACACACACGCACAAACATATGATGACAGACATTCATTCATTCATCTATTTTTCTCGTCAATAATGCTCATTGTCTTGTCTCACTTCCACTTCATTTCAGGCGTTTATCAGTCACCAGTGTGTGGTCATCCGAATGAAATCTGTGTACAACGAGATGGATGCTGCCAGCCTCAACGATGTTCCGGATCGTTGTGTACACAAGAATCGAATAAGATACTTCCATTTAATATTGCAAGAAATGCGAGGCTTTTTGATGACAATACAATTGAAGGAACAGTTGACTGTGTTAACTGAATTTATTCAGACAGAGTGAGTGTAGTCTATTTTCGATCTGCATTGACACCATATAAATTTATTACAGAATTTCACAACATTCGAAGCTTCCAGTCAATTTCAATCACTCATCACCTCATTCCGCTCTCCATATTTCATATATCTATAGCATATCAATCAAATTTATTCGATAAATACATAATGTGCACCAAATTGCATCAGTTCTGTATTATCGCTTCACGTGTGTGCAGGTACATTCACCTGTTGAAACATGGTGTTTTCGTGATTTGACTGTTCAGTTGGCTCAGTAGTAAGGGCGTTTGTATTTTAGAAGCCGCTAGTATCTGCACTGAAATAGGAAGGTTTGGCTTGTGTGTTTTTCTTTTCAAGGATTGAAACATACAACATATGAATTGTATCATACTGCTGGATGTATGGCACTGGTATCAATACGCGTGTACACTGTCATTTACGGGAATCAGATGCATTGACGACCGCTAGAATTCCTGTGGTATTGCTAGAAACTGACAGGGAAATGAACTTCAGCATGGCTAAATGATAGTCGCAAACGATGATAAAGTATGTGAATTAATGAATGCTCTGTTAGCATGTATTATATTGAAATGCACATCACTCAGTGGAACAGGCAGGAACGAAACAACCACATTCATCGATGTCTACCAACTTAAACTTTGCCATTCACTGGTTCTCGATTATATTCCGCGTCCTATTCTCAGAAAATCCGAGCGTCTTTGAATCCTTATTATTCAAATGTTCGCCTGATATTTAGATTAATTTGTTCTTGAGTAACTGACGTATTCATGCAGTGATGAAATAATATTAGATCGCGGGAATTACTTTCAGATTCACGGGTCTTCAATAAATCATCACCAACGACTGGAATTCGATTACCTTCTTATGTACACCGAGATTTAGACTGCTTAAAAGAAATGCATGGCTTACATCAAACTCACTCCTGCTGGGTTAGGGTTTAGTTGAAAACACATAATTAGTTTTAATACAAGTAACCTAGAAAGTGTTAAACACACAAAAGCATCCAATCACGTCCAAGGTCACCAGGAGAGATGATTCATAAACTGATGAGGAAATCTAAAACCTCCTTTCATTATATCGAAGTATGCGCTTAAGATGTCGAATAGTACGGCGATGAAAGCTTTGCAGTTTAATTATCCAACGCAGAGAACACAACCACATCGAGAAGTACATATTTATTCGACTAACCATCATCTCTTTTCCACTGTTTACATTAGAAGAGGAGAATACATCTACACTACAACACTTCAAATTCGAAGATATAGTGTACACTGCGATTAACGAATTTATTATGCGGAGGATGTAGGAGAATCAACAGGCGGAGGGCAGTCACATGATATTGTGGATTTCAAGATATCTAGTGGCATTCGAAAGCACTCTAATAATCACTTCTGTGCACATTTGGTCAGCCATTTAATTTCGGTGTGCATGCATGTAACCACACGTAGGCCTGTGTGTAATTTGTCATTTAGACGCAGTTTCACTGAGATATCCGATATTGTAATCACTGGCTGGATTTTCATACTCGTATCGATGAAAATGAACACTTTACAAGCATATAAACAAGGTAAGTTCCATTCATCTTCTAGGTGACACCTTTTTGAAACTCATCTGTGTCAAATTGTAAACACACACGCTTCTGTCACATTTCTCGCCGTGTTCCCTTATCCACATGAAGCAACCCCTTTGAACTATTTCCAGGGAACTGCAGAAAATTTGAAACAATTTAAGTGTTTATCCTGAGTGAATTTATGGGACCATCTGTCCGACCATTTTGGGAAAATTATCGGCAAGACAGATATAGTGATTTTAGTTATCAGAGTGTTATTTGCTATTGACATTTTTCTTGTTAACATTTACAAAGAGAAAGCAAGATGAAATAGCGGGAGAGAGTTTGAGGTAAGCCATGCATTTCTTTTGAGCAGTCTAAATCTCGGTGTACATAAGAAAGTAATCGAATTCCAGTCGTTGGTGATGATTTATTGAAGACCCGTGAATCTGAAAGTAATTCCGCGATCTAATATTATTTCATCACTGCATGAATACGTCAGTTACTCAAGAACAAATTAATCTAAATATCAGGCGAACATTTGAATAATAAGGATTCAAAGACGCTCGGATTTTCTGAGAATAGGACGCGGAATATAATCGAGAACCAGTGAATGGCAAAGTTTAAGTTGGTAGACATCGATGAATGTGGTTGTTTCGTTCCTGCCTGTTCCACTGAGTGATGTGCATTTCAATATAATACATGCTAACAGAGCATTCATTAATTCACATACTTTATCATCGTTTGCGACTATCATTTAGCCATGCTGAAGTTCATTTCCCTGTCAGTTTCTAGCAATACCACAGGAATTCTAGCGGTCGTCAATGCATCTGATTCCCGTAAATGACAGTGTACACGCGTATTGATACCAGTGCCATACATCCAGCAGTATGATACAATTCATATGTTGTATGTTTCAATCCTTGAAAAGAAAAACACATAAGCCAAACCTTCCTATTTCAGTGCAGATACTAGCGGCTTCTAAAATACAAACGCCCTTACTACTGAGCCAACTGAACAGTCAAATCACGAAAACACCATGTTTCAACAGGTGAATGTACCTGCACACACGTGAAGCGATAATACAGAACTGATGCAATTTGGTGCACATTATGTATTTATCGAATAAATTTGATAAATTTGCCGATGTGCACGATTCAACATGCTAGTATGTAGATTTTGTGATCGTGTGAATTAAACAGGTGTTTGTGAGGTTTTAGCTCAATCAAATTAGTGTGATCATCTATTCGCTTTTTCTCACCTGACTAAGTGACACTTCGAACACAAACACCTGATGCTTGATGACAGAATGCTGTTTGAGGCTTGCTATGCAATGACTCCTACGTTACATCCACTTCGAGAGTATATGGGTGGCCAAATGTACATAGATACAGTTCACCGATTCTCGCAGTAGTTATCATTTTAATTAGACATATCGTAATTCTCTGTAATTGTCAGACATCATATTCCCTGAACGCAACCGTCAAATCAAGATTACCCCTTGTAACGATTATCTATCAGGTGTGATTGTTGATTATCATGAACGTTTGACAATAGTATGATATGGATCTATTCAGGATGTGTTTGAATTTTGTGCATTTCACTCTCAGTGAAAGCCGCAACTGTCATAGTTGAACTGCAACTTTACCGCCTTTTGTTGCGTTGAACGGAAGCCACGTATGTGAGTAAGAGTTAGGGGATATTATTTTCTAGGCTTCTATATGTATGTGTGTATATATGCCATATCAGTGAGCAGCTCTGATACTCATATGTGAATGTGATCTCATTTGAATAGTGAGTTAAACATACCTTATTCATATTTCAGGAATAAATATTACGCGTGTAAGTTTGGGAAAAATAATTCATGTGAACTTGACAATTCCCTTGTGCACCAAGTTCATCAGTATTTTAGCGAAATTCAACAAGATTCTTTCTGTCATATCAAGTGCTGCATATCAGTTCACGTGGAGCTATCGATGCAGCATACAAATCATGTGTAAATGAACGTAAACATTAAACATTTATTTATTGAAACTGGTAGACATTGGCGGGCAACTCGAAAGCGCGAATATTTCAATCGTTTACAAGTTGGAGGAAGACGAAAGAATACGAATAAGTTTACATTACATTATTATTTTTAAATTATTGGCACCTTGGAAGCATACAGAAAATTAATTAATGATTAGTTGTCTGCTGTTTGTGATGATGTGTTTTATGCTCGGCACGATAAGACTGATGCTCATGCTTCTCTGTCTAGGTATAGTAGAGTGCTAAATTGGCCGAAATTTGAGCGTTGATATTTTGACGGAAATTCAGTCTACTATCCACAGTTTGGTAAATAGTTATATAAACATATTAAATATTCTAAAACGTTAAACAATAACCTTACTTTTCGCTGGAATCGGAGAAGCGGAGTGACGCAGGCAGGTGAAAGCCTTTGGGAAGCAAGTCAGCCGATGTGCCTTCTTTTGATGAAAGCAAAAGTAAGGATGGGTACCTGGAATGTTCGTACAAAGTGTAAAGCTGGAAAGGCTACCCAGATAGCCGCTGAAATGAGAAGGTACAGAATAGAAGTGTCAGGAATCTCCGAAAGCTGATGGAACGGAACTGGAAGGTGCCAACCAACAACTGGAGAGACAATATTCTATTTCGTCCACCCTGAGGACAACCAAGAGCACACCGAGGGAGTGGCCATCATGATGTCACCAACAGCAGCCAAAGCTGTCATGCTGTGGGAACCAATCTCCTCCAGGATAATGACAGCCAGGTTCAACTCAAAAGGAAGGAAAGTTACAGTCATTCAACGCTATGCGCCTACAAACGTCTCAGAACAAGAGAAGAAGGAGGCGTTCTACAGACAACTACAAGCAATAATCGACAACGTCTCAAATTGCGATATAAAAATTCTGATGGGCGACATGAATGAGAAGCTGGGAGGAGACAATACAGGAAGAGAACTCACCATGGGTTGAGAGGCCCTCAGCGAAATGAACGACAATGGTGAACTCTTCTCAGACTTCTGCGCCTTCAATGATTTGGTGAGTGGCGGCAGTGTGTTCAAACACAAGGATATACACAAGACGACATGGATTTCATCAGATGAAAACACCAAGAACCAAATAGACTTCATCTCAATTTCAAGAAAGTGGAGACGGAGCCTACTGGACACAAGGTCAAGGAGAGGAGCAGATGTGGGTTCAGACCACTATCTAGTACCAGGGACTTTCAAGGTGAAACTAAAAGCCTCGGGGATAACTGGGGATAGGCCACAATGCAAGAAACAATGTGTGACATCACTGAAGAATCATGCGTGGAAGAACATTGGAAGTCTCTGAAGGCGATTCTCAACGAAACGTATTCAACGGTTCTAGAAAGAAAGAGGAGACATGACAAGGAATGGCTCTCAACGGACACTTGGAAGCTAATAGAGGAGAGGAGAATAGTGAAAAGAAAACGGAGAGAGAAAGAGACGCTGAGCTGAAGGTACAGAGCATTGGACAAAGAAATGAATACGAGTGCTAGGAAGGAAAAAAGACAATTTTTAGACAATCTGTCCACTCAATCTCAGAAGGCATCGGGCGAAAGGGAAGTGAGGACACTATATAAGATAACGAAGTCTCTATCCGGGAAGAGATCAACACAAGTGAAACCGATATTTCATGAGACTTCACGAGACTTTCCATTTCATTTCGGATTTTATCACAAGTAATGGAATACAATACAAATTACTTTCGTCAAAGATATTATCTAAACATGCACAAGAAATATAAGATTCAACTTGCAACTGAAAGCACTAAACACTTTGGTGATATTGCAATGCTTAACCCTATGTGATCCCTAACAGCGGATGTTTTACTTCAAAACTAGAGTAAGAATGGAGGTTATACTAGGAACCTTTACGCCATATAAACATTATGAGAATGCTTGGTTTGATCATTAGTGACAGTAATGAGTCGATTGACACCTTAATTACATTATTTAATAATACAAATGCAAATATTTGAGTGACCTCAGAATTCGAATAGGAATAACAATCTGGGTGCTCTGAGTATTTCAGTAACTAACGGTGACTATGAAATTGTTAAGCAATCTATTGATCGCAAGCAGACGTAAGGTGAACAATATTATCATTTAAGCAGATCTGTCTGTATCCGAACAAAAGCTTCTCTAGTGAAATGTCTGTGTGTTTCAAGATCGTGTAACATGTTAACGAGCGCATCACTTTTCTTTTTATCTCTGACATTTTCAGTGTATCTTAACTCTACCTTAAACTGTATCTACAAGTTCATCTGTAGATACGGTGAGTCGCATATGGGTACAGTCAGTTGAAGGTTGCAGAAGGAAGATGCTCGCAAATTGGGTTCAAAAGCCACATAAAAAACTCAAGTGTGCTTAATCTGAATAGAAATCCTCCACTCCATAATAATATGCAAAACATTTCTTAATGTCTGGTCACAAAATCAATACTAGACATAATTACTTCTCAGCAATTTCATGTAAATCTTATTCGCGGTGATCAAAAACGATGTGAGTACTCTGAGTACAAATCATATGCATTCCAAACTATATGTAAAGGAAACAATAGACGTCAACCCGCTAAAATGCCATTGATTATTAGTATGAATCTTCGGTGGATGGTGATCAGCAGTGAAATCAACTAGGATGAGCATTTCGTCCTATTTGGGCTCGTCAGTTGGATATCTTTGTATTTTCAATAAAGTGGTAGTGTTTTCACAGGGGGTTTGTACCTAGTGCCAACAGTTTCAAACATCAAAGAGTTATTCTCTTGACTGCTTCGGCCATGATAGGTATCTCTTTTGTGTAACAGGTATCTGCGTTTTTCAGTGCAATGAGAACTTTCCTGTTCACTGAGTCGACCGGATTGCTGGACCTATATTGATATGTCTGCTCCTCATGAAAGTGCTCCGTTGATGCCGAAGGATTTAACCTGAAGTAATTTGGTGGCTGGTAAGTCTCAGCGGAATCCATCAAATAACTTAAGGTTAAATACTGAGACATCGTGGAGGCATCCTCACGAAGAGGTGACATATCAGCTGGGTCAAATCAGTCATCAGGAAAATTAAAATTGAGAAAAATCAATAATAATATGTTTGGTAACTGAGTACTTTTTCACGCATTCTGCTGCATTGATTTGAACCATTCCAGGTTTTATAGCGATTGTTGGGGGGAAACCATGAAATGATATAGTCTAGCTATGTTTGTCACCTTAATGCCTAAATTATTGAACATTGCGTAACAGAGAAAATAATTGTGCACACAGTGACTAATGTTTTATCAGTTTAAGTTATATGAAATGATGAGAAAAAATTACACCGAAAAGTGTGTACACAGTAACAAAGTAAACATAAAAAACAGGATATATTGTGGAAAAATGATGAAAGAGTTTCTTCGAGATCAAACTGTCTTGAATCATTCAAGTAGTCTTAGTGACTGAAGTTATTAAACAATTTCAAAAGAAATATATTTATCCATAACGTGGCATTGGAACTGCTCGATTGGTCAGTAATGATTTACTGTCATGACTTGACTTGTCTGGATGCATATCCGACTCAACATTTTCAGCGAATTCGTCTGATGTAGTTTCCACATCCAAGGTTCCAATATTATCTATATAACAAAAAAAGTAATTTAACAGAATAATTGAAGGAAACAATCGTGGTTTCAAAAAATGCCTCTTCAGACATTACAACTGTAATACAATTAATTTAACTCTGCATTACTATAGAGCCAGTTAAGGTTAATTAATTTTATGTCAGAAAGTGTAATATAGAACACATGTACAAAGAATTACACAGAAAACTAAAACACCTAACGAAATCTTGTGATGACTCTATCAACTCTGATATCCAATTCCTAGAGAAAATCATAGGCATCCAAAAAGATGAACAAGAAATAATGGTATCCTTCGACGTCACAGTATTATATACCTCAGTCGGACAAAAGCTAGCAATAGAAACCATAAATCAATTACTTAGCAACGACGAACACCTCCCACAACAATTGCATCGCTGTTGTTTCAAGAGCTGTACCTTGCTGTGAGTTTATGTTTGTAAAACGAAGAACACTCTGAGGTTACGAGAATATTGTGACAAAAGTTTATGAATACGTTTATGATATCCAGTAGCGTTTTTGAAACCGTGGAGGGTAGTGTGGTGGAGTTGGGTGATAACTCAGAGGAATTTTCAGAGTTTAATGGGTATGGAAATACCCTAGTTTCTCTGAATTGCATAGACGAATTGAATTCAAGTTCTGTGCTTGAGACTATTGCTAAGAGTTAACGGTTCGTTTACCAAGAATGTTTATAAAGGTCAGTTCTAGTCTTCAGGAGGGTTCAATGCTGTTAGGTGCCCGTGTTCGATGCTTTTGTGACACCGGTAAAAGACAGCATGAATCAAGCGCCGAGAGAGTTCGCCAGCATTTTGCATCCAACAGGGGAACCTAGGAAATCAGTCAGTATAAAGAAGTCATTTGTAGTGAAGGTACAAGGCACGACGAGAAAGGATGAGTGTATCATTTGCCATTTCACGCACCAACTCAGAGATTTTATTCGTTTCATTACATGGTCTTCTGCCAAAGGTTGAAAATGGCTAAGGACGAGAGGTCATGCTTTTGCTGTTTAAAGGTGGGACACACAAAGTTGAACTGTAGGCAACAGACAAAGCAGGTAGCGGTTCAACAGATCTGCATCCGATCTTGAGGATGGTAAATGAACCGGCGAATTCGGTTAATTGTAACACTACCTGTTGACCCCACGACTGTCTATGAGTTTATTTCAGGGTATCATCAGTTGAAGTGAGACGGCCGAAATCTTCGGTGGATACTTATGCACTGTTGGATAACGGATCAGATATCACATTGTTGGATGCTCAGCTAGCCGACGAATTACGTATCAAGTGTGTTAAATAAACCTTAGTAATAAATACCTTCAATTCATCTGACGTGCGAATGAGTCTCTATTTGGTCACACTCCTTGGTAATGGGGGCATCCATTACGGTTGCAACTGCGAGTATTACACCAGCCTGAAACTTGGTGAAGCTAAAGTGCCCAATCGTGAAGTAGTTAATAATTAACGACAGCTTTCCGATATAGTGTTCCCTATTTCGCAAGATAACCAAGTGAATTTACTTAATGAATGCAATGTACTGTCTGCACATAAGGTACTAGAGCAAACGTTTGGAGATAAAGGGGTTTTAAATGCTACTAAAACTCTGACTGGATGGACTATAAGGGGACTTGTACCGAACGTCCGAGTATCGTCCCTGGTTACTGTTTTTGATGTGAGTAAAGAGTTGGCTATGTAGAGAGTCCTGAGTTTAATAAAGAAATTCCTAGTAAATTCAGATCTGCGGACCAAGTATAAGGAAGTCATTAACAAGCACATTACAGAGATTTACGTGGAAAGGCCTGTTAATCAGAATGAACCAGGGAAGTGGTGTCTACCTCATCACACGGTCTTTAATCCCAAGAAAACCAGAAAACTTCGTGTAGTCTTTGATTGCTCAGAGAAACACGAAAGTGTCTCGTTGAATGAAACTTTGTTTAGTGGCTCGAAATGCGTGAGATCACTGGTAGAATTGTTGCTAAGATTTAGAATGTCTCCGGTTGCCATTGCAGCAAACACAGAACGCACTTTAGTTTTGCAATGGGATATCAACTCCGATATTTTTGAATTGAGCGTGAGAAACATTGATTAGCCGGTCACCAGAAGAGGTATATTAACCGTATTATCCTCAGTTTTTGATCCAATTTGTCTAGTAGCACCCTATTTGCTTCCTTCAAGAAAACCTTTTCAGGAGACATGTAAACGGGAGATACGGTGGGATGATCCGTCGAGTCAAAGTATTGCTGAAAATTGGGAGAAGTGTGCAACCGACCTACGATCATTAGGACAGTACTCCATCGCACGTCCTTGAGGCAATCGAGGAATTATATGACTTTTGTTTTTCAAGTGTTCATTGATGCCACCGAATTTTGTTACGGAGCTGCTGTGTACGTTTGAACTGACTTCAGAGAAATAAAGATGTTGGCTTTGTGACTGGGAAGTCCAGAGTGGCGCCGATGAAAGTTGTTTCAATTTCGAGGTTGGAGTCAACGGCAGCTTTGTTAGCAGTTCAACTGTTTACGACGATAGTGAGTACGGAATCTAACAGTCACACCTGTCAAGTGACGTTCTGGACAGAGTTCATGAAGGTTATATATTACATACGCAACTTTTCAGCCAGATGTGATCGTTTTATGGCTAATCGAGTCTCTCTTATTCGTGGAGCTACGAACGTCGAAGAGTGAAAGTATGTGCCATCAAAAGAAAATGTTGCCAATATAGCTTCAAGAGATGCTGCTGATATAAATGTTTAATAAATATAAGTGGTGGAGTGGTCTTCAGTTCTTGAGACAAGCAGACTGCGTATGGCCGAGTAAGGAGGAAGAACCGTCAATATGTGAGTAGGCCATAGAGTTAAATGTAAATGCCAAGGTGACGTATACACAGATGAGATAATCCGGCTTACACCCACTCTTTAAATATTATTTCTCTTAGCGTAAGCTGCAGAGTGATTAACCCAGTATGTTGCATATTTGAATGTCATGTAACTATGACGAAGTGATAACCAGACTATGGGACTAATTACTGTTGAATATATTAACAATGTTGATCAAGTCATTGTGAAGGCTAATCAGTGGGAAGCATGGGGAGAAATGACTCCATGAACTTCAAAGTACAAATGGACAAGTTAAATCCGATAAGCTAAGATGAAGTCGCTAGAGTCGGAGGGCGCCTACAAATGTTAGAGGCGCAATATGAAACCTTCCACATAGCCTTATTCCTCAACGACCACCCAGTAGCTACACTTACAGCAAGACATCACCACGAACTCGAGTATCATTTGGGCACACATTAAGTATTGTCAAGCGTCCAACGAAAGTATTGTATAATAAAAGGAGGTGCTGCAATGTGGGAGATAATTAATAATTGCATTGTCTGTAAACGCTGGAACGCTAGTATTGTCCAGCAAATGATGAACTCACTTACAGAGTGGCAGGCGCCAGAGGGTAATTATCCGTTTGTGTGTGTAGAGTTGGTGAGGAGAAGTAGAAATTCGTGTAAGAGGTATGACTACTTGTATAAAACTTTTGAAATTGATGGCTGTGCACATAGAGATTGTCCATACGCTAACTACTGATTCGTTTATTCGGGCGCTGCTAAGGTTCATAAGCCGCCGAGGTATTCCAAATAATGATGTTCAGTGATAGAGGAACTAACTTCATCGTATGTCCCACAGATCACGTAGGACGTACTAACGATCTCCACATGAGAGTTCATGAAGAGATATTGAAAAGGAACATGGAGTGGCACTTCAATCTACCACAAGCCAGTTACAGAGGAGGACTTTGAGAGAGACTTGTGGGAATTGTTAGGCGTGTTTTAAGTTCTATCGTTAAAATCCAAGGCTTGAATAATGAGACCTTAGATACATTTTTTATGTGAATCCGAGAGAATTTTGAACGACCGACCACTTTCACAGGTGAGAGTTGATGTGGAGTATTTCGAGGTGTTAACACCGAATAAACTACCATTATTGCGAAGTAATCCCGGTTTAAGAGAAGAGTGCACAAAGCCAAGATCCATGATCAGAAGATGGAGACAAGCCAAACATCTGAAGGATATATTTTCGAAGGGATGGCTCAAAGAGAATATACTAGCACTGCAGTCAAGGGACAAATGGAGTAAGACATGTCAAAACTTGCAAGTTGATGATTTAGTCTTAGTTGTGGATAAGACGTCTAAAGGTGAATGGCCTCTAGGAGTAAAAGAAAGAGTGAAATGCAGTATTGAGAAGTTTGGTGAGGACAGTGGAAATGAAGACTACATATGGCACGCTGACGCGAGATATTCGAAGGTTATGCCTGCCTGAAGGGATGGAGGACAGATCAGAGACTGTGGAGTCAGTCTGAGAAGGTTTGTAGGCGCACTGCTGTAAGTCCTAAAATTCTTCAAGTGTATTGCAACGAAGTGCATCCATCGTGGATGGTATGTTGTTTTGTACATATGTTCTTGTTGTATGTATTGATTTGGTATCATCTCTTACCCTTCTTTAGGTTAATTGTATTTGCATATTGATCTTTTTACTTGGGTCGTCAACCTGAGAGGGAATGTAGGCGTACTCTTTTAAGTCCAGCACTTCGTCAATAGTATCTCCACTTTGCTCGTTTAACTGCTGTCCTCTTCAGATGTGCTCACTCTTGTTCACATTATGTCATCTTCTCCCCACAAGATCTCCATTCAATCACCCTCGAACGATGCACTCGTCGTTCTTTATTCAACCTACACTCGAGCGATGGCCTGGATTGAGCGAGGTGTCATTTATTGATCTTCTCATTAAGTGTCCTGTCCATATCCATTTTCTCCAGCGCCTTTGTTGAGAGATAGACTTGTAGTTAGGTTCTTCAGAAAAGTGGGACAGTCACTGAATTCGGATTAGTTCAGTGATTTTTGTTACTTGTATAAATTGGCTTGTGGTTGGATTACGTAATGGTGGTCATATCAGTTCTTAACGAGTAAAGCGATGAATATGAGTAATTTAATAATCAGTATTATTATTACTTTTATACACACTATCATTTCCTGTTCAGCTGTCAAAATGAAATGTCAATCCAAGAGAATTTATTTGATTTGACACAAAGTATATTTTCGATTCCATGATCCTAGTAATCGTCGTTGAGATTTCGCCTATATTATGGTGAATGTCACCAGTAGGTATAATCCATACTAGCTGACAATTAACGTGCAAATGATATTAGGCAATTATTTTTCAATCTGAAATCACTCAACACTTCAAAATCGGAGATATACTAGGAAACATGATATACGAATTCCTTGTTCAAATGATTTGGATGTTTCAAGAGCCCATCGGCCCTCACATGATACTGTCTATTGAAATAACTATGCAGGTTTAGAAAACAGTAGGACAGGTATCGGATTGTGCTAATTTCAACGAACAATAATGTTCCTGTATATCTGTATCAAGTGCTTCGTCATCTTTATCATGAACAGATAGGAGGGCGTATCAAGTTTAGGGACTACTGATTTAATGTTATCGTTAATGAAGCTCTATGTCGTCGGAATGAGAGTACGCGAGCTGAAAGTCAAGACTTTATCTTATCACTCACTGAACCTCTTCTCGTGCAATGTGCTTTTCTGTGTATTGCGCCCACTCTTTCTCTTCATCTTTTACCACCTCTCTTCACTGGACCTCTCAGTGGAAGATTTCATCATACTGCATAGAACATGGTATTCTGTGAAGAGGTGAGGTCAGTGCTGTGTATTAGAGTCGACTGACATTGCCGTTGGTCGGTATATTAGTTGTTGCGAGTAGTTACCTGAAGATGTCTAAATTATCTGTATGCGCAACTGCTTTCGCCTCGTATCTCTTTCGATAAATCCAATAGACATTTCATAGGAATTCATGCTCGTACAAACACATTTCGTAATTCTCTCTCATCATATTCACGATACATTCTGTGTGAAGAGGTAAATGTCACGTTGTATCTCATAAACATTCGAAATCAGTGACTGATCTGCAAAGTATGAGGAGAGATTGTGATTGCATTTTTTACTTATGAGAATGTCTACTTTTATTTTCTTATGTACCGGTGACTTTCCATTTGTAAACAGAAAGATTGAGCGAAGAAATATTTACTTTTCAATTAGATCCTCATCTCACCCTGGCTCTACTCTAATAGATATAGCATTTTAATTACAATACAACAGTTTGCCAATCAAGTGGCGATAAGTTTGTTAACAATAATTAAACAGTGTCAATGGGTTAATAGTTAACGAAGAAAATCAATACAGATTTAAAAAGTGGAAATGGATAGAATAAATTAATTTTACAAGAATAACACGTAAATTAAAGATAAAGTGGTCAAAATAAATAAAATAAAATAAATAATTTAGACAAATATAATTTTATAGGTTTAGGGGGAGGGGGGCGACTCAGTCCTGTTTATCCATTCTTGTGACGATGGCCGCCACGGTAAGGAAAGTGGCTGTACAAATTTTTTCTGTACACATAGGCTTGGCTTCTTCAGATGAATGCCAATCGCCTCAGCCGTCTGTAGAAGACGAACTCGCAAAGCAAAATTAAGATAAGTTGGAATGCGATAAATAATTTTAAATGCTGTATTAACATCAATCTTATGCTCAGTATCAACGAGGTGGGCTAAAATAGAGCTACGAATAGATTTTTTTTGTCCCTTACTTAACCACGTTGGATGATGTTCGGAAATACGACGATGAACTTGCCTAGTTGTACGCCCAATGTAGCTGGCTCAATGCAGCTGCAGTCAAACTGGTAGATACACATAGAGGAGGCGAATTTAGGTAGTTTATCCTTATTTCTCGAACATAAAATAGGTGTGGTTGTAAAGAGACAACGTACCTCAGCTGCATAATGAGTTCTTTTAACTGCATTCTTCAGGCGTTCTGTTATTAATTCGCTGATGTTGTCACCGAGGAACTGCAATTTTATGAACATTGGTTTTTCGGAACTGTGTTGTTTAACTAGTTTTCTGTAATTCTGTATATTTGTTTGTAGCTTTACAAGGAGAGACAAGTTTGCAATGTGTATTGTTGTGTGGTTAAAAATTTTATTCTCTATGATAACTATCGTTTAATTCAAAGGTATTCTTGGTACCGATATCATTTTCTCCTCAGCTGAGATAATCAAAGGACTGCATGCCGATTTCTTCTCATGAGCAGTTTTATGTGAAATAATACAGATATCCAATTTAATCCATTATATACATACATATGCTTGCTCAGTAATTTGTACTCAGTCACTAAAGAAATGGTGTTCACATGCGACTCTCTGGATTACTTATATCATATGTACGTTGAATTCCACAGAATGGATTCCTGTCTGTAGAATTTCTTGATCAGAATGCTTTTCATAATAGCTTTCATAACATCCAACAGAGTGACTCTCTTTCATTTGTCGAAATATATTTAGTCCATGTGTGCATGCACAGATGTTGACCTTATGAACCTGAAGATAACATCACTTTTGAAGAGTATTAAGCCGATGTTGTGTCACACAGAGATTCAGTGAATTCGACGAATATCACATATCCACAACACACACTCACATTTCGACGGCAGACCTTCTTTACGGAAAGAAATTCTCTCAGTCATATTGTACGTCTGTTAACTGCCGAGAGTTGAGAATATGCTGCAACCTGGCCTTAGTGAGGCGATGAAATCAAACGAAGGCGTGTTGTTCTGCATCAATGTTTGTTCTTTCCACTTATTAGAGGGAAATTTCTTTAGAAGGGTGTATTTCCTTCTTAATGTGACAGGTGTTCATTTCTTTTGATAGGTTGCTCACATGACTTATATTCTGCATTGGCAACTACACGAAAATAAGCATGCAGCACTGAAAATGAAAAAGGAAGCTTGTCACTGACTCTGCATTGAATATCGAATAGCCAGAACGAAACATTAACGAAAATCCCTGGCAACAATTTAACTAAGATACTAAGGCATAAAAATTATGAATGAGAAAATGGAGATTGATAGAGAATACACTAAGGAGACCATCGAATAACATCGCGCTCAATGCGGAAGGTGAATGAGAAACCACAAGTCGATCGTCGGTGAAAGGTTGACACCAGGGGATAGTCTGAAGATGAAGTGATGACAGAGTACAGACAGTGATGTAATCAGCTAGAGAGGACAGAAGAAAGTAGACCTAAGTGGAGATTAGTTGTTTAAGACCTATGTTCCAGTTGGAACCCAGGCGAAGAATAATAATAATACAATCAGGAAGAAATACATGCCTACGTCTATAGTTTTTACCCACTACCTGCCAAATCTCAACGAATAAAGCGATAATTATTGACAACATAATAAAAATTATTATACAGAAGGTCATGGCTTGTATTCACATGCACAACAGAAGACTAGCCGACCTGCTTAAATTGCTAGTTTACTCAAAATTTCCATCCAAGTAATTGAGCGTTGTATTTTTTTCATTTCTTCTAGCTATAATCGTTCAACTATGCAAAGGGGTTCCTGAATGTACTCACGCATACTTTGAAGTTGATTGCAGCCTACCTCTGTTGGTTTCTGTGAGACCAAAGAAAAATACCATTAAGCTTATTTACTTCATCATATCGAATAGTACTGCGGTACATGGTAAAACTAGTAGATAGATGAAGAGAAAATAGTTTCCAATAAAATACTGTGTAAACTGTGCAGTTTATATAAATTTACTGTAGAGATTGAATCTTTTATTCTGTTCATCATTATTACTTCTCTCAAACGGCACCCACCAGAATCAGTTAAGCCTGTTGGAATCACTTCAAGCACCTGGTATTTGCCATTCAGAATCTTTTTTAAATGACGGGGAATGCCACCAGTAAGAACAATCACCACCAGCATACAGTTCCCCCACAGAAAGAGAGAATGCACCTTACTAAGATGCAATCACATACTGGAATTTCTTTTGTCGATATATGGATAACAGCTTTCTCACCTTGAAATATGATGATGAAGCAAAGTTCATGTTTGCATCAGAGTAGGAGCATAGATGACAATCGAATTGGAAGTGTATCTTTAGTTATGATAGAGACAGTTTGTAGCTCAGGTGTATGATTTTGATGTGGTTGTGTTCTCTGAGCTGGACAGTTAATATGCGAAGCTTTCATCACCCAACTAGGCGACCTCTACTTCAATTTAATGATACAAGCTTTTCGATTTCTTCACGATTTTATCAATCATCTCTGCTGGTCACCTTGAAAGATAATAAAGTAACCTCACACAAATAAAGGTCAAAAGTCAAGTCAAAGAAACAATCAGTTTTAATACAAGTAACCTAGAAAGTGTGAAAACACACAAAAGCAACCAATCACGTCCAAGGTGACAAGGAGAGATGTTTCACAAACTGATGAGGAAATCTAAAAGCTCCAATCATTAAATTGAAGTATGCGCTTAAGATGTCGAATAGTACGGCGATGAAAGCTTTGCAGTTTAATTATCCAACTCAGAGAACACAACCACATCGAGAAGTACATCTTTATTCGACTAACCGTCATCTCTTTTCCACTGTTTACATTAGAAGAGGAGAATACATCCACACTACAACACTTCAAATTCGAAGATATAGTGTACACTGCGATTAACGAATTTATTATGCGGAGGATGTAGGAGATTCAACAGGCGGAGGGCAGTCACATGATATTGTGGATTTCAAGATATCTAGTGGTATTTGAAAGCACTCTAATAACCACTTCTGTGCACATTTGGTCAGCCATATAATTTCGGTGTGCATGCATGTAACCATACGTAGGCCTGTGTAGTTTGTCATTTAGACGCAGTTTAACTGAGATATCCGATATTGTAATCACTGGCTGAATTTTCATACTCGTATCGATGAAAATGAACACTTTACAAGCATATAAACAAGTAAGTTTCATTCATCTTCTAGGTGACACCTTTTTGAAACTCATCTGTGTCAAATGGTTAACACACATGCTTCTGTCACATTTCTCGCCGTGTTCCCTTATCCACATGAAGCAACCCCTTTGAACTATTTACAGGGAACTGCAGAAAATTTGAAACAATTTAAGTGTTTATCCTGAGTGAATTTATGGACCATCTGTCCGACCATTTTGGGAAAATTATCGGCAAGACAGATATAGTGATTTTAGTTATCAGAGTGTTATTTGCTATTGACATTTTTCTTGTAAACATTTACAAAGAGTAAGAAAGATGATATAGCGGGAGAGAGTTTGAGGTAAGCCATGCATTTCTTTTGAGCTGTCTAAATCTTGGTGTACATAAGAAAGTAATCGAATTCCAGTCGTTGGTGATGATTTATTGAAGACCGTGAATCTGAAAGTAATTCCCGCGATCTAATATTATTTCATCACTGCATGAATACGTCAGTTACTCAAGAACAAATTAATCTAAATATCAGGCGAACATTTGAATAATAAGGATTCAAAGACGCTCGGATTTTCTGAGAATAGGACGCGGAATATAATCGAGAACCAGTGAATGGCAAAGTTTAAGTTGGTAGACGTCGATGAATGTGGTTGTTTCGTTCCTGCCTGTTCCACTGAGTGATGTGCATTTCAATATAATACATGCTAACAGAGCATTCATTAATTCACATACTTTATCATCGTTTGCGATTATAATTTCGCCATGCTGAAGTTCATTTCCCTGTCAGTTTCTAGCAATACCACAGGAATTCTAGCGGTCGTCAATGCATCTGATTCCCGTAAATGACAGTGTACACGCGTATTGATACCAGTGCCATACATCCAGCAGTATGATACAATTCATATGTTGTATGTTTCAATCCTTGAAAAGAAAAACACACAAGCCAAACCTTCCTATTTCAGTGCAGATACTAGCGGCTTCTAAAATACAAACGCCCTTACTACTGAAAACAATGAGTAAGCCAACTGAACACTCGAATCGCGAAAACACCATGTTTCAACAGGTGAATGTACCTGCACACACGTGAAGCGATAATACAGAACTGATGCAATTTGGTGCACATTATGTATTTATCGAATAAATTTGATTGATATGCTATAGATATATGAAATATGGAGAGCGGAATGAGGTGATGAGTGATTGAAATTGACTGGAAGCTTCGAATGTTGTGAAATTCAGTAATAAATTTATATGGTGTCAATGCAGATCAAAAATAGACTACACTCACTGTGTCTGATTAAAGGCAGTTTTCACAGTCAACTGTTCCCTCAATTGTATTCCCATCAAAAAGCTTCGGAGTCCTTACAAAATTAAGTGGAAGTATCTTATTCGATTCTTGTGTACACAACGATCCGGAACATCGTTGAGGCTGGCAGCATCCATCTCGTTGTACACAGATTTCATTCGGATGACCACACACTGGCGACTGATAAACGCCTGAAATGAAGTAGAAGTGAGACAAGACAATGAGCATTATTGACGAGAAAAATAGATGAATGAATGAATGTCTGTCATCATATGTTTGTGCGTGTGTGTATTCGTGTGTATGAGGGAGTCTGTGATGTTTACAGCGATGGTGAGATCCTTCTGGTGCTGATTCTGGTGATGATGTTGATGGTAATGTGGGCGTTGAGAATTCAGCTTTCCTGCTACTGCAGCTAATACCAGTTAAGTGATATAGTGCCTGGGTGTATCATGATGGGTGAGGCTATTTCGTTGAGGATATTCCGGAGAATATACAAATGAATGCATTGGAATTCGAATGAGATGATGTGTGGTTGACTAGCTGATTGGCTTACCTGTCATCATGCACACTGCACATATTACTGCAAACAGGAAGATCAGACTACGATGCATCATATCTTATGTCCGCTTGTCTATCAGTGATTTCAATGTGAATGGATGTCAACAAGTGAGATGGGCATGCTTATATATAGTCGAAGAATATGCTGTAAATAGAAAAAATCACAAGTAATGCGGTCATGCCATTTGCGTCATGCAATTTATTATTTGAGGCATCGAGTGCATTTCTGAATCACGCATTTATGGGTATAATATTTCATGCAATATGATCGATGATTTGATGAAAAAGGCGTTCACGCTCAACCACCCACGCACAAGACAAATTTTCGTTCTCATGCACTTACAGATGTTTTCTCTCAGAGCTCTTACAAACACACACACACACAAAACAAACTTTGCGATCGACACAGTGATTGAGAATGAAATGTCGCATGTATTTTTACAAGAAACAGATTCACACTATGTGGTGGGCATTTGTCATATCATACGTTGGATTTCTAATAAAGAAGTGGTTAATTTGGCATTAGAGTGGATCTACGTTCAATGAATGTCCCACAGGAACAAGCTGTGCAGGCTGAACCACTCCACTGACTCTAATCAAAAAGACAATATGATTCATAAAATAGCTTGAAATAATCGCGACGTCAAATGCATAGGTGAGACATATGCACCAGTGGTAATCAGAATATGTGTTGTGTGCTGAATGCGTGTAGGCAGACAAAGTATGTGTGTGTGTGTGACAAGGTGTGTGATGACGAGGACTGTTGTTTTGAGAGCTACCTATGTCTCAAGAACTGAACAGTTTGCGACTGTTTCACCAGATTTCATTCGAATCACGCTATTTAGCTTCTATGCAATTGGGAAATCACGCTTCTTGTGCAAAAGAACAGCTGAACAAATTTCACCAAATTACAACAAAGTGATTCAGTATTTATTCACGAATGGATGACGTCTCAATCAGAACATATTTCCGATAATTATGTCAGTGATTCTGTATTCTGAAATTGAATCATCTTATGATGTCTGTTTCGTTGTGATCCAAGTTGGTGGTTACGCTGGGTTATCAGTAATCGTCCAAGTTCTTCTGTCATCTTGAGTGTTGTAAGTCGACTTGTGATAGTCTACCAGAGGAGGAAATACACCGTGTGATGTATAATTTTTCCAAACACTCACAGATGCATACGCCTCGTGTATTACGAAGCTTCATAAATGCTCAGAGAATTTCTCCATTTACAAATGTGAACCTGCAAAGACTGGTGCAGAATAACTTGCATTCATAGCGTTTCGTCACTTCCCTACACCTATGTACAACCTGTGAATCTCAATAAAACAACCGACACTGTTTTCATATTGTTCTCCAAATCAGCAACACTAAGCAGTCTACCGACAAGACTGAGATGCATGCAGTAAGATCGCTGAGTTCATTTCGAAATTATGAATTCATAATTTCAACTAGATATTCTCGACTCACAATTTGAAAGACTTAAAGTTCCAAACTCTTAGTCAAAGTCGCTCACCGACATGATTATCGGAAATATGTTCTCATCGAGATGTCATCCAGTCGTGAATGAATATGGAATCTCTTTGTTGAATATAATATTAACTCAGGTAATTTAGTGAAACTCGGCTAGCTGTGCTTCCGGTAATATAGGTTCCCTCAAACAACACAAGAAGCGTGTCTTCCCAATTGCATAGAAACTAAATAGTGTGATTCGAATGAAATCAGGTGAAGCACTCGCAAACTGGTCAGTGTTTTTTTAAAATAATGTCGCTCACAGAAATATTATTTCGTCATCAGACAAAGGTAGCTGTCAACACAACAGTCCTTTTCATCACACGCCTTGTCGCACACACACATACTTTGTTCGCCTATATGATTTGACGACACAAATGCCGGCCACGTTCGATACGTCGTCTACAAACTCTTCGTCTGGCTCACAACACACCATCTCAGATGAAGTGGAAGAAAGCGTGCAGAGTGAATAACTGAGTCATTTGAATAAGTACACTGTGTGATTTACGTTGTGATGCCATGTGCTGTCTCCAATCACGTAACACAGTCAACAAAACACATCACATCACACAAAGACTCTGGACAATACATATCAGGCTTACATTGATTTGTGACAATGTTAGAGTAAAGCATAGTTCATTACTTGGTTGTTACTGTTATCGGAACGATGAACACATGTGTAACAATATCCTAAGACAGATACCTAAGACATTTGAAAGGTTATTTAACTTCCAAAGTTCGGGCAGACTGAGCTGCTGCATAACCACAGAGTACCTATTAGTTGGCTCATTTACGTGTCATCATTGCAAAACATGGTAACATCGGAAAAGCTTTATGGGTAATTTCCGTTTGATAAGTGCTCATAGTGGCAGAATTACTATCTAGTGATGACGTTTCAAGCTCAATCAATTATTCATAATCATGTCAAGGTGATCACACAAGGTACTCACCGACTTCATTTGTATATCTCCAGAATTTCTCTCTCACCACTCGACCTCAATCCTAGTAATATTTCTCCACCACACACCTTCGTGTGGTTGTTTGTTGATGCATGCAGTACAATTGATCAGTTCTTTCTGAAATGACTCACTCACAATTTTCGCAATATTCTCATCTTCTCACATATGTTCTGAAAACCACTGATTCATCAGTCTCACTTATCAGACTGAAATCACAGTCATCCACAATTCATATAACCTTGCAGAATTGAGATTGTAGGTTGGTTCAAACTACACAGCTTGTCCTTTCCTGAAATACGCTGGGTGAAGGTCATCCCCAAGACCAATATAACTACTTCCATAGTGGGAATCCTATGTATGATATGACAAGTGTCCTCAACAATTCGTGTATCTGTGTCTTTCACAAAAGTATGTGACATTTCATTCTGAACCACTGCGTGGATTCTCAAATTCAGTGTGTGTTATCTGATTCCAAAGCATGTGAAGTGAGTGAGAATAATAATACGATGAGTTCACGAGTGGGTGGTTTTGTCTTAAAGGATTTAGTTCATATATATCTTTGGTCATATTGCACGAAATATCCAACTCGTGCTGGTTGTTTCTGTTTTGGACTCTCTGAACGCATTGCTCACTTGTCTGTTTCTCTCTCTAATAATGGAAAAATTATATATATATATGTGTGATTGTCAGATGAAATCATGCGTCGACAAGATCATTTCGCTATCACCTTTATGTTTATGTCTTTCATGCAAGCAATTCGATTGAGCAATTCTGCAAGTATTACTGCATTTTTCATGATTCTTCTTCAGTATTCATTGTGAAGCTTGAATAATGTCTGTTAGAATTATGAATTGAACAAGTTCGATTTATAACACATGATGACATTTGTAGGATTGCAGTAAATTATATTCTGAGATGATTACTTGTGCTGAACATAATGATGCGTAACGATTATTAGGACAGTTTCACTTGATGTGTAAACACCTGCCACAACAATCGAAAATGCAACACACAGATTGAATGGAATGCATAAATCTATGCCTAACAACCTACTTCTAATTCAACAACCAAATATATGAACAAGTCAAAGGAACATCTACTGGATCGCCAATATCAGGTTTGATTTCAGAAGCAGTGATGCAAAGGCTCGAAAACATAATTCTATCAAAGATGAAAACCCATGATGTGGATACCTTACGTAGAGGACACATTTGTAATAATCAAAAGAAGCGAGACAGTTAAGGTATCTATGTATTATCCATGATACAAAAACCAGGTCATTTAAAATTGAACATAAGAAGTAGCTCAACATCAGCGCTACCGATTAATGCTCAACAACTGAGAAGATATTCACAGTTAAATAGGGAACGACATGATGGTGTCAAATTGTGAACTAACGTGAAATGAAATGAATCTTAGAATAAGGAACACGTCTGAAATGAAGCAAAATAAAATAATTCAACGAAGAAAATTTTCCATATTCACAGGCTGTAACATCCTATTTACACAAAACGTATAGTAGTCCATCAGCGAATAAGACATTATTGATGAAGTCACTAAGACGGTGTTTCTATAGATAAAAATTCACAATACCCAATCCTTATATGGACTGGATGAACTTAAACAAGACGTCACCAAAAATGGATATCCAACAAGATTTAAGAATGATAATAGGAAAGTAATGTAGACAAAGCTAAGAAACTGCTGTTGGATTTTAAGCTGATACTGCAGCTGAAGAACCACTTATCAAGATCTTTGGCTGAGCTGAGGTTCGATTTCTACAGTCGAAAAATAATCAGTGAATGTTTGGCGAATAAAGAGCCAATCTGGGTCACTTCAATGTGTATTTTTAAATTCATGTGCCCCTATGAGCGAGTATATCGCCCGAAAATACCACACTACTTCAGGAAGCATCTGTAGACACTATCTAGCATGGCTGCTGAGAAATTGATTCAAGATCATTGTAGCTAAGGTTTCGAGCACCAGAAGAACTCAGTCGACTCAACTTCACTAAAGTCATCTGTTTTAATTGCCTAAAGGGCAGGACCGAATGGACCAATAAGTTTAAGGTCTTGACCTTTGTGTACGATGGAGGCGCTCACGACTCGTCAATATAGCTCTGAATACTGTGTACAGGAAACGATGGGTGATTCACCCTATTACTCTACCGTCGTCCTAATCTTTTTTTTCGATTATTAGTAACTGATTCACTGGTTTAACTCTTACATGTTCCTTCTGCACATTTAGTAGGCCTTTCCATCCCATCCTCTTCACACTTGTCAACCGGATACTCAGTCATGATTCTTCTCATCTAGTCAAAACACTTAAGCTTAGCAAACTGCGAGTCCTCAGTTTCATTGTATCAGCATGTTTTCACCAACCTGGAAACCCATCAATACCTATCTCCATATCATAAAACCGTCAAAAGTGTTAGAGAAGACTTTACACCAGTTTGCGATTTCTTATCAAACCACTGCATTAAAGGTTTATTCAACCTTTTTAACATACTAGACATTGGGAAAGTTAAGATGAAGATTATATCCTGAATCGACACAGTATCTTTGTTTACCGATATTTCATGAGACTTCACGAGACTTTCCATTTCATTTCGGATTATATCACAAGTAATGGAATACAATACAAATTACTTTCGTCAAAGATATTATCTAAACATGCACAAGAAATATAAGATTCAACTGGCAACTGAAAGCACTAAACACCTTGGTGATATTGCAATGCTTAACCCTATGTGATCCCTAACAACGGATGTTTTACTTCAAAACTAGAGTAAGAATGGAGGTTATACTAGGAACCTTTACGCCATATAAACATTATGAGAATGCTTGGTTTGATCATTAGTGACAGTAATGAGTCGATTGACACCTTAATTACATTATTTAATAATACAAATGCAAATATTTGAGTGACCTCAGAATTCGAATAGGAATAACAATCTGGGTGTTCTGAGTATTTCAGTAACTAACGGTGACTATGAAATTGTTAAGCAATCTATTGATCGCAAGCAGACGTAAGGTGAACAATATTATCATTTAAGCAGATCTGTCTGTATCCGAACAAAAGCTTCTCTAGTGAAATGTCTGTGTGTTTCAAGTTCGTGTAACATGTTGACGAGCGCATCACTTTTCTTTTTATCTCTGACATTTTCAGTGTATCTTAACTCTACCTTAAACTGTATCTACAAGTTCATCTGTAGATACGGTGAGTCGCATATGGGTACAGTCAGTTGAAGGTTGCAGAAGGAAGATGCTCGCAAATTGGGTTCATAAGTCACATAAAAAACTCAAGTGTGCTTAATCTGAATAGAAATCCTCCATAATAATATGCAAAACATTTCTTAATGTCTGGTCACAAAATCAATACTAGACATAATTACTTCTCAGCAATTTCATGTAAATCTTATTCGCGGTGATCAAAAACGATGTGAGTACTCTGAGTACAAATCATATGCATTCCAAACTATATGTAAAGGAAACAATAGACGTCAACCCGCTAAAATGCCATTGATTATTAGTATGAATCTTCGGTGGATGGTGATCAGCAGTGAAATCAACTAGGATGAGCATTTCGTCCTATTTGGAGCTCATCAGTTGGATATCTTTGTATTTTCAATAAAGTGGTAGTGTTTTCACAGGGGGTTTGTACCTAGTGCCAACAGTTTCAAACATCAAAGAGTTATTCTCTTGACTGCTTCGGCCATGATAGGTATCTCTTTTGTGTAACAGGTATCTGCGTTTTTCAGTGCAATGAGAACTTTCCTGTTCACTGAGTCGACCGGATTGCTGGACCTATATTGATATGTCTGCTCCTCATGAAAGTGCTCCGTTGATGCCGAAGGATTTAACCTGAAGTAATTTGGTGGCTGGTAAGTCTCAGCGGAATCCATCAAATAACTTAAGGTTAAATACTGAGACATCGTGGAGGCATCCTCACGAAGAGGTGACATATCAGCTGGGTCAAATCAGTCATCAGGAAAATTAAAATTGAGAAAAATCAATAATAATATGTTTGGTAACTGAGTACTTTTTCACGCATTCTGCTGCATTGATTTGAACCATTCCAGGTTTTATAGCGATTGTTGGGGGGAAACCATGAAATGATATAGTCTAGCTATGTTTGTCACCTTAATGCCTAAATTATTGAACATTGCGTAACAGAGAAAATAATTGTGCACACAGTGACTAATGTTTTATCAGTTTAAGTTATATGAAATGATGAGAAAAAATTACACCAAAAAGTGTGTACACAGTAACAAAGTAAACATAAAAAACAGGATTTATTGTGGAAAAATGATGAAAGAGTTTCTTCGAGATCAAACTGTCTTGAATCATTCAAGTAGTCTTAGTGACTGAAGGTATTAAACAATTTCAAAAGAAATATATTTATCCATAACGTGGCATTGGAACTGCTCGATTGGTCAGTAATGATTTGCTGTCATGACTTGACTTGTCTGGATGCATATCCGACTCAACATTTTCAGCGAATTCGTCTGATGTAGTTTCCACATCCAAGGTTCCAATATTATCTATATAACAAAAAAAGTAATTTAACAGAATAATTGAAGGAAACAATCGTGGTTTCAAAAAATGCCTCTTCAGACTTTACAACTGTAATACAATTAATTTAACTCAGCATTACTATAGAGCCAGTTAAGGTTAATTAATTTTATGTCAGAAAGTGTAATATAGAACACATGTACAAAGAATTACACAGAAAACTAAAACACCTAACGAAATCTTGTGATCACTCTATCAACTCTGATATCCAATTCCTAGAGAAAATCATAGGCATCCAAATAGATGAACAAGAAATAATGGTATCCTTCGACGTCACAGTATTATATACCTCAGTCGGACAAAAGCTAGCAATAGAAACCATAAATCAATTACTTAGCAACGACGAACACCTCCCACAACAATTGCATCGCTGTTGTTTCAAGAGCTGTACCTTGCTGTGAGTTTATGTTTGTAAAACGAAGAACACTCTGAGGTTACGAGAATATTGTGACAAAAGTTTATGAATACGTTTATGATATCCAGTAGCGTTTTTGAAACCGTGGAGGGTAGTGTGGTGGAGTTGGGTGATAACTCAGAGGAATTTTCAGAGTTTAATGGGGTATGGAAATACCCTAGTTTCTCTGAATTGCATAGACGAATTGAATTCAAGTTCTGTGCTTGAGACTATTGCTAAGAGTTAACGGGTTCGTTTACCAAGAATGTTTATAAAGGTCAGTTCTAGTCTTCAGGAGGGTTCAATGCTGTTAGGTGCCCGTGTTCGATGCTTTTGTGACACCGGTAAAAGACAGCATGAATCAAGCGCCGAGAGAGTTCGCCAGCATTTTGCATCCAACAGGGGAACCTAGGAAATCAATGAAAAACTCTGCCTGAATGGACTATAAGGGAACTTGTACCGAACGTCCGAGTATCGTCCCTGGTTACTGTTATTGATGTGAGTAAAGAGTTGGCTATGTAGAGAGTCCTGAGTTTAATAAAGAAATTCCTAGTAAATTCAGATCTGCAGACCAAGTATAGGAAGTCATTAACAAGCACATTACGGAGATTTACGTGGAAAGGCCTGTTAATCAGAATGAACCAGGGAAGTGGTGTCTACCTCATCAGACGGTCTTTAATCCCAAGAAAGCCAGAAAACTTTGTGTAGTCTTTGATTGCTCAGAGAAACACGAAAGTGTCTCGTTAAGTGAAACTTTTTGGTTAGTGTCTCGAAATGCGTGAGATCACTAGTAGAATTGGTGCTAAGATTTAGAATGTCTCCGGTTGCCATTGCAGCAGACGCAGAACGCACTTTAGTTTTGCAATGGGATATCAGCTCCGATATTTTTGAATTGAGCGTGGGAAACATTGATGAGCCGGTCACCGTATTGTCCTCAGTTTTCGATCCAGTTTGTCTAGTAGCACCCTATTTGCTTCCTTCAAGAAAACCTTTTCAGGAGACATGTAAACGGGAGATACGGTGGGATGATCCGTCGAGTCAAAGTATTGCTGAAAATTGGGAGAAGTGTGCAACCGACCTACGATCATTAGGACAGTACTCCATCGCACGTCCTTGCGGCAATCGAGGATTTATATGACTTTTGTTTTCCAAGTGTTCATTGATGCCACCAAATTTTGTTACGGAGCTGCTGTGTACGTTTGAACTGACTTCAGAGATAATAAAGATGTTGGCTTTGTGACTGGGAAGTCCAGAGTGGCGCCGATGAAAGTTGTTTCAATTTCGAGGTTGGAGTCAACGGCAGCTTTGTTAGCAGTTCAACTGTTTACGACGATAGTGAGTACGGAATCTAACAGTCACACCTGTCAAGTGACGTTCTGGACAAAGTTCATGAAGGTTATATATTACATACGCAACTTTTCAGCTAGA
Organism: Trichobilharzia regenti; assembly: GCA_944472135.2. Classification (NCBI taxonomy): domain Eukaryota; kingdom Metazoa; phylum Platyhelminthes; class Trematoda; order Strigeidida; family Schistosomatidae; genus Trichobilharzia; species Trichobilharzia regenti. Next base: position 62,848,520 of record OX235267.1, read on the forward strand.
TGTGATCGTTTTATGGCTAATCGAGTCTCTCTTATTCGTGCAGCTACGAACGTCGAAGAGTGAAAGTATGTGCCATCAAAAGAAAATGTTGCCAATATAGCTTCAAGAGATGCTGCTGATATAAATGTTCAATAAATATAAGTGATGGAGTGGTGTTCAGTTCTTGAGACAAGCTGACTGCGTATGGCCGAGTAATGAGGAAGAACCGTCAATATGTGAGTAGGCCATAGAGTTAAATGTAAATGCCAAGGTGACGTATACACAGATGAGATAATCCGGCTTACACCCACTCTTTAAATATTATTTCTCTTAGCGTAAGCTGCAGAGTGAATAACCCAGTATATTGCATATTTGAATGTCATGTAACTATGACGAAGTGATAACCAGACTATGGTACTAATTGCTTTTGAATATATTAACAATGTTGATAAATTTGAATAAAGCGAGAACAACATTGATTTGTGCAGAATAACATGGTGCCATCATTTATTTCGTTGGCTTCTCGTCAGCTGCTTACAGCTTAAATAAAGTTTCAGGTTTAAGTACAGAAACGTTTTAACGTACTTGCAAATTTTACATGTTGACAGGTTAATCTCACCCTCCTTTTATAATCTGTAATTTTGTTGGTCTCTTGTTTCTATGATTTGAGTTCAACTCAGTACATTGTTACCTAACTTATTAGTCACTATGCATCCATCGCACATCCCTTACCATTATATACATACATTTATTTATTATTTTTTTTACCTTGAACTGCCTGTGTAAAAACTATATAAGCGCAATTTTCTGAGCACTGTTTACTAGTTGTGAAAATTTCTGTCAACATGTAAAATTTGCAAGTACGTTAAAACGTTTCTGTACTTAAACCTGAAAATTTATTTAGGCTGTAAGCAGCTGACGAGAAGCCAACGAAATAAATGATGGTACCATGTTATTCTGCACAAATCAATGTTGTTCTCGCTTTATTCAAATTTATCAAGGGGAATAAATGCATGAATGTTGATCAAGTCACTGTGAAGGCTAATCAGTGGGAAGCATGGGGAGAAATGACTCCATGAACTTCAAAGTCCAAATGGACAGGTTAAATCCGATAAGCTAAGATGAAGTCGCTAGAGTCGGAGGGCGCCTACAAATGTTAGAGGCGCAATATGAAACCTTCCACATAGACTTATTCCTCAACGACCACCCAGTCACTACGCCTACAGCAAGACATCACCACGAACTCGAGTATCGTTTTGGCACAAACTTCTCCACATCGCAGAAGCAATGGCAATCCATCTGCTAAATCCTGAACTCTGCATACAAAAGAAATTCGTTCATTCATTAAATCTACAATGGACGTAATCCTTCTTAATTTCAGTCTTACTAATGAATCATTTTGTCTTTTTCATTTTATTTTATCATTTTATTATTTCACACCTTCATTTATATTATTCTCTACCCCACCCTTTTGTAATTTCTACCCTCATTAACAATGTTGCTAACTTGACCCACGTCCAATTTCTAGTCAACTATGTTACGTCACTCGATTAACTTACTTATTTTCAACTGTATTATTCTCTAACCCCAACCTTATTTAATTTTAACCACCACTCATTAACACTGTTGCCAACCTGACCTACTCTGAATTCTACTCAACTGTATTACGTAATCCAATTCACTTAATCAATTCTATTTTTATTGTCTATCTTAACGTTTGTCTCCAAGCTAAATAATACTTACATTACATAATTATCTAAACATATTAAGTATTGTCAAGCGTCCTACGAAAGTATTGTATAATAAAAGGAGGTGCTGCAATGTGGGAGATAATTAATAATTGCGTTGTCTGTAAACGCTGGAACGCTAGTATTGTCCAGCAAATGATGAACTCACTTACAGAGTGGCAGGCGCCAGAGGGTAATTATCCGTTTGTGTGTGTAGAGTTGGTGAGAGAAGTAGAAATTCGTGTAAGAGGTATGACTACTTGTATAAAACTTTTGAAATTGATGGCTGTGCACATAGAGATTGTCCATACGCTAACTACTGATTCGTTTATTCGGGCGCTGCTAAGGTTCATAAGCCGCCGCGGTATTCCAAATAATGATGTTCAGTGATAGAGGAACTAACTTCATCGTATGTCCCACAGATCACGTAGGACGTACTAACGATCTCCACATGAGAGTTCATGAAGAGATATTGAAAAGGAACATGGAGTGGCACTTCAATCTACCACAAGCCAGTTACAGAGGAGGACTTTGAGAGAGAGACTTGTGGGAATTGTTAGGCGTGTTTTAAGTTCTATCGTTAAAATCCAAGGCTTGAATAATGAGACCTTAGATACATTTTTTATGTGAATCCGAGAGAATTTTGAACGACCGACCACTTTCACAGGTGAGAGTTGATGTGGAGTATTTCGAGGTGTTAACACCGAATAAACTACCATTATTGCGAAGTAATCCCGGTTTAAGAGAAGAGTGCACAAAGCCAAGATCCATGATCAGAAGATGGAGACAAGCCAAAGATCTGAAGGATATATTTTCGAAGGGATGGCTCAAAGAGAATATACTAGCACTGCAGTCAAGGGACAAATGGAGTAAGACATGTCAAAACTTGCATTTGATGATTTAGTCTTAGTTGCGGATAGGACGTCTAAAGGTGAATGGCCTCTAGGAGTAAAAGAAAGAGTGAAATGCACTATTGAGAAGTTTGGTGAGGACAGTGGAAATGAAGACTACAAATGGCACGCTGACGCGAAATATTCGAAGTTTATGCCTGCCTGAAGGGATGGAGGACAGATCAGAGATTGTGGAGTCAGTCTGAGAAGGTTTGTAGGCGCACTGCTGTAAGTCCTAAAATTCTTCGAGGGTATTGCAACGAAGTGCATCCATCGTGGATGGTGTGTTGTTTTGTACATATGTTCTTGTTGTATGTATTGATTTGGTATCATCTCTTACCTTCTTTAGGTTAATTTTGTTTGCATATTGATCTTTTTACTTAGGTCGTCAACCTGAGAGGGAATGTAGGCGTACTCTTTTAAGTCCAGCACTTCGTCAATAGTATCTCCACTTTGCTCGTTTAACTGCTGTCCTCTTCAGATGTGCTCACTCTTGTTCACATTATGTCATCTTCTCCCCACAAGATCTCCATTCAATCACCCTCGAACGATGCACTCGTCGTTCTTTATTCAACCTACACTCGAGCGATGGCCTGGATTGAGCGAGGTGTCATTTATTGATCTTCTCACTAAGTGTCCTGTCCATATCCATTTTCTCCAGCGCCTTTGTTGGGAGATAGACTTGTAGTTAGGTTCTTCAGAAAAGTGGGACAGTCACTGAATTCGGATTAGTTCAGTGATTTTTGTTACTTGTATAAATTGGCTTGTGGTTGGATTACGTAATGGTGGTCATATCAGTTCTTAACGAGTAAAGCGATGAATCTGAGTAATTTAATAATCTGTATTATTATTACTTTTACACACACTATCATTTCCTGTTCAGCTGTCAAAATGAAACGTCACTCCAATCAAAGTTTATTTGATTTGACACAAAGTATATTTTCGATTCCATGATCCTAGTAATCGTCGTTCAGATTTCGCCTATATTATGGTAAATGTCACCAGTAGGTATAATCCATACTAACTGGCAATTAACGTGCAAATGATATTAGGCAATTATTTTTCAATCTGAAATCACTCAACACTTCAAAATCGAAGATATACTAGGAAACATGATATACGAATTCCTTGTTCAAATGATTTGGATGTTTCATGAGCTCATCGGCCCTCACATGATACTGTCTATTGAAATAACTATGCAGAATTAGAAAACAGTAGGACAGGTATCGGATTGTGCTAATTTCAACGAACAGTAATGTTCCTGTATATCTGTATCAAGTGCTTCGTCATCTTTATCATGAACAGATAGGAGGGCGTATCAAGTTTAGGGACTACTGATTTAATGTTATCGTTAATGAAGCTCTATGTCGTCGGAATGAGAGTACGCGAGCTGAAAGTCAAGACTTTATCTTATCACTCACTGAACCTCTTCTCGTGCAATGTGCTTTTCTGTGTATTGCGCCCACTCTTTCTCTTCATCTTTTACCAACTCTCTTCACTGGACCTCTCAGTGGAAGATTTCATCATACTGCATAGAACATGGTATTCTGTGAAGAGGTGGTCGGTATATTAGTTGTTGCGAGTAGTTACCTGAAGATGTCTAAATTATCTGTATGCGCAACTGCTTTCGCCTCGTATCTCTTTCGATAAATCCAATAGACATTTCATAGGAATTCATGCTTGTACAAACACATTTCGTAATTCTCTCTCATCATATTCACGATACATTCTGTGTGAAGAGGTAAATGTCACGTTGTATCTCATAAACATTCGAAATCAGTGACTGATCTGCAAAGTATGAGGAGAGATTGTGATTGCATTTTTTACTTATGAGAATGTCTACTTTTATTTTCTTATGTACCGCTGACTTTCCATTTGTAAACAGAAAGATTGAGCGAAGAAATATTTACTTTTCAATTAGATCCTCATCTCACCCTGGCTCTACTCTAATAGATATAGCATTTTAATTATACAATACAACAGTTTGCCAATCAAGTGGCGATAGGTTTGTTAACAATAATTAAACAGTGTCAATGGGTTAATAGTTAACGAAGAAAATCAATACAGATGCAAAAAGTGGAAATGGATAGAATAAATTAATTTTACAAGAATAACACGTAAATTAAAGATAAAGTGGTCAAAATAAATAAAATAAAATAAATAATTTAGACAAATATAATTTTATAGGTTTAGGGGGAAGGAGGCGACTCAGTCCTGTTTATCCATTCTTGTGACGATAGCCGCCACGGTAAGGAAAGTGGCTGTACAAATTTTTTCTGTACACATAGGCTTGGCTTCTTCAGATGAATGCCAATCGCCTCAGCCGTCTGTAGAAGACGAACTCGCAAAGCAAAATTAAGATAAGTTGGAATGCGATAAATAATTTTAAATGCTGTATTAACATCAATCTTATGCTCAGTATCAACGAGGTGGGCTAAAATAGAGCTACGAATAGATTTTTTTTTGTCCCTTACTTAACCACGTTGGATGATGTTCGGAAATACGACGATGAACTTGCCTAGTTGTACGCCCAATGTAGCTGGCTCAATGCAGCTGCAGTCAAACTGGTAGATACACATAGAGGAGGCGAATTTAGGTAGTTTATCCTTATTTCTCGAACATAAAATAGGTGTGGTTGTAAAGAGACAACGTACCTCAGCTGCATAATGAGTTCTTTTAACTGCATTCTTCAGGCGTTGTGTTATTAATTCGCTGATGTTGTCACCAACGAACTGCAATTTTATGAACATTGGTTTTTCGGAACTGTGTTGTTTAACTAGTTTTCTGTAATTCTGTATATTTGTTTGTAGCTTTACAAGGAGAGACAAGTTTGCAATGTGTATTGTTGTGTGGTTAAAAATTTTATTCTCTATGATAACTATCGTTTAATTCAAAGGTATTCTTGGTACCGATATCATTTTCTCCTCAGCTGAGATAATCAAAGGACTGCATGCCGATTTCTTCTCATGAGCAGTTCTATGTGAAATAATACAGATATCCAATTTAATCCATTATATACATACATATGCTTGCTCAGTAATTTGTACTCAGTCACTAAAGAAATGGTGTTCACATGCGACTCTCTGGATTACTTATATCATATGTACGTTGAATTCCACAGGATGGATTCCTGTCTGTAGAATTTCTTGATCAGAATGCTTTTCATAATAGCTTTCATAACATCCCACAGAGTGACTCTCTTTCATTTGTCGAAATATATTTAGTCCATGTGTGCATGCACAGATGTTGACCTTATGAACCTGAAGATAACATCACTTTTGAAGAGTATTAAGCCGATGTTGTGTCACACAGAGATTCAGTGAATTCGACGAATATCACATATCCACAACACACACTCACATTTCGACGGCAGACCTTTTTTACGGAAAGAAATTCTCTCAGTCATATTGTACGTCTGTTAACTGCCGAGAGTTGAGAATATGCTGCAACCTGGCCTTAGTGAGGCGATGAAATCAAACGAAGGCGTGTTGTTCTGCATCAATGTTTGTTCTTTCCACTTATTAGAGGGAAATTTCTTTAGAAGGGTGTATTTCCTTCTTAATGTGACAGGTGTTCATTTCTTTTGATAGGTTGCTCACATGACTTATATTCTGCATTGGCAACTACACGAAAATAAGCATGCAGCACTGAAAATGAAAAAGGAAGCTTGTCACTGACTCTGCATTGAATATCGAATAGCCAGAACGAAACATTAACGAAAATCCCTGGCAACAATTTAACTAAGATACTAAGGCATAAAAATTATGAATGAGAAAATGGAGATTGATAGAGAATACACTAAGGAGACCATCGAATAACATCGCGCTCAATGCGGAAGGTGAATGAGAAACCACAAGTCGATCGTCGGTGAAAGGTTGACACCAGGGGATAGTCTGAAGATGAAGTGATGACAGAGTACAGACAGTGATGTAATCAGCTAGAGAGGACAGAAGAAAGTAGACCTAAGTGGAGATTAGTTGTTTAAGACCTATGTTCCAGTTGGAACCCAGGCGAAGAATAATAATAATACAATCAGGAAGAAATACATGCCTACGTCTATAGTTTTTACCCACTACCTGCCAAATCTCAACGAATAAAGCGATAATTATTGACAACATAATAAAAATTATTATACAGAAGGTCATGGCTTGTATTCACATGCACAACAGAAGACTAGCCGACCTGCTTAAATTGCTAGTTTACTCAAAATTTCCATCCAAGTAATTGAGCGTTGTATTTTTTTTCATTTCTTCTAGCTATAATCGTTCAACTATGCAAAGGGGTTCCTGAATGTACTCACGCATACTTTGAAGTTGATTGCAGCCTACCTCTGTTGGTTTCTGTGAGACCAAAGAAAAATACCATTAAGCTTATTTACTTCATCATATCGAATAGTACTGCGGTACATGGTAAAACTAGTAGATAGATGAAGAGAAAATAGTTTCCAATAAAATACTGTGTAAACTGTGCAGTTTATATAAATTTACTGTAGAGATTGAATCTTTTATTCTGTTCATCATTATTACTTCTCTCAAACGGCACCCACCAGAATCAGTTAAGCCTGTTGGAATCACTTCAAGCACCTGGTATTTGCCATTCAGAACTTTTTTTAAATGACGGGGAATGCCACCAGTAAGAACAATCACCACCAGCATACAGTTCCCCCACAGAAAGAGAGAATGCACCTTACTAAGATGCAATCACATACTGGAATTTCTTTTGTCGATATATGGATAACAGCTTTCTCACCTTGAAATATGATGATGAAGCAAAGTTCATGTTTGCATCAGAGTAGGAGCATAGATGACAATCGAATTGGAAGTGTATCTTTAGTTATGATAGAGACAGTTTGTAGCTCAGGTGTATGATTTTGATGTGGTTGTGTTCTCTGAGCTGGACAGTTAATATGCGAAGCTTTCATCACCCAACTAGGCGACCTCTACTTCAATTTAATGATACAAGCTTTTCGATTTCTTCACGATTTTATCAATCATCTCTGCTGGTCACCTTGAAAGATAATAAAGTAACCTCACACAAATAAAGGTCAAAAGTCAAGTCAAAGAAACAATCAGTTTTAATACAAGTAACCTAGAAAGTGTGAAAACACACAAAAGCAACCAATCACGTCCAAGGTGACAAGGAGAGATGTTTCACAAACTGATGAGGAAATCTAAAAGCTCCAATCATTAAATTGAAGTATGCGCTTAAGATGTCGAATAGTACGGCGATGAAAGCTTTGCAGTTTAATTATCCAACTCAGAGAACACAACCACATCGAGAAGTACATCTTTATTCGACTAACCGTCATCTCTTTTCCACTGTTTACATTAGAAGAGGAGAATACATCCACACTACAACACTTCAAATTCGAAGATATAGTGTACACTGCGATTAACGAATTTATTATGCGGAGGATGTAGGAGATTCAACAGGCGGAGGGCAGTCACATGATATTGTGGATTTCAAGATATCTAGTGGTATTTGAAAGCACTCTAATAACCACTTCTGTGCACATTTGGTCAGCCATATAATTTCGGTGTGCATGCATGTAACCATACGTAGGCCTGTGTAGTTTGTCATTTAGACGCAGTTTCACTGAGATATCCGATATTGTAATCACTGGCTGAATTTTCATACTCGTATCGATGAAAATGAACACTTTACAAGCATATAAACAAGTAAGTTTCATTCATCTTCTAGGTGACACCTTTTTGAAACTCATCTGTGTCAAATGGTTAACACAAATGCTTCTGTCACATTTCTCGCCGTGTTCCCTTATCCACATGAAGCAACCCCTTTGAACTATTTACAGGGAACTGCAGAAAATTTGAAACAATTTAAGTGTTTATCCTGAGTGAATTTATGGACCATCTGTCCGACCATTTTGGGAAAATTATCGGCAAGACAGATATAGTGATTTTAGTTATCAGAGTGTTATTTGCTATTGACATTTTTCTTGTAAACATTTACAAAGTGTAAGAAAGATGATATAGCGGGAGAGAGTTTGAGGTAAGCCATGCATTTCTTTTGAGCTGTCTAAATCTTGGTGTACATAAGAAAGTAATCGAATTCCAGTCGTTGGTGATGATTTATTGAAGACCGTGAATCTGAAAGTAATTCCCGCGATCTAATATTATTTCATCACTGCATGAATACGTCAGTTACTCAAGAACAAATTAATCTAAATATCAGGCGAACATTTGAATAATAAGGATTCAAAGACGCTCGGATTTTCTGAGAATAGGACGCGGAATATAATCGAGAACCAGTGAATGGCAAAGTTTAAGTTGGTAGACGTCGATGAATGTGGTTGTTTCGTTCCTGCCTGTTCCACTGAGTGATGTGCATTTCAATATAATACATGCTAACAGAGCATTCATTAATTCACATACTTTATCATCGTTTGCGACTATCATTTAGCCATGCTGAAGTTCATTTCCCTGTCAGTTTCTAGCAATACCACAGGAATTCTAGCGGTCGTCAATGCATCTGATTCCCGTAAATGACAGTGTACACGCGTATTGATACCAGTGCCATACATCCAGCAGTATGATACAATTCATATGTTGTATGTTTCAATCCTTGAAAAGAAAAACACACAAGCCAAACCTTCCTATTTCAGTGCAGATACTAGCGGCTTCTAAAATACAAACGCCCTTACTACTGAAAACAATGAGTAAGCCAACTGAACACTCGAATCGCGAAAACACCATGTTTCAACAGGTGAATGTACCTGCACACACGTGAAGCGATAATACAGAACTGATGCAATTTGGTGCACATTATGTATTTATCGAATAAATTTGATTGATATGCTATAGATATATGAAATATGGAGAGCGGAATGAGGTGATGAGTGATTGAAATTGACTGGAAGCTTCGAATGTTGTGAAATTCAGTAATAAATTTATATGGTGTCAATGCAGATCAAAAATAGACTACACTCACTCTGTCTGATTAAAGGCAGTTTTCACAGTCAACTGTTCCCTCAATTGTATTCCCATCAAAAAGCCTCGGAGTCCTTACAAAATTAAGTGGAATTATCTTATTCGATTCTTGTGTACACAACGATCCGGAACATCGTTGAGGCTGGCAGCATCCATCTCGTTGTACACAGATTTCATTCGGATGACCACACACTGGCGACTGATAAACGCCTGAAATGAAGTAGAAGTGAGACAAGACAATGAGCATTATTGACGAGAAAATTAGATGAATGAATGAATGTCTGTCATCATATGTTTGTGCGTGTGTGTATTCGTGTGTATGAGGGAGTCTGTGATGTTTACAGCGATGGTGAGATCCTTCTGGTGCTGATTCTGGTGATGATGTTGATGGTAATGTGGGCGTTGAGAATTCAGCTTTCCTGCTACTGCAGCTAATACCAGTTAAGTGATATAGTGCCTGGGTGTATCATGATGGGTGAGGCTATTTCGTTGAGGATATTCCGGAGAATATACAAATGAATGCATTGGAATTCGAATGAGATGATGTGTGGTTGACTAGCTGATTGGCTTACCTGTCATCATGCACACTGCACATATTACTGCAAACAGGAAGATCAGACTACGATGCATCATATCTTATGTCCGCTTGTCTATCAGTGATTTCAATGTGAATGGATGTCAACAAGTGAGATGGGCATGCTTATATATAGTCGAAGAATATGCTGTAAATAGAAAAAATCACAAGTAATGCGGTCATGCCATTTGCGTCATGCAATTTATTATTTGAGGCATCGAGTGCATTTCTGAATCACGCATTTATGGGTATAATATTTCATGCAATATGATCGATGATTTGATGAAAAAGGCGTTCACGCTCAACCACCCACGCACAAGACAAATTGTCGTTCTCATGCACTTACAGATGTTTTCTCTCAGAGCTCTTACAAACACACACACACACAAAACAAACTTTGCGATCGACACAGTGATTGAGAATGAAATGTCGCATGTATTTTTACAAGAAACAGATTCACACTATGTGGTGGGCATTTGTCATATCATACGTTGGATTTCTAATAAAGAAGTGGTTAATTTGGCATTAGAGTGGATCTACGTTCAATGAATGTCCCACAGGAACAAGCTGTGCAGGCTGAACCACTCCACTGACTCTAATCAAAAAGACAATATGATTCATAAAATAGCTTGAAATAATCGCGACGTCAAATGCATAGGTGAGACATATGCACCAGTGGTAATCAGAATATGTGTTGTGTGCTGAATGCGTGTAGGCAGACAAAGTATGTGTGTGTGTGTGACAAGGTGTGTGATGACGAGGACTGTTGTTTTGAGAGCTACCTATGTCTCAAGAACTGAACAGTTTGCGACTGTTTCACCAGATTTCATTCGAATCACGCTATTTAGCTTCTATGCAATTGGGAAATCACGCTTCTTGTGCAAAAGAACAGCTGAACAAATTTCACCAAATTACAGCTAATATTATTTACAACAAAGTGATTCAGTATTTATTCACGAATGGATGACGTCTCAATCAGAACATATTTCCGATAATTATGTCAGTGATTCTGTATTCTGAAATTGAATCATCTTATGATGTCTGTTTCGTTGTGATCCAAGTTGGTGGTTACGCTGGGTTATCAGTAATCGTCCAAGTTCTTCTGTCATCTTGAGTGTTGTAAGTCGACTTGTGATAGTCTACCAGAGGAGGAAATACACCGTGTGATGTATAATTTTTCCAAACACTCACAGATGCATACGCCTCGTGTATTACGAAGCTTCATAAATGCTCAGAGAATTTCTCCATTTACAAATGTGAACCTGCAAAGACTGGTGCAGAATAACTTGCATTCATAGCGTTTCGTCACTTCCCTACACCTATGTACAACCTGTGAATCTCAATAAAACAACCGACACTGTTTTCATATTGTTCTCCAAATCAGCAACACTAAGCAGTCTACCGACAAGACTGAGATGCATGCAGTAAGATCGCTGAGTTCATTTCGAAATTATTAATTCATAATTTCAACTAGATATTCTGGACTCACAATTTGAAAGACTTAAAGTTCCAAACTCTTAGTCAAAGTCGCTCACCGACATGATTATCGGAAATATGTTCTCATCGAGATGTCATCCAGTCGTGAATGAATATGGAATCTCTTTGTTGAATATAATATTAACTCAGGTAATTTAGTGAAACTCGGCTAGCTGTGCTTCCGGTAATATAGGTTCCCTCAAACAACACAAGAAGCGTGTCTTCCCAATTGCATAGAAACTAAATAGTGTGATTCGAATGAAATCAGGTGAAGCACTCGCAAACTGGTCAGTGTTTTTTTAAAAATAATGTCGCTCACAGAAATATTATTTCGTCATCAGACAAAGGTAGCTGTCAACACAACAGTCCTTTTCATCACACGCCTTGTCGCACACACATACTTTGTTCGCCTATATGATTTGACGACACAAATGCCGACCACGTTCGATACGTCATCTACAAACTCTTCGTCTGGCTCACAACACACCATCTCAGATGAAGTGGAAGAAAGCGTGCAGAGTGAATAACTGAGTCATTTGAATAAGTACACTGTGTGATTTACGTTGTGATGCCATCTGCTGTCTCCAATCACGTAACACAGTCAACAAAACACATCACATCACACAAAGACTCTGGACAATACATATCAGGCTTACATTGATTTGTGACAATGTTAGAGTAAAGCATAGTTCATTACTTGGTTACTGTTATCAGAACGATGAACACAAGCGTAAGAATATCCTAAGACAGATACCTAAGACATTTGAAAGGTTATTTAACTTCCAAAGTTCGGGCAGACTGAGTTGCTGCATAACCACAGAGTACCTATTAGTTGGCTCATTTACGTGTCATCATTGCAAAACATGGTAACATCGGAAAAGCTTTATGGGTAATTTCCGTTTGATAAGTGCTCATAGTGGCAGAATTACTATCTAGTGATGACGTTTCAAGCTCAATCAATTATTCATAATCATGTCAAGGTGATCACACAAGGTACTCACCGACTTCATTTGTATATCTCCGGAATTTCTCTCTCACCACTCGACCTCAATCCTAGTAATATTTCTCCACCACACACCTTCGTGTGGTTGTTTGTTGATGCATGCAGTACAATTGATCAGTTCCTTCTGAAATGACACACTCACAATTTTCGCAATATTCTCATCTTCTCACATATGTTCTGAAAACCACTGATTCATCAGTCTCACTTATCAGACTGAAATCACAGTCATCCACAATTCATATAACCTTGCAGAATTGAGATTGTAGGTTGGTTCAAACTACACAGCTTGTCCTTTCCTGAAATACGCTGGGTGAAGGTCATCCCCAAGACCAATATAACTACTTCCATAGTGGGAATCCTATGTATGATATGACAAGTGTCCTCAACAATTCGTGTATCTGTGTCTTTCACAAAAGTATGTGACATTTCATTCTGAACCATTGCGTGGATTCTCAAATTCAGTGTGTGTTATCTGATTCCAAAGCATGTGAAAGTGAGTGAGAATAATAATACGATGAGTTCACGAGTGGGTGGTTTTGTCTTAAAGGATTTAGTTCATATATATCTTTGGTCATATTGCACGAAATATCCAACTCGTGCTGGTTGTTTCTGTTTTGGACTCTCTGAACGCATTGCTCACTTGTCTGTTTCTCCCTCTAATAATGGAAAAATTATATACACATATGTGTGATTGTCAGATGAAATCATGCGTCGACAAGATCATTTCGCTATCACCTTTATGTTTATGTCTTTCATGCAAGCAATTCGATTGAGCAATTCTGCAAGTATTACTGCATTTTTCATGATTCTTCTTCAGTATTCATTGTGAAGCTTGAATAATGTCTGTTAGAATTATGAATTGAACAAGTTCGATTTATAACACATGACGACATTTGTAGGATTGCAGTAAATATATTCTGAGATGATTACTTGTGCTGAACATAATGATGCGTAACGATTATATTAGGACAGTTTCACTTGATGTATAAACACCTGCCACAACAATCGAAAATGCAACACACAAGTTGAATGGAATGCATAAATCTATGCCTAACAACCTACTTCTAATTCAACAACCAAATATATGAACAAGTCAAAGGAACATTACTGGATCGCCAATATCAGGTTTGATTTCAGAAGCAGTGATGTAAAGGCTCGAAAACATAATTCTATCAAAGATGAAAACCCATGATGTGGATACCTTACGTAGAGGACACATTTGTAATAATCAAAAGAAGCGAGACAGTTAAGGTATCTATGTATTATCCATGATACAAAAAACCAGGTCATTTAAAATTGAACATAAGAAGTAGCTCAACATCAGCGCTACCGATTAATGCTCAACAACTGAGAAGATATTCACAGTTAAATAGGGAACGACATGATGGTGTCAAATTGTGAACTAACGTGAAATGAAATGAATCTTAGAATAAGGAACACGTCTGAAATGAAGCAAAATAAAATAATTCAACGAAGAAAATTTTCCATATTCACAGGCTGTAACATCCTATTTACACAAAACGTATAGTAGTCCATCAGCGAATAAGACATTATTGATGAAGTCACTAAGACGGTGTTTCTATAGATAAAAATTCACAATACCCAATCCTTATATGGACTGGATGAACTTAAACAAGACGTCACCAAAAATGGATATCCAACAAGATTTAAGAATGATAATAGGAAAGTAATGTAGACAAAGCTAAGAAACTGCTGTTGGATTTTAAGCTGATACTGCAGCTGAAGAACCACTTATCAAGACCTTTGGCTGAGCTGAGGTTCGATTTCTACAGTCGAAAAATAATCAGTGAATGTTTGGCGAATAAAGAGCCAATCTGGGTCACTTCAATGTGTATTTTTAAATTCATGTGCCCCTATGAAGCGAGTTTATCGCCCGAAAATACCACACTACTTCAGGAAGCATCTGTAGACACTATCTAGCATGGCTGCTGAGAAATTGATTCAAGATTATTGTAGCTAAGGTTTCGAGCACCAGAAGAACTCAGTCGACTCAACTTCACTAAAGTCATCTGTTTTAATTGCCTAAAGGGCAGGACCGAATGGACCAATATGTTTAAGGTCTTGACCTTTGTGTACGATGGAGGCGCTCACGACTCGTCAATATAGCTCTGAATACTGTGTACAGGAAACGATGGGTGATTCACCCTATTACTCTACCGTCGTCCTAATCTTTTTTTCGATTATTAGTAACTGATTCACTGGTTTAACTCTTACATGTTCCTTCTGCACATTTAGTAGGCCTTTCCATCCCATCCTCTCCACACTTGTCAACCGGATACTCAGTCATGATTCTTCTCATCTAGTCAAAACACTTAAGCTTAGCAAACTGCGAGTCCTCAGTTTCATTGTATCAGCATGTTTTCACCAACCTGGAAACCCATCAATACCTATCTCCATATCATAAAACCGTCAAAAGTGTTAGAGAAGACTTTACACCAGTTTGCGATTTCTTATCAAACCACTGCATTAAAGGTTTATTCAACCTTTTTAACATACTAGACATTGGGAACGTTAAGATGAAGATTATATCCTGAATCGACACAGTATCTTTGTTTACCGATATTTCATGAGACTTCACGAGACTTTCCATTTCATTTCGGATTTATCACAAGTAATGGAATACAATACAAATTACTTTCGTCAAAGATATTATCTAAACATGCACAAGAAATATAAGATTCAACTGGCAACTGAAAGCACTAAACACCTTGGTGATATTGCAATGCTTAACCCTATGTGATCCCTAACAACGGATGTTTTACTTCAAAACTAGAGTAAGAATGGAGGTTATACTAGGAACCTTTACGCCATATAAACATTATGAGAATGCTTGGTTTGATCATTAGTGACAGTAATGAGTCGATTGACACCTTAATTACATTATTTAATAATACAAATGCAAATATTTGAGTGACCTCAGAATTCGAATAGGAATAACAATCTGGGTGCTCTGAGTATTTCAGTAACTAACGGTGACTATGAAATTGTTAAGCAATCTATTGATCGCAAGCAGACGTAAGGTGAACAATATTATCATTTAAGCAGATCTGTCTGTATCCGAACAAAAGCTTCTCTAGTGAAATGTCTGTGTGTTTCAAGTTCGTGTAACATGTTGACGAGCGCATCACTTTTCTTTTTATCTCTGACATTTTCAGTGTATCTTAACTCTACCTTAAACTGTATCTACAAGTTCATCTGTAGATACGGTGAGTCGCATATGGGTACAGTCAGTTGAAGGTTGCAGAAGGAAGATGCTCGCAAATTGGGTTCAAAAGTCACATAAAAAACTCAAGTGTGCTTAATCTGAATAGAAATCCTCCATAATAATATGCAAAACATTTCTTAATGTTGGTCACAAAATCAATACTAGACATAATTACTTCTCAGCAATTTCATGTAAATCTTATTCGCGGTGATCAAAAACGATGTGAGTACTCTGAGTACAAACCATATGCATTCCAAACTATATGTAAAGGAAACAATAGACGTCAACCCGCTAAAATGCCATTGATTATTAGTATGAATCTTCGGTGGATGGTGATCAGCAGTGAAATCAACTAGGATGAGCATTTCGTCCTATTTGGAGCTCATCAGTTGGATATCTTTGTATTTTCAATAAAGTGGTAATGTTTTCACAGGGGGTTTGTACCTAGTGCCAACAGTTTCAAACATCAAAGAGTTATTCTCTTGACTGCTTCGGCCATGATAGGTATCTCTTTTGTGTAACAGGTATCTGCGTTTTTCAGTGCAATGAGAACTTTCCTGTTCACTGAGTCGACCGGATTGCTGGACCTATATTGATATGTCTGCTCCTCATGAAAGTGCTCCGTTGATGCCGAAGGATTTAACCTGAAGTAATTTGGTGGCTGGTAAGTCTCAGCGGAATCCATCAAATAACTTAAGGTTAAATACTGAGACATCGTGGAGGCATCCTCACGAAGAGGTGACATATCAGCTGGGTCAAATCATTCATCAGGAAAATTAAAATTGAGAAAAATCAATAATAATATGTTTGGTAACTGAGTACTTTTTCACGCATTCTGCTGCATTGATTTGAACCATTCCAGGTTTTATAGCGATTGTTGGGGGGAAACCATGAAATGATATAGTCTAGCTATGTTTGTCACCTTAATGCCTAAATTATTGAACATTGCGTAACAGAGAAAATAATTGTGCACACAGTGACTAATGTTTTTTCAGTTTAAGTTATATGAAATGATGAGAAAAAATTACACCGAAAAGTGTGTACACAGTAACAAAGTAAACATAAAAAACAGGATACATTGTGGAAAAATGATGAAAGAGTTTCTTCGAGATCAAACTGTCTTTAATCATTCAAGTGGTCTTAGTGACTGAAGGTATTAAACAATTTCAAAAGAAATATATTTATCCATAACGTGGCATTGGAACTGCTCGATAGGTCAGTAATGATTTGCTGTCATGACTTGACTTGTCTGG
Source organism: Trichobilharzia regenti (assembly GCA_944472135.2). Taxonomy (NCBI): domain Eukaryota; kingdom Metazoa; phylum Platyhelminthes; class Trematoda; order Strigeidida; family Schistosomatidae; genus Trichobilharzia; species Trichobilharzia regenti. The sequence continues at coordinate 62,865,595 of OX235267.1, forward strand.
ATGCATATCCGACTCAACATTTTCAGCGAATTCGTCTGATGTAGTTTCCACATCCAAGGTTCCCATATTATCTATATAATAAAAAAAAGTAATTTAACAGGAATAATTGAAGGAAAAAATCGTGGTTTCAAAAAATGCCTCTTCAGACATTACAACTGTAATACAATTAATTTAACTCTGCATTACTTTAGAGCCAGTTAAGGTTAATTAATTTTATGTTAGAAAGTGTAATACAGAACACATGTACAAAGAATTACACAGAAAACTAAAACACCTAACGAAATCTTGTGATGACTCTATCAACTCTGATATCCAATTCCTAGAGAAAATCATAGGCATCCAAATAGATGAACAAGAAATTATGGTATCCTTCGACGTGACAGCATTATATACCTCCATCGGACAAAAGCTAGCAATAGAAACAAGAAATCAATTACTTAGCAACGACGAACACCTCCCACAACAATCAAAAATGCAACACTTAAGGTGAATGTAATGCATAAACCTAGGCCAAACGACATACTTCCAATTTAACGGCCAAATATATGAATAAGTCATAGGAACACCCATAGGACCGCCAATATCAGGTTTGATTGCAGAAGCAGTGATGCAAAGACTTGAAAACATAATCCTATCAAAGATCAAATCCGAAAAATTGGAGACATTACTTAGAGGACACATTTGTAATAATCAAAAGAAATGAGTTAGATAAAACTGACAACTTAATAAACAACGTCTTCAACTACATAAACTTCACAAGAGAAAAAAATCCGAGAACGAAATTCCATTTTTGGACAAGCGAACAACCACAGGGGAATTAGAAACTCAAGTTTATTGAAAATCAACCCATACTGACCAAATACTGAATTACAACAGCAACAATCCAACAACACACAGAAGGAATTGCATGCAAACACTATTCAAGAGGGCCAGCCAGGACTCATTGCAGCACTCCAACTTTAAGGAAAGCTGAAGGAAGCTGTCATATGGCCGTCTTCCAAAAGAATGGATATCTACGGAAGTTCATCAAGAGACATATACCCCCAAGCCAACCTATCAAACCTAAAGTCACCAAGGAAAGCACAAAGAAAATTGCTCTACCATATATAAAAGACAACATCTCAGAAATCACAAAAGACTCTTCAAACCTTTAGGAATTGACATTGTACACAAACCAACAAAGTCACTTCACTCAATTCTATGTCAACCAAAAGACTCAACAGCGAAAGAAGATAAAACCAACATCATCTACAAAATAAATTTTAACAACTACGAAAAAACTACATTGGCCACAATGGACGTCTTCTTCGCCTACGTATCCATGATCATAAGCTAGCCCGCAAAAGACATGATATTCACTACCTCTCTCATGTCGCTGCATGCAAACAACCACGGACATCAATTCGACTGGGACAACGTTCAAATATTAGACAAAGCAAATAACAAGAATGCTGGAGAATTTTTAGAAGCTTGGCATTCCAGTGAATCATCAATCAATAGACACTTAGAGAAAGACAAAATTTATCAACTGATAAGAAAAAAACCTCACACACAAACGGCCAAAGTTCAAGTCAAAGAAACAGTCAGTTCCAATACAAGTAACCTAGAAGGTGTGAAAACACACAAAAATAACCAATCACATCCAAGGTCACCAGGAGAGGTGATTGATAAACTAGTGGAGAAATCTAAAATCTCACTTCAATTCAAATTGAAGTATAAGTTGAAGATGTCGCATAGAATGGCGATGAAAGCTTCACAAATCCAATATCCTGCTCAGGGAACACAACCACATGAAAATCACACATGTACAGAAAAGATTAATAGTAATTTAGTACCAGGTATGGTCCATAAGAGCATACAATCAACTGGGTTGAGCATAGTGACTACCATAAGAAGAACAAAATGAATACTACAGAGAAATTAACCAAAACAATGTGATAGGCAAGACGTAAGTTGAAAAGTAACAAACAACTAACAATAATCATGATGAAATCCTAACGAGTGGAGCATAGGTCTTCAACAACACATCATCACTTTTGTGTTCAATACAGCAAGGCTGACACTGCACTGAAGACAAGAATCAAAAAGAGTCTTTTCACTGAACTACGTATTTTGCAATTATTAGTGTTCTTTGAGCTGATTGGTTTAGCTGTGGAGCTTTCCTTGTCCTTCTGGATAACATCTTTAGCGCAATTTTTAGCATAAAATGAACTGATTAAAATTCTCCATGAATCATAGAATCGCGTCTCATGCTAACCATCTTTACATGCGTGATGATCATTTTTATTGACATGAAGTTTGAACTTTCCTGTCATATGCTTCACTTTTTATCAGGTGGTCTGAAATATTATGTTTGTTAAATGCTGATTCATTTGAGCACCAAGCTTCTAGAATTTCTCTGACACGCTAAGTGTTTCTTCTATTTAAGATTTTAACATTAACCCAATCTAACTGATATCCATAATTTTCTACATGGATTAATATGAAAGAATATATATCATGTCTATTCACAGGTGATTTGGCTGATTTCATACTGTTAATTTTATAAATGGTATTATTTTTATCTTCTTTTCCTGTTGGATCTTTAAGTTGTTGTTAAGAAGGACGATGAAAGCTCCGCAAATAAACCAACCAGCTCAAGGAACACTACTAATTGCAAATCATCCACCTGAGCTACAAATCTTCTCTACTGTTTTAACATCACCACTTTGTTCTGTTTTCTGCTGTGCTTTTAAGCTCGGTTGAAGATTGACCATAGTCTGTCATCTCCTCCTCGCCACAGATTCTCCTCCATGCCCCCCACACAACAACGACCTACTCCCTGCTTCTCATTGGTATTCACGTGAGTAATCGCCTAAACTGAGTACTATGTAATTCGACGGTCTTCTCAGTGTGTGCCCAATTCATCTCCATTTCGTTCTTCACATTTGTTGAGTTATTGACTCTCACCTGTTGGCTTGGTGTTAAATCAGAGTCCCCTGTTGCTAATTGTTTCTGGGACAACCGTTGACAAATGTCCGTAACTTGTTGAAAATCCTTTTCGTGACACACAGTGCAAGTTTCTGACCAGTATAGAATAACTGAATGACTTAACATTTGTTAGTGTTGAAAATTTAAATGATGTTACACTGCTTGAAAGGAATAGATTTCTAAACTGTTTTCAGTTCAGTGAAGGCTCATCTTACCTTTCCGACTCTAGCTGGTCAGCTTTGACATTGTTGTCCGTGCCTTGTGACTGTTTTTTCAGACCGTGCTTTCCAGATATGTGAAAGAAGTAACCTCTGTCAAACATAAAGGTAATATTATGACGACGCTAACGACGCACTGATACCGATTAGAGAATCATTGAAAACTGCCAGAAAGTATTGGACAGCTAGCTGTTACATCTTAGTTAAATACTTTTAGTCAGTACTCACGCAAATGGGTTCAAACTCACGACCTTTCGATAATAAGCCTAACTAGATCCCAGGTCATTGAGCCAACACAGGAATTCAAACTTCTATTAATTCATGAGTTTTTGAATGTAATCATCAAACCAATATCTTCGGCAAATACATGACTTCACTCTCGACTGGGTGGATACAACTGACTACGGTTTCTCACTAAAATTGCAAGCAACCTGAAAAGTACTGTTAGTGAATTATTATCCCGTGATGATAAAATCGATTTGATAAAGTGAAATTAGTAGGATAGTGTAAACATAATAACAGATTATTTGAAAAGTTCTACCAACATGTTGCTTCGGTGGCACAGCGATTAGGACGCTCGCCAACCATGCAAATGGTCCAGGATTCGATACCTGGTCGATGCGCTCCTCTACCTCGCTAAACCAATAATAAAATCTGATAGTAGAGATAACATTCTGCATGAAACTAGCAACCCCATCCTGTGAAAATGAATACTGCTACAGAAACTTAAAGCTTCTAGCTTAAACGCCTATGTTCCACTGGAAAATTGAAGGAATAAAAGGACATACACTCAAGGTGAAACAAGCAGGGAAAATTAAATGAATATGCCATTTTCAGACTGTTTAGATAAAAAGGATAAATTTCTAAATGCACCACAGTCACTTAGTTACCAAAAAGAAAAATATGGGAAGGAAGAAAATGTCACGTAATTATCTGCAGTTGTATGAAGCCTATTCGCTGGCTGATTGGTCCTCAAAGCCAGTCACCCATAACATACAACTACATCTTACTATTACTTCGCTTTGACATCGTGTTCAGCAAGGTAGGCTGGCTGAAAAAACAAAATAGTTTCACACATTGACTGTACCTTAGTTAGTAACTGGTGTAATGCGTCTAGTCCTTTCTTTGGTGCAGACTGAGTTCCATCCGTCAAGTTTACAATGTGACCAGCCTTCCTAATGGTTCGCCATGACGATGCACTTATATTTGTTGATTTATGATGGATGGAGACAGACGGTCGCAGAAAGCCTTGGAACATCATGTTAGTTGGTACGAATAGACACAATACACTAACAGTTAGTTACCTAGTGTACAATCAAAGTATCCGCTACGGTCATACAAGAGGTCAATCGTGAGCTCAAATAGCTCAGTAATAAAGTCTGTGACTGTAGCACTGGGTAATGCAAGTTCGGATCTCAGAAGGAATATGAGTACCTAAAAGATTGCAGATACGCCTTGCTAACTGCTGACTGCCAACTAGCACGAAACCTCGGTCAAGTAGAGCTTTCTGACAAATGCCTCCAACCCAATAGATATCACTTGATACTCTTGTCAAATTTCAATGAAAAGCGGAGAGATGAAATTCGACGTTTAAGATGATATCGTTCTATTTCGTAGGTTCTCATCAGTTGCATGGACTCTCTGAAGAAATTACAATGGTTATAAAAGGATAAGAAAAACTATCGTCAATGCCTAAATGTTAGTAGTAGTGAAAATATTATAAAATTAACGTTTTCGAAATGTCAGCATTACAATATTAGTTTAAGTCTCTATCAATTTATGTGCCTTTACAATAGAAAAGGAGAAGACGGAAGATAGATATGAATAGTGTAAGCCTATCAGTTTATCTCAATACGGTAATACAAACTGGATAAGCAGGCTGCCGATGTCACTCTCATCTGCGTTTATAAATTTAAGTGCAACTTAGGTAGCAAGTCTATTAAAGGGACAGAAAGAGAGGCTTCCATCCGGTTTCCTCACCATGTCTATCCCAAGAAACTTATAGCTAAATTCAAGCTGATATTAGAAAACTACAGTTATCAGGCAACTTCTAGACACAGGTTATGCCGTGGAGATTTCCAAATCCTTTAAATGAATACAATACACAATGGACAACAAATTTACTACAATTTTAATGATACAACTGCAGTTAAACGTGTCAAACCAAACTTAATTGAGTTTTACATTTTCCTGTCGATTGATTGGACTGAAGTGCTCGGTCTCAGTTGGCATATCGGCTTCTAAATTAAATTAACATGACCCGTTGCACAGGAGGTGGCCAGCTCCCGTGGCACAAGTAGTCTAGTGGATAACCCTTTGACTTTTGAAACTATGGGCACTGAGTTCAAGTCTCGGTGTGAACATCATCACTCCCTTGGAAATGCATGTACATACGGCTGACAAGTCCTAAATGGAAGGAAATGCGCATTTTGGGTTCCACTGCTAGTCACCATCCACCAATTAAACCTAACTCATGCCTACAGAAAAGGAGTGTAATCACTCTCGCCCCCACTCAACCTTGATAACTGCATTTTAATGACAGTTACATTGATAAGTCATCCATATTAGTGATTTCAGCTCAATGAACAAGTTTTCAATCTTATGAACTATAACCTTCAAATATGGACTTATTAGCTAATAATGTTTATAAAAACTTTCCTTTTCTCTGTCCTCTCTGAAAACTGAAAAATTGTGAGGCTTATATTTCAGAAGCTTTAATTTTATAACATTTTCACTACTGCTGACATTCAGTCATTGAACCATGTAATTTTTATTCATTCTTAATCGCTTAATTTCTTCAGGTAATCTGTACAGATGATGTGAACTTGTAAAATCGAATGATATAATATTAATCTGACAATCTGACGCTTCTCTATCTAAATCTTCTCACTCCATCAGCAAGTAAGAGTTACCGGGCAATCCATTCATATTATTATTGTTTTCATTTAGTTCCTAGAGTAACATTTGGCTTTAGCCGAACGTCTCCATTGCATTAGGTTCTCCGCCAACGTTTTCACCTGACTCCATGTCTGCGTACATGTTTTCTTCTCCTCTTCACCTGACCTCCTCCATGTCACTCTTGCACCGACAACCAAATCGCGGCTTACTGTTTACCTTCCACTTGAGCTATGTCCTGGCTTGTGATATCACTTGATATTTTGATTTCTCAGAGTAAGACCAATCCACCCCCCCTTCTTCCTACATATTTGTTGCACATTTGGTTCCTGATGTGTTGGTCCACACCCAGATATTCCTGTTACTGATATTTTCTAGCCGGCAATCTGATCTTTATTAGTATTTAGCGAAGACAGCTGCTTGACATTATCTGCGCGCAACGTCTCTGAACCATAATGTTTTACTGACTTCACATTTAAGTTGAAAATCCGGATCTTATTTTTCATGTTGAGTGCTGTACACCTCCACACTAACTTAGGAGAAATGAAAGCTTGACTTGCTTTCTCGATCCTTTCTTTGATATCCAAGCCAGTTCAGGCTGTATTTGGAACGATGCTTTCCAGGTAGACAGGTATGCCTCTTCTGCCAACTTGTCGCTTTTCACTTGCATACCTCTCAGTTTGCGAGAAATCAGACATATATATGTCATCGGCGAAGTCCAGATCGTCCAAGTATTTTGTTTGGGTCCATTTTAGGCATGTTTCCTAGCTTCCCACTGTCTGTCGCATTGTCCAGTCTCCTGCAATTAGGAAAATCATTGAAGACAGTAGGCAGCCAGTCAGCCTTGTCTTATTCCTGCCTTTACTTCAAAGGATTTCGTAGATTACTTGGTATGCAACAATGCCGTACAACTGTTGGATGAGATGTATACTTGTTGGCTACAACCTGCAATAGCGAAATAGTTGTCAAGTCACCTCTCGATCAATGCTATCGAAGGCCTTTTCAAACTTAATGAATTTGAGATAGAAAGGTGACTGTCATTCCAAGCTCTGTTCTATGATGATCTGTCGTGTTGCAATTTGTTTGATGCATGAATTGTCCCTGAATCCAGCCTGTTCCGGTCGAAGTGTTTCATCCATGGATTGTTGGACACGGCTTAGTGTTTTGCTTGAGATGGACAGGAGCATAATGCTCTAAAACATACAACTACTTATTATTTATTTTATTCCAATATGTTCCGAGTGAAACATGGGTCTTCAGGCAGGAGTTTTGAGGTTGGAGGCAGCAGCGAAGTTTTTTACGGAGTGTGGATGCTAGCCTCACACCCAACCTTCCCTCTTTATTGGTATATGGAGATCTAAGAGTTCGCTGGCCTGTGATCGAATCCCGAATCACATGCGTGCTTGACGACCATTCTACCGCTGAACTACCGATAAAAAATATATAGTAGGTAAAATTATGTGTGACAAACATATACTCAACAACAACAACAAACAAACAGCTTTCATGTCGAACATTTACTAATGAGAAATAACAAAATACAAATATGTAAGAGAATTACTCTCTCTCTCTCTCTCTAGACATGTCATCACAAATTATTGAATTACCGAGAACTTACGCGTGTTCAGTATCCTGCCACTTGTAGGCTTTGAATGAAAGCAATTCAAGTGAAGTATGATAAGGAATTGAAGCAACAACTGAGAGAGAGTCATAATTTCTACAGTATCACAGAATATCAGCGTCACATCAAGATACGCATATCTATATATACCTGAGTATATCTCTCAGTGAAGAAATGTGATTCGTATAAATCACACTACCGAATTCATTTTAAGACACGGTGAATATTAAATATGTTTCATCGCGAAACTATAAATTTATTTTATCGTCAAGTGACGCCATCAAAGTGCTTTATTGTTAGTTAGTCAGTTACTTAGTTAGTTAGATAGTTGGTTGGGTGTTAGTTACCACTGCGAGTACTAACCAAACTCAAAGTGAAGTTTTTATTTCTGAAGCATTTCTTGGCATTGCTGAAAATATTAAAATGAAAAAATATAAATGGTAATAGTGTGCACCACTCATCACAGCTTATGGCTAACATAACAATTATAGTAACCACTTTATTTGAAATAGTAATTTATATACGAATGTAATATATAAATATATGAGTAATAAAGATTATAAAAGCTACAGAATACTCTATTTAATATAGGAATAATCTTTCATCTATGTAATGATGTATGTCGGTAACAAACAGCGATAGAATGCTCACCAACCACACAGGTGGTTGAGGGTTCGATCTCCGGCCACATACGCTCTTCTTTGCCTCGCTAAGTCAATAATAAGACTGATAAAAGAGTGAAGGTTGGGTATAAGGTGAGCAATCCCCTCGCGTAAAAAAAATACCACTGGTACCTTAATCTTGAAGCTTCACTTTGAAACCCTTTGTTCCACTGCGAATGTAAAGGAATACAAAATTCATGATAATGCTAATGATTATAAGTTGGTGTTCATTTACAGTTAATGAATTAGATTTTCATTAGGCTCTTTGCATATATACACAGCCATTCGACCTAAATAATGATACGGTTAGATTATTTATAATATTTAAGCACATATGAGAATAGGTTTTTATGAGACTCACCTCTTCCTCTCTCTCCCTCTATCTCCGTATTACCTGAAAAGATACATAGAGAAAGCCACAGTATCCGAAAAAATGACTATAATAAAGTATTGGTTTTTGTAGGGATTTCGTTTGATTGATTGGAAGATTTCAATATGAGGCGACATCATTTAGAGAACCACCGGAAAATCAGCTGAGAATACCAGACCTCTGTTTCCTCCGTCCTCATTTGGGACTATTCATCAGTACTCACCCACTGACAGGACTCTAACCCAGGAGCTTCTGGTAAAAAGATGAGCTAGTTTGTAGACCAATAAGTCACTTGAACCATATACAATGACCAGTCCATTAATTCCGACTCCTGCAGATTCACGACATAGCACTACCACTAGGCTAGAAACCTGACTAGCTAATAAACTAGACTAGGTTTGGCTCCTTGGTCTAAAATATAATCAGGACCTTTAACGCGACCACTATGTTTTCGGTGGGCTGGCTATGCATTGAATTGTGTGATTCTGGGAGACAGGAATTAGTAGGAATGATAAGAAATTTCTAGGAGATCTGGATTTTGAGCTTGGATTATTTATGTCTAGTGTCACACAAACTCAAAGACTATCAGGAGAAAATTAGCTAGCTGACAAAAAAGGCTGGTAGTGAAGATAGGACTTTAAGTGAGTATAAAGAAGATGCAGGCAATGAGAATCACAAACCAACAACAGCAAGTACCATTCACAATCATTGGGAGTAATTTCAAGGGGGTGACTTCCTTCACTCATCTAGACAGCATCATTTCAACTACAAATAACATGGATAAGGATGTCAAAATCTGCCAGCATCGGAAAGGCAAGACAGGCTTTCAACAGTCTGAAGTCAGTTCAAAAATCTTCTGCACTCACGAGAAAGGACAAGATTCTGATTTTGCGCAACACTATTAAGTTGTTTCTTTTATATGGGGTCTGAAATTTTGGCACCATCGTCACGTGAAGCACTTTCATCAGGCCACTGAAGACTGTAATCAAGCGCTGCCTTCACTTCATGTCGAGGAACAAATTGTAAGCCAGAGAGAATAAGAAAAAAAGAAATTCTGAGAAGAAACCGATCAGAATCCTTTTGTTTGACAGGTATTCTAAAGAAAATGGAAAGGCATCGGAACACATGTGAAGGAGACAATCGAATGACAGTGAGCGCCAGGTCGTCGAGTGGAACTGAACTAGGAAACTATGAAGTGGGCGACTGAAGATGACAGTGATGAGGCAGCATGAGGAGGAGATAACTGATCCTTAGCAGTCACGGTTCCAGCTAACGAAGACCGCAGAGAATAGGACATTGTGAAGAAGAGCTGTTGAAGCTCTGTGACCCATTTGAGACGCAGAAGAACGATAGTGATAATAAAACTCTGATGAATTATCAATAGAAATTTACGTTTACAAAACAATGGATACTGAACAGAAAATACTCTTTTCGATAACTCCTTCATCATCAGGCTCTACAGTTATATATACATAATAGTGAGTGAATGAATTAGTGTTATGAACAACATTCGTGCTGTTTAAATAACATTGAATCAATGATATTGATAGATTACAGCTCAATAGCATCAACGTAAAATAAGCTGAATGTCAGAAACATTATTATTAATATTGTTCCCTTAGGTTCCTAGTAGAACAAAGGGGTTCAAGTGCACGTCTCCACTTTAATCTGTCTTCCTTCTGCTGTACTTTTCACCTTCATCAATGTTAGTCCATACTGTTTCAACTCCTCTTCACACCATCTCCTCCATGTTACCCTTGCACTGACGACACACTTGCCGCTTCTCTTTTGGGTTCCACTTGAGCAATCGCCTGACGCGCGATGTCACCCAACTGCCTCCTCAGCGAGTGTCCAATCCATCTCCACTTTCTGATGCATATCTGTTGGATGACTGGTTCTTGTTTTGTTTCTTTCGAGTCAGAGCTTCCTGTTGGCGATTCTTTCCCAACCGTCTGATCTTCAATATAGAGCGAAGACAGTCAGAAACATTAGGAAAGATACTAATACAAATTCATGAATTTATACTCTCTACTGAAGGTCAGGGCATTAGTAAGGCTGGACTTGTTTGTTTTGAACACAGAGCATTGATTGTTTGAGGTGAATTGCAATAGCCTCATTGCAATAGCATGTGGTGCTTCAATGATTTTGGCAATTTATTAGGCACTCAGTAAATTAGAGAGAAGGATTCTTCCACGCTGGCTGTGTGGCTGGTTCGCACTAGATGGTCCAATATCGAACTGTTAATGGTTTTCACTATGTGGTGACGGCAGGCTGCTAGCCAAATTGGAAGACAATTATTTACGTCAATGTTTATGTCACAAATATTGATCGTGAGAAAATATAAACAAGACTGATTCAACAACCAACAACAGCAGACTTTGTGTAGGCAGATACAGTTCACATATAGATGACCTGACATTCAAGAAACAGTCACAAAGAGATGCATGGTCAACTTTCTGTGATAAACAACCAATCAGGAGACTGTGTTTGTTTACTTGAATAAGCTTTAATAATGTATATGAAAATATATAAATATGTGTTCATTTCCTTAATAAACAATCTGTTGCCTGACTCTTGTCTTTTGTCGTTACAACTACACCTTTACTTAGCCATAATAAGAGATGTTCTCGAGCACGAAAAATCGAGTTATTACAGCCACGGCTAATTTAATTCTCTCTACAAGCGCAGCTGAATTGGTAGATACAATTTGAAGTGGTTAGTCTACGTAATTCATCTTTCAGTCGAGGGATCACCGTCGGTCGGGCAGAGAATAACACGTGCAGTTCACCAGTATTAAAAGTTCTTTGAACTTATTTTCCTAATTTCATCGTAATCCTCTCACTTAGTTTATCACCCTTGAATTGCAGTTGTGCTCTATTTTCAAAAGAGGCAAGTCCAGCTAGCCCCTACTACTGCCCTGACATATAGTAAAGACTATAAATTCATGAATTTGTAATATTATTTCTCCTAGTTTTTCTGACATTCAACCTATTTTATGCTGATGTTATTGACCTGTAATCTATTCAAATTATTGATTCGATGTTATTTAGGCATCAATGTTGTTCATAACACGAATTCAGTCATTCATTATAGTTTTAGGATTTCCTCATGAGCTGACATTAGTTAGTGAACCATTGGAAAACCTGGGAGTACTGGACAGCTGTTTCATCCTAGTTTGGGACTCTTCAGTAGTACGCACCCACTGGGATTCGAACCCAGGACCTTCCGGTTACAAGGCGAGCTCGTATACCATTAAGCCACTGGGACCCGATCCAATTGTCTTTGAATTCTAACTTCTGCCAATTCACGACATAGCGCGACCGCTAGCCAATGTCTTCGCTGGCGAGTATTTGTCCTCACACCCGACCTGCTGTACCCTACTGGTCACGACTTCCCACTGGAACCCAGGTAACTACCTACCTGAATAGGGCCGGTCGCCAGTGAGCATCTCACTGGTATTCAAGTGTTGGTTTGTCAGCTCATGATGAAATCTTGAAACCAATCAAATCCCTACAATTTATTTTGTAAAAGCTATTATTTTTATCACCTTTTTGTCTGTTGGATCTTTCAGGTTGTACATTATCATATAAGATGTGATTGTGCTGGCTGACTTGTGTGCTACTTCAAACAGTCTTACTATTCTAACTGTAATTTCAGAAATAGTTTTTATATGTGATAGAATTATTTCTTTTCTGCAGTCTTTGATAATGATTTCTTATTGGTGTTATAACTCCCAATTTAAACGCTTTCTGATACAATTGTGAGGGTATCCACTCATTGTGAAGACGGTTAGGAGGTATTTTTACTCCATTCTCCATTCAACACAGGAGTGGTTTAGTGTTGAGTTTGAACTCTTTTAAAAAAATATCTGCACACACACAGTTTCTTTTTATTTACTCATAAATAATTGAAAAACTTGTAAAATGTATATAGTATTTTATATAAAATATACTACTTGACGCACAGTGTTTCACATTTCTAAAAAGTAATGGATATAGCTGATTGCAGACAATGAGTACATGACGTCGCCAGGGGTTCAAACCATCACTTTTCATGCAAACTCATAAACACACTCAGTGTATTGAAATCAATAAAGAAATGTTGATTTATGCGAATTTTATTTGTACTGAATTAAATTCATAAATTAATTTTATTCTGCTATATATAAAGGTCTATATATGCGTATTTTGACGAGACGCTCATATTCTTCGACTGTATACATGATGTATTCACCCACACTTTTCCTTTCAGTCCTAATTATACCTCGTTTCATGTGGATTGGTCTACAGCCTGCATGCAGTAGGACACTGGATATGCGTAAGTTCCCAGTGACTCAGTAATTTGTGATATGCAAAATAAACGGAATGTTTTATTCATATGGCTGATGAATGTTTTTGTCAAATATTTTTTTCACTTTGGTTACAAGATTTTATCGTAGGCTGATATCAATTAGAGAAACATTAGTAATTTAGCTTGCAGAAAGTACAAGACAGCCAGCTGTTCCGTCATAGTTTGGAATTCTTCCGCAGTACAGACCCACTGAGGTTTGAAATCAGGACCTTCCAGTTACACGGCAACCTAGCTCATTGAACAGTAAGCCACTGGGCACCAGATTCGATGGCCACTACATGAATTCCAACTTCTGTCAACCTATGTTAATAGCGTGATCATTAGCCAATGTCATTCGTGGCGAATATATACATTCTCATATTTGACCTACTTTTCCTTACGAAAGCAGCTGATGATAAAACCATATAACCAGTCAAACCCTTGCAAACCAGCGCCTGAATGTTGACCTCATCCAGATAGTTAGATAATAAGTTCCTATTGAGATGTCACAACCAATAGGGTACAGCAGGTTGGGTGAGAGGACATATACCCGCTTTGAATGACATTGGTTTGTGGTCACTCTATGTTGTGAGTTAACAGAAGAATAAACATTCCCTTTCAGCATCTTTATCTAATTTTAACAGCTAGAAGCTTTGTCTTTAGACATAAAATTCTTTGATATCACAACGTCAACGTTGACAAACTCCATATTCACGTGCAGTTTGAACATTTAATTATCCAAACCAATGATTAGATCCCATTTTTTTTTCAAAAAAAACGAAGAATTATCGCGATTATATAGCAATCAACAATCACAGATTGATGCCAAAGATACCTCAGTAATAGAATAAAATTCTGCAACTCTATAAGAAAGTCAATTTCTCTATTATATTGTCTTTTAGTTTGAAATAGTCTATATTGACACATTTGCTTAAAATTTTCGAAAAAAAAAAGATCCGCGGTTCAATCTTGCAGCCACGCTAACTAATTATCTCTATCGCTTCGCATTGTTTACCGTAACATTTTGGTATTCAGTACCTCAAGAAATCTAAGGACTAGTCATTGTGTCCAATTCAGTCCAAAAGGAAGACAGGTGATAGTCCATTCGTGACATCTTTGACTAAAAGGATCAGTGGTGTGGGTAAGAGTCTTAAAGAAAACATCAGTTTCTTCTCTTTACGACAGATAACCGCTGCTGATGAGTATCAACAAACTGATGAAATTGATTATTTACAAACTAATTCGCAGTTTGCACTTTACACACTTCCCAGAGGTGAAATCTCATCTTAGTCTCTTTCAGAAATCAATATTTTTCAGATCGCAATATGTCACCTGCTTGATACCATGAATGTTAATCAAGACAAAAAGCATATCTGGGTAAAACTGTATGTCCTACTGATTGCTTGAAATAAGTAGTTACATTTCATTCGTATCGACCAAGAGTGCTTGCCTAATGAGATCAAGCTGATCAAGAAGTGACCAAAGATATAATCAGTTCTATCGAGTAGCTAGCCATAATAATAATAATAATAATCTACTTTTTATTCAAAAAACAGTACTTGTAATACAGGATGAAATTCTCAGCATTTTTCACAATATACCATCTGATTCACTCAAAACATAAATAAGATTAACTAGAGTAATTTGTTCACATTTACGGTATAAGGTCAAAAATATCCGAAGTACAAAATTAGAATATTTAGTATAGTGACAATTTTAACAGTGAATCTAATGTTCTGTGGACAGAACATGGTGAGGGGATATACAAAAACTAACAGTTATTACACAGCTTAAATAATGTTTACACTTATGAGAAAATAAGCAAATAAAAACAAAAAAATTGAGCGAATAATGAATATAGGAAGTTTAATGACAATAAAGATTGCTGTTGTAAAGACACAGGAAAATGGTTCATTTAATAGTGCAAAGAAGGTTAGTTAGTTAGTTCACACCTAATACTATTTTCATCAAATAAAATCCATGTCGAATTTGGTGTTGTGTAATGTTTATACCAAGACTTACGTGCAAAAAGTCCTTTGAAAAGACTTATTGTTTAACCTGAGAGGAGACACAAGTGTGGAGCTTCGGGTATAGTGGATGCTCACAGTCTGACAAAATTCCTTTAGCAAATTTGTTGCTTGATATCATGTGCCTATCAATGACAATGTCAACGATATAGCCCAATGGGTTACTACTCGTCCTACTGACCAACAGTCTTCAGAGTCCTACAAAGTATGACATAATCTTTTTTAATCAATCCAGGAAAGAATAAGCAAGGGTGATCAGTAAAGAAGAATAGGTAAAATACACGAGTTGACAAATTTTAAGAGGAGTGGTTGGGTTATGTATGCCTGAGTGCCCTAACTTCCTAATGTAAAAAGTCAAATGAAATATTCATTAAGAAATCGCTAAGATATGGGAAGATCAGGATAGGTCAGAAGAAATAGTTAATCCAAGATACTTGACTTGATTGATACTCAGACTTGATTTCTATATCAGTATCATCAATTTTCCAAGGGTCATTGGAACCAACAGCTTCATTTAACTTTCTTTTATATCGGAAACTGACACTGACAGTTTGACAGTTTGGAAGGGTTAAGTTTAAGGCAGTTAGACGAAGACCATTTGCTAGCTCCTGATAAAAAGCATGATTTGAAATGCGCCCCCCCCTTGTCTGAGCCGAGTCGAGCACTAATGAGACAAACCTCAAAAGAGGGAAACAGCCGTCCGTGTTTAGATATGGTTGATATGTATACTATAAACCTACTTATCTCAATTAATCAGTAGTATGTGTTTTTTTTATATACAGAAAGTTTCTGCCGACCACTTCCAACTATCTAACATTAACTTAAGATTTTGCATTTGTTTTATTCTACTCATAAGTAGTATATTTTTCAGATATTCAAAATTTTCCTTATTATTTCTTACATTTCACAATATCCTTGACTAATTCAATTTTAGAAGATATGAACATACAAAGTGGACCTCGTCATGATGCAACTAATGAATATTTGGGATCATTTTATATCAGAAACCCGTCAAAACTTGGTGATAGTTCCAAGTTAGTGAAAAAGCAGGTTCCGCTACCAAGATATGGATGATTAAATAACGTAGAAGCATGGCTTTTATGCTGCGTTTATTCCAAAATCATGTATTATGCAAAATATTTAACAAAACTCTTCGTTATTAATAAATATTCATGTGATGAGCAAATTTTTATACCATTGTCAAATAATTGTATCACCAAATATTTGTGCATATGATTAATTGAATAAATCTTAATAGTTTCACTTGAGTCATGTCTTATATCCGAGAGATAAATACTCTTATGAATGATATTGAAGAGAATCAGTTGCCGGTGCTGAAGTGGTCGACCCGCGAAATTAAATTACTTAGGAAGAATTCCAAGAAGACAGCTAACGGCCATAACTTTAATAACTGTGAATGTATGTTTGGCAAGATAGTGCACCGTAGAACAAGAAACTATAAAACGATACTATAAAGTCTTTGAAACTTAGGAACCTCCTGTTATTTAGTTAGTTAGTTAATTAAATAGTTAGGTAGTTAGTTAGTTAGGTAGGTATTTAGTTAGTTAGTTAGTTAGTTAGTTGGTTAGTTAGTTAGTTAGTTAGTTAGTTAGGTATTTAGTTAGTTAGGTAGTTAGTTAGTTAGTTAGTTACTCTCATTTTAGCGAAAAGACTGATCTCTTTTGAAAATTGAGCACGTGATATGTTTGTTGCCCATCTGGTGTTACTTGATAGACAGGGCTTAGTATTTTGTCTTAACTTGAATCATCAATTAAATTCACTTGCGTAGGAGTGAGTGGTAGTGCCCAGTAGCCATCGCATCCAAATTTATAACATTATTAGTATATATATAAGGTGTATGAACATTGAGGTAATGTTGTCACAAGTCGACGGTAATAAAAGGAGGGAATCTATTAGGATAAATCCACATTCGAATCAATAAATAACATGTGGAATGCCGCTGTGAGGATAACACACTGTCCTAACGCCGTCAATCTCTCCTTATGTGACAATTCTCAGACTACCTTGAACAGTTTAGTCCCCACTTTTTGAGCAGTTTCGAAAACATTTTGCATCGTTTTCTGCATCTCGTATTCCAAATAGGATTAAACATAGGTGACATACAAGTTAAAACAAATATTAATAAAAAAACTCATTATGGCTTAATTACTCCCCAGTTTGTTGTCGTCCTAAGGTCATTGTGTACAGAAAATTGCAAATACTTACAATTCACACTTCCTAACATTCGCCGAGTAGTTAAAAACATCCCTACTATCAATTGTTCAGGCTTTTCAAACGATACCTTGTGACACTGTATTGTTTAGCATCCTCCACAATGTCATCCTACTCAATTAGATTTCAGTAGTCTACCTGAAATGTAAATAAAAACTAATTTATTCCTCATATTATACACTTCATCGCATGTCGATACTAAATTTAAACTTGTCCTACAGAAATCTTGGTAGTGTGCACAGTGCATTTTTCACTGGAGAGGCAGACTCATAGCATAATATCTCTATTCTACTCGCTTCTTTGCCGTCATTATTGACTACCTCCGCAACTGCCTACAAGATTCCATTTCCTTCCCATACGATCCTCCCCATGTTATCTTTAGACAGCCTACTCAACGCATTACTTATAGTCTGGTGTCTGCAATTATGAAAGTAAAACAAAGAAGCAACAGGACCACAAATATGATAGAAATCATAAAAGCAAAACTTGAAGGTGTATAAGGATGGATGGAGGAAATTGTTTATTTACTAGATGAGGGAGAAAGGTTAGTTAGTTCTCGCCTGACACTATTTTCATCACATAAAATACGTGCCAAGTATGGTATCATAGAATTTTTATACTTAGACGTGCGAGCATACAGTTTTCTGAAGTTACTCCTTGTTCTACCTGAAGAGATGCAAGGTGAAAGCTGAGCGCAAAGTGGATGCTCCAAATCAGACAAAATCCCTTTAGAGAATTTATTGCATGAAGTCAAGTGACTATCGATAACAAGAATAACTATGTGGTCTACTGAGACACCACTCACCCTACTGACAGTCTTCAGTACTCTACGAATTGTGACATAGTCCTTTTTAAGCAAACCAGGAAAGAATAAGGGTGAACAATAAAGAAGAATAGGTGGGATGCAAGAGTTAATGAACTGTAAGAGGAGGGGTTGAGATATACCCAAAAGCCTTAACTACCTAATGTAAAATGTCAGGTGGAATATTTTACCAGAGATCACTAAGACATGAGAAGACCAGGAGAGATCAGAAGAGAGAATAAGTCCAAGATACTTTCTGATTTAATTGCTATATCATTGCCGTCAATCTTACATTTTTCATGAGAATTGACGGTTTCAATTGTCTCTTCCATTCACATGAGCTGGACACCATCGCTTTAACCGGAGGCGAATGATATTCAAGATATCTATGATGGGGAAAGAAAAATGCACTCCTGTTACTCTGAAATTGCTGTTGAAATCTTAGATCATCAGTGCATCTGTATGGTTAAGAGACTTGCCGTGTGAGTAATAAAACACATTAGCTGCAGACATTCACTAACAGTTGTCTTTGCTGGTTCGATAATGAATATCAAATGACTAGCTAGTCAAAAAATAAGTAATAAAGAACTTTTGAGGACACCCAACCACTATAGAACCTATTAAACAACATGAATATGACGAGAAAACCAGAGATTCATTGGACATACGCTGAGGAGTTCATTAAGTAGCATCACGTGCACAGCTCTTGACCGGAACCTGAATACAAAACGATGATTTCAGTGTGTGGTCTTAGTTGACATGGAGGAGACTGTATCTGTGGATGAAATAAAACCTAAAAAAGACTAAAGTAAACACGGTTAATTGGAGATGTGCTTCTGAAGCATTCATGTTCCACACGGAACCCATGGGAATAATAATAATAATTCCGTATGCTGTTGACATTCAAAACTTGACGTCTGAATTCAAATCCTCTGAGAAATGAATTTACCTGTAGGGAATAAGAAAACGTCATTCAGATATTCTATCAGAATTTTGAACGTTTTAATAAGTGACCACCCAGAATCTCTGGTGAAATTGAATAAATAATCATAGATTGAAGAACACGACAAAAACGCACATTCAGACCTTACGTGATGACCTAAGCCATACTTTCCGATTTCCGTTGATTAGCGAGTACATGCTAGTATTGTGGTGAGAGCAGGCCGTGAAAAAATATGAGCAAGGCTGATTCAACAACCAATCACAGCAAAGTTAACGTGACAAAATATGATTCGCAGATAGAGAACTCTATTTGTCGAGGAATCCCTAAACAACCAATCAGAAGCCTGCGTTTGTCTGCCTAACTTCTGATAAACAACCAATCAGATAACTGCGCTTGTCTACTTAGATAAGCTATCATAATGTATGTGAAATATTTATAAATACGTGTTGATTTTCATAATAAAACGATCTGTTGCCTGGCCCTTGTCTTCTGTTGTTACAGTATAACTGAGTGTTATAGGAAGGTGTCTGCCACGAAACAACAGGTCTTGAATAAATATTTCGTCATATGTTTCTACTCTGTCAAACGCAGTAGAGACCTATTGGGCTAAAACTGTCTTACTTAAAGTATAATTTGGCATCCGTGAGTTCTGAAATCCCCGTGAATCTCAGATTAGCTTAAGTGTCATTCGGAAATAAAGAATTTTTAATTCTTAAGTTTTATTACAGAATTATTTCACGATGAAATTCTAAAGATCATGTTTTATTACTGCTACTATGGTTTCCTTTACTTCCTAGAGAAACATAGGGCTTCATCCATACGTCTCCATTGTGTTCGGTTCTCCGACAACGTTTACATCACCTGGTCACAAGTTTGTCCACACGCTTTCACCACCTCCTCTTCGCATGCCCTCCCCCATGTCACTCTCGCACTGACAATCAACTTGCCGCTTCCTATTCAAGTTCCACTCGGGTGATAGCCTGGCGTGTGATGTCACATGATGATGGTTTATTTTCTGACAGTGTGGCCAATCCATTTCTCCCTGAATATTTGTTGCAAAGTTGCTTCCTGATTGGTTAGTTGGTTGGTTCATCCTTAGAGGTCCCCGGTGCTGATCATTTCTGACCGGCCATCTGATCTTGAGCAGTATTGAGCGAAGACATCTAGCTGTTGATGAAGGTCTGTAGTTTGTTTGAAGTGCTCTTCATGAAGCGTCAAGCCTCTGATCCATGAAGTAGCACTGATCTCACATTGGAGTTGAAATCCACTACTATAAGTCTCCTTGCGACAAAAGATTGTGTAAAACCCTGTATTCAGTGTAACTTGCTGAGTCAACATAAAAATCTCAGAGCCTAAAATTCTTAGGTGGTAAAATTTTAAGTGGTATGACCGTATATGCAGCTGAAAAATATTAGTACGTAGAAACCATTCATGTCAACCATTGGTTTGTGCTAGGCGAAACAGTGATCTAAGCAGTGAACTGTCATACTAGTTTCGTGCGTAAAGTCTTTTGATGTTGGTAACTGAATTCTGTCAGTCAGGTTTGCAGTCATCATCTAGGTGGCTTCCCATCACAGTACATTCTGAATTTTTCCTATTAGACGGTAAAAGGCAATAGGCAGGATGCCTTCCACTAAGGTTTCTTGCTTTTCGGTATGCTTGACAAGAGTTACGTAATACCCAGAGTTCAACCAGAGTAACTAACACAGTCTAACACGAGGCCGGCTGCGAGCCCGAATAGTTCAGTTGTAATGTCTCTGGTAGCAGCACCGAAAGATACAGGTTCCAATCTTAAATACTTCATGATTTCCCGCAGTGATGCAGTAAAGCCTTGTTGATGACTGCCACCTAGCACGAATCCAAGCTTCAAGGCTACTCGTGAACTGTGATTTTGATCGTTTGGCATTCAGCTAATTGTAGTGTATCAAATTAGGGTTAACCTGATGTGCCGAAACAGTTCAAACCATCAATCTACTGACTAGTTACATGGGTAAAATATACTACATAGAGTCAAATTTAACCCCTCCAGAGTATACACTTTAACGTGAAAATATACCAAAGTTTTCAGACCAGTTCATCTGTTTTCTCTGACACCATAGAACAACATCTTGTCCAATGGACACTTACTAATTAACCGAAGTGGATTCCCACTACTTCCATCTACTAGTTATATACATATTATCATAAAAACAAT
Organism: Trichobilharzia regenti; assembly: GCA_944472135.2. Lineage (NCBI taxonomy): Eukaryota > Metazoa > Platyhelminthes > Trematoda > Strigeidida > Schistosomatidae > Trichobilharzia > Trichobilharzia regenti. The sequence goes on from OX235267.1 coordinate 62,886,858, forward strand.
TAAAATTTTGGATTTCCAAAACATCTAATCTCAAACCAACTAATTTACAGAATAAGATAACTTAGACTCAGATCCATCACTCATTGTTCTAACTCCCAAGATTTTCCTTCTAGACCACGTTGGCCATGAGAGTTATGTTTTGTACGTTTGGAGTTTGAATTGATGGGTGATGCGTTCAGTTTTCAACAGAAACTCAATCAGCCACTGGGAATGCAGGCTCACCCAGCTGGCAAGACCCAAATAGAAATACATGTGCATCCTAAATTCGATTGATATGCATTTAAAGTGTTATAATTCCATCTGTCTTTCTTTAGCATATTTCTCCTCATGTCCAGAATGTGGAATGATTCGATGAATAAAGATCCAGACAGTAACCTTAATCTAAAACTGCCTGTATTGTCTTTCGCTTCCTTCGTCATCCTACTCTGGTTTGTTTGGCGTATACCAACTCACACCATCTTTTGCTTAGTAGACGTCATTTCCGTATGGTGTGTGTACTGATAAACAGTACGTTTTGTCCTTCTTTGTGTTTGCAAGTGAGATGTGGCCATTGAAAAAGGAATACACGATAAGGCTAGCTAACTGTCTTTGATCATAGGTGCCTGCGTTCTATCTTCAGTGTTAAGGGGTATAATAAGGTGAGCGATATCAAGCTTAAGCTTCGGTCGACAGCAGGATGAGGAGGGGAAATTATCGGCGAGGTTGTGAAGTTACACCAATTGAGTGAAATGGTTAGGACATGTGTTGCGTCACCGCCTTCTTTGAAGGGCAATGTTAGCTGACATAGGATTGATAAGGGTGGAAAAGAGCCAGTGGTGGTCAAACCAAAACATGGCCTTATCAGTCAGTGAAACCCATAACAGTAATTTTAAGTCGACCACATATGGAGATGTAGATGGGTTTCCTGGTCAGGGTCATCGGGTGGTGAAAACCAATGAAGGTTGAAGACAACTGGTGATATGGCTCAGAATCCTTCTCAGTAGCTGGCGCAGATGCATTCACACTTTGTGATTCATAATGTTTTTATCCCATAGGATTGTACTGTTCTTTCATATTGCTGTTCTTTTCCTCTCACTCACTCTCTTTATTTTGAATATCTTCACTCTCCCCTCTTGCTTTGTCTGGTACATGGAGGAGGAGTGGCAACTCGAACTGGTGCACATCTCTGCAACGTTCTACCTTGAAGCCAGTCAGTCAATCTGTGTGATTGTGTGTATGTATAACATAGATCGAATTTTGTCGAGACAATTTATCTGTGCGTCGGTGGCGCTAAGGTTAGGACTGTCGCCGACCATGAACATGGTCCGGGGTCCGATCGCCTGCCGACGCACACCTGATATTTATGATCGGCCTGCAAAATTTTGGCTACCGATATCACATGCTGAAAATTCCATACTTGTACCAAACAAAAACGGTCTGGAATCAAGCTGTAATCAAAAAAATCTTAGCACGATCTTGGAACCCTGATAAACTTACTGATTCCGATCTGTTAGTTTGGTGTATTACTCATCTCATAGTTATTTCACATTGTTGTGTAAATTATATAATCGCGTGGTGTTGAGCTTGTAAGGACTTGACTGGTGTAAATTTACATTTATACACTAATCCACAACAACTAGAGGTGGGATGGAAAACTGTATCGTCCAGCTTTGGAAATCTTCAACTTACAAATCAAACCTTGCACGTTTAAACTTAGAACGAATTATGTCTGTTCTACACCACATATGTAAGACAAAATCAAGTGGTAAATGAATTCTAACTTTTGTCATTCTGCGATATAATATTAATAGCTAGACAATGTCATCAGGAAACATTCTACTCACTGAACACCACTGGTCACCGTTTATCATAGAAAAACCCAATCAAACTGTATCTCATAGTGAATGATGAGTAGCGCTAGTTAATTTTTGTGCAGAAACAGCAGGTATAGTAGTCTTCTAAATGACGACATCTGGTGACAAATTATGGTCTAAAACCAGCTAACACCAACATTCGTAATTATTATTTTTGGTGGATAGCGTTTGGACAGTGCATTCCATTTTTCGGCAATAAAGGCATTGTATAAAAGGAATTATACAAACAACTCAGCAATACATTAATAATAGTAATATATTAATAATTCATATTCTTAGGTCTATCTAACCTTCCTTATCAGGGTTAAATGAAGCTAGTGTTTACAATATTGATAGGTCGTTTATTGCAAAGAACATGCTCCACACATTAGATAACCATGTCTGTTTGAGACTGAACAAAGTTATTTTTAGGTAGGCGATATAAGTGATGATGTCGAAGTTAGTCAGGATGAAGGAAGTGAGACTTGCTTTCTATCGCTCTAAAATCCGTGTGGAACTTTATTGAATTCAGTATTAGGAGCAAAATTAAGATTTTCAATATCAATTCAATCATTTCTTGTTCAAGGTTCAAACACAATTTTAAAGTGCCTAAGGATAAACACATTTCCTAAATAATACTTCATCCTTTCATCGAGAGGTGTGTTTCCTGACTGGCCAATCAGAAAGAATAAGCAACTAGGAACTGAGGCGAACAACCAGCCAAGAACCTGGTGCCTGACAAATATGCAAAAATAAGAATGGAGAGAAATTGAAAATACGACGAAACAATCTTCATGTGACATCACATATTTGGTCGTCAAATAGAATCCACACGGGAAACGCTGAGTTGGTTGTTGATTCAAAGATGATACGAAGGATATCGTGTGGAAGAAAGGACAGCTAATCAGCAATCATGAAAAGGCAGCCTAAATATATTGTGAAGATTAAAGCAAAGTCCTCAACTTGATGCCAAGCCCACTATGGTCTCAAGGAAACAACAGTGATGATCCACAATAGTTACGTCTTAAGTAAGTAATGAAATAAAGTTTCGGAAACGGAGTAACTCGACAGATATAAATCACAAGAGTAAAGGTAGGGAGGGAAATTTGTGGATAAACGTAATTGCGTCTGTGCATGACTAATAAACCCAACGCACACATTATATGCTTAAAGGAAAACCGAGGACAGACTCTGGTTGTCTTCACCTAACTCTCTTTAATGGGTTTTAACGGATTTTGTAGAAGAATGTGCTGCATTTTTCAAATGAATCTAAGTATACCAAGTTCACTTGATGTGCTATCCTTAGAATAAGATACGTTTTCATTCTCCCTTTGCTAGCCAGGCTAATTAGTGTTCCCGCGTAAGTTTTTAACTAGTGGGCACATAGTCCAGCGAATGCACAGAGCCCCACAGCATCAAATGAACTGGTGTGTGTATCCTGACGTAGCGTATTGCGAAAACTTGTCTTTCACACACTGAAAGAAAATTTTCTTGAAAAAATGGTTTTATTAAGCAGGCAATAGAGGGAGGGAGAGAGGAAAAGAATAATTTTGAGAGCCATTTTCAGAGAATGCCTAAGCCGTTGTAAGTTTCAAGTTAGCGAATCAGTCAAAACATCTCTTTACGTCCAAGTTCAGTCAGTCTGTTCTTTGATTTAAGGTTCTTATCTGTGCGTATGGATGGAAATTTATTCTCTATCAGTCTTCTTCGCAGAAATTGGGAGTATTTGTCAACAGATACCTCGTTACATAATTTTGGTTCCTTTGCTAATAGTCACGCTATATCATGAATCGACAAAAGCTGGAATTCATGGGCTGTGCTTTCCGGTTTCAGTGGCTGGAGTCCAACCGCAATGAATGTGCACTGTCGGAGAATCTCAAACTGGAACAAACTGACTGTCCAGTATTTTCAGATTTTCCAACTCTTCTCTAACTGATGTCCGCTCATGTTGACATCCTGAAACTAGTCAGGTCACTGCAAACCAAAGTTATGATTGTTATTATCACCCGTTCTTTGTGTTCCCTCTGTGGAACACAGTACTACAATAGAAAACGTTCACTGCCGTCACATCTACAAGCTTGATTTCCTTCTCTCCACACAGAACTTTCCATGCTGCTCTTGAACTCACAGACGATGCGTCACTTTTCTTTCAAGTTCCTTCTACTCAACTCTCTGACATGCCACATAAACACGCACACACGCACACACACACACCAACACACACATCCGTTCGTTTGTTTCTTCTATATATATATGTTTACCAATAAACTTACTAAGTGACACATGTGACGCTGTTTTTATTTTAAGACACTGTATACCAAAATGGCATTATTATGCTTAATATTTAGAGAAAAATAATTTCTGGTATATATGAATATATATATATATATATCATAAACCATCATTAAGATGGCTGAAGAAGGCTCCAAAGTAAGAATTATTTTCAGTTTATATGTATATTTATGTAAGTAGTATACAGACATTTCTCAGTTACTGTAAGTATATGTACATATATACGCTTTGGTTACATAACACAGAAAACGGATAAAAACTTATGTATATATAATTAGATGATTATCAAAATTCACTCACTTATAACTTGGATCACATAAAGCTAATGATGAGTAACAATTGTTAAGCCAGTAAGAAGAAAACTACACTATAATGGATCACTAAAAGATATGGATCTACCTTTTTTTTGTTATATTGAAACAGTCTTGTCAATACTGGTTGAATGCAAGTTTTCACCTACAAAGAATAACTGACGTCAGCCTTACTAGAAAGCAACCGACCAATTCACTAAAAACGTGTGTCAGTCTAGATACTGTGTGATCGATGATCAAGTGAGTGAGGACTATTCATTATATATTCTTTTATTATTTCAATTATTTGGGTATTTGAAAGTGGCAGATATGTAGACCAAAAAATTATTATTGTAATTATTATTCCCCTGGAGTAGGAGCGGAACATAACGGTTTCGAGCGATATAATAATAATAATAACAGCTTTATTCCAAACGGTATTTGTGGTACAGGTATGGAATTTTCAGCGTGCATTACAGTATATTGCATCTAATTACCTCATAAATTATATAAGATTTTTAAAAATCAAGGATAATTAAATAAATAAAAATAAAATAAATAAGTTATAAATAAATAAAATATATAAAAATTAAAAATTAAGAAAAAACAGCGTAGAGTATTTCATTTCAAACAATGCACCACAAGATTTGAAATATAAAGTTGATGTGTGGTAGAAGATGAGAACAACAGTGTAAGTAGTAACGAGGAAAGGAAAACAAAAACTAATGAGACTATTTGTTAGAGTGCTGCAGTAAGTTTATCGTGTCATACCTAACGGATTTCTCATCACATAACAGCTGTGCCAGAGATATGGTATTGTGGAGTTTTTGTATTTGGTAGTCCTAGCATATAGAGCCTCCTATAGCTGCTTCTAGTTCTACCAGATGAAATGCAAGGAGACAGCTGCGTATAGAGAGGATGCTCGCGTCTGTCCGACAATATTGTATTCGCTAGTTTCTTACATGATATAATATGTCTATCTACAATAGTGTTAACCAGTTGGTTGTTTAACGATATCCCACTTGCCCTACTAACGGCTTTTAATGCCTGCCCTTCTCAGCAAAGCAAAGTCTTTCTTAAGTAGTCCAGGAAAGACTAATGTAGAGCAGTAAACGAGGATGGGTAGAATACAAGAATTTACAAATTGAGAAAGTAAAGACTGCTTTATACCAGACTGCCTAAATTTCCTGATGTAGAACGTTAAGCGAAACATCTTTCTAGTAACTAACTAGCAAGATGTGGGAGGACCAGGAAAGATCAGTGGAAAAACTCAGCCCAAGGTACTTGACATTAGATGTATTTTCAACCTCTGTGCCGTCAATGAGAGTAGGGCCATGTGAGCTAGCTAGTTATTGTAGGTCACGTTCACGTCTGAAAGTGAAATTGACTACCTGACATTTAGCCGGATTAAGCTTAAGTCCGTTTGAAGAGGACCACTGACTAATTTCCGACAGAAAGCTATTTAATTTGGAACAATCTGACTGAGAGTTGGTTGACAGGCATAGAAACCGAGAGGTCATCGGCATACTTGACAAAAGTGGCTACATCAGAATGGGGCAAGTCATGTAAGAAAAACGAGAACAGAAAGGGAGAAAGAACAGCACCTTAAGGAACATCAGCTAATGTAAGTGAGGTAGTGGAGGACTGACTTTCCATTGTAGACGGTGTACTGCTTCCTTTCAGAAAAATAGGAATGCAACCACTTATTTGTCCAGCCTTCAGCCTGTGTTGCAGCAAGCTTACTTAGCAAGAGAGACCTGGGAACAGAGTCAAATGCAGATGTGTAATCAAGGAAGGCACAGCGAACGTATTTAGCTCCTTTATCTAAACTAGAGACTATGCTATGGTGGAGGACAACAGCGGCATCTAACCTACTCCTACTATGTTTATAAGCAAACTGGTTGGGGTCGTTGAAAGGTTTTAAAGAGGGATCAAGATTAAGTAAAATAAGTCTTTCCATAACTTTCAAGAAGGGTGAGGTAATTGAAATGGGTCTAAACTTAACATTCGGTTCACTTGTTGATTTAGGCACTAGAACGATCTTGATGTTTTTCCATGATTCAGGTATAATACTTTTGGAAAACGATTCGTTGAAAATGTCAGTTAGCGGGGAAAACACGAGATGTCGGCACACTTCTTAAGGATAACAGCCAAAACACCATCAGGACCGACGGACTGAGTAGGCTTGAGAGATTGAAGACACTTGAGGACATCATTTGTGTTAAAGCATGAGAAGCAGTCATTGTTCACACTATTTGAGTTAGGAATCATAACTCAAATCTCCATTTTGCTATATTCTGTCCTCTGTAGTCCTTCTTCAACATACACACATCCACATACAAGATCTCCGACTCCTCTAGTTAGGTAGTAGTATTATTTATTCTTTCTTCAAAATCACTTATAAGCTGCAAAACTTTAAAACTTCAGTATTATGGGGTATTTTTATTCTCTTCCCTTCATCACAGAGACAGTAGACTTCCCTAAATGTCCGAGACAGGGGTGTTGATCGGATAAATTTCGCTTCCATTATCCATCCGCCCCCACCCGGTCACTAACTTATGTTTTATTTGAATAAAGCAAGAACAACCGTGGTTTGGTTCAGAATAGGATGGTATCGTCATTGTTCACGTCGTTGACTTGTCGTCATCTACTCCTTCAGAATAAATAAATTATTCAGTTCATGTCTAGAAAAGTTCTGACATACTTGCCAATTTCACATGATATCAGTTGACTGGAGGCTTCGAAATCAGTGAATGATGCTGAGGAATTACGCCTATGCAGCTTTTCTGTTGGGAATTAAATTTTAAACAAATTAGGTATGTGCATTGCAATGGTAAAAGAATCACGTAATATTTCATTTATTTGGTTCCCTTGATAAATTTCCATAAAGAAAGAAAGAACAGATTCGCAGTACAAAGTGATATCATTCTATTTCACAGGTTCTCATCAGCTGCTGCACACAACTACCTGAAATTATTATTTGTTATGAATAATGACATTTCATACTTCAATGTTTTAAAGGTAATAGAGAAAACATTATAAGATGAATGCATCCGAAATATAAGTAATACAAATTTCAGTTTAAGTTATCATCAATTACTATCAAACTATGAAAAAAGAAAAAGGGGGATGAGAGAAAACAGAAAAATCTAATAAACAATGTGAGCTTGTACGTCAAAATAGTAGTAACTGAAGAACGTCAAAGTTCATCAAATTGAAAACTTGCTTTATGACCTGAGCTCACTAGTTTGTATGACTTCTGAGTGTAATGAAAGTAATACGGTTACCAAGGGAGCGAGAGATTGACTATAAACTATCTTTCTGTGTGCATAAGTTTAATCTAAGATGTTTGATTGCAATCACTTCAGCAAATCGTAGTAGATTCGCTCTCCTTTGTATGTCTAATATTTTGAAGGATTTGGAAATTTCAACAAAATAATGTCTATTCATAGGGTGGGTGTCTGGTAATTGCACTTTGTAAATATCTGCTTTCTTTAAGGCATACATTTCTTGGAATACGCTCTAAAAACAGGAGAGAAGCCCTCTCTTTCCGTCCTTTCAATGTACATTCTGCCGCATGTGCACGTAAAATTAAAAAATGCAGTTGGAAGGAACATCAACAGGGTACTTATCTAGTTATCATTGGCTTATAAGGCATTTGGTGCTGCATAGTATCACCAGCTTAGCTGCAAAGAAGTATCGCCTTATTACTTACTCCTTTATTCCTCTTTTCAATCATTGACATCATGTAAAATTTGCAAGTATGTTAGCACTTCTCTGTACATGAATTTATTCATAAATTATTTAGGCTCTAGGAGTAAATGATGAGAAGCCAGCGAAATAAACAATAGCAACAATAGCATCTTCTTACTCTGCAGAAACCACTGATGTTCTTGCTTAATTCAAATTCATAAAGGGGAATAAATATACGTTACATTTCATGCCTGTGACCTTATCCCATACTATTGTATGGTTGTGTGTATTCGCATATATACAGCAATCGCTGATATGTTCAATAAATTGCTTACGTCTTATAATTTATTATTATTATATTATTATTATTGTATCCTTTAGTTCCTAGAGGAACTTAGGGCTTCAGCTGCGCACCTCCATTGACTTCGGTTTTCTGACAACTTTTTCAACCTGCTCCAGGTCTGTCCACATGCTTTCATCTCCTCCTCGCATGACCTCCTCCAAGTCACCCTTGGACGACCAACTCGCCGCCTCCCTTTCGGGTTCCACTCGAGGGCTTGTCTAGTGATGTCACTTGATGGTTTCCTCAGCGTATGGCCAATCCATCTCCATTTCTTTCTGCCTATTTGTTTCACAATCGGTTCCTGATTGGTTCGCTCCCAGAGATCCCTGTTGCTGATCTTTTCTGGCCATCTGATCTTGAGTATTGAGCGGAGACAGTTGTTAATGAAGGTTTGAAGTTTGTTTGAGATGCTCTTTATGACTCGCCAAGTCTCTGATCCGTATAGTAGCACTGACTTCACATTGGAGTTGAAAATCCGGATCTTATTTTTGATGCTGATTGCTGTTGACCTCCACACAGATTTGAGAGTAATGAAAGCTTGTCTTGCTTTTCCGATTCTGGCTTTGATGTCCTCGTCAGTTCCGCCTGTAGTTGAGACGATGCTTCCCAGGTAGGTGAAGGAGGTTGTTTCTTTCAGGTTCTTCCCATTTATGCTTACTGTGATCTGTTGTTGTTGTTGCTGTTGATGTTGGCAAGGAATCTTCATTATCTCTGTTTTATCTATGTTCACGTGAAGTCCTATCTTTGATGCTTCTTCTGCCAACTTGTTACTTTTCACTTGCATATCTTCCAGTTTATGGGAAATCAGACATATATCATCGGCGAAATCCAGATCCTCCAAGTCTTTTGTGTCAGTCCATTTTATGCCTGTTCCCTCGTTGGTTGACGTTGTCTGTCGCATTATCCAATCAATTGCAATCAGGAAGATCATTGGTGATAGTAGACAGCCTTGCCTCACTCCCGTCCTCACTTCGAAGGCTTCCGTAAGTTTCCCGTTGTGGATTACTTGGCATGCAGCATTGTCGTATAACTGTTGGATGAGGTGTATAATTGTCGATGGGACCCCGTAGTAGCGAAGTAGTTTCCAAATGACCTCTCGATCGACGCTGTCGAAGGCCTTTTCAAAGTCGATGAAGTTGAGATAGAGAGGTGACTGCCATTCCAAGCTTTGTTCAATGATGATCCGTAGAGTGGCGATTTGATCAATACATGATTTGTTTCTCCTGAATCCAGCCTGTTCCGGACGAAGTTTTTCATCTAGGGCTTGTTTGATTCTCTCCAGGATGATGCGACTTAGTATCTTGCTTGGAATGGACAGAAGCATAATTCCACGCCAGTTTTTACATTGACTTAAGTCTCCTTTCTTTGGAAGTTTGAATAAGTAACTGTTCTTCCAATCCTCGGGTACTTTGCCCTCTTTCCACACCTTCTCCAGTAGTGGTGTCATCAAGTCCGCTGTTGTCTCTGGGTCTATTTTCAAAGCTTCTGCTGGGATTCCATCTGGTCCCGGTGTTTTCCCAGGTTTAAGCATCTTGATTGCATTCAGGACTTCTGATTACGTCGGGGGGTCAGTGTTCACTGGTAGTTCTGCTTCCGTTTTTGGTATTGCTGGATTACGTCTTATGAAGGTCAACTAATCTAGATTTTGTCCACATCTGCGGCACAGAGGTAGAATGCTTTTCAAGCACACTGGTGATTCAGGGTTAAGTCTTTGACCACAGAGGCAATACTTTACCTCGCCAACCCAGTAATAAGACTGTTGAAAGAAGGAAGGTTGGGTATGAGGCTAGCAACCCCATCCCGTAAAAGTAAATAACATTGCTACTGAAACCTACAAGCTCTAGTTTGAAATCTCCTCTGTTCCACTGAAAACTTGAAGCAACAGAAAAAATCTAGATTTTGATAGGCTTTTGTGCTCCGCTAGTCTGACTTACCTCATTACACTACTCTGACTGATGTATCTCACCTGGCAGTCATTTCAAGGTAATAGATAAACTAAATTATTTTGTTTAATGCCCTCCATAGGACCCTTGAACGGACATTACAGGAATAAAATTTGACATTCAAACTCAAAACACCTACTACTCAAAAGGAAACAATTATCCACTGGTGAGCTGATTAAATGCAGAAAGTGTGAGGGCAGCAACTCCAACCCATAGAAAAAGTACCACTGCTACCAAAATCTTCAAAGCTATCCACTGAAGAATTTATTGTCATTTCGGAACTTAAAAGAAAATGTATAAATCTTCTTTGCTGCGGTATTTTTGTGTTCACTGACTGGCATACGGTTTGATTGCGAAGCTTTTATAGATCGCCTGCTCGAAGCCATCTTAAGTGTTAATTTTATAATGAATTCTTCAGGAATAGAGTATTTTTCTCCACTAGTGACATTCTCCTTGGATTGTACCAAACGGTAAAGATTATCTGTAGGAAGAAACTAGCTGACAAATATTCATGATATTAGTAAAAAGCATGAACCAACTTTATACAATAGCCAATTTATCTCTCATTCTTTTTTGTCATCCAAGTGGGGCAGAAGGCTCCAAGTTTAACCTTCGAATTTCTTGTGGCTGTGACGTTGTTGTTTTTACAGCGTGAAACCGCCAGCCTCCTCCTTCTCTATTGAGCAAACGACCGGCTATGCTGGGCTGGGCTGAGAAGTGTGTCAGTGAAGAGTAGAACTCGGATCACGTGTGCAGCCGGCGAGGATTCACCTACAAATTCCTTTTACAAAAAACAAAATAATTGAGTAAAGAATATCCTTTACGATAAATTCCTCTTCTGTCTCTACAATTATATCCATATATGTTTATATATATTTATATATAGAATATTCTAGAATAGTAGTCAATAACATTATAAGTGTGCTTTCTAAATAATATCGATTTGCAAAGTAAGATCAACAGAATTACACTTCATTAAAGATGCTTAAACTTTAATAATAATAATAATAATAATAAAGATACAATAGCAAATAGAATATCAACTAAAAGTAGAAAAATTTCACAGAAATTGACGATCATTCAAAGCTAGATGGCCAAGGTAAAGACAATGTCATCAGGAAACATTCTACTCACTGAACACCACTGGTCACCATTTATCATAAAATAAACCCAATCAAACTGTATCACATAGTGAATGATGAGTAGCGCTAGTTAATTTTTATGCAGGTACAGCAGGTATAGTAGTCTTCTAAATGACGACATCTGGTGACAAATTATGGTCTAAAACCAGCTAACACCAACATTCGTAATTATTATTTTTGGTGGATAGCGTTTGGACAGTGCATCCCATTTTTCGGCAATAAAGGCATTGTATAAAAGGAATTATACAAACAACTCAGCAATACATTAATAATAGTAATATATTAATAATTCATATTCTTAGGTCTATCTAACCTTCCTTATCAGGGTTAAATGAAGCTAGTGTTTACAATATTGATAGGTCGTTTATTGCAAAGAACATGCTCCACACATTAGATAACCATGTCTGTTTGAGACTGAACAAAGTTATTTTTTGGATAGGCGATATAAGTGATGATGTCGAAGTTAGTCAGGATGAAGGAAGTGAGACTTGCTTTCTATCGCTCACGAAATCCGTGTGGAACTTTATTGAATTCAGTATTAGGAGCAAAATTAAGATTTTCAATATCAATTCAATCATTTCTTGTTCAAGGTTCAAACACAATTTTAAAGTGCCTGAAGAAAAACACATTTCCTAAATAATACTTCATCCTTTCATCCAGAGCTGTGTTGCCTGACTGGCCAATCAGAAAGAATAAGCAACTAGGAACTGAGGCGAACAACCAGCCAAGAACCTGTTTCCTGACAAATATGCAAAAATAAATGCAGAGAAATTGAAAATACGACAAAACAATCTTCATGTGACATCACATATTTAGCCGCCGAATAGAATCCACACGGGAAACGCTGAGTTGGTTGTTGATTCAAAGATGATATGAAGGATATCGTGTGGAAGAAAGGACAGCTAATCAGCAATCATGAAAAGGCAGCTTAAATTTATTGTGAAGAATAATGCGAAATCCTCAACTTGATGCCAAGCCCACTATGGTCTCAAGGAAACAACAGTGATGATCCAAAACAGTTACGTCTTAAGTAAGTAATGAAATAAAGTCTCGGAAACGGAGTAACTCGACAGATATAAATCACCAGAGTGAAGGTAGGGAGGGAAATTTGTGGATAAACGTAATTGCGTCTGTGCATGTCTAATAAACCCAACGCACACATTATATGCTTAAAGGAAAACCGAGGACAGACTCTGGTTGTCTTCACCTAACTCTCTTTAATAGGTTTTAACGGATTTCGAAGAAGAATGTGCTGCATTTTTCAAATGAATCTAAGTATACCAAGATCACTTGATGTGCTGTCCTTAGAATAAGATACGTTTTCATTCTCCCTTTGCTAGCCAGGCTAATTAGTGTTCCCGCGTAAGTTTTTAACTAGTGGGCACATAGTCCAGCGAATGAACAGAGCCCCACAGCATCAAATGAACTGGTGTGTGTATCCTGACGTAGCATATTGCGACAACTTGTCTTTCACACACTGAACGAAAATTTTCTTGAAAAAATGGTTTCATTAAGCAGGCAATAGAGGGGGGGGAGAGAGGAAGAGAATAATTTTGAGAGCCATTTTCAGAGAATACCTAAGCCGTTGTAAGTTTCAAGTTCGCGAATCAGTCAAAACATCTCTTTACGTCCAAGTTCAGTCAGTCTGTTCTTTGATTTAAGGTTCTTATCTGTGCGTATGGATGGAAATTTATTCTCTATCAGTCTTCTTCGCAGAAATTGAGAGTATTTATCAACAGATACCTCGTTACATAATTTCGGTTCCTTTGCTAATAGTCACGCTATATCATGAATCGACAAAAGCTGGAATTCATGGGCTGTGCTTTCCGGTGTCAGTGGCTGGAGTCCAACCGCAATGAATGTGCACTGTCGGAGAATCTCAAATTGGAACAAACTGACTGTCCAGTATTTTCAGATTTTCCAACTCTTCTCTAACTGATGTCCGCTCATGTTGACATCCTGAAACTAGTCAGGTCACGGCAAACCAAAGTTATGATTGTTATTATCACCCGTTCTTTGTGTTCCCCCTGTGGAACACAGTGGTACAATAGAAAACTTTCACTGCCGTCACATCTACAAGCTTGATTTCCTTCTCTCCACACAGAACTTTCCATGCTGCTCTTGAACTCACAGACGATGCGTCACTTTTCTTCCAAGTTCCTTCTACTCAACTCTCTAACATGCCACATAAACACGCACACGCACACACACACACACCAACACACACACACCAACACACACATCCGTTCGTTTGTTTCTTCTATATATATATATGTTTACCAATAAACTTACTAAGTGACACATGTGACGCTGTTTTTATTTTAAGACACTGTATACCAAAATGGCATTATTATGCTTAATATTTAGAGAAAAATAATTTCTGGTATATATGAATTTATATACATCATAATCCATCATTAACATGGCTGAAGAAGGCTCCAAAGTAAGAATTTTTCAGTTTATATGTATATTTATGTAAGTAGTATACAGACATTTCTCAGTTACTGTAAGTATATGTACATGTATACGCTTTGGTTACATAACACAGAAAACGGATAAACACTTATATATACATATATAATTAGATGATTATCGAAATTCACTCACTTCTATCTTGGATCACATAAAGCTAATGATGAGTAACAATTGTTAAGCCAGTAAGAAGACAACTACACTATAATGGATCACTAAAAGATATGGATCTACTGTTTTTTTGTTATATTGAAACAGTCTTGTCAATACTGGTTGAATGCAAGTTTTCACCTACGAAGAATAACTAACGTCCGCCTTACTAGAAAGCAACCGACCAATTCACTAAAAACGTGTGTCAGTCTAGATACTGTGTGATCGATGATCAAGTGAGTGAGGACTATTCATTATATATTCTTTTATTATTTCAATTATTTGGGTATTTGAAAGTGGCAGATATGTAGACCAAAAAATTATTATTGTAATTATTATTCCCCTGGAGTAGGAGCGGAACATAACGGTTTCGAGCGATCTAATAATAATAACAGCTTTATTCCAAACGGTATTTGTGGTACAGGTATGGAATTTTCAGCGTGCATTACAGTATATTGCATCTAATTACCTCATAAATTATATAAGATTTTTAAAAATCAAAGATAAATAAATAAAAATAAAATAAATAAGTTATAAATAAATAAAATAAATAAAAATTAAAAATTAAGAAAAAACAGCGTAGAGTATTTCATTTCAAACAATGCACCACAGGATTTGAAATATAAAGTTGATGTGTGGTAGAAGATGAGAACAACAGTGTAACAGTAACGAGGAAAGGAAAACAAAAACTAATGAGACTATTTGTTAGAGTGCTGCAGTAAGTTTATCGTGTCATACCTAACGGATTTCTCATCACATAACAGCTGTGCCAGATATGGTATTGTGGAGTTTTTGTATTTGGTAGTCCTAGCATATAGCCGCCTATAGCTGCTTCTAGTTCTACCAGATGAAATGCAAGGAGATAGATGCGTATAGAGAGGATGCTCGGGGTCCGACAATATTGTATTCGCTAGTTTCTTACATGATATAATATGTCTATCTACAATAGTGTTACCCAGTTGGTTTAACGATATCCCACTTGCCCTACTAACAGCTTTTAGTGCCCTTCTCAGCGAAGCAAAGTCTTTCTTAAGTAGTCCAGGAAAGACTAATGGGGAGCAGTAAAGGAGGATGGGTAGAATACAAGAATTTACAAATTGAGAAAGTAAAGATTGCTTTATACCAGACTGCCTAAATTTCCTAATGTAGAACGTTAAGCGAAACATCTTTCTAGTAACTAGCAAGATGTGGGAAGACCAGGAAAGATCGGTGGAAAAACTCAGCCCAAGGTACTTGACATTAGATGTATTTTCAACCTCTGTGCCGTCAATGAGAGTGGGGCCATGTGAGCTAACTAGTTGCTGTAGGTCACATTTACGTCTGAAAGTGAAATTGACTACCTGACATTTAGACGGATTAAGCTTAAGTCCGTTTGAAGAGGACCACTGACTAATTTCCGACAGAAAGCTATTTAATTTGGAACAATCTGACTGAGAGTTGACAGGCATAGAAACCGAGAGGTCATCGGCATACTTAACAAAAGTGGCTACATCAGAATGAGGCAAGTCATGTAAGAAAAACGAGAACAGAAAGGGAGAAAGAACAGCACCTTGAGGAACACCAGCTAAAGTAAGTGAGGTAGTGGAGGATTTTCCATTGTAGACGGTGTACTGCTTCCTTTCAGAAAAATAGGAATGCAACCACTTATTTGTCCAGCTTTCAGCCTGTGTTGCAGCAAGCTTACTTAGCAAGAGAGACCTGGGAACAGAGTCAAATGCAGATGTGTAATCAAGGAAGGCACAGCGAACGTATTTAGCTCCTTTATCTAAACTAGAGACTATGCTATGGTGGAGGACAACAGCGGCATCTAACGTACTCCTACTATGTTTATAAGCAAACTGGTTGGGGTCGTTGAAAGGTTTTAAAGAGGGATCAAGATTAAGTAAAATAAGTCTTTCCATAACTTTCAAGAAGGGTGAGGTAATTGAAATGGGTCTAAACTTAACATTAGGTCCACTTGTTGATTTAGGCACTGGAACGATCTTGATGTTTTTCCATGATTCAGGTATAATACTTTTGGAAAACGATTCGTTGAAAATGTCAGTTAGCGGGGAACACAAGATGTCGGCACACTTCTTAAGGATAACAGCAGGAACACCATCAGGACCGAGGGACTGAGTAGGCTTGAGAGATTGAAGACACTTGAGGACATCATTCGTGTTCAAGCATGAGAAGCAGTCATTGTTTACACTATTTGAGTTAGGAATCATAACTCAAATCTCCATTTTGCTGTATTCTGTCCTCTGTAGTCCTTCTTCAACATACACACATCCACATACAAGATCTCCGACTCCTCTAGTTAGGTAGCATCATTTATTTATTCTTCATAATCACTTATAAGCTGCAAAACTTTAAAACTTCAGTATTATGGGGTATTTTTATTCTCTTCCCTTCATCACAGAGACAGTAGAATACCGCTAAATGTCCGAGACAGGGGTGTTGATCGGATAAGTTTCGCTTCCATTATCAATCCCCGCCCCCGGTCACTAACTTATGTTTTATTTGAATAAAGCAAGAACAACCGTGGATTGGTTCAGAATAGGATGGTATCGTCATTGTTCACGTCGCTGACTTCTCGTCATCTACTCCTTCAGAATGAATAAATTATTAAGTTCATGTCTAGAAAAGTTCTGACATACTTGCAAATTTCACATGATATCAGTTGACTGGCGGCTTCGAAATTAGTGAATGATGCTCAGAAATTACGCCTATGCAGCTTTTCTGTTGGGAATTAAATTTTAAACAAATTAGGTATGTGCATTGCAATGGTAAAAGAACCAAGTAATATTTCATTTATTTGGTTCCCTTGATAAATTTCCATAGAGAAAGAAAGAAAGAAAGAACAGATTCGCAGTACAAAGTGATATCATTCTATTTCACAGGTTCTCATCAGCTGCTGCACACAACTACCTGAAATTACTATAGTTATGAATAATGACATTTCATACTTCTATGTTTTAAATATAATAGAGAAAACATTACAAAATCAATCCATCCGGAATATAAGTAATACAAATTTCAGTTTAAGTTATCATCAATTACTATCAAACTATGAAAAAAGAAAAAGGGGGATGAGAGAAAACAGAAAAATCTAATAAACAATGTGAGCTTGTACGTCAAAATAGTAGTAACTGAAGAACGTCAAAGTTCATCAAATTGAAAACTTGCTTTATGACCTGAGCTCACTAGTTTGTATGACTTCTGAGTGTAATGAAAGTAATACGGTTACCAAGGGAGCGAGAGATTGACTATAAACTATCTTTCTGTGTGCATAAGTTTAATCTAAGATGTTTGATTGCAATCACTTCAGCAAATCGTAGTAGATTCGCTCTCCTTTGTATGTCTAATATTTTGAAGGATTTGGAAATTTCAACAAAATAATGTCTATTCATAGGGTGGGTGTCTGGTAATTGCACTTTGTAAATATCTGCTTTCTTTAAGGCATACATTTCTTGGAATACGCTCTAAAAACAGGAGAGAAGCCCTCTCTTTCCGTCCTTTCAATGTACATTCTGCCGCATGTGCACGTAAAATTAAAAAATGCAGTTGGAAGGAACATCAACAGGGTACTTATCTAGTTATCATTGGCTTATAAGGCATTTGGTGCTGCATAGTATCACCAGCTTAGCTGCAAAGAAGTATCGCCTTATTACTTACTCCTTTATTCCTCTTTTCAATCATTGACATCATGTAAAATTTGCAAGTATGTTAGCACTTCTCTGTACATGAATTTATTCATAAATTATTTAGGCTCTAGGAGTAAATGATGAGAAGCCAGCGAAATAAACAATAGCAACAATAGCATCTTCTTACTCTGCAGAAACCACTGATGTTCTTGCTTAATTCAAATTCATAAAGGGGAATAAATATACGTTACATTTCATGCCTGTGACCTTATCCCATACTATTGTATGGTTGTGTGTATTCGCATATATACAGCAATCGCTGATATGTTCAATAAATTGCTTATATCTTATTAAGGTCAACTAATCTAGATTTTGTCCACATCTGTGGCACAGAGGTAGAATGGCTTTTCAAGCACACTGGTGATTCAGGGTTAAGTCTTTGACCACAGAGGCAATACTTTACCTCGCCAACCCAGTAATAAGACTGTTCAAAGAAGGAAGGTTGGGCATGAGCCTAGCAACCCCATCCCGTAAAAGTAAATACCATTGCTACTGAAACCTACAAGCTCTAGTTTGAAATCTCCTGTGTTCCACTGAGAACTTAAAGCAACAGAAAAAATCTAGATTTTGATAGGCTTTTGTGCTCCGCTAGTCTGACTTACCTCATTATACTACTCTGACTGATGTATCTGACCTGGCAGTCATTTCAAGGTAATAGATAAACTTAATTATTTTGTCTAATGCCCTCCATAGGACCCTTGAACGGACATTACAGGAATGGAAATTTGACATTCAAACTCAAAACACCTACTACTCAAAAGGAAACAATTATCCACTGGTGAGCTGATTAAATGCAGAAAGTGTGAGGGCAGCAACTCCAACCCATAGAAAAAGTACCACTGCTACCAAAATCTTCAAAGCTATCCACTGAAGAATTTATTGCTATTTCGGAACTTGAAAGAAAATGTATAAATCTTCTTTGGTGCGGTATTTTCGTGTTCGGTGACTGGCATACGGTTTGATTGCGAAGCTTTTATAGATCGCCTGCTCGAAGCCATCTTAAGTGTTAATTTTATAATGAATTCTTCAGGAATAGAGTATTTTTCTCCACTAGTGACATTCTCCTTGGATTGTACCAAACGGTAAAGATTATCTGTAGGAAGAAACTAGCTGACAAATATTCATGATATTAGTAAAAAGCATGAACCAACTTTATACGATCGCCAATTTATCTCTCATTCTTTTTTGTCATCCAAGTGGGGCAGAAAGCTTCAAGTTTACCCTTCGAATTTCCTGTGGCTGTGACGTTGTTGTTTTTACAGCGTGAAATCGCCAGCCTCCTCCTTCTCTATTGAGCAAACGACCGGCTAGGCGGGGCTGAGAAGTGTGTCAGTGAAGAGTAGAACTCGGATCACGTGTGCAGCCGGCGAGGATTCACCTACAAATTCCTTTTACAAAAAACAAAATAATTGAGTAAAGAATATCCTTTACGATAAATTCCTCTTCTGTCTCTACAATTATATCCATATATGTTTATATATATAGAGAGAGAGAATATTCTAGAATAGTAGTCAATAACGTTATAAGTGTGCTTTCTAAATAATACCGATTTGCAAAGTAAGATCAACAGAATTACACTTCATTAAAGATGCTTAAACTTTAATAATAATAATAATAAGATTAATAATAAAGATACAATAGTAAATAGAATATCAACTAAAAGTAGACAAATTTCACAGAAATTGACGATCATTCAAAGATAGATGGCCAAGGTAAAGACAATGTCATCAGGAAACATTCTACTCATTGAACACCACTGGTCACCATTTATCATAAAAAAAACCCAATCACACTGTATCACATAGTGAATGATGAGTAGCGCTAGTTAATGTTTATGCAGAAACAGCAGGTATAGTATTCTTCTAAATGACGACATCTGGTGACAAGCTATTGTCTTAAACCAGCTAACACCAACATTCGTAATAATTATTTTTGGTGGATAGCGTTTGGACAGTGCATTCCATTTTTCGGCAATAAAGGCAGTGTATAAAAGGAATTATATTAAACAACTCAGCAATACATTAATAATAGTAATATATTAATAATTCATATTCTTAGGTCTATCTAACCTTCCTTATCAGGGTTAAATGAAGCTAGTGTTTACAATATTGATAGGTCGTTTATTGCAAAGAACATGCTCCACACATTAGATAACCATGTCTGTTTGAGACTGAACAAAGTTATTTTTAGGTAGGCGATATAAGTGATGATGTCGAAGTTAGTCAGGATGAAGGAAGTGAGACTTGCTTTCTATCGCTCTAAAATCCGTGTGGAACTTTATTGAATTCAGTATTAGGAGCAAAATTAGGATTTTCAATATCAATTCAATCATTTCTTGTTCAAGGTTCAAACACAATTTTAAAGTGCCTAAAGATAAACACATTTCCTAAATAATACTTCATCCTTTCGTCGAGAGGTGTGTTTCCTGACTGGCTAATCAGAAAGAATAAGCAACTAGGAACTGAGGCGAACAATCATCCAAGAACCTGTTGCCTGACAAATATGCAAAATTAAAAATGGAGGGAAATTGAAAATACGACGAAACAATCTTCATGTGACATCACATATTTGGTCGTCAAATAGAATCCACACGGGAAACGCTGAGTTGGTTGTTTATTCAAAGATGATATGAAGGATATCGTGTGGAAGAAAGGACAGCTAATCAGCAATCATGTAAAGGCAGCTCAAATTTATTGTGAAGAATAAAGTGAAATCCTCAACTTGATGCCAAGCCCACTATGGTCTCAAGGAAACAACAGTTACGTCTTAAGTGAGTAATGAAATGAAGTTTCGGCAACGGAGTAACTGGACATTTGGTAAGCGAAGTCGACAAATTGGATCCGGAACTTCGAGAGGATTGGCTCTGGGGCCGAGTCAGACAGGCCGAGATCAGATATGTGTCGGTCCAGTTGGAGGCTGTTTTTTTGCTGCTTTGTGCGCTTCGGTGCGCATTCTTGTGAAGTTACTGGTCTTTGACCACGACCGACCGTGCGTGGTTTCAGCTAATGGTGTTGTATGGCTAGCAACGCGCGTGTGCCAGCTCTGAGGGAGTAACTATGACTAATCGCTACAACATTAGTTAATTCTTCTAATGAACCATTCTTGCCAACCGAGTATTACTGTAGCAAATAACATTGCGGCGGGGGCTCAAGTTCTGATAGGGTAGTGGCACTGACGTATACAGCTATGACTGGTGTCATGAATACTGGTGGAATTATGGCCTATCGTTCGCCGAAATTATCCACAGCCCTTGAAATAAAAGTTTTGGAATAGGGTCCTATGAATGGCCCGCGACACTGCTAGTCACTGGCAGGCCCTCACTGCTTGACAAGGTGAATATACGCCATTTCCGGCCTGGAGCGTCATGTTATAGTTGTTGGATGTTGAGAAACCCGACCTCTGCCGCGGTAATAATACACTCCCTTGAAATTATGGGTTGTCGGATCTAAACATTATCCCGCAAGGTGAGTATTGTGCTTTATGAATAACCCGAAAGATGGTTCTGAGATTTATGTTCAAAATTTATGTTAAAGGTAGGGAGAGGAAACTGTGGATAAAAGTAAATGAGTCTGTGCATGACTACTAAACCCAATGAACACATAATATGCTTTGAGGAAAACTGATGACCCTTGTTATCTTCGCCTAACTTCCTTCGATAGGTTTTATCGGATCTTGTATGAGAATGTGCTGCATTTCTCAAATGGAGTCAAGCATCCCGAGTTTACTTGATGTACTGTCTTTAGAATAAGATATATTTCTGCTCTCCCTTTGCTAACCATTTTCGGAGAATTTTCGGGCCATTGTCAGTTTTAAGTTCGCGAATCAGTCAAAACATCTCTATACATCCAAGTTCCGTCTGTTCTTTGATTTAAAGTTCTTATCAGTGTATATGGATGAAATTTATTCTCCATCAGTCTTCTTCGCAGAAATTAAGACTTTTTGTCAACAGATACCTCGTTATATAATTTTGGTTCTTTTGCTTATAGTCACGTTATATCATGAATGGACAAAAGCTGGAATTCATCAGCTGTGCTTTTCGGTTTCAGTGGCTGGAGTTCAACCCAAATAAATGTGCACTGTCGGAGAATCTCAAATTGGAACGAACTGACTGTCCAGTATTTTCAGATTTTCCAACTGTTCTCTAACTGATGTCCACCCATGTTGAAATCCTGAAACTAGTCACGTCACTGCAAACCAAAGTTATGATTGTTATTATCACCCGTTCTTTGTTTTCCCCCTGTGGAACACAGTGCTACAATAGAAAACTTTCACTACCGTCACATCTACAAGCTTGATTTCCTTCTCTCCACACAGAACTTTCCATGCTGCTCTTGAACTCACCGACGATGCTTCACTTTTCTTTCAAGTTTTTTTTCTACTCAACTGTCTAACATGCCACATAAACACGCACACACACACACCAACACACACATCCGTTCGTTTGTTTCTTCTATATATATATGTTTACCAATAAACTTACTAAGTGACACATGTGAAGCTGTTTTTATTTTAAGACATTGTATACCAAAATGGCATTATTTTGCTTAATATTTAGAGAAAAAATAATTTCTGGTATATATGAATTTATATATATCATAAAAGAATAATTAACATGACTGAAGAAGGCTCCAAAGTAAGAATTTTTCAGTTTATATGTATATATATGTAAGTAGTATACAGAAATTTCTCAGTTACTGTAAGTATATGTACATATATATGCTTGGGTTACTTAACACAGAAAACGGATAAACACTTATATATATATATATATATATATATATATATATATATAATTAGATGATTATTAAAATTCACTTAATTCTATCTTTGATCATATAAAGCTAATGATGAGTAACAATTCTTAAGCCAGTAAGAAGAAAACTACGCTATAATTGATCATTAAAAGATATGGATCTACTTTTTTTCATATTGAAACAGTCTTGTCAATACTGGTTGAATGCAAGTTTTCACCTACAAAGAATAACTAACGTCAACCTTACTAGAAAGCAACCGACAATTAACTAATAACGTTTGTCAGTCTAGATACTGTGTAACCGATGATCAAGTGAGTTAGGACTATTCAATATATATTCTTTTATTTTATTTTTCAATCATTTGAGTATTTAAAAGTGGTATATATGTCGACCAAAAAATTATTATTCTCATAGGGCTATGAGCAGAACAAATAGCTTCAAAAGGACATCCACATTCCAGTATATTCGGTCCTCTGTATTCCTCCATCTCTACTAGTTTAGTAGGTAGACCTAAGGTAAGAGAATCAAGCAACGTTTAAAGTGTGGACTAGTGGACCAGCCTTGGAAAGCTAAAAAATGACTTCGTCGATTCCATAGTAGTTTGTTTATGACACAGTGAAACACTATTATTTCCGGATGACGAACATTCGAACAAAATTTATTCCTCATAATCATATCAATTGCAATCAAACGAATTTGAAATTTGTGTTTTATAGTTTTCTATTCGTCATAAGGGTAGTAGGATTTTCCATATATCTGGGACAGGTGTTGAATCATTCCTATTACACGTGTTTGCAGTTGATTCGATAAACAAAGCTTCTGGTATCAATCTCTCCCTATACCCTGTGACATTAGATTTTAAAACTGTCATCCTACTCATTCCTAGTGTATGGTTGTGCGTAGCTGCATGCAGTCAGTGCTATAGCTGAACTATTCTCTAGATTTCTTATCTTATTTGGGTCAACCAATCTATATTTTACTAGGTTTTTATGTTTGGCTAGTCTGACTGCCCCTGTTCTACTAGTCTAACCTATGTATTTGACCTGACAATCATTCCAGGTAGGGTATTAGATAAACTGAATTTTGTTTTAAAGGCTCCACAGGATTGATCCTTTAACCGACAAAGCATGTTTCTAATTGAGTTGGTGGGTTTGAATGCCACTTTTATTCCTGCCTTGTTAAGAATTCTGCGTAAGGCTTCCGAGGTTCCTTCCTTGTATGGAATTATTGTTGATGATTTAGATTCCTTATTGTTGGTGTCGTTATTAATATTATTATTATTACTATTATTATTACCATTATTATTAATATCATTATTATTGTTATTATTATCACTATCGCTATTATCATTATTTATTTTATTTTTACATTTGCTTACATATTTCTTGACTAATTTATCCGGGTAATTATTAAGTTTCAAGGCTTCTTTAATGTGTATCACTTCCTGTCTTAGATTTTCCTTGGTACACCTTAGTTTTTGTGCTCTGTCATTTAAACATTTCACCAATCGTATTTTAACTGACATAGGATGGGATGATCGGAAATCCAAATATCTGTTTGAATGTGTGGGTTTTCTGTAAACACTAGTGTTTAGCTTCCCATCTTCTTTCCTTTTAACGTTGCAATCCAACAATGGAAGCTCCCCTTCCTGACTTTGCAATTCATAAGTTAGTTGACTTGCCTCCACCTTTGAGTTGATGTGTTTGAAAAATCTATCTATATCTTGTGTTCTAAGTACAGTGAATGTGTCGTCTACATACCTCCACCATACTTTTGGGGTGGGGTGAACGTTTCAATCGCTATATTTCCCCACCTATCTATGTATATATCTGATACAACCGGGGATATTGGTGACCCCGTGGGAACTCCCCAAGTTTTTTTCGTATATTTTCACCTGGAATTTAAATACTGTAGAAGTCAGGCAAAGCTGCACTCCCAGCTGCACGTGTATATTATATACACGTATACCAATAAATATGGCCATAGAGGCAGTGAGAAACGAACTCATTTCTGACCAAGATCTTGAACATAGAACGAAAGTGTCACTTGAGGACGTAATCCTGGGAGTACAGCTATGCCTGACTTCTACAGTATTTAAATTCCAGGTGAAAATATACGAAAAAAACTTGGGGAGTTCCCACGGGGTCACCAATATCCCCGGTTGTATCAGATATATACATAGATAGGTGGGGAAACATAGCGATTGAAACGTTCACCCCCACCCCAAAAGTATGGTGGAGGTATGTAGATGACACATTCACTGTACTTAGAACACAAAATATAGATAGATTTTTCGAGCACATCAACTCAAAGGTGGAGGCAAGTCAACTAACTTATGAATTGCAAAGTCAGGAAGGGGAGCTTCCATTGTTGGATTGCAACGTTAAAAGGAAAGAAGATGGGAAGCTAAACACTAGTGTTTACAGAAAACCCACACATTCAAACAGATATTTGGATTTCCGATCATCCCATCCTATGTCAGTTAAAATACGATTGGTGAAATGTTTAAATGACAGAGCACAAAAACTAAGGTGTACCAAGGAAAATCTAAGACAGGAAGTGATACACATTAAAGAAGCCTTGAAACTTAATAATTACCCGGATAAATTAGTCAAGAAATATGTAAGCAAATGTAAAAATAAAATAAATAATGATAATAGCGATAGTGATAATAATAACAATAATAATGATATTAATAATAATGGTAATAATAATAGTAATAATAATAATATTAATAACGACACCAACAATAAGGAATCTAAATCATCAACAATAATTCCATACAAGGAAGGAACCTCGGAAGCCTTACGCAGAATTCTTAACAAGGCAGGAATAAAAGTGGCATTCAAACCCACCAACTCAATTAGAAACATGCTTTGTCGGTTAAAGGATCAATCCTGTGGAGCCTTTAAAACAAAATTCAGTTTATCTAATACCCTACCTGGAATGATTGTCAGGTCAAATACATAGGTTAGACTAGTAGAACAGGGGCAGTCAGACTAGCCAAACATAAAAACCTAGTAAAATATAGATTGGTTGACCCAAATAAGATAAGAAATCTAGAGAATAGTTCAGCTATAGCACTGACTGCATGCAGCTACGCACAACCATACACTAGGAATGAGTAGGATGACAGTTTTAAAATCTAATGTCACAGGGTATAGGGAGAGATTGATACCAGAAGCTTTGTTTATCGAATCAACTGCAAACACGTGTAATAGGAATGATTCAACACCTGTCCCAGATATATGGAAAATTCTACTACCATTACGACAAATAGGAGAAGGCAAAGAGAGCAATAAATTTAAAATTTCATTGTCGTTTAATCAAAATTGATATGATTATCAAGGGGATGTCCACTATAATCAATGTAGCGTTTTTTGCAGTTTTTACAATTTTTTTTATATTTGATGTTTGTATCATTCACTTTCATGGTTGAGTATTTTTTGACATTGACTCAGCTGAGTTATGTAATTTAGTTGGTTTGTGTGCGTCCTCAATTCCTGAAAGTTTAAAGAGTCTTGCAGTGATTTCTGAGATTTTTTTATATATGGTAAGGAGATTTTCTTTGTGCTTTTCTTGGGGTATTTTAGTTTGACAGGTTGGCTTGAGAGTATATGTCTTTTGGAGAAATTCTGAGGATATCCATTCATTTGGAGGACGTTCATGAGATATCTTTCTTTAATTTTCTTTAAGGTAGGAGTCCTGCAATGAGTCCTTGACCTCTTGAATAGTGTTTGTATGTAATTCCTTCTATGTGTTATTGGGTTTTTGCTGTTGTGATTGAGTATTTGATGCTTGTTAGTTGATCTGAAGATGACGCCTAGTGAGACATTCAAAGCTTCGCAAATAAATCTGCCAGCTCAGAGGATAAAATTGTAATAAAGTGTTAGTATTATTCATGGCATTTTCCGAAAGAAATCAATTGTTGGCCGATACACCCTTTTCAAATATATATATATATATATATATACCTGGGAAGC
The DNA here is from genome assembly GCA_944472135.2 of Trichobilharzia regenti. Classification (NCBI taxonomy): domain Eukaryota; kingdom Metazoa; phylum Platyhelminthes; class Trematoda; order Strigeidida; family Schistosomatidae; genus Trichobilharzia; species Trichobilharzia regenti. The sequence continues at coordinate 62,913,438 of OX235267.1, forward strand.
ATCGCCTCAACTACAGGTGGACTCAACTGACAAGGATATCAAAGCAAGGATTGGGAAAGCAAGACAAGGTTTCATTGCTCTCAAGTCTGTGCGGAGGTCAACAGAACTCAGAATCAAAAATCAGATCCACATTTTTAACTCCAATGTGAAGTCAGTCCTACTGTCTATACGGATCACAGACTTGGCCAGCGCGTCATAAACAGCATGTCAAACAAACTTAAGAACTTCATCAACAGTCGTCTTCACTCAATACTACTCAAGATCCGATGGCCGGCCAGTAAAGATCAGCAACAGAGACCTCTGGGAGCGAACCAATACAACTGGAACCGATTGTGAAATAAATAGGCAGGAAGAAATGGAGGTGGATTGGATTGTCCATACTCTGAGAAAAGCATCAAGTGACATCACTAGACAAGCCATTACTCGAGTGGAACCCGAAAGGGAAGTGGCGAGTTGGTCGTCAGTGAAAGGATGACTTGGAGGAAGTTCTGCGAAGAGGAGATGAAAGCGTGTGGGTGGCAGACTTGGAGCGCGCCGAAAACGTTGGCAGAAAACAGAAGGCAATGGAGACGTGAGCGGTTGAAGCCCTATGTTCCTCTAGGAATCAAAGGAAATAATGAAGAAATAATAATATATTTTATGATGGATGGATAGCAATTATGAAAATTTAAATACTTCCCTGTCCAAGCCATCTGATACTGTTCCTCCGATAAGATGGTGAACTTTTACAATTAACACGCCTAGTGTACTTTTTCAAGATTATCAGAAAGTTAGTGCCATTACAAAATTATGTAGATTCAATTGTCAATTACACGTGACAGGCAATGTAGTCACGCAGACAGAGAATATTCGTTTGAATGAACAGTAATAATAATAATAATAAATAGAGGCATAATTTATACAAATGACAACTGCTCAGCAATAATGAATAGCCAATCAAAACACCCTTCTCATCTCAAAAACGAAAACAATCAAAAAGTACTCTGTACTTTAACATAAAACCAAATATATACTAAAAAATTTAGGAAAAGTAGTTTTATTCAAAAGACACTTCTTATTAGATTATTCAATTGGCGATTAATACACATTGAAGGTTGGTCAACCAGTGAAATGCAAGTCGAGTAAGTAATATTGACACAGTTTCTTCTATTAATCTTCTCATGAATGAAATAATTAATCTACATGCATACATATTTGAAAGAATGCTCAACGCAGCCACTCAGCTGGTTCTGGTTGGCTCTCTCGCTGACATCCTCCCCCCTCCACCACCACCACCACCACTAAGCCTCATTTAGTTTACTTGCAGGTGTAATCTTTGAGAAAATAGAAAAGTCGTTTCCATCGGGGAAAAGAAGGTCGGGTGTAAGGGTGAGTACTCGTCACCGATGACACTGGATAGTGCCAGTCGCGCTAGATATAGTACAATGGCCGGAGTTAGAAACCATGGGCTGACCATTGGATCGGCTCCCAGTGGATGTATGGCCTGCAAGCTCACCATACAACCGCAAAGTCTTGGGTTCGAACCCTGGCGGCGAGGTCGTACTGATGAAGAGTTCCAGACTAGGAGGAAACAATATCATATTGTTGGATGAGTTTTTGAGCACAATTTATCGTTCATAATCATACCATTTGTAACTACAAAAGTTTGAAACTTCAGTTCCATTGTTTATCTTTATTCTTGACAGTTCGTCGTAGGATTAGTAGAATTTCTCAGATTTTCTGGTGGGCAAGTGCTGAATCATTCCCACTGCATGTATTCTCACTTAATGATGATCGATTGTCATAGCATGTAGTGCTATAGCTGAGCTATTTCTTATCCTAGCGGAGTCGACTAATCTAGATTTTCAAATGAGACATAATAGAACAACATTGTTTTTAATGAGATCTTCTTCAGGCTTTACTCTAATGTATATAGCTTGATATATAAAAAATCTACCTGAAAATACACAACCAAAGGCAAATCATAGTGTTAAATAGGTCTTTGAATTCATTTCTAACCTACATGATGTCAATATAAATGGGAAACAAATGCTATCCTTAGATGGTGCAACATCATGATTCACGGTTCCTTCACGTTCTCAGTGGAACATAAGGCTTCAAGCTAGAGGCTTGAAGTTTCTGTTGCAGTGGTGATTACTTTTTACAGGATGGGGTTGCTAGCCTCATGCCCAACCTTTCCTCTTTACCAGCCTTTATTTCTAGTTTAGCGAGGTAAAGGAGTGCGCCGGTGGCCGCGTATCGAACCCCAGATCATGTGTATAGTCGGAGAACGCCTTAACCATTGTGCCACCGACGCACAGATGATGCAGCACTGTTCATCAATGTACCACTTATGGATGATTGTGGAATTCATATACCAACAGATACAGTTAGATATCGGAATTCCAGTTATTAGTCTGAAAGAGTTGCTTTTAAGATGTACTATGAATGTCCACTTTACATTCAATAATGTTTATTATAGACAAATGGACAGTGTTAGCGTGGATTCACCAATGGGTCCAATTTTGGCTGATGTCTTCCCCGCTAAGCTTGAAAATGGTGTATTGAAACAATTAGCAGATAAAACTGGTTCTTATTTACATTATGTTGATGATACTTTTATTATTCTTGATGAGAAAGCTGACAAGAATGAAATGTTGATAAAATTTAATGATCCACATGAACCACTCACATGTTCGCTTGAGAAGAAGAACATGATGGTAGACTACACTTCCCCAATATCCATTTGAACAGAAGAAAGGATGATGCACCCAAGATAAATGTATATAGAACACCTATAACTGTGGGAAAATATACACATTTTCTCAGTTTTGTACCAATTCAATGCAGAATCAGTTTGGTCAGATGCCTCGCGAATAAAGCAAGACAGTTCTGTACAGATGATCCCCTAGAAGTTGAATTAGGATACATCCAAAATACTCTGATCCAAATGGGTTATCCTAGTAGATTTTAAGGAGGCTTCTATATACCATGTATAATGAAAAAAACCCGACAACGGTTAGACAGAAACAATTGATCCTGAAACTGCAATTCAATAGGAACGTGGCTAGCGAAGTCCTACATTTAGCATTGTCTACAGCTACAAAGAGGACTTATGCTGCCTACACCCTCTGTTTGTCATTTTCCAACTAACCAATCATGCTTGCTTAAGCAAAAGATAAACCACCTAATTGTGCCAATTCTACATGCATTTACAAGTCCAACTGTTCCTATGGAGAAGGGAAAAATGAGCTTGTTTCACCATAGGTCGAGATACGCCAGGTAAAATCTATAAGAAGTTCTGTTTTGGCTCGTCTGAACTATAGCAGTCACCTGTTTGCCTCGAGAAGTGTCTTCAAAATTATTTATCGTATTCTATCAAACCTCTTAAAGAGGGATTTGAAGCTGCCTTTTGAAAAAGATAGCCAAAGCTGCTATGAGAATCAATTTGAGAGAACAATCCTAGTGTCTTTGCATACCACAAGAGAAATTTGTTCTACCTTTGTCTCTCTATTAGCCTAAGTAAATTCTTATTAAAATAAACCTCCCACCCTTTCTTATTTCCCATTTATTCTGTACTTTTTCGTATATTTGCTGAAACTATGATTATCTGTCCACTTCACTTTGAGCATTACATAACTTTTTGTGGTTTATTCATTGAATCGTCTCTATAAACGTGTTTGATCACCGAATTTTATCAGTTATAGGATCTTTGATCCAAAATCTCACCATCATTAGGTAAACTATTATTTACAAATTTACGTACATTCGAGTAAAGCATGAAGAACTAATTGAAAACGAGATTATTCACAAATATTGTAACGGTGAAACACAAAAGACATTGGTAACGGACTGACTGTTTATTTGCAATTTGATAAACACAAGGGAATTAATTATGTATACCTTTAAAGAAAATCGTTATTTGCAAAGATCTCCTGTATAGTGGTAATTCTACCCATCATATTGCCTTTCTATGTCTTTTTTACGTGTCGCCCATGTTCTCCCACTAGACTGGTTCATTTCCTTTCTTTGACGCTAAATCCACCTTTCCTCTATTGCATATAATTGTGTCGTTTGAACCTCTGTTTATAAACTACTGATAAACCTTATCATCAGCATACATCACAGTATGTCTAGCCACTCCACTTTCGGGTTCCATTCGAGTGATGGCTTGTCTAGTTGATGTCACTTGATGCTTCTCTCAGAGTATGGACAATCGAATCCACCTCCATTTCTTCCTGCCTATTTATTTCACAGTCGGTTCCAGTTGTGTTGGTTCGCTCCCAGAGGTCTCTGTTGCTGATATTTACTGGCCGGCCATCGGATCTTGAGTAGTATTGAGCGAAGACAACTGTTGGTGAAGGTCTGAAGTTTGTTTGACATGCTGTGTTATGACGCGCTGGCCAAGTCTGTGATCCGTATAGACAGTAGCACTGACTTCACATTGGAGTTAAAAATGTGGATCTGATTTTTGATTCTGAGTTCTGTTGACCTCCACACAGACATGAGAGCAATGAAACCTTCTCTTGATTTCTTGATCTTTGCTTTGATATCCTTGTCAGTCGAATCAACCTGTAGTTGAGGCGATGCTTCTCAGGTATGTAAAGGAGGTTGTATCTCCCAGTGTTGACAAGATGTTCGATTATTGCACTCCTTATACAGCCATTGCTTCCTATCTGCTGCCACGCTGGATAGTGTTCTTTGACCCTTTTTGACAGGATGAGAGTTGAACGACTAATGTACCTGGCTCCATAGCAACAGGTGAACTGATATATACAGATAGAAGTGGTCAGATGCGGGATTTTGTCTTATGGGCTTCTGTAGATCATCGGTTGAATAGAAAACACTACTCTCAATGTTGTTGCAAGGAAGGTTCTTCTTAAAGAAGTGGAAATTCTCCTTCTGAGGACATCACTGAGGTGGTCACCTTTGAAGTTAAGGTTCATAAAAAGTATCTGGTCTTCTGTCTAATGATAAATTGTGTTTGACAGTATGTCACCTAGTAAATACAACTAGTTTACTACATGATATATCCAATAAACAAGTTATTATTATTATTGAATTAGATACCACTACAGCGCTCAAGTTTTACATATGCATTAGGTTTTGAGTAAGAGTTTAGAAACCTTACTTAGTAAGATAAAACAACAACGTCCTTTATTGGAATTTCAAAAGCCTGAAGAATCAGGCGGTAGACGAGAAGCATTAAAGAATGAAGTCTACCAACTATAGAATTCTGAGCTAGCAATGTGACGATTGATATAAGAATAAAACTTGTACACTGTGGTAGAGTATAATGCCGTTATGGGTAAAATTTGTTTTCTTAAAGCCTCACAGTGTTATGCAGTAATTTTTACTGATGACCAGGTTTCGAGCAGAATTTATTGCTGCTCATAATCATATCAAGGCGCTACTCACACAGCTTTCTAACTTCGTTTATATAATTCCATTATTTTAATCGCTTGATTTGATTACTAGTCGTATTTTCTATATCTCCGGTATGAATGATGAGTCATTCCTATTCCATGTATTTGGTGTAGACTCGATGAACAAACGAATCAGTAATCAACCTCTCTCTCCACCTACCTAGAATTTTTAACCCTCTCCCACTACTCCATTGTGCAGTTGTGTATTAATGCATGCATTGCAATTGCTGAGCTTTTTTCTAAATTACTAATCATATCAGGGTCAACCATTCTTACCTTAGCTAAATTCTTATGTTCCGACAATCTGACTACCCCATCCGACCTACTAGTTTGACCTACGTCGTTGATCTAACTCACAGTCATTGCAGGGTATTTTGTAAATTATTATTATTTTGTCTAATTGGGTCACCTGGGTCCCTTAACCTACACAGCTTGTCCCTGAGTGACTTTATAGGTTTGAATGCCACCCGCCTAATTCCTGCTTTAATAGGAATCCTACGTAGTGTCTCAGATGTCCCCTCTTTATATGGTATAACATTGGATGACTTATATTCTCTCTTATTTATGTTATTATTAATAGTTTCACTATTATTTTTATTTTGCTTTCGGCCTTTACTGATCTTCCTAGTGAATTTTATAGGATTGTTATTTGATACCAATGCTTCTTCTATCTGTTTTATTTCATCATTTAGGTCTTTTCTTGTGCTACTTAGTATTATGGCTCGGTTTGTTAGACTTTTTCTCTAAGCCTGTCTTAACAGTTAATAGATGAAACGAATTAAAGTCTAAATATCTATTAGCGGAATGCCTTGACTTTTTATACAAACACTAGTCTGCAGTCTACCTTATTCTATGCGTTTTATTATACAATGTAACACAGCTAATTCTCCTTATACGTAGACTTAAATAATTTGGAATTATATGATTTTTTAAACATCGACTGTTAAAAATCCGATGGTTTGTGAACCTTGCTTCTGTTTGAAAAAGTCATGTGAATTTGTTAATAAGCTTCCTAGTAGGAAGACCATAGGGGTATCATTGATATAAGAATAAAATTTGTGCACTGTGGTAGACTACAATGCTATTATGGGTAAATTTTTGTTTTCATAAAGTGTCACAGTGTTGTTATACAATAATTTTTTACTGATGATCAAGTTTCGAGCACAATTTATTGCTCAAGATCATATCAAGGTGTAAGTGGCCACCATGTGATGTGAATTTTGAGACAATCTAAGTCTTCAGTTGACATTAAACCAGTGCGGATTACATACTACAAAGTCTGTCCTTTTCATAAATTATCGTGAATCACTCAGTTATCAGAATGTAGTTTTGAAAAAACGAAACCTCAATTTTAAATCGAATGAATGAAGTTCAGAATAGCATATCACTTACATCTGTAGAAGAGGAATATAATTGTTTATCTTTCCTAAACATATTGCTTAGTCGACGGCTTGACGGGTCAATAAAAAGATATATTAATAGAAAACCTACCTGGACAGGACAGTATCTTAATTACCACAGTTTCTGCCCTATTCGGTACAAAAGAGGCTTAGTAAGGTGCCTCTTCAGTAGAATCCGACGAATATGCACTGAAGACACGCTTGATGAAGAAGAAAGAATATTGACACAAACTCTGGTTGATAACAATTATCCAGACAAGTTCATCAGGAGATATAAAGTAGTCAGAACACCAAGACTCACTCTCCAACTCGCCTCTAAAAAAGACGTGTACATCAAGCTACCCTATATGGGACAACAAAGCAGCTTGATAACTAGACAAAGGCTGAACGCTGCTATTAAAAAGACTTTTTATGCAGCTAATATCATAATATTAGACAATGTAAATCCATTATATCTATCTAAGCCCTTCGAACATGCGAAAAATGACGTCACATCCCACTGTATTTACCGATTTGAATGTACGTGTGGACACACATACATAGGCAGGACTCATTGATCTCTGCAAGTAACGGCTTCAGAGCATATTCCAAAATGGCTCTAGAAACAAATGGAATCATCAGAACCTATTAACGGTGAGAACAGGAGACCTAGCTCTTCTATTGCGAAATATATTATAGAGACAGGTCATAAAATTGATGTTCACAGATCTTTTAAACCTATCTATAAAACGTGTTTGGGGCGTATCCTAAAGTTTGTAGAAGCCCTAGCAATTAGAAAGTTCAAGCCACCTTTATGCGTTCAAAAACAATTTGTCATCACATCAAACCTTCCTTGGTAAATTTTGTTTTGATACCATAGCAGATGTACTATTACCTCTGCTATTTGGTTTAGTGGTCTTCATTTTTATTTTGACCTTGAATATGTCCTTTTAACTTGACCTAAGTAGTCTATTTTTCTCACCTCTTACCTCTTTATTAAATTTATATATATATTCCTATAACAAGTCCGTGTGTGATCAGATTGTTCGAAATGTGTTGCGCAAATACATTACACGATTCAGACAAATTACGTCTTCTTATTGCTTTATCTATATAATTAGGAATATTAGTGAAGTAACAAAGCTTTCCTGGATAAATTTGAATGCTTAAACTTGTAGGTAATTTATTCCAAAAAAGGTTTTAAAAAACCAGGAATAAACGCATAAGTGTGCAATCTAGTTAAGCATTCATAGACATTAAAGACAGATGATCAAGTTCAACAGAACAGGATCTACCCTTCCTCTTCTTCTACCGACAGTATATGACATCCACCTGAAAAAATGACATAGGAACACAGAACGTTTTGTTAAAAGAGAACCTTTCAACTTAATTGAAGTTTAGTCTGTGAAAGATGCAAATAGACATCAACACACAGAATATGTGTGTATTTGTTCCTCAGAGGAGATTATTTGACTTTTTCTTGAGCATATTGCTAAACGTCTTCGTACTAAAGGTAGCAAAGTGTTATCAAGTGCAACTGCCTAACTCCTGCTTGACATGGTGGGACTTACAGTTCAAACCAGTCAATCTTTTGTAACAATCAGTTTACAAAACAAAAAAATTTGGTATTCTGTCATGCAGAAGCCCATGACTATCAAAAGGTTTTAACGCAACGCTTTTGTACTGAAAGACTGCACGATTAATCTCTTATTACCCTGTGTCTTTGTATTTGAATCCATTAATTTTGATTTTCAGTTATTCATTCGAAGTTCCTATTAATTTTCCTAATTTACAAAAGAATGGATACTGAACAAAGAGTACTCTTTTCGATAACCCTTCATCATCAGGCTCTACATTTATACATACATAGCAGTAGTGAATGAATGAATTATTGTTATGAACAACATTAATGCTGTTTAAATACTTACTTACTTTACTTCGGCTATCTCCTACGGGAGGATGAGCCGGCTTCATGAACGTCTCGAATCATCGCTGCCCAGGCGCGGCAATTTGTAAGAGAGTTCATGAAGTTTCATGGGAATTTGGTACGAGTGATGTCCCCAGCATCGCTCGGCCTTTTGTTTGAGAGTGCAGCTCTAGCCTTTACACAGCCAAGTGTGACCTACAAGGCAGTAGGAGTGGAGTAAGGAGTCTACTATCCATTGGCAGCCGGTGACTGGAGTTCGGTTCATACGCCTTTTTGAATGGGGCCAGACATCCAGGACATCCAACAAGCCCTTTGTCCATACGTCTGCCGGTGAGCTCCAGTGAGCTTCATACGCCAGTCGTTGGAGGTTTGGAATCAGGGTTTAGCCATCTCCCCTAGACCGTCATCCAATGGACAGTCAACCCGGTGGAGAGCGCCGGGCATCCGCTTTCGCCCTCTCACTTTGGTGAGAAACACCTCCGCCACGTGAAGGCAGTGAGTAGGACTTCCTCAGGAGAGGCTATGTAAGACGCCCGGTCATATGGGAGCATTTCAAGAGGTGTGAGGAGGGGTGGCCAACCCGCAGCGCAAGGCACCCACCCCCGACCATCCTGAGGCTTTGGAGGCTGCTTTTTAAATAACATCGGATCAGTAATAATATTAATAGATTACAGCTCAAAAGCATCAACATAAAAATAATCTGAATGTCAGAAAAATTAGGAAAGATAATCCTACAAATTCATGAATTTATAGTCTCTACTGAAGGCCAGGGCAGTCACAGTGGCTGTACTTTCTTCTTCTGCACACAGAGCACTGGCTGTTTGAGGTGGACTGCAATAGCCTCTGCTGTATGGAGCATGCGGTGCTTCGATGAATTTAGCAGTTCATTAAGCACCTGGTAGATGATGGAGATGGATTCTTCCACGCTGGCTTTGCGGCCGGTTTGCACCAGATGCTCCAATATCGAACTGTTAAGGGTTTTCACTACACCTTTACTTATCCATAGTAGGGGAGATGCTGTCGAGCACGAAAAATCAAGTTCCTAGAGCAACGGCCAATATAACTTGCTCCACAATCGCAGTTGAATTGATAGATACAATTTGAAGTGGCTAGTTAGTCTAGGTACTTCATCTTTCAGTTGACGTAGCACCATCGGTCATGTAGAGAATAAGACGTGTAGTTCACCAGCATTAAAAGTTCTTAGAACTGATTTTTTTAAATTTCCTCGTAATTATCTCACTTGGTATATCGCCTTTGAATTGTAGTCGTATATAAAGGGGCTTCTTGTTTAAAGATAGTGAGTAGTCCTTGAATTTGTAATGTTATCTTTCCTAATTTTTCTGACATTCAGCTTGTTTTATTTTTATGCTATTGAGCTGTATTCTATCAATATTACTGATTCGATGTTATTTGAACAGCATTATTGTTGTTCATAACAATAATCCATTATTTCACTACTACTATGTATGTATAACTATAGAGCCTGATGATGAAGGGTTACCGAAAAGAGTACTCTTTGTTCAGTATTCATTCTTTCCAAATTTACTCAACTCTTTGTCTAAGTCATAATTTTATAATTTACTTCCTACTCTCATCCTCTCAAAGATTCTATCAAATTATGCGTTATTCGATTTTGTGCACCATCTTTAGTCAATCTTTACTTCTAAGTGAAATTTGAACTCTTCCCCAAATCTACTTATCTAATTATATTTCAAGATTTCATCATGAGCTGACATTAGTTAGAGAACCATTGGAAAACCTGGGAGTACTGGACAGCTGTTTCGTCCTAGTTTGGGACTCTTCAGCAGTACGCACCCACCGGGATTCGAACCCAGGACCTTCCGGTTACAAGGCGAGCTCGTATACCATTAAGCCACTGGGACCCGATCCAATGGTCCTTGAATTCTAACTTCTGCCAATTCACGACATAGCGACCGCTAGCCAATGTCTTCGCTGGCGAGTATTTGTCCTCACACCCGACCAGCTGCACCCTACTGGTCACGACTTCCCACTGGAACCCAGGTAACTACCTACCTGAATAGGGCCAGTCGCCAGTGAGCATCTCATTGGTATTCAAGTGTTGGTTTGTAGGGATTTGATTGGTTTCAGGATTTCATCATGAGCTGACATTAGTTAGAGAACCATTGGAAAACCTGGGAGTACTGGACAGCTGTTTCGTCCTAGTTTGGGACTCTTCAGCAGTACGCACCCACCGGGATTCGAATCCAGGACCCTAATTATACTATATATATATATATATATATATATATATATATATATAGTTAGGCCGTTTTTAACACAGAATGATTTGTTTCCTTACATCCTGCTGGAATGATGTTAACCTATGCTTTCTATCAGTAACTCTACATCATTGTATGTAAGTATGTTCACACCTTTCTTAGCTTATATTTTGGCATTACTTAGGTTCATCTGTTCAAACTAATTAAGAGGACCGGTTGCATGTAAATTCTTTCGAAACCCTTGAGGTGCATACCAATGAGGAGTTTCACACTTGGAAGAGACATATTTTCAGTATTCATTATTATTATATTATTATCATTCCCTTGCATTCCAAGGGCAACATAGGTCTTCAACAACACATCTCCACCTACTTCTGTTTTGTACCCTCCTCTTCAGCTGGGTCCAAGACTGACCAAACCCTTTTATCTCTTCCTCACACGATCTCCTTCACGTCACCCTAGGACGATTCAATCGTCGCTTCTCAATGGGATTCCACTCGAGCGATGGCCTGCACTAAGCATAATGTTATTCGATGGCCTCGTCAATGTATGCCCGATCCATTTCTATTTTATTCTACATATCTGTCTAACAATCGGCTCTCACCTGTTGGTTTTTTTCCATTGCAGAGTTTCTAATTGCGATTTCTTTCCGTCTGGCCATTTAATCTTCAGTATGCAGTGAGAGTCTGCAACAGGCTGTTAGAAATCTTTTCATGACACACAGTGCAAGTTTCTGACCCGTATAGTAGCACCAACTTCACATTGATGGTGCTGAAAATGTGAATTTTGTTCCTTATGCTGAGTAACAGCAAGAAGATTTCCAAACTGGTTTTAGATTCTTTCATGAAGACGTATCTTGCCTTCCTTTCCGATTCTGACTGGCTTTGATATGGTAGCCTGTGTCAGATCTCTTCCACTGATAGTGATCGATCCCGATTGTTGTTGTTGTTGTTGCTACAGTTGACTGGCTATCTTCACCACCTCCGTATTCTCTATTTTCCCTTGAATTCCTGTCTTTGCTGACTCGTCAGCCAGTACTTATTGATCATCCAATAGTCCCCTAACAGATTTCATCTCGGGATCAAATCTATGGCTAATCAAATTACCTGAATAACTTTCTTAAGCATCATTCAGATTTTAGGATTTTGTCAACATTTACATTCAACCTAAATCAACTTTAATGTATAATTTCATTTTCCTTTCATATCTGTTGATATATGTAACGTGCTCAATTACGGGGTTTTTTTGTTGTTTTTTATGTATTTTACCCCTCTCTCTGTTTTTCTCCAGTAATAAAGTAATAATGAAACCAACCATCAGATGTCCTGTGATGATTAATCCAGAAAAAGATGCAGAAAGAATTAACAAGTCAATTAAATTAATCGGTATGTTGAACCCATTCAATATGTTTAAATAAAACGCGTAATCTTTTTTTATGCGTTGGATTATAACAATTACAAACAAAGCAGGTACACATCAAGTACATCAAGTACACACGCATAACCTTACCAAGTCATGAGATCAACCAGTTGACTATTCATACTCTGAGTCTAATTCCATCAATACATCAATACAGCTGGAGGCGGCTGTTTGTCAGCAGTTTTGGTTAACAGTAGAACTATATTATGAATTCATAGGAGTTAAAATTTACGGGTCATTGAAATTAAACAGAAGTGGTTATTAAATGTTCAACGAGCTGATCTTGTGACCTGAAAGTCCTAAGTTGGATCTATGGACATTAGCTGAAGATATTAGACCTTATTAAGGAATCGCTGCTAGTCAACAATGAATTTCGTTCTTTGATATTGAAAACCAAAAATATAAGATCCAAATGTGGGTAGCTTCTCCATTTTACACAGTGTCCGATTTTGAGTTTTGTAACAAATTTGGATTAGTTTCAGGGTGAATTTTCTCAAAAACTGACATCAGTTTTAGAGAACTACTGAAAAGGAGGGAAAACTGGAAAGATGTCCCGTAATGTTTAGTATTATACAACACGTCAGGAATGAAGAGGGACTGGTTATTCGTAGACGTTTCATCAAGAAATGACAGGAGTTATAGTTCATGGCCCTTAATATCTCAACATGCTAGTTAGATGGTTAACGGGTTCTGTAATCTGAAGGTTAAGATTTTATCTTCGTTGGGTATTGCTTTGCACCCAATAAACTGCACTCAACTACTGCAAAACAGTCAAGAAATTCTTTTGGCTTTCAATGATTCTCCAGTTGTAGTCAGTTTGTGAGTTGTGCGCTAGGATAGTAGGTAATTCAGTTGATCTCATAACTTAAGATGACGCTGGCATCTATTACATGGGAAAAATGCGGAAGACCCGGCTGAATTAGATAAGCGAAGCACGAAAACCCAGGAATTTGAAAATGGCATAATCTAACGAAATGAAGAATTTAAGGAAAAAAGTTAAGCTTTGACATTACATGCAGTTACACAGAAACATACCAAAGGATGGGATAAAATTATAGTCTTGAAATCTGATACAACAGGGTGAAGGCAGAGATTAGTAACTGAAGCCTTGTTTATCTAATCAAGCCAGAATATATGCAAGTGAAATGATTCAACACCTGGTTTCAGAGATGTAGAAAGTTCTACTACCTTGAAGGCAAATGGAAAAGGAACGTGAATTACAAAAATCAAGTGACGAAGTCGTGTGGCTACAAATAATCTGAACGAAAAATTCTATTAAGGACGTCATCAAATAAATTACAATAATGTTTCACTGTGTGATATTTACAAGTAACAAATTAACATGGTATCTAATTTATTTAACTTACCAAAAGATTAGGACGAATTTATGTTAAATAGAAGTCTAAAGATTGAGCTTCTTCAGGGCTTGGAATCAACACAGCAAACTTGGAAATGCGCCATAAACTTCACCATCAGACTTTAACAATTTTCTACTGTGAAAGCATCAATGACGGAAACAACACGAATATGGGGTCTACGATTTCTTCAATGCATCAATATGGAATAATATGATAGAAATAAATGAAAAATCCCCACATTGAAATCAAAACAATATTCTGAGCGAACAATTGTTTTCGATAACCTCTCTTCAGGCTCTACAGTTATAAATCCATGAATAATAGAGTGCATATAGCCAATAAAGGCAAATGAAAATAATATCAGAAAGTGTATTGGGTGCATGTGTAAGTTGAGGTGATAGTCCATTAGTTAACATAGTCAATTAAATGTGTACGACCTAGCTCCTCTTTATTTTATCATTAGACACTATTGATCAGCCCTCATATTCAGTGCCTCCTTTGTTAATGTGTATGTATTTGTGGTTATCGCGTTTCTCTCACAATTGTTCATTCATGCTTCATCACATTTTTCTGACTAAAAACTCTATGCACATTAAATTGACTATGTTAACTAATGGACTATCACTTCAACTTGCACATGCACCCAATACACTTTCTGATATTATTTTCATTTGCCTTTATTGGCTATATGCACTCCATTATTCATGGATTTATAACTGTAGAGCCTGAAGGAGAAGTTATTGAAACCACAATTGTTCGCTCAAAATCTTGTTAAGATAGAAGTGGTTAAAACACTAAAATAATCCATCACTCAAGGCGATTATTCGTCCTCTGATGTTCATTATCGTGATCGGAAATGAAATATATTACCTTTTCCACATGTGATAATATTGACACCCTGAAAAGATGACCAGATGAATTTAACCTAAATATTTTGTGCTACTTATTAGTAGTGTAATGTAATTTTTAAAAATATGAGGGGTATATGGGACATAACCTACAGGTTTCAGTAAAAGACAATCTGAGGTCTACCAGTTTGAAGCTTTGGAGTGTAACTAGTGGGGACGTTGTAGTTTTAAAGATGAGTTTGCTAGTCTCACAGTGAAACTTCCTTCACTTGCCAGATTACTACTGTCTCGGTGAGGTTAAGAAGTGAGTCGGCCAGGCGTATAACCAATAACTCCCACAAGTTTGACAAACATTCTACTCGTGTACCACAGACACACAACTAATTATTTAATAAATTAAATAACCTGAAGAATAAACCAACGACGTTTTCAAAGCAACTGTTTTCAAGAATTAGTTTGCAGTGATTCTATTTCTTTCAGGTCAGAGAAGAACTGAAAACCAGAACTGAAGTTCTGGACAGCTGCTTTATCCTAGTTTACGAGTCATTGGAAGTATGCACCCATTGGGTTTGAACCCACGACCTTCCGGTTACAAAGCAAGCTCACTGGGACTCGATTTAATGCCTCAGTGGGTACGTGCTGCCGATGAGTCCCAAACTTAGATGAAATAGGTGTTACCTGGGTTCTAACCCAGGACCTTCCGGTTACAAGGCAAGCCTGTATACCATTCAGCCACTGAAACCCAATTCAATGGCCAGCCCATGAATTCTGACTTCTGTGATTTAGCGCGACAACCAGCCAACATCATCGATAGGAAATCCATCCTCACAGGTGACTGGTTGAGCCTCACTGGTCACGACTTCTCACTAAAACTCCAGGAAATTCCATCCTGTAGCAAGTCACTAGCGAGCATCAGAATAAATTTCAAGAGTTAGTTTGTAAGGA
This sequence comes from Trichobilharzia regenti, assembly GCA_944472135.2. Taxonomy (NCBI): domain Eukaryota; kingdom Metazoa; phylum Platyhelminthes; class Trematoda; order Strigeidida; family Schistosomatidae; genus Trichobilharzia; species Trichobilharzia regenti. The sequence goes on from OX235267.1 coordinate 62,928,959, forward strand.
TTAGATTTGTTTTTAAGAGTTTGATCAAGGATCGATATCAGTTAGAGAACCAAGGAGTACTGGATAGCCAGCTGTTTCATCCTAGTTAGCGAATCATAGTTAGTGACTTGCAACGGGATGGAGTTTTCTAGAGTTCTAGTGAGAAGTCGTGACCAGTGAGGCCCAGCCAGTCAACTGTGAGGATGGATTTCCCTCCGATGACATTGGTTGGTGGTCGTGCTAAATCACGACTTGGTAGAAGTTAGAATTCATGTCCAGCCCACTGAATCGGGTTCCGGTGGCTGAATGGTAATATGAGCTAGTCTTGTAACCAGAAGGTCCTGGGTTCGAACCTTGGAGGTGGGTGGATACTGGCGATGATTCTCAAGCTAGGACAGATGAAACAGTTGACTTTCCAGTACTCTCTGGTTTTAAATGGTTCTCTTATTGATATCAATCCGTGGTCAAACTCGTGAAAATGATTGCCAAGAAATACATGTATATCATACATACCAAAACATGTGGAACACTGAATGTAATTTCAAGCAAGGGCTGACAGATATCAGATGTAGTGATAAAATAAAGAGATTAAATTGTGAACTGTAATAAGAAAACATAATAAGCTTAGTATAAATTACAAAAGGTTGACACGTAACATAGGTAATAATGGAGTGAAGTGAACCAGGTGAAAATATGACAAAAAATATGGATGATGATGCCTCTACTGACCTTATAGTAGGCCAGGGTAAACAAAGACGATGAATGCGCTACTTTTACAAATTTAGCTCAAGTATTTTCCTGATAATCTCTAAAGCTTTCACCATAACTAGAAGACTTAATCAGTTGCCTTTAGACAGATTGTCTGGTACTCACCCGATATACAACCATAAGATGACTTATCGGTTTTTGAGTGGTGTTGACTATGTACTAGATGAGACACTACACTTTTTCCAAGCCATACAGGAATATGTTTATGAGGGAGCAAATATCCTAATTCTGAATAATTATTGTCTTTGGAAGTTAATTGGTGGCCGATGACTGCCAGTGGAATCTAGGGTAATGCGCATTTCGTCCTATTTTGGACTCGTCAGCTGATGTTCGATGTACCTGCATTCCGCAGTGAGTGATGATGCTCACACAGAGGCTCGAACCCAATGTCCATTGTTTCAAACGTCAAAGAGTTATCCACTAGACAATTTCGACTACAAAAGCTGGCCACTTCTTGTTCAACTAGTCATAATAATTGTTTATTTCAATTTTCGATTTTCCCGTCAACTGACTGGACTGAAGTGCTCGGTCTAAGATTGGCACGTCGGCTTCTTTCATCAATGTTTCGACAATGTCTGTTCATGTAATTCGAAGTTCCTGTTATAATGACAGCTTCTGAAACATCTTTACATTACGCGTTTGATACACATGCGTAATAAATAATGGGTGAGAGTGAAATGAAAACCTGAGTTACGAATAAATTCGGATAACATGCCTCTAAATATTATAACTAAGCAATGTACACTACTAATATACGTGCAGAACTTGGCCACTATAGTAGTATATAATTCCATAATAGCTTGTTTATTAGATATATCACACAGTATTATTTACTGGATACCAACATTTCGAACATAATATATTGTTACTCATAATCATATCAAATATAAACACACAACTTTAAAACTTGAGTTTTAACGTTTTCTTTGTTCTCTCCTATTTGTCGTCATTATGGCAGTAGAATTTTCCAGATATCTGGATGGACAGGTGTTGAATCATTCCTCTTCAAGGCACTCATTTTCATTCAGTTCCATAAATAAGGCGTCCGTTATCAGTCTCTCCCTCCACCCTATGACGTCAAATTTTAAAACTATCATCTTATCCCATCCTATTGCGTGGCTGAGTGTGTATTGCTTGTAGTGCCTACTATAGTTGAAATATTGTGTTCGAAATGTCGTCATTCAGTTAATAGTACTGTTTCATCACTATGTGATATATCTAATAAACAAACTAATATGGAATTACATACTACTACAGTGCCCAAGTTTTACATATATATTCGCCCTCTGACTTTAACTATTCTCTATTGCGAATTCACGGATGATGAAAACAACCTTACTGCGGAGCCACCAATTTCTTCATTCCATCAATATGAAATATTAAGATAGAAGTTACAGGATTTCATTATGAGCTGACATTGGTTAGATTTATTTATTTTTTTTATTTTTGATTTTTAGCTTGATTCCACACTGTGTTTTCGGTACAAGTATGGAATTTTCAGCAAGGATATCGGTAGCCCTAAATTCGCAGGCGGACCATAGATATCATGTGTGCGTCGGCGTGGGCTCGAACCCCGAACCATGTGCATGGTAGGCGAGGATCCTAACCACTGTGCCACCGACGCATCATTGAAAAGCCTGAGATTACTGGACGGCTAATTCCTCGGACTAGTTTGAGACTCTTCAGCAGTATGCATCCACCGCCACCTTTCTAACCTAGGACCTACTGGTTATGAGGCTAGCTAGCCCGTAGACCATAAGGCCGCTTGGGCCAGATTCAATGGCCAACCAGCCTATGAATTCTAACTTCTGCTAATTCACGATACAGTGCAACTGCTAGCCAATGTCTTCGGCGAGTGTTTATCCTCACACTTTACTTGCTGCAGCCTACTGGTCACGACTTCCCACTAGAATCCCAGGTAACTACCTACCTGAAAAGGGCAGGTCGCCAGTGAGCATCCGTACTAGTCAATACTTGAATAAGATAGAAGCGTTTAAAACACTAATACGAAACATCATTCAAGGTGACAGAAGTGAATTGTCCTCCAGTTTTCATTATCGTAATCAGAAATGAAACATTAATTTTTCCACATTATGTAATAATATTGACACCCTGAAAAGATGAGCAGAGGAAGTTTAATAAAATGTTTTGTGCTACTTATAAGTAGTAAAACAATAATTTACAAAAACTATTACGGGCATTAAGGGCATAACATACAGGCTTTAGTGAAAGACACTCTGAGGTGTACCAATCTACTTAGACATTACGTAAGCATTTTACCGATCCTATTTTTACTGACATAGGTAGTCGTTTGATTATAACTGATACGGTTGTGAAAAATCAATTGTGTTCGAAACGTCATCCAGTAAATATTACTGTTTCACAATGTGATGTATCTAACAAAAAATAATTTAGCAAAGAATATCCTTTACGATAAATTCCTCTTCTGGCTCTACAATTATATATATATATATATATATATATATATATATATGTTTATATACACAGAATATTCGAGATTAGTAGTCAATAACAATATTAGTGTTTTTAAGAATAATATCCATTTGTAAAGTAAGATCAATGGAATTGCAGTTCCATATTAGTTTGATTATTAAATGTATCACACAGTGAAACAGTATTGTATACTGGATGACGTTTCGAACACAATTTATTGTTCATAATCATATCAATTTTTGTCACACGACTTCGAGATTTGATTTTTATAGTTTTTTCTGCTTTCTCCTATTTGTCGTATGGGCAATAGAATTTTCCATATATCTGGGACAGGTGTTGAATCATTCCTATTACACGTGTTTGCAGTTGATTCGATAAACAAAGCTTCTGGTATCAATCTCTCCCTATACCCTGTGACATTAGACTTTAAAACTGTCATCCTACTCATTCCTAGTGTATGGTTGTGTGTAGCTGCATGCAGTCAGCGCTATAGCTGAACTACTCTCTAGATTTCTTATCTTATTTGGGTCAACCAGTCTAGATTTAGCTAGGTTCTTATGTTCGGCTAGTCTGTCTGCCCCTGTTCTACTAGTCTAACCTATGCATTTGACCTGACAATCATTCCAGGTAGGGTATTAGATAAACTGAATTTTGTTTTAAAGGCTCCACAGGATTGATCCTTAAACCGACAAAGCATGTTTCTAATTGAGTTAGTGAGTTTGAATGCAGGAATAAAAATTCCTGCCTTGTTAAGAATTCTGCGTAAGGTGGTTTCCGAGGTTCCTTCCTTGTATGGAATTACTGTTGATGATTTAGATTCCTTATTATTGGTATGGTCATTAATATTAGTATTATTATTATCACTATTATTATTACCATTATTATTATCATTATTATTGTTATTATTATCACTATCGCTATTATCATTATTTATTTTATTTTTACATTTACTTACATATTTCTTGACTAATTTATCCGGGTAATTATTAAGTTTCAAGGCTTCTTTTATGTGTATCACTTCCTGTCTTAGATTTTCCTTGGTACACCTTAGTTTTTGTGCTCTGTCATCTAAACATTTCACCAATCGTATTTTTACTGACATAGGATGGGATGATTGGAAGTCCAAATATCTGTTTGAGTGTGTGGTTTTTCTGTAAACAGTAGTGTTTAACTTCCCATCTTCCTGCCTTTTTACGTCGCGATCCAACAATGGAAGCTCCCCTTCCTGACTTTCCAATTCATAAGTTAGTTGACTTGCCTCCACCTTTGAGTTGATATGTTCGAAAAATCTATCTATATCTTATGTTATGAGTACAGTGAATGTGTCATCTACATACCTCCACCATACTTTTGGGGTGGGGTGAACGTTTCAATCGCTATGTTTTCCCACCTATCTATGTATATATCTGATACAACCGGGGATATTGGTGATCCCATGGCGACTCCCTCAGTTTGTTTATATATTTTCTCTTGGAATTTAAATACTGTAGAAGTCAGGCAAAGCTGCACTCCCAGCATTATGTTGCAGTTCATTAAAGATGCTTTAATTATAATAATGATAAAAACATAATAGCAAATAGAATATCAACTGAAATTAGGAAAATTCCACAAAAATTGATGATCATTCAAATCTAGTTTGCTAAAGTTACAATATTGCTGAACTAGCTTCTTTTGGACGCATATATTAGGCTTCTGATTGTGGATACCAACAGCCTCAGCAATCTTTCGTAATCGAACTCTTAAAGCAAAGTTAAGATTTAAAAGGTATGCGGTAAATGACTTTGAAAGCCTGATTAACATTGGTCTTGTACTCTGTATTCATAAGATGAGATAGAATTGCGCTACGAAAAGATTTTGTTTGTCCTTTACTTAGAGACAGAAGAGTAAATTATCGAAAAGGATATTCTTTGCTCAATTATTTTGTGTTTTTTAGGTGTCTGAATGAATATTGTTGCTACATGTCTAATAAACAAACTAAGATGCAATATATACTACTGTCTATGAGCTAAGTAGTCAAATAATACATTAAGAAAGAAAAATATTGAGAGATATATAATTTCAGTGGTTTGTTTACAAATACACTTTAAAAATAGTATGGTTTACAATGATCAGATAAAATGTTTGATATATATATATATATTTATATATATAAAATTAAAGTGCTTGTTGATAATCGATCGGATTTCAGTTGATCAGGTGGTCTACGTTTGAAGTCCATTGTTTTTTCTGTACATATAGTGTAGGGGGGAGGTGATCTATCCATGCTTGTGGGCACACACTAATGAACCCTGGAACTAAAAGACCTACAGGCGTTAAACAGTGCGCTTACACGCCATATACATGAGACAGTGAACAACCTGAAGGCATAGGCGAAATAAATACAGCCTGCTTATATTTTGCTAAGATGATTGCCATCGAACGACTTGAAACTAGACTCATGTAAGCAGAAAGGGACAGTTATGAATCTTAAACACTAAGAACGTGCTCTCTTCTATGACAATGTGACATTCTACTGGTCCTAGCCACATACGTTTCTCCGTATATGTAGGGGAACTAATAGACGTACTGTGAAGTACATTTCAGTCGGATATCATCTATTCATTATAGGCACAGCGATTATGGGCCGAACCAGACTCTGTGTAGGTGGTAAAGCCGTAGAATTCTTACCAATCACGTAGGTGGTTCAATGTTCGACTCCTGACCAACGCACTCCTTTACCTCTATAATCCAATATTAAGACTGGTAAAGAGGGAAGGTTTGACGATGAGACTAGCAACCCCATCCCATGAGCACCAACCACTTCTAGCATGAAGCTCCCTATGTTCCACTGGGAAGCTAAAGGAATAAGATAGAATGTACACCCGATACCTAACAGAAACCTTTAAGTTATCAATTGTATAATTTCAATCATACTTAAAAGACAATTCAGAAAAGGCTGTTTATATATCATTATGCACAAGAAGCCGACAAGTCAACATGAGGTCGAGCACTTCGGTCCAGTCAATTGAAGGGAAAATCGAAAATTGAAATAAATAATTACTATGATTAGTTGCACAAGAAGTGGCTAGCTCTTGTAGTCCAAATGGTCTAGTGGATAACTCTTTGACGTTTGAAACAATGGACATTGGGTTCGAGCCTCTGTGTGAACATCATCACTCACTGTGGAATGCAAGTACATCGAACATCAGCTGACGAGTCCAAAATAGGACGAAATGCGTGTTATCCGGGATTCTACTGCTAGTCATTAGCCACCAATTAACTTCTAACTGAGTAATTGTCAGGTATTTTATTTTATTGCTGTCAACCAAACTGTCAACCAACATAGCGTGATGTAATCTCACAATATTTATTCACCTAATGCCTAATTGTTTCGATGAGTACTTAACTCAATTACTGAGAGCAACTTAAGTACTGATAATTATTTTAACTGTTTTTTATTCCATTCTCTAATAATTAATTCCAATACAACCTCATATTCATATTTGTCATCATCTGTGATCATAAAATTAAGATTTTGTGTTTTTAATCCATTTTTGTGATACAACTAATCGCCTGACTGACAAACAATAAAGTAAAAGATACAACTGGTGGATGGTGGCTAGCAGTGGAATCCAGGATGCGCATTTCGTCCCCTTTTGGGACTCGTCATCTGGATGTATATACTGATGTATACTAACTAAATGCCCGGACATCGTCGAAGCATCTGCACGAGAAGCCGATATGTTAACCTGAGACCGAGCACTTCGGTCCAATCAATCGACGGAAAAATAAAAAAAATTCAATTCACTAATTAATATGACCCGTTGCACAAGAGGTGGCTCTCGTGGCCCAAGTGGTCTAGTGGATAACGCTTTGGCGTTTGAAACTATGGGCACTGGGTTCGAGCCTCGGTGGGAACATCATCACTCACTGAGAAATGCAGGTACATCCAGCTGACGAGTCCCAAATAGGACGAAATGCGCATCCTGGATTCCACTGCTAGCCACCAACCACCAGTTGTATACTAACTAAATGCCCGGACATCGTCGAAGCATCTGCACAAGAAGTCGACATGTCAACCTGAGACCGAGCACTTCAGTCCAATCAATCGACAGGAAAATCAAAAATTCAATTCAATAAAGTAAAAGAAGTTTATTAAAGTACAACACTAAATGCATTCTTGAAGTAATTTTCTTTTTTTCGTCATTCTTGTAAAGTACAAGAGAATTTATGATATCTTGGAATGATAAGTTAACTACAGAATTGATTATCTTAAACATATATAAATAGTTCCCTTTATGCACTTAGACAAGAGCAATAAGAAAACGATCAAATTAGTCTTGAAATAGATCAAATGCCAATTTAATATTATTATTCTTATGATAAGACCTACAGGTTCCTAGTGGAATACAGAATCATTTGCAGACTTCTGCCACCTTTATTGATTTGGTGATCGAGGCCGACGTGAACCAACACAAGGATATTTACGTAGAGAGGCGAGTTTCACTTTATGAAAAAATGAAACATCAGAAATAGTTGAGAAACAGACTATGGAACACAAAACATGAGTAGATTTGGGTGCATCCCACAAGCCACTGCAAACAGTCTCCCGAATCAAGGAATGTGCCTTCAAAGAAGTTCAGTTCACACAGACTGATGTCCGAAACTACAAAGTTTCACAGTGTGCAGAAACTCTAAACTCTGGAACTCTTCGAGACCCATTTTAAAGAAAACCTGGATAATCATTTTACGAAGACTGAAGAGGCAAGACAAAGAGAAGCTGAATTCAGTCTACAGTGGAGTAAACAAGAAGGCGTGGAATGCGTGCTGGTAGAGTAGGATAAGAGGCAATTTTACAATACACTGTCAACTGAAGCAGAACAGGCTACAGGCAATAGACACCTGAAAACACAATATTAAATAACAGTTAAATTACTCTTTGAATGCATAAAAGTGGTCTAATCTTCCTAATTGTCAGTTAGGGCTTCCACAAACATTTTAGGATACGCCCTCCTGTAAACAGGTTCTAGATGGTTCTAGATAGGTTTAAAAGATGTATAAATATCAATTTTATGTCGCGTCTCTATAATATGTTTCCAAACAAAATAGAGTATGGCGCCTATATATCAATCCAAACCCTTAGAACAGATGAAAAGTGATGCCACTTCCCCTGTATTTACCAGTTTGAATATACTTTTTGACACACGTACATCGAGAGGACTCAAAGCATATTCCTAAATGACTTCAGAGTCTCCAGAATTTATTAGTGATGAGAACAGGCGACGATCTACCTCCTCTATTGCGAGATATATTATAGAGACGCGACATAAAATTGATATTTATACATCTTTTAAACCTATCTAGAACCATCTAGAACCTGTTTACAGGAGGGCGTATCCTAAAATGTTTGTGGGAGCCCTAACTGACAATTAGGAAGATTAGACCACTTTTATGCATTCAAAGAGTAATTTAACTGTTATTTAATATTGTGTTTTCAGATGTCTGTTGTCTGTAGCCTGTTCTGCTTCAGTTGACAGTGTTTTGTAAAATTGCCTCTTCTCCTACTCTACCAGCACGCATTCCACGCCTTCTTGTTTACTCCACTGTGGACTGAATTCAGCTTCTCTTTGTCTTGCCTCTTCAGTCTTCGTAAAATGATTATCCAGGTTTCCTTTAAAATGGGTCTCGAAGAGTTCCAGTGTTTCTGCACACACTGGAACTTTGTAGTTTCGGAAAACCGTTTATGTGAACTGAACTTGAATTGTGGTCTGTTTCAAGCTTCTTTGAAGGTGCATTCATTGACGCTGGAGATTCCCTGCAGTGGCTAGTGGAATGCATGCCTAACTGATGTCAATTTGTCATCAGACACTTGAATTAACCGACCCCTGAAAAATAACCCACTGCTGACTAATGCCTTGCTGCACGGTGGAGGGCCTAGAGTTATAATTAGGAGATTTAAACAATAGAGTTCACAGAGTAGGTTGTGAGAACAGATACTTGCTGATAACACTGACTGGCTATGGTACCATTCATCGTGAAATGGTAGAAGTTAGAATTCATATGCCACTGGACACCGTCTGATAGACTTCGTAGTTAACCTGGCCACTTCTCAACCTTAAGATCTTGATCTCGATTGGCACTTAAGTAGTTATCGAGTTCTGCTGAAACGCCTCAGACGAAGATGACGCAGCTATCAATTACTATTAAATTCCTGGACGTTTTTCTAACCAAAATGAATGATGGCACAATCGAAAGATCTATATTTAGAAAGTCTTCATGGATAGAACATTACATGCATTTCAAAAGCTTTGTTCCGATCCAATTTAAAATGAATTCAGTCAGTACACTGTTCATTAGAGCACGGATAATTTTTTCTGACAGTACTATTGAGCATGAAATAAAATCTCTGAAGGATATTTTATCTAAAGAAATTAGCCCTCTTGCAAAACAATCCAGTCAGTTCCGAAGAAACCCGTCTATATCAGTTTGCCACTCAAAGGAGATAACGTACAGAAAGTAGTGAAACGAAGACTCGACAAATCCATCAAGAGAACTTATTATGCTGCAAAACGTGTTATCCTTAACACCACCACCAAGCGAGTGCTTCAACAATCTGGGAAAGACCAGTCGCCAATCCTCGACACTTCAAACTGCATATATCAATTTGAGTGTGTTTGTGGAGGCAAATACATAGGTCGTAGGGAAAGGCGATTATCTACTCGCATGATGGAGTGTTATTCACTATTGTCAGCAGACAAAGAAGCAAGAAGATGCTTGCAATTGCAGAGGTTTGTGCAATTCGAGTTTATAAACCATGTCTCTGTGTACAAAAAGAGATGGTTGTGACTCTGGATCTACCATGGTAATATACGTTTTACTTATTATTCTACCTCTTATTATTATTATTCTTGATTCATTTAAAACTATCCTTTATCAGTAGGATTATCTTAACTCAATTCAACTCTATTATTATTATTATTGTTATTATAACCATCACTATTGATATTACCCTGTTTGCAATTCTTGTTATATTCTCTAATGACCAATTGTTGTGTTATCTAAGTGATGTAGTTGAAGCGTAATGCAATTTATCTCAATTTCGATCTCCCATACTCTCTCTCCCCTTATCTATTTGAACATGACCTGGAAAACATTCGCACCTGTCGTCTTTCTGCATAACTACTTCAACGCGGTTTGTTTACTTATCAGTCTTATACATCTCCCAATGTAATTTCAAACGTATATAAATATCCGTGTATGTAGAGTATTCCGCAGCTGACCAGTTCTACCAAAATTTGATGAATTCATTAAATCATCCTGCTTTATTAGCCTTTATTGTTTCTTTTAAATTCGTATCGGGAAATAAATTTTTTTTCGCTTATTCATTTCATCTCCTTAGATGCTGATGAAGACATCATCAATGAAATACTCGGTCATAGAAATTTTATACAACGTATGGTTATTGCAGAGGCTTATAAACGTTTATACAACAAGGTATGTGAGATGATTTCTATTAAAGTCATTGTGACTTCTATCGGTGTCGCCTATATTGCTCCAGTTTCCATTTATTTATTCACTTTAAAATGGGTAGTTTCAAGTGACATAATATATATGGAAGATTTTTAGATTTTGGATGTATACTTTTGTAGTGATACTGCCTTCTCTGTAGTGGATCCTTTGATTGTTTGTTAAAGTTCTATTCTCTTTCTAAACATCATCTTCAGTGTTAACTTCAAAGTAGAGTTATTTTCCCGTATTCTTTGTGAATGAAATAATAAGTGCTACAATTGATTTGCAACCGTCGACAAAGACTGTCTCTCTGTTCATTGAATCTACTCACATTGACACTGATAATTTCAAATGACATTTGACCTCCCGACATCTGACTTTCTTTTAATCGATTGACAAATCTGAACTATATTAGTATTTCTGTTCCCTTAGCAGCATTTTGAATAGGGTACTTTTAGAGGAAATTGCTCGAAATTCCTCATGTCTATAGATATCTGTGTGCAGTGATAGGAAAGAAGTCCTGCAAAGCATTTCTGACCACTAGTTTGTATTCATAGATTATTATTATTATTATTATTGTATCCTTTAGTTCCTAGAGGAACATAGGGCTTCAGCTGCGCACCTCCATTGACTTCGGTTTTCTGACAACTTTTTCACCCTGCTCCAGGTCTGTCCACATGCTTTCATCTCCTACTCACATGACCTCCTCCAAGTCACCCTTGCACTGACGACCAACTCGCCGCCTTCCTTTCGGGTTTCACTCGAGCGATGGCTTGTCTAGTGATGTCACTTGACAGTTTCCTCAGCGTATAGCCAATCCATCTCCATTTCTTCCTGCTTATTTGTTTCACAATCGGTTCCTGATCGGTCTGCTCATTGCCAGAGATCCCTGTTGCTGATGTTTTCTGGCCGGCCGGTTATCTGATCTTGAGTATTGAGCAAAGGCAGCTGTTAGTGAAGGTCTCAAGTTTGTTTGAGATGCTCTTTATAACTCGCCAAGTCTCTGATCCGTATAGTAGCACTGACTTCACATTGGAGTTGAAAATCTGGACCTTATTTTTGATGCTGAGTGCTGTTGACCTTCACACAGATTTGAGAGTAATGAAAGCTTGTCTTGCTTTTCCGATTCTAGCTTTGATGTCCTCGTCAGTTCCGCCTGTGGTTGAGATGATGCTTTCCAGGTAGGTGAAGGAGGTTGTTTCTTTCAGGTTCTTCCCATTTATGCTTATTGTGGTCTGTTGGTGTTGTTGCTGTTGGCCAGGAATCTTCATCTCCTAACTCTGTTTTATCTATGTTCACCTGAAGGAAGTCCTATCTTTGATGCTTCTTCCGCCAACTTGTTGCTTTTCACTTGCATATCTTCCAGTTTGTGGGAAATCAGACATATATCATCGGCGAAGTACAGATCCTCCAAGTCATTTGTGTGAGTCCATTTTATGCCTGTTCCCTCATTGGTCGCCGTTGTCTGTCGCATTATCCAATCAATTGCAATCAAGAAGATCATTGGTGATAGTAGACAGCCTTGCCTCACTCCCGTCCTCACTTCGAAGGCTTCCGTAAGTTTCCCGTTGTGGATTACTTGGCATGCAGCATTGTCGTATAACTGTTGGATGAGATGTATAATTGTCGATGGGACCCCGTAGTAGCGAAGTAGTTTCCAAATGACCTCTCGATCGACGCTGTCGAAGGCCTTTTCGAAGTCGATGAAGTTAAGATAGAGAGGTGACTTCAGTATTCATAGATACTTGTGACATATTATTAGTAAAATAAAACCTAACTGACGGCAACTAACTGAATATTCAAGTGTTGATTTGCAGGGATTTAAGTGGATTCAAGATTTAATCATAAACTGAGATCAAAAAGAGAACCATTGGGAAACCTGAGAGTACTAGACAGCTGTTCCGTTTTAGTTTAAAACTCTTCATCAGTACCACCCGCTGAGTTTCAAACCAAGGACGTTCTTGTTACAAGGCGAGCTATGTCCTAGACCATTAGGACACTGATATATGATTCTATGGTCCATTAATTTTAACTTCTTTTGATTCCTTGCAAACCAGCACTTGGTTATTATTCTAGTGCTCACTGGCGATGACTGACCCTATTCAAGTAGGTAGCCGCCTAGATTCTACTTGGAAGTCGTGACCAGCGGGGTACAGCAGGTTAGGTGTGCGGACAAATACTCGCCGATGACACTCATCAAGGGTTGTGCCATATGGTAAATTGGGAGAAGTTGGAATTCAGGGACCATGAGGTCATGCCCTGGTGTCTTATTAGTCTACTAGTTAGCTCGACTAGTGACCAGAATGTCCTGGGCTTGAAACGGCAAAGTTAAACTTTCGACACCACCAGCAACCAATCAGCAAACGACCTTGAACGGACCAATCACATTAAATAGGCATATATAATGAATGGAAACGCATATTTATAGAAAAAAGCATAAAGAAGGATAAAACGGTTACAAGGAGTATCTTTCTCTAATATGTGAGAGAAACATCCCCCAGTTTAGCATGTGACTGTCAATGGCGAAGTCACAGCACATCCTGAACTTGTATTCATCTGAACGGCTAAAAATGAGATCCTTTTCAGATCCATTTATAGCCCTTATCTTGTTTTTCAAGCGGCCCCGAAAACCTTCAGTGGAATTCGTATGAGTCCTCGTAACGGGATCCACACAGCAGACAAGTGATTGTCTCTATTTTACACGAAGCAATATCTCTGCAATGCTGGTACCACTAAACTGTTGAGACAAGACTATTCTCAGTCTCGGCAGCTGCTGCTCTCACCGGCTGTTTCAACACCCAGTAATTGCAGATATACAAAATCTGAGTTAGGGAGAGATGTGACCTAGCGGAAAAATTTCCCACGAAATATTAAAATTATCAGCTTACCCTCTCTCATATTAGCATGCTTCAAACATATAGCACAACGATGAACAAACCCACCAGTTGATCTGCTATAGCTTTTCAAAGTCATGATACCAACACAAGAACAAGTTCGCTCCTTCGGAGTAATTTAAATCCAGGCAATACTGGAAAAACACTAACCTCCTCAAATTGCACCCGTAACCTTGTAAGGTCACGCATTAGAAATGAATCAAGCGCTCTACAACACTGAACTACGTTCGTGAATCTCATTGGATAATTCTCTGACTGGTAGTTAGTGGTGTCGAAAGTTTAACTTCGCCCTTGAAACTCAGTGGGTGTTAACTGATGAAACGTCTCAAACTGTCCAGTAATCCTAGGTTTTACAATGACCCTCTAACCGAGTTCAGTTTGTGGTGAAATCCTGAAATTAAATGGATATTAACAAAAGAGACTTGAACATAAAATCAAACTATCGGACAGCTAATATTGAATTGACATTATTTTCAAGATCAATTCATCCTTTCTCATTCAGTTCCTAATCGAAGGTCTGAGGCATGATGTCAAGGAACGCTATATATTCAACGTGTGTCCACTTCATCTACCAGAATTTTACGTTGCTTAAATTTACCATCCATACATTTGATATTCAGAGGTGGTAGGTGATGAATTTCCGCGGAAATTCGGTCGGGAATCCTGTTCGTGATACAAACACCAGATTCGCAAACGATATTTTTTGAGCAAGAGCTCCTTGACTACTTAGGACTCATTGCTGCTCATATTCTTCAGTCATCTGAATATCGGTATCTAACCAAGGTTGACGGTAATGCTATTAACAGGTGAACACCTGGAAATATCTCGTGCATGTTTCCAGACCATATATGAATACTGACTTAACACTAGTGTTAATGTTAGGGGTTGGAGATCCCCACACTGATTTCAGAACAATCAGCGACTGCCTAGTTTACTTTTCCGACCCGATTTTGACTCGTCATAACTTCTCTATCCTTGCCACTTTTAATTGAAATAACGCCTTCTACGTAAGCGAAAGAGACAATTCCCTACACTGAAATGTCAAAGCACAGAAAAACAATTTAATATAAGCATTATTTTCTATTCCCTAGTATTAGGGGTTTGAAGATTATTCAGACGAACTAGTAACGCTTGGCAACTAGAACGATGATCAAGTTCGGCTCAGATAGACAATTTAGCTCAATTCATTTGTATTCTCATGTCTTATTTAATGCGTCTAGAAACATGATATTGTAACGACAGAAGACGGAAGGGTCAGGCAACAGATTCTTTATTGATAAAATCATCAGATATTTATAGATATTTATGTACATTATTATTAACGTTATTGTTAGCGGAGAAGCAACATCTTCTGAATGGTTGTTTTCTTGCTCAAGGTTATTCTGTACTGCTTGTGATCGTTTCTTAGAAAGCTAAGCCATATTATATCTGCAAATCCTATTTCCACACGTTGAGTCTGCTGTGTTCGGCTGATGAGTTTCTCAAGGTTAGGCTGTGTTATTGTTTTTTCTAATGACGCCGATTCGGGACGTAAACACTGACGTAAATTTTTGTCTAGAATTTAGGCTTGTGGACAGTTCTCACCATAGTATTACATTAAAGTTTTAAAACTTTCTTATTTCGTACTAAAATCTCAACGCGTGCTTTTCGACTACTGCACTACATTTCCCTTATTTATAAAAACTCTCGTTTCTGTAAAATTTCATGCCAAGAGTTTGTGGAAACTCTCATAATTATTTACCTTTCGAACACTAAATCCAAGGATAAAATCTTATTAACAGATAATACATATAACTAACTATTTGGATTTGTGGAATTTTTAAACATAAACACATCTATAATTGTATATATTGTTGGATTTACATGTTCAAGTTGCTCCAAGTCAGTGAGTTTATGGTTGAGGTATCATTTTAGTTAACTGTGCTGAACTATATTGCATGTTGTCTTATTGTATCGTTGTTGTCGCTTTTTGCCCTTTTTCTGTGAACTGTTTCCTTTTGTTGGTGTTATTCTCATTGTTTTGTCCGTTATTTTCCGATTTTGAGGGGAGCAACCCAAAAAGTCGCTTCTCTCTAAACTTTATCTTAATGTAATCATTCCTTTCTCAGGCGTGAGGCTAGCAACCCCACCCTGTAAGCAAAATTGCTACAGAAACTTCAGTACGATGAACCTCTTTGCACCAAAAGAAAAAGTCCGTGTGGGGACATGGTACGTCCGAACTATGTACGAGACTGGGAAAGCTGCCCAGATCGCAAACGAGATGAAAAGATACGGAATCCAAGTACTGGTAATATGTGAAAGCAGATGAAATGGGAGTGGACTCACCAAATTGTCAACCGACGGCGTGGCTATCATGATGTCACCAACGGCAACGAAAGCCCTGATACAATGGGAGGCGATTTCGTCCAGGATAATGACCGCCAGGTTCAACTCCAAAGGAAGGAAAGTGTCAATCATACAATGTTATGCACCCACAAACAACGCAGACCTCGAGAAGAAAGAAGAATTCTACAGGCAACTACAGGCAACAATGGACAATACTCCAGCTGGCGACATGAAAATACTAATGGGAGACATGAACGCCAAACTGGGACCAGACAATACGGGAAGGGAACTCATCATGGGTAGAGAAGCTCTAGGAGAAATGAATGAAAACGGAGAACTCTTCGCCGACTTCTGCGCCTTCAACGAACTGGTGATTGGTGGCAGTGTATACAAGCACAAAGATATCCACAAGGCTACATGGGTGTCACCAGACGGGCAAACCAAAAACCAAATCGACTTCATCTCAATCTCAAGGAAGTGGAGGCGCAGCCTACTGGACACAAAAGCAAGACGTTGGCTCAGACCACTATCTCGTACAAGGGACAATCCAAATCAAATTAAAAGCTTTCAGGGAATCAGGAGCTGCAGATAGACCACAAGCCAAGTTCAACACTCAAAAGCTGAAGGACCAGGCTACAAAGGACATCTTCATTGCAAGCATAAAGGACAAAGCTGAGATACAAATCAACACCAGCGAAAAGGTCAGCGTCGAAAAGCACTGGAACAACTTGAAAACGGTGTGGAGCCAAACCTGCATAGAAATTCTAGGCAGAAAAAAGAGACAGGACAAACAGTGGCTCACTACGGACACTTGGAAACTAATAGAAGAGAGAAGGACAGTGAAGCAAAAGATTATCCAGTGCACTGACGAGCAACAAAAACAGGAGCTGAATGCAAGCTACAATACACTGAACAAAAGAGTGAAGAAAAGTGCCAGGGAAGACAAAAGAAAATATTATGAAACCATGGCAAACGAAGCAGAACAAGCTGCAGGCAAAGGAGACCTCGCCACACTCTACCAAACAACTAGGCACCTTTCGGGCAAACGTTCGACACAGATTAAGCCAATAAAGGACGACAATGGAAAGTCAATCACCAAAGAGGTGGAACAGAGAAAGCACTGGGCTGAACACTTCAAAAGACTTCTAAATCGTCCGCCACCTACAACACGTCCAGCAATACCAACAACGGAAGCAGAACTACCAGTGAACACTGACCCCCCGACGAAATCAGAAGTCCTGAATGCAATCAAGATGCTTAAAGCTGGGAAAACACCGGGACCAGATGGAATCCCAGCAGAAGCTTTGAAAATAGACCCAGAGACAACAGCGGACTTGATGACACCACTACTGGAGAAGGTGTGGAAAGAGGGCAAAGTACCCGAGGATTGGAAGAACAGATACTTATTCAAACTTCCAAAGAAAGGAGACTTAAGTCAATGTAAAAACTGGCGTGGAATTATGCTTCTGTCCATTCCAAGCAAGATACTAAGTCGCATCATCCTGGAGAGAATCAAACAAGCCCTAGATGAAAAACTTCGTCCGGAACAGGCTGGATTCAGGAGAAACAAATCATGTATTGATCAAATCGCCACTCTACGGATCATCATTGAACAAAGCTTGGAATGGCAGTCACCTCTCTATCTCAACTTCATCGACTTTGAAAAGGCCTTCGACAGCGTCGATCGAGAGGTCATTTGGAAACTACTTCGCTACTACGGGGTCCCATCGACAATTATACATCTCATCCAACAGTTATACGACAATGCTGCATGCCAAGTAATCCACAACGGGAAACTTACGGAAGCCTTCGAAGTGAGGACGGGAGTGAGGCAAGGCTGTCTACTATCACCAATGATCTTCCTGATTGCAATTGATTGGATAATGCGACAGACAACGGCAACCAACGAGGGAACAGGCATAAAATGGACTGACACAAAAGACTTGGAGGATCTGGATTTCGCCGATGATATATGTCTGATTTCCCATAAACTGGAAGATATGCAAGTGAAAAGTAACAAGTTGGCAGAAGAAGCATCAAAGATAGGACTTCAGGTGAACATAGATAAAACAGAAGTGATGAAGATTCCTAGCCAACATCAACAGCAACAGCAACAACAGACAACAATCAGCATAAATGGGAAGAACCTGAAAGAAACAACCTCCTTCACCTACCTGGGAAGCATCGTCTCAACTACAGGCGGAACTGACGAGGACATCAAAGCCAGAATCGGAAAAGCAAGACAAGCTTTCATTACTCTCAAATCTGTGTGGAGGTCAACAGCACTCAGCATCAAAAATAAGATCCGGATTTTCAACTCCAATGTGAAGTCAGTGCTACTATACGGATCAGAGACTTGGCGAGTCATAAAGAGCATCTCAAACAAACTTCAGACCTTCATTAACAGCTGTCTCCGCTCAATACTCAAGATCAGATGGCCAGAAAAGATCAGCAACAGGGATCTCTGGGAGCGAACCAATCAGGAACCGATTGTGAAACAAATAGGCAGAAAGAAATGGAGATGGATTGGCCATACGCTGAGGAAACCATCAAGTGACATCACTAGACAAGCCCTCGAGTGGAACCCGAAAGGGAGGCGGCGAGTTGGTCGTCCAAGGGTGACTTGGAGGAGGTCATGCGAAGAGGAGATGAAAGCATGTGGACAGACCTGGAGCAGGGTGAAAAAGTTGTCAGAAAACCGAAGGCAATGGAGGTGCGCAGCTGAAGCCCTATGTTCCTCTAGGAACTAAAGGATACAATAATAATAAAATAATACTAAAATCACACAGATTCTATTTTATACGATCACATTAAAACTTTAAGATTGTCTGAAACGTGTTAATCTTTATTGTTTTTGAAAAATGTCTAAAGCAGATCAATTCAAACATCGCTGTAAACACTTAATTTACTTCCAGATAAAGCATACGCATCATGAGTTTGAAATCAATGAACAATATCACTTGACTTTATGAAGAATAAAACAAGTGAAATGTATTTGAAGTTTATACAAAGAAGACAGCTTAAAATAAAAAATTATATTGGAATGTACATTACTCAGCAAATGTTGTTTTATCGATAACCCCTACCTTAGGCTCCACAGTTATATTTTCGTATCAGGGAAAATGAGTTCAACATCTGCCATCATGCGGTCTAGTTCACGTAGGAATCAGAGATGAATGCGGAATTTCATTTTTTGGATGCTTTTCTGAAAAAAGGAACCTGACAATTCTCTTCAAAGATCGATCTATAGGATGACAACTTGGTCAATGGTCAATAGACGAACTTTCATATTTAAGTCCCTTTGAGAAGAAAGAGAAATATGATCCAAATCTTTATCCTCAAGAATAAGAAGGATATGTTCCAGTGATACAGTTGACGGTGAACTATAGAATCTCAGACTGGTCCTAATGGAAAGTGGATATCCTCCAAGATTCATCGAGGGGAAAACATCAAAGTAAAACAAACGCCCGGAAGAACCTAGATGGTGCCAAAGCAACTGCTATTTATGAACGTTAAGGGTTAAAGGTGATACCGTGACTGATATTCTGAAGAACTGTTTATCCAGATCACTTAGAATAGCCTTATTTTTCGGCTGAGTTTTGGATCAATTTCAATAGCCGACAAATAATCAGTGTATGTGTGAAGGATAAACTGTCACTTTAGGCCATTTCAAAGTGTACGAATCCTGGATTCCACTGCTAGCCACCATCCACCAACTGTATACAAATCAAGTCCCCAGACATCGTCAAAGCATCTGCACAAGAAGCCGACATGTCAACCTGAGACCAAGCACTTTGGTCCAATCAATCGACGGGAAAATCAAGAATTCAATTCAATAATTAATATGACCCGTTGCACAAGAGGTGGCTCTCGTGGCTCAAGTGGTCTAGTGGATAACGCTTTGGCGTTTGAAACTATGGGTGCTGGGTTCGAGCTTCGGTGTGAACGTCATCACTCACTGAGAAATGCAGGTACATCCAGCTGACGAGTCCCAATTAGGACGAAATGCGCATTATCCTGGCTTCCACTGCTAGCCACCATCCACCAATTGTTTACATTTCAAAGTGTGTTCATAAATTCACCTGCTCGTATGGAGCTAGTAATATTGGCAGCACAAAGCACACACCTTCCAAACGTATCTCTAAAAATTATCCAGCATGGCTATCAGAAGGAGAATGCAAGACAATTACTAGATCAATTCTCAGGCAATTGGTGGACTCGAGACACGTTGCTCCACTAGAGTTGTCTTTCAAGATCATCTACAAGATGAAGCCGAACGGTACAAGGGGCGTCAGATCTCGGTATTTGTGTCTGACAATAAGATTGACAATTCGTCATGGATTACTTTGCTTTTACTGTAATAATTAATTCATTTTAATCTCTCTCATATGTTGCTTTTGTACTTCTCCTCACCCTCTTCATACTTGTCAAATACAACTCTCAAATACCATTTTCACTGAATGATAATTTTAACTTTCAAGTGTTGGTTTTGTAGGGATTTTGTTTGATTGCATGGAGGATTTAATTATGAGCTGACATCAGTTAGAGAACCACTGGAAAACCACCTGGGAGTACTGGACAGCTGTTTCGTCCTAGTTTGGGACTCCTCATCAGTACGCACCCACCAGAATTCGAACTCAGGACCTTCTGGTTACAAGGCGAGCTAGCTCATAGACCATTGAGCCACTGGGACCCAATCCAATGGTTCTTGAATTCTAACTTCTGCCAGTTCACGACATAGCGCCACCACTTCGCAATGTCTTCTTCGATGAGTTACTGCCTCATCTTCGACCTGCTGTACCCTACTGGTCACGGCTTCCCACTAGAACCCCAGGTTAACTGCCTGAATAGGACCAGTCGCTAGTGAGCATCAGATTAATTTTCAAGTGTTGGTTTTGTAGGGATTTTGTTTGATTGTATGGAGGATATAATCGTCAGCTGACATCAGTGTCCCAGTGGCTCAATGGTCCACGAGCTCGCCTTGTAACCAGAAGGTCCTGGGTTCTAGTCCCGGTGGGTGCGTACTGATGAGGAGTCCCAAACTGGGACGAAACAGTTGTCCCGTACTCCCAGGTTTTCCAGTGGTTCTCTAACTGATGTCAGCTCATAATTAAATCCTCCATACAATTTTAACTTTATCAAGTTTCTAACACTTTCTTCCTCTAAGCCGCTGAGTACAGCGTAAATTATAACTTTTAGTTTTACTTTTGAAGCCACTTCTAAGGAATTAATATCAGTTACATCACCCTCCAATTATTTAACAACGAACTACTACAGAATTTTTGGTAAATACGCATACGACTGTGCGACAGCCTCTGAAGATGATTTCACTGATAAAAGAAAAGTTTTTTTCTCTGAGTTGCCTTCTATTTCCTTCATGACTCAATGTGTATTTTCGGTAAATGATAAGTTTGTAATGAATGACGTCTATTCCGAACTCAAAGCCAGTTGCGATTGAATCAGTGGAGCAAGACAAAGTATTCATAACTCCTAAATCATTGTGAGAATTCTACACCACTTAATAGAACTACTAAGATATGAAAGGAATCTTGTTGAATAACCAGCCAATAACTAAGTGATCGATAAATTCACGGAAGGAAAAAAAAATAGGTGGACTAAAAATACACTTAGAAGACCATTGAATGACATCCTAATGCAGAGTGAAGAGCGGAACTCGAGAAGAAAGTGAGTTTTTGCGCATCTCAGTGTAATAATAGGGTCATGTGAAAGCAATGCACTGAAGGTATCCCACTGAAAGCTTATTTTCCATTCAGAAAGTGTGAAAAGAACAGTAATAAGAAGCTTGCGATTGCCTTGAAATATTGTTGTCAGTTTTACCTACACCTAGACACTGCCTAATTTTACTTGAATCACATGAAATTCATTATTGTAACAACAGAAGACAACGGCCACACAACAGACTGTTTAATGAGAAAAATCAACAGATTTTTATAGATTTTTTCATGTACATTTTTGTCAGCGGAGAAGCAACGTCTTCTTATTGGTTGTCTTTTTTGCTGAAGGTTATTCCCTAGCGCTTGTGACCGTTTCTTAAAAATTTAGGCCATATATCTGCAAATAGCATTTGTACTCACTAAATCGGCTGTGATTAACTGATGAGTCCCTCAAGATCAAGCTCCTTATTGTTATTCCTCATGATCCTGATTCGAAATGTAAACGGAGACGTAGATTGTTGTTGAAAAATTTTTGTTTGCAGATAGCCCTCACCACATCTAGAATCGCTAGTTGCCATCATCTTGGTGTTACTAACCTCAACATCACCTATCGTATACATTTTTGTCATATGTTGTCGAAAAGATTATTCATTGTTCTAATGTAGATGTCGGCATACATCAACATCAGTTAGAGACTAGTGAGAACCAGGCAGATATCTCTTCGTATTCTAGGGCTCTTCAACAGTCACCACGTACGACTCCACAGTCATGGAGATAGAAGCTAGGACTTTCAGGTTATATGACTGAATTCTTTGACGACTCAGCCATTTGGGATCAAAATTCAATGTACTCTAAAATTGAACTTAAATCAGTTCGTGAAATTTCGATTTTGGATTTTCATAAGGATTTGGATTATTTTCAATGTATAGATTGTGCTTTTATTATTTTGTACTCTATTCCCATTTATATTTTTTTACTCTTCATAATAGGATATTACAGAACATTTAGGCTCTGTTTTATTAGGCGGTTATGATAGCCTAGTGAAAACAATGTTTAGAAATCCAATGGAGATTTTAGCCAATGATTTATATAAAGGCATGAAGACATTGGGTTCAAATTATCAAATAATGACCGACATTATCTGTTGTTGTAATAATACTGAAATATATTTATTAAAGAAAGCATATGATAAAAGTAAGTTGGTTACTGTTTTTCGTGTTCCACGTGGAACATTTGGCTTAAAGCATGAGTCTTGTTAGCAGTTTTCTTCAGTTGTTAAGAGGCAGGAATGCCAGTCTACCAACTGACCTACACATTTTTACCAGTCTTACTACTGATTAGTCGGCGTTAAGGAGTACATTGATTGGGGATCGAACACTGGACTCTATATGCCCGTTGGTGAGTATTCTATCATTAAACTACCAATGCGGTAGCTGGTTGTTGAGTCTTTAATAATAATAATATTGACAATACGTTTACAATATGAATGAAAATATTCCTTAGTTTGACAGTGAACTGACATGAGGCAGAAAACAACTAGAAACCTGATAGTGATGGAAATTTGTTTGATCCTCTTTTGGGAGTATTCTTCAGCAGTACACACCGATGACCATGTCTAGCCCTTGCAGGTAACGAGGCAGAATATCACTGACCAGAATCCAGTTGTTCGTCAACTCTGACTTCTACCAATTTGTCAATATATCAGCGACCATCAGCCAATGTTGCCGGTGAGAGATTTATCCACGGAGCCGACACAGAGAAACGATAAGGGCAGATATATCAGTGGGAAATCGCCAACAGGAATAGATTGTCCGATATCTGGTGCAATCAAGTGTATTTACCTCCAAGAAGTTTGAAATATGGGGGATAAAGCTGTCCAGTAGTACATCCTGGCTTTCTTTGTTTCTTTAACCTAAGTCATTTAGGGATCGAGCTTGAATTTTGTCAAATTCCTGCAAATCAACGCATGAAAATTAATATAGTTCTGATTGGTCACTGACTGTTAGGTGAGGCAGCACGATATTCTAGACAAAAGCCATCAGCAGCGGAGATCATCACATCAGTTGTAGGGGTGATACTCTCCAATGATGTTATCTAACAGTCATGCTCTGTATACGGCGAATTTACAGAATCTGGAATCAATGAACCGTTGAATAATCAGCTATCTCACCTTGCAGTCTGAAGGTCTTATTCTTGATCCTCAAGAGATTGTGAAAGCCCCTACTCTTTCACAGCCATACACCAGAAAGAAACACCCGTCATCAAGTATTCCCTGATTTTCAATGAATCTGTAACTAGTATCATTTCTCCGTTTAGTGTAGCATTTAGTCCTTGACGAAAAGAATATGCATGATGAACACGCAGAGCGATACAGTAAACCAAGAAATAAAATTTTCTTCTCACCTATCACATAGTAAGTATTAATTCAACCCCAGATGGTAATCCACACTGAAGAGCAGCTTTAGTCAGCGGATTTTGATCAATGGAGTCATTATGGAAATCACGGCGTTCAAACTTATAAAACAACTTCCATAAAGAATCACTTCATACACAAATCAAACAATAAATTACAATATGGAAGCATTCCATTGTATTCTGTACGAAATGATTTAGTTTCTACTCAAGACGGTATATATCATTGAATAACCAATTACGTCGGCCAGCAGTATTCGTTTGTAGGAATTTGACTCATTGGTTACAGGATTTTATCGTGAGCTGATATCAGTTAGAGGACTATTGAAAAACCAGCTAAGAGTACTGGACAGCTGTTTCGTCCCATTTTGGGACTCTTCATCAGTACACATCCACAGGTAGGGTTCGAACTCAGGACCTTCTGTTTACAAGGCAAGCTAGCTCGTAGACAATTAAGTCCCTGGGACCCGATCCAATGACCAACCAGCCAATGAATTCTAACTTTTGCCAATTCATGACAACGTGACCGTTAGCCAACGTTGAACCCTGGTTCAAACCTCGGGGAGTGAGTACTGCTGAATAGTCCCAAACAAGGCGGACAAAGCAGCTGGCTTTTCAATACTCCCTACAGGTGTCCCTGTGGTTCTCTAACCAATGTCAGCTTATGATGAAATCCTGTGACAAAAAGATGATGATCTGAAAACAAGGATAGTTCAAACCACCGGAAGTTTAGCCTGTTCCACAGATGAACTTGTACTGTCCAATTCATTTCATCTAAAACACTCTTGTAATTTTACGAGTTGATCACGGATTGATATCAGTTAGAGAACCATTGAAAACCAGGGAGTACTGGACAGCTGCTGTTTCATCCTAGTTTGGGAATCATCGGCAGTACGCACCCACTGGGTTTCGAACCCAGGACCTTCCGGTTACAAGGCAAGCTCGTATACCATTCAGCCACTGGGACCCGATGAATTCACGAGCCATTGAATCGGGTTCCAGTGGCTGAATGGTATACAAGCTTGCCTTGTAACCGGAAGGTCCTGGGTTCGAAACCCAGTGGGTGCGTACTGCCGATGATTCCCAAACTAGGATGAAACAGCAGCTGTCCAGTACTCCCTGGTTTTCAATGGTTCTCTAACTGATATCAATCCGTGATCAACTCGTAAAACATAACTAATCCTTACAAACCAAAACTATAGAAACTCTTGTAACTTATCTGAACTGAATGGACATTCAAAATTCTCACTCTGAACGATGAAATAAAATCACCTAGTATAAAAGAATTAAGTAGGGAAGCAGGATACGAAACCAACACGTATGTTGAACAGCTTAGTTAACTGACATCATAAAGCCTGCACAAAAAAAAAATTATGGCGTCAAACATTTAAACAGAATTTCATTAATTTCTCTGGATACAAAGAATCCCATTGATATTCAAAAACTCACATTTCGCAACAAGGTGTAGTTTCAGATGAAAAAACCGCTATCCTAATTAATTTTCAATTCACAGTGGAAATAACAACGACTAAAAGAATATTGACTTGAGCGACATTGATACCGTTGTGTTAAGCCTTCAGTTGACGAACCTGTCTGATGCATGACTTCATGTATCCCACAGCATGCTAATTTCCGATTCTCGTTGATTGACTCTGTTCGACTGAAAAACGCTCGGTCTTTATTGACGTGTTGTTATAGTAATATGGACGCTACGACGATGTTTGAAGGTTAACACATAACTTTATTTTAGTTGAAAAAAAAAATGACTAATACTGGAATTCAGGTTGCATAATTCGTCCTCTTTGGGACTGACTCATCAACTTCATGTTGCTGCCTTTTTTAATAAATGATAATGTTTTTCCTGTGGCCTGAAGCCTACATTCATCAGACCAATAAATTCCAAACTGCTATTTACTATCAACCAAAAATAAAAAAACATGTTATCAAGTTAACAGAGAAGTGGTAGTGGAATTTAATTCTTTTTTGATATTTTATTCATCAACGGAATATTTTAAATTTTTAAACTTAACTTTAATTTTTACCAAATGGTCAAATTTACACGAAACTGTAGGATATCACATTAGGTTTACGTACGGAATCTTGGGTGAATACCAGACAGTCAATTTTGAATGAAATGCATTTTTGACCTGATGATATATGTGTGTCTAATGTCACACAAACTCGTAAACTTGTAGGAGTAAACCAACAAACTCTTCCGTAGAAGAAGCTGGCAGCAAAGCTGGGACTTTAGATGAACATACAGAAGACGGAGGCGATGAAGATAACCAACTGGAACTACAACAACGCAAACGTGTAGTCAGTCAGTCAGTCAGTCAGTTCTATACGGGTCAGAAATTTGCACTGTGTGTGTGTGTGTGTCACGAATAGAATTTCCAATAGGCTAATGCAAACTTTTATCAACAGATGCCATCTACGCTGTCTGGGTCTATACTGAAGATCAAATGGCTAGTCGGCCCACCGGCCAGAAATAATTAACAACAAGAAACTCTGGCTGGTTGGGGACAAACGAACAGAGGATAGCTGATTGTTCAACAAATATGTATGAGAAAAAGTTGATAGATTGAATGAGCATACTCTGTGGAGGCTGTCAACCGACATTGCGCTCAGAACAGGCCAGCGGTAGACTGGAATCCTAGTGGGAAGCGACGAGTTGGTAGTCAGTGACATGACAGAATCCGATTCCTGTTCTTTACGCCTAGTGCAGAAACCAACACTAATACACAGAAACAATTCGTGGGTGGATTAATCATCAGAATCACGCCAGGACTCGAAAGACAATAGCCCGACGACCTATCATCTGGACTAGTAATATTCTGGAGGCTACTGATACGAATCCTTCCATGATCCAGAATTTTATTTCACCATCAATTATTACCTGTTAAATCAATAGTTCGTGATAGTGACTAAACCCTAGTTTATGCCAAACGGCCTCCTTATCATCCAATAAAAAGTTTGCGAAATCCAAAAGGTTAATAAATATGGAACCTGATTCAACTGTTCACAACCCGAAAAAGCTCATTTGGGATCAGATCAGTTAAACAGTATTTTTTTTTCTAAATAGAAAGAACACCAATTAAATATCATAAAGTAGAGCAAGTTATTTCCGAAGTAGATTGATTAACGTTCAGTGTTGTTCAAGTATTAAATATGAAAATCAATAAATCCTCAAAAATTCAGCTAACTGACTTTTTCAGGATTTCATCATGAGCTGACATCAGTTAGAGAACCATTGGAAAACCTGGGAGTACTGGATAGCTGTTTCGTTCTAGTTTGGGACTCTTCATCAGTACCCAATGGTTCTCTAACTGATGTCAGCTCATGATGAAATCCTGAAACTAATCAAATCCCGACAAACCAACACTTGAATAACTGACGTTTTCCTTCCTATTTTCTTTTTTTACAGTACTAATGGCCGAAGACCCAAAATGTAAGTGGGATATCGAGGCGTACTTCGCAACTGTTTTTTCTTACATTCCTTATGTTTCAAGAGGGACAAGAAATTTGTAGTTTCAGGTGTTGTGGTAGTATTGTTGACGGTGTTGATTTTTACAAAGTAAGACTGTTAGCCTCCCTCCCTTCCAACCTTCTCCGGTTCACGGGTTTACTGGCGGCTAGCAAATTAGATGAGATTTAAAAATGACTCCTGTGGGAATCATACTCGTATGTCTCTTGTGACTTGGACAGCACTTCACAACCGATTCACCGACGCATTTAATCACTACTCAAACAAAGCATCTTGCTGGTGTTTTGAAATAAATAAATTACCTGTTGAAAAGAAAATCGAAACATGTGGTGATTTAGCGAAGAGACTATTTTCAACGAATTTATCATCAAGCTGAACAATCGCATTTATATGGTTTTTAAGAAGTTATATCCGGTCAGGGAATTGAATCATAGGTGTGAATGCATAAAATATTAATAATAGTAGTATGAAATGCAATCAAAACTAGAATGCTTGTGATTATGATTGTAGTCAGTAACAATTGACGTAATAAAGGAAGAGTATACAAACTGAATAGACAAAATGAAAAATTGGTAGAGCTAAATACGATTAGAGATTACCACATACTTTAGCATAGAGGAGAGATTAAGACCATGAAAGTTGAAGGGGTGGAACAAACTGTTTCTGTACACACAGAGATCTGGCTTTTCTCTTTCGATAGCCAAAGATGCCTTCAGCAATGTGGATGAGTCGGGTACGTAGGGATTTGGGTAAATATCACTCTTTGCCTTGTTGTAGATGACTTTAAAGGTGGAGGTTATAGAGATAGGGTGATTATTATCGACCAGTTGTTCAGTGATCGCGCTTCTTATTGGTCCACTCCCACCTCTTCATAACCATGCAGGATAGTGCTGTTTCACTTTCTTGGTCGTTCGACTCGAGTTTTGTCCATTTTGTCTATTCATTTTTAAACCAGGATTAGGCAACTAATATCCGATATCATACTACAATAACAACATAGTTACTATTATTAGACATTAATTATCGATCTATTCCAACAACGATAACAAATCATGACGGTTAGGTGACATATCCTCACTTGGAAGCTGAAATAATACTTAGACATTTGTGCGCATTAACTGAGTATGCGAACATCACATCTTGTAGTTTCATATACAAATTTAACACCAATAAGTTTGAATGTAGCAATGAAACAACGCGGAGCAAGATAGGATGCATCCATTCTGTTTCTTCAGTGAATCTCTGTCGACTGCTTACATTCCGAACGATGAAAGTCAATTGTCCTATGATTGTTTTAACATACTTTAACTGATTGGAGATACCAATGTGGAATAATGATTAAGAATGATTCATGATGGTGGCCTGTTTAAAACTTAAGCTACAAAAAACTTCTATCTCTCCGCTCTCTGTTGCATAATATTTTCTCTCGTTCGATTTGTTTGAATCGATTAAGATATGACCTCTGATGGTATTATTATTCACTCTTGTATTTATTTAAAGTGCTTACAAGCTCCTGATTCTTAAGTCTCTACAGAAAATTGTGGAAAGGCCTGATTATCAGTGGCAACGTGTTCTAATATTTGAGATAATCGTTCTTCAATTATGTCCTTAGGTCTTAAAATGTACTTCTGGACATCTTACATTCGGCTTTCAACTAGATCGACATCGCGGATTTTTCGAAGGAGACACAGCAGATATATCATAGTGGATTGGTTTGTTCTTCAGCTGAGAGACCATTGTGTCACACACACACACGGGATATACTGCCAATCAATATTTTACTTGAAGACGTTGTATGAAGGGAAAATATCATGCTTTAAACTCCTCTGAAAATTCTGTACATTTTATAAATAAATAATAATAATTTTTCCATCACGTTCCCAGTGGAATATAAGGCTTCAAGCTAGTGGCTTGAAGTTTCTGTAGCAGTGTTTATTTTTATAGGATGGGGTTGCTAGCCCCATGCCCAACCTTTCCTCTTTACCAGCATTATATCTGGCTTAGCGAGGTAAAGGAGTGCATCGGCGAGCGTCCTAACCGCTGTCCCACCGACGCACCGTTTTATAAATACTGTCCAGAATAAATATATTAATAAAATGATCATGGCATGGCTATAGATGTGTCAAAGTGTTAAAATATAGGTAAAATATAAGTTGCTGTTGTACGTATACATATAATATGACAGAAGCTTCTCAAATAAAACACAAAAAGTGAAGAGCATGATAAGCCATATGGCATGCGTCGGTGGCACAGTGGTTAGGACTCTCGCCAACCATGAACATGGTCCGGGGTTCGAGCCCGCACCGACGCACACCTGATATCTATGGTCGGCCTGCAAAATGTAGGCTACCGACATCCATGCTGAAAATTCCATACTTGTGCCGAAAATACAGTGTGGAATCAAGCTGTAAATCAAAAAAAAAATTAAGGCACAAAAAATTATAAAATTTTCAAGTGTTGGTTTTGTAGGGATTTGATTGATCGGTTACTGAACTTCACTATGAGCTTACATGGGTTCGTACCCCGGTGGGTGGGTACTGATGAAGAGTCCTAAACCAGGCTGATGAAACAGCTGTCCAATATTCCTTGCAGGTTTTGCAATAGTTCTCTAACCGATGTCAGATTACGATGAAATCCAGTCACTAGTTAAAAAATTATTTAAGTCGTCAGGAAATTGTTAGTATGCAAATAAAATATGGAACACTCTACTGCGAGTTAAGCGTACCTAATTAGCAATAACATATAGGTATTAAAGAGTTCAACAGGTAATGATTCAACTAAATAGGAATGTGAAGAAATCGACATTTACAATCAATAGCAGAACAGTTAAAGATCCAAGTTAGTTTGTTTATTAGATATATATGAAATAGTGAAATGCTGAATTAATAGGGTACAAAATTAGGTAGTACTAGGGAGGGTCTAAGGCAGGAAATGAGGCATATAGGAGAATCTTTGAAACCTAATAATTACCCTGATAAATTAGTCAGAAAGTATGTAGGGAAATGCAAAAATAGATTAAATAATAACAGTGATAGTTATGATAATAATAATAATATTAACCCCGACTTGTATGTCAAGCATGCACAGAATAATGACAACACCAACAATAAAAAATTTAAATCATCATCAGTAGTAATTCCATACAAGGAAGGAACCTCGGAAACCACCTTACGCAGAATTCGTAATAATCTACGAAGGAATAAAAGTGGTATTCAAATTGTGCTCACAAACTCAATGAGAAACAAGCTTCGTCGGTTAAAGGATCGTGTGGAGCCTTGAAAACAAAACAATTTAGTTTATCTAATACCCTGTCTGCAATGATTGTGAGGTCAAATACATAGGTCAAAGTAGTAGAACAGGGGCAGTTAGACTAGCCAAGCATAAAACCTAGCGAAATCTAGATTGGTTGACCCAAATAAGATAAGAAATCTAAAGAATAGTTCAGCAATACCACTCAATACATGCAGTTACACACAACCAGACAATAGGATGGGATAGGATGACAGTTTTAAAATCTAATGTCACAGAGTGGAGGGAGAGGTAGATAACAGAAGCGTTATTTATCGAATCAACTGCAAATACATGTAATAGGAATGATTCAACACCTGTCCAACTAGATATCTGGAAAATTCTACTACAAAAGAAACTATAAACCTCAAGTTTCGAAGTCGTGTGGTTATGATTGATGAAATGATTATGAACAATAAATTTTGTTCGAAATGTCATTCAGTAAACAGTGATACTGTTTCACTGTGTGATACATCTAATAAGCAAACTAATATAGAACTACTTACTACTACAGTGCCCAAGTTTCACACATATATTAAAGTCAAAGATCAATAGTAAAGTCATCGAAGTTTTTGAATATGTAAGTCAGATTTGGACTATCTCACATTAGTGACCTCTGTAAACTTCAAGAGGCTTATTTGGAGGACTTTTATTCAATCATATTCAAATAATTCGAAATGTTTACCTGACATCCTGATTCAATCAGATGTCAAAGATTTACTTCCTCTATACCGCGAACATTTCAATATGTATTCAGAATATCAAAAATAGGCCGTATCTTTCCCTTCTGATACACGTTTCTACAGCGACAGTCACACATAAACTGATGTAAACATCTGAAACTAACACACAGTGTACATCATGTTATAAGCACAGTTGCTAAATGGTTGAAGTTACATAATGAAATAATTGGCTTAGTGGATGAGTTGTAATCAGGTTGCAGAATACTAAAGAAGGGTTGTACGATACGAAACAATAAGAAATTATTTGGAAACAAACCATGATAATAAAAGCAGTGGGAAAATTGTCTTTATCCTTATCGGGATGCCTACAGTTTCATCAATGAAAGAGAGAAGCATTGTTTCAACTACAGGTGGATAGAACTGACGAGGATCTCAAAACAAGGATCGAGGAAGTAAGCTTTCATTACTCTCAAGTCTGTGTGGAGATCAACACCACTCAGCATGAAAATGAAAATAAGATACGGATTTTCAACCTCCATGTGAAGTCAGTCAGTGCTACTTTATGGATAAGAGACTCGGTGCGTCACGAAGGGCACTTCGAACAAACCACAGACCTTCATCAACGGCTGTCTTCGCTCAATACGGCTCAAGATCAGATGGCCGGCCAGAATAGATCAGCAACAGAGATCTCTGTCAATGAGCGAACCAACCCAGTAGGTACCGACTGTGCGATAAATAAGCAGGAAGAAATGAAGATGGATTGGCTATACTCTGAGAAAGGCATCAGGTGACATCACACACCACGCCACCCCTCTAGTGGAAGCCAAATGAGAATAGGCGAGGTTGACATGGAGAGGGTCATGTGAAGAGAAGATGAAAGCATATAAACAGACATGGAGCCAGGTGAAAGCGTTGGCAGAGAACCTAACCCAATGAAGACTTATGGCTGAAGCCCTGTGCCCCTCAATGAATTAAAACAAAAAAGTAATAATAAAGGAGGAGAAATAGTGTTTCCTTTTATTGATCACGCTTCACTCCTACGATTCCTTTAGAGGAGTCTCTTGAGATGATGCAGTTAATGCTGAAAGTGTGTCAGATTGTTCTACTCCCCAAAGAGTCACTGATATCTTTCTGCAAACAAGCGGGATAGTTTTCCTGAAACTAGAGTTACTTTATTATCCCATGTATAATTCATTATGTAACAACAGAAGACAAGGGCCAGGCAACGAAAATCAACACGCATTTATATAAATTTCAAATACATTATTCTAGCCCAGTCAAGTAGACGAAAGCAGTCTTCTGATTGGTTGTTTTCGAGTTTCTCGGAAAGTGGAGCCATCTATCTGCGAATCATATTTGCCCACGTTTAAGTTTGCTGTGATTGGTTGTTGAAACAGCCTTGTTCATATTTTCTCACGGCCCATATTAGTGCCCTAGACATTGACGTAGATTAATGTCAACCAATTGGCTAGCAGGCTGCTCTCACCACAATTAAATACTATGAATAAAGGTTAGCATACTCAAAGAGCTCAGTTTACCCTTAGTTTTATTGTGCAACAATAAGAATAAAACTTTCTCTAATACCAATCAAATATTGCTACTTTTTTTTAGGTTGTCGTCAGCGTTCATTAGAAGTTGATGTTATGAAAGAATCGAAAGGCGCATATAAATTATTTATGCAACAATTGTTAAAAGGAGAACGATGTGAAGACTGTAAAATTCAAGCTACTTCAACTAAAAATATAACTGAAGAAGCTTTACATGGTGTCAATCAACAGTTAGTTGCAGATGACGTGAATGAATTATACGAAGCAAGTGAAGGGTGAGTGTAATGCGTGTATTAAAATAAAATATCATAAACCTATTTTGTCGTTTTATAATATTTATTAGCCAGGGCAAGCACCACTAACTACCAATCAGAAAACGAAATTCAACGGACCAATCAAATGAAAGAGGGATT
The DNA here is from genome assembly GCA_944472135.2 of Trichobilharzia regenti. NCBI lineage: Eukaryota > Metazoa > Platyhelminthes > Trematoda > Strigeidida > Schistosomatidae > Trichobilharzia > Trichobilharzia regenti. Next base: position 62,962,369 of record OX235267.1, read on the forward strand.
TTCGATAAAAGAAAACCTATATTTATGGTAAAAAAGCATAAAATCTGCATAATACTGTTACATAAGATATCTTTCTCTAACATATGGCAGGAACATCTCCCAGTTTAGCATAGAACTGTCAAGAGAAAATTCATACCACATTCTGTACATATATTCATCCAAATGACTATAAATGAGATCCTTTTGAGATTCATTTATAGCCCTGATCCTACTTTTCAATCTTACCCAAAAACCTTCTATAGACTTTGTGTGTCTCCATAGTGAGATCCCCAAAATCACTGGAATGGTTCACTCTGTGATGAATATATCCAAGAGATGAAAGCGAGTTATAACCTTTCCATTCATCGGCATGTACAATGGATCCCTGTTTCACAAGTCTAGTAATAATAGGTATTAAAGTAGTTGACTTTCTGTCTGGTATTCCCTCGACGAATCTTTTCCGTAGGGAGGTGTCATATAAACCAATTACCCAAACATTGTCGGCTCGCTCACGACCACGGTTGTATTTTTTCTTCAGTGACACAGTTTCATCCACGTGCACGACGATGCCTTCTCCGCCTAACCACGAGGTAATTCTCTCCATTTTCCGTGATGCGATGCTGGTTCCACTGGTAGAGGCTATTTTCGGTTTTTTATCAGCTATACATCTCACAGGCTTTTTAAAACACAGTAGTTACAAATATACAAAATCTGGATTAGGGAGAGATGCGACCTCGCAAAACATGTTCCTACGAAATATTAAAATTATCAGCTTCCCTTCCCTTATACTAACTCGTCTCAAAGAAATTCCACAGCGATGTAAGTATCCATCAGGCGGCCTGATAAAGCTTTTTGAACTCATGACACCACCAGATGAACAAATCCTCCCATTCCTAAGCAACCCCAAATCCAGGCAATACTGTAAAACTTTATCCTCCTCGAACTGCAGGCATAAATTCATTACAGCACGCATTTGATTCGAATCAAGCGCTATACAACCTTGAACTCACATGCATGAACCTCACTAGACCATTCCAGATCGTTCGCTGATTGATAGTTAGTGGTGCTTAAAGTTTAACTTGGCCTTAGTCAGTCAGCAATTAAATGATAGAATGCTAATCGACTACTTTTGAGAGGTCGAGGTTTGATTCTGCGATGAGGCACTCAGAAATCGTCCCCATCTACCAGCTAAGGGTAAATCAAGTATCGAGCAAAGTGTCAGTATGGAGCTATCAACCGACAACACTACTGCTGAATTCTGGAAGCTTGAAGCCATTATGTTCGAAGTAAAACGCAAAGGGTCAAACGAAAATGAATTTTATTGATTAATGAGTTATACACCTCACATCTCGGAGCTCGGTAGATTTAAAAGCTAAACTGACCTATTGATATGTATCCATATAATATGTGTGTTTTGTTTGACAGCCTGTTCTTGGTGATATGCATCCATATAATATGTGTGTTTGTTTGACAGCCTGATATATTTTGCTATGTATACATGGATCGATATTCCATTATAATTAGCCAATCATGTTAAGACTGTCTATTGATTTGTTCATTTTGAATATTTGCTCATAAACTTGTTTCACACACTTGTTCGGACATTCATATATTTTGCTCTCACACACTTGTGTGACATTGATTCTCCTTGTGTTTGGAAAATAGAAGTATCATCGCAAACCTAGTGGTCTTCTGATTTCCGTCTTTCTTACGTCAGGACTATTAAATTCTCGAACAGTACATAACACCTGTGGTAAGGAATAGATATTATTAAATAAACGCAGATAGCGGTGAATTCGTGACAACCGTTTGTCATCATTATTCAACATTTGTATGATAAATGAATATAGAGATTAAAATTTACAGTTTTCAAGTTCCCTATGTGACTTTGGCAAGAGAAATTATTCTGATAAAAATATATGCATTTCCGTGATTTTATAAGTGACAGCCTAGGGAACGAACAGGGTAAGATGGAATTCCCCGAAGCACTGAAAACAGCCCTAGAGACTGTGATGGATATGCTTACACCATTCCTGCAAAGAAACTTGGAACGAAGTAAGGAAAGTTGCCTACCAATTGGAAGAATGGCTATCTTGTCAAGCTACCAATGAAGGACAACTTACGCCTCGCTCCTCAAGAACTGACTGGCTTGGAATAATCCTCTTATCCACGCCAGGTGAAACACTAAGTCACTTCATCCTGGAAAGAATAAAATATGCTGGATTCAGGAAGGGTATATCATGTGCTGATCAAATTGTAACTCCACGCATCACTGTCGATCAATGCAGAAAATGGCAGTCACACCTCTTCCTCAACTTCGAAAAGGCCTTCTACAGCGTTGGTGGAGAAGTAATTTGGAAGCTGCTACAACACTACGGTGTGAAAAGCCCAAGTCTTTATCAATCTAATCCAACACCTGGCTATTTGACAGTCTCACGTGTCAAATGATCTGCAACGAAGAACTCAGTGAGGCGTTCGAAGTGAAAACAGTAGTAAGACAAGGCTACCTTTTTATCACCGATGATATTCTTAATTGTGATGTACTGAATTAGGCGCCAGACTATGAGGATATGTCAACTGTCAAACAAACGCAAAGAATTGCAGGCGAAAACCAATAAACTGTCTCGCAGAAGGAGCTGCCAGCGAAGACAGGACTTCAGGGGAACATATAGAAGATGTAGGTGATGAGAATAACCAACGAACCGCAACAAAAATAACGAACAGCACCAATCACCATCTACGAAGATATTTAACAGAGGTCACCTACTTCAGTTTTCTTATCAGGAAGCATCGTTTCAACCATAGGTGGTTGGACAGATGAAGATATCAAATCTGACCTTAATTGGAAAGTCAGGATACGCCTTCATCAAAATGAAACTAGTTTGCAAATCTTCTTCACTTCACCTCGGAAAAACGAACGACATTCGCATTTTGAACACAGATGTGAATTCAGTCAGTCAGTTCTTGACGGGTCGGAAGGCTGCACTGCGTTCCACGAAAACCATTTCCAATAGGCTACTTAAGACTTGTATCAACGGCTGACTATCCGCTGACTCTATACAGAATATCAAATAGCCAAAATGGCCAGAAAGAATTAGGAACAACAAACTCTGGCTGGTTGGCTGGCGATAAACCAACAGATAGACGATTGTTCAACAAATATGTGTGAAAAAATGAAGAGGGATTAGCCACTTTATTTTAGAAGGCCACCGAATGACATCGCGTTCAGTACAGTCCATCGCTCGAGTGGAATCCCAATGAGAGGTGACGAGTGGGTTGTCAGTGCAACGGTGGTATGGAGGAAACAAGAGATCATGGGCAACGGTGAACCTACCTGTATAAGATCTCAGATAATAGAACAAAGTGGATATGTACTGTTAAAGCTCAATTTTGCACTCGAAACCCAATGGAATAATAATAATAATGATAAAGACAACAGGTGCATTGAAAAGAACGTTTCCAGCCGCCAGAATGATCCTATTTCACAACACTGTGTGCTCGTTAACCCAGTCAAAAGTACATGAGTACCCTGCTCACGTCAACTTTAACTGCATTTACCAATTCACGTGCACTTGCGGAAGCAAGTACATAGGGCGAACTGAGAGGAGAGCATCTACTAGATTTTATGAGCACATTTCTAAGAGTTTCCGTACAAAAGGAAGAAAAGTGTTATCGAATGCAATCGCCAGACATTTAATTGACACGGGACACACAGTAGAAATTAACCAAGCCTTCAAGATAATCAATACGCAAAGAAACTCATGGCTACTTCGCTTCACAGAAGCCATTGCTATCAAGAGACTTCGACCAGACCTCTGTATACTACCCTGGTAACCCTAATTCTATTTTATTTTATTTCTGTTTTGCCTTTTTGTTACATTAGAAAGAAGAGAACACGAAGTTCAGCAAAGAAAAGATATCTTTGCTGAACTTCTCACTAGATGTGGTATCACTGTTTACAAACGTCCCACTAACCGAAACAATATGCTATATATGTGAATATATTGATTCAAAGGAGATGAACATTGGTATACCCACTGACTATTTGAAGGAACTCCTATTAAGATGTACTCTAAACGTCCAATTCACTTTCAATAATGAAATATATAGACAAAAAGATGGTATAGCTATGGGCTCACCACTCGGCCCGCTGCTTGCAGATATTTTCATGTCAAAACTAGAAAATACACACCTAAAGAAGATAATAGATAACTTCGGATTCTACAAGAGATACGTGGACGATACTTTTATTATCGCCAATAATGAGGAAAATTTGGAGAACATATTGGACTTCTTCAACAGTTGCCATCCAGCAATCCAGTTCACACTAGAGAAGGAGTCCAACGCAACAATATCTTTTCTGGACGTGCAACTAGCAAGACGCGAACAAGATGGGACACTCAAAAGATCCATTCACAGAAAACCGACATGGAATGGACAACTCATCAGCTTTCACAGTTGGGTGCCTATATATACAAAACGAAATCTGATCCGCTCACTGACTCACAGAATCCACAACATTTGCAGTCCGGAAACTATAGAAGAAGAGCTGAAGACCCTGAAAAGAATCCTTCTTGAAAACGGTTACCCGGAACGTTTCATCACAAAAGCTATGAAGCCCAAAACACAAAAACCATCCATGCTTACTGCTCCCAAGAAACTTCTCTATTTGAATCTACAATTCAACGGAGATTCTTCAGCAGAAATACTGAGAAACCGCCTGTGCCGTTCACTGAAGAAAACCTTCTTCGCAGCGGAACTCAGACTAACTTTCTCTACGAAACCAATGATTCGCACGAACGTGAAGGATAAGCTTCCACTGGGGGCCTCATCAATGTGCATCTACCAATTCACCTGCTCATGTGGAGCTAGGTATGTCGGCCGTACCCAGCGTTTGCTATCCAAACGAATCAGCGAACACTTACCTTCATGGTTTTATAAAGGAGAAAGAAGATCCCCCCGCCACAGCTCTATCCTAGAACACTTGATCGAATCCGGACACCAAGCAAACCCACAAAACAACTTCTCAGTTATCTACACAATACGTGGGAATCTTGCCAAAAGAGTACGAATTAAACTTCTTCAAACTGCAGAAGCAATGGCAATTCACATATTGAATCCTGAACTCTGCATACAAAAGAAGTTTGTTCAGTCACTAAATCTACAATGGTCCTGATCTATCTTAACACCAAATACGTAATTTTGTCTTACCTCTTTCTTCTTTGTTTGTCTATTTCTTAATTGCATTATTTTCTACCCCCACCCTCTATTAAATCTCTACGCTCATGACGACTGTTGCTAACTCGATTTTCGTTTATTTTTAAGTGAATTCTACTCAGCTTATTAACTTGACTCTCATTCATTTTTTCATTGAACCCTATCAATTAGATTACGTCACCCAACCTACTTTTGTAACTTTATTTTAGTTTCTAACCGATTAACGCCTAACGATAACTCATCACTTTTGTTACTAACCACTTCCATTAGAAATATTGTATATGAATGGAAATGTACATCTAAATTAAATGAATTCGCCGAAAACAAGCTGTTCGCAGATCAGATACATGCTGAAGATGTTAGCTAGTGCTAGGTGAATGCATCATGGATTGACGGAATCTAAAATTTCTCATCACAGTTGCTGAATAGTCGGCTTGTTGGCCTAATAACCTATAGGCCATGAGTTAAATCCCTGAAGCGTTTTATGAGCATGTACTCATGGAGAGTCATGAATAAGGAAGAAACGTTGGCTAAGTAAGTACTCTTGGTGTTCAGTCACTCTCAAAAATGATGTCATTACTTGAGATAACTTGAAATTGACCATTTTTATAGAAATATCACTTCCACGTCATACTCACTTAACATTTATTCTAAGAAACATTTCAATATATCATTAAAAGATGAGACAGAATTCACTAACTGCTTCACTTCACTTTCTACAGACAAATAGGTAAAGGTGATCCTTCCGTCTTTATATCAATTTTATCAAAACGCAGTAAATATCATATTCAGGCGGTATACAATGCGTACTATAAGGTAAGTATGTCTGTTAAATGTCACAGATGATACCTGCAGCTATTTTCTTTTTTATTCCATTACGTTCCACCTGGAACGTAGGGCTTCAACCTAAAGGCATGAAATTTCGGTAACAGCGGTGTTTATTTTTATTGGATGGGGTTGCTAGCCTTATACCTAACCTTCTCTTCTTACTAGTGAGGTGAAGGAGCGTGTCTGTGGCAGGGGATCGGACGCAGAACCACTTGCTTGGGTGACCAGAATTCGACCGCTTGGCCACTGATGCCATCTGTACTTAACACTTTACAAATTATTAAAATAAATAGGCTTTACTAATTTTTCATCATAGAATATTCTTATAAAGTCTAAGAGTATTGCTTAACGTTGACATTTCAAGCACATCCTATTGCTCAAACAGCCTGTTCCTGAGTGAGTTTTTAGTTCCTAATGCCTCACTGTATACCACTGATGACTGTCTCTTCTAAATAACTGTTGACATGGACAGTCTCCAATGCATTTTATTTTATTTTTTTTGAGATCACGTTCAGCCGACGACATGACTGCTTACAAGCCTTCAACAGCACAATAAGAAGACGTAGTTCATCTGAAACGTGTAATGTGCATTTGAGCAACACATCTCAGACATTCTGATCACACACATACTTGTCATACACAGATTTTATAGAAGGAGAAAAAAGCATGAATAATTACAATACAGGTCAGATTGTGTACAGGTCAAGGTCACAAATAATGGATAGGAGGATGCAAATGTGTGCGTAAGAAAAATAAAGAGAGAAAAAATAAAGTAATGAAGGGGTTGAAAATATTCTGAAGTAAATTGGCCCTTGGTTCTAGATTGGATTACCGAGGCAGGTTTAAGGTGATAATACATAACTTTTAGACACACAAGACAGAGAGGTTTAAATCTTTTTATGGTTAAGGCTTCAACGAATTAAAGCATGTGGCCCAACCTTGTTTTGTATATGTGCTTAAAGGCATTAGTGAAATCAACCTAATGACCCGCCTCTTTAAAGTGTTTCGCTATAGACGATGTTGGACATTTACTTCTGGGGTGACTTGTGTCTGGCTATTTTATTTGTTGTTACAGCCACTTTGGATTGTGTTCTGTAGCCCTTACCTGCAGACACCAATGGATGTTCCCTGTGTACGTGTATCCACACATACACGTAAATTGATAAACAAAGTGGGATGTGACAAGCTTTCACTCCCTCTTCTCAAGACTATCTGTGTTTCAACACTAGATGCCAAAACTTTTCCTTTCCAGTTGAGACTGCACTTGAGGGCATGCTGTAAGGTCTTACTTGAAGGTCTTCAATCCATCTCTATTTATTTTTGCATATTGTTTGAAAGATTACTGGATGCTTTCTTGGGTGCCTGACTGTCTACCTGCCTGCAAGAGTTGTTTGTTGTCTTTCCTTTCTGACTAGCTGGTTGATTGTCTGATTTTATTATCAACCAAAGACAAATAAATGTTGATGGGAGCTTGAAACAACCTGCTGAGAATGCTTTCTACGATGCCCCAACTACTTTAATCATACATAAGTAGGTCTTAAAAGTTTGTTCAGTGCTCCTAAATTTCAATATTCAACAAAGATCACTTCAAAATCAAACAAAATCTCACACAGCTTAGTAGTGATTTAGCCCTGATGGCGTCTTAGATTGTTAGTCTCTGTAGAATTATCTATTCAGGATGACAGAAATTTATGCCAGTCTTCAGTATATAAAACAAATATTAGTATTTATTCATGCTGACTAGTCAATATCATAATTGGTTGGAGGATTTCATCATGAGCTGACATCAGTTAGAGAACCAGTGGAAAATCTGGAAGTATTCGACAGCTGATTCGTTCGCCTAGTTTGAAACTCTTCATCGGTTCTAATGGAGAGATGTCACCAGAAGGGTGCGGCAGGTTGGAGGTTAGGACAGTTACTCATTGAAGAAGACATTACGAAGTCGTCGTGCTATGTAACGAATTCACGAGTTGGCCATTGAATCCGGTCCCAGTGGCTTAATGGTCTACCAGCTAGCTGGCCTTGTAACTAGAAGGTCCTGGATTTGAAATCCAGTGGATGAGTGCTAATGAAGTGTCCCAAACTTGACGGGGGAAACAGTTGTCCAGTACTCCCTGACAGTTTTCCAATGGTTCTCTAACTGATGTCAGCTCATGATAAATTCCTCCGACGAATCAAAAAAAATCCTCACAAAACCAATGCTTGAAAATATTATAATTGTTTAATTTCTTCTAATTTTTTTTAGAAATATGGCCACCTTCTAGTGGATGCTATTTCACGGAAATTTTCGAATCCTCTTCGTACAGCAATGAATACTGTCAGTAAGTGAGGAAAAATGACAGATTTTCGTATAAATGCATGTATGCATGGATGGTTTGCCTTAAAAGTATAAAAATCAATAACTCAAGAATAAGTAGCAATATTTATTAGTCATATATATATATATATATATATTGTTCATCTCTCGATTCCAAGTGGTAGACAGGGCGTCAGCCAAACATTTCAGCTGCAAATTTAAGGTGGCTCAAAAATGACCAGAAAACACCAATCCTCCAGAAAATTTCCGTCACTTATATGTGTGTATATTTGAAACAGATGACGTGCACGCTTGAACACAAAACCTGAGAAACAGCTACTAAAAGACATTGTTTCTCTATAAACTTGAGTGTCTAATTCCCCTGTGGTTTTTCTCTTGACTAAGACGTCCAAAAATGGGATTTGGTTGTCAGATTCCTCTTCTCCTGTGAATTTGATGTCGTTAAAGACATTTTTTATTGAGTTGTGAATTTTATCTAACTCGTTTCTTTTGATTATTACAAATGTGTTGTCCACGTAACGTATACAAATCTTGGATTTGATCTTTGACAGAATTATGTTTTCGAGCCTTTGCATCACTGCTTCTGCAATCAAGCCTGATACCTGTGAACATACGAGTGTTCCTTTGACTTGTTCATATATTTGGCCGTTGAATTGGAAGTATGTTGTTAGGCATAGATTTATGCATTCCATCTAGCTTGTGTGTTGCATTTTTGATTGTTGTGGAAGGTGTTTGTCGATGCTAATTAATTGCTCCATGGTTTCTTTTGCTAGGTTTTGTCCGATTGAGGTATATAATGCTGTCACGTCGAATGATACCATTATTTCTTGTTCATCTATTTGGATGCCTCTGATTTTCTCTAGGAATTGGCTAGCAGAGTTGATGGAGTGATCACAAGATTCCGTTGGGTTTTTTAGTTTTCTGTATAATTCTTCGGATAAATTATGTGTTAAAGTTCGTGGGAGGGATACAATTGGTCGTAACGGGATATTTGCCCTGTGTACTTTGGGTCTACCGTAGAATCGGGGTAAGACTGGTCCATTGGATTTCATTCGCCATTGGTCTTGTTTTGTGATCTGTACCGTTTTGGTGAGCTTGTTTAAGGTTCTTTGGATGCGGTTGTTCAATGTTTGTTTGGGATTTGTTGGGAGTTGTTGATATACATCCTCGTCTTTGAATAGTTCTTCAGCTTTCTTGGTGTAATCTTCTTTGATCATGACTATTGTTGTTCTTCCTTTGTCCGCTGGTAGAATGACGATGTCCTTCATATTCTTCAGCGTTTTGAGAGTTGAGTTGTGTGTGTTTTTTTTTTCTGTTTGACCATGGGTACTATTGCTTGGCATATCTTTTGCTGTGTTTCCTCGTTCAAGTTTGATGATTCAAGGGCAGCGAAGAAATCAGTATTCGAAGCATCTTCGGTGTTGTAGTTTAATCCTTTTTGTAGTAGTGTAACAACAGAAGACAAGGGCCAGGCAACAGATTGTTTTATTATGAAAATCAACACGTATTTATATATATTTCACATACATTATTATAGCTTATGCAAGTAGGCAAGCGCAGTCATCTGATTGGTTGTTTATTAGAAGTTAATCAGACAAACGCAGGCTTCTGATTGGTTGTTTCGGGATTCCTCGAAAAATAGAGTTCTCTATCTGCGAATCATATTTTACCACGTTAAGTCTGCTGTGATTGGTTGTCGAATCAGCCTTGTACATATTTTCTCACGGCCTGCTCTCACGAAAGTAGTTGTTGTTCCATTTTTGATAGTGGTTGTTTTGAAAGGTTGACTAAGCATTCTTTAGGTGTATTGTCTGAGAATAAAGACCTTATTTCCCCAATGTTAATCATAAAGGATGATGTTTGAGGATTCCATGACTAACTTGTCTGACTGTATGTCAGATATAACTGGCTTTACACGAGTAGTCAAACATGCAGAGGAAGAGGCGATACTAGTCAGCTAGTTTGTTCATATTTTTCAAACCTAAAACTGGAATATCTGTGAGGAGATTATGTTCATTGCATATACTAAACTCTCTTTTCATTGCATCCTTTAAACATTGTGTTATTATTATTTCACTGATTCCGTCGGAAAGGAATTCCAGTTTAGAGAAGAAGGATTTCTTTGGATCTGTCGCCATACTGACTTCCCTCGGTGGTGTAAACTAATATTTTTGTCAACGTATTTAACTGGATAATCATTTGTACTTTGCTTTGATAAATCTTACTCTCCTCTAGGTATCTAAATAAGAACTCTTGCTATACGTACATATACATATGGATTACCTTCCAGGTATTCACTGAGAGCCATTCCTTGTCTTGCCTCTTCCTTCTTGCTAAAATGGTTGCACACATTTCCTTAAATATCGCTTTCAGGAATTTCCAATGTTATCCAAATGTTGGTTTGTAGGGATTTGACTGGTTACATGATTTCATCATGAGCTGACATTAGTTAGAGAACCATTGGAAAACCTTGAAATACTGGACAGCTGTTTCGATCTAGTTTGAGACTCTTCAGCAGTATGCCCTCATCGACCGACCGACCGACCAATGTTCTTCTACACGTAGTGTCTCTGAGTTCGCTCTGATCTAATCTGAAGTAAAGGAATCCCTTATAGTTTTCCCCTTCAGTTTCTGAATATGGAACTTGTATTGTGACATGTCTTCAGTTGTTCTGAAGCATTCCAGCTTCACTCTGTAGGTTCCTTCAACTATTTAGATGATGGTCTGAGCCCACATCTGCTCCCCTTTTCAACTTTGTGTCCATCAGGCTGCGTCTCTACTCCCCTGAGAAATATTGATATGAAATATATTTGGTTTGCGGTGTGTATGTCAGCCGAAATCCATACTGCTTTGTGTATATCCTTGGGTTTGTACACTCTCCCTCCGACCAACAAATCGTTGAAGGAGCAGAAGTCTGCGAATAATTCTCCGTTCTCATTCATTTCAACGAGTGACACCCTCTCAACCCATGATGAGTTCTCTTCTTGTATTATCAGGTCCCAGTTTGGTATTCATATGGCTCATGAGGATTTTGATGTCACTAATTGGGATGTTGTCCATAACTGTTTGTGGTTGCCTGTAAAAGTCTTCTTTCTTCTCTTATTCATTGCTCTTTGTACCACTGGATAACGATAACCTTCCTTCTTTCATTTGAAGGGTTGAATCTTGCTGTTATGATCCTGGATGAAATTAGTTCCCACTGCATTAGGACTTTGGCAGCCACTGGTGACATCATGACAGCCATTCGCTGCCTAAGTTTGCTGCCTCAGTTGTCATCTGGGTGATTGGAGTAGATTACTATCTCTCCAGTTGACAATCTTGATAGACAAATTACATTCCATCTGCTCTCCCAGGGTTCCCAGCACTTGTACGCCATATCTCCGCATTTCTTTGGCTAACTGGACAGCCGCTCCAGCCTCATTAATTGTACTGACATTCCACGTCCCCATTCTTATTCTTGCTTTTGTCGAGAGAAGACACATCGGCTGGCTGGTTGACTGGCTTCCCGAGGGCGAAGTTTTACTGTATCATTTCGCCCGTCCGATTCGAACGAAGAATAAGACTGTTATTTGAACTTTTTGTATTTTTAATGTATTTTTTGAATGCTGGCGTTTCTGTACCAGTTTGATAGGTCTAGTTGTGTCGGGTTGCCAACCCTTCTTTCAGCCTTTCCTCTTTACCCCGCCTCGAGACCAGCTATAAAAATAGCAACTAGTTTACTAGGCGAGGTTATTTCAATTATGTAATAATAATAATAATAATTAATTGACGATTTTCATACTCTTATGTTTTCTTTCATTACATAAAGTTATGGCACTCATTGATCTGCGTTTACTACTCATCTGTCAACTTTACTGTAGTATGGAAGGTATAGGAATGAACGAGGATACAGTCATTCGTATTATATGTCTTCGATGTGAGGTAAGCCTTTTGTGCATTGAATAAGGATATTCTGATATAATTAATTATTTTCCGTTCACTTGTTTGTCTGGTGCGACATATTGCTTCAAGCTTCAGCTTTCAGGTTTCAATGGCGTTGGCACTGTTTCCTGGGGTTGGGTTGCTAACTTCATGATAAATGTTCCCTCTTAGCCGCGATAAGCATCGGTTGGGCGAGGTTTAAGGAATTGGACTTAGTGAGTGAGTATTCACCGATGCACGTCATCTTATTACACTTACAATTATGATTTACAATATTTGAAGTGTTCGTATGATGCGCGCTATGATGTGATGCGCAATATGTCGGTAAATTCGTTAAAATACAGACATAAGTGAGCAACTCGACTAAAAACAAAATATAACTGTCCTTACTTCAAATGTAGTCTGTTGCACTCGGCCTATGCGAAAATCATAAGACACTAGCAATAACTAATAAGACTGGGTATCAAAGATTTTGCGACTAACTCATGTTGAAAGCCTTTTCTCTCAGTAACCCATGGTTTGAACCGATTTTAGCTACTTTTAGCCTAAAAAATATGGTTATATTTTATTAGACAAAACTAAGAGGATATAACACACCAAGAGCAAGAAAAGTTTGTACATTAATAACTGACAGCTACCACCTAGTCACCCCTTGTACTGAGCAGTTTTAGAAACACACGAAAAGCAGCACATTCATTCTTCACCACCCTATATCTAAGTTTTCTGTTCTCTGAATACGTTTTCAGAGCTTAAATGGCATCAATTCGTGGGGAAAGCAGCTTTAAAATATATCAGAATCCTTCATTATTATTATTATTTCCTTTGGTTCCGAGAGGAACGTAGGGGTTCTACAACACATCCCTACTTTGTTCTATTTTCTGTCATACTCTTCAGCTGGGTATACGATTGCCCACACCCTCACATCTGTTTCGCACACGACCACCCCCCCCAAGTCGCCGTCGCAGCAAAGACCCACTCAGTGCTTCCCAATGGGATTACACACGAGGGTCTGGAGCGTAATGCCATTCGATGGTTTCCTTAGTGTATTCCGGGACCATCTCCATTTTCTCCTACATATTTGATGAAAAATCGGCTCTTCTTTGGTTCCTTGCCAGCCTGAGTTTCTTGTTGCCAATTCTTCCTGGCCAGCTGGCTGCTCGATATTCAGTATGCGATGAAGGCAACTGTTGATGGAAGTCTGCAGTAGGCTCTCTCTCTCTCTCGTTGGTGGTGATTGGTTGTGGTTGTTGTTGTAGTTGCGGTTAGCTGGATATCTTATCAGAATCCTTACAAAACCTTAAATATTGATATATGCCTGTAGCTTATTAGCGGCTATTGAGTGGATACTCCAGAATTCTAAAGAATAATCGCCGCTTGTGGCCAGGTCCACCATGACAAGGTTAGACTGATTCACATCGATGGGATCAGTTGGCGATACTACTGTGTCACAAGTGGTTGTAAGTTAGAACTAATGGACCATTGAATTCCAGCCCAGAGGATGAATGGTCAAGGGGCTGGTCAAGTGAGCTGAAGGCCCAGTAACCTATCTCGTTTGTATAGGTCGCATAGTCTATAAGTATTTACGTATGTGGAGAGGAAAATGATGACAGTGGAAAGCTGAATCAACAAATAGGCTATTATACAATTATATTTACACCAAAAAATCATAAGGTGGTGAATTCTGACCCGACTGGTCCATGGTAACGCTCCCTACATACAACCAAAAAGTTTAAATCGTCTTCCAGCTCAAGGGGTAGTTGTTCACATCATTTGAGAGTCCCGAAATGTTATGAAATGGCTACCCAGTATCCTTTGGTTTTCGGTGGTTCTCTGAGAGATAGTTGTGCACTTATATAAGTCCATTATTGTTAACACACAATATCTAGTTAGTGGTACAATACTGGGATGCTCAGTAGGCACGCCTAAGGTCTAGATTCCATTTCCAATAGACACTTTCTCAAAACTTGCTTGGTCTACTAGTTTGCAGGAAATCCTGCTCTGTTAAGTGAATCAGCAGTTTTGTGAGGAACTGGAGGCCACATGAAGATTTGAACTCATAACACTCAATATTTTAGTTTTGGTTTTTATTCATGACATATTTCCTGAGTCAGTTTGATTAAACCTGAACTGGCTACGTTCGTTTCAGGCTTTTTATTGAGTTTTTCGTATAACTAGGCTTCAGCTTCTTCTAGTTCACCAAATAACTAATTTATCAATCAGTATCAAGTTAGAGAAAAGACCTATGAGTGAGCCTGAAAATGAAATCTTGAAACTACAAAAACTTCAAACCACAGTAAAAATATAGAAATAAAACTGATTCCTCTCTAAGATTGGAGATTGGTGAGAAGACACGGATTGACTTAAGCCTCTGATGGAAGCAAAATTGAGTGTAGGGACATGGAATAATAAACTGAAAACCTTGAAGATTCTCATTCCACAACAAAAAGCACCAATCTTCACCAATGGGGGCAATTTGAAGCAAGTTATCTTTTTCATTTATATTGGTAGCATCATTTTAACTACGGGCGGCAGGGATTAGGATGTGAAAGCCAGTCAGGAGCTAGGAAGCAAGACAGATATTCATCTGATGATAACAATAACTTCAAGTATTGGTTTGTAGAGATTTGATTGACCGGTTACAGGGTTTCATCATCAGGTGGCATCAGTAAGGGAACTACTGGAAAACAAACTGAGAGTACTGCACAGCTGTTTCGTCATAGTTTGGGACTTTTCATCAGTATTAATAATTACTTCATTCTAGATAACTATGTGCGTCAGTGGCACAGTGGTTAGGACTCTCGCCGACCATGCACATGGTCCGGGGTTCGATCCCCTGTCGACGCACACCTGATATCTATGGTCGGCCGGAGAAATTTGGGCTTCCAATATCCACGCTGAAAATTCCATACTTGTACCAAAAATACAGTGTGGAATCAAGCTGTAAATCAAAAAAAATATGTTAACATCAAAGTACAAGAATTTTCAACTTACTTAAATTTAAAAATATCTACTCTTCATACAGGATCTTCACGCACAATAGTATTAGGCAGTACATCGTGTGACGCTGTTTTTCCATCTAAGGCAATGTCCAGATCTTTTCTTCATTTCTGTCAAGCAGCAGGTCTGCATTACATCAAACTAACATTGTGTGCAAGATCATATAGCCGTCCGAAAACACAGTTAGTTGAATAAAATAATAGGAAATAGTGAGAAGCCTATGAACAAAAAATTTAGGTGGCTCAGTGATTTGAGCAGGCCACTTGATTTGAAATTAACGTGGAACCCTGGTATGCTCACCATAAGAAACAATTATTATCATTATTATTCCTCTACGTTCCCGGCGGAATATAAGTCTCAAGCTACAGGCTTGAAGTTTCGCTAGCAGTGGTATTTAATTTTTCGGGATGGTTTTGCTAGCCTCATGTTCAACCTTCACTCTTTACCAATCTTATTACTGGCTTAGCGAGGTAGAGGAGAGCGTCTGTGACAGGATATCGAACCCTCGACCAACTGTATGGTTGGCGAGCATTCTACCACTGTGCCACCGACGCATATATAAGAAACAATACTCAAATTTAAACACTGCAGTCTAGTCGGTCTCTGTTTCTATACGGTTGAGAGGCTTGGTTCACGTGTCACTAGAGGCATTTCCAGCAGGCTCGAGAATTTTATCACCAGCTAGCTACCTTCTGTCGATGTCGAAGATCAGACGGTAAACTATAAAGAATTAGCAACAAGGAAGTCTGACAAAAAACCAACGAAGAAACTATTGCCTAATAAATATGCCTAAGAAAACCGAGATGGATCGGATGCATTCTGAGAACATCAGGTTCTAAGTTGGCCATCCAAATAGGAAATGACAGGAGGAGCAGAAGATAATAGCCAGTGGACGATCTTGTAAAAAGCTATAGATGACTGCTGAGTACAAGATGAAGTGGAGATGTGCTTCTGAAGACCTATTGTCCACTTGGAACCCAAAGCAATAATTATAATATAAAAAAAAACTAGGCTTCAGTAAGAGTTACATTGATTACCGATGTCCTGCGTAGTCTTGCATAGTTATTAACTACACAAAGAGATATAAGAATAGAAATTGTGAACTGTGGTTCCATTGTGGGTAAAATTCATATTGATTAAGACTTACAGTGTTATATAGTAATATCTACTGATGACCACGTTTTGAGCATAATTTATTGCTCAGACCAGGTTAAATAACTATTTTATACAATTCGTTAGATATTTTATAAACTGTCAAGCGCAGAATAAAAATAATGTTGAAACTAATAATGATAATAAAAATAAGAAAGAATATAAGTCACCTACAGTTTTACCATATTAAGAGGGGATATGTGAAACCCCACGTAGGATTCTCAATATAAACAGGAATCAGGGTGACATTTAAACCTACAAACTCATTGAGGTACGAGAAGCTTTGTAGGGTAAAGCACCCTGTAAGTTGACAAAATGATATAATTTACAAAATATCTTGCAATGACTGTGAGTTAGGTCAACTACAACATAGGTCAAACCAGTAGATCAGGAGTAGTGACATTATTAGAACATAAGAATTTAGCTATGGTTAGAATGATTGACTTGACAAAGATAGGTGATTTAAAAAAGATATCGCACTGCATGCACTAACACACAACCAGACAATAGGGTGGGACAGAGTACAAATTCTAAGGGTTGGTGGAGAGAAGGGTTGATTACTGAATCTTTGTTTCACAGAATCTACACCAATCCCGTGTGATAAGAGAATGACTCATCATTCATACCGGAAATATGAAAACTTTTACTACCAATCAAATCAAGAGACGAGAAACAGTGGAAGTTGGAAAGTTTGATTGAATGGAGAATTTCATCATGAGCTGACATCAGTTAGAGAACCACTGATAAACCTGCAAGGAGTAGGGGACAGCAGTTTCATCCGCCTAGTTTGTGACTCTTCATCAGTACGCACCCACCGCGAGAGTTCGAGCCCAGGACCTTCTGGTTGAAGATGAGGCAGTAACTCATCGAAGAAGACATTGCGAAATGGTCACATTGTGTCGTGAATTGGCAGAAGTTCGAATTCATGAGCCAATTGATCGGGTCCCAGTGGCTCAATGGTCCTGGTCGCGTACTGTGAACAGTCACAAAAGAGGGACGGGGAAACAGCCACCCAATACTCCCAGGTTTTCCACTGGTTCTCTAACTGACGTCAGCTCATGATAAAATCTTCCATTCAATTAAACGAAAGTTAAAAAGTTGTCTGCATGCCTTGATATGTATAGGAGCAGTAATAATCTGTGCTAGAAACATTGTCGTCATCAATAAATTTTACTTTATAGCACACTGTTAGACTTTATAAAAAAAACAAGCAAATTGTATCAATAATGGAATTCTACAAAGAAAAGTGATTGATTTTTTTGATAAGTTAGTGTAAGCGAAACTACAAAACCCATGTGACAATTGGATCTCACAAATACCTAGACATAGTACACTTTGTAATGATGGTAAGATACATATATATATATATATATATAGTTTCTGTTTTACTCTGCATATTTGTATGGCGCCAAAATGACGTTTATGTTTCAACTCCACCCCCCACACACACAGAAATTAAAGAAAGATCCTTTTCTCTCTATTTTTTTCTTGTTATAACACTAATTCCCTTACATAATATACACGTATGCAAACAGAGAAAATAACTTTAGCATCAAAGTTGGCAATAACACAAGCAAATGAATTCAGCTAAAACATATGACAATAATAATAATAATTATTATTCTTGTTACTGTCGAATAACATTATTCTTATTCATTGAAGACGATTTCAATTGCGTGCCTCTGTGTTTGTGTGTGTGTTTTGTTTCTCAGAAATCATATGCTTATCATCAACACACTTCCAAAGTGTATCATATGAGCGTGTTATTTCTCTATTAATAAAGATAATGACAGAATAGAACAGTTTTGGCAATAAATTAATTATCAGTTATAACTATAGTCTACGAGGAACAACAACAACAGACAACCATCAGCCAGTATAAATGGGAGGAGTCTGAAGGAAACAACCTCCTTCACCTACCTACCTACCTACCTAACTGGGAAGCATCGTTTCAACTACAGGTGGACGCGACTGATGTGGATATCAAAACAGCAAGGATCGGAAAAGCAAGACAAGCTTTCACTTCTCTGAAGTCTGTGTAGAGGTCAACAACACTCAGTATGAAAATGAGAATAAGATCCGGATTTTCAACTACAGTGTGAAGTCGGTCAGTGCCACTATACGGATCAGAGACTTGGAGAGTCACAAAGACCACCTCAAACAAACTACAGACCTTCATCAACAGCTGTCTTCGCTCAAAACAGCTCAAGATCAGATAGCCGGCCAGAAAAGATCAGCGACAGAGATCTCTGTCAATGAGCGAACCAACCCAGTAGGAACCGATTGTGCGACGAATAAGCAGGAAGAAATGAAGATGGATTGGCTATACTCTGAGAAAACCATCAAGTGACATCACACGTCAGGCCATTGCTCGACTGGAACCCGAAAGGGAAAAGGTGAGTTGGTCGTCACTGTGAGGGTGACATGGAGGAGGTCGTGTGAAGAGGAGATGAAAGTGTGTGGGCAGATTTGGAGCCAGGTGAAAACTCTAGCAGAGAACCGAACGCAATGGAGACGTTTAGCGGAAGCCCTATGTTCCTCTAGGAATTAAAGGAAATAATAATAATATAACTATAGTGGATGATTCAAAATAATTATATTATTATTATGATTCCATTGGGTTTTAAGTGAAGCATAGGGCTTCAACAGTACGTTTCCACTCTGTTCTATTTCCTGCTCTCCCCTTCACAGTTAGATGACCCCACGATTGCCCAGAATCTCTCATCTCCTCCTCTTCCTACGATCTTCTCCATGTCACCCTCGAATCGGCGACCCACTCATCGCTTCCCATCCAACTTTCGTTCAAGCAATGGCTTGTTTAAGGCACAATTTCATTCTACGGCCTTCTCAGCGTATACCCATTCGATCCATTTCCATTTTGTCATACATATTTATTGATCGATCGTCTCTTCGTCGACTTGTCACCAGCCAGAGTTTCTTGTTTCTGATTCTTTCTGGCTGGCCAGCTGGCTATTCCATCTTTAGTATGGAGCCAGCTAGTCAACCAGCCAAGTGGGCAGCAGTTGATACACTGCTTAAGTAGCTTGTTAGAAATCCTTTTTTGTGACACGCAGGGCAGTTGATTGACGTCACATATAAGTTGAAAATTCGAATGCTGTGCCGGTTTTCTGAGGCAGAGTGTAGAAGATCTACGAATTGGTTTCAGTTTGATGAAGACCTATCTTGCGTATAGTAAAATACTCGAAAATAAACTGCTGCCTTCATTGAAAACCAATTGACACCCGTTTAAAGAATTATTGAGAAATAAGGAGCACTACTTGATAGGTGTTTTTTTCCTTGAAGGCGAATATTCAGCAATGATCAGTCACGATGCCACTGTCAGAGATTGAATCCAGGAGATTTCGTTTTTGCGGTTGGATTTGAATAACCCTGTAAATTCTAACATTTTTCGTTTCATGATATATACCACTACTACTACTACTACTACTATGGCAAACCAATACCGTGACGGCGCCCACGGCTCATTACAACTTCACCATATCCATCTAAGTCTCGCGTTCAATACTCCACAAAGATCACAGAAATGAACTGCTGAAGAATCGTTGAACAGGGGAACAATAAAGCTGTGCAGCATTACTCCTTCGTTTTCAGTGATACTCCGTAAATATAGCCACAGACTGACGTCGGTTAGAGACACAGACAGAACCATTGGGGAATACAGAATACTGGAGAGCTGTTTTACACTATTATAGGATTAACCTAGTTATCTCTACTCACGAAAATTACATGAAGTAAGACCAAGATATTCAGGTTACCGGTTATTCCCTAGGAAACAGTGAATGTAAATACGAAGACATCGAAGACAGAATTGGAAAGGCAAGCTGCTCCCTAATCAACCTGAAACAAGTTTGAAAGTCTTCTGTGCTCCAGTACAGCATTAAACGACAAGATTTGGATTTCCAACGCATATGTGAAGTCAATCAGTCAGTTCTTCTATGGGGATCGTAAACCATTTCCAACCGGCTGCTTAAAACTTGTATCAACAGCTAGCTACATACTGAAGATCAAGTGACCAGCTGGCCAGCCATAAAGAATCAGAAACAAGAAACTCTGGCTAAGAACAAACCTACGAATAACCAATCGCTCAACATCGCACTCAATGCAGGCCATCACTCCAATGGAATCCCATTGGTAAGCCACGAGTGGGTCGTCAATGTGAGGTTTACATGGATCAAGTTGTGTGGTGAGGAGGAGGAGGAGCAGATGACAGATTATGGGCAATCATGAGGACAGCAGACTATAGAACAAAGTGGAGATATGTTGTTGAAGCCGTATGTTTCACTCGGAATCCAAAGGAGTAATAATACTAAGACTAATCTTCCCTAGATTCCTGTAATCTCAAGGGAAATAATACCTAATCAGAGGCACTGACTCTCGTCACTGAGTGGTGAAGTCTGAAGTGCCATTAAAGATCTAGTCTCCATACAAAATTGACTATGGTAGTGATATTGACTGGAATAACAACCGTCATGTTAATTCGTAGTGTCATCTGCAATCTAGAAGATTTATTACTTCAGTAAACTTTGCAAATTATTTTGTTAGATGGTTGAAAGGCACAAAATTCTACAGATAAGGCATAATTTAATATTAGAAATTGAAGTGACAAACTTAAAAAAAGAAATAAATTCAAAATGCGCGCCTTTCAATTTTCAATGCACCCATTCAGTAGACCTTGAATCGTAATTAATTAAAACAAAATACGCTAAAAGTAATATCTGTCAATGTTGACGTGTTTTATTTCTTTTCTTCCATTTTTCTCTTCTTCTTCTTTTTCTGCCTTAGATTGATTTGCAAAATATAAAAGAATTATATGAAAAATTCTTTTATAAACCATTAACTAAGAGTATAGCATGTGAAACACAAGGCGGTTTAAAGAAATTATTATTAATTCTGCTGAATTGTGAATAGAAAAGAAATGAAGGAAAAGAAGACGAACAACAACAACAACAGCAGCAACAACATTAACAAAAGTGAAATTTTACAAAAAAGACGCGCTTACAATGACCAACTTTCTTATCTTTTCAAACTATTCGTTTCTTTCGCTAAAGCATAAAATATACTAGAGTGAAATATAGTTATAATTAAGCTCACTTGTTTTCAAATTAAAAAATTTGTGAGAATTTTGGATGCTTTTCAGTAGCTGAAGTAGCTGGATCACAAATCAAAGTCATTTAGAGAGAGAACATTGCAAACCAAGGAGTACTCGACGACGTTTTCGCCCTACTTTCGGAGTCTTCATGAGTGCGCAAGGCCCCATCCAACACAATCGATGGAAACCGGGACGATTCAAACTATAAGATTGAACATGTTGACTATTCAGCCAAGCCGGCTGAAATTCATTGACCCTTGAGTTTTAAGTTTGTCAATACGTCATATAGCGATGCGCTTGATAACGCGTTCGATGAACATTCATTCCATCATAACATGGTGGACCCCACTGGTTATGATTTTCTACTGAAGCTTCAGAAAATCCATTCAGTGGCCATCAGTGATGAAACCATTAGTAATGAGATTATAGGATGATTTGTGAGAACTCTGAATTAATTCCAGCTGTTAGATTTTCGTCATGAACCACTGAAATCCATTTCGGCTCGCCGAATATCCAAGGGGCTCGTTCCTGTAGCCTGAAGGTCCTGGGTTTGATTCATGGTGGAGGCATCCGTGATTATTGGTGAGGAATCCCGAAATATGATGAAACAGCTGTCCAATGCCTCCAGGTTTTAGTCTGTTTTACATGGGTTAGGTAGAATTAGGATGATGAAAATAATTTAACAATTGGTTATTTTAACTAAGGTGGAGTGAGAGCTGTTACGTTTTGAGAGTAGTTACGTAATACAAAAACGGTCAAAAAAATTGAGTGTTAATGAAACTAGTGTAGTAACAAAAATGATCCTTTAGTTCCTAGAGGAGCATAGGGCTTCAGCCACACTTTCTCCCCCCCCCGAACGTTTTTACCTGGCTCCACGTCTGCTGACATGCTTTCATTTTCTTCTTCATATGAGCTCCTCCATGTCACCCTTGGACGACCATCTCACCGCTTCCCTTTCGGGTTCTACTCGAGCGACGGCCTGGCGTGTGATGTCACTTGATGGTTTCTTCAGATCATGGTCAGTCCACCTCTATTTCTTTTTGCTTATTTGTTGCACAATCGGTTTCTGCTCTGCTGGTTAGCTCCCAGAGATCCCTGCTGCCGATCTTTTCTGGTCATCTGACTTTGAGTTGTATTTAGCGAAGAAAGCTATTGACGAAGGTCTGTAGTTTGTCTGAAGTGCCCTTCATGACGCGCCAAGTCTCTTTCTCAACCATCCTGTTTAGTGTTCTTGAATCATCTTTGACAGGATGAGCGTCGGAAGACCTATGTACCCGGCTCTACAGTAGCAGATGAAGTGATATATGCACATATCAGTGGTCAGATGCAGGGCCATGTCCTTGAGGTTTCCGCAGATCAGTGAGCGACTGGAAAACACTATTATTAGCATCGCTGCAAAGAATATTGTTCTCATAGATGATGCGATCCTTCACTCAAGAATATCGCTTGTTAAATCTCTTTGAAATCCAAGTTCATATAGAGTTTCTTTTAAGTCGCAAGTGAAGTTTCATTTCTCCAGATTCTTGATTTCATAATTTTATCAATGAATTTTGGTGAGTATCCATTTTGAATGAAGATTTCTTTCAAATATCTAAATCAGTACCAAGGTCACGGCAGTAAGCGAGGCTGGATGAAAGGTTTCTTAAAAAATGTTCAGGTTTCTCCTCTAGGGCTGCTAAGAATTCAGCTGAATGAAGAACACTTAAGAAATATCCTTTCGAAAGACTTTTAAGAACGTCTACTCTGATGTTGCATGGCAGGAAGTAATACTCTACTCCAGAATTGAGCTGTTGACTATTTTTGCATTCTTCTTCGGACAACCGTGCTGGTAAGTGCTAATAGGCGCGTCCAGACTAATATCCTATTGGTACAGTCTATGTACTTGGCTCCACTGGGGAAGGTAAATTGCTCAATGCACAATGAAGCAGACCCAGAGGGTTAATTATCTGTTCTATATGTCCAATTTAGGAGACAATAAGATGGAAGTCTATAAAGATCAATCTACCACAAGTCTAAATGGAATGGACAGCTGAAGAAACTTTCACTGTCTGGTACCAGTAAGCAGAAGAAGAAATCTCACCGCCTATCTTGTGAGGAGATAATCTACCACATGCACTGAAGTCACACTGAGTACGGATCAATTTTCATTCCTTTGTTCTCTTATTTCTTTTCAACTATTTCCAAGATTATTTATCAGATGAAGGATTTTATCATGAGCTGACATCAATTAGAGAACTATTGAAAAACCTCGACAGGGAGTACTGGACAGCTCTGCGTCCTCCGTCCTAGTTTGAGACTCTTCAGCAATACTCACCCACCGCCAAGGCGTAAACCCACAACCTTCTGGTCACAAGGCGAGCAAACTCATAGACTATGGAGCCACTGGGACCCGGTCAAATGATCACCCCATGAATTCCAACTTCTGCCACTTCATAACATAGTGTGACCACTCTGCGCTCTCTTCTTTGATGAGTGACCGTCCTCTCTACCTCTAAGTGATGTCACCTCATACACTCTGATTTAATTTGCTACTAACCGTAACCTTTGAAGTGAAGTGAGGGAAAGAGACCTCTTTACTGACGCATTATTCTCAAGTTTGGAAAAGACAGATGCCTGGGCATTCAGCCTTAATTAATTCCAACAAAAAAATCTTCTCAAGTTACAACTCAGTGTTACGCATCCGTCTGCTTCATCTTCGTTGGCCTGACTACTATTACAGACAAGATCTCAGTATGAAACCTCATTGTCAGTCTAAGAATATCTGGAGGTAGTCATCATCATTATTATTATTATTTTATCCTTTAATTCCTAGAGGAACATAGGGCTTCACACACACGTCTCCATTGCGTTCGGTTCTCTGCCAACGTTTTCACCCCGCTCCAAGTCTGTCCACATGCTTTCATCTCCTTTTCACATGACCTCCTCCAGGTCACCCTTGCACCGATGACCAACTAGCCACTTCCCTTTCGTGTTCCACTCGAGGGCTTGTCTAGTGATGTCACTTAATGGTTTCCTCGGCATCTGGCCAATCCATCTCCCTTTCTTCCTGCAGATTTGTTGCACAGTCGGTTCCTGGTTGGTTCGCTCATTGCCAGAGATCACTGTTGCTGATATTTTCTGGCCGGCCATCTGATCATGAGTATTGAGCGGAGACAGCTGTTGATGAAGGTCTGTAGTTTGTTTGTAGTGCTTTTAATGACGCGCCATGTCTCTGATCCGTATAGTGAGTAGCACCGACTTAATATTAGATTTGAAAGTCCGGATCTCATTTTCATTTTCATGCTGAGTGCTGTTGATCTCCATACAGGCTTAAGAGTAATGACAGCTTGTCTTGCTTCTCCGATCCTTTCCCTGAAATCCTCGTCAATCGAGTCCACATGTAGTTGAAACGATGCTTCCCAGGTCGGTTGGTGAAATAGGTTGTTTCTTTCAAGTTCCTCCCATTTATGCTGGATGATTGTTGTCTGTTGTTGTTATGGCTGTTGGTGTTGGCCAGAAATCTTCATCACATACCTCTGTTTTATCTATGTTCACCTGAAGTTCTTCTTATCTTTGATGCTTCTTCTGCCAGCTTGTTGCTTTTCACTTGCATATTTTCCAGTCATCATACCACTTACAAATCTCCTCTTTTTCATCTACCTCAGTATAATGAGAACTGGCAAGACTCCAGTCAGATTAGTAGCGTTAAACACATACAGCTACGGATCTAAGCGCTGAATTAACAAGCAAAGTCATCCAGTATGTCAACTGGTACAATGCGTGTTTAGTAACTCCAATCTCTAATCTCTGATTCACATCCGTCAAGGACAACTCATCATAACATAATACATCTCTCCAACTAGTAGTGAAGTACTTTTCACTTATCAATATTAATCAGACTCAAGATTTGTCAATAATATCTTTAAATTAACTATTGAAACCATTGAATGAAAGCGCCATATTCAACACATCATAGTGTAACACATTATATGACTAGTATTATTTCAAATAGATTATTATACATTAAGTGAGGTATTCATGACATTTTCAGTGAGTGACATGATTTACTGTGTGTTTTTGGCTCAGTGAAATTGTAAAAAATACGCCTTTTTGCTAAAATTTCAATTATTCTATTAAAAATTGTCACTCTAATTCAACAAAATGAAATTCTATGCAGTAAAACAAATGTACACACATAAATATGTTGATGATGTACTTTAAAATGCCTTTAGAATCAGTTAATAAATAACTACAAGCCTAGTAAAAACATATTCGTTGATTTTACAGTCCTCTTGAAGACGCAAGCAATATCATTCATCTGTACATATACGGGCTCTTAATTGTATTGTATATGTCGATATATATATGCATATATATACATACTTTGTGTGTATGTGTGTGTGTGTAGGAGTATGTATGAGTTGTGTATATGAGTACTAATGTTTCAACCTTGATAGACATTCCATATTACGCTTTGTTATTTTTTGTGTTTTACCACTTTCTGCTGACTGGCACTAAATTTGAAATTTTTTCTACTCGTCTGTAAATATTATTCAGTAAACTGTTCAGCTTAGTCAGTCAATACGTGTTTCTTAAGACTGTTGTCAAGTTACCCCGTGTCGGATTTAATTTTTTTTGGTGAATACTTAAATTTGTCAGCATGGTGTAAGTTTGGGCTCATTGGTAAAAAATGATCTTAGTTGAAGTAATTCAGTCCTGAATGCTGATAAATTCATAGCATAGATCCAAAAGCCTTATGTAACATTCTCAAGTGAAAGTCATTTCTCTAAAGTAGAGGTGATATCTATGTAGAGCAGTTCACTTCATTTTGCTTTATGCTTGTTAGATATGGCCACCTGTTAGTGACAATAAGTGTTTGCGTCCCATCTCATACCATGTTAAGTGATATACTATAGTGAGTAATGCTGAGGTTAGACTTTCAGTGTCAGATAAGGAAGGTAAAATAATCAATAAAATCATGAAGCTCCATCGATTGAGAGGATTTATTATTATTATATTATTATTGCTCCCTTGGGTTTCTAGTGGAACATAGGGCTTCAACTGCACGTCTCCATTTTCTTCTGTCTTCTGCTATACTTTTCGCCTGCATCCATGTTAATCCATCTTCTTTCAACTCCTCTTCACACGATCTCCTCCATGTCACCCTTGCACTGACGTCCCACACACCGCTTCCCTTTCGGGTTCCACTCGAGGGCTTGGCGCGCGATGTCACCCAGCGGTCTCCTCAGCGTTTGTCCGATCCATCTCCACTTTCTCCTGCATATTTGTTGGTTGGCGATTGGTTCTTGCTTTGTTTGTTCCCATAATTCCTTGTTGGTGATTCTTTCCGGCCATCTGATCTTCAGTATAGAGTCAGCGAAGACAGTTGTTAATAAAGGTCTGCAACAGGCTGTTGGAAACATTCTTTGTGACCCGCCAAGTTTCTGATCCGTATAGAAGAACTGACTAACTTGACGTTTGTATTGCAAATCCGAACGGATTTTGTTGTTGATGCTGGCTGAGTGACAAAGATTTCCAGATTGATTTCAGGCTGATGAATGTGTTTCTTGCCTTCCCGAATCTTGCTCGATTTGACATCCTCGTCCGCTCCTCCTGTAGTTGAGACAATGCTCCCTAGATAAGTGAATGAAGTAACCTCTTTCAAATCCCTCCCGTTGATGGTGATTGACGTTGGATGTTGTTGCTGTTGTTGGTTGGTTGGTTATTTTCATAACCTCCGGATTAGGACAGATAAAGTGCATGCTCAGCTATCGCCTTCATCTGACTGGTATCTAAGGTATCCGAGTTAAAACCTGAAATGAATCCTTGCGACCTTCGACTGTAGGAAGGTTTATGCACCCTGTTCACTACTCCCAGGTTTTCCAATGGTCCTCTAGGTGATGTCGACTGATGATGTAATCCTGCAACCAATCAAAAAACAAATCTCTACAAAACCAATACTTGAAAATTAATCTGATTCTCACTAGCGACTGGCCCTATTCAAACAGTCATCTCAAGTTCTAATGGTAAGCCGTGACCAGTAGGGTACAGCAGGTTGGACGTAAGGCAGCAACTCATCGAAGATGACACTGTGAAGATAGAATTCATGGACTGGCTGGCCATCGGATTGGCGTCCTAGTGGCTTAATATTCTACAAGCTAATTCGCCTTGTAGCCAGAAAATCCTGGGTTTGAGCTCTGGCGGTGAGTGCGTACTGCTGGAGAGTCCAAAACTCGGTTGACGAAACAACTGCCTGTTTAGTGCTCCTTTCAAGTTTTCCAGTGGTTCTCTAACCGATGTCAGTGCATGAAGAAATTCTCTAACTAATCTTTGAGATTCCAAGTGCAAATGGCTAGAGATTGTTGGTCATATGGAGATAATTCAATACCTCTGAGATTCATTCAGTCAGTTTAAAAATCTTATGTACTCAACATGAAGAAAAAACTTTCGGATTTTCAGTAACACGAATATTGTCAGTCAGCTCTTCTGTATGAGACATAAACTTGGCGCCAGTGTCACAAAAAGCAGACTGTTACCAACAACTACCTTCGCTCCATAATAAGGACCAAGTGGTCGGTGAGAAAGTATTAGCAAGAAAAACTTATAGGAAGAAACCAACCAAGAACCTATTGCTCAACATATACGTAGGAGGAAACGGAGACGCATTTGGCACACTCTGAGGAGGTCATCGAATAAAATTGCACGCCAGGCCACTGGTCAGGTTGGAACCCGAATGAGAAACAATGCGTTTGGCGTGAGTCAGAAGGTGATATGGAGTAAATGGTGTGAGATGGAAGTCAGGGATTATAGGCGAGAATAGTGGAATCAAGTAAATAAGACTTCCCGGAAAACGACAAAATGTAGATATGCTGGTAAAACCCTATGTTTCATTCGTAACCTAAGGGAGCAATACTAACAATGATACAGTCCTGTCAGGTAAAGGTTTATTGAATATAGTTTCTTTTTCAAATACTTTTGTGTAATAAATGCAGTGTTGCTAGTCGAACCAATAGAGTATTTATCCAGGAATTTCTTTTTTAAGCTCTATCAGCCAGTCAGTCATTCAGTGCAGTCAGTAGATTAGAAGCTGTGCTACACAACTTTGGCTTTAAAAATATACTTCCAACACATTACGGGTCTGGCTTCGCCTGCTGTAGGAATGTAATGTTATGCTGACAGGGCAAGAGAATAAGGTCAGGGTCATACAAATGTTTGTCTTCAATCGTATGAAATCAACAGAAACTGAGCCTCGACAATGTGTCAAGCGCTAGACATCTGATACTAGTGACTTTCTAGCGACTAATTAGTGTATACAATGAATCTCTTGATAATTTACCTATGTGGAAACTTCATCAATGATAATATCGGTAGTTTAAAAAATTCTTATAATGAAGCGTACTATCACAGTTAACTAGAGCAGAGATATATGTAACTTTCAGACGTTAAGAATAACATAGATAATGAATATAGTTAATGGAGAAACGTTATTGAAACAAGAAGTGGAAAGTCTATGAAACTGGGAATAACAAGGGATGCTAAATAAAATGTTTGTATCCACACATTCCCGAGGGGGGGAGGGAGGGCGGTCTTCCTTTTCTAATGAATAACAAGAGCTTTTATCTTAAAAAGAAGTTATAAAGTGACATTAGTCTAACTATCTTGAAGTTTAATTTGAAAAAAAAGATTTCGATTTTGTGTCATGATCATTTCCCATCTTCATTAGGATTTCTACACCATTTTAGGTGATCTGTTTCTGTGAATGAAATGCCTTTTCCAGGAAAGTATTTATCATGACTGATGTGAGATCAGACATTTTTGTAAAATCTATATTTTAGCATCTTCCTGTGAATGTTTCACAGAACGCTTCAATTTTCAGGCTTTCCACCTCTATTCATATTAGATACGTTTATTTAAAATGTTCAAGTATTGGTATTTTGTAGGTATTTTGTTTATTTGGTTGGAGGACTTCATCATGAGCTGACGTCAATTAGAGAAACATTGGAAAACCCCCAGGGAGTACTGGGTAGATGTTTCCTCCGTCCAAGTTTTGGACTCTTCATTAGTAGACATCCAGAACCTTCTGGATATAAGGTAAGGTAGCTCGTAGACCATTGAGCCACTGGAACTCGACCGAATGGCCAGTGAATTTTAACTTTTGCCAAGTCACGATACAGATTGACGACTTCGCAATGTCTTCTTCGATGAGATAATGTCTCATCTTCAACCTGCTGTATCCTACTTTTCACGGCTTCTCAATAGAACCCTAGTTAACTACCTACCTGAAAAGGTGCAGTCGGTAGTGAGCGTCGGATTAATTTTCTAGTATGGCTTTTTTTAGGGATTTTTTGGACTGGTTGGAGGATATCATCATGATCTGAGGTCAGTTTACGGGTTGAAACAAGAAAGGTAAAAGCAACAGGAGAACACCTCAGTAGACTCTGTTTTAGAGAAGAGATCTACAGAATCATCAGGAAGCTGACTATCATCGGATATGAGATTGAACAACTAGGGTCCAAACTTAAAAATTTCATAAATTCATGAATAATTCCCATTTGAACATTAATAGACAAAAGACAAGTAGTTCAGCGAAGAGTGTCTTTTCGGCGAATTCATTTTCATAACTGTACAATCGCAAATATATATGGTTATTTTGTGTGTGTGTGTGTGCGTGTGTGCATACATTAAATTTGTCAAACGAAAATACAATTAGTAAGCTCAGATGAATTGGATGTTGATAAGAGGATAGTAACAAAAGTGATGAGTTGTCATAAATGATTGTTAAAGAAGAGTTACGTAATAGCATGAATAGTTTGATGAATGAGTTGTGCTCAAAAGGTGTACATGGAAACAAAATAATATACAGAATTACAAACTGGTTTTAAGTTAGAAAAATAAGCATACAAACAGAAGTTAGGTCAAATCAACGGAGCTTTCACCATGCGAGTAGAAGTGGTTGAGTAATTTTCTTTTGTATGCATAGTTCTAGTTCCACCAACTGAATGGCTAGGGCTTCTGTGATGCAAAGAAGACGGAATCGTACTGTCTTTGGAAGGTTGTTCTTCACTTTGTAGATTACTTTAAAGCAGAAGGCGTTTGTTGAGATGGAATGATCATTGCTGATGAGATGTTCGATTATTGCACTCCTTATATGGCCATTATTTCCTTTCTGTAGCCACGCTGGATAGTGTTCTTTGACCCGTTTTGACAAGATGCGCGTTGAACGACCGATGTACCTGGCTCCACAGCAACAGGTGAACTGATATATACACTTAGAAGTGGTCTGAACTTACTCCTCTTTAACAATCGTTTTTGACAACTCATCACTTTTGTTACTATCCTCTTATCAACATCCAATTCATCTGAACTTACTAGCTGTATTTTCGTTTGACAAATTTAATGTATACACACACACACACAAAATAACCATATATATTTGCGATTGTACAGCTATTGAAATGAATTCGCCGAAAAGAGACTTTTCGCTGAATTTCATAAGTGACAAGTGCAGCTGCATACCATAAATTCAAAAATACTCAAATCAAAATTTTCAGTAAATAAAAGAGGCAGAAAACTCCTGCCAAGGAAAAAGAACTCACTAATGAATTGCCGTGACCCATAGATAAAACAACGTGGGTAACAGCCTTAAGTTCTGAAGAAATAAAAGTACCTGAAAATAAGATTTAATTTCAGTGTAGCTGTTAACAGATAAAAACCTGAAGATGCTTTCCTTCCTCATTTTACACTCAATCATCAATCCAAAATTAAAAAAAGAAGTCAGGTCGTGTGAATTCGCTATCAATAAAATAACCACCTGCCTTAAAATTATCTTCACTGTGATCAGTTATCTGCAAGGATATCACCTCTGATTCACTGATAAAATACTCATCAATTATGTAGGAGGTCCAGGTTGCATTGCTTACCAACTATTCTATTCAACTTTGCTAAATTTACTAGCCAATCACACAATTTAGTACTCATCAGTATGCTAGTGATCCGGGATTCGATTCCCTGCCGGTGCACTCCCAAATCTCACTAAGCCCATAGGAAGGTCAGTAAAGAAAGAAATTTCGGGCAATGAGGCTGACAACCCTACATCGTATAAACAAAGCCACTGTTACTGAAACTCCAAAGTTCTAGTTTGAGAAGCCCTGTGTCCCACTTGCAACAAACTGTCAGTATATATATATATATATACAAAAGATTGCATGGAGGATTTAATCATGAGCTGACATCAGTTAGAGAACCACTGGAAAACCACCTGGGAGTACTGAACAGCTGTTTCGTCCTCGTTTGGGACTCTTCAGCAGTACGCACCCACCACCAGGGTCCGAACCCAGGACCTACTGGTTACAAGGAGAGCTGTCTCGTAGACCATTGAGCCACTGGGACCCGATCCAATGGTCCTTGAATTCTAACTTCTGCCAGTTCACGACATAGCGCGACCACTTCACAATGTCTTCTTCGATGAGTTACTGCCTCATCTTCAACCTGCTGTACCCTACTGGCCACGGCTTCCCACTAGAACCCCAGGTTAACTGCCTGAATAGGGCCAGTCACTAGTGAGCATCAGATTAATTTTCAAGTATTGGTTTTGTAGGGATTTTGTTTGATTGCATGGAGGATTTAATCATGTGCTGACATGAGTTAGAGAACCAGTGACTCAATGGTCTACGAGCTCGCCTTGTAACCAGTAGGTCCTGGGTTAGAATCCCGGTGGGTGCGTACTGATGAAGAGTCCCAAACGAGGACGAAACAGCTGTTCAGTACTCCCAGGTGGTTTTCCAGTGGTTCTCTAACTGATGTCAGCTCATGATTAAATCCTCCATGCAATAAAACAAAATCCCTACAAAACCAATACTTGAAAATATACAAAGGACTTCATCACTTGCTTTATAAAAATTGTTCATTCCTAACTATTTTTCATTTCAATTTTCCATATTTTCTGGATAGATATTACGTCATTTTCTGGCATATATACTTGATGATTGGGTCAATAAACAAAGATTCTGTAATATATATATATATATATATATATATATATCTGCCTTACTATACTACTTCATAGCTTGAAGTTCAATGTCCAACTCGGAATGAAAAAGCACAGAGAATGAAAGACGCATAAAGTTGCTTAAAATCCTTGAGTTAAAAAACAGTAAAAATACATAACCAAAGAGGGATGTTCAAAGCAGATTTCATCACGAAGTGGTATGAGTGTTTTAAAAAATCACCCACTGAAAATTAGTCCTAATTTGAGATTTCGAAGTAGGATGTACTCGCTTACCAGCAGTTGACTATGGATTGGACTAGCTGGAGTTTTAATGAGTTTTATTACTTCGTCTATGCTATTGGCTGTCTATGGTGCCATATCACGGATGAACTGCAGTTGGAATTAATTAAACCATTTGCCATTGTCTCAGTGGCTTAATGCTAACATGCTCTTCTAGTAACCTGAAGGTGATAGTTTTGATTGCTGTTGAGAATATAATTTCATACTGGAGAACGGTCTCAATTAAAGGTGAAACAGCTATCCTGTATTCCTTGGTTTTAAAATATCATTCCGTGACGAAAGCTATTTGTAGACAACAGATTATCAATAAAGGATAATCTAAAATGTAAATAGACAGTCCTGTGGATAGTCCAACTGTTACCTCTACAAATAGTTCCAAAGAAAACCTTATTCATGAATTTGAAATTCAAAAGTGATCAAGCTTCAGATCTGCTCAAATCCCGTCTTTATAAATCAGTCAGTAAGACGTTCCTCGCAGCAGAATTATAAATGATGTCCACCAGCCTTGAATATTTCTTAATTTCTGTAAAAGACACACTCCGTCGTCTGACAGCTCTTATGTGCATCCATCGGTTCACTTGCTTCTGTAGAGCAAGCTACATTCGCCGTAGCCGGAGAACGAGAAAATATTCGAGCATGTCTCTATAAGCAAGAAAGGAAGCGTATGCGAAACTCTACTCTAGAACACCTGATCGACTCCTGTCACTCTACAAACCCTGACCATGATTTTAAAATCATCAATCGAATACATGCTAACTTGCCGTGGTTTCTTCATTTTTTTCCTTCACGTTTCTAGTCTCTCAAGCTAGTGGCTTGAAGTTACGGTAGCAGTGTTTAATTTTACACGATGAGGTTGCTAGCCTCATGCCCAACCTTTCCTCTTTACCAGTCTTAATACTGGCTTAGCAAGGTAAAGGAGTGCGTCGGTCGGGGATCAAACCCTGGACCATGTGCATGGTCGGTGAGCGTCCTAACTGCTGTGCCACCAACGCACATTACATTACAGACTTCTAAGGACAGCGGACGCCTTTGCCATATTCATGAATTTAAATTAGACCTTTGTGTACAAAAGAAGTATGTACAATCCCTACCTACACGTTAGTCTTAGAGGGATAAACGTTTATTTATTTTGTTTATTTAGTTAATCTATGTACCATTCCCTCATTACTTCGATTATTGTTATTATTACTGTTCTCACATTGGATTGTTTCCACTTGCCCCACTCATCATTCTAAATCCAAAAAGGATCTTTCTCACAACGCTGAATTCTATTTTATCAAATTTCACACCATGTTATGTAACACTTTGTCTTCGCTTACTAATCCTATAATTATGCACGCCTTTCCAACATCTATACACCTTATGTATTATTCTATATATCACATTCATTGTTTTGCTACTTGATATTTAACTATTTAACTGTATATGCATTTATCAATTTACCTGCTCGTGTGAAGCTTGGTATACCGGTCGTTCGTCTCGAGTTTCGTCCGAAAGGGTGCAAGAACACTATAACTTTGCATGAATATGAAGGGTGATCAAAAGGGTGATCATGTGGTCGACAATAATCATTTAACACTACTACAGCCTCCGTCTTCAAAATCATCTATTTATTTTTGATTACAGCTTGATTCGACACTGTATTTTTGGTACAAGTATGGAATTTTCAGCGTGGATATCGGTAGCCCAAAATTCGCAGGCCGACCATAGATATCAGGTGTGCGTCGGAGTGGGCTCGAACCCCGTACCATGTGCATGGTCGGCGAGAGTCCTAACCACTGCTCCACCGACGCACAAGGCGAAAAGCTAATTTACCCAGATCACGACGTACCCGACTCATCTGTATTGCTGAAGACATCTTTGGCTATCGAAACACAAAAGCCATATCCCTATGTATAGAAGAAATTCGTTCAAGCCCACCAGCTTTCATGGTCCTAATCCCTCCTCTAAGCTGAAGTATGGCAATCCCTTTTCATATTTTGGCTACTATACGGATCAGAGACTTGGCCAGCGCGTCATAAAAAGCACCTCAAACAAACTTCAGACGTTCATCAACAGCTGTCTGCGCTAAGTACTACTCAAGATCAGATGGCCGGTCAGAAAAGATCAGCAGCTGGGATCTCTGGGAGCAAACTAACCAGGAACCGATTGAGAAACATATAGACAGAAAGAAATGGAGATGGATTGGCCATACTCTGAGGAAACTATCAAGTGACATCATTAGACAAGCCATTGCTCAAGTGAAACTTGAAAGGGAAGCGTCGAGTTGGTCGTCGACGCAAGGGTGACTTGGAGGAGGTCATGTGAAGAGGAGATGAAAGCTTGTGGACAGACTTGGAGCGGGGTGAAAACGTTGGCAGAAAACCGAAGGCAATGGAGACGCGCAGCTGAAGCCCTATGTTCCTCTAGGAATTAAAGGAAACAATAATAAAGCAAATCGGATAAAATAAAAACGTTACCCAACATTGTGTGAAAGTGGATAACATAAAATTTAACATTGCAAAACAGAATTGATTTAGAATGACAAATTGAACGAGTGATATATTACCGGGGACAATTCAAAGTCAGAATAGTAACAGTAACAATTGACGTAATACAGGAAGATTGTACAAATTGAATAGAAAAAGCCAAAACATTGATAGAGCCAAAATATGAAAAGGGATTGCCATACTTCAGCTTAGAGGAGGGATTAGGACCATGAAAGCTGGTGGGCTTGAACGAATTTCTTCTATACATAGGGATATGGCTTTTGTGTTTCGATAGCCAAAGATGTCTTCAGCAATACAGATGAGTCGGGTACGTCGTGATCTGGGTAAATTAGCTTTTCGCCTTGTGCGTCGGTGGAGCAGTGGTTAGGACTCTCGCCGACCATGCACATGGTACGGGGTTCGAGCCCACTCCGACGCACACCTGATATCTATGGTCGGCCTGCGAATTTTGGGCTACCGATATCCACGCTGAAAATTCCATACTTGTACCAAAAATACAGTGTCGAATCAAGCTGTAATCAAAAATAAATAGATGATTTTGAAGACGGAGGCTGTAGTAGTGTTAAATGATTATTGTCGACCACATGATCACCCTTTTGATCACCCTTCATATTCATGCAAAGTTATAGTGTTCTTGCACCCTTTCGGACGAAACTCGAGACGAACGACCGGTATACCAAGCTTCACACGAGCAGGTAAATTGATAAATGCATATACAGTTAAATAGTTAAATATCAAGTAGCAAAACAATGAATGTGATATATAGAATAATACATAAGGTGTATAGATGTTGGAAAGGCGTGCATAATTATAGGATTAGTAAGCGAAGACAAAGTGTTACATAACATGGTGTGAAATTTGATAAAATAGAATTCAGCGTTGTGAGAAAGATCCTTTTTGGATTTAGAATGATGAGTGGGGCAAGTGGAAACAATCCAATGTGAGAACAGTAATAATAACAATAATCGAAGTAATGAGGGAATGGTACATAGATTAACTAAATAAACAAAATAAATAAACGTTTATCCCTCTAAGACTAACGTGTAGGTAGGGATTGTACATACTTCTTTTGTACACAAAGGTCTAATTTAAATTCATGAATATGGCAAAGGCGTCCGCTGTCCTTAGAAGTCTGTAATGTAATGTGCGTTGGTGGCACAGCAGTTAGGACGCTCACCGACCATGCACATGGTCCAGGGTTTGATCCCCGACCGACGCACTCCTTTACCTTGCTAAGCCAGTATTAAGACTGGTAAAGAGGAAAGGTTGGGCATGAGGCTAGCAACCTCATCGTGTAAAATTAAACACTGCTACCGTAACTTCAAGCCACTAGCTTGAGAGACTAGAAACGTGAAGGAAAAAAATGAAGAAACCACGGCAAGTTAGCATGTATTCGATTGATGATTTTAAAATCATGGTCAGGGTTTGTAGAGTGACAGGAGTCGATCAGGTGTTCTAGAGTAGAGTTTCGCATACGCTTCCTTTCTTGCTTATAGAGACATGCTCGAATATTTTCTCGTTCTCCGGCTACGGCGAATGTAGCTTGCTCTACAGAAGCAAGTGAACCGATGGATGCACATAAGAGCTGTCAGACGACGGAGTGTGTCTTTTACAGAAATTAAGAAATATTCAAGGCTGGTGGACATCATTTATAATTCTGCTGCGAGGAACGTCTTACTGACTGATTTATAAAGACGGGATTTGAGCAGATCTGAAGCTTGATCACTTTTGAATTTCAAATTCATGAATAAGGTTTTCTTTGGAACTATTTGTAGAGGTAACAGTTGGACTATCCACAGGACTGTCTATTTACATTTTAGATTATCCTTTATTGATAATCTGTTGTCTACAAATAGCTTTCGTCACGGAATGATATTTTAAAACCAAGGAATACAGGATAGCTGTTTCACCTTTAATTGAGACCGTTCTCCAGTATGAAATTATATTCTCAACAGCAATCAAAACTATCACCTTCAGGTTACTAGAAGAGCATGTTAGCATTAAGCCACTGAGACAATGGCAAATGGTTTAATTAATTCCAACTGCAGTTCATCCGTGATATGGCACCATAGACAGCCAATAGCATAGACGAAGTAATAAAACTCATTAAAACTCCAGCTAGTCCAATCCATAGTCAACTGCTGGTAAGCGAGTACATCCTACTTCGAAATCTCAAATTAGGACTAATTTTCAGTGGGTGATTTTTTAAAACACTCATACCACTTCGTGATGAAATCTGCTTTGAACATCCCTCTTTGGTTATGTATTTTTACTGTTTTTTAACTCAAGGATTTTAAGCAACTTTATGCGTCTTTCATTCTCTGTGCTTTTTCATTCCGAGTTGGACATTGAACTTCAAGCTATGAAGTAGTATAGTAAGGCAGATATATATATATATATATATATTACAGAATCTTTGTTTATTGACCCAATCATCAAGTATATATGCCAGAAAATGACGTAATATCTATCCAGAAAATATGGAAAATTGAAATGAAAAATAGTTAGGAATGAACAATTTTTATAAAGCAAGTGATGAAGTCCTTTGTATATTTTCAAGTATTGGTTTTGTAGGGATTTTGTTTTATTGCATGGAGGATTTAATCATGAGCTGACATCAGTTAGAGAACCACTGGAAAACCACCTGGGAGTACTGAACAGCTGTTTCGTCCTCGTTTGGGACTCTTCATCAGTACGCACCCACCGGGATTCTAACCCAGGACCTACTGGTTACAAGGCGAGCTCGTAGACCATTGAGTCACTGGTTCTCTAACTCATGTCAGCACATGATTAAATCCTCCATGCAATCAAACAAAATCCCTACAAAACCAATACTTGAAAATTAATCTGATGCTCACTAGTGACTGGCCCTATTCAGGCAGTTAACCTGGGGTTCTAGTGGGAAGCCGTGGCCAGTAGGGTACAGCAGGTTGAAGATGAGGCAGTAACTCATCGAAGAAGACATTGTGAAGTGGTCGCGCTATGTCGTGAACTGGCAGAAGTTAGAATTCAAGGACCATTGGATCGGGTCCCAGTGGCTCAATGGTCTACGAGCCAGCTCTCCTTGTAACCAGTAGGTCG
Source organism: Trichobilharzia regenti (assembly GCA_944472135.2). Taxonomy (NCBI): domain Eukaryota; kingdom Metazoa; phylum Platyhelminthes; class Trematoda; order Strigeidida; family Schistosomatidae; genus Trichobilharzia; species Trichobilharzia regenti. The sequence goes on from OX235267.1 coordinate 63,000,726, forward strand.
GAGGCTAATTCATTCCTGAATTCCAAGCTCACGTACAGTATGCACATTTATTCAGAGTAATAGAACTGTATCATGTAATTTAAATGCTTCCATAATGTGATCATAACAGTTGTTGTGTCAATAACTTCTTCATCTATAATGCTCTACCATTATGTATCGATATGTATATCTTAAAATAAAATAGTCGTCGCTAGAAAAACAAATTCAAAGTCATATGAGAATTTCTATTGTGTAATAGAAGTACTAAATGAAATATTGATTATGACGATTAGTCACCTAGTTTTACTTATTGTTTAGATGCACATAAAATGTATGATGAATACACATATAAGCTGTAAAACGGAGTAGACAATACAATGAACTGCTTGTATATTTTGGTATTCAACGCAAAGAATATTACCTAATTACTGGTAATTTCATTTCTATAATCAGGTACATTACAAAATAGAATGTTTTCCTCTGAGATTTTTTATCAAACTCCAATTAAGAGCGCTCAATTGCACATAATTAAAGCACAAACCAATATTATTTAGTATTTATCATTATTCTCCGTTTTGGTTCTAAGTGGAACATGGGTCTTGAGCAGTACAGTTCCATCTCGACCAAGCTAAACTTTAAGCACCACTAATTACCAAATCAGCGATTGACATTCAACGGCCCTATGAGTTTCATCCACGTGAGTTGAAGGTCCTCTACCTCTTGATTCGAGCCAAATGTCGGTTTTAAAACAGCCTGTAAAAATAGTCTCCCATAAACAGTTCAGTGGTATCAGCACTGCAGAGATATCGCATCAAGGAAAATGCAAAAAATTACTTCGTTATTGAATTGAATTCTTGATTTTCCCGTCGATTGATTGGACCGAAGTGCTCGGTCTCAGGTTGACATGTCGGCTTCTTGTGCAGATGCTTCGACGATATCTGGGGATTTGATTTGTATACAATTGGTGGATGGTGGCTAGCAGTGGAATCCAGGATGCGAATTTCGTCCTAATTCGGACTCATCAGCTGGATGTACCTGCATTTCTCAGTAAGTGAAGATGTTCCCACCGAGGCTCGAACCCAGTGCCCTGAGACCGAGCACTTCGGTCCAATCAATCGACGGGAAAATCAAGAATTCAATTCAATAATTACTATGACCTGTTGCACAAGAGGTGGCTCTCGTGGCCCAAGTGGTCTAGTGGATAACGCTTTGGCGTTTGAAACTATGGGTACTGGGTTCGAGCTTCGGTGAGAACGTCATCACTCACTGAGAAATGCAGGTACATCCAGCTGACGAGTCCTAATTAGGACGAAATGCGCATCCTGGATTCCACTGCTAGCCACCATCCACCAATTGTATACAAAATTACTTCGTTATTAGGAAGAGAGGGTGTCAACTTGCACGTAAATCAATGGAAAGGTTATAACCACCTGTCATTCCTTGGATAGATTCATAACAAAGTGAATCATTTCAATGATTCTGTGTCGATCACATTACACGAACACACATCAATTCTAGAGAAGGCTTTTGGGGAAGATTAAAAGCAGCATTAGGGCTATTATTGGATCTTAAAAGTATGTCATTTAGATGAATATATATGTATAGAATGTGACGTAACTTTTCAACTGATACTTCTATGCTCAACTGGGAAATGTCTTTACCACATCTCAGAGAAAGGTATCCTATGTTTTCCATAACCGAAAAGCCTCCTTCGTGTGATTGGTGCATTCAAGGTCATTCGCTGATTGGCAGTGAGTTGTGCTTAAAGTTAACTTTGCCTGCATCTCACCCAGTTCTCTGAAGTCTTCTTTAGCTCAGCTAAACGAGTGCCAATTAAACTTTTATTGCTTCTTGGAATAAATTCTTCCAAGCCACTCGCCAACCCACACTTACTAGCTGGGTTCCACTGCAAGGTTTTGTTTGCAATGTCATTTACCGATCACTTTAATGTACACACAATTCATCTCCATTAGTTTCGCCACATTTGTTGGGCAGTATGTTCTTGGTTAGTCTGTTAACAGAGTCCCTTGGGATCCGTTCTTTCTGTCCAGCCATCGAATGCTGAGTATAAAGCGAAGGCAGTAGTCTTTTTGGAATGTACTTGGTGACACATTTGTTTTTGTTGTTGTAGTTGCTGTTGTTGTTGTTGGCTCGTTATCTTCCTCACAACAGTTTTCCCTGTCTTCAGTAGAATTCACGTCTTTGTTGCCTCTTCTGCTACTCTGTTGTTTCTTAGACTTAAGGTCATCAAGCTTGTGCGATATAAGCCCATAAACCATCTAAGAAGTTCAGTTCTTTCAGAGTCATTTTGTTTTATAAATTACCTCTTATCTACACCCAGTGAAATCAGTTTTTGGAATCATTCAACTGAACTCATACTTGTGTAACTACATCACCAATTATGGGATGCAGAATATCAATTCAGATATGATAGAGAAGATTTGTAGCTCAGGTGGATGATTTTTATGTGGTTTTGTTCTCTGAGCTGGATGGTTAGTTTGCGAAGCTTTCATCACCTTATTGGGTGACATCTTCAGCGGTGAAGATGTCACCCAATAAGGTGATGAAAGCTTCGCAAACTAACCATCCAGCTCAGAGAACAAAACCACATAAGAATATCAATTCAGATCACGAAATGACTTCGGATAAGGAACCATTTGAAACCAGAAAGAAGTGAGCAGCCATTTCTTCCTAGTCTGCTATTCTTTAGGCGATGTAGTAGTGTGCATCCGAGATTGAAATGTTTACCAAACACAAGACCCTAGGTTTAGGAAGCCAGTCTACTGACCTTTCAATCACTCAGTTGGAATTCAATAACGCAGTAAGTTTAACCTATGCCACCTGGAGACATATACTGCAACCAAAAGGCATTAGATTACCTCTCAGTTGTTGAATGATTAACGAGCTCTCCTCATAGTCTTAAAGTTATGAATTCAATCCTCGGTGTGTTCATGGGTACGAAATGCTGAGAAATCTCGAATTACAATCACACAGATGTCCAGTAAGTACTCCCTGGTTTACAGTGACTCTCTAACTGATTTTAGTTATCTATCTAACCTTAAATTAATCATGTCACTGCAAAATAACACCTACAACGTGTACATTGTAGTCTTATTTGTGAATTCAGTCTCCTTATGACAAACACTGAATGCTAAATCCATTGAATTCAGTTCATATAGTGTTCTAGTCACAGTGTCATGTGTTAGGCATGCCTAGTCATCGCCTTCCTCGACATCCAGGAATGTTAGCTGACATAAGGTCAGGTTGGAAAAGAGCTAGCGGAGGTCAAACTAAAACACGGCATCAGTCAATGAAATCCAAAACAGTTAGTTTAAGCCAGCCACGTAGGAAGATGTAGACTTTCTGTTTAGGGTCGTCGGGACAGTAAACACCTATGGCTGGAGACAATCAGTGATATAGCGCAGATGCATCCACTCATTATAACTTATAATATCCAATGAAACCATATTGTTCTTTGTTATTACTGTTCGCTGTACCTCAAACTTCAGCCTACCGTCTCTATTTTGCATTTCTTCTACTTTCTTCTCTTGCTTTGTGTGCTACATGGAGGGAGTGTGGCGACTTGAACTGCTGAACATCGGTGCAAAGTTCTATGTCGAAAACAGACAGACAAACAGACTAGACACAGTGTCATCTGCTGTTAAACTATGATTATTTGGAGGCAGTTATGAATTTGACACTGACGTTATCACCTAGAAAGACAAATAAAAAGCGTTTTTACAACTAAACCCTCTAGGTCAGAAAATACAATACTAGATAACAGTAATAACTTGTAATACATCCGTCTGTGACGGCACTGTTAGACCATTAAAAAGGACCGGAACATTGGAGGAAATTCTTAAGAGACTAAATACAATAAAGCAAACAGTTATCATCTAAACAGACATTTGCAGAGAAGAGACATTTCTTATTGAATTGAATTTTTTTTTGATTTTCCCGTCGATTGATTGGACCGAAGTGCTCGGTCTCAGGTTGACATGTGGTCTAGTGGATAACGCTTTGGCATTTGAAACTATGGGCACTGGGTTCGAGCCCCAGTGGGAACATGATCACTCACTGAGAAATGCAGGTACGTCCAGTGGCTGACGAGTCCCAAATAGGACGAAATGCGCATCATGGATTCCACTGCTAGCCGCCATCCACCAATTGTATACTAATCAAATGCCCAGACATCGTCGAAGCATCTGCACAAGAAGCCGACATGTCAACCTGAGACCGAGCACTTCGGTCCAATCAATCGACGGGAAAATCAAAAATTCAATTCAATAATTAATATAACCCGTTGCACAAGAGGTGGCTCTCGTGGCCTAAGTGGTCTAGTGGATAACGCTTTGGCGTTTGAAACTATGGGCACTGGGTTCGAGCCTCAGTGTGAACATCATCACTCACTGGGAAATGCAGGTACGTCCAGTTGCTGACGAGTCCCAAATAGGACGAAATGCGCATCCTGGATTCCACTGTTAGCCACCATCCACCAATTGTATACTAAGAGACATTTCTCTTTGTGAGAAAGTCATCAATCATCCAATGAATTTGTAAATAGACACTTCCATATATAACGTGCCGGGAATGTTTGCTGAAGTTATCACAATATAACTAGCATATAAGAAGATGAGGTTACGTAATGCGATAGGGTATAAAAACCATTAAAAATAATTATAGAAATAAGAAGTTTTGATAAAATAAACATAACCGAATATAATAAAGTCTTTTCTAGGAAAATAGACTTTTACGCCAGCCATGGTGAAGACAAAGCTTGAACATACTTGTTTCTAGTACGTAACACTGGCTTGAATTTTCGGGTCTCTAGTACTTCGGCTATGCTCAAACGTCCTCACCTAACTTACTAACTGTGAGATGCTTCAAAAACTGCTGTAGGGATTAGTGTCCTAAGTTTTATTTTATATCCTTTTGTCGACCTAAAGACACACATTCGTCCCCCTCCCCATTGTTTACGGAACTGGATAGTGATCACGAATGTGTATTATGTTACAGCTAATGTGTGAACATCCGTAGAAGCAAGTGAACTGGTATGCGCGTGTTGACGTTATGCAATGTAACAACTTGTCTTTCACAAGTTCACCGAATAGTGTTTCGCAAGAAAATATTATTCACAGGGTGGTAGTGAAGTGTGACTACCTGAAAAATTTCGTAAACCCTTTCCGGAGAACTTCACAGAGATGGATCTCGTGTTTGTAAGGACTTGGATTAATTCCGAGATGAACTTTGTTACAAACTGACATCAGATAAAAGAACCACTAGAAATCAAGTTTACTAATATTCAGCATTAACTAAGTGCAGTTGTACATTTCGTCAGAAACCCACAGAGTTTAAAACCAATAGGCCATTAAATTCCAACAGCAGACCTGAAGAGTAACTCGAAGTTCGTAAGTTGAATACCTGGTGTGTTATTTTGGGGTGAACTTTCACGGGGCTCTCAAAATATGTGTGTGTGTCAGTTGCTTTTAGCGTTCCCCTAAACGATGTCGTTTGCTTAAAAATCTACAGTGAAACAGAATATAATCGATTTTCCTCGGGATTGGATTGATTTTCATGTAGATGCTTTCACGAACTAACACCAGTTACAGTTCATCGAAAATCACAGAGTATCGGACAGTTGTTGCCGTCTAGTTTGAGACTTTCCATAAGTGAAAATCTAAGACACAACCATAGATTAAATCCAGAAACTTCGGTTTCTCAAGCCAAGCTTTTTGACCAATTAACCACTAAGAAGACAATTTAGTGACCGTCAGACAATAGCCTCAATGATTACCCACTTCACTCAATAAACATGTATTCTCAGTACAACACTACATCAGTCCTATGTTAGAAAATGTCTGGAGTTGAACTTCACAGGTTATAAAATTCCCACCTGTGACTGAGTGATCGATGAACTTGGCCTCTAAATTTAGTGATATTATGTTCAATCCAGGCTAAGGTCGTGGATGCGCAATATCCAAGCGTAATGACAACATTTGCATCCCTAAAAGCTTTTTATTATTCATCCCTTGGGTCCCAAGTAGAACATAGGGTTACAAAAACACATCGACACTTTGTTCTACTTTCTGCTGTACTCTTCATCTGCGTCGACGACTGCCCATAATCTCTCACCTCCTGCTTCTTACCAAACGGTCTCCTCCAGGTAACCCTTATTATTATTTTTCCCTTGTGTTCCTAGTGGAACATAGGGCTTCAACTGCACGTCTCCACTTGCTTCTGTCTACCTTCTGCTGTACTTTTCACCTGCATCCATGTTAGTCCATACTCTTTCAACTCCTCTTCACACGATCTCCCCCATGTCACCCTTGCGTTGACGTCCCACATGCCACTTCCCTTTCGGTCTGGTTCCACTCAAGCAATGCCCTGACGCGCGATGTCACCAACCGGCCTCCTCAGCCGCGAGTGTCCAATCCGTCTATACTTTCTCCTGCATATTTGTCGGTTGGCGATTGGTTCTTGTTTTGTTTGTTCCCATAATTTCTTGTTGGTGATTCTTTCCGGCCATCTGATCTTTAGTATAGAGCGGAGACAGTTGTTAATAAAGTTCTGCAACAGGCTGTTGGAAATATTCTTCGTGACCCGCCCACCAAGTTTCTGATCCATATAGAAGAACTGACTGACATGACGTTGTTTTTATTGAAAATCCTACCGAATTACGTTGCTGATGCTGAGTGACAAAGATTTCCAGATTGGTTTCAGGTGAATGATGAATGTGTTTATCGCCTTCCCGATTCTCGCTCAATTTGACATCCTCGTCCGTTCCAACTGCCTGGGGTTGTGGCAATGCTCTCTAGATAAGTGAATGAAATAACTTCTTTCAAATCACTCCTTGTTGATGGTTACTGGCGCCGGGTGTTGCTGTTGTTGTTGGTGGTGGTGGTTGGTTATTTTCATAACCTCCGTCTTGTCTATGTTCACGTGGAGTCCTGTTTTCGCCGGTTGCTTCTTCGACCAGTTTGTCGGTTTTCGCTTGTAAGTCTTCGATTTGTGTGACATCAAACATAAATAATCCACGCGCGAAATCCAGGTCTTCTAGGTCCAGGATATCTCTCTCTTCTCGTTTCCCACAGTCTGACGCATAATCCAGTAGTCCACCACAATTAGGAATATCATTGGTGATAATAAGCACCCTTGTCTGACTCCTGTGTTTACTCCAAACGCCTTGCTGAGTTTTCCGTTGTGGATCACTTGACATGTGCCGTTGTCGTACAGCTGTTGAATAAGGTTGATGAATATTTGGGGTACGCCGTAGTACTCGAGTAATTTCCAAATTACTTCACGGTCAACGCTGTCGAAGGCCTTCTCAAAGTCTATAAAGTTGAGGTAGAGGTTTGATTGCCATTCCATGCTTTGTTCTGTGATGATGATGCGTAGAGTTGCAATTTGGTCAGTACATGATTTGCCTTTCCTGAATCCAGCTTGTTCTGGTCGGAGTTCTGTCTCCAGTGCGTCCTTTAATCTCTCCAGGATGATGCGACTCAGGATTTTACTTGGCGTCGACAGGAGCATGATTCCTCGCCAGTTCTTGCAGAGTCCTAAGTCGCCCTTCTTTGGTAGTTTCACGAGGTAACCTTTCCTCCAGTCAGTAGGCACCTTTCCCTCCTTCCAGACCTTTTGCAATAATGGAGTCAGCATGTCTGCTGTAGTCTCTGGGTCTGCTTTCAGTGCTTCAGGGGGTATTCCATCTGGTCCGGCTGCTTTTCCAGCTTTCAGAAGCTTGATTGCATTCAAGACTTCAGCTCTCGTTGGAGGATTGGTGTCAACTTGCAGTTGTGTGCGCGCTGTTGTTGGTATTTCTGGACGGGTTGCAGGTGATGGTCGGTTCAAGAGTCCTTTGAAGTGATCCGCCCATTGTTTAATCTGTTTTTCTTCCTTGGTAATTGGGTTCCCTTGGCTGTCTTTTATAGGTTTCGCTTGTGTTGATCTCTTCCCGGATAGAGATTTGGTTATCTGATATAGTGTCCTCAGGTCCCTTTTGCCTGCTGCCTTCTCAGCTTCAGTGGCGAGGTTGTCGTAGAATCGTCTTTTGTCCTTCCTAGCACTCTTCTTCACTTCTTTGTCCAGTGCTTTGTAAGTTGAGCTCATCGTCTCCTTCTCCTGTCCGTCCTTGCATTGAATCATTTTCTCTTTCACCATTCTCCTCTCTTCTATTAATTTCCAAGTGTCCGTTGAGAGCCATTCCTTGTCTTGTCTCTTCTTTCTTCCTAGAACCGTTGAACACGTTTCGTTGAGAATCGCCTTCAGAGACTTCCAATGTTCTTCCACGCATGATTCTTCAGTGATGTCGCGTAGTGTTTCCTGCTTTGCTCTGACAGTTGCAGTGAAGGTGTCTTTTGTGGTTGTGTCCTTCAGTAATTGAGTGTTGAACTTGCATTGTGGCCTATCCCCAGCTATCCTCGAGGCTTTTAGTTTCACCTTGAAAGTCCCTTCTACTAGATAGTGGTCTGAACCCACATCTGCTCCTCTCCTTGACCTTGTGTCCAGTAGGCTCCGTCTCCACTTTCTTGAAATTGAGATGAAGTCTATTTGGTTCTTGGTGTTTCCATCTGGTGAAATCCATGTCGTCTTGTGTATATCCTTGTGTTTGAACACACTGCCACCAATCACCAAATCATTGAAGGCGCAGAAGTCTGAGAAGAGTTCACCATTGTCGTTCATTTCACCGAGGGCCTCACGACCCATGGTGAGTTCTCTTCCTGTGTTGTCTCCTCCCAGCTTCGCATTCATGTCGCCCATCAGGATTTTGATATCGCCATTTGGGACGTTGTCCATTATTGCTTGTAGTTGTCTGTAGAACGCCTCCTTCTTCTCTTGTTCTGAGACGTTTGTAGGCGCATAGCATTGAATGACTGTAACTTTCCTTCCTTTTGAGTTGAACCTGGCTGTCATTATCCTGGAGGAGATTGGTTCCCACTGCATGAGAGCTTTGGTTGCTGTTGGTGACATCATGATGGCCACTCCCTCGGTGTGCTCGTGATTGTCCTCTGTTAGGCCGGAATAGATTATTGTCTCCCTAGTTGGCGGTTGGCACCTTCCACTCCCGTTCCATCTGCTGTCGCAGATTCCTAGCACTTCTATTCTATATCTCCTCATTCCTCTGACTATCTGGGCAGCCTTTCCAGTTTCGTACATTGTACGAACATTCCATGTACCCATCCTTATTTTTGCTTTCATCGAAAGAAGGCACATCGGCTGACTGGCTTCCCGAAGGCTTTCACCAGCCTGCGTCATTTCACTTTCCCGATTCCAGCGAAAAATAAGGTTACTGTTTATATTTTTAGAATTTCTAATATATTGGTGCATTGAAGTTTCTGTAGCGGTTTGGTTGAGTTTTGGGGGTGGAGTTGCTAGCATTACGCCCTAACCCTGCCTCTTTATCCGGGCTTGGGACCGGCTAGAAAACTAACAAGCTAGTAGTCTAGGCGGGGTTCCATGTCACCCTTGGATCAGTTGAAAGCAGTAATAACCTAGAGCAACAAACATTCAATTACCTGCCACTCTTAGTTAAAGCATTTTTAGAAAAAAATGAAACATCTATGGTGCACACAAGTTAATAAAAGCCGAAAGTATTGATATTGTATGCGTTGGTAGTTCAGTGATAGAATGCTTGCGAACTATGCACGTGGTCAGGGGACAGATTTTCAACCGGCGTACACCTTTACCTCCCTTAGCCGGTTGTGAGTTTGACACAGAAGCGGCGGGGGGAAGGGTGTTGGCGTGAGACTAGAGACCACATCTCGTAAAAAAACATCACTTCTGATGAAACTTCAGACTTGAACCCAATGTTCCACTCGGAACGCAGAGTAATAAAATAGTAATTGATGTTGAAATGAATTATGTCAACTAGAGACGCATATATCATGCTAAAAACCGCCACACTGGATTATACCTTTCCCCAGGACACTCATCAAATCAAGTTCACATGCCAATAAACGATTACGGTAAAGATAATAATCACTAGCTTTACCTACTTTTGCCTACAGCTTTGAAATAACCATTTTAAGAAGTTATCGTGCACTGGCCTAACCCTTTATTTTTCCCTCCGTTTGAATTGCTGAATTTTTATTAGTTGTTAATAATTTTAATGCATCACTGAATTGTTGCATTTTCAAGGTCACACAAGCTGTATAAATACAGAGTCGCTATCTAGCATTTTCACTGATGTTTGAGACAGTCTTTTTTGTCTTAATATACCGGCGGTATTATTTTTTTGTTGACGGGCGATTAGGACAGATCAGTCAATGCATTAAGTAAGTTTTCATTCGCAGTCTATCAGGTCGTAGTTCTTGTCATAACAGTAATACATTAAAGGATTAGTGAATTCACTCATGTAAGACGTGAACTCACTGTCTGAAGACAGTAAATTCACAAATCATTTTAGCTGTTTGAACAGATGAGACAGAGAAATCAACTAGAAGTTTAGTGGTGAGCATCAGTGTGCAAAGTGGATCACCTGCGTATGACAAACCTTCATGTTGTCTAGGTTCAATCCGTGACCGACCCACTCCTAAATCTTGCCCAGAATACCAGCCGATAGCAGACACAGAAAAGGGGGAAGGTTAGTTATGAGTGTAGAGAAACCATCCCTTGCATGTGATAACATCACCGCTATGAAGAACTCAGAGCTTTTACGTCTTCCTAAATGAAAGGAAAACATTTTATGCAGGCTGACTGAGGCGAAGAGCTTCGTTTCAAGCTTACATGTCGGCTCCTAAAATAGATGCTTAGCGGATGTCTCGTCATGTATTTTGAAGTCAATTGATGGGTGGTGACAAACAATGGGATCCAGGATAACGAGCATTCCGCCCCATTTGGGACCCATCATCTTGGTGTACCTGGATCCTCAAGTGATTGATGGTGTTCCCACCAAGGCTCAACCCATTGTGCCCATAGTTTTAAACGCCAAAGCGTTATCCACTAGACCATTTGAGTCACGAGAGCTGACCACATCTTGTACAACGGGTCATATTGATCATTTAATTGAATTTTAGATTTTCCCGTCGGTTGATTGAATTCCACTGCTAGTCACCATCCACCAATTTATTCCATGAATATTGTCTGCTCCTTTAATTGACACGAACTAACAAACGCGATTTTAGTCCTATTCTCAATTCGTTGGCTGGATAGGACTGCACTCTTTATGAGTGAGGGAATTACTGAGTGACTGTGTGAGTGATTGATTGACTGACTGAGTAATGGTGCTCCTATTGACATGATGACCTATCCACTATCTTAACTTCAAGGTGTCTTAGGATTTGATTTGTTTTTAGAGTTCGACCATGGATTGATATCAGTTAGAGAACCATTGGAAGCCAGCCACAGGGAGTACTGGACACCTGTTTCATGCTAGTTTGAGACTCCGCTTCGTCAGTACGCTCCCACCAGGTTTCGAAACCAGAACGTTCCAGTTACTACGGATGTCTCCCAAACTAGGCAAATAAAAACAGCTAGCTGTCCAACACTCCCTGGATTTCAATGGTTCTCTAAATGATAATATCAATCCATCATCAAACTCAAAAGACAGATTACCAAGACAGAATATGAAATCAATCAATGTGAAACTGAAAGTTATCAAAGCAATAATAAAATTTGTCAGACATCAAATCATTTGAAAATGTTTACTAAAACCTAAACCTCCTCGTGATACCTTTTCAACACACACAAGCAAACACGCCAAGAGTCTATACTACACAAGTGCATATTGTGTACGTGAGCACACTTCATTCCATAACACAACTATCTCTACACATACACACACACACGCACCCAGTTAAAAAATACACCCACTCTCATAGAAACACCAAATACCTTTGAATGAAACTGAGAAATACGCACAAACAACAAGATGTATATACTAACTAACATACCTACATCCATACCTACATAGATTTGACAAAAGTAACGTGAGCTTTGATTCTGAACTACTACTACTATTGATTCTTTAAGTTAGTTAGAATACTAACTAACCTTTGTGTATTTTTGATTTAGGCGCGCTTACGCTCTCTCTCTCTCTCTCTCTCTTGTTTTTTCTCAGCCTCCCTCCCTCTATCTTATTTCTTTGTCTCTACTCAAGGTCATAATGACTGAAATGTATTAAAGTGCGGCGAAAAATTTGGTTTTACGCATAAATTGGCTCTGAGTGCTTGGAATACCTTAATTGAAAACCACAAAATGTAAGTGCTTATTAATATTATTAGCATAGTTATTACTAATAATACTATTAATTAATAATTAATTCTGTCGTCTTGAAGGGATCGTGAAGTTATGCATGAGGGGTTCATTGACAGGATGCTCGTCAACTGCCCAGATGGCCTCCAGGTTCAATCCCTGGCAGCTGATGCACTCCTAAATCTCTCTGCCTATCCAGTATTAAGTTTTGTAGAGAGGGAAGCTTGTGTGTGGGGCTAGTAACCCCATCCAATAGGGGAAAAAACTCATGGGAGTGAGTTTAAAGCTCATTGCTTGAGGCCTGATGTTCTAATCAGAACATGGAGAAATGACAAAAATAACTATTCTCAATAGTCATACCCCTTGAGGATGGCAAGAAGAATTCAAAATTACTGAATTAACTCATTCATCTGTGTGATAGGCACATGCGCCATTTCTAAAACAATATATAGAACCGACTCACTGGTTTTCGGCTGTTCATATGAATATAAAAGTGAGCTGGTACTATCTGCACTACTGAAATTTTGAATACGAAGAATAATGTTTGAAGATTTCGTTTTAAACTGCTAGATGTCAAGATGATATCCTATGGTTAATTGAATTCCTTAGCTAAATATATATTTTCTTTAATGTTGAATTTCTATTCTTATGTTGATACATATTGTGGTAAGAACACTGTGAGCACTTTCCAAGTTTATAACAAACAATAAAGGTTAATAAAGCAAGATGATTTAATGATGTATTCATCAAATTTTGGTAGAATTCGTCAGCTGAATACTACACTGCATACACGGATATATATACTTTTGAAATTACATTGGGAGATACAAGACTGATAAGTAAATAAACTACATTGAATTAGTCATGCAGAAAGACACGTGCGAATGTTCAGATCAGGTCATATTCAAATAGATAAGGGGAGAGAGCGTATGAGAGATCAAAATTAAGATAAATTGCATTATGCTTCAATTACATCACTTAGATAAACAATTAGTCATTAAGGAATATAACGAGAATTGCAAACAGACTAATATCAATAGTGATAGTTATAATAACATTAATAATAATAAAGTGCTGAAGTGAGTTAAGATAATCCTACTGATAAAGGATAGTTTTAAATGAATCAAGAATAATAATAGGTAGAATAATACGCAAAACGTATTACCATGATAGATTCAGAGTCATGACCGTCTCCTTTTGTACACAGAGACCTGGTTTATAAACTCGAATTGCACAAACCTCTGCAATTGCAAGCATCTTCTTGCTTCTTTGTCTGCTGACAATAGTGAATAACACTCCATCATGCGAGTAGATAATCGCCTTTCCGTACGACCTATGTATCTGCCTCCACAAACACACTCAAATTGATATACGCGGCAGTTTGAAGTCTGCCGAGGATTGGTGACTTGTCTTTCCCAGATTGTTGAAGCACTCGCTTGGTGGTGGTGTTAAGGATAACAAGTTTTGTAGCATATTAAGTTCACTTGATGGCTTTATCGAGTCTTCGTTTGACTACGTCCTGTACGTCATCTCCTTTGAATGGCAAACTGATATAGACAGGTTTCTTCGGAACTGACTGGATTGTTTTGCAAGGGGGCTAATTTCTTTAGAGTATGTATTAATGAGCTTCTAAGGATATTCATTCTTAGATAAAATATCCTTCAGAGATTTTTCTATTCATGCTCAACAATACTGTCAGAACACAAAGTTTTCGTGCTCTATTGAACAGTGTTCTGATTAAGTTCTTTTCATACTGGATTGGAACAAAGCTCTTGAAACGCATGTACTGTCCTGTCCATGGAGACTTTCTAAATATAGATCTTTCGACTGCGCGATCAGTCATTTTCGCTAGATAAACGTCTAGGAATTTAATAGCATCATTTTCCCGGTGTTCCACTGTGCAATTAAGATTTGAGGTTGAATTTTATCAATATACCTTTGGTTTTTGATCTGCTTCCAAATACAGTAAAAATATCATCAACATATCTTAGGTATGCACCCGTTTCTTGTGTATGTTGCTGCGAGGTAACGGCTTCAAGGCCTGACAAGAATAAGCCTGCGAAAAATGGTCCCAAAGGGCTTCCAATTGAGACACTATCAACTTGACGGGGTAGACGCCCGTTGAATTTGAATTGGACATTTTTTTAGTACATAAAAGTAACAATTTGCCTCAATTCCGATGTTGGAATGGATATGTCTTCAGCTTCTTCATATATGTAGTCGATAGTCTCAATGACTGGCACATTTGTGTGAAGCGCGAGGTAACATCGAAAGAGACCAAATGGTTATCAGATACTTGGAGATTTTTAATTTGCTTGACAAAATGAAATGAATCAGAAACTATATACGCTCCGAAAGGTTTCCGTAAGGGCTGCAACACTTCAAGTTAGACAACAAAATGATGTCATTTAGAGAACTAACTGAATATCAAAAATAACTGAAAAAAGTATTTCATCCTAATTTAGAACTCTTTGACTGTGCAATCCATGACAGATTAGTGTCAATCTCTGATCTTACTTCAAACCCGTTAAATCCTTGTATACTTTCACATACTTGAAAGCTAAATATTCTTCTTCGGATCTGTAGTTAAATCCAACATTAACACAAAATCACACAATAGGGTGAGTGGGAGAGGGTTAAAATTCTAAAAAGTAATGTAAGAAGGTGGAGAGCGAGATTGATTACTGAATCCTGACTGGTTCATCGAGTTTCCCTACACCCAACACAACACATGCAACAGAATTGACTCAATGCGAATCCTAGAGATACGGAAGATATTATTACCACTAGTCAGTTGTGTGCGTCGGTGGCACAGTGGTTAGGACTCTCACCGACCATGCACATGGTCCGGGGTTCGAGCCCACGCCGACGCACACCTGATATCTATGGTCGACCTGCGAAATTTGGGCTACCGATATCCACGCTGAAAATTCCATACTTGTACCGAAAATACGGTGTGGAATCAAGTTGTAATTAAAATAAATAAATAATAAATAAAATAAAATCAGAGGAGGATAATAAATAATCTTAAAAGTCTATTTCAATTCAAGCACATCACAACATTCTAACAAGTTACTTATTTTGACTAAAAACACACTCGTCGTATTTCCCATCTGATTGTATTTGGCGAATAACACTCATATTATTATTTATGAATGTATATTATCCCATATTGGTTTTTTATTCAAATGTCTAATCATCGACTCTACTCATGCATATAAATGAAGGAAAAAGGTTGTGTGAGTGACTTTATATGATTATGAGTGGCAATAATTTGTACTCGAAACGTCATCAGTTAATATTACTGCACAACACTGTGTGATTTATCAAAATAAAATCTTATATATATTGGAGTTAAATCCAACAGTTTGATAGTAATTTATTTTAACACTATTAAGTTTCTTTTCAAGGGCATTAAACACCCAAAGTTATTTGGAAAAATTCCCATCTGAAAAATGATAACTCTTGAATTTGTTAACCAAATGTGTTCTTTGGAACTGTAATAACCCGGTTAGGCTAGTACATTGCTGAAGAGTCCTGAATTAAGACGAAATTACTCATGTACACTATGTATGTGTATGTTGGTATAACAATGATTCTCTAAATAATGTGTCAATTCTTGAAGTGGTATATACTGAAATCGATATGGAACTTGTATTAGGTTAGTATGTGTCTCACACTGTCGATCAATTTAATGTACAAATGAGGCCTAATCATAAACTTTCAATGAAACTAACCATATCCAGCTATACAATTTGTGATTTGAAGAGATATGATCGAATCTGAAGGATACAATAAATTATACTTTAAAAAAAAACTCAACATTTATCAAAGGAAACAGTTCCTTCAAAAATGTTTCATTCTAATTTAGAACTCTTCAACAAAATTCGCATGTATGATCATTATCTGCGATCGAATCAATGAACTTTTGGTCTATGAAGAGAGTCTGTCAACTACTTAGTCACTGATTCGGGATCTAAATGTTCATGGATTTATACTGCAACCTGTACCATAGGTTAGGATCATTCCTCTTCTATATTACTGAAGAGTTTTGAAGTGGGACGAAGTAATATAACTTGAAAAGCGCTTAATTTTTCATACTATAATTCTTAATAAGCTAAGAATGGAAATTGGAAAGTATACACTTCTTGACTAGTGACTGTTTCACGAAAGTCTTCAAAAATATCCTTTGTATATTAAACTTCTTACTATAAGTAGGTAGCTTGTCATTGTAATTCATCTCAAGGGTGAAAAACTTGTGAATTGGTTCTGTGTGGCTTTATATATGGTACCATTCAACAACCATTTGAGTGAGTGACATCTCACTCCTGCCAGCTAGACAGTTTAGTCACGAATCCTTCATTATCCTTCCTGAACAGTATCTGTAGAGACGAATTCTCTATGATATAAGCTTTTAGAATTCTGTGTGATTATTTGAACTATTTCCACCGGTGACCTTGAATGTGATCGATTCTTTCTGAGTACAAAGTAGTATCCACCCAACAAACTAATAACTTCTAATTTCATGTGGCACTTCCTATAACTTTTGTGTGTATTATAAACTATTTACATTGGGATTAAATTAATTTAATAAATGGACAACATGATTTTGGTTGATGGCAGCTATCAATGCAGTCCAGGGTGGTGTTCAAGACTCACTGAGTACATCATCACTCACTGCAGGTGCAGATTCGTCGGAGTGACCAGTCCTAAATAAGACGAGATCCACAACCTGGATTCTACTGGTAGACATTGTCATCAACCAAAATAACATTGTCAGTCTTCAGATATCGTCGAAGCATCCACACATGGTGTCGACGCGTCAACAGAAATAGAGAATTTTAGTTCAACAGAATGCCTTGGCAGGAAATGCAAATCAACTCGAATAAATAAATCACATATATTAGATTTCATAACTCTACACCTGCTGTATTTCCTCAGGTTGGAAGGATACCCAGCAGTCATTAAAGGATTAAATGCGATAGTGTATCTTCGCTTTTCTGATAGAGAGCAACTTTTCTGCTGATGTCCCTCAGGTTACTATTCTCGGCAAAGTTAAACTTTAGACACCACTAATAACCAATCAGCAAACGACCTCGAACGGACCAATCACATTAAAGAGGCATATATGATGAATGGAAATGTATATTTATAGAAAAAAAGCATAAAATGGATAATAAAAAAGGTTACATGGGATATCTTTCTCGAACATGTGAGAGAAAAATCTCCCAGTTTAGCATGGGACTGTCAATGGAGACGCTACACCATATCCTATACATATATTCATCCAAATGACTAAATGAGATCCTTTTGCGATACATTTGTAGCCCTTATCCTATTTTCCAACCTGCCCCAAAATCCTTCATTAGAATTTGTATGTGTCCTCGTAACGGGATCCACAAAATCACTTGAACGGTTGACTCTATGATGAACATATCCCAGAGATGACAGTGAATTGTAGCCTTTCCGTGCGTATAACTGACCCCCGCTTAACAATTCTGGTAACAATAGGTATAAGAGTAGTTGCTTTTCTATCTGCTATCTTTAGGGAGAGAAACGACCCAGCGAAAAAAGTTCCTACGAAATAATAAAATTATCAGCATACCCTCTCTAGTGTTAGTAGGCTTCAAACATATAGTACAACGATGAACAAACCCATCAGTTGATTTGGTATAGCTTTTTAAAGTCATGATACCACCACACAATCAAATTCGTTCTTTCTGGAGCAACTCAAATCTAGGAAATACTGGGAAGCACTAACCTCCTCGAATTGCAACAATAGCCTTGTAAGGTCACGCATTAGAAATGAATCAAGCGCTACACAACATTGAACTGCGTTCGTGAACCTCATTGGATAATTCGACATCGTTCGTGAATCTCATTGGATAATTCGCTGATTGGCAGTTAGTGGTGACGAAAGTTTAACTTCGCCCTATTCTTTCTCAGTCTCTGTTCTCATTCTCCTTACACAAATTGCCTCATTCTAATGGAGCCAATATCATTAAGTACTCCAATGACCTAACTATTTCCATACCTGTGACTTTGGATACAGATTTCTTGTGGTCCTCTGTCAAATGGTCTAAAAAGCTAAATCCTTCCGAATGCCAGAATGTTAATTTCCCCTTGAGAAACAAACATAATTTAGATGAATTTAATTGGTGGATGGTGACTAACAGTGGAATTCAGGATAACGTGCATTTCGCCCTATTTGAGACTCATCACCAGGATGTACTTGCATTCCGCAGTGACTGATGATGTTCCCACCAAGGCTCAAACCCAATGTGCCCATAGTCTCGAATGCCAAATAATTATCCACAAGATCACTTGGGCCACGAGAGCTGGCCACCTCTTGTGCCATGGGTCATACTGATTATTTAATTGAATTTCAGATTTTCCCGTCAATCCACTAATTAAATTCTAATTACATGCCCAGATATCGTTGAAGCATCTACACAAGGAGGAGACGACATGTCAACCTGAGACAAAGCACTTTGGTCCAATAAGTTGACGCGAAAATCTAAATTCAATTAAATAATAATTTACATGAATTGACTCGTTCCGGTGATTCTTAAAGCATAGAGGATATTGGAATTGAAACTAAGTCAAATAATAAATATCTTCGATTGCTATTTTTCTTTAATCTCTCCTATATTCATAAATTGCTACTCAAGACAATTATGAGGAGTTGATGTCACTCAGCTTCTACCTGAGCAGTTCCTTAACTCTTGCATTCCATGTAATCTTCTTTATTCCACCCCCATAGTCAGACCAAAGTCTCTTAAAAAAAGACTCTTTAACCAAGCAAAGAACTCTGAAGGCAGTCGAAATGAGAATTGATGGAAAGATACACGAATTCATTCAAGAAATTAGCGAAAATCAACTTATCAGTTTCCCAGCATCCTCTTTACTCACAAATCTCCCTTTGTTACACCTCTCCTCGTGAGAGTGTAGTCAATAACAAAAGACTGTCTTGTTCTAGTTTGGGGCTCTTCACCAGTACGCACCCACCGCCAGGGTTCGAACCCACCACCATCTGGTTACAAGGCGAGCTACCTTGTAGACTATTATGCCACTGGGACCCAATCCAATGGCCAGCCAGACCATGAATTCTTACCTCTGCCAATGCATGATATTGCGCGACGACTTCGCGATGTCTTTTTCGATGAGTTACTGCCTCACGTTCAATCTGCTGGACCCTATTGGTAACGGCTTTCCACTAGAACCCCAGGTAGCCACCTACCTGAATAGGGCCAGTCGCTAGTGAACATCCGACCAATTTTCAAGTATTGGTTTTTGTACTGCTGAAAAGTCCAAACTAGGCGAACGAAACAGTTGGTTGTCCAGTACTCCCTTCAGGTTTTCCAATGGTTCTCTAACTGATGTCAGCTCATGATGAAATCTTTTAACCAAGTTATGTAAGTATTCCACACACATCCACTCCCTACTCATTATGTAATTTGACTAGAGGAAATCATATGCAACAAAGCGTAACATATCCTTATAATTCCTCACTGTATCAAATATCCTGTACGGAAGAAAGTAACTGTTATTATTGTTTATTGTCAGTTTTAGATAAAAGATCTCTACAGTGTATTAAACCTTTGTTCACTATGACTTAAAAATATCCACATGTCATAACACACACACAATGTGGGGTACAATTTATTATTGATAACCTGATGAAGTTACAATTAGAATTTATTACTCATGACCTTATAAATGTCTCCACACACACGGTGTTTTAATCAGTCTTGTTTTTCGCTGTAATTTTTGGTATATTTGTAAGTGGTTCTTCTGTGTTTCTCACCCACGTTTTTGGTGTTGATGCAATATCAACAAAGATTCAGTAATTAGTCCCCCTTTGACTGGACACTAGTAACTACTATGATGTGTCCAATCATTTTTTTTGGTACAAACTGAATTCTATCAGTCAGGTTTGCAATGTGGCCACCATGCCACTGGGTGGCTCGCCATTACGGTGCACTGTGAGCTGTTGGTATTAGATGGTTGGAGGCAATCGGCGGCCACAGGAAGCCTTGAACCTGGGTTTTGTGCTAGTTGGCACTCGTCAGCATGGCTTATCTGTAACCTTGAAGGAACTAATGAGCCTTCTGAGATTCGAACCTGCGTCACCCGAGTACCAACTAACACGAAACCTGGGTTCAAATTGGCTTCCTGCCGGTTGCTTCCAACCATTTAATATAATCCCCCTTTCTCCATCTAATTATATGGCCTTTAAAGACTTATATTCTACCTCATTTGATTGTGTGATAACATGCATGCAGTGGCTGAGCATTTTTCTGAACTACGTAAGATGATGGGACCAGTCATTCTGAATTCAGCTAAATTCATAAGTTTCGATAATCGAACTGACCTTGATCACTAGTCTGGCGTATTCATATGAGCTCACAATCATTATACGGCATGAGGTAAATTATATATATATATATATATTCAAGAGCTTGTTTCTATGGGTTTTATTCGTTTCAAGTTGGATTATGGATTGATATCAATTAGGGAATCACTGGAAAACCTGGGAGTACTAGACAGCTGTTTCACCAGTCTAGTTTGGGACTCTTTCTCATCATCGGTTCAAACCCACTACCTGCCAGTTACAAGGCAAGCTGATCAGGTGACAAACTGTAATAAAAACATGAGGGAGGGGAGCAACCATATGGACTTCTGTGGATAAGTTCATGTTATTATAAGGAATCACTTTTGCTCGAATCCTCATCCGTCTATTAATACGCTGCCGTACTGTGTGCTCTATGGAACCAAATTACCTAATAAACCTACCATGATTTAAAAAAACAGACTTGAAACTGTAATATATATATATATATATATATTAGTTTTCACACCTAGAGTTCTGAATACGACATGGCTCTGTACGTTTTGAATTCGCAGTAGCAGCGATGTTATCCCTTGTTTATGGGATAGAATTCCTAGCCTAAACCCAGGCTTTGCTCTTGTCCCAGATTGCTACTGTAAATTAGGCATAGTTTAGGAGTATGTAGCTCAGAAAATTGAAATTAAACTTCTTGCATGGTTAACAAACATTCTTCCAATATATATATATATATATATATATATATATATATATATATATATATTCGTTTACGTTCCCAGTGGAACATAGGGCTTCAACCTAGAGGCATGAAGTTTCGGTAACAGTGGTGTTTATTTTTACGGGATGAGGTTGCTAGCCTCATGTCTAATTTTCCCTCTTGAACAGTTGT
The DNA here is from genome assembly GCA_944472135.2 of Trichobilharzia regenti. Classification (NCBI taxonomy): domain Eukaryota; kingdom Metazoa; phylum Platyhelminthes; class Trematoda; order Strigeidida; family Schistosomatidae; genus Trichobilharzia; species Trichobilharzia regenti. The sequence continues at coordinate 63,022,133 of OX235267.1, forward strand.
TTACCGGCTTATCGAGGTAAAGGAGTGCGTGCAGGGCTGGAAGATGGAAACCTGGACCACTGGTGTGGTTGACGAGCATTCTACCGGTGTGCCACTAACGCTTTCCAATATATTACTTATTAGTAATATAGAAAAGCAAAACATTAGACTTTTTAACTGTTCCCACCGTTATCCTATCGACTGTTGTTGTTGTTGTTGCTTTGGTTGGTGTGGTTTAAAATAAGCGTTCAGCTCAGCACTGATTGTTTCAAACACAAAGCCATTATCCATTCAACTGTTTGTCCAACTAAGCTTATTAATGAAATCTTATTTGTATATGTCATTAAACCAACAAAACAGAAACTGACCAACAGAATTAGTCAACAAATTTCACATAATAACTTATTAAAACATACACAAAGTGAAAGGACACACAGGGTATTCTGTCTCAGCATCTATTGTAATAAAATACGCTTGTGTACACTTGTCCAATTATTTGTTCACTACTCTTGAAACATTGAACACGTTTACTTAGAACGTTTCACCAATTATTATGGCATGTAGGTATCTATTGTCGATTCATAAATATAAATTATTAGGGTATGTGTGAGTATATCTTCATTAGAAAGTCACATCAACTAGTCCTGTTCAAATATCAATGGTGAAACATTGAAACATTGAATACAAAGTAATTGGTGTTTTAATCAGTTGAACAAATATGTTTCAAAGTAGGAATGTTGAACAGACTGTGTTAATTTTTTAGGACAAATTACCATGATTCATAACTTGATTAGAAAATTATTCACACAATATTGTAAATACAATAAAACCATCTAAAAAAAATAGTCAAATAAATGATTTTCAGCAGTCGGTTTATAAGGATTAAATTTGTTTTGATGAGTTTGACCACAGATAGATGTCAGTTAGAGAACATTTGAAAACAACTACTGGAGTACTGGACAGCTGCTGTTTCATCCTAGTTTGCTAACCATCGGCAGTACGCACCCTCCACCAAGGTTCCAGCCCAGGATCTTCCAGTTACAAGGCGAGCTGGCTTGTATAACATTCAGTCACTTAAACACACCTGACTAAATGGCCTGTCCATGAATTCTAACTTCCATCAGTTCATGATTTACTGCTTCCACCAACCAATATCATCCGAGGGAAATCTCTCCTTGCACTTGACCTCACTGCTCACGAATTCTCACTAGAATTTACTCCAGGATACTCCGTCCTGTAGCAAGTCACTAGCAAGTATCGGTTTAATTTTCAAGGGTTGATTTGTAAGGTTACATTTGTTTTGACGTATTTGACCATAGATTGATATCAGTTAGATGAAAAAGGCTGTCCAATACTCTCTGGTTTTCAATGGCTCTTTAAATAACATCAATCCGTGGTCAAACGCGTCAAAATGAATGACTGAGTGACTGGGTGAGTTTCAAAAAGTGTCTAGAACTTCTCAAAAATAATGCCCTATTGATTCAAATTGACACATTCTATATTCCAAACAATAATCAGAGATCTATGCGAGGAACGATTACGTAGCATATTACCAACAGTCTCTAGACATTCAATCTTAGCGTCTAAAGAACCCCAGCTGGGTAGGCAGTCAACATCTACCTGTGTACCTGGAGGAAATCAACTGTCAAAGACTTCGTATACTGATGTCATATTCCTATTTCACTGTCGCTAACTACTCTCTAAGAGATTCCTAATCAACTAAATTTGGACATCATAAAAGTGTTAGGTGTCAGCAGTAAAATTTAAAAATCATGTCTCCTTATCACCTGTATCGACCTGTATCTCTCTCTCTGTAGTATTAACAGTGGCATTCCACAAGATGCCTGCCAGGTTCTACTTTAATTGAGAACACTACAACCCACTTGAGATGTTTCGACATACAGCTTAAGATTCTGAAACCTGATGAAACGCCGATCTTTTACCCCACTACTAGGTATCATAATACAAATTAATGGAATCAGCATTTATGCGTATAATGTACTCTAATGTAATATCCAGAATACTAAATAAATTTCAACTGACACATCAGTTAGAAAATTATTCAGAACAGAGGAGTACCCCACTTGACAATTGTTTCCTCATCGTCTAGAAGTCTTTGGCAGAGTTTTATACCAAGTATCCTTAAATCGCAAGGGTAGCTAGCTCCCCTCCCCCAACAATTCATTAACTGAGATGGAATCTAACAACCCCCTGAATTCCGACTGTTGTCATATTTGCGATATGTTTAGTGCATAGAATTATCCTACTCCAAGACAGCATCAAAAATGTGAGTTTCACTCAACACATATGTGAAGATAAAATGAGCGAACCATTGTCAAAAAATTAAGATTAAATCTTTAAAATGTGATAAAGCGAAATGAAACTAAACAAAATGAAACAATAGGGGAAAGAGAAGTCTCATTAGAGATGTATACATGTAGCCTAGTTTACATGCTCACTAGTTTTCTAGCCGGTTCCAGCCTCTGGAAATGTCAGGGGGTCCGGCGTGGGGCTAACGACCCTACACCACAAAAACAATCAAATTGCTACAGAAACATCAAAGCACAATAAAAATTATTAAAAATAAGAAATCTTTAAAAGGAATTTATTCCTTTCTAGAATTGGAGGGGCTAAATGACACAGTGGGCTGGTGAAACTCCTTCTCAGGGAAACCAGTTAGCCAATATATTGTTGAAGCCCTATGTTCCACTTAGAACCTCAAGGAACAATAATAGTTAATAATGTATAGCCAAGGCTGCTATATACACAAAACGAGTGCACACGATCACTTTTTGGCAAATTCTGTTAGGCCTAATAGACGATATTCAAGGGTGAATCCGAATCTACATGCTCACAACCTATTATGGCGCGTTGTAACGTAAATGAATGAATGATTCTAGTATCCTGTTTAGCCACCGGAAAGCCTGTAAACGTCATTAGATGTATACTAGGGGTTTACTTATGTCCTATTCAATGAAACAGTAGCTTTCACTCGTGATGTATAATGTAAATATTGAGATGCTTACGTCATAATTGAAAGTACACGTAATTCAGAGTGCACTTAACGTTCAGTTTTCTTTTTTGACAATAGGTTCTCTACTAGATCCTTTACTAGCGGATTTCTTTATAGCCAATACACTTGCACCACATATTAAGCCACTGATGTTTGATAAAATAGATATAAACAATAGGTTTATCATATGTAATTACGACATTCAATAGGTATTCAATAACAGTCATATAGCTGAGGCTTTGAACTTAGACGAAATAGTTACCTACGGCTTGTTAATTTCCTGTGGTTCTTCAAATGATATTTCAGTTCATGACGAAATCTGCAATGAAAATGACGAATAAACCTGATGCTCAAATGTTGCTTTGGAAGGATTCGATTGGTTACAGGGTTTTTGTCAGGAGCTGATACTGCTTAAAAAAGCATTGAAAAACCAGCTGGGAGAACTGTCAGTTAGCTGTTTCATCAGCCTAGTTTGCGATTCTTCAGCAATACAAGCCTACCGCCACGGTTTGAAGCAAAGACCTTGCGGTTACGAGGAGAGCTCAAAGATCATAAGTTAACGGGGTCCTATCCCATGGCTCTACCGCTAGCCAGTGTCATCGCTGGCTCGTATTTGTCCTCACACCCAACCTGCTGAAGAGTCACAAGTTAGGAGGAAAAGGCAGTCCAGTACTCCATGCTGGTTTTTCAATGGTTCTTTGGTTACAGGATTTCATCATGATTAGAGAACCATTAGAAAACCTGCAGGGAGTACTGGACAGCTGTTTCGTCATAGTTTGGGACTCTTCATCAGTACGCACCCACCACCAGCGTCCAAACTCAGAACCTTCTGGTTACAAGGCGAGCTTGTAGACCATCAAGCCACTGTGACCCGATCCAATGGCCCATGAATTCTAACTTCTGCCAATTCACGATATAGCACAACCGCTAGTTAATGTCTTCGCTGGCGAGTATTTGTCCTCACAGCCGACCTGCTGCCCCCCACTGATCACAACTTCTCACTAGAACCCCAGGTAACCACCTACCTGAATAGGACCAGTTGCTAGTGAGCATCTCGTTGATATTCAAGTATTGGTTTGTGGGGATGGTTCTATTACTGATGAAATCCTGTAATTAATTAAACGAAGTAAAAGTTTCAATAGTTCAATAATACATTACTTATCAGCCATGTGGAATGTCTAGGCTGAACTGTCGACCATCACAATAATAAACTTAGCGTAGTTCAATAACAGACAGTAAGATCAGAAGAGGTGGAAGCTTGGAAGAGTGTGGGGCTAGTAATCACACTCTGTAAAACAACAACAACAACAACACTACCATAACTTAAACTTCAAAGCCCCAAGAGCTATGTTCAACTCGAAAGCCTAAATAGAATGACAAAGACGAAATCAAAAGCCAAATCAATTTATGCGTTAAAAGAACTGGAACACTGTGATAGTATTTTTATCGCAAATATTATACACTGTGAAACAGTATTACTATTTACTGGATGATGTTTCGAATACAATTTACTCTTACAAATTATATCAAATGTTATTGCAGAACTTCGAAACTTGGTTTTTATAGTTGCCTTGGCTTTCAATTGGAACATAAGGCTTTAACAACACATCTCCACTTCTTTTCTATTTTCCGCTACCCTCCTTAGTTGGGTCCACGATCGCCCGTAGACTCTTATCTCCTTCTCGCCACATGATCTCCTCTATGTTACCCTAAGAGCCACGCCCTACTCGTCGCTTTCCACATTATTATGATGTCATTAGACAGTTTCCTCAGTATGTGTCCAATTCATATCGATTTTCTTCCACATATCTGTTGAGAGTTAGATTCTTCATTAGTTTGTTCGCATGGTCTCCTGTTTTTGGAGCTGACGATAAGTTTCTGATCCGTATAGAAGAGTTAGCTGACTGACTTCACATATGTATTGGAAATCCTAGTCTTGTCCTTTTTGCTGAGATAGAGTACAGAAAATTCTTAAACTGGTTTCAGCTGGATGAAGCCATATCTCACCTATCCGATTCTGACATGCTGGATTTGATATCTTCATCCGTTCCGTTGGCCTGTAATTCAGACGATGCTTCCTGGTTAGATAAGTGAAGGAGGTAACCACTGTCAAATCTCGCCTATTTATAGTAACTGGTACTGGTTGTTGTTGCTGCTGTTGACTGGTTAGCCGTCTTCATCAACTCTGTCTACTCTGTGTTCACCTTGAGTTCTGTCTTCGCCACCAGCCTCTTCAGCCAGTTGGTTGGTTTTCATCTTCAATTCTTAGAGTTTATGCAACATCGAACATAAATCGTCCATACGCAAAATCCAGATCTTCTATAACCTTCTTATCGATCAGTGCAGCGTAGTCCTCTCCTCTATCTCCCACGCACAGCCATCTGCATAATTCAATCCACGGAAATTAAGGATATCATTGTGGCTGATAATAGACAGCAACAATTGTCTGATTCCTGTATTCCCTAAAAAGCTTTCATTGAGTTTTCCGTTGTGGATCACCTGACACATGGCATTGTCATTTGTCTATTGAGAGAAGTTAATAAAGATTTGGGCAGTTCACACCATAATGTTAAAGCAGTTTCCAAATTACTTCTCGATCAGTGCTGTCTGTCGAAAGTCTTCTCAAAGTTGATGAAGTTGAGCGGGAGGTTTGACTGTCATTCTATGTTTTGTTCGATGACTATACGTACACCTGAAGCATGATCATCAATTTATCTTTCATTCTTCACATTTATCGGATATGTAGATTAGCAGAGTATAAGAACTTACAGAAATTACAATTCTCTGATCCTAACGAGATTAGATATCTTGAAAACAGCTCAATTATAGCATTACGTATAATTATGCATAACCATACATGAGAGGGTGTGCGTCGGCGGTATAGCGGTTAGGATGCTCGTCGACCATGCATATGGTCCGGGGATCGATCCCTGGCCGGCGCACTCCTTTACCTCACTGAGCCAGAAATAATTCTGGTAAAGAGGAAAGGTTGGGCATGAGGCTAGCAACCCCATCCTGTAAAAGTTAAACACTGCTACAGAAACTTCAAGCCACTAGCTTGAAGCCCTATGTTCCACTGGGAACGTGAAGGAAAAATTATTATTAAATTATTATTTATTTATACATGAGAGGGTGATAGGAAGGGGTTGACGCCTCAAGCTGTATTCATCGAACCAAGTGAGGTTACAAGCCAAAGTAGTCATTTACCTTACACCTGTTCTAGGTATCTAGAAACTCCTGCTAGCCATATAAGGAAAGCCAAAGGACCCTGAAAATCAACTCCTCGAATTGTGTAATTAAGACTGATAACAATAATTACTGTAATAATTGAGAAAGACTCATTAAAAAAATATTGATTTTATGCTGTTAAATAAGTCTTTCACTACAGATAATAAGTAGATAAATGGACTTCTATTCAGATGAAGTGTATTTAAACACTCAGTATTGCTATAACAACCACTTAAGAGCTTTTGTAGTATTATAATTGTTATTATGTAATATAGTAGTCCTTACTAATAACTACCAATGAAATTTAATGTAATTTTTTTATTCCTTTTTCATCTTTCTTTTCCGATAGGGTTAACTTGTAAGTTACGAAGTTTCTAAAAATAATATTTTCCATGTTTTACATAATGAAGCGAAACTGTATGATGTTAGCCCTACTATATACTTCAATGGATGTATTTCGAGTATTTTCACGCTACATTTTATTCAAATTTGATTTGTTTTTTACTTGGTAATTATGATATGCATCGTTCTGAATTCAAGATTTCGTAGTTGTATTTACCCGTATATAGGTGTAACTCTACAGTGTAACAAGAACATCGATGAAAGCATTTCAAAATTCTACAGTATTATTTATTGGCGTAACATGATTTGGTGGATGGTGACTAGCAGTGGAATCCAGGATAATGCGCATTTCGTCTCATTTGGGAATCGTTCGCCAGCTGGATATAGCTGCATTCCCCCAGTGAATTATGATGCTGCCACCGAGGCCCGAATCCAGTGCCCATTGTTTGAAACGCCAGAACGTTATCCACTAGACCATTCGGGCTACAAGAGCTGGCTACCTTTTGTGCAATGGGTCATATTAGTTATTTAATTCAATTTTAAAGGTGGCGGCGGGATGCAGGTACATCCGGATGACGGGTCCCAAATAGGATGAAATGCGCGTTTTGCTGGATTCCACTGCTAGTCACCATTCATCGATTCACTTCTAATTACATGCCCAAACATCGTCAAAACATCTGCACAAGGAGGAGCAGACATGTCATCCTGAGACGACTGAGTATTGCATTCCAATTAATCGACGAGAAAATTTAAAACTGAATTAAAATTTGACGTAATGGATTCATGAAACCTGAATACTGAAAAACAGTCTTTAAAACGTTAAAAACATGGTGAGGGTATAAACTTTGAAACCTTTGAAAATCGTTTCTATTTGAATCTCACACGGAATGGATTGTTATGTAACCAAGTGAATAATATTCCGAATTTTGTGCCAGACAGCAGACCTAATAAGATAATTGTTATTATTAATCGCTTGATGTTTTGAGTGGAATATAGAATCTTAGAAATATATCTTCACTCCCATTGGTTCGCTTCAAACAAAAATAGCTGTTTTCGCCACTGCCTCCAAGATTTCATTACCACCGCGTGTACGTCACCCTCTTACATACATCCAAACTACCGATTTTCATTGAAGCTGTACCTAGAAACCTGGCGAATGATTTTGATCGATAGTTTCCTCAGCATATGCCCGGCCCATATCCAATCATTTCTGAGTATTTGTTCGGTAATAGATTGTTTGTTGGGCCCATGCACTGCCAGACTGACATTTCACTTACCTTTTCCCAAAGGTCACATGGTATTCAGTACCGAGTAGAGGTGGCAGCTACGGATGAACGATTGTGTCAGGCTGTTAGAAAATCATTCTAGTAACACACGCCCTCAGTATCTGAACCTTACAGAAGAACCATATTCATTGATAATTATTTTCAAAAAAATTTAGATCACATTCCCAGTGTCAAGTGATGCATTTCTACACACCATACTGATTTTATATTAATCAATGGCTGTCTTGGTTTCTCAACCTGATTTTGGTTAGTTTTGACATCACCAGCATCCATGCTACTTGTAGTTGAGAGAGCTTACTTCAGATTTCATCCACTGATGGTAAGCAAAATTTTCTGTGTAGTGGAGTATTCTCATCACTTACATCTTCTCTGTTTTCCCTCAGAAGTCCTGTCATCTCTGCCTCTTCAGTACTAAGTTACATTCTTACTTTTACTAACTCAAACATTGCTTGTCAATGCCAGCAAATTTCTGATTTCATTTTAACTGTAAGATTTTTATGCCAAACCAACGTCAGTCAGAAAGTTCATTTAAAACTACAGAGTATTGTGTAACTATTTCGTCCTGTTTTGGATATGTTCATCAGTGCTCATCGACGAATCAACCATGGATCCACCATCCTTAACCTTCAGGTGACGATATCAAGCCCGCTTACCAATTCTGCTATTTTGTTGGTGGAGTCGTGAATTCTAAATTTTTCAACTCGTAATATAACTCTACCCACATCAATGCCTTCGACAAGAGTAGACTTCACTCGGATAAGGTGGTCAAGACTTCTCACTACAGCCATAGAACATTCATCCAGTTGTCTTTAATGATCTGGAGCTGAATAATTGGCAAAGTTAGAATCTTGGGTCAATTAGTTGAATGGTCAGCCAACTTGGTTTCGTGACCTGAAGGGATCATGAGTGCGCACTGTTGAAAAGTTCCAAACCTAGACGAAATGGCTGTTCAATGCTCTTTGGTTTGCTCTGAAAAGATCTAGTTTCATTCTACAACACATTCGTATTTGCTTATCCCCCTTATTATTATTCCCATGGGTTTCGAGTGGAAAGTAAGACTTCAACAACACATTTCCACTTTGTCCTACTTTCTGCTCTGCTTTTCAGCTGGGTCAACGATTACCCATAATTTCCCACTTCCACCCACCCAACACACTACCTCCTCCATGTCACCCTCACACCGACGACCCACTCGTAGCTTTGCAGTGGGATTCCACTCGAGCAAAGCCTGCATTGTGCGCGATGTCATTCAACACCCTCCTCAAAATATGCCCAATTCATCTCAACTTTATCCTACATATTTGTTGAGCGATTGGCTCTCGATTGGTTTGTTCCTAGCTGGAGTTTCTCGGTGCTAATTATTTCTGGCCTGCTAACTGGCCATTTTTATCTTCAGTATGGAGCCAGCGAAGGTGGCAGCTTTGGATAAAAGTTTGTAACATGTTCCAAATGCTCTTCATAACACAAAGTATAAGTTTCTTACTCATATGGAAGAACCGACTGACTTCACGTTTGTGTTGAAAATCTGAAACTTGTTTTTCATGCTCTGGTGTAGCATAGAAGATTTGCAAACTAGTTTCAGGCCGATGAAAGCGTATCTTGCCTTTCCTATTCTGGTTGACTTTAACCCCCCCCATCCGTTCCGATTGCCAGCGGTTGAAACGATGCTTGCTGTCTGGATAAGAGAAGGCAGGAAGTAACCTCTATCAAATCTCTCCCGATGATGGTGACTAGTGCTGGTTGCTGTTGTTTTTGCTGTCATTTGGTTATCTTCAACACCTTATTGCTTTTGTACGTTCACGTGAAGTCTTGTACTCACTGCCCACCACTCCTGCCAGATTGTTGTTTTTCACCTGTCCAGTCCTCGAGTTTGTATGACATTACACATAAATTACCCACGCGCCAAATCCAGATCTTCTATAGTTTTCTTATTGGTCCAATATATTTCTATCTTTTCTCTCCTTGTGCACAGTCTGACGCATAATCTAGTCCACCACAATTAAGAATATCATTATTGGTGATAAAAGGCTGCCATGTTATAATCCTGTATTCACTTAGAACGACTCGCTAAGTTTTCTGTTTTGCATCATCTTATACCAATATATTCAAAGATAATACCATTGTCTCAAAATACTAATTGTGACGGCAGAATAAATAGCTATGTCCTTTTGTCACACATAAGTTCATACAACTCTAAATGACATTAAAAACTTTCAGGTCATTTTGATCAGCTGATCTCTAGATTCGAATTGTTTGTATTCAATAATCAAAAGACAATTAAATAACCAATGACCTCAGAGAAGGCATTTGATTGGTTGCCGTTTTCATCCAATAGGATTGTAGTTAAAAACGACTTTATTCTTTCTCGAGGGTTGTTTTTTCGGGCATTTTGAAATGAATGGTTATCCTTTTCCGACTGTGATGAAACAGTTGTCTAGCACTCAGTGAATTCCAACACTCTCAGAAGTGACGTCAGTCAGTGATTATATCTATGCTTTGAAGTTTCGTTAGCAAATGGGCTGACTTTACAGGTTAGCGTCTCTGGGTCCAACTCAAACTTCCCTATTTCTCCAATCTTAATACCAACTAGTAAATTGCAGAAATAGTGAACTGCCATTGAAAAAAAAATCTATAAAAAGTCACCACTTTCTCTTATCTAGACAGCATGGTGACGGCTACAGACGGTACCTATCAGAAAGCCAGCCGATCAGGATCAAGGAAGCCATATAGACTTTTATTTCTTTGGAAACAGTCAAGATACCTACTGCACTTGAGACAATGAAACGAGATCCAAATTTTCAGAACTAACAGTGAGTAATTCACTGCTTCTGTATGGTTCTCTTGTAAACACAGATATTACCAAGAGGCTACCGTAGACTTTCATTAATGACTGCTTTCGCCCGATACTGAAGATCAAATGATCTTTTGGAAAGGATGGAGAGGATGAAACTTTGACAGTCTGAAGACTAGCTAACAATCACTTATCCATAGGATAAGGAGAAGTGTTGGATACATTCTACGGAGGCCCTTAAGTGACATCACATCCTAGGCAGGCCCAAGAGTGGGTCTCAAATTGCGTCTGACTAGTTGGGCGTGAGTTGGAGGGTTATATGAATGAAAGTATGAGAGGAAAAGGCGCCGTTCGAATGAGATGGCTAAAAACCTGTCTATATCTATATGTTAAAGCCTTGAATTTCAGTCATTAGCGAGGTATATATTACCAAGAGTTGGTCTGCAGGATTTCGAATGGTTACAGCCTTGGTCATGAGTTGATATGCGTTTCGAGAACGATTGGAAAGCCTGGGAGTACTGAAGATTTGTTTCACTGAAGTTTGAAAACCCTAATCAGTATGCAGCCATTGTAAACGTGTAACATGTAGCCTTATAATTGTTAGGTCCTGGGTTTGGACACTAGTAGGTGCGTACTGATTAGGAGTTCAAGTCTAGGACAAAACAACTTATCAGTAATCCTTGGTGGTTTTCAGTGGTTATGTAACTTATTTTAACTCTAGATCAAACCTGGAACACTGACATTCACAAACATACCTCTAAATTTTGACTAAAATAATCGGAGACATACACAAACTTTTCCATTGGTAACTGTTTCTTATAGCTGCGGCCTCATCAGCTGCATTGTTTATCAACTTATCAGAGAATTCAGTTTTCCAGATTTTAGGTTTCATGAGGATTCGGATACATTTTGATGTAGATTTCCTGATGGATCTACATACTGATTACAGAATACTCACCAATCGAGCAACGCTGCACAGGTATTTCACCCAATTTCTTTACTCTTCACCGGTGAAATTTGCGACTTTGAAAGCTCTCTGGTCATTCCAGTTCAAACTATCAGCTGATTAGTTGTAAGGTCTTAGGTTTTCTCATCTTTAGTCAGATGATGGTACACACTGTTCAAGAGTCCCAACTGGAAACGAAACAGCTAGTCAATTGTAGGAGTGTCACTGTCTTAACGCAATGAAATTGACAGTTTCATGCCCAACCATAGGCTTCTCTATGGGGTCACTACCGAGTAGGCAAGGTTTTGAAGTACTTCGGCGAGGAATCGAACCCCAGAGCATTCACATAGTTAATGAGTACACTCGAACTTTTTAACACCAACGCAATCCTCAATTAACCAATCAGATGAAGTTCACTTCAGTCATAAAAGTCCAAAGATCAATCAGCGATTATTTGATCATAATTCTAAACCAAAAAAAGGTAACATTAGTTAGACTACTTTAAAAAGTGGACCAAAGAACGATGATATCAGATTTCATCTCATAATTCGATAAATTACACAACAAACGATACAATGAGTAAAACAAAACTCAACTAACTATTGCATGTGAAGGGTACACACACACACACAGCCTTATTTATAGAAGTAAAGCGTCGATTACACACATGCACACACACACTTGCAAACAAATGTGTCCAACTGGTGGAGAGAATTTTTTGAGTACATAAACGTACATATATATATATATGTATGTATGAGTTACCTTCTAAAAACATATATTCTGCTGCAAAGATGGAATGCTTCTCACTGGATTCTAGCATGTTATACCATTAAAAGTTACACAGAGTGTCTTAATGGGTCAAAAATCCACTAAGCATTCCACATCCTCAAAGTACTCCAGTCAGCACTCACTAATGGAATCAAAGTGAGTAGAAATCATTCTTTTTGTGTGGACATCTGAGGGTGTATGGGTGTGTGTGTGAATTAATGTCCAAGAAAGTTTATAATATTCATTCTAGTTAAGAGGGAAATAACTGTCAAGTTAGTAAGGATTTTAAGAAGTTTTAAGAACAGAGAAGTTCTCAATACATATCGATACTAGTCACTGAAAGTTAGATAGCATCGCAATTAGGTTTGTAGTGATTCTATCAAAAATTGGAAAGAGAAGCTCCATGTGATTCTTATTATTTCCTTGGGTTCCGAGTGGATTAGAGCTTTCCCCCCCTCGTTTTGCCGACCCTGAGATTTCCCATAGGCTCTTATCTCTTTTCCACACGATCGACACCATGCAACCGCCATCCGACCTTAGTCTGATGTCAGTAGATTACTGACTCACCAGTTGATAATTTTGACAGTCCATATCCATTTCATCTGCTCTCGTAGATATTCAGCACTTTTAGGCCATATCTTTGCATCTCCGTTTTAGAAGTGCGTCGGTGGCATAGCGGTTAGGACGCTCGCCAACCATGCATATGGTCCGGGGTTCGATTCCCGGCCGACGCACTCCTTTACCTCGCTAAGCCAGAAATACTGCTGGTAAAGAGGAAAGGTTGGGCATGAGGCTAACAACCCCATCCTGTAAAAAATAAACACTGCTACAGAAACTTCAAGCCACTAGCTTGAAGCCCTATGTTCCACTGGGAACGCGAAGGAAAAATCATTATTATTTGCATTTCTTTGGCTACCTGTGCAGCCTTCTCAGCAGGTTTAATATATTATAGGCATATTCCACGTCCCTATTCTTATTCTCGCTTTCATTGAGAAGAGATTTCCATATTAGCTGACTGGCTACTCAAAGACTTCCACCAGACCGCTGTGTCATTTTGTCTCTCCGATTAGAGCGACGAACAAGATTGTAATTTGATTATTTTTTATAATTTTTTTAATACATTTTCTGTGCGTTGACGTTTCTGTAGGAGTTTGATAGCTTTTGTGGGGTAGGCTCGCTAGCCGCACTCCCTACCCTCCCTTTTTACCCGGACTTTGAAACGGCTAGAAAACTAACAAGTTAGTTAACTAGGTGACAGCTCCACAAATATGTAGGATAAATTGGAGATGAATGGATTGGAAACACGTAAAAGCGACAATAGAATGACATCGCGTGCAATCCAGAGCATCTCTCCAGTGGAATCTCAATGGGAAGTGACAAGTAGGTCGTCAACATGAGGGTGACATTGAGTAGATTGTGTGGTGAGCAAGAGATGACAGAAAGAATAAAAAGAGTGGAGATTTATTGATGAAGCCCTAGATTTCGCTTGAAACCTAAAGAAACAATAGTAAATAATGCTGATTGTAGAGTGTTATTATTTATTATTATTATTATATCCTTTAATTCCCAGAGAAACATAGGCCTTCAGCCGCACGTCTCCACTGCGTTTGGTTCTCTGCTAAAGTTTTCACCTGGCTCTAGGTCTGCCAACATGCTTTCAACTCCTCTTCACACGACCTCCTCCAAGTCACCCTTGTACTGACGACCAACTCGCCATCTGTTTCCCTTTCGGGTTCCACTCGAGCAATCGCTTGTCTAGTGATGTCACTTGATGGTTTCCTCAGCGTATGGCTAGTCAATCCATCTCCATTTCTTCCTGCCTATTTGTTGTACAATCGATTCCTGGTTGGTTCGCTCTTAGAGATCCCTCCCTGTTGTTGATCTTTGGTGGACAGCCATCTGATCTTGAGTATTGAGTGAAGACAGCTGTTAATGAATGTCTGTAGTTTGTTTGAGATGCTCTTTATGACGCGCTGGCCAAGTCTCTGATCCGTACAGTAAGTAGCACTGACTTCACACTGGAGTTGAAAATCAGGATCTTATTTTTGATGCTGAGTGCTGTTGACCTCCATACAGACTTAATAGTATTGAAGCTTGTCTTTCTTTTCTGATTCTTGCTTTGATATCCTCATCAGTTCCCTTGGCCTGTAGTTGAAACAATGCTTCCCATGTGGGTAGGTGAAGGAGGTTGTTTCTTTCAGATTCCTCCCACTTATGCTGATCGTTGTCTGTTGTTGTTGTTGTTGGCCAGGAATCTTTATCACCTCTGTTTTATCTATGTTCACCTGAAGGAAGTCCTATCTTTGATGCTTCTTCTATCGCCAGCTTGTTGCTTGTAATATTGTTATTATTCCTCCTCAAGGTCAGTATTTCATCGCCTATGAATACTAAACTCTTTCATCTGATAATATAAAAATAATCCAGTGTCACTTATATGCATCTGTCTTAATAGACTCTTTGATCGACACAGTCAGTCACAATCTCTTCAAATAATTCAATAAACAGCAGTGTATCTACTCCCAAGTATATTAACATACTGATAAACTTTAAATTTACTAGGATTACAGAATATGATATCGTTTTATACTGTGAATATGGTCTTTCTTACTTTACAAAAACTTATTAGTGGGCAAAAAGGTATGATATCCCAGATTAATTATTACACTGACTCTTAGGGAATTACACAGCTATTGTTACAATTGATTTCAGTGTGAATTCCATTCATTCTTCACGCCTCAGTTACCCTTCTAAATATGTTTTATATTCAAGTTTGATCATAGACTGATACCAGCTATAGAACCAGTGGAAATCAATACTGGAAGGGTGTTTCGTCCTAGATGGGAACTTTTCATCAGTACTTACTCATTGGGGAGCTTACATACTATTCAACCCTGGTTGAGTAATGTTGAAGTCTTGCAAAGTAGGATGGAGCAACTGTCTTGTACTGACTTTGATCTGTGATCAAACCTAATCCATACAAAGTAACTCACAGAATTTCAGTTGTTTTAATATTAGTTTCTACTTACGACCATCACTATATAAAATGGATTTTATCCCAGTTCCAGATGTGTTTCTATTACTTTAATATTCATCTATCACACTGATATTTTATACAGTTATTCTAGTCACTATGAAGTGCTCCAAATCTTTGTAAACCTCATTCAATAGCCATATGACAATACCATAAGTCCAGTGATTCACAACGAAAAACTCGATGGGATACTAGAAGTGAAGACAGGAGTAGGCCAAGGCTATTTACTATCACCCATGGTATTCCTAACTGTATTACTCTGTATCATGCGTCAGACTGTAGGAAGCGAGAATACAGGAATACATTGAACCGATAAGATGGCCCTAGAAGATCTGGACTCCATGGACGATTTATATCTAATGTCATATACATTTGAAGATGTAAAGGCGAAGACTTATAGGTTGTCAAAAGAAGCTGCAAAGACAGGATTTAGGTGAGAAAAGAGAAGACAGAAATAACAATTAATAGAAGAAATTATAAAGAGTTCACTTCTTTCATTTATCTAGGTAACATCTTTCATAACCACAAGCGGTTTATAGAGACGATTATGTTGGAAAATCAAAGCAGTCATTCATCACCTTAACATCAGTTTTAAAATCTCTTACACTTGGCATAAGGAACAAAGCAAGAACTAACAAACACCAATGTCGGTGGAACAGTGGTTAGGACTCTCGCCGACCACGCAAATGGTTCGGCGTTCGATCCCCTGCCGACGCACACCTGATATCTATGGTCGGCCTGCAAAATTTAGGCTACCGATATCGCATGCTGAAAGTTCAATACCTGTACCAAAAATATGGTGTGGAATCAAGATGAAATCAAAATTTAAAAAAATAAAAATAAAGCGAGAACTAAAAACACCAATGTTAGGTCATTTCTTCTATATGTATATCGAAAATGGCACATGATGACGCTGATTATGATAAGCATTTCCAGCAGCCTGATGCAAACTTTTATCAACAGTTGCCTTCGCTGGCTCCTTAATAAAGGTCAAATGATCAACAAGAATTAGCAATAAGGAAATATGGGAAGGAATCAACTAAGAACCGATTATTCACGAAATATGTAGAGATAAATGGAGGTGGGTTAGACACGCACACACACACACACACTGAAGGGACTGTTGGGTAACACCGCGCGTCAACCCCTCGCTTGTGTGAAACCCGAACGGGAGTTAACGAGTCGAGCTTCACTCCTAGGCTTTGAATGAAGGAGATTATGTGAAGAGAAGATGAGAAATTATGGGAAATCGTGCGACCAGCTAGGAAAAGCTGCAGAGAACAGGATGAAGCAAAGATTTGTTACTGAAGCCTTATATTCCACGGAGAACCGAAGGGAATCACTAATGTCGCCCCCCTCCCCGCCGCCAAGAGTTGATCATATTTCCTCCAATCACACTTCAGCGTGTGATTTAACTGAGTCATAGTGATATAACCAAATTATATAAACCTGTATGTCATTCATCCACCGCCAGTCGCTTTCAGCAATTCAACAATATCACAATGTCATGACACCTAACTCAGTGACCATTGTTTTACAAACTTGACTAACAGACTTCAACTAGCAGTAACCTTACAATGGGTTAGATACATAGCATTGGCTATTTCTTCTAACGACTAATCAGCGAAAATTCAAAATATGATGCGCATGTATATGTCATAGTTCATCCTGTGAAGTGCCAAAGGGTAACTACTAAATTGAAGTATGCGCTGAAGCTCAGAGAACACAACCATATCAAAAAGAATAAACAACTTATATCTCGTATTCAAGTATCGGTTTGCAGGGATTTCATTGACTGATCGATTAGTCACTGGATTTCATCATGAGCTGACATCAGTTGGAGAATCATTGGAAAGCCTGCAGGGAGTACTGGATAGCTGTTGTGTCCTAGTTTCAGGACTGTTCATCAGTAGCGAATCATTCAAATTCCTACAAACCGATACTCGAATATCAATAAGATGCTCACCTGGGGTTCTAGTGGGAAGTCCTGACCAGCAAAGTACAGTGGGTAGTAGGTGAGGCAGTAACTCATCGAAGAATACATTGCGAAGTGGTCGCGCTACGTCGTGAATTCGCAGGGGCAAGAATTCTTAGACTGACTGGCCATTGGATTGGGTCCCAGTGGCTTTATGGTCTATGAGTAAGGTCACCTTGTAACCAGAAGGTCCTGAGTTGGAACCTCAGTAAATGAGTACTGACGAAGAGCCCCAAACAAGGATGAGACAGCTAGCTGTCCAATACTCCTTGTCGAGGTTTTCAAATGGTTCTCTAACCGATGCCAGCTTATGATGAAATCCTGTAACTAATTAAATCTCCTATCCTTTCTGTAACAATCATCACTTCTTTTGAAAATGTTCCCTAGTAGTTTGTCGCGTATGCTGTCCTATTTGTGACTAGTCAATCAGACTAACCTGCTCTGTCGTCTATGAATAATGCTGTTTCCCCTCAGACTCGAACACTTCTAATCACCGTCATCAAAATAAGTGACTCAAAGTTCCGTAATAATATCTGAGACGTCTTTAAGCCAGAATTATGAGTTGGCTAATTCCGTCCAGATATATCATCAGGAAACAAAAGCCACAATTAAATTATATATATTTTCATATTCATATCTGGGCAATTTTTTTCAAGAAGAAAAGTAATATTAATCTTTCCTCCTTTCAGAATGATACATCAAAGCGGTCCAAGTATCACATTTCCAGATCGTATAAGCCCTGAACAGGATGCAGAACAATTACATAATGCTTGTAAAGGATTCAGTAAGTACTACTTTGTGATACACTTGTAATAAATTTTGTAGTGCTGCTGTATGCTACTGATTAACTGATTTGAGTAGCTGGATACCATCTAAGGAAATAATTAGTACTTATTTCGAGACAGATTGTAACAGCGTATACAGAGTACTAGCTGATGTGAGTTGTATACAACTACTACTCATATGAATCAATCAGTAGTATGCATTGCAATGCATTCATGCCTATATATGTCATAGATAAAATTTGTAGCTCCAATGAATGATTTTTATATGGTTGTGTTCTGTGAGCTGGATAGTTAATCTGCGAAGCTTTCATCGCCCTACCAGGCGATATCTTCAGCGCCTATACTTCAATTTATTGAAGTGAGCTTTTAGATTTCTCCACGAGTTTATCAGTCATCTCTCCCGGTAACCTTCAACGTCGCGATTCGCTGTTTTTGTGTGTTTTCACACCCTCTAGGTTACTTGCGTTGGTGGCACTAATTGTTTCGTGACTTGAACTTTGACCCTTTGTGTGTGAGGTTTCTTTATTATCGGTTGATAAATTTTGTCTATCTCGATGTGTCTATTGACTGATGATTCACTGGATTACCAACCAGGCTTCTAACAATTCCCTAGCATTCTTGTTGTTTCCTTTGTCTAATATTTAAACGTTGGTTGTCCCGGTCGAAATGATGTCCGTGGTTGTCTGTATGCAGTGAGGTGATATGAGGGAGTGGATGTCATGTCTTTTGACGGCCAGCTTATGTTCATGTAGACAGAGATGAAGGGGGTGTTTTTACTTCGGCCAATGTGGTGTCTTTCGCAGTTTTTACAATTTATTTCGTAGATGATGTTGGTTTCATCCTCTTTCGTTGTTGAGTCTTTTGGTTGACATTGAGCCATCTGAGTGAAGTGATTTTGTTGGTTTGTGTTCGTTGTTGCTGAGTAGTTACTGTATGTTCTCTTTCGCTAGTTTCTGTCCAGTTGAGGTATATAGTGCTGTGACGTTGAAGGATATCAAAATTTGTCAACTGATAAGAAAGAAACCTCACACACAAAGGGTCAAAGTTCAAGTCAAAGAAACAATGAGTTCCAGTACAAGTAGCCTAGAGGGCATGAAAACACACAAAAGACAACCAATCACGTCAAAAGTCACCGGCAGGTGTAACTTATAAACTCGTGGAGAAATCAAAAAGCTCACTTCAGTAAATTGAAGTATGCACTGAAGATGTCGCCTAGTAGGGCGATGAAAGCTTCGCAAATTAACTATCCAGCTCAGATAATACAACCACATCAAAAATTCATGCCTATTTTTTGCTCAATGGCATTTACGGTTTCAAAACATGTCACATATGATGGCGGATGGTAACCTAGCAGCATGCTCATTTCGCCTTATTCGGTACCGGTTATGCACTGGATGCACAGGCATTCCCAATTACTGATGGTGTTCTCACTGAGACTCGAATCTAATACCTGTCAGTTTAAAAGTCAAGGCATTTTTTTAAAAAATGGGCTCTGAGTTCGAATCTCAATAGGAAGAATACCAGCATTCAGTAGGGAATGCCGATAAATCCAAATGTCTTGTCCCAAGTAAGACGAAATGCGCATTTCGGATTCCACTGTAAGTCACTATCCGCCAAAAAATCCACTAAAAGTGTTAATCTTCAGACATCGTTGAAGCCTCCGTGTTCGGAGTCAACATGCCAATATAGAGGCCCAACACTTCAGTCCAAGCAATCATACAGAAAACGGAAGGAAAAAAATAATTAAAAACATGTTGGTTTTTAAATTTACACAACAATTCAAATAATTGTAACTCATTAGAGAATGCAATCAACTCAATGGTCGTAATCCGTTAAGGCCAGGTATTATTATTAACCCATCAATGCATTGCACGCATAAGTTCCACTGACCGCAGTCACTTTAGCAAATCGTAGTAAATTTGGTGTCTTCTACCTACTGAAAACCTTGAAAGCCTTTGAAACGCTCTAAAAATGCCTCGTTTCCATGAGGTGTTCGATAACGATAATAATAATAATAGTGAACTTTTCAAATATCTCCTTCCGTATTGGATATAAACCTCATGGATAGTGTGATTTCATCCTATTTTAGGACTTTTTATCAGCAACAATAAACATCCATATCCTCATTGCCAGGAACTCCTCTCTTGACCTTTAAATTAACGGGTCAAGCTCACTGAAAATTCAACCAGTAGGACCAAACAGTTGTGATATGTCAGTTTGAGATGAGGCTTGAAATATGTATTTATTCGTGAATAACTGTCAGACATCTTATTTATAAATCCATTTTATCTTTTTTTTCCACAGCTACTGATGAAGCTACTATTAATAAAATTTTGGGCCATCGAAGTCAACGACAACGTCATGAAATACGTGAAGCTTATCAAAGACGCTATAGAAAGGTTAGCTGGATTTCTTTTAATTCATGGATAATCCCCATCCAGGTATTAATGAAAAAAAAAACACGCGTAGTTCAGCGAAGAGTCTCTTTTCGGTGGCGGCGAATTCATTTTCTTAGCTGCACAATCGCAAAATAGATATGTGTGTCATTTTGTATGTATGTGTACATTAAGTTTGTCAAACAAAAATACTATTGGTTATGGTTATTTTAAATAAACAGGTAAAGATTGGTAATTGGAGTTACGTAAATACAAAATTAGAGTAGTAACAAAGGTAATGAGTTGTCACAAAGAGTTGTTAAAAAGAAGTTATGTAATAACCAGTACTCCCAGATTATCCAGTGGTTCTCTAACTGATATCAGCTCATGATGAAATCCTCCATGCAATCAAACAAAATCCTTACAATATATGTGTAAACCTTGGGCACTGTGATAGTAAGTAATTCCATATTAGTTTGTTTATTAGATATATCACACAGTTAAACAGTATTATTTACTGGATGACGACGCCTTTCGAACAAAATTTATTGTTCATAATCATAACATCAATTATAATCACAGGACTTTGAAACTTGAGTTTTATAGTTTTCTTTGTTCTCTCCTATTTGTCGTCATTGGGGTAGTAGAATTTTCCAGATATCAGGGACAGGTGATGAATCATTCCTATTACATGTGTTGGCAGTTGATTCGATAAACAAGGCTTCTGTTATCAATCTCTCTATCCATTCAACCTGTGACATTAGATTATAAAACTTTCATCCTATCCCATCCTATTGTATGGCTGGTTGTGTGTAACCGCATGTAGTGCTATGGCTGAACTATTCTCTAGATTCTTTATCTTATTCGGATCAACCAATCTAGATTTTGCTAGGTTTTTATGTTCGGCTAGTCTAACTGTCCCCGTTCTACTAGTCAGACCTATGTATTTGACCTAACAGTCATTGCAGGCAGCGTATTAGATAAACTAAATTGTTTTGTTTTGAAGGCTCCACAGGATCGATCCTGTAACCGACAAAGTTTGTTTCTAACTGAGTTTGTGGGTTTGAATGCCACTTTTATTCCTTCCTGTCTTGTTAAGAATTCTGCGTAAGGTGGTTTCCGAGGTTCCTTCCTAGTATGGAATTACTGTTGAGGATTTAGGTTCCTTATTGTTGGTGTCGTCATTAATATTACTCTTATTATCATTATTATTATTAGTGTTATTATAAGTAGCATTCAAACCCACAAACTCAATTGGAAACAAACTTTGTCGGTTAAAGGATCCTGCTATGGAGTCTTTAAAACAAAACAATTTAGTTTATCTAATACCCTGCCTGCAATGATTGTCAGGTCAAATACATAGGTCAAACTAGTAGAACAGGGGCAGTCAGACTAGCCGAACATATAAACCTAGCAATATATATATATATATATATATATATATATATATATACAATACTCGTTTATTTATGTCATCCAAACGCGTCAACGAACATTTATCTTCATGGTTTTATAAAGGAGAAAACCGATGCCCTCGCAGCTCGATCCTTGAACATTTGATCGACTCTGGACACCAAGTCAAACCAGAAACAAACTTCAAAGTTATTTACAGAATACAAGGCAATTTTGCTAAAAGTGTACGGATCAAACTTCTCCACATCGCAGAAGCAATGGCAATTCTTCTGCTAAATCCTGAACTCTGCATACAAAAGAAATTCGTTCATTCATTGAATCCACAATGGATGTAATCTTTGTTAATTTCAGTCTTACTAATTGTATTATTTTGTCTTTTGCATTTTATTATTTCACATCTTCATTTATATTATTCTCTACCCCACCCTTTTGTAGTCTCTATCCTCATTAACAATGTTGCTAACTTGACCCACGTCCAATTTCTAGTCAACTATGTTACGTCATCCGATTAACTTCTTATTTTCAACTGTATTATTCTCTAACCCCAACCTTCTTTAATTTTAACCACCACTCATTAACACTGTTGCCAACCTGACCTACTCTAAATTCTACTCAACTGTATTACGTCATCCAATTCACTTAATCAATTCTATTTTATTTTCTACCTTAACGTTTGTCTCCAAGCCAAATAATACTTACATTACATAATTATCTAAACTTTATAAATCTAATGTACACACACACACAAACAAATTTGTATATATATGCGATTGTACAGCTCAGTGAATGAATTCGCCGAAAAGAGACGCATCGCTGAACGCCTTGTTTTCTTTTATATGACTGAATAGGGATTTTCAAGTTAGTTAACTACAATTTCCGCTATACATTTCCACTCATTATAATTCTTTGGAACCTTATTAATATATGTGCGTAAAACTTGAATACTGTGGTAATGAGTAATTTCATATTACTTTGCTTATTAGATGTATCACACAGTGTTAAGCAGTATTATTTACTGGATGACGATGGCTTTCGAAAAAAATTCACTATTGCTCTTAATCATCAATACATATATATATATATATATATACAATACTCGTTTTTTATGTCATAACTATTTATTTATTTTTCTTGTAAAGGATTTAGTCCATGTGTTGGCTTCTTCAACTAAAGGAGATTATGAAAGTCTTATTAAAACATTGTTTCGTGGAAATTTACAAATATTGGCCTACGATTTATATAAAGGCATGAAAGGACTTAGTACTAATACAGATGTACTCAATGAAATTATCTGCTGTTGTAATAATGATGAAATACATATGCTGAAAAGGGCTTATCATGACGGTAAGTACTTTTTTTTCCATGGAATAAAAAAAATGTACTTTATTACTGATAAATGATATTGTTTAAAAGAGTCTTGAGTTGACGCGGTATTATTGATGTAATTGATGCTGGTTGAAAGTCATTATTATTATTATTATCAGTGTTCCCTTAGGTTTTGACTGAAACAACAGGGCTTTAACAGTAAATCTCTTCTTTTTTTCGTGTTCTTTGAAGCCGTCTTCAGCCACCCCTTTCCCAGATCACGTGTGGCCAATACCAAACTCGTCGTCTCTGATTCCGGTTCCACTCTGCGACCTAGCGCACAATATCACGGTCTCCTTTGGTATGTGTTAGATCCATCCCAGCTTCCTTCGATATATTTTTGTTGACCAGTAGGTTCAGTTCTGGTTGGTTCAATCCTACAGTCGCTTGTTGCTAATTCTTTTACTGACCAGTCATCTAACCTTCACAGTGGAACCAGAGAAGGCAGCTTTTGATAGAAGTCTGCATCAGGCTGTTAGAAATATTTTGCATGACTCATAACAGTAAATCTGTAAGGCATACAGAAGCACTGGTTTTATACTATAAAATGCTGAAAATCGGAAACTTATTCCTCATGCTGAGTGCTTTTAAGGTTTTGGTTTAGTTATACTCATGTATTCCGTCTTCCCTTATTTGAAACGCTATTGTGTAGATAAATGTAGGAAGTGATTCTACTTGAATTCCTCATGCTGACAGGGATTAGTGCCTGACGTTGATGGTGTTGTTGTTGTTGTTGTCGGTTGTTTATCTTCACCACCTCCGTCCTCTCTAATGTTTGCTTGAATCCTCCCTTTCTTCACTGTCTGCTTCTTTTGTTAGTTTATTTTAGAATTCGCTTGTAAGTCCTCAAGTTTTTATGACATTAGACATAAGTCATCCACGAAGCACAGATCTTCTGCAGTCTTCTTATCAGTCCAGTGTATTCCCATCGTTTCGCCACTTCCCACAGTATCCAGAATCGAGGCAGTCTAGTAAGGAATATATTCGGCTATAACAAGAAGCCTTGACTTACTCATGTCTTCAATTTTAACGCTTAGCTGAGTATTCTGCTGCGTATCACGTGACATGTAATACTGTCTGTTATGTACTCGTCGTCAAATTATTGCTATGTACTGGTCGAGAATGTAATAGTCCTGACGCAAGAAGGCGGAAATGAGAAGACCACTAGGTTTGCGATGATACTTCTATTTTCCAAACACAAGGAGGATGCAAAAGTGGTATCACACCAAAGTAGTAAGTCACACAAGATTGTGTGAGCGAAATATATATTACCATCCAGACAAGTGTGTGAACAATCAATAGACAGTCTTAACATGAATGGCTAGTTATAATGAAGTATCGATCCATATATACATAGCGAAATATAGCAGACATGTCAACAACAACCATATATGATATATGTCACCAAGCAACGGACTGTCCACAAACACTCATATTATATATAATATAAGAATATACATTGTTAAAGGAGACAAGTTCATACAAGTGAAATAGTCACAGACTAAGAGAGCGAACAGAAAGAGAGACCAACATACACACACATAAATTTATGTGGATACATATCACCTGATGATTAGTAGGATGTTTACCTGGGGGTTTATCTGGAACCTTTGGGCTTGTTGTTGACGTCTGTCGTTTCGTCTGCTGTTGGGTTTCGGCTTCGGCTTCGTCCGGAATTGTCTGACATTTAGCTTCTGACTGCATTGCATAGCGAATTTAGTGGCATCAGCCGTGCAAACGATCGAACAATCAAGTCCCAAAAGATTAAATCACTCTTGGTACGTACAATTCCTGTGAATTTGGTATTGCGAAGGAAACGGAACATTGAGTTCCAATAGTTTGAGCGCCCACCACAGGCTGACAAGTGGGAAGTATTATATAGCTGTTGAATGAAGTTGGTAAAGATTTGGAGCAGTGGAAGTGGGTAGAAATTCAACCTGAACCAACAGCCTTCGAATTAATGGTTCAGCCACAAAATCCAACTGCTCACAGTGTGTGGCTGCCTGCGGTCATGGGAATCAACGTTTATTATCACACTAGCCACATGACAGCGTCTCCATCTCTTGTTAGTCATAGACATTTTGAATTAGAAGAAGAAAGGCAAATTTTTAATTAACGGTAAGACTCTCTGAGGTAACCACCGATTCGACAGTCTATTATTAATGTAACCAGTGTAACAGAAGAAAACTATATAACTGTTAGTGGTATTATTCCTCCGGAAACTAAGTTTAATCTAGGATTTCAAGAACTGATCTCCTCTTTACTTTGTTCTCTGCAGTCTTTTATAGTTCGCTCCATGACTATCTATAATCTCTAATTTTTTTTTAACTGCCCTATCTCCTCGATATCGTCCCTCGACCCATGCTCAGGTTATTTTTCATCCGGCTTCCAGTACAGAGCCAGACGTGTGATGCCACTCAACTCTTCCCTCGATGTATATTTAAATCCAGTCCCTTCTACATGCCTGATGAACAACAGCTTCTTGATTGGTTCGTTGTCAAAGTTCTTTGTTACTGGGTTTTTTCTGGCCGGTTTTCAATCTGATCTTTCATAACGAGAGAAAAAGGCTGCTATTGATGACGAAAGTCTGAAGCAGGCCGTTCGGAATACTTCTGATGAGATGCGCACCAAGACTGTGAACTGTATATAGAAGTATTGACTGACTTGACATTATTACTGAAAAACGGGATCCTCTTTCATTACTTAGTGGCTCCTGTCAAAAATGTTAGTAATCAAATGTTCTCAATGAAATCGATCACCTTTATGTCTATAATGCATACCTTGACTTATGTGAGAGAGTACTGACCGAGTTCCATTGGTAAATTTAGTCATTATACCGTTTCTGACGAATCTAAAAAAGATGATTCTGCTATGTAAACATATATCAACTAGTTTGGACATTGAAATAGAATCATAAACTCATTTAAGAATTAGGCGATATGTTTTTAGTTGATAAATCATTGACCTTAAAGCATTTACAATAATGTCAACCTTCGTAAAATAAAAGCAATGCTATGTTGAAACTAGATAATGAAGAGTCATTCAGTCACTGTGAATGTCAAGTAACATGGATTGAAAAAAGTGAGGCATGTATTGTGCATGTTGCATAACCGCCTTCGATATCGAGTAGTAGATTTTGATGATTATGGCGCCAATCCACGCAGTGTTTGACTTCTGGTTTTAATCAGTCACCAGGATCCTCGGGGTGTTAAGAACCAGGAAAATGAAACTGTCGGTAATATTGAAATTTCACCTCTTACTACGAATGTTTTAACAATGTCTCTCGGTTAACCAGATATGTCTAATTTCATTGGTGATAACAGCTAACATGGTGAAGTTAATACGTGCGTTTCGTCCTAATTGGAATTCTTCATCTGGATGTACCTGAATTCATGTTAACTAAAACTGAAATGCTTTTTGAAACGGAAATTAGTCATCATATTTTTAGCTGAATGTCAATCATCCGACCGTTTAATTCATTAATTAGTTTGTTCTCTATAGAATGTGATAACATTGGACTTGAATCTTTATGAGTTCGTTATTGTTCACTAATGCTGAGAATGCTCAAAGTACAGTGAAACATTGATTCCACTGGATTTTGGAAAAATGACCTGAAAAATACATCAACTTTCATTCACATTACCATAACAGTGTGAATTATATTCTTTTCTTTTTAAGATCTTTGAGATAATTTTTTTCAAGTGTAGAATTTTTAGGGACTTTGATTAATTGATTGAAGGATTTCATAATGAGATGACATAGGTTAGAGAACCCTTGGAAAACCTAGACAGGGAGTACTGGACAAACAGCTGTTTCCTCCGTCCTAGTTTGGGACACTTCATCAGTGCGCACCCACAGCCAGAGTTCGAACCCAGAACCTTACGGTTGCAAGTTGAGTTATCTCATAGGCCATTAAGCCACTTGGACCCATTCCAACGACAAACCATTGAAAAACCTAACTAACTGATCGATAACTGATGTCAGCTCATAATGAAATCCTCCAACCAATCCGTGAGATACATTATTGTATGCTTAAGATGAAATCTCTTCATTAAATCTAATTTGAGAGCTTTCAAGTTGTGCGGAAAGTACTCATCGTTTTATTATTTTATTCTCTTTACAGTCCTCCTGGAAGAAGAACCTAAAAGTAAGTTAGTTTATAATGATTATTTGTGATTAAAGCAGTCAGATTTTACGATTAAAAAACTATATTACTCACAAGTAGTTGATTTATTAAATACTTCATTATTTCACCTTTTAGATTGCTCATGATTCACACTATGAGATGTGGTATATTATATAGGCACTTTCGTGTCGGTGGTGTAGCGGTTAGGATGCCTGCCTACCATTCACATGGTCCGGGGTTCGATCCCCGGCCACTGACTCACTCCTTTACCTCGCTAAGCTAGAAATAATGCTGGTAAAGAGGAAAGGTTGGGCATGAGGCTAGCAATCCTATCTTGTAAAATAAACACTGCTACAGAAACTTTAAGCCACTAGATTGAAGCTCTATGTTCCCCCGGGGATCGTTAAAGAATAAAAAATATAGGCAATTTCATGAAATCAGACACTTATTCTCCTTGATAAATTTGGGTAAAAAAAATAAAAGAATGGTTTGTGCAGAACAAGATGGTGTTGACATCAATTATTAAGAAAGTGCAAATAGATAACTAGGTGATGCTAAATAATAAGTTGCTTAATAAAGTACTGAGTACGACTCAAATTATAGAAATAAACACAAGCCAAATAACACAGTATAGCGAAATAAGAAAAAAAATTGTAGACATCAAGTTTCCACGGCAACGAAAGACTGATACTTCTTCTTTCTGAACATGTGAATCGAAGTTCAGACGTTTGACTATAGTTTCTGCAGCAAACTTGATAAGAACGGCATTTTTTTCTCTGTTGCTAATCCTAAAGCATCTCAGGATATCTATTTCATAATCTGTATGAACCAGGTGCATAGTCATAACACTGCTCCCCTTATACATAGACTTTTTGGTACATGTTCAGGGAAGGAAATCTGTCATTCTTCAAATGCTCTATTAAAGGGATCTAACTAGGCTTCAAGAAAGGTTCTGGCTAGTGAAATACTTAGTCAAGTTTATTGTCGTGTGACGAACACAATGCTGAATTGATTTTTTTTAAAACAGCTGCTCACAGCTGAAGAGAAACCGGTGAAAAAAGTCGATTCCATGTTCACAAAGTGCCGCTTTTAAAATTTTTCTTCTCGAGTTTACTAACAGTCAAATGGAAGATTTAATCGATGCTATTCCATGATAACGAATAATGAGTACTTTCAGAAATATAACATGTCGTTTACTCTCTGTTGAATCTTTCACCCCCCCCCTCTCAAATTTTGTTGACGAAATTGTCCTTTTTACGATTAGGTTACCGAGGTGTAACAAGTGCCATGTGGTGGCTCTGAGTGAATTCCATCAGTCAATTTGTAGGGCATTCGTCAAACTTGGTGACTCGCCATCACTATGCACTCCTTGAATTGATTTTGCACTGTTGGATGTAGCCAGCAGGAATCCCTATGTCCGCATTCTTCAGTAAGACGTATCTGTAACCTCTGAAATCAGAATCCATGGTACACAATACCACAGTGACAAACAATTCCAGTGTGTTGTTCTTGATCCCCGCCAATTACTTTCAACCATCAAAATATCTTCTTTGAATTCAAGATTCTTTTATTCTCGAATTAAAAATACTTTATAATCAGAGTCTAATGTATGAACTGATCATTTTGAGATAAAGCTAACGTTTGAACATTCGCTGATGCATACAAAAATGAATAAGTCAGCTTAAATCGACATGCAAAAGGATTATATTAAATTTAGAACAACACATTTAAGCCAACATTATTGTGGTTTCAATCAGATCTCATCATCAGGCTTAACTCTAATATACCTACATAACTTTACAAATAAAAATTCAAGTATAAACCAATCATGGTGGTCTATAGAATAATACGATGGTGAATATAAATTGTGCAAGTAGTCATAATAGCAGTAATGATAATATTAATAATAGTAATAATAATGGTCTTATCAATAATAAGGATGAAAAAGTGAGGCAATCTGTGATAACGCGAATAATGAAAAACAGGATGATTAAAGAAACAAATGTTCAGGTGGAAGTAGTCGATAATGGGTAGCAAAAACAAATGAACCGATTACGTAGTGCTAGATTCATTGTAAGGGAAGTAAATGAAACACGTTTTTATTGAAGATGTTATAAAATTAAGGGATGATAAGAAAGGGGTTGGAAATACACACCACCCCTTGTTTATATTATATTTCCAACCCCTTTCTTATCATCCCTTAATTTTATAACATCTTCAATAAAAACGTGTTTCATTTACTTTCCTTACAATGAATCTAGCATTACGTAGTCGGTCCATTTGTTTTTACTAGCCGTTATCGACTAATTCCATCTGAACTTTTGCTTGTTTAATCGTACTGTTTTTCATTATTCGTGTTCTCACAGATCGCCTCACTTTTTCATCCTTATTACTGATAAGACCATTATTAAGAAGACAGTTGCAGCGAAGAAAATTTTCTTTCCGATGAAATCATCATCTAGGCTGTACATTCGTGTATTTATATCACATGGGTGGGACAGTTCCAGAATAATTTCCGGTTAAGGGTCAAATTAGTAAAAATTAAAATTAGGAATTAGAATGCCATAATAAACAGGGGGATGGATAAAACAAACATAGTAGCATCATAATAACTAAGACGATTTACATTGTGCAATTAGGGGTTAGAAATGTAAAAATAACAAAATTGACAAGATATTCGGATAAAAAATCTAGTGGGATCATAGCTAATGTAACGAATAATTGTTTGTGAAATTAGCGATTAAATATGTAGAAATAATAAAATGATAAAATAGACAGAAAGTAAGGATATGAAAACATGGTAGTGTGAACAGGGATTAAGTGAAACTTAAAAAATAACATGAATAAACAGGAAGTTTAGATAAGAAAGGCGATGGGACGGTCATTACTAAAAAATTACCTGTTTATGATGGCCATAGCAGGGACAGGGGTTGGACGTATTTCTTTTGGATACAAAGTGTGGGTTTGAGATTTTGTATAGCTGGTACCTTAGGTATGCCCAGATGTCTTGATTTTACTCCCTTTGATAGGTTTGATTGAATCTTGTATATTACTTTGAAGGATTTTTTGAAAGGCGCTGAATGTCCTGAATTAACCACATGTTCTGTCACTGAACTATATACACGTTTTCGGTCTCCTTTTACTAGCCAGGCTGGATAGTGTTCACGAGCGCGTTTTTCAAGTCGGCGCATGGTACGGCCGATGTACTCAGCTCCACAAGAGCAAGTAAACTGGTATATGCACGTTGAGGTGGCCAAATGTGACAGCTTGTCTTTCGCGTTCTGGCTGAACAGTTTCTTGCAGGAAAACGTCAGTCGTAGGCTCGCGGCGAAGTATGTTTTCCTCAGCGATTTTGAGAGGCGTTTGCGAAGGATTTTTGCTTCAATATGACCTTTAAATTCTAGATTAAGCAGAAGTATTTCCTTTGGAACGGATTGGACTTGTTCGGAAGTCTTCTTAGGTTTGAGATTCTTGTCTATGAACCTGGGCGGGAAACCGTTTTCCATCAGGGTTTTTCGAAGATTACGCAGTTCCTCTCCAACCACTTCCTCGCTGCATATCTTCCGAATCCTCGAAGAAAGGGCGTATATCAGGTTACTCATTCTGCTCAGGGGCACGAAGCTTTGAAAATTGATGAATCCTCCATTCCACGTAGGCTTTTGTATATGGACCTTTTTGGAAGAGTCGTCGGCGATTCTTGTCAGATGGACGCCGAGGAAATGGAATATTCTGTCGGATTTAGTCTCAAGTGTAAAGCAGATGTTTGGGTGGGCATTATTGAAGATTTGAAGTAGGTTTTTTAAATCACCGTTCTCATCACAAATAATGAAAGTATCATCGATGTATCTCTTGTAGAGATGGAGGTCGTTGATAGTTGGTGATAAGACGTTATTCTCTAAGCTAGCCATAAAACAGTCGGCTATTATTATTATTATTATTATTACTACTATTATGACCAATTGCACAATTTATATTCGCCATCGTATTATCCTATAGACAAAACACCATGATTGGTTAATATTTGAATTTTTATTTGTAAAGTTATGTAGGTATATTAGAGTTAAGCCTGATGATGAGGTCTAATTGAAAACTCAATATGTTTCGCTTAAATGTGTTCTTCTAAATTTTACTATAAGAATATTCATTATGCTTTATTACTGAAATCCCTAACCACTAATAACTAAGGAGTGCTGAAAATCTGTTTCATACTAGATCACGATTGTTTATCAGTACGTATCCATGACACACCACCAAAGATCCATCCCACAATCTAAGTTCCACCCAACTTGATAGACTCCGCTGATCACGGATTCTCACAAGAACTTCAGGCTACTTTATGCTGTAGTCAGTCAGTAGTGAACACTAGGCTAACCTGCAGTTGATAGCAGCAATTCGATTTATTTAAAAGTCGATCATGAACTGACTTCAGTCGGAGACCTGCTAAAGACAAGAGAATACTAGATAACCAACTGTCTTGTCTTTTTTAGGAACTCCCACCGTCAGGGATAGAAACAGGAACCTTCGGGTTGTGGGGTGAGGTCCTTGACTACTCGGCCCTTTTTTGAACAAAGCCAGAACTACAGATTTAGCAGAATAATATGCTACCATCTTTTATTTCATTGCCTTCTCGTCAGCTGCTTACAGGCCAAAGACATTATTAAATATATCTACAAAAACAGTTTTAACATACTTGCGCAGACAGTTCATTTTAAACAAAAATCAATCGATCACTATATGCATACAGTAATAATATATATACATACATGCATGTAATATTAAACACTATTCCGAACAACAATAATAATCATACACAATGGAAACTTTTCAGCGTTTCGCATTTGGATGAAAGAGTGATAATATGTATCTGAGGGAGCAGTTACATTGGAAGGACAGAAAGAAGAAGGGTATATCTACGGGCGCCCCAGTGCCCCCACATTTGGAATGATAAATAAAAAGTGTAAAAAAAAAAAAAATTTTCTGAACATGTACCAAAAAGCTTACATCTAAAGGGAACAAATGCTTTAAACAGTGCCAACACCAGGCATCTCCTCGACACGGGTCGCTAGGTGGACGTCGAAAAGTCTTTGAAAGTTATCAATAGACAGAAGAGCTCAATTCTCCTTAAGTTTGCTGTAGCCATTTCTATCAAGCACCTGAAACCTGATTTATGCGTTCAGAAACAAGCGGTTATCAGTCTTTCTTTGCCCTGCCTAGTAACTGAATATTTTTCATCTCTCTTTCATCCGAATGCGAAATGCTGAAAAGTTTCCATTGTGTATGATTATTATTGTTTTTCGGAATAGTGTTTAATATTACATATATATATGTATATATATTATTAGTATATGGGTATGTTGATCGATTGATTTTTGTTTAAAATGAACTGTCTGCGCAAGTATGTTAAAACTGTTTTTGTAGATATATTTAATAATGTCTTTGGCCTGTAAGCAGCTGACGAGAAGGCAATGAAATAAAAGATGGTAGCATATTATTCTGCTAAATCTGTAGTTCTGGCTTTGTTCAAATTCATTAAAGCGAATAAATGTATGAAATTTCTGAAAAAACAGACCTCTTCTACCGGAATTCAATGGCTCATAAACTCTAAATTCTATTAATTTTCCGTAACTTGAATAACAAACTTTACCTTTCTTTCTAATCAATATATATACATATATATCTATCTTCTACCAAAATATAGAGGCTGACTCACGTTCACTTGAAGGTGATGTTATGAAAGAGACGAAACCACCATATGAGACTTTATTAACAGCTATACTACAAGGTAGACGTGATGAAGATCCACCGGAATTAGTTGAAGAAGCCCTGAGAACTAGAAGTACTTCAAGGCTGGTTAGTCGAAGTCAAGTTGAAAGAGATGTTGAAGATTTATATTTTGCTGGAGAGAAGTAAGTTTAGCGCATAAAAGTTCTGCATAAAATAAGAGTTTTGTTGAAATTCCCTTTTGAAGGTGTATGTATAAATCTCATTCATGCTGTACATTGTAGTTAAGATGCAGTAATCTACACCAAAAGAAGAGAAGGAAGTAATTCCAAGTTCTATTATAGATAATGTGCCGTCTTCAACTGATTATGATACACTGTCAGGGGTTCTTCTAGACGCTATCGATGTTGAACAGAGCAGGTTTGTAGGTTACTTAACATGGTCGTAAATTTGTATGATGTTCTTCCCGCAAATGTCCAAATGTAAGTATATCAATATGATAAGTGAGGAACTGTCTGGAACTAGACTTGAAGGAAGTTTCCACACTAACGGTTGAAACTTATCAAGGATATTCTTACAGCCAAAATGTATGGTGGGCATAATGAAGGCAGTTTTCAGGTCTGTCTGCATTTAGACTCCGGCTAAATTCAATGATTAGTATTATCAACATTTATTATTATATCCTTTAATTCCTAGAGAAACATAGGCCTTCATCCGCGCGTCTCCATTGCGTTCGGTTCTCTGCTAGAGTTTTCACCTGGCTCCCGGTCTGCCCACACGCTTTCACCTCCTCCTCACACGACCTCCTCCAAGTCACCCTTGCATTGTCGACCAGCTCGCCGCTTCCCTTTTGGGTTCCACTCGAGGGCTTTTCTAGTGATTTCACTTGATGGTTTCATCAGAGTATGGCCAAACCACCTCCATTTATTCCTGCTTATTTGTTGCACAATCGGTTCCTGTTGGGTTGGTTCGCTCCCAGAGATCCCTCCCTGTTGTTGATCTTTTCTGGCCGGCCATCTGGTATTGAATCGTATTGAGCTAAGACAGTTATCGATGAAGCTGTCGTATTTGGCCACTTCAACGTGCACATACCAGTTTACTTGCTCGTGCGGAGCTGAGTACATCAGCCGTACCTTGTGCCAACTTGAAAAACGCGGTCGCTAATACTATCCAGACTGGCTAGTAAATGTGCATATAGTTCAGTGACAGAATATCTGGTCAATTCAGGACATTCAGCACTATTCGAAGAATCCTTCAAAATAATTTATAAGATTTGATCAAACCTATCAAAGGGAGTGAAATTCAGATATCTGGGCATAGCCGAGGCACTAGCTATACAAAAACTCAAACCCACGCTTTGTATCCAAAAGAAATACATCCAAGCATGAGTTCGACGACTTCTTGAGGTCAAGATTTCCGTCTTTCCCTTTGATACCGGTCCACCTAATTACCTGTTTATCAGAAATTCCGATGGTTTCGACTTATTCATTACTGTCCCTCTCTCTGTCCTTTACATGAATGGAAACTGGCTACACCACTTAGTCAGCTCGGCTATAAACGATTGAAACGACACTCCAGTAATTAGATAACTTCGATCTGGTTGATGTGTGTGGGTGGTATCTAACTTCTCATATCACTCAGTCAGTATTATGTATAGCATTAAAAGCATATTTGGAAGGCAGACAAAAACTAACCGGAATCTCATTTTAGTGACAGGATAAATTTTGTAATTCCGGTGTTAAACTACTCATTTCCTTTATCAGTAGTATCTATCTCACTCTGTTGTACTATTTCCATATCAGAATAAAATTATCACAATTAATCATTATTAATAACTGATTCAATGATACAATTTGGTTGCCTTTTTTAATTTTGTATAATTTAGACGATCTGGCAAAGGGGATCATGATACATTCATTAAAATATTGACAAAACGCAGTAAATATCACGTTAAAGAAATTTGGGATCTGTATTTATCAGTAAGTGAGATTCAAAAGATTCAAAAGAGATTGACAGTTGTCCCTGATCTGTAAACCAGCTGCACTCTTATTTCTCATACAGAAAGCAGTATACTGTATATAGAGGTGAATCTTCCTCTGCTTTGCTTACTGAAGTTGGATTCCCACAGGATGCTGACTTTCTCCTCTAATTTTTTCTTTCTTCTTACACGACTTGCAACTTTTGGATGAAATTAACTATGTTAAAGACCCGATGAACTAACTTTCTCGTTACCAGTTACATCCCTATCTATCTTTTCGAACTTAATGGCTTTTGTTAGACATCAGCCAGTCGTCTATGCAAGCGTCTTGCTACAGGCAGGAGTTTCCTGGAGTGAGGTCTAGTGAGAATTTGTGACCAATGAGATGCATCCAGTCAAGTGTGAGGGTTGATTTCCCACCAATGACATTGGTCGGTGGCCGCGCTAAAAATCACGAACTGGGTGACTTTAGAAATCATGGACTGGCCATTGAATCAGGTCCCAGTAGCTGAATGGTATTCAAGGCAGCTGGCCTTGTAACCAGAAGGTTCTGGGCTCGAACATTGGCGGCGGGTGTGCACTGCCGAAGTGGAGTCCCAAAATAGAATGAAACACCTGTCCAGTACTGGTTTTTAATGGTTCTCTAACTGATATCCATCTGTGGTCAAGTTAGAAAAAAATTAATGGTCTTACCTTAAATCCATCTAAATATAAGACGTTCAACTTCCCCTTCACTCATAAACATGATCTACGTGAAATCTTCTGTTTACAAGATGCATATAGCTTAGAGGTCTCTGGAATAGAAACAACGTCAAGCATAAATTGCTTGAGGCGTCTTTTATCCTCTGACCTTTCTTTGTCATTCAATATGTTGTCGATTTCGAAGAAAATGTTCCGTCTAACCTGCTACAATAAGAAGTAAAGATCATTAGAAATCGTTCAACCTCTACTTTAGCAAGTGTTTGTTTGTAGCGATTTGATTGGCTACAGGATTTCATCATGAGCTGACATTGCGTCGGTGGCACAGTGATTAGGACTCCCGCCAACCATGCACATGGTCCGAGGTTCGATCAACCACCGACGCACACCTAATATCTATGGTCGGCCTGCAAAATTTGGGCTACCGATATCCATGCTGAAAATTCCATACTAGTACCAAAGATACAGTGTAGAATCAAGCTGTAATCAAAAATAAAAAATAAATAGCTAGAGAACCCTTGGAAAGCCTGTACGGAGTACTGGACAGCTGTCTCGTCCTATTTTAGGACTCTTCAGCCATACGCACCCACCGGGATTTGAACCCAGGGCCTCCTGCTTACAAAGCGAGCTCGTTTACCATTAAACCGCTGGGACCCGATCCAATGGCCCACGAATTCTAACTTCTGCCAATTCACGACATAGCGCGACCCCAGCCAATGTCTTCGGCGAGTATTTGTCCTCACACCCGACCTGCTGCACCCTACTAGTCACGACTTCTCACTTGAACTGGAGCAGGGCGGGTGTGGGGACAAATACTCGCCAAAGACAGTGGCTAGGAAACGCGCTGTGTCGCGATTTGGCAGAAGTTAGAATTCATGGACTGGTCATTGGATCGGGTCCCAGTGGCTTAATGATATACAAGCTCGCCTTGTAACCAGGTCCTGGGTTCGAATCCCGATGGATGCGTATTGCTGAAGAGCCCTAAACTAGGACGAAACAGCTGGCTGTCCATTGCTCCCAGGTTTTCCAATAGTTCTCTGATTGATGTCAGCTCATGATGAAATCTCTACTTCAGCAATTTGTTAACTCTTGCATCTTACTTATGGCTCTCTATTCCTCTGAAATGTTCACTAGTTTTCAATGATTAATGTCGACTAATATTGACTGGTGACTGAATGCACATTGGAATTAATTCGAATCCCTGTACAGAAAAAAATTCAACATTCAACTTGAGAACAACTCAAAAATGTATCAACTACTTACCTATCTTCCCTGTTCACACTTTTTAATAATTTTTAACCTATCGATCAGTTTTGCCCATTCTTGTCAATTTATTCCATGAAATCTATATCAAAACTATTGAAATATTTAGCAGTATTTTAAACAATCCGCCTAATTTTTTTGTTTAAATCTGCGTTAAATGTTTCAATATTAATAAATGATAGTTTCTCAATTTTATACTTTTAGAGATATCACGTTACCTTAGTTGAGACGGTATCGAAAAAATTCTCAGAACCATTAAGATCTGGTCTGAACACAATGAGTAGGTGAATAATGTTTAATTGTTTTTTTTATGTGTGCATGTCCGTGGCTGACTTGTAACGAAAATGCAGGAGATTTAAACTTAATAATATTTCAGTAGGAACAAATATGTTACCTGATTCAGTGAAGAAAAGTTTTACTTATTGATGAAGTTATTGTCAGAGCCTGTACAATCCCATTTGTCATTACTATTACTAATCCCACGGATTCCTAGGTGACCTTCACTGACAAAGTTCAACAATAGGATCCCAAGAGATGCAAACGCACGAGTGTTCTTGAGCCGACCAATCATAAAAATCAGGAATCTTTGCATAAAAATGACGTATATTTACAAGATATCTAGGGACCATTGTCTCAACTACAGGTAATAGGAACGGACGAAGATGTCAAATCGAGCGAGAATCGGGAAGGCGAGCGAGAAACACATTCATCAACCTGAAACCAATCTGGAAATCTTCGTCACTCAGCCAACATCAACAACAAAATTCGATCGTATTTTCAATACAAACGTCAAGTCAGTCAGTTCTTCTATAAGGATCAGAAACTTCACGGGCGGGTCACAAAGAATATTTCCAACAGCCTGTTGCAGAACTTTATTAACAACTGTCTCCGCTCTATACTAAAGATCAG
Organism: Trichobilharzia regenti; assembly: GCA_944472135.2. Classification (NCBI taxonomy): domain Eukaryota; kingdom Metazoa; phylum Platyhelminthes; class Trematoda; order Strigeidida; family Schistosomatidae; genus Trichobilharzia; species Trichobilharzia regenti. The sequence continues at coordinate 63,060,129 of OX235267.1, forward strand.
ATGGCCGGAAAGAATCACCAACAAGAAATTATGGGAACAAACAAAACAAGAACCAATCGCCAACCAACAAATATGCAGGAGATGGAAAGTGGAGATGGATTGGACACTCGCTAAGGAGGCCACTGGGTGACATCGCGCGTCAAGCCTTCGAGTGGAACCCGAAAGGGAAGCGGCGAGTGTGACTTCCAAGGGTGACATGGAGGAGATCATTTGAAGAGGTGTTGAAACAGAATGTACTAACATGGATGGATGCAGGTGAAAAGTACAGCAGAAGACAGAAACAAGTGGAGACGTGCATTTGAAGCCCTATGTTCCACTAGGAACTCAAGGGAACAATAATAATAAAATGCATGAAAATACATTACACAGGTCATCTTCCCCTGACATGACTTAAAGCTACGTCACACTTATAATGAGGGTTATCAGCTGATAAGTAAGGCTAGCTTCTATACATGTATTCACTGAGATGAAAAAAGATGAGCTGTTTTTTGTGAATCGTCTATCTATCTTATCCTCTTTGCGGTCTTCCCCAAAAGCCTTCGGTTGAATTACTATGATTTCCAGTAAGACGATAGACAACATCTTACAAGGGAAATGTGGATATAAAACCAATTAAAATAAATGACATCAACTGTTAATCTATCCGTAATCGTAACCCTAACCTTAATCCTGACCCTAACGAGCTATTAACACATTGTCCAAACAGTACTTAAAAACATAATCAGGATGAAATTTCTTCTTTAGTTAGTGAATAGCGTTGATATTTCAGCTATGATAATGAAAGGTGCCGTTAGTCAATGACTAGCATGCACTCAAGGTCATTGGAGCGTTCACACTCCTGGGACGCTATTGATGAACTTTTAGCCCCATAAGTCTTCAGCAGTACACCGCTGTTTCCCTCAGTTCTCTTCTCTCCAGTCATTTTTAACTGGCTCCACTAATTAACTGGTGGATGGTGACTAGCAGTGAGATTCAGAATAATGTGCATTTCATCCTATTCGGGACTCATCATCTCAGTGTCCTGCATTCCTCAGTGAGTGATAGTGTTCCCACCGAGACCGAGCACTTCGGTCCAGTCAGCTGATGGGAAAATCTAAAAATGAATTAAATAGCTTCATGATTTTCCATAAGCTTTTATATCCTTCCTTTCACACGACCACCTCTCTATTTCACCTTCGGATGCTCAACTTCCATTTCTATAAGGAGTTTCACTAGACTGATGGCCTACTTGGTACGCTTTTCCAATCCGTCTCCATTTTCCTCTGCATATCTAGTGGACGACAGGTTCTTCCTTGGTTCCTTGTAGCTAATCCTTTCTTCTCGACCACGTGATTATGGAGCCAAGGCAGCCATTGAATAGCAGTCTATTATTAATGAGTAATACAAGTGCGTAAGTGCGCCGGTGGTACAGTGGTAGACTGCTCGCCGACCACGCCTCATGTGGTCCAGGATTCAATCTCTAAATGACAAGGCACTCCCCAATCTCACAAAGCCAGTAATAAGACTGTTGAAGAGAAAAGGTTAGGCATGACGCTAACAACCCCATGCTGTAAAAAATAAACACCATTGCTACCGAAACTTCAAAGCTCTAGCTTGAAGCCCTCCCTTCATTACACTGGAAACGTTAAAGAAAAAATACGATTCTGTGACACAGTTGTGCGAAAACTGGCCAAAGATAGTTTCGAAGGATAACATGGGATTACTCAATAATTACCAACACAATGAAATTGACAATTACGAATCTGATGGGGTGAAAATTGTTATCAGATCAGAGACAAGCTGGTTGAGTGTTTCCACTTGACAAGTATGAAGAAGGCGAGCAAAAAACATCTAACTTGTAGAATCTAGAATAAGAATATGCAAGAGTGATAAATAATGAGCTGTCTCCAAGATAAACAATAAGAAAACCTAACCTTGAGGAACTCAACATCCAATCACAGCAGACTTGGCGTGGGCGGGGCTATGATTCGCAGATATACGGTCTGACCTTCAAAGAAACGGTCACAAATAGATGACAGAATAACTTACAGCAAGAAAACAACCAATCAGAAGGCGTTGTTTCTCTGCTAACAATAACGCTAATAACAATGTACATAAAAATATATATCTGTTGATTTTCTCAAAAAAACGATCTGTTGCCTGGCCCTTGTCTTCTGTCGTTGCACTATGGTAGACTAAGAAACTGAACATACATTTTTTGTACACAAATCTTAAGGTTATCTTGACGAATTGATAGCCCCTCTGTCATACACAAGTGTCAGAACTTATTACTCCTTGTACCAGTTAGCCAATTAAGTCAATAAAAATGACGAATACTGATGCAAATATGCGTCGGTGACACAGCAGTAGAGTGCTCGCCGACCACTCAGGTGGTTCGGCGTTCGATCCCCGGACGCAGACACACTCCTTTACTTCACTAAGCCAGTAATAAGATCAGTAAAGAGGGAAGGTTGGGCATGAGGCTAGCAACCCCACCCTGTAAAAATAATTACCACTGCTACAGAAATGTCAAGCCTCTCTCTTGAAGCCTTATGTTCCACTGAGAACATAAAGGAATGAAAAAGATGCAAATATGAAGGATCAGTCACTCTGTGAAGCTTGTTGGGAAATAAAGAATTCACATAAAATCAATTCATACCAGAGTTTATGTTGAAAATGTTACCTAGGCAGACAATGAATGCTTCGCAGTTAAATCGGCCAACTCAGAGAACAAAACCACGCGAAGAATTTCATAGAAATAGGCTGAAGTGAATTGAATTGTCATACGCTAATGTCAGATCCCATGTTTGTCTTCTTGTTTGTAAGAATGAAACTGTGTGCGTGTTGGATGGTTGAAGACAATCAACAGAAAGCCCTATCTGATCTAAGTTTCATGCTTGATGGTACTTGTCAGTAAAGAGTATCTGCCAGGATCAAGGAACTCAGTCTGCATCGACATTAATCACTAGGCAGACGTCGTACGACATTGATTACTTACTGCTGGCCTATGAATGTTGAATTTCTGAGCGAGGTCTGTTGTAAGCCCTAGTGTCTCAGCGATTTCGTCTGTGACTGTGGCATAGAATTTTGACCGTTCGAATCTCAGAGGTCCTAGATTCTTTCTTTCTGGTGAGTTTCAGTTTAAGGGCTTCTTGTCAACCATTCGACATCATGATAGTGGCCACATTGCAAAGATGACTGTTGGAATTCAGTCTGCAACAGCACAATGGAAGGACTAGACAGACACACCTGCGACACTACTGACGAATCAGTGAGACTGTTTGTGTGGGTGTGTGTGTGCGCGCGTTGGTAAACACCTTTTTGTGATCACTAGTCCTACGAAATTATTTTAAATGATTTCACATATATTTGTATGTTTTTCTTGTCTTACAGTTATGGCGCTTAAAGATTTACGTCTTTTATTGGTATGTCAGCTGTATGATAGTATGTATGGACTAGGCACACGAGAAGATACACTGATACGTATTGTCTCTCTACGTTGTGAGGTAAGTACACACTATCTCAGATCAATAGTTCATTTCTCATTCATTTGAAGCTCGATATGAAAAAAAATACTGTTTTAAGCGTTAATCTTCGAAGTATATCGATAGCCAGGTTGTGTTTACTTTTCATGAGGGGAGGGAAGTTATAGTTTCAAGCTCAACCTTCCATCTTCACCGGAGTTACTACCAGCTAAGCCAAGTTTAGGAGTGTTTATAGGCTGAGAATCCAACCTGGACCCGTCTGTACATGTCTGATAGGCATTCGACCATCTGACAAACATAAATCTGACAAGGGTATCGGTAGCTTTGAAGGGTTTTAAGTCCCTCCTGAGATTCGAAACCTCGTTACCTGGTGCTGCATTCAGATATGCTGCCACCACATTATTCAGGTTCATATCAACAGTAATTATAATTAACATCACTAAGCAGTATTAACTATTCGGTCAAATTTTCAATTCGCTGATTAATTCTTAGCTTATAATTTATACTATTTGTGGTGGCAATTCATCACACTTTTCTTTGAGAACTGAAATTCATAATCGGTTCGGTTTTCTCTCTCTTTGTTTGAGCTGAGTTAAAACCGGGTATACTACCTCAAATGGTCGGAGTGACCTTCCGGCTGGATGACTACTGAATAGTCTGTTTAATGTCGGTGGTATACACTAAGTAGTCTTTACCGTCTTCCTTTTTCACGCTATCAGTAATCCATCAACAGTTTAAACAAAAAACCACAACAAAACATAATCAGGATCTGTTCGACACGTAGATCGATAGATCTTAGTTTCAAACATATTTTAGCAATTTCATTGTAAATGGGTTGTACCCTTAATTATAGTTAACACATAACCTCAAATCCATGCAGATTGGCTCGTAGTTTTATCGGACATGCACCATTCACGTGTCCTTTACAAGTCTGTTTAGTACATTTGTCTCATGTGCCGTCTAAGTGATAGTTTACTAACAAGATCCAAACTTTCAATGGAATGGTTAGTAGTGGAAAAATAGGGCCTCAACAGCACATCTCCACTGCCTTCTATTTTCTACTATTCTCTACACCCGGGTCCACGTTCGCCCTTAGTTCCTCATATCTTTTCTCCTCACCAAATGATCCCTTCAATACCACCCTCACACTGACGACACACTTGTCGATTCCCATTCGGACTCCACTCAAGCGATGCTCCATATTTCGCAGGGTGTCATTCAAAGGCCTTCTCTTGAAATGCCCAATCCATCCATCTTCATTTTCTCATACGTAATTCTTGAGCGATTGGCTCTTCGTTGGTTTGTTGCCAGCCAGCCGAAGTTCCTTACTGCTAATTCTTTTTCGCAGTCTGGCTGGCCATTTGATCTCCAGTTTTGTTTGTTCCAATAGTTTCTTGTTAGTGATTGTATCCGGCCCGGCCATCTGATCTTCAGTATAGATCCAGCGAAGACAGTTGTTGGTTGATGAAGGTCTGTAACAGGCTGTTGGAAATATTCTTTGTGACCCGCCCGCCAAGTTTCCGATCCATATAGAAGAACTGATTGACTTGACGTTTCTATTGCAAATCCGACTGGATTTTGTTGTTGATGTTGGCTGAGTGACGAAGATTTCCAGATCGATTTCAGGTGAATGATGAATGTGTTTCTCGCCTTCCCGATTCTCGCTCGATTTGACATCCTCGTCCGTTCCTACTACCTGTAGTTGAAACAATGCTCCCTAGATAAGTGAGTGAATGAAGTAACCTCTTTCAAATCCCTCCCGTTGATAGTGATTGACGCTGGACGTTCCTGCTTTTGTTGTTATTGGCTGGTTATTTGCATAACCTCCGTCTTGTCTATGTTCGCCTGGAGTCCTGTCTTCACCGGCTGCTTCTTCGACCAGTTTGTCGGTTTTCGCTCGCTTGTAAGTCTTCGATTTTGTGTTTGTGACATCAAACAAAAGTCATCCACGCGCGAAATCCAGGTTTTCTAGGTTCTTTGCGTCAGTTCAAGATATCCCTGTCTTCTCGTTTCCTATTGTCTGACGCGTAATCCAGTCAGTCCACCACAATTAGGAATATCATCGTCGGTGATAATAAGCACCCTTGTCTGACTCCTGTGTTTACTCCAAACGCCTGTCTGAGTTTTCCGTTGTGGATCACTTGACATGTGCCGTTGTCGTACAGCTGTTGAATAAGGTTGATGAATATTTAGGGCACTGTACGCCGTAGCACTCGAGTATTTTCCAAATTACTTCACGGTCAACGCTGTCTGTCGAAGGCCTTCTCAAAGTCTATAAAGTTGAGGTACAGGGTTTGATTGCCATTCTATGCTTTGTTCTGTGATGATGATGATGTGTAGAGTTGCAATTTCGGTCAGAACATGATTTGCCTTTCCTTAATCCACCCAGTGTGTTCTAGTCGGGGTTCTGTATCAAGTGCGTCCTTTACTCTCTCCAGGATGATGCGACTCAGGATTTTACTTGGCGTCAACAGGAGCATTACACTAAACGCTTCTTATTGATTTGTAGAAATTCATTAGCAGAACTAATTGCATTAAATTAATCTAAATCCTTTCTTACATTTATTTACCATCTCTCTCTCTCACACACACACATTTAGATTGACATGAACACGCTGAAGTCAATGTATCGTGAATATTTTGGAAAGCCTTTGATTGAAGCTGTCCGAGAAGATACTTCTGGAGATTTTCGTAAACTACTTCTTACATTACTTGGCGAATGAATATCAGAGAATGGAAATACAAGTCGAAGAAGAAGAAGAACAGGAGGAAGAGTTGGAAGCAATTATTGTCTATAGGTTGAACAATAAATAACTAAATAAATAAATATTTCAATTTGACTCTGAAAAAGACCTTATTAAAAGTAGAGTACACAGTGGAGTTTTCTGACTTTCTGTTTTCTTCTTTCTGTCTAGTAAACTTCCAGTGATGTCTGTGTTGTTTTGTATTTTGTGTGTTTTTTTTTATTTCGATTTCCCACCTATGCAATAAACTATACTATGTCTTTTAGTAAATTTTGATATTGTTATGACTGCGAGTATTGTCATCTTTCATTATGGATATTTCGTTTGTTTGTTTGGTTGGTTGGTTAGTTAGTCGGTTGGTTGATTGATTGATTGATTGATTTTCCCGCAATTTTGTGAAAACCTTAAAACAAACATGAGTGTGCGTGTTTCAAAAAAAAATAAAGTGTTATTATTATACAGAAAAAGTTTTCATTCTCATACAATGATTCCCTTTTATGAATTTGAACAAAGAAAGAAAAAAGAAACTTTGGAGCAGAATAATCTGGATCCACTTTATTTCGCTGGTTCTCATCGGTGGTGTACACCTGAATTCATTATTAAAACAAAAAAGTGTACAATTTAAAAAAAAACGTTTGTCCAATAGTAAGCTTATTGTCAGAGCGTCATAGTGAAACAAGGCGTTGCGATTTACAAGGTGTCTAAAGTGTTACAACATATATATATATATATCTTGTTAGAGAGAAGTTTCTTGAAAAAAAATTAATTAACAGTTGTGTTTTTGGGGTGGTAACAAAAAAAATCAGTAATGGTCACGTAATTAGATAAGATAAGATCAGAATTTTGGTGCACATGAGGTCAGATGAGAAGTTGATGATGTAATACAGTCAGCAGAACTCTGAAGATCAAGAAAAATTTTCTCTTAAGAGAATCAAGCGAGTCTCCTCTTATAGGGACCGAATTATTTAAGCTCTTCAGTTGCCGAACACCTGATTGACACAGGACACCCAGTAGATGTGCTGGAATCATTCAGAATAATTAACAGAGAATGTACCTCAAGTCTTCTTAGATTCGCTGAAGCTTTAGCAATAAAACGATTGAAGCCTGGCTTATGTGTCCAGAAAGAATCCGTTGTTGGACTACAATTACGCTAGTGACTCATTTCTTAGTAACTCCTTGTTTTCTAATTTTGTAAATTTTGTTAACTTATCTATTCACTCCACTCCCCTCCCTTTATTTTTGGCTTGACTCTCTTAAGAGATAATTTTTCTTGATCTTCAGAGTTCTGCTGACTGTATTACATCATCAACTTCTCATCTGACCTCATGTGCACCAAAATTCTGATCTTATCTTATCTAATTACGTGACCATTACTGATTTTTTTTGTTACCACCCCAAAAACACAACTGTTAATTAATTTTTTTCAAGAAACTTCTCTCTAAAATATATATATATATATATATATGTTGTAACACTTTAGACACCTTGTAAATCGCAACGCCTTGTTTCACTATGACGCTCTGACAATAAGCTTACTAATGGACAAACGTTTTTCTAAAATTGCACACATTTTTATTTTAATAATGAATTCAGGGTGTACGCCACCGATGAGAACCAGCGAAATAAATTGGATCCAGATTATTCTGCGCCAAAGTTTTTTTTTCTTTCTTTGTTCAAATTTTGATTCTGATATTATTATCATTATCATTCCCTTAATTTCTGGCGAACTTCAGTGACATATCAGCATTTCATGGAAAATTCCCATTAGGATGTATATATAGAAAATCAAAACAAGTGGTGATTCAGAGAAGAGACTCTTTTCAACGAATTTATCATCAAGCTGTACAGTCGTATATATATGGTTTATCAGAAGTTATATCCGGTGAGGGAATTGAATCTTAGGTGTGAATGCACAAAATAATAATAATCATATGAAGTTCAATTAAAACTAAAATGTTTGTGATTATAACCATAGTTCAATGTCAAGTAGCACAACAATTAATGTCATATATAGAATAATTAATAGAGTGAACAGAACTTGAAAAAGGGTGTGCAATTATAGGATTAGTAGACAAATCGAATAAAATAAAAAAAAACATTACGTAATATTGTGTGAAATTCGATAGCATAGAATTTAGGGTTGTAAAAAAGAATTGATTTAGAACGACAAGTGGAACAAGTGAAATAATAATACCGGGGACAGTTCAAAGTGAGAATAGTAATAATAACAATTGACGTAATAAGGAAGAGAATACAAATTGAATAGACAAAATGAAAAAATGAAAATTGGTAGAGCTAAAATATGACTGGGGATTACCATATTTTAGCATAGAGGGATTAAGACCATGAAAGTTGGAAGGGTTGAACGAAATTTATCTGTACACAGAGATCTGGCTTTTCTATTTCGATAGCCAAAGCTTCAGTAATGCTGATGAGTCGGGTACTTAGCGATTTCGGTAAATTACTTTTTGCCTTGTAGATGACTTTGAAGGCGGAGGCTGTCGAGATAGGCCGACTACTATCGACCAGATGTTCAGTGATGGCAACTCTGATTGCTACACTTCCCCCTCTTCGTAGCCATGTAGAGCGGTAGTGTTTTTCCCCCTCTCGGACGAAATTCGAGTCGGACGACCGATATGCCTAGCTCCACACCAGCAGGTGAATTGATAAACGCACATATAGTTGGCCAACTGCAGGATCTTGTCCTTCTAGTTATTGAACAGTGATGGTCGACTAAAAAACGCTATTCTCAAAGATGCATCAGGGAATATCGTATTTAGGGACTGTTAGATCCTTCTTATAGTGATATCGGAATCTAAGTCACCTTTGAGTTCCAAGCCCATGTACAGTATTTTCTTGGAGACGGATTATAAGTCACATTTCACAGGTTTCGACTGTATATTCTTGTCGGTAAAACATGGCGGAAATCCATTTTCTGTTAGAATTTTTCTCAAAAGATTTTACTCTTCCTCCACAGTATCAGGACTACATATGCGCCGCATGCAAGTAGCAAACGACCGGATCGCGTATGGTTTTCGACCAATGGGTACCCAGTTATAGAAATTTGTCAGATGACCAATCTACAAAAGTCCTCTATAAATTGATCTCTTCAGAGTTCCGTCTGTCATCCCAGATAAATTCACATCGAGAAAATGAATACTAGACTAATTCTCCATTTCAAATGTGAATTTTGTCGCAGGATGGCAACTATTGAATACATTTAACAAATTATTCCAATTATAATCACTATTACAAATAATAAGGGTGTCATCTACATACCTTTTACACATTTGAAAGCTTTGGATTGTTGGCTTAAACTGACCTATTTCTAGACTGGATATAAAACAGTCTGCAAGGGAGAACCCATTGCAATACCATTCTTCTATCTGTAGATTGTTTCATTGAAGGTAAACAGTACATTCAATGTACATCTCAAAAGCAGTTTTTTCAAATCTGTAGTGGGTATTCCTATATTCAGCTTGTCGCCTTCAATATATTTGGATATAAAGCAAATGGTTTATGTCAGTGAAACGTTGGTAAATAGGCATTCTACATCCAAAGACATCATATGCATTTGTATCCAGCATACATTCATCCAAATTGGAAGGTGTCACGACGGAAATGAACAGATAGTTTTCCTTTGACGGGTTCAAGAATTTCAACTAACCACCTAGCTACTGGATGGTAGGGGAATCCAGACATATCCAAGATAGGGTGGAGTGGCAGGCCAGCTTTGTGCATTTTTGGCAGACCATAGAATCTTGATACAGCCTGATAATAAATTCATTGAAAAGAGTCTGTTAGCTAAATCATTTGTTCTGATTTTCTAAGTCAAAATTTCACTACACTCCTTGCACAGGCAACTTTAGTTGGCTTAACGATTGTCTATAAGCATTCATATTCTCCTCACTCGCGATCTCCTCTATATCACGCTTGAACTCATGAAAAGCAGGTGTCTTTTATCCAGGTTTCATTCGAGGACCTGGAGAGTGAAGTGCCTCAACGATATTCTCAGAGAGTAACCATACCTCCTCCTGCGTATATGTTGGATAAGAGGTTCTTGATTAGTTCACCGCCTGATTTTCCTTGCTGCTTATCGTTTCTTGTCAACCAGCCATCTGACCTTCAGTATAGAATGAAGGCAGCTGTTGATAAAAGCCTGAAGCCTGTTCGAAATACTTTCGGTGACACGCCTAGCCACATAGAATCATATAGCGTTAGTGACTCACTTGACCTTATTGTTGGGAATCATAATATTGGTCCATATTCTGAGTGAAGCCGGTTCTCACAGTAATTGCATTTTCAATCCATACTGCGTGTAGTTGAAACGATATCGTCAAGCCAGATATGTGAAACATGCGACTTCCTTCGTATTCCCCCTACTTGTTATTGCTGTTCTTTAAGATACTTCATCAACTCTGTCTTCTGTCTATTCACTTGATGTCCTGTCTTCACTAACAGCCTCTTCTACCAAAACTTGTTGGTTTTCATATGTAGACTTTCTAGTCTGCATAATGTTTAAAGGAAAATCATCTGCGAATTCCATATCTTCTAGAGTCTCCTGGTTAGCTCAGCATATTCCTGTCTCATTGCTCCCTGTGGTCTCGCGCCTGATCCAGTCCACCACAATCAGGAATCTTATCAGTAATATTAAGCAGCGTTGTCTTATTCGTGTCTTCATTTCAAACGCTTCACTGTGTTTTCCATTGTAATTGCGTTGTAATCACCGAATACTTGTCTGGATACTGTGGTTGACAATAATGATGGCTCAAAAACTTCCTAGTTGACTTTTCTGGCAGCAATCGGTAAACAAGAAAACTCACGCGATAATACTTAATAATTACAATAATAGTAATATATACATATTGAAAATATATCGGGAAAACTTATTGTACAACACCAATGACCAAGTAGTAGACATCTAAATGAAATGCTGGAATCTGATTGGTTATCCGATAGACAAATAGTGAATTCTGATTGGTAGATTACCAAGCTGGTCGACAGCCACTCTTCCAGATTTACTTTTCAACTAACTAGCTGACGAGATCCATCTTTTTATAACCTAGAATCATTTTAGGATAGACAATAATGTCAGTTCTGAGTAGAAGATATGACTTCAGCAAGCACATCAACGTTCCACTCCCTTTCTTACCGTCACTTTCATTTGGTTCAACAACTGCCCACAAGCTTTCGTCTCCTCTTCACCTAACCTTCCTGTCACTTGAGAACCTGGTGTATAAGGTCACTTGGCGTATGTTCATTCCTCCTGCATATATGTTTGCTAATAGATTGCTGACTGGCTCCTCGGGTTCGGAAGTTCCTTGTCGCTTACCCTTTGAGTATAGAGCAGAGGCATCAGTAGTGTCTTGCTAGAAATCCTTTTGGTAGTATTCGTTGAATATTCCCACGACCAATAAAAATAAAAGTACAATAATTTCTCTAGCCTCAAATACCAGACTCACATAATGATACTCGAAAGTGTATTCCAACACAACGAGCCAGAGATGACTATTTAATAATAATAATGATAATAATAATAATAATAATAAGATATTTGGAAAGTTTCAAAAAAATAATCTTTTTACACCATTGGCTAAGTAGTGGACATGTAAAGGAAATCCTAAAATCTGATTGGTTACCTGACGAACTGGCAGTGATTTCTGATTGGTGAATTACCAAGCTCAGTCTGTTGTCATTCTTACGATAGGCTGATAAGTTCTGATGTCAGTATATTGAAATCTAACGATTAGAGAATGTGTTAATGGCTTACACTGGATTGCTAGCTCAACGTTTGCATATGTGCACACGGCTTACTCGTCCTCTCACTGTTAGACTTTATTTTGCTGGCATCAGAGCCAATCAGCTGATTATGGTACTGATCCGCTGACTGACTTTTCAGCCATAGGGTTGACAAGGTAAATTTCTTCCAACTTGGTAACACTAGAGCAGTAATCAATATAATAATGCTGAACAATTTCAGCCTTTAAGATGTTGCGAATGTTATATAGTGTATCACCTTGAGTTTACTTTCATGTTTAGTTAACATAAGAACTAATTAACGGTTCGGCAATTAGTTGGAGGGTTTCACCATGAGCTGACATCGGTAAAGAGAACCATTGGAAAAACAGCAGGGAGTACTGGACAGCCAGCTGTTTCGTCCGCCTAGTTTGGGGCTCTTCAGTAGTGCGCACCACTGCCAAGTTTCTAACCCAGAACTTTCTGGTTACAAGGCGGGCTAGCCACAGGGTCCCAATCCAATGGTCAGCCCAAGTAATCTAACTTCTGCCAATTTACAAAACCGCGCAACCACTTAGCAATGTTCTCGGTGAGCAACTGTCCTCACTTTCAACCTGCTGTAACCTAGTGGTCACGGATTCCTACTAGAACCCCAGTTGACTGCCTGAATAGGACAAGTAGCGAAACAGCTGTCAGTACTCCCAGATTTTCCAAAGGTTCTCTAACCGATCTCAGCTCATGAAGAAATCCTCCAACCAACCAAGAAAAATCCCTACAAACCAAATCTTGAAAATTCGGGAGTTCAACAAAAACAAAGAATCTCAGTCATAGTGTGATGAGAGCTGTCTGCAAGCCAATCGTGTAAACAAAAATTTACGTCAATGTTCACGTCCCGAATTATCGGAATCATCATTCCAGAGTCATCGGAAAAACAGAAAGAAAGCTTAACCTTGACAATCACAGTGGAGTTAAGTGTGGCGATGTGATTTACAGATATATGACTTGATTTTCTGATAAACAATCACCTAGAGATGACAGAATAACCTACAGCAAGAAAACAGCCAATCAGAAGATGTTGCTTCTGCGCTAACAATAATGCACATAAAATCTATAAATACCTCTTGATTTTCTCAATAAACGACTTTTTGCCTGGCCCTTGCCTTCTAGCGCTACAATAGAACCAACGTCGGTTGTTAAATAAGTCCACTTTAAAGCTACTTAAATTCTCATAACGCAATACCTGAAAACTAAACAATCCTATAATTCACTGATCATCAGATTTCAGCTCAGTCGATTGACTGATTATCCCAGCAACTATGAAACTCTTGACCTCTGGTCAAGTTATAAGTGTGTTCTGTTAAAAGAATCAACAGCTCTCTAGTTTTGCAACAGTTTGTGAACCTATCCACCTACAAAATTAATCGAATTTTAATGAAGAATATTCAACATATGCTTCTGATTGTTTCTCTATGCATGAATAACCCAAATGTCTAAGAGATAATATTTAAGCATGCATACTGACAAGTTTTGTTCACCCAGATAAATATCTTCAATGGTGTTGTTTCTCGTATTTGAATGGTGACAATTTATTGATTCCATAGTTAAGAAATAAGCAACTCATAGAAGTATGTGCAAGACTTCAATGTTGATTCATAATGCGTGTCTGTGTGTGTGTGTGTGTTTATGAAGACGTGTTTCTTCATTTTTCCTAACAGCTGATTTTCACAAATTATGTTCAAGATTCAAAACCAGCTTCACTGTAGGCAGTAGTATCACCAGCCATTATACAAATAAGTCACCTAGCATGGTGGCCACATTGCAAGCTTGACTGATAGAATTCAGTCTGCACCGAAGATAGGACTAGACACATTAATTACACTAATTACTGACTAATGTGCAATCAAAAATACTAATAAGCATATGTCATAGATTGGCGCCCAAAAAAATTTTCCCAAGTAACTGAGTGGAATCAGATTATTCCACTTGATTACAATAGTGCGTTTGACTTCTCTTGCACGCTGGCCTGTCATCCATGAACTACCTGACTGACATAATGACTGATCAAAGTGAATACGCCTACCTAAACGATAAATATACATATTTACTAAAGATGTGAACAGTCCACTGGGGTAGAAGACACCCGATTGGTTTGTAACGACAGAAGACAAGGGCAGCCAGGCAACAGATCGTTTATTAAGAAAATTAACAGATTTATGTACATTATTATTATTCGTTATTGTTAGCAGAGAAGTAACATCTGATTGGCTGTTTTCTCGCTGTACGTTATTCTATCATCCCTTTGTGGCCGTTTCTTTGAAGGTCAGACAATATAGCTGCAAATCGTAGACGCCCACGCAAAGTCTGCTGTGATTGGTTGTTGAATTCATCAAGTTCAGGCTTTGTTCTTCTTTTATCTCGGGACCCCGATTCGAGACTTAAACTTTGACGTAAAGAGCTGTCTACCAGTTTTTGGCTGGCAAATAGCTCTCACCACAAGTTGAGTCATAAGTGATATTTTACGTCCAAACTACTTGGCTACGACTGTAAGGAAGATTAGATCTCACGATGCATGATTCTAAATCTTGACCCACTGTGTACAAGACGACTTATTATAAACGTAGTATTCTTCTTTAAGGTCCTACACAAAATATCATTCTCAGACAATAAGGACATACAATTCTCTCCGGAAGGCTGTTACGATCTGCGTAGCCAAACTTGCACAGTGACAATAAAGGCCTTTAAATAAACACTCCGCGCAAAATTCTTCGCTGTCATGTCGATAGTATCCATATATATATATATATATATATATATATATGGTGGTCTCTCTTTCTGTTGCTCTCTTAGTCTGTGACCATTTCACTTTGATGAACCTGTCTCCTTTAACAATGTATATTCCCCTTATATTATATATAATATGTGTGTTTGTTGACATGTCTCCTATATTTTGCTATGTATATATGGATCGATACTCCATTATAATTAGCAATCATGTTAAGACTGTCTACTGATTTGTGTACACATTGTTTGGACATTCATACATATTTGCTCTCACACTATTGTGTGATATATTTGATTCTCCTTGTGTTTGGAAAATAGAAGTATCATCGCAAACCTAGTGGTCTTCTGATTTCCACCTTCTTGCGTCAGGACTTTTAAATTCTCGACCAGTACATAATAATAATTTGGCGACGAGTACATAACACACGTATTCCAAAATACGCCCGACCCTAAAAGTCAGAATTTGCACCTCGGTTATAAGTTTCAAATACTCTCCGTACAGACTATTTCACTATACTGATTACATTACCAAACTATTTATTCCTAGAACGAATCTCCGGCCGATAACTGCTACCTTGTAGTGGTGGTTGGGCTTGATTACCGTAATGACCCAACATGCTAAACTGACTGGGAATCTGTCCCTGCAGGTCCTACCATATCAGGAAGGTTGTTTGGATAGCGTTTAAACTTAAACCAGTTACCATAGGGTACATGGGCTTCAGTATGCAATCGGATCAAATGGCGTATGAGAACCCATATGGGTCACTGGAAACCATGGGGATGCAGCTCCTGACGCTGCTCTGCTACCTTGCGGATTATACTCCAAGTCAAAGGCTCGGGGGATGGTCGCTTGAAAAAACCACCTGCTTCGGTCTGGGCGCCGGGGCAGTATCTCAGCCCTCACACAATGAATTGAATGAAGCAACAAACAATCAATGAAACATATCGCGTGCTATTACACGTGTTGCAATTTCCTTCTTTCTTCCCTTCCCGATGATAGTTAACGAATACTCTTTGAACTTGTTAAGCATGACTGTTTTCCTTCAAGATGAAGTTCTTTATCCGTTCTCTACTCATATATATACATTTTTCTCTTCTTTCTTTTCTTTTGATGTATGTTGTTTTATTATTATTGTGTGGCGCATCCTCCTTGATGCCATATTGTACCAAGTTTTTATGCGTTTAAATAAATAAATAAATAAACAATAGAACCAATCAACTATTGGTTTACTACGGTACCTAAAGAACGCGTAAAACTTCCCTAATTACTCTATAAACGATAAATAGACTAGTCACATAGATGTATAAAAAGGCTAAGTAGAAATAAATATATCTGTCTGTCTGTCTGTCTATTTTCGACATAGAACTTTGCACAAATGTGCGGAAGTTCAAGTCGCCACATTCCGTGTAGCACGCGAAGCAAGAGAAGAAAGTACAAGAAAAGCATAATAGAAACAGTGAGCAGAGGTGTGAGACAAAGGAGTAATAAAGAAATACAAAACAGTTTCATTGGAGATCATAAGTCACAGGGAGTGGATGCATCTGCGCCACTGAGAACGATTTTGAGCCATGTCACCAATTGTTTCCAACCATAGATTTTTACCGTCCCGAGGACCCCAGCCTGGAAGTCTACACCTTCCTACGTGGCTTAGACCAACTGTTGTGGATTTCATTGACTGATGCCAAGTTTTTGTTTGACCGCCGCTAGCTTTTTTCCAGCCTGACCCTATATCCGCTAACATTGCTCGTCGAGGGAGGCGATGGCTTGGCATACGTAACACATGTCCTAACCATCTCAGTCTTTGTAGCTTCACGACTTCGTCGATTGATTTCCCCTGTTTACCTAGAACTCTACGCCTAACCTCCATGTTGCTCACCTTATTATGCCACTTTACACGGGAAATAGAACGCAGGCACCTATGATCAAAGACAGCTAGTCTTTTCATGTCTTCCACTCTCAGTGGCCAGGTCTCACAACCATAAAGGAGGACGGAGCGGACTGATGAGCAGTACACCCGCCCTTTGGTCGATAGTCGAACATCTCGTCTACGCCAGAGTCGGCGTAAACTAACAAATGCGAAACGAGCCCCTTGTATTCGTGCTGAGATTTCGTCAGAGATCAGCCCGTTGGGGCTGATGGTACTTCCCAAATAAGTGAAGCGGTCAACGTGCTCTACCACTTCACTTCCTATTTTTAAACTAGGCGTCGATGTAGTCCAGTCCTGTAACATCATCTTGCATTTGGCGGGAGCGAATCGCATGCCAAACATTCGTAGATTGCGGCTCAAGGTGTTTAGAAGACTCTGCATTTCGTCAGCGTCTTCGCCTAGAAGGACTATATCGTCTGCATATTCCAAGTCAACGAGATTATTCCCCGGTAGCAAGTCAATCCCTGAGTCGCTGAAGTCACCTAGGGTTAAGTCCATTAACACATCTATGATGAAGTTGAATAGAAAAGGAGATAATGGGCATCCTTGACGGACACCACTGGTCGTCATCAGTTCAGATGACAGCTCGCCGTAAGCCCTCACCTGGCTGTATGAGTACGAGTAGAGTGCCTTAATCAGTGCAATATATTTTCTTGGAATTCCCTTTACAGCCAAGCATCTCCAGAGAACTTCCCGATCGACAGAGTCGAATGCTGCCTTTAGGTCAAGAAATATAATGACTGTTGGACGCCGGTAGGAATGCCTATGTTCTAGAATCTGTCGGAGGGTGAAGATATGATCAATACACCCTCTTCCTGGTCTAAAGCCTGCCTGGCTCTCTCGTGTTTGTGCTTCCCGAGCACCACTCAGTCTACGCATGATTATTGAGCCTAAGACTTTAGATACTATATTAGTCAAGCTAATCCCTCTGTGATTATCACAGGAAGACTTGTCTCCCTTCTTGTATATGGGGATAATCAGTGACTTACACCAACCCGATGGGACTTCTTCTGATTCCCAGACGCTGCCTAGTACCTCAGTTAATCCGACAGTAAGCTGTCTCCACCGTACTTAAATACCTCTGGAGTCATTCCATCAGGTCCCGCTGCTTTGCCTAGTTTCAGATTGGTGACAGCTTTAGTAACCTCAGTTAGTGACGGAGGACCTGTGTCTATATCCCATTCAGGGAGGTGTTGGATGCTCGGAAGGTTGAGCGTGGCTGTGGGCAAATTAAACTGCTCCTCATAATGCTCTTTCCAACGATCCAGTCGTCTATCCTGGAGCTAATTATAGTGCCATTTTTTTCCGAGATTGTCTCACTAATGATTTGTCTTCTCCCACCCGTTTCCCTGATGAGTCCAAAGAGTTGCCTGGTGTTGCCTATCCTCGAAGCTTTCTCCATCTCTTTGGCTTTTGTCGCCCACCACTGTTCACGGTCCTTGCGGAGACTTTTCGTAAGTTTCCTCTTGTGCAGCTTTCGCTCCTCATTGAATTCGGAGCTCGCCGGAATAAGTCTTCTAGCATCTATCAGTTCGGATGAGGCGGTGGAGATCCAGTGGTTTTTACTCACCTTTGGGTTTACCTTATTCACAGCTTTTACAGCTGTATCTATGGCTGCCTGGATATTTTTCCAAGCTTCTTCAGGGTGAGCACAGCTGTCGAACACAGATATGTGTTTAGCTAGTTCTTCCTCAAATACGGATTTAGTTTCCTGATCGAGCTGGGGACGTGATGGTTTTACCGCCAGCTGTTTCCTACGTCCGTTCAGTCGTAAGCACACCCGAGCGCGGACCAGTGCATGGTCGGTATCTACGCACGTGTTCCAGAAGGAGCGACAATCTCCTACCGACCCACGCCAACGATAGCTTATTGCTATGTGGTCTATTTGTGTCCAGCGTTGGTTTGATGAAGGGGGTCTCCAAGTCAAACAGTGTCTCTCCTTGTGTTTGAAGTTAGTGCTTACAAGAAACAAATGATTATCAGAGCAGAACTGTAGGAGACGGTCACCGTTGTCGGTTCGCTGGCACGGAACTCCATAGGTGCCACCGACATCCTTCTCAGATTGACACAATTTCCCTACTTGAGCGTTAAAGTCACCAGCTAGAACGACTATGTCTGAGCGTTTAGCCTTTCCACCAAACTAGACAGCTTTTGGTAGAACTCATCCTTCGTTTCATCTGAACTGCAGTCAGTGGGGGCGTAGGCGGAGATTACGAAAAGGCATCGGCGAGTAGTGCAGTCCTTCCTCCTTCTTACTGATCCGTTCAGGCGGACAGCACACATTCGGCTATCTACCGGGATCCAGTCAAGCAATGTCTTTTCTGCCCTAGTACTCAAAGCTATCCCTACGCCAGCTAATCCTCGTGAACTAGCTGTGGCATCTCCTGACACCCTCAAGGTGAATTTTGCAGATTCAACCTGTTGGCCAGGTGGGGTTAGGTGAATAACCACACTTGGGTCTTGTATGCGTGTTTCTGAAACACAGCATACATCAATGGCTCGTGATGCCAGGGTCTTGGCTAGTGATGCTTGTTGTCCTATTTGGCAAAGTGTCCTAACATTAAGAGCTCCTATATGAAATTGGTGGCGCGGCTTTAAGAGGCTGTCGGTGGTGGTTTTTTGGCTTCCATCGTTTTTAGTGGACGCAGAGTGGAGAGGAAGTGGAGAGCTATCAAGTCGAGGAGTTGCATCAGTGGAAGGAAGGCAAGATGATAGAGATGAAGATGAAGACAAAGATGAGTGAGTAATAGAGAGGTTTCGTGTGCATTTCGGATTGTGAGGGCGATTGTTACTTCCCGGCTGCCCACACCGTGGAAGTTGGTTGCGTGACCGCAGAGCCCAGGGGACAACTGCTTGAGGCCGGTCACACGCGGCCTGTTTTTGTTCGTTCTTTTTGTTTGGTGTGTCTCAGTAGCAGATTTATCACTCCTGCCCTGTGACACGGCAGCAGGAAGCGCGGTCGTTGTTAATCCGGGCCACGGCCGATCCGGCATGAAATTTTGTAATTTTGTATTGGACATGATGTTGGATTGGGTAGCTGCTTTTTGTTTAACCGCTATCCAAACAACCTGCCTGGCATGGTAGAACCTCAAGAGACATAAGTCTCAGCCAGTATAGCTTGATTAGGTCATTGCGGTGTTCAAGCCCGACCACCACGTCAAGGTAGCAGCTTTCGGTCGGGATCTGTTTACTAGACGGCAATGTACAACGACTGTAAACATATATATACATTTTCTTTCCTCTTTGGTACTTTGCTGCTCACCTCTACTCTTCTATTTGCCTAGTAGTGGCAACTGAACAGATCTACAATAAGACTAAAGCTTAACAGGGCTTAAAGCCAGCCACTTACTTAAATGTACCATATCATCCTCCTTCAAGCTTTTGGCTAGTAATTATTCAACATCCCTGAAATATCCCTGACGCCGAATAACAACCTATATGCAGCTGTCTCCTTGCATTTCATCTGGTAGAACTAGAAGCAGTTATAGGAGGAGCAGCTATATGCTAGGACTACCAAGCACAAAAATTCCACAATACCATATCTGTCACACCTGTTATGTGGTGATGAGAAATCTGTTAGGTATGTGACACGATCAACTTACTGCAGCACTCTAACAAATAGTCCCATTAGTTTTTGTTTTCTTTTCCTCGTTACTATTACACTCTTGTTCTCAACCTCCAGCACACATCAACTTTATATTTCATATCCTGTGGTGAATTGTTTCAAATGTAAACGCAACGCTGTTGTTTTTTATTTTTTTATCTACCTTTTTTGTGTTACTTTTTTATTTTAAAAATCTTATAAAATTTATGAGGTAATTAGATGCACTATGTTGTAATGTGCGCTGAAAATTCCATTCCTGTACCACAAATACTGGCGTCGGTGGTATAGCGGTTAGGACGCTCGCCGGCCATGCACATGGTCCAGGGTTCGATCCCCGGCCGCCGACGCACTCCTTTACCTCGCTAAGCCAGAAATAATGCTCGTAAAGAGGAAAGGTTGGGCATGAGGCTAGCAACCCATCCTGTAAAATAAACACTGCTACAGAAACTTCAAGCTAATAGCTTGGAGCTCTATGTTCCACTGGTGAACGTGAAGGAAACAATTATTAAAAAAATTAATTTTACCACAAATATTGTTTGGAATAAAGCTATTATTATTATACAAGCAGTATCCATGATGTAAAATGGTTTAAAAATAGTTTCCTAGATGTTAATCAACCTACTCGTACGAAGCAATCATGCAGCGACATATGGAAGTTGACCTAGGCGCAGTAAAATAAATCTGTCTGACAATGACCAGTTTTAGTCTGTATTGAATACAATTCACTTCTACTGTTACTTACGAAAAGAATGCTGACAAAATTATACAAGTATATCATTTATTTTCAAAAATAATACCCAAGTTGAATATAAATCAAAAATAAAATTTGATGCCGAACAGAGTAAGGTTACATGGGAGAATTCACTTCAAGCTTTATTTTACCCAAAGTATTTCTAACACATCCAACACACATTTGGGTTTTTTTTTATTAATGCAAAGATATTTCTATATTTCTTGATGTGGTACACTGAATGACTAGATAGTATATTGTTCTCACAAACTAAAGACAGCAACCATGTAATATCGCCATAAACCAAATTGATGTAATTTAAATAATACTTATCCATGCCTATACAAGTGGTGTGTCCTACATAGATATTATTATTATTGTTCCCCTGGGTTCCTAGTGGAACATAGGGATTCAACTGCACGTCTCCACTTGCTTCTGTCTTCCATTTGCTGTACTTTTCACCTGCATCCATGTTAGCCAGTCCATACTGTTTCAACTCCTCTTCACACAATCTCCTCCATGTCACCCTTGCACTGACGTTCCACTCGCCGCGTGCTTCCCTTTCGGCCTTGTTCCACTCGAGCAATGGCCTGACGCGTGCACGATGTCACCCAGCGGCCTCCTCAGCCACGAGTGTACAATCCATCTCCACTTTCCATCTCCTCCTGCATATTTGTTGGGCGGCGATTGCTTCTTCTTTTGTTTGTT
The DNA here is from genome assembly GCA_944472135.2 of Trichobilharzia regenti. Taxonomy (NCBI): domain Eukaryota; kingdom Metazoa; phylum Platyhelminthes; class Trematoda; order Strigeidida; family Schistosomatidae; genus Trichobilharzia; species Trichobilharzia regenti. The sequence goes on from OX235267.1 coordinate 63,081,824, forward strand.
CCCATAGTTTCTTGTTGGTGATTCTTTCCGGTCCGGCCATCTGATCTTCAGTATAGAGCGAAGACAGTTGTTGGTTGTTGGAAATATTCTTTGTGACCCACCCGCCAAGTTTCTGATCCATATAGAAGAACTGACTGACTTGACGTTTGTATTGAAAATCCGACCGAATTTTGTTGTTGATGTGGCTGAGTGACGAAGATTTCCAGATTGGTTTCAGGTTGATGATGAATGTGTTTCTCGCCCCCCTCCCCCGATTCTCGCTCGATTTGACATCCTCGTCCGTTCCGACTGCCTGTAGTTGAGACAATGCTCCCTAGATAAGTGAGTGAATGAAGTAACCTCTTTCAAATCCCTCCCGTTGATGGTGATTGACGCTGGATGTTGCTGTTGTTGGTTGGTTATTTTCATAACCTCCGTCTTGTCTATGTTCACCTGGAGTCCTGTCTTCACCGGCTGCTTCTTCGACCAGTTTGTCGGTTTTCGCTTGTAAGTCTTCGATTGTGTGTGACATCAAACATAAATCATCCACGCGCGAAATCCAGGTCTTCTAGGTTCTTCACGTCGGTCCAGGATATTCCTGTCTTCTCGTTTCCCACTGTCTGACGCATAATCCAGTCAGTCCACCACAATTAGGAATATCATTGGTGATAATAAGCACCCTTGTCTGACTCCTGTGTTTACTCCAAACGCCTCGCTGAGTTTTCCGTTGTGGATCACTTGACATGTGCCGTTGTCGTACAGCTGTTGAATAAGGTTGATGAATATTTGGGGTACGCCATAGTACTCGAGTAATTTCCAAATTACTTCACGGTCAACGCTGTCTGGAAGGCCTTCTCAAAGTCTATAAAGTTGAGGTAGAGGTTTGATTGCCATTCCATGCTTTGTTCTGTGATGATGATGCGTAGAGTTGCAATTTGGTCAGTACATGATTTGCCTTTCCTGAATCCAGCTTGTTCTGGTCGGAGTTCTGTCTCCAGTGCGTCCTTTAATCTCTCCAGGATGATGCGACTCAGGATTTTACTTGGCGTCGACAGGAGCATGATTCCTCGCCAGTTCTTGCAGAGTCCTAAGTCGCCCTTCTTTGGTAGTTTCACGAGGTAACCTTTCCTCCAGTCAGTAGGCACCTTTCCCTCCTTCCAGACCTTTTGCAATAATGGAGTCAGCATGTCTGCTGTAGTCTCTGGGTCCGCTTTCAGTGCTTCAGGGGGTATTCCATCTGGTCCGGCTGCTTTTCCAGCTTTCAGAAGTTTGATTGCATTCAAGACTTCAGCTCTCGTTGGAGGATTGGTGTCAACTTGCAGTTGTGTGCGCGCTGTTGTTGGTATTTCTGGACGGGTTGCAGGTGATGGTCGGTTCAAGAGTCCTTTGAAGTGATCCGCCCATTGTTTAATCTGTTTTTCTTCCTTGGTAATTGGGTTCCCTTGGCTGTCTTTTATAGGTTTCGCTTGTGTTGGTCTCTTCCCGGATAGAGATTTGGTTATCTGATATAGTGTCCTCAGGTCCCTTTTGCCTGCTGCCTTCTCAGCTTCAGTGGCCAGGTTGTCGTAGAATCGTCTTTTGTCCTTCCTAGCACTCTTCTTCACTTCTTTGTCCAGTGCTTTGTAAGTTGAGCTCAGCGTCTCCTTCTCCTGTCCGTCCTTGCATTGAATCATTTTCTCTTTCACCATTCTCCTCTCTTCTATTAATTTCCAAGTGTCCGTTGAGAGCCATTCCTTGTCTTGTCTCTTCTTTCTTCCTAGAACCGTTGAACACGTTTCGTTGAGAATCGCCTTCAGAGACTTCCAATGTTCTTCCACGCATGATTCTTCAGTGATGTCGCGTAGTGTTTCCTGCTTTGCTCTGACAGTTGCAGTGAAAGTGTCTTTTGTGGTTGTGTCCTTCAGTTTGAGTGTTGAACTTGCATTGTGGCCTATCCCCAGCTATCCTCGAGGCTTTTAGTTTCACCTTGAAAGTCCCTTCTACTAGATAGTGGTCTGAACCCACATCTGCTCCTCTCCTTGACCTTGTGTCCAGTAGGCTCCGTCTCCACTTTCTTGAAATTGAGATGAAGTCTATTTGGTTCTTGGTGTTTCCATCTGGTGAAATCCATGTCGTCTTGTGTATATCCTTGTGTTTGAACACACTACCACCAATCACCAAATCATTGAAGGCGCAGAAGTCTGAGAAGAGTTCACCATTGTCGTTCATTTCGCCGAGGGCCTCACGACCCATGGTGAGTTCTCTTCCTGTGTTGTCTCCTCCCAGCTTCGCATTCATGTCGCCCATCAGGATTTTGATATCGCCATTTGGGACGTTGTCCATTATTGCTTGTAGTTGTCTGTAGAACGCCTCCTTCTTCTCTTGTTCTGAGACGTTTGTAGGCGCATAGCATTGAATGACTGTAACTTTCCTTCCTTTTGAGTTGAACCTGGCTGTCATTATCCTGGAGGAGATTGGTTCCCACTGCATGAGAGCTTTGGTTGCTGTTGGTGACATCATGATGGCCACTCCCTCGGTGTGCTCATGGTTGTCCTCTGGGTGGCCGGAATAGATTACTGTCTCTCCAGTAGGTAGTTGGCACCTTCCAGTTCCGTTCCATCTGCTTTCGCAGATTCCCAACACTTCTATTCTGTACCTTCTCATTTCAGCGGCTATCTGGGCAGCCTTTCCAGTTTCGTACATTGTACGAACATTCCAGGTACCCATCCTTACTTTTGCTTTCATCGAAAGAAGGCACATCGGCTGACTGGCTTCCCGAAGGCTATCACCAGCCTGCGTCATTTCACTTCCCCGATTCCAGCAAAAAATAAGGTTATTGTTTATGTTTTTAGAATTTATTCGTTTCAGTAGCGATTTGGTTGTTTTACAGGGGTGGAGTTGCTAGCACCACGCCCCAACCCTCCCTCTTTACCCCGGCTAGAAAACTAGCAAACTAGTAATCTAGGCGAGGTTGTCCTACATAGATAAGAATAAATATATTATTATTATAATACTATATCTAATATTGATCATGCAAAAGCCAAGGATAAGTGTATTCAGTTTTCTCGGAAACTAATGAGTAATTACTTAGTCAATGTGTGTTACATTATCTAAATTAGTTGGTTAATTTTCCCCCTTCCCCACACTCGCCAACAGGCATATGCTTGTCTCAGAAATTAAGCCATGCATTTCTCAGTACATTTATTAGAAACGATGAAACCATGATTCTTATCTTTTCACACAGATTCTCTTCAAGATACCTTCACTGATAGGTCTAAATATGCTCGTGTGTCTGTCAAGGAACTGTCAGTCAGTGTTTTATTTGTGAATGCACAAGAAAGACATACGTCTTCGACTCATTCTCGATACTACGAACTCACCTTATCAACTTATCGCCCAATGGCTAGTAGACCTACTAGAACCAGTCAGAAGGCACATTTGAAGACGTTAATGTTTCCAATCGAACTACGTTCTCACTAGATATGGCATCATTGTTTGTAAACGTCCTACTAACCGAAACAATATGCTATATATATATGTGAAAATATTGATTTAAGAGGATGTGAACGTTGGTATACCCAGAGAATATTTGAAGGAACTCCTACTGAGATCCACCTCTTTCAATAACGAAATACATCAACAACAAAAATGGTATAGCTATGGGCTCACCACTTGGCCCCGTTGCTCACAGACTTTTTCATGTCAAAACTAGAAAACGGATATCTAAAGAAAATGATTGAAAACGTCGGATTCTACAAGAGATACGTGAACGATACCTTCATTATATGAAACAATGTGGAGGGAGAATTCGGAGGAGGACATCTTAGACTTTTTCAACAGCTACTATCCTGCGATTTAGTTTATAAATAGAGAAGGAATCCGACACAAAAATATCTTTTCTGGACGTTCAGTTAACAAGATGTGGACAAGGTGGAACGCTAAATAGATCAATACATATATATAGGAAGCCGATATGGAACGGACAAGTGACTAACTTTCGTAGCTGGATGCCTCTAACATACGAAACGCAACCAGATGCGTCCATAGAGCTATAGAATTTGCAGACTAGACACTGTCGAGCTCAACACTCTGAAAACAATCCTCCTCCTCCTCCTCAAAAATGGCTACACAGAACGTTTCGTCGTGAAATCTACGAAACCTAAACCACTAAGATCAGCTTAACAGCCTCTGCTCTCCAAAGACTTCTCTGCTGGAATCGATAATTCTATGGAGATTCACTAGCAGAAATACTCCGAAACCGCCTCTACCGACCACTGAAGAAAACTTTCTACCAGGTTTGACTTCGACTAACTTTCCTTACAAGAATAATGATTTGCATGAGAGTGAACCGTAGGAAGAATGGTGATTCACACGTTAAATCCTAAACTCTGCATACAAAAGGAAGTTTGTTCACTTATTAAATCTCCAATGAACCTGATCTATCTTAACAGAAATTATGTAATTTTTCTTCCTAAATTGTATCGTAGTTTCTTCCCATACCCCCTGATTACCACTGTTGTTAACTTGACTGTAGTTCAATTTTAATTTTAGCTAAGCTCTATATAACCCCGTCAATTAGATTATGTCACTCAACCTGCTTATTTAATAGCACTTTAATTTCTAACCAATTAAAGAAATTTGTTTTTACGAGTTGATCATGAATTGATATCAGCTAGAGAATCATTGAAAACTAGGGAGTACTGGACAGCTGCTGTTTCATCCTAGTTTGGGAATCATCGGTAGTACGCACCCACTGCCAGGGTTAGAACCCAGGACCTTCCGGTTACAGCGCAAGCTGGCTCATACACCATTCAGCCACTGGGAACTGATTCTATGGCTCATGAATTCTAAATTCTACCAATTCGTGATTTAGCGCGACCCCAATGGTTCTCTAGATAATATCAATCCGTAATCAACTCGTAAAAGCATAACTAACCCTTACAAACCAAACTATAGAAATTTATTAAATAAAATTTACAATTCTAATAACAAATCTCGGAAATATTCATTTTGTTGCTAAGAGAGTGATATGTATCCACATATATATATTTATGTGTGTGTGTGTATGTTGGTCTTTCTGTTTGCTCGCTTAGTCTGTGACCATTTCACTTGATGAACCTGTCTCCTTTAACAATGTATATTCCCCTTATATTATATATAATATGTGTGTTTGTTGACAGTCTGACCTTGGTGATATATATCCATATAATACGTGTGTTTGTTGACATGTCTGCTATATTTTGCTATGTATATATGGATCGATACTCCATTATAATTAGCCATTCATGTTGAGACTGTCTAATGATTTGTTCACACACTTGTTTGGACATTCATATATATATTTCGTTCTCACAATCTTGTGACTTACTTACTATGGTGTGATACCACTTATTGCTTCTCCTTGTGTGTGGAAAATAGAAGTATCATCGCAAACCTAGTGGTCTTCTGATTTCCGTCTTCTTGCGTCAGGACTATTAGTTTCTCGACCAGTCCATAACAATAATTTAGCGACGAGTACATAACAATTTGGCGACGGGGAAAATTATGGATCCTTCTAAATTGGAATTATTGTTTGGACGACAAATGAAATTAATGGAAATGTTTGTCAACCAACAGACTGGTCCAGCTTCACCTTCAAGCAATCCCAATCATACCATGCTACCATCTGTCGACGGCATTGTGAACAGTATTTTACAGTTCAATTATAATCCAGATGCTAATGTCACTTTTGACACATGGTATCAACGTTATGAGGATTTATTCACTGTTGATCTCGCCTCACAAGACGATGCTTGGAAGGTGCGAGTCTTGTTACGTAAATTGGGTCCGGCAGAATATGAAAGGTACTGCAACCTAATTTTACTGCAGAAACCACGTGACAAGTGTTTCGATGATACAATAAAGCTGCTGCGTGAACATTTTGGAGACCACTCCTCATTATTCAGCATACGTTATCGTTTCCTCAAGCTGACAATGAATGAAAATGATGATTTTCTTACTCACGTTGGCACAGTCAACCGAGAATGTGAGAGATTTCGACTCAGGTCCTTAACAGATGATCAATTCAAAGCCTTGATTCTCATATGCAGTCTTCGATCTCCTCGTTTCACAGATATCCGAACTCGACTGCTCAATCAGCTAGAACAAAATCCCAAGTTAACATTACATGACATAGCTGATGAATATCAACGGCTGATTAATTTGCAAAAAGACACACACCTGGTCGAATCAACACCTTCGAGAAGCTCTGATATTCATGCATTACGAAAGAGCAAAAATCTCTCATCATCTACTCCTGACCCACCTACTTCTTCTAATGTTCCGCGGAAATCTATACATACTCGTCCAACTTCTCAAAATACTGCAAAGAAGACCCCTCCATCACCATGCTGGTATTGTGGCGCGTGGCACTTTGTAAAGTCTTGTCCGTACAAAAATCATCGTTGCAGCAAGTGCAAAATCATCGGTCATAAAAATGGTTTTTGTCAGCCACACAAACCCAGATGTCAAAATCCAGCAAAAGCTCGACAAACAGTTGGTCCTAAATCTCCAAAAAGATCATTGAGTCTACGCGCAACCTGTCAAGTCACAACACCAACTATGCGGAAATATATTGACCTTCAGATGAATGGTCATGATGCACGTCTGCAGCTAGATACCGCCTCTGATATTACTGTTATATCAGAGAAAATTTGGAATAATATTGGCAGACCACGAATCGGAAATACTTCCCAGACTCTTCTCAGCGCCTGTGGTGGGCGGCTCAAACTAATTGGTGAACTCAAATGTTCCGTTTCCTTCCGCAATACCAAATTCACAGGAATTTGCTACGTCACCAAGAGTGATTTAAATCTTTTGGGACTTGATTGGTTCGATCGTTTGCATCTGGCTGATGTCCCACTAAATTCGCTATGCAATGCAGTCAAGAAGCTTAAAATGTCAGATAATTCCGAACGAAGCCGCAAACCCAACACGCAGACGTCAACAACAAGCTCAAAGGTCCCAGATAAACCCCCAGGTAAACATCCTACTAATCATCAATCTTCTCAAAAGGGGAGGTGATATGTATCCACATATATATATTTATGTGTGTGTGTATGTTGGTCTCTCTTTCTGTTCGCTCTCTTAGTCTGTGACCATTTCACTTGTATGAACTTGTCTCCTTTAACAATGTATATTCTCCTTATATTATATTATATATAATATGAGTGTTTGTTGACAGTCCGTTGCTTGGTGACATATATCCATATATGGTGGTTGTTGACATGTCTGCTATATTTTGCTATGTATATATGGATCGATACTCCATTATAATTAGCCATTCATGTTAAGACTGTCTAGTGATTTGTTCACACCCTTTGTCTGGACATTCATATATATTTCACATTCACAAATTGTGTGACTTACACTTACTTACCACTTCGGTGTGATACCACTTTTGCATCCTCCTTGTGTTTGGAAAATAGAAGTATCATCGCAAACCTAGTGGTCTTCTGATTTCCGCCTTCTTGCGTCAGGACTATTAAATTCTCGACCAGTCCATAATAATTTAGCGACGAGTACATAACAGAAAGGTAACTATATATATATATATATATATATATATATATTGAAGGAAGTAACTATGTCTCTTATGAGATTCAAATTCAATTCACCCAGTGCTGTAGTTAAAGACACGACCACAGAGCAGCTACTCAGGCTAACAAATCTCAGAGGGAACTTAAGTTATTTCAAGACTATAAATACACCTCGCTAACGAGTGCCAATCAGCGCGAAATCTAGGTCCAAACCTTCCTGTCGACTATCTCCTACCACCGTCTAACTACTTTATTGATCTGACAACTTCCCCCCCCCCATAACGGTTACTTCTTGTTTGTAATTTATTTTATTTCACTACATATTACATAACTACCAGTACACAGCTTTCATGATTCTACATTTTATTTGTTATCCTAATTTTATTGACTAACTAGCCAACCCCCTTTGCATTACTGACTACCTACGAGAAATGAATTTCCTGAAGTTCTTGATACGAATTCATGACCAATGCAGCCTACCATATCGAATGCGGTGAACGACTAATTGATTGATGTTTGCATTACATAATAACTTGACAAATCATTTGAAAAAAATTTCACAGATCACTGAATTTCAACTTGATGATAGGTGAACTGGCAACAATGTTACCTTGTTATCTGAAGGTCCTTGGTTCAATCAGTGATGGGGAAAGGTGTACTACGCCCCTTGTAAATAGTGCCAAGCCAGGATGGGACAGTTGGTTTACGAGGATTCTATCTTGACTTATGACAAAGTTTTGCTTGAAAACTAATACCACTTAATGTCATACCTACCACTACACTACTCAGTTGTTGTATTGAAGGGATTTCATTGATTTCTGAACTTCATCATGAGCTAACCACAGGTTAGACATTGCGTTCGAAACCTGAAAGTAGGTGCGTACTGATGAAGAGTCCCAAATTAGGTAGACGAAACAGTCGGCTGCCCAGTACTCCATGTTCATTGTCCAACAGTCTTCTAACCGATGTCTGCTCATCATGAGATTATGTAACCAATCAAATCCCTGCAGACCAACACTTGAATATCACTCGAATGCTCACTAGTGATGACTGTCCCTATTCAGGTAGGTACGTAGGTAGTTGCTTGGTTTCTAGGAAGCAGTCGTGACCAATCAGTGAGATACCGCAGGTTAGAAGTGAGAAATACTCGCGCCACAAGTGACATTGGCAAAAGTAGGAATTTATGGGCTGGCCAGTGGCTGGATCGAGCCCCAGTAGCTTAATGATCTACCAGATAGCTCAGGTTGTAACCGGAAGATCCTAGGTTCGACCTTTAGCATTGGGTGAGTACTGATGAAGTGCCCCAAACTAGGCGGACGAAATAACCGACTATCCACTACTCACAAACACACATATACACACACATGCTCATGAACTCATGATTTCCATTAACTTCAAAACTATAATAGTAATAATCATACTAATAGTAATAATAATAATAATACAAATTATATAACATTACACAAGAATAAAGAAAGATAAAAAGAAAGAAAGAGGACTTATTCGTCAAAATATACACAAAATTGTATACAGAACAACATAATAATCATAATAATAATAACAAAATGAATGAGAAGCCTCATATGTTCATTTCATTTTAAGATATATGTACAACAAACTGTGGAGGAGGATCTGGGGCGAGTACGAGGGTTATGGGGGGGTGGAGGGATAGAGAAACAAAAGGAGAAAAGAAACAGATAAAAGAAAATTACAACAAGATGCAAAATTCTGGAGAATAAATGCTCAAAGACCTTAATGTCTTTCTTTCTCTTGCTGACTGATGGTTCACCATTAACCAGTACTAATAGCAGTAGGAACACTAGTAACTTCATCGATTTACCACCTTTTATCGACGATGAAATTCATTCACTGATATATGACAAATCGATGAACTCAATGGATCAATTGATCCGAATGTGAATCATATACGTCATTACGTTTCTTGATAAAAAACACATACACACACAAACGCACAAACAAAAAATGGCCACCCAAAGAGCAAACACTGGTGGCGTCAAACGTGTGTGCGCGCGTGGGCGTGTGTCCCGGCGTACAATCAAGGTACACAACGAACCCAATGGAAAATACATTGAAACAAAATAAAACAAACAAACGAACAAATCAATAAATATAAATAAGTTAACCAATCGAAAAATCCGATTGCCTCCCCCCCCCAACGTCTTCCTTCTAAGGAAGGTGGGGGGGTGCGGAAAACTTTTTAGGAGAGAGCTTTAGTAGGTGTAGGGTGGGGGAGTTGGGAGGAAATAACACACACACATACAAATGACATTTTCACTTGAAAATCAACATTACATGCACGCACACATACATACATACATACTTAGGGTGGGGGAGGGCAGGGCGGGGTGAGTAGCGTCGGGTCGGAACGAGAAGTAACATCAAAACAAACACCCTCACAAAATACAAACAATGAGAATAAGAAAGAGTAAGATTAACCCAATACACACATAAATACACTACACCAAATCAACCGTACACATCTTGGCTTTTGCTTTCGTTTGTTTGTTTGTTTTTATTGACAAAAACGAGAGATCGATACAAATGTGAAGAGTGGAATAGAAACTGATTAGTATACACATTTTTGTTTTGTTGTGTTTTTTTTTATCCACAGCTTTGTAGAGTATCACACTGATAGACACACAACTATTTATGACTTAACAGGACCAGCTACTGGCGTTTTCGCTGTCGGCGCCGTTGTGGTGTTGCCAGCAGCGGCGGCAGCCTCAACTGACGATGGTGTGGTTGACAATGTTGGCGTTTTAGAGACTCCTGGAGTAGCAGCTGTTGTTGTTGTTGTTATTGTAGACGCAATAGAAGAAGAAGAAGAAGACATTGCAGATGGTGTGGAATTCACATGTTGATGATATCTTGATATCATTTGACGAGCTAATTGCCTTTGACTCATTGGTATACTTTCCAAAGGGATTGGAATTAAACAACCATTTGGACCAATTTTTACAGGTTTTGCATCTTCTGTAAACAAAGTGTTACAAACACGATAAATTTTACGAACTGGTGGTTTATCCCCCGGCGTATTACTATTATTATTATTACTCCTGGGAATACTTGATGATGGTGATGCTGATGACGACGAGGACAAGGGAGAAGGAGATGTTGGCTTCTTCAATGAAGTCATTGAAAGTGGTGAATGCGTCAGTGTAGTAGACAAACCATTGACTTGATGATGATGATGACGATGATAATTCTGATTAAACGGTGGGGATTTCGTTAGACAAGGACGTAGAATCGATGGATGATTACGTGATATTGTATTTGTTCGATATGGTGAATTGGATGAGTCAGTTGGACGACGCCCCAACACCCCGCTACTACTACTATAACTACTATTACCATTATAATAACTAGGTGGTGTTGTTGTAGAACTATTCAATTTTGATGATGATGAGGATGACGCGGATGAATAGGATATTGGTGATTTCGGTAGGATAGAAGCAGCTTTACGCGGTTCTAGTAAGGCGGATCGACGTACAACTACTGTGGATGAAGTATCTTCAGGTGAAAAGCGTGAAATTGGTATTTTTGGTGTACCACTTGCACTGATACGATTAGCAAATGCTTGATAACTAGTATTATTACTATTATTATTATTATTGTTTATACTTCTTCGACTAATGCTGCTTCTAGTTGAATTATTCTCAGGAGATATTGACGTGTTATGAGGAGTAAGATGAGTACTCTTAGATGAGAATGGTGAATGATTATTACTATTGGATTGTTTGACGACAGCAACATTATTCACCGATTCTTTCCTCTTTCTGTCTTCATCACTACCAATTTCGTTATTATTATTATCGTCATCACCATCACTATCATCATTATCATTGTCAGATGAATCTTGAGCTTGACGTCTTCGTTCTCGACGTAGATGTCGTTCAGCTCGATCTTTTGATGTATCTATTTGATGAAGAGACGCCAGGAGGCTAGAACGAGACTCTTGTACAGGTGTATAACTGCTGTCTTGATTATAATTGTGTGCTGACGACTTCTTGCTCTTTCTAGCCTATTGAAAATAATATTAAAATAATAATAATAGTAATAATTTCAATCAAAATTATGAATAAAGATTAATCTTGAATACGACCGGGACCTACAACACAATGCAACACAGTGGTACATTGTTTCCTGGATTGCTTAAAAAAGGCTATGTCACATACTTTCTCTGTCTGTCTGGATTCAACATAGAACTTGCCACCGAAGTGCACCAGTTCGAGTTGCCACGTTCCATATACCACACAAAGGTAGACAAGAAGATGAGCGAAGAGAAGCAATAGAGTCTGACAAGTATAAGAGTGAAACAGAATGGGTAATGGTAGAAAGGAAAATGAAAGATTACAGAGACTGAATACATCTTCGCTGGCCATTGACAACGATTTTGAACCATGTCACCTATTGTCTCCAGTCATTGATTCCTAGAGTCAGTCCCGAGGGCCCCAACCCGGGAGTCTGCATCTCCCTACCTGACCGACTCAGTTTAACTGTCAAGGATTTCATGGATTGATGAGGCCATGTTTTTGTTTGGCCACCACTGGCTCTTTTCCAACCTGCACCTATATCAGCTAGCGATGCCCGTCGGGGGAGGCTTGCGCACCACGTGACCTAGCCATCTCAGTCTATTTAACTTTATAGCCTCGTCGATTGATTTTCCCTGTTTGCCCAACACTCTACGCCTCCTAACGTCAACATTACTTACCTTATTATACCACCTAACGTGAGACAGAGATCGCAGACATCTATGATCGAAAACAGTCAACCCTTTCATGTCTTAAACTCGTATTGGCCATGTTTCAGAGCCATAGTGTTATGGACTCGTCGCTGAATTATTGTTATGGACTGGTCGAGAAATTAATAGTCCTGACGCGAGAAGGCGGAAATCAGAAGACCACTAGGTTTGCGATGATACTTCTATTTTCCAAACACAAGGAGACGAAAATAAATGGTCTCACACCAAAGTGGTAAGTAAGTAACGTAGTTGTAAAGTAGTTCACACAAATTGAGAATGCGAATATATATAAATAATTCAGACAAGCGTGGGAAAAATCATTAGACAGTCTTAACATGAATGGCTAATTATAATGGAGTGTCGATCCAATTATACATAGCGAATATAGCAGACATGCCAACAAACATATATGGATATATGTCACCAAGCAACGGACTGTCAACAAACACTCATATTATATATAATATAATATAAGGAGAATACACATTATTAAAGGAGACAAGTCCATACAAGTGAAGTGGTCACAGACTAACCGAACAAACAGAAAGAGAGACCAACATGCACACACACATGTAAATATATATATTTGTATACATATCACATAGACAAGGACGGAGTGAACTGATGAGCAGTACACACGTCCCTTGGTTGATAGCTGGATGTCACGCCTACGCCAGAGATGGTGTAAGTCAGCGAAAGCAGCTCGAGCTTTTCGGATCCGTGCTGGGATTTCATCGCCAATCAGTTCGTTGGTGCTAATACAACTTCCCAAATAGGTGAAGTGGTCAACATGTTCTATCACTTCTTCACTCCCTATCACTAAGTTAGGAGTTGACGTGGTCCAGTCCTGTAGCAGCATCTTACATTTTGTAGGGGCGAATCGCATGCCAAACATACGAAGATTGCTGCTCAAGGTGTTCAGAAGACTCTGCTGGATTTTGTCAGAATCCTCCCCTAACAGGACTATGTCATCTGCATATTCTAAGTCTATAAGACTATACCCTGGTAACAAGTCGATTCCTAAGTCATTACGTTCAGTTGAGGATACTTCCATCAGCATATCTATGATGAAGTTAAACAGGAATGGGGAAAGTGGACATCTCCGTCGGACACCACTGGTTGTTATCAATTCAGATGACAGTTCCCCATAAGCCCTTACACGACTACGTGAGTTTGAATAGAGTGCCTTGATTAGTGCGATATACTTTCTTATTAGCCATGTTACGTCACCTCTAGCTTAGTAGACGTCATATCCGTCTGACTGTCGATCAAAGGTCGTGTGTACTGCTTAGCCCCAGTTCGCTTTGTCCTCCCTTATAGCTGGCTGTGAGACATGGTCATCGAAAGAGGGGGACATGAAAAGGTTGGCAAGCTGTCTTTCATCTTAGTTGTTTGTGTTCTGCCTCCCGTGTTAAGTGGTATAACAAGGTGGGTAATATTAAGGTTAGGCGTCGGTCGAGTACTAGATAAGGAGTGGGGGGAAATCAACAGATGAGGTTGTGAAACAGTTGCATCAATTAAGATGGTTAGGACATGTGTTATGCACGCATGCCTAGCCATCACCTTCCTTGACGATGGACAATGTCAGCTGACATAGAATGGATCAAGTTGGGAAAGAGCTAGGCTGGTGGTGATGGTCAAACCAAAACACAGCTTCATCAGTCAATGAAATCCACAACAGTTAGTTTAAACCAGCCACATAGGGAGGTGTAGACTTCCTGACTGTTTGGGGTCTTCGGGATGGTAAAAACCAATGAAGGCTGGAGACAATCGGTGATACGGTTCAGAATCGTTCTCAGTGGCGCAGATGTATCGACTCCTTATGACTTATAATATCTAATAAAACTATGATGTTCCTCCATATTACTGATTTTTCCCTCACACTTCTGTTTCTTATCTCTGTTTTGAACCTCTCCCTACTCTTTTCTTTTAATTTGTGTGCTAAGTGAAGTGTGGAGATTCGAACTGCTGCACACTTGTGCAAAGTTCTACATTGAAACCGGTGAGTCAGTCAGTAATTATTACGGGATGAGGTTGCTAGTCTTATGCCCAACCTTCTCTCTCTACCAGTCTTATTACTGGCTTAGCGAGGTAAAAAAGTACATCTGTGGCTGAGGATCGAATCCCAGACAGCAAGAGGTGTAACTGGTTGTGAGCATTCTACAGCTGTGCCACCGATACCCATCTCCAAACTTATAAGGAGCGATAATCAATGATTTGCATCAATCTAACGTACTTGTCTCTGAAGAAGTTATTGAAAAGAATATTCTGTTGCGAAATTTACTTGCCTTTAAAAAGTAGACCTCCATCAGCACTGCGAGGGATTGTGTGAGTGTGTGTGCGATATCACGCTGTTTACTAATGATATCGATTGATGACGAAACCACCTACCTTGACAATATCAACATCAACAAAGTTAATGTGGAAATTAAAAAAAGCAACCGGGGTTCCACCTCCTGCAGCTGACGCACTCCTGAACCTCGCTACTCAGCCGATAATAAGTCTGGAGAAGGAAGGGAAGGATAAGTCTGCGAGGCTAGCAACCCCATGTTCCAATGTAAAGATACTGAATAATAGCGATAACAATAAATAAAATAAAAACATCAAAGATATATGTATATAATCTTAATAGCTTACTTCTACCTCCTTCCAATGTTCAACATCTTTGCGTAATCGTAATCGAGCCAATCGTTGTGCATCAACACGTTCACTCTCCTTATCCACTAATGATGTAAACAGATCTTCTAAATTTTTGATTAGACGTTTTAACGATTCCACTGCATTACGTAATCGCATAGTTCGCCTCTATAGGCATTTTAGTGTGAGATGAGAAGAGCAATAGAAAGAATAAAGAAGAAATCAATAACGTCGATATATATATATATAATATTACATGATAACTACGGTTACCATCACTGTTGAGAACTGATGTACTTAGTTAGCATTTAGGGAATAAGATTCGGGTCGTACATTTCATCCAACAGTTGTACAACAATGCTGCATGCCAAGTAATCCACAATGGGAAACTTATGGAATCCTTCGAAAAAGTGAAGACGGGAGTAAGACAAGGCTGCCTACAATCGTCAATGATTTTCCTGATTGCAGTAGATTGGATAATGAGACAGACAGCGGCGAGCAGCGAGGAGACAACCACAAAATGGACCCATACAAAGATAAACTTAGAGCATCTGGACTTCGCCGATGACATATGTGTCTGATTTCCCACAAACTGGAAGATATGCAAGTGAAAAGCAACAAGTTGGCCATAGAAGAAGCAGCAAAGATAGGACTTTAAGTGAACATAGATAAAACAGAGTTGATGAAGATTCCTGGCCAGCACCAACAGCTACAGCAACACCAACAACAATCAACATAAATGGGAAGAACCTGAAAGAAACAACCTCCTTTATCTACCTGGGAAGCATCATTTCAACGACAGGCGGAACTGACGAGGATATCAAAGGAAGAATCGGAAAAGCAAGACAAGCTTTCATTACTCTTGAGTTTGTGTGGAGGTCAACAGCACTCAACAACAAAAATAACATCCGGATTTTCAACTCCAATGTGAAGCCAGTGCTACTTACTATACGGATCAGAGACTTGGCGAGTCATAAAGACCACCCCAAACAAACTACAGAACTTCATCAACAGTTGTCTTCGCTTAATACTCAAGATCAGATGGCCGATCAGGAAAGATCAGCAATAGGGATCTCTGGGAGCGAACTGACCCAACAGGAACCGATTGTGCAACAAATAAGCAGGAAGAAATAGAGGTGGATTGGCCATACTCTGAGAAAACAAACCATCATCAAGTGATATCACTAGACAAGCCATCGCTTGAGTGGAACCTGAAAGGGAGGCGGCGAGCTGGCCATCAGTGTGAGGGTGACTTGGAGGAGGTCATGTGAAGAGGAGATGAAAACATGTGGGCGGCAGACTTGGAGACAGGTGAGAACTCTAGCAGAGAACCGAACGCAATGAAGACGCGCGGTTGAAGCCCTATGTTCCTCTAGGAATTAATAATAATAATAATAATATAAGGTTCGGGTCTAAGCACAGCCAGTGTTTCTTTCTAATTTAAAGATTTGAAGCGTCACTAAAAGCACTTTCAACACCTCGTTGGGGACTATATTATCAACAACTACTCTACTTCGCTGCATACGGAGGATTAGATAGCCCGCGGGGGAAAGAATAAGCAAAATGGAACTCTGGGAACGGAGCCAACTAACAACTTATCGCCAGGTAAAAAATGTGCAGAAGAAAATGGAGATGGATTGGACATATGCTGAGGAGACCATTGGGTGAAACCATGAACCAGGCCCTCTGATTGGGTCCTAATGAAAAAACGACAAGTTCGGCGGTGCTGGTCTGAGGGTGACATGAAGGAGATCGTGTGAAGTGGGGAGGTAACGAAAGCGCCTATGAGGAATCGTGGAGTCAAAGAACAGTGAGAAATAATGGCAAAGTCCTGCAGAAACCCTATGTTCTACTCAAAACCCAAGGAAATAACTATATGATATGATAAGATATGTTTAAATTATGACAGTATTCAAGCCAAACAGTGACTGACTGATTGACTCACAGGGAAATCTGTACAACATAGTGGCTACTGAAGTATCTACACTTCTTAAAATCACATTTAAAAGGGTTGAGAGGAAGGAAAAACGCAGTGAAACTACAATAATCAAAAATGTTCAGTAGAAAGAATAATCACATGTGCACGAGGTGGGGGATTCAATCACTCTGTTTACCACTGACAATAATTTCCAATCAATATAATTAACAGACACTCAAAGCCAATAATTTTTAGCGTCTCAAGGACCGAAACACTCGGGGATACACCCACATCCCCTGGGGTGAGATTGAAACACCAAGCAGTCTACACCTCCCTATGTGAGACTCTGCCAACTATATATTATTATAGATATATTGATGTAAGCACGGAATAGAGTTCAAGTCTCTGGAACTCGCCTTGATTTACATCTATGCATGAATATTATTAGGTTGGAAAAAGGTTAGGGTGATCAAACCAAAGCCTGAAACCAGTTCATGAAGTTCTTGACAGTACGCCAGCCACATTGGGTATGTGTGTGTGTCTTAATTGCATGGTTAGAATCGTCAGGATACTAAGAACCTATAGTTGGAGAGTATTGATGATATGTTTCACAATCTTTCTCAATGGAGCAGATGAATTCTCATATCCTCCACAAAACCGTGACGTGTTTTTTTTTTCATGTTACGATTCCCTTCCCCCGTAACCTCATCAAATGACGAGGTTGTGAAGTTAGACCGATTGACAAAATGTTATTCAAGAACTATTTGCATCTCCATGAAGTAGTTGAAAATGAGTCAAACTCATTTGTGTATATTATTTATTATTATTATTGTATCCTTTAGTTCCTAGAGGAACATAGGGCTTCAGCTGCGCACCTCCATTGCCTTCGGTTTTCTGACAACTTTTTCACCCTGCTCCAGGTCTGTCCACATGCTTTCATCTCCTCCTCGCATGACCTCCTCCAAGTCACCCTCACACTGACGACCAACTCGCCGCCTCCCTTTCGGGTTCCATTCGAGGGCTTGTCTAGTGATGTCACTTGATGGTTTCCTCAGCGTATGGCCAATCCATCTCCATTTCTTTCTGCCTATTTGTTTCACAATCGGTTCCTGATTGGTTCGCTCCCAGAGATCCCTGTTGCTGATCTTTTCTGGCCATCTGATCTTGAGTATTGAGCGGAGACAGCTGTTAATGAAGGTTTGGAGTTTGTTTGAGATGCTCTTTATGACTCGCCAAGTCTCTGATCCGTATAGAAGCACTGACTTTACATTGGAGTTGAAAATCCGGATGTTATTTTCGATGCTGAGCGCTGTTGACCTCCACACAGACTCAATAGTAATGAAAGCTTGTCTTGCTTTTCCGATTCTTCCTTTGATATCCTCGTCAGTTCCATCGGCCTGTAGTTGAGACGATGCTTCCCAGGTAGGTGAAGGAGGTTGTTTCTTTCAGGTTCTTCCCACTTATGCTGATTGTTGTCTGTTGGTGTTGCTGTAGCTGTTGATGTTGGCCAGGAATCTTCATCACCTACTTCTGTTTTATCTATGTTCACCTGAAGGAAGTCCTATCTTTGATGCTTCTTCTGCCAACTTATTACTTTAAACTTGCATATCTTCCAGTTTATGGGAAATCAGACATATATCATCGGCGAAATCCAGATCCTCCAAGTCTTTTGTGTCAGTCCATTTTATGCCTGTTCCCTCGTTGGTTGCCGTTGTCTGTCGCATCATCCAATCAATTGCAATCAGGAAGATCATTGGTGATAGTAGACAGCCTTGCCTCACTCCCGTCCTCACTTCGAAGGCTTCCGTAAGTTTCCCGTTGTGGATTACTTGGCATGCAGATTGTCGTGTAGCTGTTGGCTGAGATGTATAATTATCGATGGGACCCCGTAGTAGCGAAGTAGTTGCCAAATGACCTCTCGATCGACGCTGTCGAAGGCCTTTTCAAAGTCGATGAAGTTGATTGAGGTGGAGAGGTGACTGCCATTCCAAGCTTTGTTCAATGATGATATGCAAGACCTTGTGTATATTAAAGCTAATAATATTTACTCCCTAGCTGTTGTCCGATATCTAGGAAGTACGACTTCAACTATAGGCCAGTGGAACGGATGAATATGTCAAAGCCAGCCAGCCAGTCAGAATCTGAAAGGTAAGATACACCTTCATCAACATGAAACTAGATTGGAAATCTTCTGCACTAACTTAGCCAGCATAAAGAATAAGATTCGCATTTTCAATACAAATGTGAAGTCAATCAGTCAGTTGCTTTATACAAGTCATAAATTTGGCAAACGCGTCACCAAAAGCACTTCCAACAGGAGCAGATCACTCAACAAAATGTGTAGACAAAAAAAAGAAGATGGATAGGGTGTATACACGTTGAGGAGGCTGTCGAATGACATCGTGTGTCAGGCATAACCTCGAGTGGGAGCCGAATGAAAAACGATGAGTCGGTTGTTCGAGGGTGACGTGGAGGAGACCGTGCGAGTTTTGCAGGAGATGAGAGATGATGAGCAATCATGGATCCAACTGAAGACGACAGCACCAAATAGAACAAGGTGAAGAGGTGTTGATGACGGCCAATATTTCAATCCGAACCGAAGGGAATAACAGCTGTTGTCGGAGCCTCGGTAGGTGGGGTCCAATCCTGTGACGAACGCCTAGATCAATGAATAATACCTTCAATAGAAAAAGATAACCAAACTCGCATAAATGCATAAAATACATACCTGAGTATTAACACCATCATCATCACAATCTGGAGATAAACGTTTCTTCTTTGCCGCTGGTTCATTGATTGAATCATCATCATCGTTATCGCCATCACCTTTTTTGTCTGCATCACCTGTACCATTCACATCGACACCAATACCATCAACGTTATTATTATTATTATTATTATTACCATCACTGGGATCATCACAATCTGAATCTAAATTACAATCAATTTGACTTTTCATTAACTTCTCTTCATTACTGGCTAATAATTGTCGAAGAATCAGCAATAATTGATTCACTTCTTGAGTATCTTTCGCGACCAAAGTGAATGATTCTCGAGGAGGTTCCTTAATAAAGAAAAAAAAATTGCATACTAAAAATAAATGAGAAGAAGAATTTAAGTGTAATGGTTTGCACAGATTTGATTGATTGGTTTCAGGATTTCATCATGAATTGACATTGGGTAGAGGACGGGGAGTACTGCACAGCCAGCGGTTTCATCCATTAGGCTCCCCCCCCCCAATAGCTTAATGGTTCACGAGCTAGCCTTGTAACTAGAAGGTTCTGGGTTGGAATCCTGACGGTGAGTGCGTACTAATGAACAGTCCCAAACTAGGCGGACAAAACAGCTGGCTGTTCAGTACTCCCTGTTAGTTTTTCAACGGTCTTCTAACAACCTATAACAATTCATGATGAAATCCTGAAATAATCAGAACTAATGGTTTAAATTGTACTTAGAATGCGATTAATTAAGTACACAATGTGTATATTCATTGTGATACGGCGTCTATGCCTTCCATACTACATAAATTCTACTGTTGACTGAATGACAGGGATCTGATCGACTTCAAGTTTGATCACAAAATGACACATTAGTTGGAAGATCACTGAAAAAAAAGGAGCAGCACTACAGGACAAACCGTATCCCCTTTTATTTGGGATTACTCTGCCTTCAGCAGCAGTATACACCGCCCATGACCCCACTCACCAGGGATCGAAACAAAGACCTTTAGGCTACTGGGGCAGAATCCAATGGAATTTGTTGGCGATAGAGACATATCACAAATTGACACAAACCTGGTGGCTGAATGGTCAGTGGGTTGCTCTTATATAACCTGAAAAACCTAGATTTGTGTTATGTTCTCGTCGCCAAATTATTATTATGTACTGGTCGAGAATTTAATAGTCCTGACTCAAGAAAGACGGATATCAGAAGACCACTAGGTTTGCGATGATACTTCTATATTCCAACACCAGGAGAATCAAATATATCACACAACAGTGTGAGAGCAAAATATATATGAATGTCCAGACAAGTGTGTGAACAAATCAATAGGCAGTCTTAACATGATTGGCTAACTATAATGGAGTATCGATCCATATATACATAGCAAAATATAGCAGATATGTCAACAAACACATATTATATGGATATATATCACCAAGGACAGACTGTCAACAAACACATATTATATGTAATATAAAGGGAATATACATTGTTAAAGGAGACAGGTTCACCAAAGTGAAATAATCACAGACTAAGAGAGCAACAGAAAGAGAGACCACCATATATATATATATATATATATATATATATATATATATATATATATGGATACACATCAATTTGATTTCTGGTGGAATGGGTTATGGATGAGTACAATGCAGAAGAGTCCTAGGCCAGGACAAAATAGTCATTTGATGCTTCTTCAACTTCAATCATTTTATAAATAAGGTGTTTTAAAGCATTATTTTCTGTAAGTCAAACTTGTTGTATAGCAGAATGAATTAGCTCGAACAGAACTCGAGTCTGGCAGAGATGAAAAAAGTGAAAATTAAGCAAACTATAGCCAATAGTAATATATGTGTGTAAAACTTGGGCACTATGGTAGTAAGTAATTCCATTTTACTCAGTCAATGTACGTAATTTTCAAAAATTTTTAGACAACACTTGAGATTTTTGTTATAAAACAATCTTTAATATTTTTGTTTTTTATACACTTCAACTCTACCCCTTATAACTTTCATCTGTCTGTCTGTCTATTTTCGACAATAGAACTTTGCACAAATGTGCGCCAGTTCAAGTCGCCACACTCCGTGTAGCACACGAAGCAAGAGAAGAAAGTACAAGAAGAGCATAATAGAAACAGTGAGCAGAGGTGTGAGACAAAGGAGGAGTAATAACGAAGAACAAAACAGTTTCATTGGAGATCATAAGTCACAAGGAGTGGATGCATCTGCGTTAGCCACTGAGAACGATTTTGAGCCATGTCACCAATTGTTTCCAACCATAGATTTTTACCGTCCCGAGGACCCCAGCCTGGAAGTCTACACCTTCCTACGTGGCTTAGACCAACTGTTGTGGATTTTATAGTGGAGTTGATAGCTCTCCACTATAACTTTTATCACATATATACGTACATTGCCTGAGCAATTATTTAGTGCCACTTAATAACCTTTTTCTGTAATATAAATACGACTGTACAGCTTGAAAATGAAGTCGTTGAATGGAGAAATTTTTTCGCTGAACAAAAACTGTGTTTTTACTTATGAATAAATGGGTATTTTTCGAGAATTCCATATTAGTTTATTTATTAGATGTATCACACACAGAGTGCGAAACAACAGTATCACTGTTTACTGGATGACGACGCCTTTCGAACACAATTTATTATTGTTCATAATCATAGCATCAATTAATATTCACATATGACTTCAAAACTTGAGTTTTATAGTTTTCTTTGTCTTCTCCTATTTGTCGTCATTGGGGTAGTAGAATTTAACAGATGTCTGGGTGGACAGGTGATGAATCATTCCTATTACACGTGTTGATTTGCACAGTTGATTCGATAAACAAAGCTTCCGCTGTTATCAATCTCTCCCTCCAGTCACCCTGTAACATTAGGTTTTTAATCTTTTATCTTGTCCCATCCATCCTATTTTATGACTGGTTGTGTGTACTATGTGTGGTATAGATTTCTTATCTTAATCGGGTCAACCAATGTAGATAAGAAATCTAGGGTAAAGTTCAGCTACAGCACTCACTACATGGAATTACTCACAACCAGCCATACAATAGGATGGATGGATGGGGTAAGATAACAATTTTAAAATCTAATGTCACAGGGTGAGTAGAGGGAGAGATTGATAACAGCGGAAGCTTTGTTTATTGAATCAACTGAGAGGGAATACATGCAATAGGAATGATTTATCACCTGTCCAACCAGATATCTGGAAAATTCTACTACCACTCCAATGATGACGACAAATAGGAGAGAACAAAGAAAGAAAACTATAAAATTCAAGTTTCAAAGTCGTGTGATCATTATAACTGATGGCATGATTATGAACAATGAAAAAAAAATTGTGTTCAAAACTGTGTCATCCAGTAAACAGTGATACTGTTGTCTCACACTCTGTGTGTGATACATCTAATAAACAAACTAATATGGTATAGCCAATAGGTAAATCGAGTCCATGGTTCAGGGGTAAACTGCTCGTCAACCACACACACACACACCCCACATTATCCAGGTTTGAATGCTGACAACCAACGCAACTGTAAACCACACACACTACTTCTGTCTGTCTGTCTGTCTGTCTGTCTGGATTCAACATAGAACTTGGCACCGAAGTGCAGCAGTACGAGTTGCCACGATTTCGGATTGTGAGGGCGTTTGTTACTTCCCGGCTGCCCACACCGTGGAAGTTGGTTGCGTGACCGCAGAGCCCAGGGGACAACTGCTTGAGCCAGGCCGGTCACACGCGGCATGTTTTTGTTCGTTCTCTTTTTTTGTTTGGTGTGCCTCAGTAGCATACTTATCACTCCTGCCCTGTGACACGGCAGCAGGAAGCGCGGTCGTTGTTAATCCGGGTCACGGCCGATCCGGCACTACTTAGCCGACAGTAAGCCCCAGTGAACAAGAAGGTACACATTGATCATGAGGCTAGCGATCCCCCACCCCACCCCCCACCCCAGCTAGCTGAAAGTTTAAAGGCATTCAATACAAAAACGGGGAGTGAAAGACTTACAGTGACAAGGATTTCCTCTTCCTCTTCTTCCTCGTGTTCTTCTTCGTCCCCTTCTTCTTCTTTTTCTTTTTTCACTTTTCCTTCATTATTTTCGTTGTTATTGTTGTTATTATTATTATTATTATCATCTGAAATTTTTTGTTTATTTGATGATGATGATGATGATGATGACGACGACGGTGTAGAATTCAGTTTGTCAGTAGTAGATTGTTCAGTCTTTCCTTTACAGGTCGCTCCTTCTTTTTTATTGTCAAGCAGCTAAAAAGTACCAATAAAGTTTTATATCCTTAAGTAAACTATTAGTAATAATAATAATAATCATTTTGATTTTACACTAGTCAGTAAACTAGTGTGATGCGTTTAGTCCTATGATTGGTGTAGACTGAATTCTATCAGTCAGGTTGTAATGTGACCACCACATGTCACTAGGTAGCTCGCCATCACGGTGCACACATTGATTTGATGGTATTAGATGGTTGGAGGCAATCGGCGGCCACAGGAAGCCTTGCTTAACCTAGGTTTCGTGCTAGTTGGCACTCAGAGGACTAGACGCACCACCACACTAGGTGGTTACTAGTGTGAAATCAAAATATCCACTACAGTAAGTCCTACAGGAGGTCAATCACGAGCCAGTCCGAATAGCTCAGTGGTAGTCACGTCTCTGACTGCGCATGCAGCACTGGGTGATACGGGGGTTCGAATCTCAGAAGGGACATGAATTGTTCCTTCAAGGTTGCAGATACACGCCTTGCTGACTGACTGGTGAGTGCCAACTAGCACGAAACCTGGGTCAAGCAAGGCTTCATGTGGCCGATTGCCTCCAACCATCTAATACCACCAGTGGTTAGGACTCTCGCTGACCATGCACATGGTGCGGGGTTCGAGCCCACGCCGGCGCACACCTGACATCTATGGTCGGCCTGCGAAATTTGGGCTACCGATATCCATGCTGAAAATTCCATACTCGTACCAAAAATACAGTGTGGAATCAAGCTGTAAATCAAAAAAAAATAATCATTATAATGACAGTAATAGAATTTGAGAGAAGCAGAGAAGATAAGGCTTCATTCAAGTGAACATAGAAAGAACAGAAGAGAAACTTAAAGAAAGTCATTGCCCCACCCCACCCCACCCCCGTCCTTCACTTAACCTAGCATAGATAGCTTTATTTCAATTACATGGCAATAATCGGAATGGTGGATGGGATGAGGATGTCGAAGTCAGCTAGGATTAGATTGAGAAAGAACAAACCAAACCTACATAAGTCTAAAACCAGTGTAGAGATTTATAGTAGTCAGCCGAAGAAATAGGATATGATTTCTCAATACAACCTATCAATTTATATGAATTTTAGATTTTTCTGTCATTTGATTCCACTAAATAG
Organism: Trichobilharzia regenti; assembly: GCA_944472135.2. Taxonomy (NCBI): domain Eukaryota; kingdom Metazoa; phylum Platyhelminthes; class Trematoda; order Strigeidida; family Schistosomatidae; genus Trichobilharzia; species Trichobilharzia regenti. The sequence continues at coordinate 63,106,809 of OX235267.1, forward strand.
TTAATATGACCCGTTGCACAAGAGGGGTGGCCAGCTCTCGTAGCTCAAGTGGTCTAATGGATAACGTTTTGGCGTTTGAAACTATGGGCACTGGGTTCGAGCCTCAGTGGGAACATCATCACCCAGGCACATCCAGCAACTGACGAGTCTCAAATAGGACGAAATGCGCATTATCCTGGCCTCCACTGCTAGTCACCATCCACCAATTAAATACTATTGATCAAGTTAGTCAGTGTTTCTATATGGTGCATGACAAAAAAGCATTTCTAACAGAAACGGCTGTAGACTTTCGTGTACGGTTGCCGCCTTCGCTTGATTCCAACTTTTCACAGATGTGCACCAGTTCCAATCGCCACACGCTCTCAAAACAGAGATAATAAACATAGGTGTGAGTGAGGTAAAAAGAATAAGAATATGGAAGACTAATAAAATCTTATTGGATATTATAAATCACAAAGAGTGAATACATCTGCATCAGCCATTGACAACGACGAATTTGAGCCATATCTCCAGCCTTCATTGGTTCCCACCATCCTGAGGACCTCAACCAGCCACCTCCCTACGTGGCTGGCTGTCTTTAACTAGGTGGTATGGATTTCATTGACTGATGAAGCTACGTTTTGGTTTGACCGCCACCACCAGCTAGCTCTTTCCCAACCTGATCTATCCTATGTCAGCTAACATTGGCCATTGTCGACGAAGGCGATCGATTGCTAGGCATGCATGCATAACATATGTCCTAACCATCTCACTCAATCAGTGTAATTTCATAATCTCATCGATTGATTTCCCCTCTCACCTTAACTAGCACTTGATTGATGCCTCAACTCAACATTGCTCAATCTATTATACCACCTATGATCAAAGACAACTAGCTGGCCTTTTCATATCTTGCACTTTCAATGCCCATGTCTCACTCACAGGCATAAAGGACGACAGAGCGAACTGGAGCCGAGCAGTACACACGTCCTTTGGTCAACAGCCAGACGGATGGCACGTCTACTATGCCAGAGATGGAGTAAATTAGCAAATGGTGAACGAGTCTTCTGTATCCCCGTACTGAGATTTCGTCAGCGATTCTGTTGATCAGATGACCGGCTGGAAAGGATGAGCAACAAGTCACCTTGGTGGGGGCAACGAACCAACACCAAGAACATATCACCCAAAAAATATACTGAGGGAGACAGAGATGGATCAGGCATACTCTGAGGAGACTGTTGAGTGATACACCACATGCGCCAAACCCTCATGTCCTATCTAAAATGAGGAATGATGAACTATGCGTAGATTCAACGGTGACATGGTAAAGATCATGCAAAGAGGGAATAAAAGTTTGCAGACAGTTGTCTAGCCAGCTGAAAGTGACGACAGAGAGAGAGAGAACCAAGGTGAACGGAGATTTTCCACACGCAAAGCTAGAGACAAATAACAATATCACCTTCCTCGATGCAATGAGATGACATTGGTAAAGAGTTATTTATTGATGATCTGAATAAATAAATGCACATCAACTTATGAAGTTACTGATTATTGGTCTCAGCCATGTTATGGAGGTGTACAATGGTTCCCCAAATAATTGCTGCATGATAAGAATGTCAATAAACTGAAAAATATTAAACCACTAAATTCCAATGTAGTGTTGATAAAATAAACTACACATTCTAAGTACGATTCTACGATTCAACAGTTAGTTTAAGCCAGCCATGTAGGGAGGTGTAGACTCCTGACTGACTGGTTGGGGACCTCAGGATTGTAAGAACCAATGAAGACTGGAGACAATTGGTGATATGGCTCAAAGTCATCGTTGTCAATGACTGGCGCAGGTAAATTCACTCTCTGTGATTTACCATATCCAAAAAACTCTATTGTTCTTCCATAATACTATTCTTTTTAAATTGATGGATGGTGAATAGCAGTGGAATCCAGGATAACGCGCATTTCGTCCTATTTGGGACTCGTCAGTTACTGAATGTACCTGCATTTCTCAGTGAGTGATGATGTTCTCACCGAGGCTCGAACCCAGTACGCATAACTTCAAACGCCAAAGCGTTATCCACTAGATCACTTAGGCCACGAGAGCCACCTCTTGTGCAACGGGTCATATTAATTATTGAATTGAATTTTTGATTTTCCCGTCGATTGATTGGACCGAAGTGCTCGGTCTCAGGTTGACATGTCGGCTTCTTGTGCAGATGCTTCGACGATGTCTGGGTATTTAATTAGTATACAATTGGTGGATGGTGAATAGCAGTGGAATCCAGGATAATGCGCATTTCGTCCTATTTGGGACTCGTCGTCAGTTACTGGATGTACCTGCATTTCTCAGTGAGTGATGATGTTCTCACCGAGGCTCGAACCCGGTGCCCATAACTTCAAACGCCAAAGCGTTATCCACTGAGATCACTTGGGCCACGAGAGCTGGCCACCCCTCTCGTGCAACGGGTCATGCTAATTTAATTGAATGTTAGATTTTCCCGTCCATTGATTGATTGGATCGATGTACTCAGTCTCAGTGGAATACAAAGAAACACTGCTAGTCACCATCCGCCAATTAAATTCTAATTACATGTCCAGACATCGTTGAAACACCTGTACAAGAAGCTGACATGTCAACCTGAGACCGAGGACTTCGGTCCAATCAATCAATCAATCGACGGGAAAATCTAAAATTCAATTAAACTATTCTTTTTGTTTCATATTTCGGTTTATCGTCACACTTATTCTTTCTCTTTGGAATCGCTGTTTACTCTCTTCCCTATGCTACATGGAGGGTGTGTGGCAACTCGAACTGGTGCACATCTGTACAAAGTAGTCATGCGTTGAAACCAGTCAGTCAGACAGTCAGCGATTCTATGACTTCAAACCCCTGAGGATCCTTAATCACATATAAACCAGCTCAATAGGAATTCACTGTCACTTTCTCCCTACACTTTTTATGATTTAGTAAGGATGTTCCGGATTGTAGTGGACTGGATCGTGCAACAGACAGCGAAAAACGGGAAGACGGCTCTCTCCACCCACAGATGGAACTAATACACACCTTCACTTCAACTAATCTAACTAATGTAGACATCGGAGTGAATCTCCAAGAGAAGGGATCATCAATTAGCTCCGCCAATATTGCAGATACGTCTCGTCCTAATAACCACGAAACCAACTGCTACCAGTCTAACTGACTGATCGACTGAGTTTTCAACAAAGTAATGGATTCTCACTAGTTACCAGTAATCAATATTATGCGTCTAGTCCTTGATGCTGGTGAAGACTAAATTCTGTTAACCAACTATGCAATGCAGTCACACCAAGGCTAAGCGACTCGCCATCACAGTTCACTCTGATATGATGTAGGACAGTTGGAAGCAATAAGCAAGACCCCCCCCCCTTGTGGGAAATCAGACATATATATATATATATTTTATTTTATTTTTTTTGATTTACAATTTGATTCCACGCTGTATTTTTGGTACAAGTATGGAATTTTCAGCATGGATATCGGTAGCCCAAATTTTGCAGGCCGACCATAGACATCAGGTGTGCGCCGGCGTGGGCTCGAACCCCGGACCATGTGTATGGTCGGCGTTTCGCATTTGTTAGTTTACGCCGACTCTGGCGTAGACGAGATGTTCGACTATCGACCAAAGGGCGTGTGTACTGCTCATCAGTCCGCTCCGTCCTCCTTTATGGCAGGCTGTGAGACCTGGCCACTGAGAGTGGAAGACATGAAAAGACTAGCTGTCTTTGATCATAGGTGCCTGCGTTCTATTTCCCGTGTAAAGTGGCATAATAAGGTGAGCAACATTGAAGTTAGGCGTAGAGTTCTAGGTAAACAGGGGAAATCAATCGACGAAGTCGTGAAGCTACAAAGACTGAGATGGTTAGGAAATGTGTTACGTATGCCTAGTCATCGCCTCCCTCAACGAGGAATGTTAGCGGATATATGGCCAGGGTGGAAAAGAGCTAGCGGTGGCCAAACAAAAACTTGGCACCAGTCAATGAAATCTACAACTGTTAGTCTAAGCCAGACACGTAGGAAGGTGTAGACTTCCTGACTGGGGTCCTCGGGACGGTAAAAATCTATGGTTGGAAACAATTGGTGACATGGCTCAAAATAGTTCTCAGTGGCTAACGCAGATGCATCCACTCCCTGTGACTTATGATCTCCAATGAAACTGTTTTGTATTTCTTTATTACTCCTTTGTCTCACACCTCTGCTCACTGTTTCTATTATGCTTTTCTTGTACTTTCTTCTCTTGCTTCGCGTGCTACACGGGATGTGGCGACTTGAACTTCCGCACATTTGTGTATAGTTCTATGTCGAAAACAGACAGACAGGCATGGTCGGCGAGAGTCCTAACCACTGTGCCACCGACGCACATATATATCATCGACGAAGTCCAGATCCTCCAAGTTTTTTGTGTGAATCCATTTCATGCCTGTTTCCTCATCGCCCGGCCAGCTGTCTGTCGCATTATCCAATCTACTGCAATCAGGAAAATCATAGGCGACAGTAGGCAGCCAGCCTTGTCCTACTCCCGTCCTCACTTCGAAGGATTCCGTAGGTTTCCTGTTGTGGATTACCTGGCATGCAGCATTGTCGTACAACTGTTGGATGTCTGAGATGTATAATTGTTGGCATCACCCCGTTGGTAGTAGCGTAGTTGCCAAATCACCTCTACGACTACTATAGAAAACCAAAATTATAAGACGATAAAAAAGTAAAAAGCAAACAGATAGTCATCTTACCGATGAAGATCTTGTAGACGGCGTTCTATTAGTGGCTACAGGACCATTCTGTTTAGCCACATTACTTAGCCGTGTTGATCTTCTACGCGTTTGCACGGAATTCCCACTGATACTTTCATTCTCATCTGATTCATATTGACTAACTGATGGTGAACGGGGATCATTTGTATTCTGATCTATTGAACGTGATTCAGTATCGTCATCATCATCACCGTCATTGTCCTCCTCTTCATTATTATCATCCCCACCACCACCATCATCCTCTTCATTTTTATTTACAACACCTTTTTTATTATGCCGACGAGCATGAGTCTTTTCACAGAAACGAAAACCACCAATAGCTAAAAATCAATAACAAAAAAAAGAAAAGGTTGAAAACAAAACATTCTTAATGTGAACAATTATATACTATAGAAAGGCGGTTAATTGACATTAACTCTTCAACTTTCAGTCAATGAAACTACGGGCTCGAATCAACCCCCCCCCCCCGCGCGCTTTATCAACCTACTCCAGCAAGAGTATAACTCATAGTCTGACATATAGTTAGATAAAACTCACTTGCCTGGGACAGACTGATTACCTACTGTGCTATGGAGTTACACACACATGATGTGTGTTAAGGGCAGAGGAGTTGACAATACTACTCACTTACACCTAGACTGAAGTAAGCGGTGTGCACGACTCGAAAACAGAATGTGTTAGATGAAATTCGAGTTGTTTTTAGATTAGTTGGAGACAATCGTCAGGAAGCCTCAGACCTAACTGATAGAATTCAGTCTCCATCAAAGAAAGGACTACACACATCACACTAGTCACTGACTAACATCCAATCGAAGAAATCCGAGTGTTTAAGCCTAACACCATCACCATCATCATCATCTCGCTAGCCCACCACCGTACCAGAAGGATTTATAGCGATGACTGTTTAGAAGAAGAGCTCCTATTTCTAAAAAAGCATCCTCGTTCAAAATGGATACCCACAGCGTTTCGTGGAGAAGAACATGAAACCAAGGCGAAAAAGAGAAGAATACACTTCAGTGCAAAAGAAAACACTTTTTTCTAAATCTGGAATTCATGGGGGAGACCTGGCAGTAGATATCCTTAAAAGGAGTATCTCCAATTCCTTGAAGAAAAATTTTCTTGCAGCAACTCTAAGAGTGATATATTCTCTAGCCGCCTACTGCTTCGGAGCAACGGGAAGGACAGACTTCCGCATATGACCACTTCAATTTGCATATATCAGTTCACCTGCTCTTTCTCAGCTAGGTACATAGGTTGTTCTTTGCGGGTCTTATCAAAACATGTTAGAGAACATCATCCAGCATGGCTGCAAAAAGAAGGCACTGGTTCACAATCAGAAGCGCAATAACTGAACACCTCGTCAATACCTGTCACAGAATCTCAACTGACTCATCATTCAGAGTCATTTACAAAGTAAACAAAATTCTACCAAAGGCAGTCAGTGTGTTTCCGACTTCTTTGTAATGCGGAAGCTCTCGCCATATGCATCGAAAAGCCGGAGCTATGTGTTCAAAAGAAACTAGTCCAGCCTTTACAACTACCATAGACCCAGTTCGGTATGTTCTCTTATCCTTCAGTTTTGTTGTTGTTTTGTTATCTGTGTGTATAGTTTTCTCTCTTTGCCTTCATTCAATTCATCCTATTTCCGTTTTGAGTTATAAAATCAGCTGTTTATTAGTTTGTTTCCATGCTCCTCCTGATCACACTTGTAATCCGTTTAAAATAACCATTTTGTTTCTATGCCTCTTGTAATCTGTCTATATTCACACCTCCCAACTTACATTTCAAGTTCAAAATTTTTGATTTCAATTTGTTTCCATGCTCATTTTGTGCACGCCTGTATTTCGTTCTATCCCTGCGTAACTTTCGTCCCTAAGCCTGGTGTAATTCATATCAAGTTGGAAATAATTATCACCTCTCATTCACCTTTAAAACTATTTCTCCAGTTATCAAATATTAATTTTGCACATGTTGTAACTGTTTTCTAATCCTATACTATCTTGTCTCTAAGCCCCTTGTAATCTATATATTCCTACCTTCAAACATTCATATCAAGTTGAAAATTATTATCACCGTTACTATGTGGAATTAAACAAATAATAATAATTGTATCCATGTAAACTAATCTATATGAATGCAATTGTACAGCTGCTTTTGAGAATGAAATCGCCGAAAAGGTGGATATCTTTGCTGAACTTCTTGTTCTTTTCAATCTAACCCTAAGAATAATACACGAGAAAATACGTTCCAAACAAATGTGAAAAAAATAACAGTAATGCCTTTTTAGCTATTGATTCTTAGCGGTTCAACAACTTCAATCAGACAGCCCAAAATTATCTACAGGGTTCAAACTACTTGTCAAACAACAAAAACTTTATGGTCTGATTTACCTGGATATCGATTTGATAACTCCTCGGTCGGCTAAAATTGCTCGTTGAGAGAGATGACGGCTCAGCTTGCCACATACATACGTCCTACTCACTGCAATCGATGTAACTTCACGATGGTATTGATTGACCTCCCTTACTTATCTAACATTTTTACGCCTAACCTCAAGATTGCTTACCATACTATACAACTTAACATGGGAGATGCAGCGCCGACATCTGTGTTCAAAGACAGCTAGCCTCTCCAAGTCTTCCACTCACAACAGTTATCTCTAACAGTCATAAAGAAGGACACAGCGAACTACTACTGTACAGTACACATTCCCTGACCGATAGTCGGACATTATGCCTACGCCAGAGATGGAATAAGTTGGCAAATCCCACACGAGCCTTCTATATTCATGTTGAGATTTCTTCAACAATCAATCAGTTGGGGCTGATGCGAACTCCCCCCCCTAAATAAGTAAATTGGTTAACACACTGTATCCCTTTACTCCCTATCTTTAGGCTAAGAGTCGATGTAGTGCCGTCCTGTTGCATTATCTTACGTTTGGCAAGAACAAATAGCATGCCAAACATTCGAAGGTATTCAGAAGACTCTGTGTTTTATTAACGCCTTCACCTGAGAGGACTAGATCAGTTAGCTAGTTAGCAGTCAGTTTGCACTAAACTATACTGTATGTGTAAGGGAGGGTAGCTTGTAATGTTACTCAGTAACCCACGTAAAAGTATTTGTAGTGGGACTCGAACCCAAGATGCACTGGCTGAAAATTTCAGTATTTAGGCCAATGAGCCACGCTGAAAATGATCCCAGAAATAGTATACGCAAATACTTATTTCGACTTATGTACATATGCTCTCATGTGGTTATGCTGAGTCCTATTCACTGCGTTCACACCACGAGTGTTATCCGCACAACCGGCATGGTGAGCATACAAGTCTACTTGGAGGAGCTGAAAGACCCTGATTCCATACCTGTACTGTATATGGGCTTTAGAATCCGAAATAACTGAATGGCGTCTGAAGCTGTTTTGGTCACTGCCAAACATGATGATTTAGCTCTCAACACGGCCAGACTGAATTTTGGAACAGACTACAAGCCAAAGACTTGACGGGGAAGGGGTAGCCGCTTAAGGCAAACAACCGCTTCGATCAAGCCATCAGGGTGTGGTGAGAGCAGGTTGCTAGCCAATTGGTAGACATTAATTCACGTCAATGTCTATGTCGCTAATATTGACCGTGAGAAAATATGAGCAAGACTGATTCACAGCAGACTTAACGTGGACAAATACGATTCGCAGATATATGACTTAACTTTCTGAGAAACCAGCCACGAGCAGTACAGAATAACCTTGAGCAAGAAACAACCAATCAAAATACTGTGTTTGTCTGCTTGAATAAGCTATAATAATGTACATGAAATATATATAAATACGTGTTGATTTCCTTAATAAACGATCTGTTGCCTGGCCCTTGTCTTGTGATGTTACAAGGGCAGTATCTCAACCCCCGAACAAACTGAGAAATTTCGTGTGACTTATCTCTTGATGCCTATAATGTACCACATTTGTGTTTTGATAATAATCTGCGTTATAGAACCTCACTTTCTTGCATGTATTGACACTGATTCAATGAAGAAACACTCATTGATCAGCCTCTTAGGCCACCCAAGTATATTACTTTCTAATATGCATACCCTATCCTACCCGACTGTGTGATTACATGCACGTGAATGCATCGCAATAGGGTAAATAACGTTTGTTCATACATTAATTGATATAAAAGCGTTGTCCTAAATAACATGGCTGTGTACAGAATGTCGAGAAAATACCCACTCTGCTAGAACTCATGCAGCCAGTCAGTCATCTGACAACTGTGGTGACGACCAGTGACGTCCGTCAATGATGCCAACCCAATGTCCCCATTTCTCCCTAACTTCAGCATAGATATTGTACAAATGGACTTAACTCTAACTGCTGACTTCAGTGACTCAAAGATTGACTTGTTACCATCAGCAAATAATCTCGTTGACTTAGAATAAGCAGATGATATAGTGCTCCTAAGTAAAGACGCTGACAGAATACAGCAGTCTTCTGAATACCTTAAGGAGTAGCAATCTTCGAATGTCTGGTATGTGATTTGCTCCCTTTGTCAAATATAAGATAATGTTACAAGACTGGACTGCACTAAATCGACTCACTCCTAGCTTGAAAATAGGAAGGGAGTGAAATGGTTGATGGAGCGTGTTGACCACTTAACTTATTTGAGAAGTTGCATCCGCCAATGCCAGCTGGTTAGTCGCTGACAAAATCCCAGCATGTAAAAAATAGGAGGCTCGTTTAGCATAGAACAACTTACGCCATCTCTGGCTTAGTAGACGTCATATCCGACTGACTGTCGACCAAAAGATGTGTGTACTTCCAAGCCCCAGTTCGCTTTGTCCTCATTTGTAGCTGTGAGTGAGACATGGACATTGAAAGTGGAATATATGAAAAGGCTAGCTAGCTGTTTTTGATCATAGGTGTCTGCTTTCTACCACCTGTGTTAACTGGTATATCCAGGTGAGCAATATTGAGGTTAGGTAACAGTCGAGTGCTAAGGTAAGGAGGGGAAATCAGTGTACTAAATGAAGTGTGGCAACTCAAACTGCTGCACATCTGTTCAAAGTAGTTCTACGTTTAAAACCTGTCGGTCAGTCAGTCAGTCAAATAACACAACATATAATTAGCCTGCGGAACATAACGCTCTCTAAAGTCTGATTGACTGAATTTACAACGTAGAACATTACACAAAAGTATAACTATTCAAGTTGCCGCATCCCATGTACTACACACAACGGCAAGGGAAAAAATCAAAAGAACTCTAGAGAACGGAAATGTTCAGGAGAATGAAACATGAGGACTTAATGGATCTCGGGGAGATTACAAAAAGTGAAATCATCCACCCCGCTGACAACAATTTCAAGCCATATCACCAACAGATGGCTCCAGTCATTGGTTCTTAGCATACTGAGGTCAGCAAGACGAGCAGGTTACACCTGCGAACAGTCAGCATTTCATGGATTTATGCTAGCTAGGTTTTGATCTGACATCCCCTCTCTAACCCTTTTTCCAAAGTAATGCTATGTGTCAGCTTACATTGCCCGACGATGTGGTGGAAGCGATAGCTCGCCATTTGTTACAACCGATAAAGCTTCACAACGTCATGAATCCACTTCCTCTCCTTAACTAACCTAAATATTAAAAATACCACTTGACAGCAGAGTGATGGAAAGTAAACAAAAAAAAACACCATCTATAGTCAAAGATAAAGTGGATATCACATCTACGCCGAAGAGATGACCACAAGTTGACATATATCACACACACGAGCCTTTCTTCACATCATCCATGATGAGATTTCATTAACAATTAGTCCTATTTGAGTCTGACAAAAACTTCTCAAATAAAAGTGAAGATGGTCAGTGAACTTAACAAAAAAGGTAAGAAGAAAAGCCGCACAAATACTAAAATCTCAATAACAACACACTATACAACACTTACCAGTACGACTTAGTTGAAGGGATAGAAATTTACGTGTTGGTCCATTGAATGATGCATACGGAGAGGGATTCAGACAATGATCACGTTTCATCATTTCTGAAATAATTTGTTCATCAATAATTTGATAATCTTTAAATGGTAAATCATCCTTATTAGTAGTAACATTGTTATTAATACTGTTACGACTTTTACTGTTTGGTGTATTGTCAGGATAGGTAGCGCCCCTGGAGACGCCAACTGAACTCCTCCTGTCTGCAGTTCTCTTATTATTATTATGATGATTATTATTAGTAGTAGTAGTGGTATTCATTTTATTCAACTCATCGATTTGATTCGCAGTGGCAGCGGCAGAGGCGGCAGCACTACACTGTTCAGCGACACAATGCCATCGACGATAAGTATCCCGTGCCAGGGCAGGATGCATCCAACTAGGAAAACGTTGTACAGCACCAGGAACTGATAAACCATTTTCTAGCAGATAATTATTATGCTTATTCAATTCTTCAATCAGTTTTTGCTGATGGTTAACAGGATCAATAGTATCCTCTGGTTTCAGTTTTGTTGACGGACGTCTACGCTTGTTACTCTTCTTACTGTTGTTGTTGTTATTGCTGTTGTCATCATTCTCACTTTTAACACTGACAGTTTCCTCCAAGATTTCTGCAAATTTTGTAAAATCATTTAATATCTTTGCTTTGTACATATCTTTCAGGTTACAAGCATTGGTATTTTTAGCTGTTTTAAAGAAGCTACATTCAATTGGCTGGTGTTTTACATAAGGGATTCGATAAACTCTTAAGCATGTGGTCGGATTGATACCCAACAGTTGAGGAAAGTGTACATAGACATGCTTTGAAAAAAAATCAATGCCTAATTGTACAGGATTTGATGCCTCCCAATCAGCTGATCTATCTAGAGAGACACGAAGATTTTCAAATGATCTCTGGTGAAATCAAAAAAAAGAGAAAGAAAGAAAGCAGACGACAAGGAATTTTTTTGAAATATCAAAGTAATGAGTATTCACGCATAATACTGAAGAATAATCGGCTTTACATTACACTCTTCTAGTCAACTAAAAGTGAATGCCAGTCAACTATATTAGAAAAAGTGCTTCGGTGATGCATACAATGGTAGTAAGCTCGTCAATCATGCATGTGGTTCAAGGTTCGATTCCCGGCCGACAGACTGTTACACCTCACTGCATGGTGAGCACTAAGCGGGGCTTGGCGGTCTGTTCGAATTATGGGCCAGCTATTATAATATCTACATATTGCATCTATTCTACCGTTTACTCACATTTATTTATCAACTAAAAATATGAATTCAAACAGGATCATTTAATCTCGTAATTTTATTAATCATTTAAGACCAAATGACTTTCCTACTCCCAAGAAATCAAGGAGGAAGCATTCCAGTGGTTGGCAAAGAGCTAGCTCTCAAACGTATAACTACGGTCCCTGTTATAATGAACACAAACTGCCGCTCTCTGCCTAACAAGATAATGTACCTACAATCTCTGATGACCATTGACACTTATCATAATACTGGTATAATCACATTACAAGAAACATGGTTACATGAACTGTATGATGACAACTATTGCATCCTGCCTATTATTTTCTATTGTTCCCCCTTAGTTTTTCTAGGAATATTGCAGAAGGACTTTACCTTATTACACAGGATGTTAAAGGTTAACGTCAGCAGGGTAAGCTACGTGCCACTTAACCAGCTTGTTAATATTCTGGTCGACAGACACTTGGACTCATGTGAGAAATGCGCTAAATCCATTTTATCTAACTCACAACACCCTCTTCATTCACAACTCTCTCCTTGTACCTCTTCAGGGAAAAGAAGAAGCCTACATAGGAAAATATATGCCCACACTAGTAAAAACAAAAACTCATCCATACCCCACTTAGCTCGTGTTCTGTGCGATAAGGAACGAAAGCATTAGGCGTGATACCTATAACTTATTAAATAGTCAGTAGAACAACTGGATCTCGTCTTTCCAACCCATGTCATTTATAAGTACAACGTTTTCTTTCTTTCTTTCTTTTCCTTTTCTCTCTCTCTCTTTTTTTCTGTTTCTTTCTTCCGCTTACGCCAGTAATTATGCTGCCATCTACTTTTCTAACACCTTCAAACACTGTTCAATTTTGGCTTTGCTACCGCCATCCCAATATGTTGTAGTCAAAACGAACTGAGATTACCCTTAATCTATGTAGAATTGTATTTTATTGTTAATGTACCAACTGGATGCAATACTGTATGTAGTGAAATGCTGAGAATTCCATTCTGTATCACAAGTACTGTTTTGGAATAAAGCAAATTATAATTATCATTATTATTATTATTATTGCAAGTGTCTTAGCCGATAGCTGCTACCGCGATATGATGGTATTAGACGGTTGGCGGGGAATCGGCCATAGGAAGCCCTACCTGATCTAGATTTCGTGCTACTTAACACTCAACTCACCAGTCAGTCAGCAAAGCGTATCTGCAAATGCCTTCAAGGAACTCAGGTCCTACCTTCTGAGATTCGAGCCCACATCATGCAGCGCGCTACAGTCAGAGACAGACATTACCACTGAGCTATTCGAGCTCATAGTTTCAACTATACAGATCAGTGGAACGGGATGAAGATGTCAAAACTAGTCAGAATCGGAAAGGAAACCAAGATACGCCTTCATCGACCTGAAACCAGTTTGGAAATCTTCCACTGTCACTCACAGCATAAGGAAGAAGATTCAGATTTTCAACGCCACCGATGTGATGTCGGTCAGTCCTATACGGGTACGGGTCAGAGAAACTTTGCGTGTAACAAAAAGGATTTCTAACAGCCTGTTGCAGACTTTCATCAACAGCTGCCTTCGCTGGCTCCATACTGAAGATAAAATGATCAGAAAGAATAACCAACAAGAAACTACGGGAACAAACCAACATGTGAGAGCCAATCGCCCTCTAGTGGAGAAGTTGGTAAGCAACGAGTAGGTCGTCAGTGCAAGGGTGACATAGAGGGGATCATGTTAGAAAGAGATGAGAGAGAGAGAGTTCGATAACTTGTGGACCCAGCTGACGGTAGGACGGTAGAAAATAGAAGAAAGTGGAGATGTGTGGTTGAAGCCCTATGTTCCACTCGAGAACCCAAGGGAATAATAAAACATAAAATATTGGAACTCTCGCTTGACCTCCTGTATGACTGTATTAGAGACTAGTTCGTAACTAGTATTCAATCAAAAGATATGATGGTCCTAGGACTTGTAGTGACCTAACAGGTCGTATTGCACTGGCTAGAACGAATGTTTTTCCATATCCTACAATGTTAGTGAAGTTCTTTACTTTGGATAGAGATTAGATTAAAAGCAGTTACCATCACAGTGTTGGCGATTAGGGATGGTAAAGGCAGTGAAGTGTTTCCCGCAAATGATCAGCAAGTCTGCTATGCTGTCTATCGATCGGCTCTAGAGAGAGAGAGAGAGAGGGAAAGGCTAGGAAAGGTCAACCCCGAAAATTATACATCCCAACTTACCCAGCGACACTCCGTAGCCGGCGAACAAACACACGAACCATGTGTGACCGACCTCACACGTCTCGTCTCCTGGGCTCTGAGGTCATGCATAACCAATCCTCATTCTATGTTAGGTACCTCAGAGAAGAAATCCACCCCGTAGTGTAGGCAGTCGAGGGAGTAGTAGTAACCACCCACATTCACTTTCACTTACTGGCATGTGTCAAAAAGCTAGAAACAGTGATATCAAGTAACAATTTCTTGTGAATTATATTCAGTTACCTAAAAATAGTTTAATATCTTGTAGTGGTGGCTAGCAACGAAATCCAGGATACGCTTCTTGACCCATTCGTGCACTCGTCATGGTATATAAAACATCTGCACCTCCCTGAACGATGAATATCCCATTTAAACTCCAATGTAGCACTCTTCGACTATAAAGTAAGAGTGCTATCTTCTCGTTTACTCAGTTAGAAAAGCCACTACTTATTGTGGCGTTATATAAGCTATTTTAACTACAATCTTTATACTTTCATATATTGACAATCTGACAACCCACTCCATTCTCCGTTTAGACAGTAAACATTGTCCAGTCATTATTTTATGTACTTTTTATTTTTTTTTATTATAGCTTGATTCCACACAGGATTTTTGGTACAACTATGAAATTTTCAGCATGTGTTACTACTGGTAGCCCAAATTTATCAGGCCGACCACTGATATAAGGTGTGGGCCGGCCGGGGAGTGAATCCTGGACCACATGCATGGTCGGCGAGCGTCCTAACCGCTGTGCCATTAGTGACGCACACGGTTTTATTTGTTCACTGTTGTTTCGGTGTTTGTGTCATGACCAAATTGAAATGGCATAGAAACGGACAAACGGATTTCAAGAATTGAAATCATTCTGAGTCTTAAGAACTTCTTACTGCGGTATGCCAGATACAATCCCATCCAGTAGTAACAGAGACACATTCTTAAGATTTATCTATTGCCTATCCATACGAATTGGTTTTCTTAAAGTATGACGAAATCATACAACTGTAGACGAAGAATCAGAAGTACCTGCTGGCCAGAATGAAGTGATCTAAACATCGAAAGACTATTTGGGGTCCAACTCATTAGCGGTGCACCCGTTTTGACTCGGATGGAACGGCTGAATCACCAGAATTCTGGTTAGCTACTTGAGCAAACGACAGTCTCATGTTTTGATTACTGCAATGTAGTTAGCAAGCACTACCACTAACCACACACTGGTATATACCACCATCATACAATAATGCTTGCTTTCTTGATTGGCATTTATTTATACTCAAGTGTTGGTTTGTAGAGATTTAACTGGTTACAGGATTTTCATCATCATCATGATATGACATTAGTTAGAGAACCATTGGAAAACCTGGGAGTACCGGACAGCTGTTTCGTCCTAGTTTGGGACTCTTCATCAGTACGCACCCGCCGGGATTCGAACCCAGGACTATACTATCAAGGTGGTCGTATATACTGTGATCTGAATAATTCCGGTTACCAAGAAAGGAATTTTCATGCATAAACCACATATTGTGTAATAAGAAGCTAAGGACACACGACTCAGTTGACACCCAGGTTAAAAACTGTCTGTCTGTTTTCGACACAGAACTTTGCACAAATGTGCGGAAGTTCAAGTCGCCACACTCCATGTACCACACAAAGCAACAGAAGATAGAAGAAATGCATAATAGAAACAGTGAGCGGAGGTGTGAGACAAAGGAATAGTAGTAACGAAGAACAAAACAGTTTCATTGGAGATCATAAGTCACAAGGAGTGGATGCATCTGCGTTAGCCACTGAGAACGATTTTGAGCCATGTCACCAATTGTTTCCAACCATAGATTTTTACCGTCCCGAGGACCCCAGTCAGGAAGTCTACACCTTCCTACATGGCTTAGACCAACTGTTATGGATTTCATTGACTGGTAAGGCCAAGTTTTTGTTTGATCGCCGCTAGCTTTTTTCCAGCCTGACCCTATATCCGCTAACATTGCTCGTCGAGGGAGGCGATGGCTTGGCATACGTAACACATTTTCTAACCATCTCAGTCTTTGTAACTTCACGACTTCGTCGATTGATTTCCCCTGTTTACCTAGCACTCGACGCCTAACTTCAATGTCGCTCACCTTATTATGCCACTTTACACGGAAAACAGAGCGCAGGCACCTATAATCAAAGACAGCTAGTCTTTTCATGTCTTCCACTCTCAGTGGCCAGGTCTCACAGCTGGCCATAAAGGAGGACGGAGCGGACTGATGAAATAGGCGGAGAGGAATTCGAGCTGGGAACCCTTCGACCGGAAATCACGTCAAAATGACAAAATAAGATACTACAACATTCCACAGACCTACACTGTCCATACAGATATGCTGCACGAAACACCCATCCAGTTGGGCAGTAACTGAAACTCATAGCATTCCTTCCCAACTGCCACCTCGATTTCAAAATAATTGAATAAGAACCTCCAAGGAGATATTGTCAATGTTGTTATATGAATGAACAAAATTAAAATGTATAAACATATATATATAACTCACCACAGTTGATTCGCATAGAGCACAGAGTAGCATAACTTGTTGATAGATTGATAATTCATGGAAGCGTTTTTCTTCCAATGGATTCGACTTGTAACCACAAACATCAAAGAAAGCTTTCGGTAATCCTAATCGATATGTTGCCTAGTAATAGTAGCAGTCAAGGGTAAATGGAGAAAAATTGGTTAAATTTTGACAACAACAATGACATGAAAACATAAGGTGGCTGAACTTCAGCATAGGACTTTGCACAGAAGTACAGTACTTCAGGTAGCCACACTTCATGTGCTCTACACAAATATTGGGAAAAATAACTTTAACTTTATCCAAGGGAAATGCAATGGGCGAAAATGTTTGGGAAAAAGAACAAATACATGGCGGAACATGAGCCTTTACTGGATCTGGGAGGTCAGTGAGAAGGGTTTTGAGCCATGTCACCAACAGTCTCCATTCTCAAGGCAGTTAAGGACAGTCAAAGACTTCATGAACTGATGGCAAGTTTGCGTTTGACCACCCGCGAACTCTTTTCTAACCTCATCGTATGTTAGCTAACATTACCGGACAAGGAAGATGACCAGTGACATAGTGATTGACATTCATTATTCTCAAGGCTTCCATCACTACAGCCTACAACTCCTTTTAGGCAATTCCAATCAACAAACAGTGACTTCGTGTTACTTCTTAGTATTCTCCATCTCTTCAACTACAAGCAGAACATAAGGCTCCGGCGGTACACTGCCTTTTCACACCGGGTTTCTTTTTCGCTGTCCTTTTTCACTATGGATCCAAGATTATCCGCAAGTTCTCAATTCACATTTTAGAAATTCTTCAATAATCAATAATTTCAACTTGTGCATGGATCCGAATGTCTTTAAAAGTGAATTTCGACTATTTGTGAAGAAACAGTCGACGAACAAGATTTCGACAATGGACTCGCAATAAGTCAGTGAAAACACAGTTGCAATTATTTATTATGATTAGAACAAGAACTCGAGAAATTATCAGGCACCGAAAGATGCACCAGACAAAATCTTATAGTTTGTGCTAGGCCTGGGATACTTCCCGGACACGCCTACGATTTGAAGTCTGATCAACAAGGCAATTGTTAGTTTACGCCGACTCTGGCGTAGACGAGATGTTCGACTATCGACCAAAGGGCGTGTGTACTGCTCATCAGTCCGCTCCGTCCTCCTTTATGGCTGGCTGTGAGACCTGGCCACTGAGAGTGGAAGACATGAAAAGACCGGCTAGCTGTCTTTGATCATAGGTGCCTGCGTTCTATTTCCCGTGTAAAGTGGCATAATAATGTGAGCAACATTGAGGTTAGGCGTCGAGTTCTAGGTAAACAGGGGAAATCAATCGACGAAGTCGTGAAGCTACAAAGACTGAGATGGTTAGGACATGTGTTACGTATGCCAAGCCATCGCCTCCCTCAACGAGCAATGTTAGCGGATATAGGGTCAGGCTGGAAAAAAGCTAGCGGCGGTCAAACAAAAACTTGGCATCAGTCAATGAAATCCACAACAGTTGGTCTAAGCCAGTCACGTAGGAAGGTGTAGACTTCCAGGCTGGGGTCCTCGGGACGGTAAAAATCTATGGTTGGAAACAATTGGTGACATGGCTCAAAATCGTTCTCAATGGCTAACGCAGATGCATCCACTCCTTGTGACTTATGATTTCCAATGAAACTCTATTGCTCTTCGTTATTACTATTCCTTTGTCTCACACCTCTGCTCACTGTTTCTATTATGCTTTTCTTGTAATTTCTTCTCTTGCTTCGCGTGCTACACGGAATGTGGCGACTTGAACTTCCGCACATTTGTGCAAAGTTCTATGTCGAAAACAGACAGACAGACAGACAATAGAGCAGCATCGAGGGATCTGCTACATTCTCCTGGTTCCCGGTGACCAGAACAAGTTCAAGCGCTATTCGATGTGTTCTAGATTCTTGTCCTGCATAGGTTTCAAATCAGGCTACTCCAACACCCCTAAGTACACCAGTACAGTTGTAAGTACCAAATATATGCAACCGCACTTTCATTTTTGTTCGGAACATCTCCGCCATGTGAAGGTGGTGAATAGGAATTACGTTGCAAAGGCAAGGAATGCGTGGCCAAATGGAGAAATATCATAAGGAAGATCGAAGTCTGCTCATTGTCAACCGTACCAGATTGTCTGAAGAGCAATTTACACCCCAATACTTAAACTGTAAGATACGGCCCAATGCACCTCAGAAATTAACTCATTTAACTTTAACTACTATCAAATATATCAGTAGTATTTTACCGTGCACAACTATTTCAACTGAACACAAAACTTTTGATTAAGTAAAACAAAATAAGGAGATTTACGACCAGATGAGTACAGCTGCGTTAAATTCCTTCCATACGCTTTAAAGATGATGCAGAGCGCTACGTTGAAAGCAGACATCTTTTCTCTATTCTCTCTGTGTACCAAGTGGAAGTGAAGATTCTGTAGCAGTGGGATTGTATTTTGAAGGGATGAGGCTGCCTAACTTTCCCACCTTTTCCAGGTGACTTACAACTGGCTAGCAAATGAGGTGAGATGAAAGAGTGTGCCGGCAGGGAATCGAACCCTTGATCAAACTTGAAATCAATCAACACCTGGAAAAGTAATCTGCTGCTCACACCAATAACTGACTACAAGATGAAGTTGTCATAATAAGTGTAAAACTCGGGAACTGTGTTTGCATGTAATTCCATATTAATTTGTTTATTAGATGATATATCACACAGTTAAACCGTATCATTGTTAACTGGATGACGATCATGATTGTTCATAATCATTTCATCAATTATAATCAAACGATTTCGAAACTTCAGTTTTGTAGTTTTCTTCGTAGGATTAGTAGAATTTTCCAGATATCTGGGATAGATGTTGAATCATTCTCCTTTGCAGGTATGCATTTTCAGTTGACTCGATAAATAAGGCTTCCGTTGTCAATCTCTCCCTGCATTCACACAGTTTTATTCGATTATAAGACTGTCATCCTATCCCATCCTGTTGTAGGGCCGGTTGTGTGTAATTGCATGTAGTGAGTGCTATAGCTGAAATATTCTCCAGATTTCTTATCTTACTTGGGTCAATTAATCTAGATTTTGCTGTTAGGTTTTTATGCTCCGCTAGTGTGACTGACTGACTGACCCGGTTGTACCACTCTGACCTATATATTTGACCTAACAATCACTGGAAGGTATATTAGATAAACTACACCGTTTTGTTTTATTGGCTCCTCAGCAGGATTCTTTAACTGACAAAGTTTGTTTCTAATTCAGTTTGTGGGTAGGGAGTACCCAACAGTTGTTTCGATCTAGTTTGGGACTCTTCATCAGCACGCATCTATGACCTCACTCAGGATCAAACCCAGGGTTCGCTGAACATTCAGCCACTAAGGACGGAATCCTACAAGTTAACTCCTGGAAATTAATCTGATGTCCACTAGTGTCTGACTACAGAAAGCAGTTGTCTGGAGTTCTGGTGAAAAGTTGTGATCAGCAGGGTCTACCTAGTCGGATTCTAGGACAAGCAATCGCCCATTGATGATGGCCACGCTGAGATCGCGAACTGGGCAGAAGTTAGAAGTCATGAGCCATCGGACTGCATCCCACTGTGGCTAAATCGTCAGCGAGTTCACCGCCTTGTAGCTTGAAAGTGCTGGGTTCGATGCCTTAGATGCACAGTAATGAAGAGTCCCAAACTCGAACGAAACGCCTGTTGGGTACTCCCTGTGCACTTTCAATGGTTCTCTAACTCATACGAATTTATGGCCAAACGAGAAAATAATATACACTCGATTTTTGATTTCAAAAACGCAAACTCTCTTCAAAACAAGAATCAGGTCCACATAGTATTTACACCACCAACTGAATACATAATTTTATTTATGTTCGTCGCGGGTTCAGTCTTAGAATGCTTGGCAACCACGTGCATAGGAGGTCCGTGTCCAATTGCCAGCAGCCGATGCATTCCTCAACCTTGTAGCTAGTAAGTACTAAGCCTAGAAAAGAGAGACAGTAGGGCGTGAGCGGTGAGGCTAGCAACCTCACACCCCAGTAGAAGTGAACAACACCACTGTTACCAAAAATTTAAACGCCGAGGGCATGAAGAGTTGGGAAAACAAAAGAGCAAACTCAGACACGCTATGTGTATTTCACTTACCCATTCAACAACACCTTTACCTTTATCCCAAAATGATCGATACCATGAATCAACTCGTGCTGATAATCGACGTTCCCAGATATCATAATCAAGTGGTGGAAGTGTACTTGTAGTCGACATTAGCTGACGTGAACGTCTTGCTGCTGCTGAAAAATAATCCGTTGTTGTACTGGAGTCTGCTCCAACACTGAGATTACTATTACTGCTGTTATTATTATTGGTAGTAGTAGTGGTATTGCTCAATACATTGACAATTTGATTCCTCTCTTTTGGTGTTGCCAATAGATTACTCATACAGACATTGAGTACTAGACTAGCGCATGGTGCTGTACATAATCCAATTTCTAAGTCGAATAATGACAGGCTACGTGTATGCGATGCAGTAGTGGATAATGCATTGACTGCAAGATTATTATGATTGTTATTATTATTATTGTATATTGTGATACAATCACTTATACCCAAGAATGGATCAGCCAACCATAAGAATTGATAAGCTTCTAAAAGCTGAAAAGACAAATGAAATATATACATATATATAGAGAGAGAAAAAAAAGAATCAGTAGACGTATAGGACTGTTATTCTTAGAAACCGAAAAATCTGATAAAATGTAATCCCATTGCATAAAGAAGGTTCATTAGGGCCAAGTTAAACTTTGGACACCACTAACTAACTACCAATCAGCGAACGACGAATTATCCAATGAGATTCACGAACATAGTTCAATGTTGTATAGTGCTTGATTCATTTCAAATGTGTGCCCTTACAAGGTTACGGTTGCAATTCGAGGAGGACAGTGTTTTCCGGTATAGTTTGGATTTAGGCTTGCACCGAAGGAGTGAACGTGTTCGTGTCGTGGTATCATGACTTTAATCATCTCTCCTGGTGACCTTGGATGTGATTGGTTGTTTATGTGTGGTCGCTTCACTCAATTCTATGTCAACCAAAAGACTCAACAGCTAAAGAAGATAAAACCAACATCATCTACAAAATAAATTGTAACAACTGCGAAAAACACTACATTGGCCAAAGTGGACTCCCCTCCTCTTCGCCTTCGTATCCACGAACATAAGCTAGCCGTCAAAAGACATGATATCCACTCCCTCATATCACTACACACAGACAACCACGGACATCAATTCGACTGGGACAACGTTCAAATATTAGACAGAGGAAACAACAAGAATGCTAAAGAATTTTTAGAAGCTTGGCTGGTATTCCAGTGAATCATCAATCAATAGATACATACAGATAGACAAAACTTATCAACTGTTAAGAAAGAAACCTCACACACAAACGGTCAAAGTTCAAGTCAAAGAAACAATCAGTTCCAATACAAGGAGCCTAGAAGGTGTGAAAACATACAAAAACAACCAATCACGTCCAAGGTCACCACCAGGAGAGATGATTAATAAAACCGTGGAGAAATCCAAAAGCTCACTTCAAATTGAAGTATGGTCGCTGAAGATGTCACCTAGTAGGGTGATGGAAGCTTCGCAAATTAACCATCCCAGCTCAGAGAACACAACCACATCAAAATCAACTACTCGTCCATATAATCTTCTGATAAACCCTTAGTTTAAAAAACGGGTTCTGATTCCGTTTAAAAAACTTGATGAAATATCGATAGATAACTTTGAAGGCACTATTTTTGTCCACTTGGTGACCTCTATCATCAATCAAATGAGCCAAAATAGAGCTTTGTATAGATTTTATTTAACCTTTACCGAACCATGAAGGAAGATGCTCATTAATGAGTGTTTGTTAAGCTGTCTAGTTGTTCGGCCTATATAGCCAGCTCTCTCCACAGGAGCAACTAAATTTATAGATACACATGGAAGTGGCACAGCTAGGTAGCTTATCTATCACCTGAGTAATCAAAAATGATTGGCTGGAAAATGACAAACAAATGGTGGCGGCAGTATAAGTCCGTTTCATCGCTCTCGATAATCTCTGATGTAAGACTTCGCTAGCCACGTTCCCACTGAATTGCAGTTTCAGGAACAGTTGTTTCTTTTCAACTGTTGTCAGTTTTTCTTTATTGTACCTGGTATTCACGTGTCTCCTTACAAATCTACTAGGATAACCCCTTTGGACTAACGTATTTTGGATGTATCCTAGCTCATTTTCTAGGCAGACATCTGTACAGATACGTTTTGCTCTATTCGTGAGACATCTGACCAAATTGATTTTGTATCGGATTGATACCAAACTGAGGAAATGTGTATATTGTCCTACGGGTTTTCTATAGACATCTCTCTGGAATGAGTGAACCATCCTCTATTCTGCTCAATTGGACGTCACGGAAATGTAGTCTACCATCACGTTCTTCTTCACAAGTGAAGATAAGCGATGGATGTGCATCATTAAACTTTTTTAACATTTCATTCTTGTCAGCTTTCACATCAAGAATAATAAACGTATCATCAGAATAACGAAAATAAGTGTCGGTTTTCTCTATTACTTGTCTCAATGGACCATTTTCAATCTTGGCAAGAAAGAAATCCGCCAAAATTGGCCCCAATGTAGAACCCATGGCAATACCGTCGATTTGCCTGTAGTAAAGTTTGTTGAATGTGAAGTGTACATTCATAGTACATCTTAAAAGCAACTCTTTCGGACTAATAACTAGAATTTCGATGTCGATCTGTTTTTCTAGTATCTGTTGGCATATGAACCCTTAGTTGTTTAATTATGCCTTTTTCAACTTTCTGAATCTGATGATATTAGACTATTATATTATTATTATTATTGTATCCTTTAGTTCCCAAAGGAACATATGGCTTCAGCTAAGCACCTCCATTGCCTTCTGTTTTCTGACAACTTTTTCACCCCGCTCCAGGTCTGTCCACATGCTTTCATCTCCTCCTCGCATTACCTCCTTCAAGTCACCCTTGGACGACCAACTCGCCGCCTCCCTTTCGGGTTCCACTCGAGGCAATCGACCAGAAGAAGCCTTGCTTAACCTAGGTTTCGTGCTAGTTGGCACCCACCAGTCAGTCAGTCAGTCAGCAAGGCGTGTCTCCAACTACCTTGAAGGAACAACTCATGTCCCTCCTTCTGAGATTCGAACCCGCATCACCCAGGGCTACCTGCAGTCAGTCACAAACATTACCACCACCACTGAGCTCGTGATTGACCCGTTCCCGTAGGACTGTAGTGGATACTTTGATAGGACACCAGTCAGTAACTAGTATGACGTGTGAAGCATCTATACGATAGCATTTCAGTATTTCCATGAATCTGGAGTGCAATACACAGCTTCAACAACATATCTCCATTGCATTCTATTTCGATGGATCCACAATTCCTGTTCACGGAGTGTGGCGACTTGGACTGCCGCACATTTGTGCAAAGTTCTATGTCGAAAACAGACAGACAGACAGACAGACAAGCTTTCATCTCCACCTTAAACGATCTCCCCCCCCCGTGTTACTCTCGGACCTAGGCCCAACTCGCTATTTCCCATCCAGGTTCCACCAGTCGAGTGATGCCCTGGCGCACGACATGTGCGTCGGTGGCACAGTGGTTAGGACTCTCACCGACCATGCACATGGTCCGGGGTTCGAGCCCACGCCGACGCACACCTGATATCTATGGTCGGCCTGCGAATTTTGGGCTACCGATATCCACGCTGAAAATTCCACACTTGTCCCAAAAATAAGGTGTGGAATCAAGCTGTAATCAAAAATAAAAATAAATAAATAAAAATCATTAGCCAAATGTGTCCATTTTCTTCAGTATATGTTGTTAAGCAACAGGTTCTTTGTCGGTTCGTTCCCAGAGTCTCTGAACTTCAGTATGAAGTGAAGGCAGATGTTAATTAAAAGTTTACAACCTGTTGGAATTACTTTCCGTGATACGCCAAGTTTCTGACTCACAAAGAAGAACTGACTTAACATCGTCTGGTTTACTAGTTCATTAGTTTTCTAGGAGGTCCCAAGCCTAAGGAATAGTAGGGAGGTTTGGCAACTGTATATATAAATGCGATCGTACAGCTAAGGTGGGGGGAATGAATTCGCCTGAAAAAGCCTCTTCGCTAGACACTACCTGTATGGTTTTCCGTTAACGCGTTGGTGGGAACTATTCACTTCTCTTTATTTCTGGACGCCAATGGTTTAATAGATTGACTGAAGAATTTAAAATCGAATTCGACGTGGAAATCCACCAAGATTCAGATCATGAGATATGATCTACTTGATATCATAAAATGGCAATGAAAGGCCTATACTGTTGTTTACTAGCCAGGTCAACGTGATCTAGATTGTCTTTTCGCACCCCAACCCCCACACTCGGAGTCAAATTCATCATCAGCAAGGGACTTGAACTAATCTGATTCTCTGATCTAGGGGCCAAATCAGTATACTGTTGAGATGATTTTTCGATGTGATTGTGTTCTCTGACCTGGATCGTTTAAATGTGAAGTCTTGTTCTGGCCAACATGTTCGGGTGTGAACTTAAATATTTTTTTCCTTCACGTTCCTAGTGGAGCATAGGGTTTCAAGCTAGTGGCTTGAAGTTTCTGTAGCAGTGTTTAGTTTTTACAGGATGGGGTTGCAAGCCCCATGCCTAACCTTTCCTCTTTACCAGCATTATTTCTTGCTTAGCGAGGTAAAGGAATCCGCCGGTCGGGGATCGAACCTCGGACCATGTGCAGCGGTTAGCACAACCGCTGTGCCACCGACGCGTGAACTTAAATATGAAGTGAGATTAATTGAATTCACCATGAATGATATAAGTGTACCCCTTGACAACCACCTTTGTGTTGATTGGTTGTTAATATGTACTAGTATTCATCGCTTTTTTAACTTTTTTTGTCTTGTGGCCCATTCCTTATAACCTGAAAAACTTGATCCCACTCACCCCCACCGCCAGCTTACCCTGTTTATAAAATCAGTCGCATGTGATTCTTCTTTAGAGCTTAGGATAAACCAAGTATCATTCTCCATGGTATGAGCTGCTAGTGAGTACTAACCAATCCACTCCCATGCACACACACACATACACAGACACACGCACATATACACACTCCAATAAATAAACAAAATTCTGATATTTTTCATATGCTCTCCTCAACTTTAATTCTGTCGTGAAGCTACCCTATCAATCGTACTGGAGTGTGAAGATGCGGCTTCCCAATGACTTAAGCAATCGACTATAAGCCGATAGTGGTCGAATTGGAATCTTGCTCTATCAACTACAACTGGACAGTATCATCAGCAATCACACAGACAATAAGTGTGTGGTTCATAGCCCAGCCACTTGGATGGTAGTCCAGTTCTAAGCAAACCACAGCATTAAAATAATCAAAAAGCACTTCTAAATGCAGTTGCAATCTTATACCACAACATTGTCTCTAGCTTAGACAAGGGGACTAAATTTGTTCGCTGCACCTTCCTAGATTACACATCTGCTTTCGACTTAGTACCTAGGGACATTTTGTTAAAGAAGCTTGCTGAAAGTCAAACTGACTACTGTTGGGTTGTCAAATGGCTGCATTCTTATTTCTCAGGAAGAATGCAGTACACTGTATGTCAGGGAAAGCCGTCCACTACGTTGCTTACTGAGGCTGGTGTCCCTTAAGGTGCTGTCCTTTCTCCTTTTCGGTTTTCTTTCTTCTTGCATGACTTGTCTCACGCTGATGATGACATGAACTTTGTTAAGTATGCCGATTATCTAACTATTTCAATGTCTGTTAACCCCCAGCTTGACTGTGCTAAGATGAACAGTTTTCTATCAGGAATTAGCAAATGGTCTTCGTGTAACGGCCTTAAACTGAATCCTTTCAATGGCCAGACTGTTAATTTCAGTTTTCGATGTAAACGAAAGTTAGATGAAGCTGTTGTTGGTTCCTATGACCCTTTAAAAAAAATTGATGATACTGATATAGAAACCAAGTTTGAAGTTAAGTATCTTGGATTAATTCTTCTCATGTCCTAGCGATTTCTAAGAGAATATTTCGTCTGACTTTTTACACTAAGAAGTTGAAGCACTCAGGCATACATAACCCAACCACTCCTCTTACAGTTTGTCAACTCGTGTATTTTACCTATTCTTCTTTACTGTTCACCCTTGCTACTTCTTTCCTGGATTAATTGAAAAAGACTATGTCATACTTCGTAGAACTCTAAAGACTGTCAGTCTGTAGGGCGAGTGGTGGTATTCCATTGGAACATATCGTTGACATTGCCATTAATGATAGGCATTTGATTTCATGCAACAAATCCGCTAGAGGGATTTTGTCACTCTGTGAGCATCCATCGCAGCACCCATATCTCCAACCTTGTGTCTCCCCCTCAGGTAAAACAAGAAGTCTTTTCAGAAGAATTTATGCACGTACGTCTAAGTATAAAAATTCCACTATACCATATTTGACGGCACGTACTTTATGTGATGAAAACAGTGTCAGGGATGAACTAACTAACCTTCTTTGCACTACTAAATCAACCATTTTCTCTATCCTTATTTCATCAAGCTTTATTGTTATTGTTCTTATATTTATAATCCCCTCAATTTTTGTTTTTATTTGTTTATTTTTTCATAAGCGTAAACATCATATAAGCTGTGTGAACAGCTGTTAATTTTGTATTTCCCCTCACCATGCAACTATATCAACAGAATATTAGATCCAATAACCTATAACATGCTAAAGTTTTCAAAATGAATCGACAATACTGTTTGAAACAAACTCACTGTTATTGTTATTATTATTATTATTATTATTATTATATTTAATATTATCAATTTGTACTTCGAATATTTTTGACTTTATATCGTAAACGTGGACAAATCCCTCTGGTTACTTTTGTTTTAATTTTTAATTTCATTTATATTTTAAGTAAATCAGATGGAATATTGTGACAAATGCTGAGAATTCCATTTTGTATTATAAGTACTGTTTTTGGAATAAAGTAAATTATTATTATTAAGTACTAAACATGACACAGAAAGGAACACATATTGAATCAGTTGGACTAACCTCAGGAGCATTGAATAATATCTCTTGCATTTTCGGTCCATTATTTTCCACCCACCAGCTATTCCATGTATCCAGCAGTTCTTCTTCATGTCTTCGACGTTGCCATAAACTTAGTCTAGCCACTAAGATGGCAATATTTTCTTCAGTGCTCAATGTACTACTGATAGCTGATGTTTGTTGGCCAGATGATGACGCTGATGTGGATGAATCGATACTGTTTGAGATTAATGAAGCGGTTATACCACCGGTACCAGAACCAGGATGTGTAACATGCTCTAATTCTTCCATGATAGCACGTATCGGTGTTAACTGGCGTGAATCACCAGAGAGAAAAAGACGTCCAGAACTTCGACGACGTGTTATACCTAGAAAAAAAATGATAACTTATAGTTAACGGTTCAATGTCTAAACGACGAATAAGTCATGTATACATCAATTAGAGATTAATGTTCCCCATAAACGACCTGGTACGGC
Organism: Trichobilharzia regenti; assembly: GCA_944472135.2. Taxonomy (NCBI): domain Eukaryota; kingdom Metazoa; phylum Platyhelminthes; class Trematoda; order Strigeidida; family Schistosomatidae; genus Trichobilharzia; species Trichobilharzia regenti. Next base: position 63,135,204 of record OX235267.1, read on the forward strand.
CTATGGCAGGTAGACTTCTTTGTTACTCTCAAAATCCCCTCATATGGCCATGCGATCATTGGCTCTGTCAGGTAGGTCTTATTCACCGGCTTCCCGCTGCTGAGTTGTTCCTCACAAAAGCGAAAGAACGAATTCAAACGTGTGTTGCCTACAACCTGATTGGTGGTGAATATGCCGCTCTATCTAGGGAAGCTAAAGATGATTCCAAACTTATGGATGGGTAAATAGGCTCCAGAATCCGAACGGATCCAATGGTGGACCCAATTCGGTCATAGGAAGGCATGGGAATGTGGCAGCTCCTGAAGCTGCTCCAATGGCTTGTGAATCAGACTTCAAAGCAAAGGCCCAGGAACACAGGTGGCTTTTTAAGAAAACCGCCTGCTTCAGTCTGGGTATCCGGGAAGTAATAACTGATTTCATAATAGATATTTTCACGAACTGGCACATCATTTAGATAAACACAAAAAACAAGACCACGCAGCACTAGACAGCTGTACCGTCCGTCATTCGTATTTACTGGGAAAGAGTCTTAAAAGCAGAATGAAGCAGATGTCCAGTACCATCCCTCCCCACACCTAGTTTTTAATGTTTCTTTACGTAACGTTAGTATTCTTAATACATTTACCAAGAGATTATAAGTCTTTTAGTGTGTTTGAGTTCTCTGACAGCTAGATGGTTTATTGGTATACCTTTCATTGTCCCTCTAGACATCTTCAGTGCCAACACACAACATTTTTAAGGACGATTGACGACAATGAGCTTTGCAGTTAGACCATCCAGAGTCCAGAAAACCTAACCACACACAGAAACATCCATCTATAACTGTAATTATTATACCTTTGGGTTCTGAGTGAAACATGCCTCACCGAGAGCTGCTAGCTTGACGTGGTGGTCGGGCTTCCACATCACAATGATCCAACAAGCTACATTGGCTCCAACTATTGTTTATGCAGGTCGTACCATGCCATGAAAATTGTTAGGATAGCGATTAGACTAAAAGCAGTTACTGGCTTAGTGTAAGAATCTTTCTTACACTGTGCTGGGGTTCTGAGGGCGAAGTCGTACTGCTGGGGAACAGGGATGTAACAACAGTGAGGTGTTTCCCTCATGCCAGTCAGCTATGTTGTCTCTCCACTCTGGAGAGAGAGGGGGTTAGAAAAGGTCAACCTCAACAACTGTACATCCCAACTTACCCTACGGTGGTGGTCCGTAACCGGCGGTAAGTTTACTAATACGGAACCAAGCCAAGAAAACAGTTCATACAGGCCGTGTGTGACCGGCCTGGCTCAAGCAGTTGTCCCCTGGGCTCCGGAGTGACGCAACACTAAATCTCTTTCCGTTTCAGGTGCCCGAAGACTCAATCAACTTTCACGGTGTGGGCAGCCGGGAAGTAACAACCACCCAGACACTTCCAAGAGAACACCAAGTCTCCAAGAATGGAGCATAGGGCATCAATAACACATCTTCACCTTGTCCTATTCTCTGCTGTCCTGTTCAGCTGAGTCCACGATTGCCCATAATCTCTCACTTTCTCCTCCATGTCACCCTCACACCAATGACCCACTCATGGCTTCCACCCGAACAACGGCCTACATTGCGAACGATGTCATTCGACGGTCTCCTCAAAGGAGTTTCTTGTCGCTAATTTTTTTCTGGCCAGCTGGCTATTTGATCTTAAGTATGGGACCAGTCAGTGAAGGTGGCAACTGTTGATTAAGGTCTGTAACTTGTTGGAAATGCTTTTTGTGACACGCTGGATGTCAAGTTTCTGACCCCTATAGAAGAACTGACTGACTGACTAACTGACTTGACATTTGTGTTTAAAATCCGAATCTTCTTTGTGGTGCTGGGGCGGAGTGCAGAAGATTTCCACATCGGTTTCAGGCTGATGAAGGCTAGGCTATGAATATTTATTTTTTCAAAAAGATTACGCAATAATCAGAATGAATTGTCATGAGTAGATTTCCAAATGATACCCAGTTTAAATAAACTCAATTTTATTGATTTTGTTAGACAATAAATACAGGAGGTATTTTTTTTGAGGAATTGATTGATTGTACATCTAGACTGGATTGAAATGTTCGATCTCTGTCGAGATGCCAGCGTTTAGTGCGAACGCCTTCATGTTCTGTCATGCACAAGATGTGGTTTTTGTGGTCGAATGGATAATACTTTGAGTTTTGAAATGAATACTGATGGATAGCATCACTTACTGGGAATGCAGATACACGCAGCTGACGAATGCCGAATGGGATGAAATTTTCAACCTAGTTTCTGCTGGCAGTTTCACCTTAACTAAACATAATTAGGTATTGCCTACAGGATTTCATCATGAACTAACATCGGTTAGAGAACCATTGGAAAACCCCAACAGGGAGTACTTGACAGTCAGCTGCTTCGTTCTATTTTGGAACTCTCCAGCAGTATGCATCCACCGGGGTTTAAACCCAGGATCTTCTGGTTACAAGGCAAGCACATAGACCATTAAACCGCTGGGACCCACCCAATCCAATGGCCAGCCCATGAATTCCAACTTCTGATAATTCATGATATAGCGCGCGACTGACACTAGCCAATGGTCATCCATGGCGAGTAGTTGTTCTAACATCCGACCTGTTGTGGTTAGGTATTATTAGACGGGTGGAGGCAAACAAAGTGTTGGTCAACAAAACGTATTTACAATCTTGGAGGAATTCATGTGCCCCCCCCCCGGCTTGAGACTCGGGCCCGTGTCAGTCAGTGCTTCAACCAAGAATATTCCCACTGGTCTATTCGGGCTCACAATTGACCACCTTCTATAGGACCGTATTAGATACTTTAATCGAACAATAGGTAGTTATCAGTAAATAGTTCTTTGTTTGGTACAGACTGAATTTTTATCAGCCATGTTCCTCCAAGGTTGTAGATACGCCTTGCTGACGGACGAGTGCCAACAAGCAAAAAAACACTAAGTTCAATGCTTCCTGTCGATTCCCTCCAACAATAATTTAGAGTGCACTGCAGTGGCGAGTCATCTGGCATGGTGGCCACATATTGCAAACTTGACTAAGAGAGAATTCAGTCTACACCAAACAAAGGACGAGAGGCACGACACTAGTATATTGAGTAAGCTAGATAGTAATGTAAACAATTTTTTTGTAAATACGGAGACACACAGAGGGAGAAGCGAACACTGAACAGATAGATTCACTGGTTAGAGATTTATTTCTTAATACCTACTTACCGCAATCGAGTAATTCATCTTCAGCAGTACCAAATCCAAGGGTTGACTGTATAGATGCTTTATTACGAATTTCACTAAATTAGGAAAATAATGAACAGAAAGAGAGAGAGAGAGAGGTAGATGATTTAAATAAACTTCAAATAGAGTATTTACAAAAGGGGCTGGGTAATGGCGGGAGGCTAGAGTGATTACACAAGCAACACAATAAACTACACAACTTAGTCTGACAGAAAGTAATTATGACTATTTGCTCACAGTGTGATCTATGGTTTTTCTTAACTCACTTACTTGGAAATGATCTATCATGAGGCATTTGCACGGGGTTATTGTTGTAGACATTCATCACTAACTGACTGACTTCGGGTTTCAACGTAGTCTGCCTGTCTGTCTGTCTGTTTTCGACATAGAACTTTGCACAAATGTGCGGAAGTTCAAGTCGCCACACTCCGTGTAGCACGCGAAGCAAGAGAAGAAAGTATAAGAAAAGCATAATAGAAACAGTGAGCAGAGGTGTGAGACAAAGGAGCAATAACGAATAACAAAACAGTTTCATTGGAGATCATAAGTCACAAGGAGTGGATGCATCTGCGTTAGCCACTGAGAACGATTTTGAGCCATGTCACCAATTGTTTCCAACCATAGATTTTTACCGTCCCGAGGATCCCAGCCTGGAAGTCTACACCTTCCTACGTGGCTTAGACCAACTGTTGTGGATTTCATTGACTGATGCCAAGTTTTTGTTTGACCGCCGCTAGCTTTTTTCCAGCCTGACCCTATATCCGCTAACATAGCTCTTCGGTCGAGGGAGGCGATGGCTAGGCATGCCTACGTAACACATGTCCTAACCATCTCAGTCTTTGTAACTTCACGACTTCGTCGATTGATTTCCCCTGTTTACCTAGCACTCGACGCCTAACTTCAATGTTGCTCACCTTATTATGCCACTTTACACGGGAAATAGAGCGCAGGCACCTATGATCAAAGACCGACCGAAAGCTGCTACCTTGACGTGGTGGTCGGGCTTGAACACCACAATCACCTAATCAAGCTATACTGGCTGAGACTTATGTCTCTTGAGGTCCTACCATGCCAGGCAGGTTGTTTGGATAGCGGTTAAAACAAAAAGCAGCTACCCAATCCAACATCATGATCAATACAAAATCACAAAATTCCATGCCGGATCGGCCGTGGCCCGGATTAACAACGACCGCGCTTCCTGCTGCCGTGTCACAGGGCAGGAGTGATAAGTATGCTACTGAGGCACACCAAACAAAAGAGAACGAACAAAAACAGGCCGCGTGTAACCGGACTCAAGAAGTTGTCCCCTGGGCTCTGCGGTCACGCAACCAACTTCCACGGTGTAGGCAGCCGGGAAGTAACAATCGCCCTCACAATCCGAAACGCACGCGAAACCTCTCTATTACTCTACTCGTTTCAACGTAGAACTACTTTGCACAGATATGCACCAGTTCGAGCTGCCACACTCCCTCCATGTACCACACAAAGCAAGAGAAGAGAGTGAAGAGATTCAAAATAGAGAGAGAGAGAGAGGGAATAAGCAGAAATGTGAGTGAGAGGAAAAGAATACTAATATATGGAAGAACAATAGAATCCTATTGGATATTATAAATCACAAAGTGAATACATCTGCGCTAGTCATTGACAACGATTTCCAGCCATATCACCGATTGTCTTCAGCCACCTCCCTACCTGACTGGCTGGCTTAAACTAACTGTTATGGATTTCATTGACTCATGAAGTCATGTTCTCGTTTGACCGCCACTAGCGTTTTCCCAACCTGATCACTCCTATGTCAGCTAACATTGCCTGCCGATGGCTAGGCATGCATGCATAACACACGGGCTAACCATCTTACTCAATCGATGTAATTTCACAACCTTGTCGATTGATTTCCCCTACCTACCTACCTACCACTCGACCGATGCCTCATCTCAATATTGCTCAACCTATTATACCACTTAACACGGGAGATAGAATGTAGGCACCAATGATCAAAGACAGCTAGCCGGCCTTTTCATGTCTTCCCCTTTCAATAGTCATATCTAACAGCTGTAAACGAGAACAGAGAAAATTGCTGAGCAGTACACACGTCCTTTGGTCGACAGCCGGTCGAATATCACGTCTACGCCAGAGACGGCGTAAACTGGGATATGCGAAACTAGCCTTCTGTTTCCGTGTTGAGATTTTGTCACCGACTAGCCCTTTGGCGCTATCTGATGCAACTCCCCAAATAGGTGAAGTGGTTAACACACTCCACCACTCCACTGTCTATCTTTAAGCTAGGAGTTAATGTAGTCCAGTCCTGTAGCACCATCTTACATTTGACCAGGGTAGCAAATCGCACCACAAACATTCGAAGATTGCTGCTCAGCTTAAGGCGTTCAGATGATACCGCTCTATTTTGTCAGAGTTTTCACCTCACCTAGGATGGAGGGCTATATCATCTGCATATTTTAAGTCAACGAGATTGGTTCCTGATGGTACAAAGTCAATTCCTGACTCGCTGAATTTAGTCAGGGTTAATTCGATTAGTACATCTATGGTGAAATTAGAGAGAAATAGGGATAGTTGGCTGGCATCCCTGATTGTCACCACTTCAGATGAAAACTTTCCGTAGGCTCTTGCCTGACTGGATCCATGAGTTCGAGCAGAATGCCTTGATCACTGCGTACCGCCTATATACTTCTCAGTCTGGCACAACTTGCCTACTTGGGCATTGAAGTCGCCTGCTAAAACAACTATATCTGAGCGTTTTGCTTTTTGCAGCAAACTAGACAGTTTCTGGTAAAAACCATCCTTTAGTTCATCCGAACTGCAGTCGGTTGAGGCGTAAGCGGAGACTATGTAAAGACAACGACAAGTAACGCCGCGCTTCCTTCTTCTAACGGACCTGTTCAGACGGACTGCACATACACACAACTATCCACCGGTATCCAATCAAGAAGTGATTTTTCTGCCCCAACACTCAATGTTATCCTCCACACCTGCGAGTCCTCGAGAACTATCTGAGGAGTCTCCTGACACCCTTAAGGTGAATTCTGCAGATTCACTTTGTTGGCCGGGTGGAGTTAAGTGGTTAAGCACACATTCGGGTCTTGCATGCGTTCATCAACATCTGTCATAGCTCAACAGTGATAAGCAACAAGGAACTCGAGCAATAAGCCATCACTTTGCTTGGCGAGCAGTATCAGCTGACATAAGATCAGGTTGGAAACTACTTGGAATCAACCCATGACGTCGATTTGAGATACTTAGGGAGGTATATAGGCTGCTTGGTTGGGCTCTTCGAAATGACAAGACCCAGTAGCTAGCTGATGTGACTCAAAACCGTTCTCCAAGGCGTAGATGCATTCACTCTTTACGTGATACCTCAGGTCCATTGAACCCTCATGTTTTTCCATGTTACTATTCTTACACAACAGCCAATCACTTCTTTTTTCTCTCTTCTACACCTTTCTGTGCTATATGGAGTTCGGTAACTTGAGCCTCTGTACTTTTATGCAGATTTCTACGTCCCACAACAACCTCAGGCTGAGGTTAGATGGGGCAGAAAATGGACTTAAATTATTGTTCATTTCAGAGGCAAATGTCAAAAATGTATAATTATGTGGATATGTTAAAGAAGATTGTAAAAAGGGAATATAGGATGTGATTTATAAAACAATAGTTTATTATTTGGTACTAAGTTTTACTAACCCTTCTTGTCTAGAACAGGTTAACTGCATAGCTAGGTTGCTGGCAGCTCAAATGACAAATCTCATTAATTCAGCGGTCTGAATTGAGTTAAATGGTGTATATTGCTGATAAGTTTCACTTCAAACGAGCGCAAAGTCAGTCCAGAGATTAAATCTGTCTGTTTGTCTGGATTCAACATAGAACTTGGCACCGAAGTGCACCAGTTCGAGTTGCCACGTTCCAAATACCACACAAAGGTAGACAAGAAGATGAGTGAAGAGAATCAATAGAGCTTGACATGTATAAGAGTGAAACAGAATTGGTAGAGTGGTAGAAAGGAATATGAAAGATTACAGAAACTGAATACATCTGCCCTGGCCATTGACAACGATTTTGAACCATGTCACCTATTGTCTCCAGCCATTGATTCCTAGAGTCAGTCCCGAGGACCCCAACCAGGAAGTCTGCATCTCCCTACCTGACCGAATCAGTTTAACTGTCAAGGATTTCATGGATTGATGGGATGTGTTTTTGTTTGGCCATCACTTACTCTTTTCCAACCTGCACCTATATCAGCTAGTAATGCCCGTCGAGGGAGGCGATGATTAGGCATGCGCACCACCTGACCTAGCCATCTCAATCTGTGTAACTTTATAACCTCGTCGATTGATTTTCCCTCTTTACCCAACACTCTACGTCTAACGTCAACATTACTTACCTTATTATACCACCTAATGTGAGAAAGAGATCGCAGACATCTATGATCGAATACAGTCAACCTTTTCATGTCTTCAACTCGTATTGGCCATGTTTCAGAGCCATAGAGAAGGATAGAGCGAACTGCTGAGCAGTACACACGTCCGTTGGTTGATAACCGGATGTCACGCCTACGCCAGAGATGGTGTAAGTCAGCGAAAGCAGCTCGAGCTTTTTGGATCCGTGCTAAGATTTCATCGCCAATCAGTCGGTTGGTGCTAATACAACTTCCCAAATAGGTGAAGTGGTCAACATGTTCTATCACTTCTTCACTCCCTGTCACTAAGCTAGGAGTTGACGTGGTCCAGTCCTGTAGCAGCATCTAGCTGAATCCGACTTGAATGTATGGTCGCCTATTACTGTTACATATATTCTACCAGCTACATTCAGCGAACTATGACTGACTGACTGACTGACTTTAGAAAAGTTTAGTATGTTTATGAAACTGTGTATGACCATTTCGCGGTTCACCGTTGCTGACCATCCCTCTCTCCCCAAAAATGGGAAGGTAGGATAGCTGGCTTGCTGGTCATCTGAGAGAAACACTTTACTGCTGTCAGTCACACCCAATAGTCCAACTTCGCCCTCAGACCTGAGACCTGGCCATTGAGAGTGGAAGACATGAAAAGGCCGGCTAGCTGTCTTTGATCATATGTGCCTGCGTTCTATCTCCCGTATGGAGTGGTGGTATAATAGGGTGAGCAATATTGAGGTTCGGTGTCAAGTGCTAGGTAAGGGGGGAAATCAATAGTTGAGGTTGTGAAGTTACATCGACTGAGATGTTTAAGACATGTGTTATGTATGCCTGATCATCGCGTTCCTCGATGGTCAATGTTAGCTGACATAGGATGGATCAGGTTAGAAAAGAGAAGGCTAGTGGTGGTCAAACCAAAACATGGCTTCATCAGTCAATGAAATCGATAACAGTTAGCTTAAACCACGTAGGAAGGTGTAGACTTCCTGACTGGTTGGGGTCCTCGGGACGGTAAAAGCCAATGGCTGGAGACAATCGGTGAAATGGCTCAAAATCGTTCTCAGTGGCTAACGCAGATGCATCCACTCCTTATGATTTATAATTTCTAATGAAACTATATTGTTCTTGAATAATACTATTCCTTTTGTCTCATATCCCTGTCTACTGTCTCTATTTTGCATTTCTACTTTCTTTTCTTGCTTTGTGTGCTACATGGAGTATGACTACTTGAACTGCTGCACATCAGTGCAAAGTTCTATGTTGAAAACAGACAGGCAAACAAACTCCGTACACAATGTGAGTGACTTACACTATTATGTCACCTGCTTTTAGTCTAACCGTTATCAAAACAACCTTTCTCGCATAATTAGGACCTGTAGGAACATCAGTTCCAGTCAGCAAAGTTCGTTAGGTCATTGAAATATGCCACGTCGAGCACCACTGCGTCAATGTAGCAGCTATTAGTCAGGTTATGACCTTTCAGTGTACATGATTCCAATTTTTTTAAACACTCATTTACACAAATAAAAAAGAACTTACGGGGATAACAGTTGAAGTTTTTGTTCAAGCAATAATTCCAATTTTTCAGCACAACGTCCAGCACGTGATGAAATCCCATGAGTACGATAGCAATTTAACAGCATCAGACGGAAATCACAGACAAATTCTCGAATACCTCGATAAGTACCATTGATGAATTTTTCATTCACTAAGAAGAAGAAGAAGTTAAAGGAAAGAAAGGGAGGCAATGACGAAGACTACCACAGATTATCAAAGTATTAAAAATATAATTGAAAATCATACCTTGATGGAGAATAGCAGACGTCGTCAAAGTGATAAAGACGTATGTACTAAATGTGAGAGAGTTTCAACAGCACAAACCAGTTGAAATAATGAAGATTTGGAGCATAGCTGAACGTTTGTTGGTACTATGTGCTCTCACCTCTAAATGGTTTTATCGGCACAGCTCCGCACTGAAGTTAGAAGTGAAGATACTGTCCAGAAGGATAAGGACAACCAGACAATTAAGCCATCCAGAGCTCAGAGAACACTATAACACCGTAAAAACAAAACACTCGCCTAAGTAGATACAGAGTCGAACCTATAACTTGACATAATTGTTAATAAATTCAATCCAGTGTGATACTGGTGAGCCAATAGTCGGGTTAGACAGAGTTGCCCAGTTTCACCATTTCTTTTTAACTGTGAAAGACATGTGCGACAGAGACACACGTTACCACCTCAAGTACACAGACAACATCGTCCTACTGTGCCATAATATGCAGGCACCCTAAGCAATTGACGATCAGCGTCTGTAAGTATGGTATGTCCTTTGCACCATCTAAGTGCAAAATATTGACAAAGGCCTGTATCTACATTCACCCTTGCAAGTGAACCTGTTGAAGTTGTCAAAACGTTTGAGTGTCTAAGTAGTTATGAAAACGCTAGAGGTGTGATGAATGAGATCTATAATTGTATAATGAAAGTCAGAACGACATATACTAACTTGGGCAACCTATGACGTCTCAATAAAGTTCGGATTTACAATACTCCATTCCACACAGTCTTACTCAACGCCTGTGAAACCTGGTCACTCCGAGAGTTGAGAATGTGTAGAGACTCCGAGTGGTGGATCACTTCTGTCTTCGTAGTATTGCTTGCATCTAGTGGTAATATCACATGCGAAAATTCTGACCTCCGATAGTGTGTTTGCACATAGTGGTTATATTTCACCTCGGAACATCGACTTCGGTAGCACAGACAAGCGCTACGAATGTCACTCCAAAAGATCCCATACAACCATCTGTTTTCTAGCCCTGTGACTTAGTGTAAAGAGTGGAGGGATGATAAGTCTATGACATGGCACTGTGAGACAAAGGACAGTTATGTTAGGCCAAAATTTGTTGGTGTATCAAGACTCCCTACGTGACGTCCGTCAGATAATTCAAACAGTGGCTTGAGATGTAATCATATATTCATGGATAATCCCCATCCAGGCATTAATGAAAACAAAACACGTAGATCAGCGAAGAGTCTCTTTTCGGCGAATTCATTTTCTTAGCTGTACAATCGCAAATATATATGCATTGTTTTGTATGTATGTGTACATTAAGTTTGTCCAACAAAGTTACAATTGGTTAAGGTTACTTTTAACTAAACAAGTGGAGGATGGTAATACAGGTCAAGAAAATTAAGTGCTAATGAAACTAGGGTAGTAAAAAAAATGATGAGTTGTCACAAACAGTTGTAATAATAATAGTGAGTTTTACTCAGGATGCACATAGAAACAAAGTAGATAATGCGAAACTATGTAAGAGATCTAAGTGGATACAAGAATTATAATTGCTTAAGGTTATTTTAACTAAACGGGTAAAGGTTGGTAATATAAGTCAAGACCATTAAGTGCTAGGGTAGTAACAAAGGTGATGAGTTGTCACAAACAGTTGTTAAAAGAAGTTATGCAATAATAATATGAATAGTTTGGTGAGTGAGTTTTACTCAGGATGCACATAGAAACAAAGTAGATAATACGAAACTATGTAAGAGATTTAAGTGAATACAAGAATTATAAGCAATTAAGGAACAGGCGAAGAAACAAAATTAAGTCATCAAAATAAAATAAAAGCTCAAAACAAATCAAAACATTGTTACCATGAGAGTAGAAGTGGTTGAGTAATCTTCTTTTGTATGCACAGCTCCGGTTTTTCCATGTGAATGGCCAGAGCTTCAGCGATGCAAAGGAGACGAAACCGTATTGCCTTTGATATGTTATTCTTGACTCTGTAGATTACTTTGAAGGAGGCGTTCGTTGAAATGCAATGATCAGTGTTGACCAGGTGTTCTGGCCACTTCTATGTGCATATACCAGTTCACCTGCTGCTGTGGAGCCAGGTACATCGGTCGTTCGACGCGCATCCTGTCCAAGAGAATTCAAGAACATTATCCAGCATGGTTGCGAAAAGGCAATACTGGTGCAATAAGGAGTGCGATAATTGAACACCTGGTCAACACTGATCATTGCATTTCAACGAACGCCTCCTTCAAAGTAATCTACAGAGTCAAGAATAACATATCAAAGGCAATACGGTTTCGTCTCCTTTGCATCGCTGAAGCTCTGGCCATTCACATGGAAAAACCGGAGCTGTGCATACAAAAGAAGATTACTCAACCACTTCTACTCTCATGGTAACAATGTTTTGATTTGTTTTGAGCTTTTATTTTATTTTGATGACTTAATTTTGTTTCTTCGCCTGTTCCTTAATTGCTTATAATTCTTGTATTCACTTAAATCTCTTACATAGTTTCGTATTATCTACTTTGTTTCTATGTGCATCCTGAGTAAAACTCACTCACCAAACTATTCATATTATTATTGCATAACTTCTTTTAACAACTGTTTGTGACAACTCATCACCTTTGTTACTACCCTAGCACTTAATGGTCTTGACTTATATTACCAACCTTTACCCGTTTAGTTAAAATAACCTTAAGCAATTATAATTCTTGTATCCACTTAGATCTCTTACATAGTTTCGCATTATCTACTTTGTTTCTATGTGCATCCTGAGTAAAACTCACTATTATTATTACAACTGTTTGTGACAACTCATCATTTTTTTTACTACCCTAGTTTCATTAGCACTTAATTTTCTTGACCTGTATTACCATCCTCCACTTGTTTAGTTAAAAGTAACCTTAACCAATTGTAACTTTGTTGGAAAAACTTAATGTACACATACATACAAAACAATGCATATATATTTGCGATTGTACAGCTAAGAAAATGAATTCGCCGAAAAGAGACTCTTCGCTGATCTACGTGTTTTGTAATCATATATGGCTAAGAATCAAAATCAATGCCGAACTTGTCACGATTTCTTACCTTTCTTAAAGTAAAATGACTTAATGAACCATCCTTTGAATGATGTTGACTAATAATGCTTACTTGCTCTCTAGATCTTATCTTCCGGTCACTCTGTCCTTACATTATTTTGTTATTTTTAGTGCCGTGCATCACTTGTTGCCCATATTATTATAACCAGCCAATGTTTCATTTACACTAACTATCACGGACGAATCACGTAACAGATACCAACTGACTCCAAATAATCATCATAAAGATAGTCTAAAACTGTGGCTCCGTGCAGCTATGAACTCATTTATTTTTATTTTATTTCTGATGACAGGTTGATTCCACACAGTATTTTTGGTACAAGTATGGAATTTTCAGCACGGATATCGGTAGCCCAAATTTCGCAGGCCAATCACAGATATTAGGTGTGCATCGGCGTGGGCTTGAACCCCGGACTATGTGCATGGTCGGCGAGAGTCCTAACCACTGTGCCACCGACGCACAACACTGCTTTTATGCAATAATCACTTACTTTTGGTGAAACACATAGGTACCATCCCAGTATTTCTAAAATCATTGTTCCATTTCATCGATTCCGTATTATCCATGAATAAATAATTCACATGGGCATACTGACGTGACATTAAAGTCTCAAGAATTTCCCAAGACAACTTCACCTCCAGGTTCTTTTCTATCAGATCCATGTTTTTGAAATAAAGAATATCGTATAGAAGTCAAACCTAAAATAAACAATACAAAAAATTTATTAGATAGGTATGCGGTGTACACAGAGATAATAAAAAGAAATAATTGCGAAAACTGTTAGACTATGTCTCCTAACAAAGAGGTTAAGATTTCTCCATTTAATTGCGTTCCAACTCGAACATACAGCTTCTAAGCTTTGAAATTTTAGAAGTGATGGTATTATTTCTACGAGGTGGAGTTGCTAACCTCAAACCCGATCTCCCTTTCTTCCCAAACTTACTCCCAGACAGGAAACTAGGTGAGATTATGGTGTGTCGGCCAAGAATTGAACCCGGGCTATTTGAGTGAGTGAGTGAGTGAGTGAGTGAGTGAGTGGCCAGCACTGTACTATTGAAACACTGATGCACTTAAGATAAACTATATCATTACTGAACTATTGCCGTGAGGTGACAATACAAACTTCACATAATAACACATCAACTCTAGTTGTCCAACATCATAGCACTATAAAATACATAAAATTCACTCTCTCAACTGAAAAGGAACAAACAAACGAGTATATATGAATGTGTTGCAGATTTTACGGTAACTTGACAAACAGACTGACTGATCAAGATTCTCTATAGTTTGGTTTGTAAGGGTTTGTTGTTTTTTACGAGTTGATCACGGATTGATATCAGTTAGAGAACCACTGGACAGCTGCTGTTTCATCCTAATTTGGGAATCATCGGTAGTACGTACACACTGGGATTCGAACCCAGGACCTTCCGGTTACAAGGCAAGCTCGTATACCATCCAGCCATTGGGACCCGATTCAATGGCTCATGAATCCCAGTGGGTGCGTACTGCCGATGATTCCCAAATTAGAATGAAAGAGCGGCTGTCCAGCACTCCTTGGTTTTCAATGATTCTCTAACTGATATCAATCTGTGATCAACTCGTAAAAACATAACAAACCCTTACAAACCAATCTATAGAAAATTAATCTGATGCTCGCTAGTGACTTGCTACAGGTTGGAGTTTCCTGAGTTCTAGTGAGAAGTCGTGACCAGTGAGGTCCAATTAGATGTCACATGTGTGGATGGATGCCCCACCAACGACAATGGTTGCGGTCACGCTAAATCACGAATGGGTAGAAGTTAGAATTCATGAGCCATTGAATCGGGTCCCAGTGGCTGAATGGTAAATGATCAAGATTCACTAATTCTCTAGTGACTTTCATCTTCAATACGTAGCCAAACAACAATGGCGGCAGTTGTATAAGACAGAAGAACAGTTGGGAATGATGAGAATCCGCAGAACTTTAAAGATAAATAGGGTATGTGCCACTGAGAATTACTTTGAGTCTTTGCAACAAGTCTGAGGCTTAACACCCCAAAAACTCCAGTTAGGTAATGACTTCCTGGACCGATATCATGTTTCCGCCTCACCACTCCTAAATCTTTTCCTAACTCATCGTACTTCAGTCAACGTTACCAACCGAGGAAAGTGGTAGTTTGGTATGCGTAAACATTCTACATGGTACTTCATAAACAATCGCAGACGGTAGGTCCATTAAGGTTTGAAACAGCTAACCACCAGCTGAAAATCAGATATTCAGATACAAATTATAGTGATTACAGTTCGTTAAGTTAGCCTGAAGAATATATTACTACTAAACCTTTAGTCTCACTTCCCTTAATTATTATTTTTTAACCCAATCCTAAGTCAGTGATATAGTGGAAAACGCTTTGGCGTTTGAAAACACGGGCACTGGGTTCAAGCCTCGGTGGGAACATCAGCACTGGGAAATGCAGGTACATCCAGATGAGGAGTCCAAATGCGCAGGACAAATGCGCATCCTGGATCCCAGTGCTAGTCACTATCCATCAGTTAATATTATTTATCGAAGACAGTGGCTTGGTATAAGCGTCACACGTTTTAAACACCTTAATCAATGAAGATGTACAAACTCATAAATTGACCTGCCCTTCTTAACTAACACTAATTATAATCTGAAAATTATCTACCATGTGTCTTAAATAAACAAAGAAGTGTATGATCAAAAATCTCCACTCTTTACGTCTTCCACTTTCTGTAGCTTATCTTATAGTCATGAAGTAGAGCAGATCAATCTGCTGCTTAGTACCCATACCTGGATATCTTGTATGCATAAGAGAAAAAGCAAGCCGGCAAATAGCAAAAGAGCCATTGGTATTTGTGTCGACACTTACTGAGTAACCAATCCATCAGGAATAATGCAGATTGTCATATAAACCATACTCTTGAATAATTATCACTTTCGTCTAATGATCTGTATTGTTGTATCTAAAGTTCGAGGTTCAATAATGACTCCTAGACTAAGTTGTGCTCGGGAGAAACAAACCCGCGGAAACCAGACAGGCTTTAGATTAGGAAGAGAAAAGATAAACCATATATTTTTCTCGTGTTGTGGTACAATGTGGTAAGCAATATTGAGATTAGGAGTAGAATCTTAGGTAAAGTAAGAAAGTCATATGTGCGGTTGTGATGACACACCGGATAAGATAGCTTTGATGCATGCTGCGCATGCAAAACCAACGTCCTTGGAGTTATCCGACATAGGGTTAGGTTGGATAAGACTCAGGGGTAGTCAAATCAAAACTTGGGATCAATCCATGAAGCCTCTGACAGTTGGTTCTGTCTAACCACGTAGGGAGTTGTAAACTTTCCGGCCGGGAACCTTGGGGTGCTAAGAAACAATGACTTTCCTTTCTCTACCTTTGTGTGCTACATGGGGTTTGGCAACAATTCTGCACAAAGTCCTACGCTGACACACAGTTGTTCAGTTAGTCTGCATTACTGCAGCACTACTACTACCACACATGTTGGCAGATTTCACTAGAACGTTAGGTACAAAAACAATTCATTCTCAGATGACATTCATAGGATGAGACAATATGTAAGTAAACCAAGGAGATTATAAAGCCCCAAAAACATGCTTTAAAAATATGAGACAACATTACAAAGTCAATAACATAGAACCTTGTTACCCAGAAAAGATTTTCCATGTATCAAGCAGTGAGCCATCTTAACAATATCTATGATTTGTTTAAATTTTCGCCTATAAATGTTATTCGAGAAATGGGAAGTAATGAGAATAAGAGTAAACTAAATTTTCCACATTTTCAATGCAAGCATTATGTGGATTAGTTTTCAACAATCAATTTCAATGACTTTTTCCTGCAACTAACACAGCGATCAAGTCATCATTCATATTTTAAAACAAATTCAGAGATAACGCACTTATACAAATAACTACCATGATCATAATACTGACTCAGCTATAAATATCCATGTATGCGACTTAACACAAGATGGTATCATATATGCGGTCAATGGAAAAAAGTGAATGATAAAATAAGTGAACTGAAGACCAGATAACCGACTGACAAAGATAAACAGCAAGGAACTATCTGTCTGTCTGTCTGTCTGTTTTCGACATAGAACTTTACACAAATGTGCGGAAGTTCAAGTCGCCACACTATGTGTAGCACGCGAAGCAAGAGAAGAAAGTACAAGAAAAGCATAATAGAAACAGTGAGCAGAGGGGTGAGACAAAGGAGTAATAACGAAGAACAAAACAGTTTCATTGGAGATCATAAGTCACAAGGAGTGGATCCATCTGCGTTAGCCACTGAGAACGATTTCGAGCCATGTCACCAATTGTTTCCAACCATAGATTTTTACCGTCCCGAGGACCCCAGCCTGGAAGTCGACACCTTCCTACGTGGCTTAGACCAACTGTTGTGGATTTCATTGACTGGTGCAAGGAACTATGGCTGCCGGCAAGCCGGCCAATAGCCTACTTGCCCAACAAATATGTAGACAGAAATCCATATGCACCAGATATACGCTGAGGAAATGACTGAGTGATATCACGAGCTAGGCGCCCATGTGGAAAACGAATGGGAAACGATAAGTACGGTGTCTGACGGTGACATGGAAATCATGGAGTCAGCTACAAAATACAACAAAGGGAACATTATATTCCACTGGGGACCCGAAATAAAAAAGAAAAGAACCAAAAATAGAACTTAGGAGTAATTAATGCATGGGAAGCAAGTGTATGAACGGTCTCTTCCGATTTATAGAGAGATTTAACAGATTCATACCCTATGCGATAAATCAAAAATGAAAGAATAGGTAATCTCCCTGTCATCAGATATATCCAAATATCACCAAACCTCATCAACAAAATGCCTCATAAGACCACAACTGATAGGAACGACGAGTGACAAATCATGGACTGCATAACGGTTGCTTCCCAGTGCTAAATATCAAGACGGAAAACCATTTAACTTCTGCTAAACGACAGTTCGGATAATACAGTCAGAATAAACCTGGAGAGCTTCAGAACTCTGTCATATTAATGTACAGTGGTTCCATCCAGAACACTCAAACGCACGATTAGTGGTTTAAAAAAAGTAATCCTTCTTTAAAATCGACTCATATGACAGTTTCTGGGAGTACGAACCAAGCAACAAAAAGCACTTGACGCCTTACTGCAAGCTGTCTACCTTAGACTGCAAGTTTCCCTAACTTAACTACTGGTGAACGTTCCGCTTAAATGATCAGATTAACACACATTTCTCACATTAATTTTACCTAAATGGATTACAGTCAACAAAAAATATAATCGAGTATGGAAAGTCGTTTTCTGAAACTCATTTAATATTATTACAGAAAACGGTGGAGATATATGGCAAAGCAAAACCTTCTAGCAGTTTGGACTCTCTTCACTCTCCCTACGCACCCGGACACATGAACAGCCCGCCAAAATATTGGCCGGAGTGTAACGCACATGTTATTTTGTACGCTCTTTGCAAATTCACGTGCATAAATTGCTTCAATTTCTGTTGATTAAAACGGCAAATTCACCTCTGACTTTTGGAACGTAAAATTTCTATTCAATTACTTTGGCAATAACACAGTGGGAACAACTTATTCATCGATATATTAAATTAGGTTGTCCGATTTTCACCTGTTAGGAATGCATCGTTTACAAGAGCATAAACTAGAAGGAAATTGCATCCTCCTGACACCTGTGCCAGTTTGTAGCAGTGTAGACAGAAGTGAGTACTATATCCCCGACTTAAGAGACCGTTATTCAGTTAAGACTCACTGAAAATTTCAGGTGAATACCGGAACTGGTTTAGCCAACTTATCCATCGACCACTGGTTGCAAGTGGTTGTCCCTCTCTTTTGTGAGAACACAGCTTATAGCAATGTCCATTCTAGCAGTACCTTACTTGAGGAACGTCAGTTTATGGGCAAGATCATGTAGATACAAGCAGTAAGACTATATAATTCAGTTGAAGTCTACGGACAGTAGTCTGGATGTGCTTTAAAATTTCATAGGCACTGTATACATACATTACATAAACATAATTCGAAATTGTACTAAACAGCCCCATGTTCATATATATATATATATATTTAGCCGGACTTGCTTGCTTTAGTGGGTAGTAATCAATGAGTGGTCGCACACAAACCTAGTATGGAATAATTCTGGATTCAATTCTGCAGAAGTTCCCGAGTAGAAAACAATAGGACTACGTGATTTCGACACTTGTTTGAGGGCATGCTCTGGAAATGATAGGTCATTTGAATATTTCCCTCTCAAGTCTAGTAATGGTTAGAGTCTGATGAATGTATGGCAATATTTCGCATATCAAAGTTGATGTCACATAACCTGTAATTATTTTAGTAGGTCATTCTGGGAATTGGGAATGCGTGCGTTTCGGTGCATTTGGACACCATTTACTAAGGAGTTCACCTATAATCTGAGGATTCAAGTAGCTTACATTGTGGTTTCCGCTGTTTTCGGATATATTTGCAAAATCATGCACAGTTCCTGAGTCTTGTAGAGGCCTTAAAGGTCTTTATTTTCCTCAAATATCGCCATCATTTTGTTTCCCCTCAAGACGTCTGAAGGTTTCATGTGTCATCTGCAATTCTTCAAAAACATGGAGCTTCCTTTTTAATTTCCCTAGTTCCAATGGTGTTTTGTGGTCTATAAATAAATTTAGTGCCTTTAGAGAAGATTTTAAGGTGGCAGTCGAGTAATAATAATAATAATAATTTATTTTCATATAAACACAAATTTACATGAAAATGCATGCCATTTTTACAGGCACGATCAAGTATGTTATAATGTCAAATCTTAAATTGTCTACAAGTTAATAATGTTTCAACAGTTAAATATTTGATATATATATAAATACACATTGTCTAAACTAGGCTGTATAGTTATTGAATTGTACAGTTGTCCTCCAGGTTGAGCGGGAAAATCGACTTCGTTTCGTTTTCATCCCATGGTTGTCGGCATCCGATAACCAACCAATATTGAGGTAAGTGCAACGTTTACAAGGGATTGAAAGCTGTTTTAGAAAAATTAAAGTGCTAAGGTGAAACATTAAAGTGTAATAGATTAAGTGAGTGAAATATATCATTAATAAACACATTTATATAGAAAACAGAATGGGGAAGTAATTAATCCTTAGGCCGACAACGTTCATTTGCAATGTATAATAAAACCAATATATTTTATACTATCATGATGTCCACTTTTGGCTTTAATACAATTATTTTCAAGCCAGTTGTTTTTATTTCATGTCTTTTTCTCTATTTGGTGCACAACCGTACCCTCCAGAGAATAGGAATAGAATAAGTCGAATCAAATTCATAAAGAGCTATAAAATGTTAGGTTTAACTGAATATAATGAGAATCAAGTAAAGACGTTATTAGAAAATAAGTGAGACAAGATATTGTGAAGTGGTATTTAAAGATCTGACAATGGATAGCAAGTTAATTTATAAGATGCCCCATAAATCTGTGCAGATCCCACGTGGCCGCATCTCAACAATAGGCTGAGCGAATGGTATATATTTAAAGGTAGAAGCATTATCTGTCAAGGCGTTCACTATTATCTTTTTCAAGATAAAGATCTAAGCCCTCATAAAAATCAGAAATATCTCGAGCCTTTAATTTGTATATTGCTGTTCCTGCAGAATGGGGCGATTCACCTTAGTGACCGCCACCATATCTACTGATCAGCTAGCGCCACCCTCCCTCCTTACCGCCACCCTCTCTTACCGAACTTGTAGACTTGTAGAATATATTAACTGTTACTCTTCAGTTATAATTGCCAAAGTATTGTTTCCATTGCGAACTTTTAAAAGGCACTGGTAGGGGCTCCATATTGACATTATTATAGTCCCTATACTGATAGCACAAGGGAGAATTTTTAAACGTACATTTAGTTGTTAATCAAAGAGATTTTGTGCAGTACGGCATGTCAGGATCACTACTGCCGCATCTATTCCCTACTCCTAACTGAGTGGCTTTAATTTGTGACAGGGGATTAAGTCAAGGATATGGTTATTTAGTACTGGAAGTCGAACGCCTACGTCAAGCGTATATAACTTCTGGAAGTTCATCTTGAATTCTAGACCTCGAGAATCCTTTATTCTTACGCCAACATGTATCCAACAATAAGGTTATTCTAGAGGGTCTAAGAATAAATGTTATAACAATAAATCACGACTATACTTCTGATAGTCTTTAATTTTCTTCTGAACAGCGAACAATGTGACAATGACTGCCGGATTGATCACCCGCGAAAAATATGGAGGAGTTGGGTTTGAGCAAACAACCATGAATTGATCATTCAATCTTCAACTACATTGACAACGATTATTGTTGACCAGGCTGGGTAGGGACATTCTTTTGTTAAGGAATGATAGAACAATCAGGAGCATAACAGTTAAAGAACATGAGTTGTCTGATAGATAGTTAATAAGATTTGACGTTACAACCCCGAACTCCTGGTTGCCTATGTTATGTTCGGAGAGATTATAAGATGAGTAAGAGTCAGAGTGCGTACTCTTTCTTGAACAAAGTGCGCTGCAAGATGGAATACTGTTTACTGGAAACAGAAATAGTTCCCATGCATATACAGAATTTACGCATCAGTAGATAGGTAGATGAGACCATTTCCTGGTATTATACAGTTTGTTTCACTGCCCACTCTGAAACTGACAAGGCCTGAGTACCCCGTAGCCAGATTGTCTTGTGAATGAAACCTCCTAGGTCTTACGCGGTTGCATTTACGTTGACCCACATCTCGCTTGCACGGAGAGGGGTTGCTATCCAGTGTATATCCGTTATGTTGATAATGGTTTACACAACAAGTGCGTGAGACTGGATATTACTTTACACCCACAAGGTACCTACAGATGTCCCGTTTAATCTCCCGTACGATTTTATAATTGGTTTTAGGCTCTGTTCCTACTTCATGGGTGCTGTTTGCATTTTACGGTCCCAGTTATTATGGAAGTTGTGGGTCTCACTATGCCGTTTATTCAAATTAGTGTCCCTTGAATGTCTCCTAAATCGTGGTTTCGTGGGGATGAGGTTATTTCTATAATTAGCTCTCGCCTCATATAATCGACCGTCCACACTTTGGATGTTGCTTTTAGTCCGAAGAACAGAAGTTTCGTTCGCGTTCTCCAACTCCTTTCGCAACCTTGAGTTATGCGTGCATCTTTATTTTCTGGGCTGAAATGCCGTCTGTTGTACTTATCTCTAGGGAGGTATTTGGACGGCCGTGGGGAGACTCTAGGCTTGTAAGTCTTTTTTTGTCTGACTTGGCTCTGGGTGAGTTGTGGTCCGTAGTTGCTGGTTATCCATGGTAGGAGCACCCATGAGTAGTTAATACTTAACATCCGCAGATTTCCTAGGGGCGCTCTCATAGACTTGAAGATTCCCCCTGGTGTCACTGCTCCGTTTAAGTTCAACTTTTATAAGTGATATGTTCACCTAATATATGCACGCATCTCTGTGTGTTTCAGTGTCCCTCGATACTTTAGCACTGATGTCAGACATGTTTTGAATCAAAGCTTGAATGTCGGCCAGAATGACGAGTAGCTTAGGCATAAGGAAATCTTAAAAAGTGGATAACAGTTACTGAAATGTCAAAAACAGATAATGGTACTTTTCATCTGGTTCCTGTTTAACTGAATAAAAGAGTTGTCTTACAATAAATTCTCCTTGTATTCCAGATAAGTTTCACACTCTGGCTCTCCAAACTGCCGCACTTATGTGTTAGGTTCCATGTCAAAACTCAGGTTGTCAGCATCTGTCGCTGCAGCTGCCTAGTGTCAAAACTCACCCTAGTTTTAATTGGCTTAAACAATTATTAATGTTTCCTGAGTGTTGTATGCAACTTCCCAATTCCTTAAATTTTCCGAATAAATTGCATCGAAGATGCCATGGATCAAAGTGAGTAAAATGGACGTCAGAAATAATGCGAATAGAAGTGGATGAAATGAGTGATTTTTTATCATTGTAGTATTCCTAACTAAAATACTTATCTTATATATTATGCATCCCCTAATTGTTTCATTTTTGTTTTCCTTATTGCAGGTTATCAGTCTTAGTATATGTTCCACTAAATTTCGTCATTCATAGTGTCCACAAGCAATCTTTCGATACATATACTTCCCACAAAGCTGTTGTTGAAAAGTCTTGAGATTATTCACATTTAGGTGTATTACAATTAATGCGCTTATGCTACTGGTGCAATGACATGTTGCTGTGAAGTTTGCTTGTAATAACATTCCCTACTTAGTGAATGCAATGCTCGCGATTACAATCCTATATATAAGACTGTCATGATAATTTAGTACAATAACTCCCGCCAACCGACCTTACCTTCAGTTCATACTACCTACATTGAGCCAACTATCGTGTTCTGCTGAATTTCGCTCCACTATTCACAAAACCTATTCGTTTCACTCTTTAATGTTTTAACTTCTTATAAAGTAATCTGTTCATTAGGATGCATGCACACATACATAATATGTTCATAAAGATGTATGTGGAGACCTATTGGAAGCAATCATTAAGAAAGCTAGGGAGATGGAATGTGGGGTACGAACATGTCTGGTACCAAGCAATATATTTGCGGTAGCCATAATGATCATAGTCTCAGAGCCTAACATCAAAAAAGGAGGGAGGGTGGTGCTAGCTGATCAGTAGATATGGTGGTGGTCACTAAGGTGAATCGCCCCATTCTGCAGGAACAGCAATACGCAATTTGAAGGCTCGAGATATTTCTAATTTTTATGAGGGCTTAGATCTTTATCTTGAAAAAGATAATAGTGAACGCCTTGACAGATCATGCTTCTGCCTTTAAATATATACCATTCGCCCAGCCTATTGTTGAGATGCGACCACGTGGGATCTGCACAGATTTATGGGGCATCTTATAAATTAACTTGCTGTCCATTGTCGGATCTTTAAATGCCACTTCACAATGTCTTATCTTATTCATTTTCTAATAACGTCTTTACTTGATCCTCATTATATTCAGTTAAACCTAACATTTTATAGCTCTTTATGAATTTGATTCGACTTATTCTATTCCTATTCTCTGTAGGGTCGGTTGTGCACCAAATAGACAAAAAAGCATGAAATAAAAACAACTGGCTTGAAAATAATTGTATTAAAGCCAAAAGTGGACATCATGATAGTACAAAATATATTGGTTTTATTATACATTGCAAATGAACGTTGTCGGCCTAAGGATTAATTACTTCCCCATTCTGTTTTCTATATAAATGTGTTTATTAATGATATATTTCACTCACTTAATCTATTGCACTTTAATGTTTCACCTTAGCACTTTAACTTTTCTAAAACAGCTTTCAATCCCTTGTAAACGTTGCACTTACCTCAATATTGGTTGGTTATCGGATGCCGACAACCACAGGATGAAAACGAAACAAAGTCAGTTTTCCCGCTCAACCTGGAGGACAACTGTACAATTCAATAACTATACGGCCTGGTTCAGACAATGAGTGTAATTATATATATGTATCAAATATTTAACTGTTGAAACATTATTAACTTGTAGACAATTTAAGATTTGACATTATAACATACTTGATCGTGCCTGTAAAAATGGCATGCATTTTCACGTAAATTTATGTTTATATGAAAATACAAATTATTATTATTATTTGTCATTATCTTTTCATTGCGTTGATAGGGGAGTATGTATTATGAAAAGGCTAACCTCGTTGTATTAGTTTTTGAAAATACTTTCACTAGGTACCCATACTGCCACTTAGTACTCATGGTACATGAAATACTTTTTACTACATTTTTAAATAACTATCAGACTGTTGTTAAATGGAATAGTAAAATAGAAGGCTATGAAATTTAGATGTTAATGTGTATTTGCAGTTACTGGCGCAATTTGTATGTCCATGTATAGTCAACAAACAAGAAAATTTTATAGAGTAGTGTTTGGCTTAGCGCAGTGGGTTAATATTGGATTCATTACCCTTTACATCTTGAACACGTGAGATGCTTCTATTCAATTGTCTACGAAGACGCAGGGTTTCTTCACTGAACCTCCGTAGGGCACAATACTTGGTGTTGACGGAAACATATGCGACACAGTCGAATTACTTTTTCGAATCAGAGCGGTAACACTGGTTTCATTTAAAGAGTGATCTACCTGCAAACTGAGGAATTCTAGTGGAACACAGCACTGCATCCCGGCAGGGTATTCTTTGTGTTGTAAAGTTTTTGCAGGTACAAGTGGAATTCATGTGGCGAGCATCCGTGAAATATAAAGGTGTCCATCTGAGTCATGCATACGAAAGGCTGGTGAAATGCGATGCCTTACACAGACGCGCCTGCAGAAGTGTAGACATATGTTACTACACTTGAGCTCTGAGCTATATCTAGAGGATATTTCTTTCAGTTGGCCCTTCGTTGTACGCTCAATTACTGCTCATATATATCGAATGATTTCCTAGTTTGCTTATAACTACGGAATGTACACAAGTTTAAGGAACACCTCAAGTGTATTTTCTCTAAACCAGTGGTGTTCCATCTCTAGTCTTATCCAGCGTCACAGTGACTGGCACGTTTAAAGGAATAGATTGCAACGTGATAAGTTCTATGGCTGTGAACAGTAGGTATCTAGTTTTAAAATAATATCATGTGCCATATCTTACAAACCTGTAGATGTAGTTCTCGCTTCACGGTACACTACGATATCTAGAAGTCAGGGGCACACTGTCCTCAGTCGATCCAGTTTTACTTTGTGACTGTATTTGGTGTATCAGCTGGTGTTTTGGTAGTAGGAGAAGCAAATCCACTTCTAAGTGTTTTCTAAATATGAACATATTTACTTACTTTGGTGGCAACTTAGACGTTTTATTAAGAAGCCCCTAGGCATGTTCACCTTTGCTTGGTAGTCAAAAACTAAAAGTAAACTCCATGTGGCTAAGGTATTCAAAAGGCAGAATTATGAGTGAAATACTATTTGGATGCACTCATCCCAGCTTCACTGAACAATAATAATGATCACTTAGTCCATCGACAAACAGACAGACAAATTTAGTTGCCCATTAATTTAGTACTCCCAGGAGACCGGCCCACTCTTGTCTTCGAAATACTTCGCCAGATTGTGTTTTACATCAAAATATGTGTATACTGGCCAGCGGATGCTGCTTATCTATGCATTCAGTTATACTGCCTAACCTTTGTTCCTATCAGTCAAAACATCCGTCAAACTACCGAGCAGTTACTGTTATTTCTAAATATACAACTTCAAGTGTTACCACGCAGATGATTTGAATAACTTTACCACTTATTTGATGTTTTGATTTTCGAAGTATCAGTTTTCCCTTGCGTAAGCACTTGTTTCAATTTTAATGGAAATTTCGAACTTTTGAATACTGCATTAGTATGCTTCGTTGTAGACCATCCTTTCAAAATATGGATACTGATGATTATTACTGTTAACAAATTTATCATGACAACAAGAATATACTGCACATTAACGATAATATAATCCAAAGGCAAACGTCCCCTCTGAATGTTCTACTCAATATAACACATGACCTTAATCTCCCAAACTCTGCAGCCCACAACATTCGCAAAAGTCACTACTCAATATCAACAAGTAGAATATCCGTTTAAGGAAAAGGGAAGAGATTTATTAGTGACTTAATATGGAATACTAAATCATCGGTAATGGAAACCACTTTTTTCAGCAACGAACCCGATGGGTTCGCCAAAATCACCGAAGAGATAAAAAAGGGAAACAAGGGTTCACAGAATGTATACATCAATATCACTTTTCATATAATAATTGACGAGTTAACACAGTAAGAATTACTAGAAGTTAATATCAGTGCGCGATCACGTCAGCCACTATTTTTGACACGGGTGGATATTTCGACAGAGCAATAAGAAGACGCAATTTGTCTGAATCTTGTATTGTATTTGCACAACTCATTTCGAACAGTCTGATCACACACAGAATTGTCATAGGAATATATACGCAATTAATAAAGAGTTGGGAGGTAAAAAGATAAATTTAGGTTAGAAGAATACATTGAATGTCAAAACAACAATGAAGATTACTACACCAAATTACTAAGATAATAGTATATCTGCTATGGTATCAACATAAAGTTTACCAAGGAAGGTTTAGTGTGATGAATTGTTTTTGAATGCTTAAAGGTAGTTTAAACTTTTTAAATGCTATGGCTTCCACATACTTTAGGATACGCCCAAAACGCATTCTATGGATAGGCTTAAAAGATGTGCAAACATCAATTTTATGTCCTGTCTCCATAATATGCTACGCAATAGAGGATTTAGGTCTCCTGTTCTCACCATTAATTCATTTGGGCATTCTATTTTCTTATGGAGCCATTTAGGAATATGCTCTGAACCCACCACTTGCCGAGGTTGATGAGTCTCCTCTAAGAAGAACAATAAGTTGGCTAGACCAGTTCCGGTATTCACCTGAAATTTTCAGTGAGTCTTAACTGAATAACGGTCTCTTAAGTCGGGGATATAGTACTCACTTCTGTCTACACTGCTACAAACTGGCACAGGTGTCAGGAGGATGCAATTTCCTTCTAGTTTATGCTCTTGTAAACGATGCATTCCTAACAGGTGAAAATCGGACAACCTAATTTAATATATCGATGAATAAGTTGTTCCCACTGTGTTATTGCCAAAGTAATTGAATAGAAATTTTACGTTCCAAAAGTCAGAGGTGAATTTGCCGTTTTAATCAACAGAAATTGAAGCAATTTATGCACGTGAATTTGCAAAGAGCGTACAAAATAACATGTGCGTTACACTCCGGCCAATATTTTGGCGGGCTGTTCATGTGTCCGGGTGCGTAGGGAGAGTGAAGAGAGTCCAAACTGCTAGAAGGTTTTGCTTTGCCATATATCTCCACCGTTTTCTGTAATAATATTAAATGAGTTTCAGAAAACGACTTTCCATACTCGATTATATTTTTTGTTGACTGTAATCCATTTAGGTAAAATTAATGTGAGAAATGTGTGTTAATCTGATCATTTAAGCGGAACTTTCACTGGTGGTTAAGTGAAAGCAACTTGTGAGTTTATTTGATCGGACATGCTGAAATAGGGAATGAATTGCCAACGCAAATGCGGCTAGCAAGCGCACTGGCCTTCTAGATGCATTTACGTATTGACTCACTAAGAGAGTTCGCTAGTGACTTTAGTGCCAATCCCCATTTAACAGCTTCAAAAACTATAGGCCTACTTAATATATGATCTTTGAGACTACACCTGCAGTTTTGGCTCAGATGAAAAAGCGGCAGTCATGACAGAAGCCCTCAGTCAAATGAGGATCGTCCGTACAATGTCTATCTGGTACTCGGAGTGGAATATAACAGTCGCACGAATGTAATATAAGAAAACAGGGGAAAATATTATCACAACATGACGTGGGAAGATGTGAATTTCTTGGACAATAGTTATAATTCATCAACTAGTCTACTTTCTGAAAGCATTGTGGTGGTATTTTAATCCACAGCGTCGAGGAATTGTATGAATCTGCAACTCCTGTCGGCACAACCCAAATTCCTTAACCTTCTCGGTGTTGGGTATATACTCATTGTTGGTAGGAGTTCACGAAATAATGCATCTAAAGCACACCCGGAATACCTCAGAATTGTAGAACAATCAGACCCCACACGTAATGGAATTAACGAAATCCGCACGGAGGACAGGCTGTGGTGCACATATGGATGTGTGGGCGTGAATACCCTTATGCTGACCATGCTGAAAATCCAAAGCACTACATGTGCAGAGCCAATGCATCAGGATACCTAGGAAATAATGGAAATATTCCAACAGCTGTATTTCAAATCTCACCGAGTCGTTCGACGGTAATATTCTGCTCCTGCATGCTTTGATCATCATTTTGTGTCGATTTAATCCGCGGCCATTCTGATTTCTTGTCGCATATAAATCAAAAAATTCACTGGTTGCTGGATATGATGATTTATTAATGCTCCGTTATACGTTTACTTGGACACTTACTGCTACCATGAGCCGTTCGCAGATGATACTGCCGAATACATTTTTGTTGGTAAACTAATTAACCTTTTACAACCCATTGATAGTTTATTGTAAAGCCCTCCGTACCTACCAAATGTAACGCAGCCTTCAGTTGCTACGCTCATTTTCGACAAGCTCAAACAATTATGGTGCCTAGGGTTATATCACGTTAATTGTTTTACCTACGTAAAGTGGGCTTACTGACATTAATCCATTGCCTTTCCTTGTAGATATATCCTGTGCTAGTGGATAATTGTGGAGGAACATATTATCCGTCATGCTGATGATGCCTCTGAACCGGCGTCCCTCATGCATGCAAAATGAGAATATTTATTATTATTTGAGGCCAAAATCTCACAGACAAGCCCGAAGTGATTCTTGGTGCCGGGTTTATACTCCCAAATATCTGTTGTAGCAGTTATCTGTCCAGAAGGATTAGTGATTATAAACCACAAATCGTAGGTGAATTCAAGTGACTGAACCAGTTTCCAGCATAAAACTAATGTACATTCCATATGACAGCGTTCTGAAACTGCTCAGGTTTATCCTGACTGTATTATCCAAACTGACGTCCATAAGAAATTAAAAGATTTTGGTATTTTGGTATTTAGCATTCGAAAGCAACTGTTCTGCTGAGGATGGCTGGCCAGTAGTATTCTTCTGTTTGAAGTCTGACTGTGTATTCGTTTGCAGGATTTTGTCCTGGGATGTGTGGTGCATAATCGAACAGTGAGATGTACACTATAACACGCTCAGATTTCCTTGCGTACAACATGACACGTCAGTCGATTCAAGTATGGGATATGTACTTTTTAGCATCTCTTGAGCATCAATACGCATTTAGTCGGTACTTTCCATGTAACCTCTGAACCCATTCCATGAGTGAAATTATTTTGTGATGACTTGGTCTTCCTTGTTTTCGAAATATATTTTGATAAAATGATGAATTATTTAGTGCTAGAATGCTTGCCACTGTCAAAACCCCCGAAGACTGTCCTCCGGTAGAAGCTTGTACCACGATAGTTATTCCACACATCATGGATGGCATTTTGAGTATCACTAAAGGATGAAAGTAAATATTCTTGTCTTATTCGCTATTAAGCCTAGAAATTTCGTAACAAACACGTTCTTCATTTCAAGATCAGACGGTCTTCGTGTTCATTTTGGATCTTTGTATTTTTTTCCTCGTCCTGCAGCTACATTAACTGCCACTGATTCTCTTCAGCTATTACCCCTTTAAAGGCTGACGGTATTGACGCTCACGGATGGTATGAAGTATACTAACGCAAGGTCTAATACCCAAAACTTCTATAGTATTCGTTCCGCGTGAACCAAAGGCGAAGTAAAACACAAGAATTCACCGTCCAAATGACGATTTATATTTCATGACCAAATCGGAGTGTGAGATGATTGCTTAACCAGCGAGAGATCGTGCACGAACGAACGGACGTCACACGATGACGTACCAGACGGCATGGATGCTTGACCGGAAGCCTTCAGCTAAACAAGCTGACTCAAACTGTGAGGGTCAGGATGCAATGTTCAGTAATGAATTCTGTGGCTAATAATTATAAGGAATTGCCTACCGCTACAGCTCACACTCTCCTTGTGGGGTTGTGAGGACCCTAAGACAAAACCAGACGGAAGCAAAAACACCCGATGGTTTTAATGGGTAAAACATTTCCGACCGACTTGATGTATTGCCTACTGTTCATCCATCTATGCAAATAGGGCGTCTGCACATCGCTTCCTTGATGGTTGTCCGTTGGGTCCCGTGCTTCGTTTGCTTTTTGTCCAGTTCCCGTCGCACCTGGAAGAGGAAACAAGAATGCTAAGAAGCTTGTCGAGGAAAATATACCAAAACCAACGTTTTAAAAATAATATGTATCAGCCATCCAGCAAAATATTGCGAAAGCACAACATCGGAAAAGGTATACATCGAATTTTTAGTTGATGCAAGATGTACGGTTATCGAAAAGATTTTTACTTGTGCTGCGGGATGCAATATAAAAAACTGATGTCTGAAAGAAAACATTAATAAATACCACACATGAAAAAGAATTGAATGAATCTCATCACTTAGTTATGTGATTTAAGTCTGAAGATGTTCTAGGAATCTCACGTTTCGTCCAGAACGCGCTCTCTTTGTAGGCTCGAAAGAAGGTTCAGTGGCTTTCACCATACTAGCGGTCAACTTGGGGACTAAGCGATATTCGGTTATCTGTGTATTATTGGTAATGCTCAGGTGTAGACTCACGGGAATGCCTTCTAAGTAGGCCGGTTTCAGAAGATGGATGCTAACAGGGTCTTCGAGGCCATTTTTGTATAAGACAAGGAATTTATCCGTATGGTTAATGACTGTATATGGCCCGTCGTATCGGGATTCCAGAGGACGACGCATAGAGTCACGACGAACAAATATCCAATGTCACAACAATGTCACCCTCAATAGAAATAATAATATATATTTCTTCCTGTTTATGCAGGAACATACCAATTGTACAGGCATGGATAAGTTATTATATAAATTACACATAATTTAATGTATAATGGATTTACAGTTTGGTTGTTCTTTCTGACATCAAAGTCAGTCGGAACAGTCTGCTATAAAGTTCGTTTGTGTAGCACATAAAGAGATATAGAAATATTGTCTTCGCATTAACAAAAAACCCAGATATCAGATGAATGTAATACAAATATCTGGGAAAAATGAAGCTTGAAGTAAATTCTCCTATATAACTTTCTTGTGAACAGCACCCTTGGCTTAAAGATTAGTGACGTATTATGTTGAAATCAGTGATATATTTATTCCATTTATTCAGTAGTGTTATCGTAGTTTTATAACAGGAAAGAAATTTGATCGTGGATACGAAAACTAGATGAGGTCATGTTCCGTTGCTTTACTGCATCAAATGGTGCCGAGGTCGATTCCAGAGTTCTCCATTTGCTCCATTTGTGTCTGCATGGCGGACTGTACTCGTAATATAATAATAATAATAATTTATTTTCATATAAACATAAATTTACATGAAAATGCATGCCATTTTTACAGGCACGATCAAGGATGATATAATGTCAAATCTTAAATTGTCTACAAGTTAATAATGTCTCAACAGTTAAATATTTGATATATATATATAAATACACATTGTCTGAACTAGGCTGTATAGTTATTGAATTGTACAATTCAGTAAAATGTTGAAAACTGTTTGAAAACCAGTTGCTTCTTCATTTCAGATCATGAGTACTCATTTACAGCATGTTCGCCAGCGTCTTCAAATGGTAGAATTGGATCGTTCATGGAATTTGAGTGGTTATGAGATAGACGGTTTGGAATTAATCCTCATTTCAGTTTAGATGCAGGGTTGTTCGACCTCGACCAGAAGATGAATAGGAGCAGCAGAATACCAGAAAGAGAAAGTATGTGAACATGAAAAGGACATTAATATTTTATGCACTTATAAATGTTTATCTAATTGTATATTATACTTAAGTAAACATTTTTCTATATTGTATTTGTTTTCACGTATTTATGCGAAGTCTTAGAGTTTATTTAATGTCATAATGTGTATTAATGAGTCTGAGCGTTTTAGTGTTCTAATGACTGATGCGTTTTAGAAATAAGTGATGGGTTCTGGTAGGGATAGTCATTTGGACAAAACAGTTTATATAGCAAGCGTTTGAAGGTTACAATGAGGGATAGGTCCTATTTCTAAGGGTAAACTAATCCTGTATGTTCCGTACTAAGTCTTTATGCATCCATGCTGCTAGTTTATTTATATTTTTAGATTGCTAAGGGTGTTGAAGTGCGTCTTTTAGGTGCTGTAGTAGATTAGTAGTTGATTCGTTCTAGGAGTAAATAGTTTATTAATATAATCAGTAGAGTGAAACAGTCTGTATAGAGAGCGTTTGAAGCTTGTAACCGAAGAGCAAGTTCTGACATCTAGGGGTAGGCTATTCCATATTTTAGAATACATGACTGTGAAGAAGTTTTCACGGAGTGTTGACCTAAAAGAATGAGTTGTCACTGTGGAAGTTTGGTTACGCAGATCGTAAGAACCTTCCTGTGCGAATTGTATGTCCCTGTTACCTGAGAATGATATTTTGTGAAGGACCTTAAAGAAGAATATTAGGTTTATAATAAGTCGCCTTGTCCAAAGTGGGTCGAGTTTTAGGATCATGCACCGTGAGATGTAGTCTTTCTTACAATCGTAGCCAAGCAGTTTTGAGGTAAAATATCGTTGGATACTTTCCATCCTTAGCTTGTCGCGTGTGCGAGTGCTGCTTATAATAAATGGACAGTATTCTAGTAGTGGTCTGACACATGTTTTGTACAGAATTAGCTTGGCTTCATTGTCGTGAAAGTTCCTGAGTATGCATCCTAAGAGCATCCTCGATTTTCTAGTCTGTGATGCTACTTGCTCAGAGAATGTCAAGTCACTAGAGTACCTCAGGCCTAGGTCAACGACACTTCGGAGTCTTGTTAGGTTAGCAGATTGGAGCGTTAATTTCAGGTCAATTGAGGGTGCACCGAAGCAGATCCAGCCACATTTGTTCAGATTAAATTGGAGATTCCATAGGGACGACCAAGCAGCCATTTTATCTAATTCCTTCTGTACTACATTCTCGAAGTTCCCTAAGTCATCACGTTGGAATGTATAAGCTACTTTTAGGTCATCTGCAAAGATGAATGGTTTCCCGTGCGTGAAGCAAGCGCATATGTCATTGATGTATAGTGTAAATAGGAGGGGTCCAATGACACTACCTTGTACTACACCAGAAGTGATAGGGCTAGGTTTGGAGGTTGCAGACCCGAGTTTAACTATTTGGGACCTATTGTTAAGGAATGATTTAAGCCATCCTAATAATGGGTCACGTATTCCTAAGGAGTTCAGCTTATTTGTTAGCAGTAAATGGTCAACACGGTCAAATGCCTTAGAAATGTCAAAGTAGATGACAAGTACTAGTTGCCGTCTGTCACGACTGCTGGTTACAAAATTGAAGAAGTCTAGGTGACATGTTAAACATGATCTGGATTTCAGGAATCCATGTTGGTTCGGACTTATGATGTTGCAGCTAAGCATATGTTTGATTAAGTTATCTT
Organism: Trichobilharzia regenti; assembly: GCA_944472135.2. Classification (NCBI taxonomy): domain Eukaryota; kingdom Metazoa; phylum Platyhelminthes; class Trematoda; order Strigeidida; family Schistosomatidae; genus Trichobilharzia; species Trichobilharzia regenti. The sequence continues at coordinate 63,168,949 of OX235267.1, forward strand.
TGACTAGTCTCTCCATGATTCTAGATGCTATAGGTGTGATATTGATTGGCCGGTAGTTACTGACTTCAGTTTTCGAGCCAGATTTGTGTTTAGGCATAATGAATGTTGTCTTCCATATGTCAGGGTAAGTTTGGGTTTCTAGGGACATTGTGAATATTTTAAGCAGCAGTAGAGGAATGTCAGGGCCACCATATTTATAGAAGTAAGATGATATACCGTCGGTACCGAAACCTTTTGAACTTTTGAGGGTTCTTATAGTTTGGTTAATATCAGCGTAAGTGAATTGAACAGTGCTAATTTGGTTTGGTGTGAGTGGAGTTGGAGTTTGTGCCATTTTAGTAATAGGGTGTATATCGAGTAGCTGGACTGAGGGCTTAAGGTAGTTACCTGCAAACGTTTTGTTGAATAGTTCACATATGTCTGCAGAGTTAGTGCATAGCCTACCTTTGTCTATGAGGAGAGAAATGCTGTGATTTTTGCGATTCATTCGCTTCCTTAAGATTTCTGTGAGTGCATACACTCTAGCAGGACTGGCTACTGCGATGCGTTCTTCCTTTCTCATACGGAAATCTTGAGCTTGTGAGATGGAGCTAAGGGTGTTAAGTATTAGACCTAGAGTGCCAAAGTCGTGGTGTTTGAAGTAACTTGTTGAGAGTTTCTTCAGTTTCTTACGATCCTTTGGTTTTATGAATGACTTTCTGTGTGGGGAAACCTTTAGTGTTTGGAGTGGAATGACAGCATCTAAGCATATGTTTGAGTTATGGTAGAAGATGGTTAGGGCTCTCGATAGGTCATCAGTAGTGAAGTATTCATCCCATTTGGAGGATCTTAGCATCGATTCAACTAAGGCCCAGTTTGCCTTACTATAGTTCCTATATATTACTTGTTGTGAAGTGGAGGTATGAGATGCATTGCTACTCAGCGGAATTGGCAGTGCACACATTACTGTTTTGTGGTCGCTCCCTGGAAACTCAGAACCTACTAGCGTTGAAAGGGGGCTTATATTGTGGCAGAAGATTAAGTCTAGTACGTTGTTACCTCTTGTGGGAGTAGTGACAGTTTGTTTCCAGCCAAGTATATCCAGTGTGCCTAAGAACTTATCAAATTTAGTTGGGCCTGTGGGTATATCCCAGTTGATTTCAGGTAAGTTAAAGTCCCCACATAGGATCTTATGATCGTATTGTAAGTCGGTTAATTGCTCCAGAGTATTAATAAGTTGGGTCTCGTAATTACTAAAGGTGCCAGGTGCTCTGTAGGAGCATCCAATTAATGCTGTTACGTTATTTAAGTGTACATTAACCCATAGAGTCTCAGGCATGTTAAGTGTACTACTTTCTAGCTGTGATACAGTAAGTGCATTCAGAAAGTACATGAGACAACCCCCTCCCTTACCACCTTCCCTGTCACACCGAAAGTGTGTGTAGTTATCTAAGCTTATTTCTTCATCCAGGATGTCCGAATGACACCAAGATTCAGTGATGACAATTACAGGGGGTTTGTATATTACTGTGAGTGCTCTGAGCATCGGCAATTTATTTAGAACAGATCTAGCATTTATGAGGATTACGTAAAGATGAGAGTTGAAGTAGCATTTGAAGTATTTAAGTTCGTTAGTCAGCCCCGAATATGGTTCAGCACCCAGTAGTTCTGCTGGACATGACGATCCTATGTTAAGAGGAGTTCCAGCATCATGCTCACCTATGTCTATCGAGTTGTTGTGTGCTGTTTTCGGTGAAGAATTAGGAGTTGGAGTACTGGATTTGCTATAGACTAAGGAACTTTTATTTTTAGTTAGGTTACAGAAGTGGGTAGGGTTCTTTATTTGGCCTATACTTGTGCAAGTGTCAAGTGTGTCCAATGGATACGGGTGCACTAGACCGTTCCTGTTTTCATGCAAGGAGGGAGCCAGCACTAGTGGTTTAGGAGTGTTAACATCCCTACCAGCTGTTTTTTCAACGCTGACAGGGACGCGGGGGATAAAAAATGATTGGATCCTTGTGATGACCATGGCTTATTATTCCACCTATTGTTTGATGCTAGTTGTGTCCTTGTGTGGGTTTCGTGTGTACTGCATTTTGGGTTAGTTCCCAGCAGACTTGTACCATATATCCGGTCGAAATTTGTTTGTGTGCCATACTCTGAAGACCCTGAGTTGTTGGTAGCCGAGTTCTGACTATTACCACTTGTACTATTTAGGGTGACATCGTTGTGACATTGGATATTAGTGTGTGCCACGGTGCGATTTAGCACGTTGTGAGTGCTAATACTATTAACCGTGGGGAGTGTGGGCTTATTTAAGCTGCCACTGTTTTTGTTGGTATGATTTAGGGGCATATTTTCCTTATCTTTACCAATGGAATTATAGCTAGGAGAGGACAAAGTCGAATTTCGGGGGGTTTTAACTTTTTTTCTGGGGTTATTTAGTGGCATTTTAGATTCTGCGGTGATGGGTGGTATGGTTTTATTATTTATTTGGTTACAGTCTAGTGGCCTTTCGGCTGGTGTTGCACTCTGATGGGATATTTCTGTGTGTTTTGAGAGGGGTGATGCGGTGGGGTCTACTGTATCTTTCACAGGGTTGGGAATAATGGCTGCTTGCAATGTCCTATTACCTATTTCACAATTAGTCTTAGTGAGATAGTTGTGTGCGCGCCTTTCTATAACTGTTTTTTCCACCCCGACCTTTATATGTTTGTAGTTTCTGGCTTGCGATAGGGTGTGTTGGGAGTGAATGAATTTTCTGGTCTCTGCCGGTGTTTCGAACTGAAAACGAATAGGACAACACTTTTCATGTTGACTCTTCTTCAGCCTGTAGCACTTAGTCTTGGAGTTAGGCATTTTCGCTTCACTAAGTAAGATGCGCTGTACCTTTTTTAGTGCCTCATTGTCCGGAACGTTGTAGACAATAGCACTCAGTTTTGCGTCGAGTCGTTTTGTTACTTCTGTGGTAACAAAGTTAATGAGGTTATCTACCTTAGTTACCGATTCTGTGTCAAGCTTGTTAAGGTTTACCGTTTTCATGAGGATAGTTAGAGGTGTCAGTTCACAGACCTGCGATCTGATATCGCTGATCTGATCTGATAATTTGGATATCTCGGTATTGGTTTCGATGTTTCCAGCATTTACTGACTTACTGTTTTTTATTTCCCTTAACTCAGCCTTAAGTTCTCCTATAGACAACTTTAGAAGTTCTATTTCTGAAGATAGTACTGAAAAAGAGCTTGATGGCTGGAGTTTTTCGATAAGCACATAAGGTGAAGGGAGGGGTTCTGTATGAGCAGAGGGTACTGAATTTTTAGGAGTAGTGCTAATACTGGCTGTCAGTACAGTTTTATACTCAGTTTCAGCTCGACGCTTACGGCATACACGTGAGTTATGTGACTCACTATAGCCGTTTGTTGGGGGTGTGTTGCTTGATGTAGCAATCAAGGACGTTAAATTAGTCACCAGTTTTACAGGGGATTGGGATCTTTGCTTTTTACTTTGATTAACCATAACTATTAGATATGAGAGTTGGTGGTTACAAGTATGGAAGTGGTATAGTACTTGTGCAAGTACTACAACAAGATAAATTTTATGTAACGAATCACGCAAAAATGTAACGCAAAAGTTGAACGTACCGCGATACGCTCCACCATTCACAATACCTATTCGTTTCACTCTTTAATGTTTTAACTTCTTATAAAGTAATCTGTTCATTAGGATGCATGCACACATACATAATATGTTCATAAAGATGTATGTGGAGACCTATTGGAAGCAATCATTAAGAAAGCTAGGGAGATGGAATGTAGGGTACGAACATGTCTGGTACCAAGCAATATATTTGCGGTAGCCATAATGATCATAGTCTCAGAGCCTAACATCAAAAAAGGAGGGAGGGTGGTGCTAGCTGATCAGTAGATATGGTGGTGGTCACTAAGGTGAATCGCCCCATTCTGCAGGAACAGCAATACGCAATTTGAAGGCTCGAGATATTTCTAATTTTTATGAGGGCTTAGATCTTTATCTTGAAAAAGATATTAATGAACGCCTTGACAGATCATGCTTCTGCCTTTAAATATATACCATTCGCCCAGCCTATTGTTGAGATGCGACCACGTGGGATCTGCACAGATTTATGGGGCATCTTATAAATTAACTTGCTGTCCATTGTCGGATCTTTAAATGCCACTTCACAATGACTTATCTTATTCATTTTCTAATAACGTCTTTACTTGATCCTCATTATATTCAGTTAAACCTAACATTTTATAGCTCTTTATGAATTTGATTCGACTTATTCTATTCCTATTCTCTGTAGGGTCGGTTGTGCACCAAATAGACAAAAAAGCATGAAATAAAGACAACTGGCTTGAAAATAATTGTATTAAAGCCAAAAGTGGACATCATGATAGTACAAAATATATTGGTTTTATTATACATTGCAAATGAACGTTGTCGGCCTAAGGATTATTTACTTCCCCATTCTGTTTTCTATATAAATGTGTTTATTAATGATATATTTCACTCAATCTATTACACTTTAATGTTTCACCTTAGCACTTTAACTTTTCTAAAACAGCTTTCAATCCCTTGTAAACGTTGCACTTACCTCAATATTGGTTGGTTATCGTATGCCTACAACCACAGGATGAAAACGAAACAAAGTCAGTTTTTCCGCTCAACCTGGAGGACAACTGTACAATTCAATAACTATACGACCTGGTTCAGACAATGAGTGTAATTATATATATGTATCAAATATTTAACTGTTGAAACATTATTAACTTGTAGACAATTTAGGATTTGATATTATAACATACTTGATCGTGCCTGTAAAAATGGCATGCATTTTCACGTAAATTTATGTTTATATGAAAATACAAATTATTATTATTAATAACTAATGATGTTAGTACAAGTGGTAATAGTCAGAACTCGGCTTCCAACAACTCAGGGTCTTCAGAGTATGGCACAAACAAATTTCGACCGGATATATGGTACAATGCTGCTGGGAACTAACCCAAAATGCAGTACACACGAAACCCACACAAGGACACAACTAGCATCAAACAATAGGTGGAATAATAAGCCATGGTCATCACAAGGATCCAATCATTTTTTATCCCCCGCGTCCCTGTCAGTGTTGGAAAAACAACTGGTAGGGATGTTAACACTCCTAAACCACTAGTGCTGGCTCCCTCCTTGCATGAAAACAGGAACGGTCTAGTGCACCCGTATCCATTAGGCACACTTGACACTTGCACAAGTATAGGCCAAATAAAGAACCCTACCCACTTCTGTAACCTAACTAAAAATAAAAGTTCCTTAGTCTATAGCAAACCCAGTACTCCAACTCCTAATTCTTCACCGAAAACAGCACACACCAACTCGATAGACATAGGTGAGCATGATGCTGGAACTCCTCTTAACATAGGATCGTCATGTCCAGCAGAACTACTGGGTGCTGAACCATATTCGGGGCTGACTAACGAACTTAAATACTTCAAATGCTACTTCAACTCTCATCTTTACGTAATCCTCATAAATGCTAGATCTGTTCTAAATAAATTGCCGATGCTCAGAGCACTCACAGTAATATACAAACCCCCTGTAATTGTCATCACTGAATCTTGGTGTCATTCGGACATCCTGGATGAAGAAATAAGCTTAGATAACTACACACACTTTCGGTGTGACAGGGAAGGTGGTAAGGGAGGGGGTTGTCTCATGTACTTTCTGAATGCACTTACTGTATCACAGCTAGAAAGTAGTACACTTAACATGCCTGAGACTCTATGGGTTAATGTACACTTAAATAACGTAACAGCATTAATTGGATGCTCCTACAGAGCACCTGGCACCTTTAGTAATTACGAGACCCAACTTATTAATACTCTGGAGCAATTAACCGACTTACAATACGATCATAAGATCCTATGTGGGGACTTTAACTTACCTGAAATCAACTGGGATATACCCACAGGCCTAACTAAATTTGATAAGTTCTTAGGCACACTGGATATACTTGGCTGGAAACAAACTGTCACTACTCCCACAAGAGGTAACAACGTACTAGACTTAATCTTCTGCCACAATATAAGCCCCCTTTCAACGCTAGTAGGTTCTGAGTTTCCAGGGAGCGACCACAAAACAGTGATGTGTGCACTGCCAATTCCGCTGAGTAGCAATGCATCTCATACCTCCACTTCACAACAAGTAAAATATAGGAACTATAGTAAGGCAAACTGGGCCTTAGTTGAATCGATGCTAAGATCCTCCAAATGGGATGAATACTTCACTACTGATGACCTATCGAGAGCCCTAACCATCTTCTACCATAACTCAAACATATGCTTAGATGCTGTCATTCCACTCCAAACACTAAAGGTTTCCCCACACAGAAAGTCATTCATAAAACCAAAGGATCGTAAGAAACTGAAGAAACTCTCAACAAGTTACTTCAAACACCACGACTTTGGCACTCTAGGTCTAATACTTAACACCCTTAGCTCCATCTCACAAGCTCGAGATTTCCGTATGAGAAAGGAAGAACGCATCGCAGTAGCCAGTCCTGCTAGAGTGTATGCACTCACAGAAATCTTAAGGAAGCGAATGAATCGCAAAAATCACAGCATTTCTCTCCTCATAGACAAAGGTAGGCTATGCACTAACTCTGCAGACATATGTGAACTATTCAACAAAACGTTTGCAGGTAACTACCTTAAGCCCTCAGTCCAGCTACTCGATATACACCCTATTACTAAAATGGCACAAACTCCAACTCCACTCACACCAAACCAAATTAGCACTGTTCAATTCACTTACGCTGATATTAACCAAACTATAAGAACCCTCAAAAGTTCAAAAGGTTTCGGTACCGACGGTATATCATCTTACTTCTATAAATATGGTGGCCCTGACATTCCTCTACTGCTGCTTAAAATATTCACAATGTCCCTAGAAACCCAAACTTACCCTGACATATGGAAGACAACATTCATTATGCCTAAACACAAATCTGGCTCGAAAACTGAAGTCAGTAACTACCGGCCGATCAATATCACACCTATAGCATCTAGAATCATGGAGAGACTAGTCAAAGATAACTTAATCAAACATATGCTTAGCTGCAACATCATAAGTCCGAACCAACATGGATTCCTGAAATCCAGATCATGTTTAACATGTCACCTAGACTTCTTCAATTTTGTAACCAGCAGTCGTGACAGACGGCAACTAGTACTTGTCATCTACTTTGACATTTCTAAGGCATTTGACCGTGTTGACCATTTACTGCTAACAAATAAGCTGAACTCCTTAGGAATACGTGACCCATTATTAGGATGGCTTAAATCATTCCTTAACAATAGGTCCCAAATAGTTAAACTCGGGTCTGCAACCTCCAAACCTAGCCCTATCACTTCTGGTGTAGTACAAGGTAGTGTCATTGGACCCCTCCTATTTACACTATACATCAATGACATATGCGCTTGCTTCACGCACGGGAAACCATTCATCTTTGCAGATGACCTAAAAGTAGCTTATACATTCCAACGTGATGACTTAGGGAACTTCGAGAATGTAGTGCAGAAGGAATTAGATAAAATGGCTGCTTGGTCGTCCCTATGGAATCTCCAATTTAATCTGAACAAATGTGGCTGGATCTGCTTCGGTGCACCCTCAATTGACCTGAAATTAACGCTCCAATCTGCTAACCTAACAAGACTCCGAAGTGTCGTTGACCTAGGCCTGAGGTACTCTAGTGACTTGACATTCTCTGAGCAAGTAGCATCACAGACTAGAAAATCGAGGATGCTCTTAGGATGCATACTCAGGAACTTTCACGACAATGAAGCCAAGCTAATTCTGTACAAAACATGTGTCAGACCACTACTAGAATACTGTCCATTTATTATAAGCAGCACTCGCACACGCGACAAGCTAAGGATGGAAAGTATCCAACGATATTTTACCTCAAAACTGCTTGGCTACGATTGTAAGAAAGACTACATCTCACGGTGCATGATCCTAAAACTCGACCCACTTTGGACAAGGCGACTTATTATAAACCTAATATTCTTCTTTAAGGTCCTTCACAAAATATCATTCTCAGGTAACAGGGACATACAATTCGCACAGGAAGGTTCTTACGATCTGCGTAACCAAACTTCCACAGTGACAACTCATTCTTTTAGGTCAACACTCCGTGAAAACTTCTTCACAGTCATGTATTCTAAAATATGGAATAGCCTACCCCTAGATGTCAGAACTTGCTCTTCGGTTACAAGCTTCAAACGCTCTCTATACAGACTGTTTCACTCTACTGATTATATTAATAAACTATTTACTCCTAGAACGAATCAACTACTAATCTACTACAGCACCTAAAAGACGCACTTCAACACCCTTAGCAATCTAAAAAATTAAATAAACTAGCAGCATGGATGCATAAAGACTTAGTACGGAACATACAGGATTAGTTTACCCTTAGAAATAGGACCTATCCCTCATTGTAACCTTCAAACGCTTGCTATATAAACTGTTTTGTCCAAATGACTATCCCTACCAGAACCCATCACTTATTTCTAAAACGCATCAGTCATTAGAACACTAAAACGCTCAGACTCATTAATACACATTATGACATTAAATAAACTCTAAGACTTCGCATAAATACGTGAAAACAAATACAATATAGAAAAATGTTTACTTAAGTATAATATACAATTAGGATAAACATTTATAAGTGCATAAAATATTAATGTCCTTTTCATGTTCACATACTTTCTCTTTCTGGTATTCTGCTGCTCCTATTCATCTTCTGGTCGAGGTCGAACAACCCTGCATCTAAACTGAAATGAGGATTAATTCCAAACCGTCTATCTCATAACCACTCAAATTCCATGAACGATCCAATTCTACCATTTGAAGACGCTGGCGAACATGCTGTAAATGAGTATTCATGATCTGAAATGAAGAAGCAACTGGTTTTCAAACAGTTTTCAACATTTTACTGAACTTACGAATACAGTCCGCCATGCAGACACAAATGGAGCAAATGGAGAACTCTGGAATCGACCTCGGCACCATTTGATGCAGTAAAGCAACGGAACATGACCTCATCTAGTTTTCGTATCCACGATCAAATTTCTTGCCTCTAGATAAGGTGGTGGTCACTAAGGTGAATCGCCCCATTCTGCAGGAACAGCAATACGTAATTTGAAGGCTCGAGATATTTCTAATTTTTATGAGGGCTTAGATCTTTATCTTGAAAAAGATATTAATGAACGCCTTGACAGATCATGCTTCTGCCTTTAAATATATACCATTCGCCCAGCCTATTGTTGAGATGCGACCACGTGGGATCTGCACAGATTTATGGGGCATCTTATAAATTAACTTGCTGTCCATTGTCGGATCTTTAAATGCCACTTCACAATGTCTTATCTTATTCATTTTCTAATAACGTCTTTACTTGATCCTCATTATATTCAGTTAAACCTAACATTTTATAGCTCTTTATGAATTTGATTCGACTTATTCTATTCCTATTCTCTGTAGGGTCGGTTGTGCACCAAATAGACAAAAAAGCATGAAATAAAGACAACTGGCTTGAAAATAATTGTATTAAAGCCAAAAGTGGACATCATGATAGTACAAAATATATTGGTTTTATTATACATTGCAAATGAACGTTGTCGGCCTAAGGATTATTTACTTCCCCATTCTGTTTTCTATATAAATGTGTTTATTAATGATATATTTCACTCAATCTATTACACTTTAATGTTTCACCTTAGCACTTTAACTTTTCTAAAACAGCTTTCAATCCCTTGTAAACGTTGCACTTACCTCAATATTGGTTGGTTATCGTATGCCTACAACCACAGGATGAAAACGAAACAAAGTCAGTTTTTCCGCTCAACCTGGAGGACAACTGTACAATTCAATAACTATACGGCCTGGTTCAGACAATGAGTGTAATTATATATATGTATCAAATATTTAACTGCTGAAACATTATTAACTTGTAGACAATTTAAGATTTGACATTATAACATACTTGATCGTGCCTGTAAAAATGGCATGCATTTTCATGTAAATTTATGTTTATATGAAAATAAAAGTTATTATTATAAAACTACGATGAGACTGCTGAAAAATGGAATAAATATGTCACTGATCTCAACCTGATACCTCAGTAAACTTTATGCCAAATGTGTTGTTCACAAGAAAGTTATATAAGAGAATTTACTTCAAGCTTCATTTTTCCCAGATATTTGTATTACATTCATCTGATATCTGGGTTTTTTGTTAATGCGAAGACAATATTTCTATATCTCTTTATGTGCTACACAAACGGACTTTATTGCAGACTGTTCTGACTGGCTTTGATGTCAGAAAGAACAACCAAACTGTAAATCCATTATACATTAAATTATGTGTAATTTATATAATAACTTATCCATGCCTGTACAATTGGTATGTTCCTGCATAAACAGGAAGAAATATATATATAAGTAGTTCTCAAACACTAGTGAACAAAGACGTATATGGGCTGTGATCAAAGGGGAGCAGGTTTCACTGAAAGCATTGCGTTTATAAGTCTACTGACGTATGAGGCTTAATAAACCGCTGATAGGAAGCTAGAGGGAGAAACAAACTCACCTGGCAGTCGTGTCGTGCCATATACTAGCTCGACGGCAGTACAACCACCACTAGCTTTCAAGGCGTTTCAAATGCCAAAGAGAACTAACGGTAGTGATTCAGTTCAATGTGCATTGTTTGCGGCTGAAAACTCAGCTTTCAACTGTCTGTGTAGACGTTCTGTCATACCATTAGCTTGAGGATGGTAGGCTGCTGTTCTAAAACGCATACAACCTATGACTTTAGTCAGGGGAAAGAACAAGCTGCTTTCGAATTGCCGCCCGCGATCAGACGTTACGGAGGATTGGCACCCAAAGTTTGCAATCCATCGCTCGACAAAGACGCGTGCAACTGTTTCAGCAGATACATCTTTGAGGGGTACTGCTTCAAGCCATCGTGTGAAACTGTCGATGCAGGTATGAATATCCACGAGATTCTGGTATGGGTGTTCGAAACGACCATCAGGGATAAGTAAGGTGCCAAGAAGGCTATGGGTGTGTCTTACTACCTTGCATTTTCGGCAAGCTAAGGACGCTACTGCTCATTCCCTTACTTCTTTATGATTACCAGGACAACAAAACCGACTAGTTCGAATACCTGGGTGGGATAAGCCGTGCAACGTATTGAAGACCTTACGGAGATAACTCTTAGGCACGAGGGGGAGAGAAGTGCTCGTGAAAATGTCACGTAGGATAGCATCTCTTCCCATACTTAAGGGTTTCTCGGATAATTGTTTTACACACAAACCACATAAAACAGAAGCTTAAAGTCCTTCATGTATCTAGTTTTCTGTGATTACAACCAAATTTGTTTTACAGCAGACAGCTAAACTGTCACCGACATACAAAAAACTGTCGCTCATCCTCCGGCAAGTTTTGTCCTTCATCGTGGCTCTTTATCCAGTACCGTGATGAAAATACACATCAATCTAAACAGATGACAAGCAAACCTTCTTTCTCCAGTGCCATAATTGAAAACAGGGCGCAAAAATGTACTGTTAGAGTCCAAAAGCAATCTAGCCTGGGTTGTATATGCTTAGAACATTTTCAGCAATTTTGTATCATTGATGTCAGATGAGGCTGCCTTTATGACTGACAATGCCGTATGTCAGTGAGGAGTCTAGAAACCAATTCGCATAGTGCCAGAACAGAAATAGTTTTTGGAATGTCGGTGTTACAAGCGCCAGATGTCTGTGGGATATTTCCATAAGCCAATACATTTCCGAATTCGATTTCAGAGTTTCACTTGGGTTTTCTGTCTGCAATCCATCCGGCCTAACCATACTACTGCTAAGGTTAGGTATGACACTATTTGTCCTGGTCCCGTCTCGTTTTCGTGAACTAAACCTGAAAGCGTAGACAACCCTGAATGAATATCTTTCATATAATTTCAGACGACTCACAATGACAGTCCTGCATAAGCTCTGGGTTATTCAACACCTCAACTTAAACACCTGATTAAATAAGCTTTTCCTTCTCCTAAGTAACCTATTTATCTGGATGTGCACATACAGTAGTCTATTATAAGCATTCCATTGAATAAACAATAGCATTAAATAAGATTAGGCACAATCTAATGCATTCCTGAATCTCTTGGAGACTGTATTGGCAGATCAGTTGGCGTAAGCTGATAGATACCTGGGTACCGATGCATCTGCGAATGTTCGTATGGCAATGAGTGCAAGAATAAGCCACGGCCTACAAACGAATGACTAGGAAATCGCCGCTTGTGAAGGGCGGAAGTCATCCAGCGTCACTTGTAAAGCGCTCTTTAAGTGCGAATACTGATTTAGTTGTAGACGTCGCATACCTTAGGTAACACCACCCTGATACCTGTGCATCCATTATTACGACTGCTCACTCTTATAGCAGTCATGATAGCCATTAGTTATGTGCTGCTGACGAACAAGTGGAGAGGGCTAGCCACTGTTTGTCAGGCGTAGGTTTCTGGTGTATAGCTGATGCGTTTTTTATCATAGCTTGACTCCACACCATATTTTCGTACAGGTATGAAATTTTCAGCATGTGATATCTGCAGTCCAAATTCTGCAGGCCGATCATTAATATTAGGTATGCGTCTAGAGGACATCGAACCTCGGACCATGTTGTGGTAGGCGAGAGTCTTAACGTTGTGCCACCGACGCCTAATAAGAGTCATTAACTTATTAGGTAGGGAGATGGTAGGTTTTGTACTTATTTTCAGCTGACGGTTTCACGTGTTCCAATTGCGCATGCATCTGTAGCCGTCCATGCAACCCAGTGTCATCACAAGTGAACATGGCCATCCCACAACGTTTACAGCCAATGATTTTATCTATCTTCACACAATTTTAATGTATTATTGGTTACGTGTGCCTCACCACCCACAAACCGAATGTCCTGAAAGTATTCTCACATTTTACAGCAGAGCTTTTGATAATTAATACCCCTTTCCTATTAATTCTGTCATCCGGGAGCCAGATGGGCCTAAATTTTATTTTAATACTTTCGAATCTGTGTGAAACTTATAAAAAATGTTTTCCGTTATATGATGCTTTAACGGTGACTAGAGGGGACAATCAGCATGTTTAATCTTCTGCATTTTGACTTCTTTTGCATTTCATGGAAAGCGCCCGGTGCATCCATTTGAGAGGTAACTCTTTGCTTACTGTTGCAAAAAATTCTAGGCCACGCACAAACAAATGAGTGTCAGTAATGCCTACGTTTTCCTGAGAACTATGCAGCTTAGAGAATCACAAGGTATGGATTCTGCATTGACTTCATTTTTGACCCTTAAAGCCTTTTGTTAAATTGGCTTCAGGCTTTTGTTGTCTAACATGGAATTGAATCCCCTGCATTTTCGTCAATTTCCTCCAGTCGTTCTGACGAACTGTTCACTGACCTGCCAGGCAGTCAAATTCAACATGATGGTAAAATTTAAAGAAGGAAATGGAGGTTATAGTATTCTGCTACAAAAACTAAATTTGTGCTTCACCTTATTTAACCCGTGTCTACAGACATAGGTCTGTAAATAGTAAACTCAAAAGAACTTTAACAGGACTGACGATTTGTCATACAATGTCAATAAATATAATATACAATTCATTAGCTAGCGTATGTATTACAAAAACACTACTTGTATGCATCAAATAAATTTGTGTATGTATTTTGTTTAAATTTGTATAATAAACAATTTCTTTTGAAATCATGACGACCGATAATAACTTTCTTACCATTGATGTTGTAAGTCATGGAGAAACATTTCATTTAGAAGGACATCCATGTTCTTTGTCCGCATTTTCCCATGTTCCTAAATCTCGAAATCTACCAAGGGAAAGAACCTACTTCAATTCTCCAGAAAAGGTAAATCCTTTGGTGTTACTGTTGTCGTATTTTATGGTTAGTATACCTACACAATGCCAACTAATTCTTTAAAATGGCTTGTGTCGATCATATAGTGATCAACATTACGTGTGATGTTCACTTCAATGAACAAGTTTATAAATGTATATATCTTAAGTTTCCTCAAGACATTGAATAAACCTCTTTGTTTACTAGATCCTGATTCCAAGAATTTAGGGCTATTTTCGGTATTTGTGACAATTTCTGACAGGATAAGTTGAGTTCCTCAAAATTAGAGCGCTTGAATATTGACATTTTCCTTAAATTTCCACAGTTATTCCGTAACTTCTCCCGCGACTTCGAGAATCAGCTAAATTACTTCAGAATAATAATAATAATAATAATTGCTTTATTCCAAAAACAGTACTCATGATACAGCAAGGAATTTTCAGCATTCAGTACAATATTGCATCTAATTTACCCAAAAACGACAAAAAAAAATTAAAAATACACAATACATAATAGTAATAAAACGATTGTTGTAGCAGCTACGTAGCAAAATACTATGTGCCATACGGAGAAAAATATGCATAAAGTACAAAATTGTAGTAATAATAGTAATACCAACTAATATAAAATAGCAGAGTAACGATTTAAACGATAGAAAGTGTAACACCATAAAATACAGAAAGATGAGCGATAAAAGGGTCGATTCACTGTGCTAATTACATAGTAACTTATGTGTTTCACGTCTAACAGAGTCTTCGTCACATAAAGTACGCGCTAAATAGGGTATTGTAGAATTTCTATACTTAGTAGTACGAGCATATATCTTTTTATATTGACTTCTCGTCCTACCTGATGAGATACAAGGGGACAGGTGTGAATAAAGGGGGTGCAGAGGGTCTGACATTATAGCCTTTGCCCATTTCGTACAGGAATTTATATGCCTCTCGACTATAGTATTAGCGAGCTCATGCAGTGGCAGACCACAAGCCCTACTCACAGCATTTAATACTCTTCGTAATATGATATAATCTTTTTTGAGCAGCCCAGGAAAGATTAATGGAGAACAGTAGAGTACAATAGGTAAAATACAGGAGTTTAAAAATTGCAAAACTAAAGGTTGGTTGATACCTGATTGTCTTAACTTTTTAATGTAGAAGGTAAGACGAAACATTTTCTTAGAGATAGATAAGATATGGGATGACCATGAAAGGTCAGAGGAAAAAACTAGTCCAAGGTATTTAATACTTGATTTGGTTTCAATTTCCGTGCCATCTATGCTACAGGGATCATGAGAGTTAACTAGTTCAAGTAAGTCACGTCGATGCTTGAAAGTAAAGTCAAGCACCTGACATTTGGAAGGATTTAATATAAGACCATTTGACTTGGACCAGTTGTTGATGTCCAACAGAAAGCTATTAAGTTTGGAGCTGTCAGACTCGGAAGTGATAGGCAGTGATACAGTCAGATCATCTGCATATTTGACAAAGTTAGTTTCGTTTGAATGAGGCAGGTCATGTAGGAAGAAAGAAAATAGAAAAGGAGAGAGGACAGCACCTTGTGGAACACCGGATTTTGTAAGCGAGGTAGAAGAAGATTTGCCATTATATACAGTATACTGCATTCTATCAGAAAAATAGGAATGCAACCAACTCTTAGCCCAGGATCCTGTTTGTGTCAATGATAGCTTATTTAATAAAAGGCCCCTAGGTACAGAGTCAAAAGCAGATGTGTAGTCTAAGAAAGCACTACGAACATATTTAGCACCTTTGTCTAAACAAGAGACAACATTGTGATACAAGACAACCGCAGCATCCAAGGTACTTCTACCATGTTTGTATGCAAATTGTTTAGGATCATTAAAAGGTTTCAAAGCGGGTTCAAGACGAAGTAAAAGTAATTTTTCCATCAATTTTAAAAAGGGGGAAGTAATTGCAATAGGCCGAAATTTAATATCAGAACCAGAAGATGGTTTTGGTATAGGGATAATTTTAATGTTTTTCCATGCAAAAGGTAGAACGTTACCGGAAAAAGAGGCATTAAAAATGTTAGTAAGAGGATAACACAAAATATCAGCACAATTCCTGAGGACAATGGCAGGTATGCCGTCAGGACCAAGGCTTTGAGAAGGCTTAAGAGACCGGAGACATTTAAGCACATCAAGGGTATTAAAACCACTAAAGTTATTGTCAATATGATTTGTATCATTTGGAAGGGTATCAACAGAAGAGCGTATGAAAGATTTATTAAGAGTGTCAACATTAAGAGATGGAACAGAAATACATCGCTTACCGTTAGTAATTTCTTTGAAAAGTTTCCATAAATTAGAAGGGGTTTTACATGACAAAAATCTTTGATTATATAAAACACTTAGTCTTTTTATTTCCAGTTTTATCAGCATGTTTAACTTTTTTACACCAGGCTTATCATTAGTTTTGAACAACAGTTCTTTATTTCTACGTAGCTTTTTGAGATATGGCGAAGATAAGCGATCAAATCGGATGAATAATGTTTCTTTAGGACAACATATTTCGAAACAGAATTTAAGATAATCAGTAGTGTTTGTGATTGTTTCATCTAATGTTTGTTCTGTAAATAAGTCCCAGTTAGTGTCTTTCAACATGCATCTGAGCTTGTCTAGGTTGTCTTTTGAGTAGCATCTCCGTTGAACTTTACTGCAGAGGTGAGAGAGGACACCTTTGTGTGATTTGGAATATATTTTAGGCAGCACACGTATGATGCAGTGGTCAGAATTAAGTAGAGGAGCACGTTTGCGAGCTTCATATATACCAACATCATTGATAAATACCAGGTCCAATTTTTTACCAAGACGGGTGGCAAAGTTGACAATATTGTCATGACCAAGTGATATAAGGAAGGAGTGATCGCATGAATTAAAATCACCTGTTACTATTGATAAAGAGTTCTCGAAGCAAGCTGCAGCAAAAGCGGTGAATTCATCGGCGAACATAGATAAATCCAATATGGTACAGCCAGGAGAGACATAAACATTAGAAATATAAATGAATTTGTATTTTGAAATGTGTTTCGGGCGACATCTCACAGTGATGCAATCAATGAAGTCATTCGAGAATTTGAAACAAACTTTGTTTGAAATGGACCATTTTGAGTGAATAAAAGTTGCAACACCTCCACCACACTTTTTCTTGGAACAAATACGGTCTTGTCGAAAAACATTGAAATTGTTTAGAGACACAATATTGTCATCGTGTAGGATGAATGTTATAATCCTGAGTAAAAATGGTGAAATTTTGAACAAATGGTAAGAAAAGTAATAAGGTGGACTAAGAATTTTTTTTAAAAATGATGCGAAATGATTGTAATTGGGTAAATTTTGAAAAACATATTAAGGATATATGCCTAAAGTTTTCCAGAATCACTTCTTATGGGTGTTGGATTGAATTTGCGCACTATCAAAATACAATGAAGTATTTCTCTGGAGACTAAAATTCGGTGTATTCCACTAAAAAGAGTTTCATTGATTTTAAGTCACCATGAAATACTAAAATACATCAAAAGGCACTGGTAGCTTTAATTTTTGAGAAACACAGACTAGAATAAAACCTATACACTCACAAACTTGTACAGTAATGTTAGGCTCATAGAATACACAAGAATCCTCATAGTTAGTCTGTATATGTGATATGAAGTGAATATTATAATCCATTAAAGTAATTAGTTGTAAATGTAAAATAATTCGCAGTCAGATTTATTAAATTTGCAAGTAACCGTTTGGAAGAATGCTATACATTCGCTCAAAACTCTGGTATCTGATGTCTTTTATATTAAAAAAGCAAGTTTGTGATTACCCTTCAAATGAATGTTGTTCTTTTATCCACAAGTAGCTATCAAAAGGTCTGTTGGCAATTTTAAAATTTACATTTTAAAGTGTGGAGTTATGTGTTTGATTGTCATGTGTTTCACATCTATTCTGTTTGTATGGTTAGGTCCCAGATTAAGATTATAAGGATAGAAGGCTTTTGTTGCCTATGTTAATCCTGGGGATATATGTATCTCTGCAGAGATCTAGTTTCTCTTAGAAGGCGTTCACAGATGGGGCTGTTACTACTGAATCTTGTAGAGAGTTCCAGCCGTTGACCACTCTGTGAGAGAATCTAAATTCCACGCGTATTTTATTCGACCTCGGTTTGAGAGCTTTCTTGTGGTGACCTCGTAAATTTATCCTAGAGGGAGAGAAAAGATATGAAAGGTCAATCTCTATATCACCCTTTAATGTAAAGTATGCCGAAATGAAGTCTCCTCTCCTCCTTCGGTATGATGATGGGAAGAGATCTATATGTTCCATCCTCTTGTCATAAAGAAGGTTTGAGATACCCCTGACTAATTTTATTTCTACCTTCTTTACTCCTTCCAGGATATGTGCCTCCTTTTTGAAGCATGTACTCACTGCTTGGATGCATTATTCTAGATGAAATATGACATATGTTGCACTGAGTACTTGGAACATACTCACATCTAGCCGTTTGAGAGCCCTTCGAAGTACCCATAGCATTTGAAAAGCCTTAGTTGCGGCTGCATTAATACTAATTGTATGTTTTCCTTAGAAAAAACAACTCGTCACTTGCGTTGGTATTTATTTTTTGAGCCAACTTTAAAACTGTGATTAGTAACGATATATCTTTATGCAATCATGGAAAATTGTACTTATAGAAGAAATGTCGAAGGCCTACCAGTTTAGTTGTATGATCGAGAAATTTCTCTAGAGATATACTATCTGTGTTAGAAGAGGAGAAGCGCGACAATGTGGAAGACAAAACATTATATTCGGCAATGCAATAAAACCTAGAGTAATTAGAAGATATACTCATTTGTTCACAGGGGAAAACACAAGTGTTGCTCAGTGAAAAAATACTTTTCAACGCCTTCGTTTGTACTGATGTATGCATTTTATGTAAAAATGAATTTTAGTGACCCTGAAGAACGGAACTGTGCCTAATCAGAACATAGTGCCAAAGAAGATACTGTTAATGAGTTTGACATTAAAAAGTGACAATACTTCTGTAGTTATTACAAGCCGTCTATCCTAGTGCATTCCATGCTCTTGATATGCCCCAGACTTAAACATACATTTCTAGCTGAAGTATGATTCAACAATGCGTGAAGGCCAAATAGGATCCATAAAGCGTTCTGTTTTGACTCATTTGATTTATAGCGGTCACCAAGTGGACAGCAGAAATACCTTGACAGTTATCTATCGAATTCCTTGGAACCTTTCAAAAGGAATTCTAACCCACCTTTTACACAAACACGAAGCTATGGGAATTCGAGAGAACAATCCTAGTATTTGCATAGAAGAGAAGTTTGTTCTACTTTTGTCTCTC
The DNA here is from genome assembly GCA_944472135.2 of Trichobilharzia regenti. Classification (NCBI taxonomy): domain Eukaryota; kingdom Metazoa; phylum Platyhelminthes; class Trematoda; order Strigeidida; family Schistosomatidae; genus Trichobilharzia; species Trichobilharzia regenti. The sequence goes on from OX235267.1 coordinate 63,188,270, forward strand.
CATTGGCCTAGGTAAATTCTAATCAAAACCCTCTCATCCTTATTTTCTATTTCCTCTATATTTTAATGATATTCATATAAACTCCGGTTATCTGTCGACTTCACCCTTAGTATTAGGTAACTTTCAGGGTTTAACCTAATTTATTTATTGGGTTGTCTACATATGTGCATATTACTATATTCGTTATTCTTATCGCGAGGTGCATAAACCTTATTATCAATATTTTGTTATCATTATAATCATCGTTATTGTTAACGTTACCACGTTATTATTGCTATTATTATTATTTGATCCACAAAATCACCGTCATTGATTAGTTATTTTATATATAAATCTATATAAATTAGAGTAAGGTGTAACGGAGATCTAATTGAAAGCAATATTATTCGCTTATATGTTTTGTTCTAATGCCTGAAAGATAAACTACTGTCTATCTCCACCTCTCTCTGCATCTGATCGTCTATATGCGTCGGTGGAGCTGATTATATTATATGTTGTAAGTGTTTTCTCCAGAAATGTGCTGACGGACTGACCGGTTTCAATATACAACTTTGCTTCGATGTTCAGCAGTTCAAGCCACCACACACCATGTAGCACACAAAGCAAGGAAAGAAAGTAAAAAGTGATGCAGAAAGGTGCAGCTGAACACTAAGCGGTTTGGTTGATGAAAGACGAGCGTAGGATGTCTAAGTCATCCATTAGTAAACACTTTCTTGAGTGATGTTATTCAGGCAGAGACAAGATTTATCCTTTAAAGTTATCTATAGGTTCGAATGCAGGCAATCTAAAGGTGAATTTATCCTCCAACTGTGTACACCTGAAGTTCCAGGTATCAACAGACAAGAATATAAACTATCTGTTCAAAAAAGTCTTGTCAAACCTATTTTGTTTACCTTGGTCACAGTAATGTTGATGAATTCAATCCACTTCACTTCATGTTTGCCTTTTTTATTGTTGTTAACATCATCGCACTTCTAATTTTTTTGACAACACACACGGATTCACTTAATCAATAATCTTTTAAAATTTTGTAATCCATCCACTTCAAGTTTACCCCCTTAAACATAACATTAAACATCTTTAGTCTAATAATTATGTGTGCACCGACTACTAGTCATTTTTAGGACCACTTATTGCCATTTATTGCGTAATATAAATACGACCATATAGGGGTTTGAAAACCAAGTTGTTGAAAGAAAATATTTTTTCCATACTTATATTACTAATAACTTTTGTGAGAATTGGAGTTAAGATAACAAAAAACTTCTCAACCTATATCTGCCATAAGAAATTACGTATAGAAGCTGGATTCATAAAGCAAGTAAGATGTCAACCTTATTCACTGTCATAAAAATTACCTATTTCTTTCATATGAGTTCATACAAACAAAAAATTCGACTCAGTTGCATAAATTTTAGGTCAGACCACAGATTGATATCATTTAGAGAAACAGTGAAGACCATGAAGTACTTGACAGCTGTTTCGTCCCACTTCGGGACTCCTCTTCTACAGTACGCATCCATTGGGTTTCGAACCAGTCAACCACTGGAATCCGATTCAGTGACCAATCCAAGCATTTTAGCTTTTATCAATTCGTGATTTCAGCGCAACCATCAACCAATGTCATCCTCACTTTCAACTGGATAGACACGCCAGTGGTCACGACTTCTCGCTAGAACTCACTCCGGGCAACTCCGTCCTGTGGCCAGTCAGTCACTAGCCAGCATCGGATTAATTTTCAAGAATTAGTTTGTAGGGATTCTGTTTGTTTCAGGTTAGACCATGGATTGATACCACTGAGAGAACCATTGAAAACAAGAAGTATCTCACTGGGAAGCTGTTTCGTCCTGGTTTGAGACTCGTCGACAGCATGTACCTAGTGGCTAAATGGCATACGAGCTTAGCTTGTAACCGGAAGATCTTGGGTTCGAAACCCAGTGGGTGCATACTGTCGAAGCAGAGTCCCAAACTAGGACAAAATAGCTGGCTACCCAGTACTCTAGTAATGATTTTCAATGGTTCTCTTAACTGTTACCAATCTGTAGTGTAGCCTGAAACAAACAGAATCCCTACGAGCTAATTCTTGAAAGTAAATTGTCTTAAAATAAAGGATTGGATTAATTCCATCAAGGACTGTTAGCCCTTGTGCTCCTGGTGGAATAAAAGCCTTCAATAGCATATTTCTATTCTGTTGTGTTCACTGCAGTCCTCTTTAACTGGTTGAGTGAATACCCATATACCCCGATCTCCCCCCATTAAAGTTTGTTTTGATCTATTTATCCAATCCAACCATTCAGTGATTACTTACATCTTCTGCAACTACCGATGGGCTACAATTACTCTGTGAAGGCTGCTCCTAAAACCTGGTAGGTGAAGTAAAGTTCCACCTCGTGACCCTACTTCAATGAGTCATAGATCTACCCGTCAACTAGCTATCATTGTGCGTCGGTGGCACAGTGGTTAGGACTCTCGACGACCATGCACATGGTCCGGAGTTCGAGCCCGCACCGACGCACATCTGATATCTATGGTCGGCCTGCGAAATTTGGGCTACCGATATCCATGCTGAAAATTCCATACTTGCACCGAAAATACAGTGTGGAATCAAGCTGTAAATAAAAAATAAAAAAATAAACAGATTTATGTAAGTTAAACAAGCAGCTCATTTGCAACTTTAAATTTGTTAACAATTTCAGATCAGCTGAAAACTTAGAAATGAATTGATTGGATAAACAAATCAAAAATAAAATAACACAATTAATTCCTGAATTTTAAACATGAATCTGGTTTATGCATTACATAGATATTAACTAAATGCGCAATTCGCTTAGGACTGGACTGTGCACAGAGATGAAGAGAAGACAGGAATCTGTTGAACTGACCAATAAAAAGACTACAGAAGATCAGAATTTCGTGCGTGGATGATTTATGTCTATTGTCATACAAACTCAAAGACTTGCAGGCACGCGAAAACCAAAAAAAACTGACTGAAGAGGCTGATAGGCAGCGAAGACAGGAGTTCAGGTTAACATAGAGAAGGTGGGGACATAAGTGATAACAAAATAACTAACCAACAGCTACAACCAGCACTAAAATCACCATTAACGGAAGAGATTTGACAGAGGTTACTTCCTTCACTGACCTCACCAGGAAGCATCGTTTCAACAACCAGGCCACAGTGGAACGGATGAATGAATGTCAAACCAGCCAGGTAGAATCAGAAAGACAAGATACACCTTCATCAACCTGGCAGCTAATCTCTCAACAAATATGTAAGTGAAAATGGAGATGGATTGACTGGACATTCGTTGAGGAAACCGTCGAATGACATTGAGCGCAATGGAGGTTATGACTCACAGTGGAATCCGAATGGGAAGCGATGTGTGGGTCGTCAATGTGAGGATGGCATGGAGGAGGAGATGAGAGATTATGGACAGTCGTGGACCCAGCTGTGTAGAGGATGGCAGATAATAGAAGGAGGTGGAGATGTGCTGTTGAAGCTCTATGTTCCACTCGGAACCTAAGGGAATAATAATAATAATAATTTGCTTATGATTAACTCGTTAACACTCTCTGTGTTAATTTCGAATTTACAGTAAAGAGACATTGAAAAACGCCAAACACACCTGATGACACCTGTGTTGCTGTTTTCTCCTCCCTGTCTTGTCTTTGTATCACTGTGCGTCGGTGGCACAGTGGTTAGGATCCTTGCCTACCATGCACATGTTCCGGGGTTCAAGCCCACGCCGGCGCACACCTGATATCTATGGTCGGCCTGCGAATTTTGGGCTACCGATATCCACGCTGAAAATTCCACACTTGTACCAAAAATACGTTGTGGAATCAAGCTGTAAATCAAAAACAATAATAATATGTAACAAACTTTGCTGAGCTTAACTACTTAATTTCATTGACTACAATTCTCAAAGAATAAGCGAATTACTTTCTTTTTTTTTCAGTCACATGGAAAGACATGTGTTTATGATTTAGTCTTTTCAAAAGAGGACGACTTTAATCCAAAACTGCATCGAGATGACCGTAGACATGATAAACACTGTGGATTGAACATATATGAAGAAGTGAGTGAAATATCGATTGACTGATTGATAGCTGATCATTTTACTTTTGGACAATTTTTTTCTTTCCTTCACGTTTCCCAGTGGAATTTAGAGCTTCAAGCTAGTGGCTTGAAGTTTCTGTAGCAGTGGTGTTTATTTTACAGGATGAGGTTGCTAGCCTGCCTCATGCCTAACCTTTCCTCTTTACTAGCAATATTTCTGGTTTAGCGAGGTAAAGGAGTGCATCTGTGTGGCCGAGGATCGAACCCTGGACCGCGTGCATGGTTGGCGAGCGTCCTAACCGCTGTGCCACCGATGCACACTGTTTTCTGGACAATTGTGACTGTTAATTACAGTATGAAAAGAACAAGAATTTCAGCAAAGATTGCGATCTTTTCGGCGATTTCCTTCTCAAAAGCAGCTGTACAATTACATTTATATGGATTAGTTTACATGGATACAATTATTATTATTTGTTTAATTCCACGTAGTAACGAAAGTGATAATAATTTTCAACTTGATATGAAAGTTTGAAGGTACGGATATATAGATTACAAGGGGCTTAGAGACAAGATAGTATAGGATTAGAAAACAGTTACAACGAATGCAAAATTAATATTTGATAACTGGAGAAATAGTTTTAAAGGCGAATGAGAGGTGATAATTATTTTCAACTTGATATGAATTACACGAGGCTTAGAGACGAAAGTTACGCAGGTATAGAACGAATTACAGGTGTGCACAAAATGAGCATGGAAACAAATTGAAATCAAAAATTTTGAACTTGAAATGTAAGTTGGGAGGTGTGAATATAGACAGATTACAAGAGGCATAGAAACAAAATGGTTATTTTAAACGGATTACAAGTGTGATCAGGAGGAGCATGGAAACAAACTAATAAACAGCTGATTTTATAACTGAAAACGGAAATGGGATGAATTGAATGAAGGCAAAGAGAGAAAATTATACACACAGATAAAAAAACAACAAAAAAAAACTGAAGGATAAGAGAACATACCGAACTGGGTGGGTCTATGGTAGTTGTAAAGGCTGGACAAGTTTATTTTGAACACGTAGCTCCGGCGTTTCGATGCATATGGCGAGAGCTTCCGTAGTACAAAGAATTCGGAAACACACTGACTGCCTTTGGTAGATTTTTGTTTACTTTGTAAATGACAGTATGACTTGTCATCATCCAAGTGCTGGCTTATTCAATCGAATATGCCCCAGTAGCCAATAGTTCAAGGCAGTCTTAGCCTTCTCTGAAGGCAATCAATCCTACAGAAGCAGCAGTGATTTAACATATATAGTCACTTCACATCCTTAGCTCTGAGAAGCCAGGTATCACAGGCATGTGGGAAAACTGGACACACCAAAGTACTCTAAACATGACTGTCACCAGTCAGTGTCAGGCTGGCCTGGGTTGGTATATGCCACCCCGGATTTCATTATATAGTTGAGGATCTCATGCATCACAACTCCGTCAGCGCTCACACAACAACCTAGATACATGAAGTTAACAACAAGTCCAAGCGGTTCATACGCGAGTTAAGTGCAAGTGCAGGCTACTGTCGATCTCATAACAAAACTTTACATACCATAATTTTAATTGCGGTAGCCTACATCTTATAGTAGAACAAGATGATATCGTTTCCATACTCGCAGCCACAAAGTCTTTCTCCAGGAAGCAAATCTACACCCCTATCACCACCTTGCGCGTCCTTCAGAGCAAAGATATAAAATCCTTGTCTTGCCTTCGCCAAATTACGTTATCTCTGGGGTGTATGTAGTATCCAGCTGTCAGTCAGACGATGTATATATTACACAGCTAATTCCTCCTTCATTTTTCAATTAACTGTTAGATGTGGCCATTGAAGATGGAAGACCTGAAGAAGTTATCTGTCAAATCATAGGCGTCCCTACTTCATCTCGCGTGTAAAAGTGGTACAATATGGTGAATAATATTGAGGTTAGGCAACATAGGACTAGGCTGAAAAAGACTTAGAGGTTGTTAAATCGAGACACAGTATGGAATTATGAAGTCTTCTATCGCTGTTCACCAAATGCCATGATCCATTGGCTTCCGACTTCTGGTTACATGCCTCAAGATGGTTGTTGATGACATCGATGCATTCAGTCTTTGCTTTTGCTCTCTCTCGGATCCATTAAAAATTCTCAATGATTGGACAGAAGTCAGTAACTAGTGTAATGTGTGTAGGCCTATCTTTGATGCAGACTGAATTATATCAGTCAGGTTTGCAATGTGATCACCGTTCTAGGTAGCTCACCATCGCGATGCACATTGGTTTGATGATATTAGATAGATGGAGGCAATCGACCACAGGAAGCTCTACCTGACCTAGGTTTTGTGCTAATTGGCACTCACCAGTCAACAAGGCGTATCTCCAACTACCTTGAAGGAACAACTCATGCCCTTTTTGAGGTTCCAACTCGTTTCACTATGTGCGGCAGTCAGAGACGTTACCGCCACTCAGCTATTCCGACTCACGATTCACCTCCTGTAGAATTGTCGTGACTGGTTATTAATCTATATCTCTATTGATCATTTCTATTGACTTGGAATTCACACTTTCTTGTCATGTAATTTACTTTTTATTAGCTGATGAATTTAGTTTATAGTGATGTGTTTGTTAATGGATAATCCATTTGAGTACCAGGATTCCAGGAATTGATTGAGCCTAAATATCGCAGTGGTGGTAACGTCTCTGACTGCAACTCCACTGGGTGACGCGGGTTTGAATCTCTGAAGGGACATGAGTTGTCCCTTCAAAGTAGTTACAGATACGCCTTGCTGACCGACTGGTGAGTGATAACTAGTACGAAACCCAGGTCAAGTAGAGCTTCCTGTGGTCGATTGCCTCCATCTATGTAATATCATCAAACCAATGTGCATCGCGATGGTGAGCTACCTAGAATGGTGGCCGCATTGCAAACTTGACTGACTGATAGAATTCAATCTGCATCAAAGAAAGGACTGGATACGTCACACTAGTTACTGACTTGTGTCCAGTCAATGAGAATTTTCGATGGATCCGAGAGAATAAGTAAAAAGACCGAATACATCTATGTCATCAGCAACCATTAAAATAATAATAATTTTTCCTTCACGTTCCCAGTGGAACATAGGGCTCCAAGCTAGTGGCTTGAAGTTTCTGTAGCAGTGGTGTTTATTTTACAGGATGAGGTTGCTAGCCTGCCTCATGCCTAACCTTTCCTCTTTACCAGCATTATTTCTGGCTCAGTGAGGTAGAGGAGTGCGCCGGCCGGGGATCGAACCCTGGACCATATGCATGGTCGGCGAACGTCCTAACCGCTATACCACCGCTATACCATCAGCAACCATTCGTAGGTATATAACCAGAAGTCTGAAGCCAATGGATCACGGCATTTGGTGAACAGCGATAGAAGACTTCATAATTCCATACTGTGTCTCGATTTAACAACCTCTAAGTCTTTTTCAGCCTAGTCCTATGTTGCCTAACCTCAATATTATTCACCATATTGTACCACTTTTACACGCGAGATGAAGTAGGGACGCCTATGATTTGACAGATAACTTCTTCAGGTCTTCCATCTTCAATGGCCACATCTAACAGTTAATTGAAAAATGAAGGAGGAATTAGCTGTGTAATATTCACGCCGTCTAACTGATAGTTGGATATCACATACACGCCAGTGATGACGTAATTTGGCCTCCAACCATCTAATTCCAAACAAAAATTCTCATTATCGCCCATATATTTAATCTTTCTGTAGTGGAAATTATCCACTATTATTGTTAAACGAATGTAGATGCCGAATGTGGTCATAAACTGAAACCCATTGTAAACTCACAAGGAGTACTGACTTGATAGCTGTCGAATCCTTGTTTGAAACTCATCAACTAGAGGTCGTCCTACCTACTACCTACACATATCTCGAGTCGGTAGAAGTTATATTTGATGAGTAAGTCACCGGATTCCCTCCCAGTGGCTGAATCGTCAACGGGCTCACCTTGTATCCTGATAACATTCTAGGTTCGATTCTTGACGGGTGAGTAGTTAGAGTCATGGGTTCACATTGTTACTAAAGAGTCTCGAACTAGGATGGCACAGCTGTTCAGTAGAGGCACTGCCTGATAAAACCCTTGTTAACCATAACATAAAGTCATCTTTTACATGCCGTTTTCCATCTACTTCAATGTCTTTACTGTCATTATTATTATTCAAGTGTTGGTTTGTAGGGATTTGATTGGTTATTATTATTATTACTATTTTAGGAGAAATCCAAAGTTGTACCATCACTTTCTTCATCAATCTATGGACATCGATTGAATAAAAATATTGAAATAAGTGATCGTAAACATGCACGAATTATGCTAGTTGAAAGTGAATTCTATCGTCGTAATGGAATTGATCTGTAGAGAGAGAGAGAGAGAGAGAGTAAATTCGCAAAACAAAATATATACATTATAAAAAAAAAGAATTATATATTTTCTTAAACTCTATTATTATTATTATTAATATTTATTATTTGAGAAACCAGCAGATGCATACAACTCAGTGTCTTACACCCGCTCATACACACATGCACATTGCCACTCTCACTCACTGTGTGTTTATTTATCAGAGTCTTTCTGTGATAACACTACCAACTGTTGATATATCATCCATGAGTTTAACCACTTTTCAGATCCTGTATCTCATAACTTATTTTTGACTTCTAATTTATAATATTATTGCTATTTATTTTACAGTTTATTTTATTATTGTGGGCTTGAATGTGTGTGTGTATGTGTTCATGTATGTTAAGAACAAAGCTAAAACTAGTGAGAGTATCAATAAAGTATATTTTTACTACTATCGTTATTATTAATATTATTATTATTAGTGATATTAGATAGTTGGAGGCGATCGGCCAGAGGATGCCCTACCTGACCTAGGTTTTGTGCTAATTGGCACTCACCAGTCAGCTAGTCAGCAAGGAACAACTCATGTCCCTCCTTCTGAGATTCGAACTCGCATCACCCAGTGATGTAGTCGGATGCGGACGTTACCACTGAACTATTCAGGCTCGCGACTCACCTCCTGTAGGATTATAGTGGTTACTTTGATTGGAAGAGTCAGACAAAGGTGCTTATTATCTATCACCAATGATATTCCTAATTGTGGTGAACTGACTGGACTATGCGTCGTCAGACAGTGAGTGGGAAACGAGAAGACAGGGATATCCTGGACCGACCGACGTGAAGAACCTAGAAGACCTGGATTTCGCGCATGAATGATTTATGTTTGATGTCACTGTCACAAAATCGAAGACTTACAAGCGAAAACCGACAAACTGGTTGAAGAAGCAGAAAAGACGGGACAGGACTCCATGTGAACATAGACAAGACGAAGGTTATGAAAATAACCAACCAACAACAGCAACATTCAGCGTCAATCACCATCAACGGGAGGGATTTGAAAGAGGTTACTTCATTCACTTCACTTATCTAGGGAGCATTGTCTCAAGTACAGGAGGAATGGACGAGGATGTCAAATCGAGCGACAATCGGGGGGAGGGGGCGAGAAACACATTCATCATTCACCTGAAACCAATCTGGAAATCTTCGTCACTCAGCCAGCATCAACAACAAAATTCGGTCGGATTTTCAATACAAACGTCAAGTCAGTCAGTTCTTCTATACGGATCAGAAACTTGGCTGGCGGGTCATAAAGAATATTTCCAACAGCCTGTCGCAGACATTTATCAATCAACAACTGCCTCCGCTGGCTCTTTGCTGAAGATCAGATGGCCGGATCGGAAAGAATCACCAACGAGGAATTATGGGAACAAACAAAGGAAGAACCAATCGGCGAACAAATATGCAGGAGAAAGTGGAGATGGATCGGACACTCGCTGAGGAGGCCGCTGGGTGACATCGTGCACGCATCAGGCCATTGCTCGAGTGGAACAAGGCCGAAAGGGAAGCACGCGGCGAGTGGGACGTCAGTGCAAGGGTGACATGGAGGAGATCGTGTGAAGAAGAGTTGAAACAGTATGGACTAACATGGATGCAGGTGAAAAGTACAGCAGAAAGAAGACAGAAGAAAGTGGAGACGTGCAGTTGAAGCCCTATGTTCCACTAGGAATCCAAGGGAACAATAATAACAATAATACTTTGATTGGAAACTAGTAACTAGTGTGATATGTCTAGTCCTTTCTTTGGTGCAGACTGAATTCACTCAGTCAGTCAGGTTTGCAATGTAGCTCAGCATTTTAGGTAGCTTGCCATCATGGTGGACATTGATTTGATTGTATTAGATAGTTCTCTTGGGTTCCGAGTGAATCATATAGCTTCAACAGAACATCTGAATACATTTGCCCCTCCCCCTCCATTATAAATCTCCTTTGTATTATCCCTGAACTAGTGGTCATGAACCATTTCGGTTCTACTTGAGGTCCTGGTTCATGGTATGCTCAATGATCTCCTCAGAGTGTAGGAGAGCCATCTCCAATTTTCTTCGGTATATTTATTGTGTAATACATGCTCAGTTGGTTTCCTTCAAGAGATTTCCCGGGCGGCCGGCTGGCCAGAAAGAATTAGCAAGAAGAAACTCTGGTTGACTGGGAACAAAGGAACCAAAAGTCGATTGCTCAAGAAATAAGTAGGATAAAATGGAGATGGATCGGGCAGACATTGAGGAGTCCGTCGATTGACATCACGTGCAATGCAGGCCATTGCTGGAATGGAATCTGAATGGGAAACGATGAGTGGGTCATCGCTTTGAGGGTGACATGAAGGAGATCGTTTGGTTAGGAGGAGTAGGAGGATGTAAGAGATTATGGGCAGTCATGGACCCGTCTGTGTAGAGGATGGCAGAAAACAGAAGAAAGTGAAGATGTGTTGAGTGAAACCGTATGTTCCACTCGGAACCCAAGGGAATACTAAAACTACTACTAGTAATAGTAATAATAACATAAACACATTATTACCATACACTTAGTAATATCTGAGTGTAATGAGTAATCACAGAAATGATAATCTGAGAACATTTTCAAAGTAAAACACCAGCCATTGTTACATGCATGTATAGCACACCTGCTATAAATTTATGAACGCCTGTTATATTTTGCAAGAAATGTAGAGTAAATGAACTCCCTTTTTAGTAGTAATTGTAATGTGATCACCTAGTTTATAGTTTTTAAGTTTCACTGGCGACGATATGATGGGATTGCTAGTCTCTCTCGTCCAAACTTTTATTGTTTTTTCCAGGCTTTTTATTGGCTAGTAAAGTAGACGAAAGTTTGGGAAAGCCTTGGCTGGGATTCGAACCACACCCTTCTTCTTCTTCTTCTTTATTTGAATACCACACACAAGAGGTAAGTTGTAGACCCAAAATACCCCGGTGCTGAAGTTTGCAACTTGTTGAAAAGTATGAATAAACATGAAACCTAGATGGAATTAATAGGGTTTCCCTTTGATTGCCTTCATTCATCTAACGTTAGTCTAAAGAGCACAGGAAGGGTATAGCAAGTCATCTAGATTGGTAGTCTGTGAACACATTGTAAAAGTAACTGTTGCATTTTAGTCAGCACCATGACCAGAAGTAACAACAGCTAGGACTACACAGACATATGACATTAATTACTTCGTAGTGAACTATCGATCAGTAGTTTCAATGATTATCTGAATAACTTTCAATGCTAAAAAATAAGGCGAACTATACACTTAAAAATCGACTGTCGCGGTCACTTAAGAAGACCTTCTTCATAGCTGAACTACAACTAACGTTCTCCACAAAACCTATGATTGATGTGAACGTGAAAGATAAGCTACCACTGCTGGCCGGTCTCATCAATGTGTATTTATCAATTCACCTGGTTGTGTGGAGCCAGGTATGTCGGCCGTACCCAGCGTTCGCTTTCCAAACGTATCACCGAACACTTACCAACATGGTTTTACAAAGGAGAAAAACGATGTCCCCACAGCTCCATCTTAGAACATCTGATAGATTTCGGACACCAAGCCGCACCTCAAACAAACTTCAAAGTTGTCTACAGAATAAGAAGTAGTCTTCCTAAAGGTGTGCGAGTCAGACTTCTTCAAAGTTCAGAAGCATTGGCGGTTCACTTGCTAATTCCTGAACTCTGCATACAGAAGAAGTTCGTTCAATCGCTACACTTCCGATAGAAGTAATCTATCTTATTACCCGACAAGTTTATAACACTAGTCTTTTTTCTTTTTTGTCTGTCTGTTCATTAGTATTATTTTGTCTTCTCAATTGTAACATTTTACATTTTCAACCTTCTTGTTCTCTACCCCCAACTGACTTAATTTCTGCACCTCACTACCACTGTTACTGACTTGACCAACGCTCAGTTTCTAGTCATTTATGTTACCTCATCCAACCTAATTGCTCAATTTCAGTTCTAATTCAAAAATCGCATTATTCTCTACCCCACTTCTACTTAGTCTCTACCTGTAATTACCTCTGTTGATGCCATGACCTAAGTTGAAACATTTGAAACATTTTAGTCAATTATATATTACGTCATCTAACTTACTAACTAACTCAATCTTACTTTAGTTGCTGTCTAATTAACCATTTTTTCTATATTAATTAGATCATTGTTGTATTACCTGATTAATTATCTAATTTTGATGTGTTTGTGTTCTCGGAGCTGGTTGGATAGTTAATTTGCAAGACTTTCATCGCCCTACTAGGCGACATCTTCAGCACATACTTCAATTTGAAATGAAGTGAGCTTTCAGATTTCTCCACGAGTTTATTAATCATCTCTCCTGGTCACCTTGAACGCCGTGATTGGTTGTTTTTGTGTGTTTTCACACCTTCTAGGTTACTTGTATTGGAACTGATTAATTCTTTGACTTGAACTTTGACCCTTTGTGTGTGTGTGTGAGGTTTCTTTCTTATCGGTAGAAGGTGTGAAAACACACAAAAACTACAAGTCACGTCCAAGGTCACCCAACAGGAGATATGATTAATAAACTCGTGGAGAAATCTAAAAGCTCACTTCAATTCAAACTGAAGTATGCGCTGAAGATATCGCCTAGTAGGGCGATGAAAGCTTTGCAAATTAACTATCAAACCAGCTCAGAGAACACAACCACATCAAAATCATCCACCTGAGCTACAAATCTTCTCTATTATATCTAATTATTTAAATTTGACAAACCTCATGTACACACAAACACAAATAATTAATATATGAATGCGATTGTACAACTAGCTATGTGAATGAATTCGCCGTCGAAAAGAGTCTCTTCGCAGAACGTCTTCTCTTTTGCATACAACTCAATGGTGATTTTAAAGCTACTCAAATATTCCTCACATACAATATTATAATTATTTCAACTGTACATATTGACAGAGTAAATAGTTTAAGGAGTATTTCAGTGTTAGAAACGACATATATACCTATATCGATGTATACATTCATTCGAGTACCTCTTTATTTTTATCACCATGAGGTCACTGAATGTAAGAAAGTATCCTTTTTTTTTATAAAAACCTTTCTGATGATCACCATAGAGTTGTTAACTTTGTTGTCGATTTGCATTTCCGTACATCTAATGCTCTCGATATCTTTGACTAAGCCTTCGTTTTAAGCTGTTAAGAATTAATGGCTTTTTATTCATCTTCATCCTGCTGAATTGTTTTCTTCCTACATATTCTTCTTTAACTTTGAATAGTGTTTGATTTGATGGTGTCATCTTTTCGCCTTTCATTGCTGCACTTTTATCTAAATTCATAACAATCAAGTTAATAATTTCATGGACTAAAGCAACACGTAGGGTTGGATTTGAGCAAGCAGAACTTGTTGCTGGTGGTAGGATAAATGTATTCGGTAAATTTTTTAATACATTTATTTCATTCATAGGTGTAAACCATTTTGTTGGGATAGTAATTCCTGCACCACCCAGTTGACGATATCGTAGAGCTAAGGAAAGCGCTGTAAAATCGATACATTGACCTTTAAGAAGAAAATAAAATAGAAAAAAAAATTTGATTTAAATAAAAGTTACGCGGGAGGGGGGCAATGTCTGATGGACATTGGTCAACTCAAGACATTCAACGCCATTCGCAAAATCCTTCACAATCATATACAAGATTCCATCAAATTCACCAAAGGGTGTAAGATTAAGACATATGGGCATAGCCGAGGCACTAGCCATCCAAAAACTTCAACCCATGCGATGTATCCGAAAGAAATACGTCCAAGCCTTATCCTTGCCATGGTCATTGGCCATCAAACAGGTAATGCTTTTAATAGGGGCTATCCTATTGCCTTTCTTATCCAAACTTCCTGTTTATTCATGTTATTTTTAAGTTTTTCTTAATCCCTCCACTATTTACACTACCATATTTTCATATCCGAACTTCCTGTCTTATTGTCATTTTCTTATTTCTACATATTTAATCCCCAATTTCATTAACAATTATTCGTCACATTAGTTGTGATCCTACTGGTTTTTTTATCTAAACATCCTGTCTATTTTGTTATTTTTATATTGCTAACCCTTAATTGCACAATATGCCAATCTTCTCAGTAATTATGATGCTACTTTGTTCGAGTTTTATCCGTCCTTACCCCTGTTGATTATAACATTTTAATTCCTAATTGCAATTTTATTAGTTTGACCCTTGACCGGAAATTATTCTGGAACTTCTCCCTCCCCCCCCCATTTATCATAAATACACGAATGTGCAGCTACCCTAGTTGACGGTGACTTCGTCCAAAAGAAAATTTTCTTCGCTGTAACCGTCTTTTTATTATTCCCTGTGATCAGATGTGTGTGTTCCGTGATTTGAAATGATATCATTTAGAGAATCAGTGGAGACCCTAGTCCTGGTTTCAGACTCTTCACCAGTACAAATCCAAGACGTTATCAGGGATCGAAATCAGGCCACTTCACTGACCATCCAGCCATTGGGCAGGAATCCAGCTAATCGTGGATTCTAACCTCTGTCAATTCACTTTATTTAACGTCACAGCAATTCACTAACATTGGTAACTATTTCTTATCACATCTGACTTTGTAGATCGCAATGAAGATGACTTCTCACTAGAATTCTAGGCGAATTCGTCCTGTAGTCAGTCAACAAGTCAGCATTAGATTAGCTTTTAAATGCTATAATTTTCAGGGAATTGATTGATTTCAGATTGGATTCAATCCCAGATGGGTGATATCATAAATGGGCACCTCTAAAAAGTCTAAACCTAGGACAAAGCAGCTAGCTTTTAACACGTCCCCCAAAACTTATGTGCCAATTCGTCAACTATCCTGAAACTAATCAAGAACCTGAAAATCAACATTTGAAAACAAAACTTCACGTCAGTCAACCATAATAGTCTGTAAGGAGTTTCCATTAGAACTGCCGTAGAAACTCTTCATTGGTGATAGTGAAAGAAAGTGAATTAATGAAACTGACTACATTCAAATCCATTAGTGACTCCTTTTATGCATGACTGTATTTTGTCTTTTTTTTATTACAGTTGGTGATCACAAAAAGAAGTTCATTTCAACTCGACTATCTATTATTTATACTAAAGTTAACTAATAAAACGATCAATAAGTCCACAGAAACTAAGTGTGTTAGGATAAGTCTGAATCTAAGTTGACGCCATTAAGTATCAAAAACAAACAGTAATAAGGCCTGGTTGGTGAATACCCAGTGCGTGAATGCGACATCTATTTGATAAATATTCCTTCTGACGCTTTACGTTAAGAAGTTAAGGCACTCAGGCAAAACTCAATCCCTTTTCCTCTTACAGTATGACAACTCATGCATCTTATCTATTCTTCTTTACTGTTCACCCTTGCTTCTTCTTTCCTGGATTGCTTAAAAAAGACTATGTCATATTTTGTAGAACTTTGAAAACTGTCAGTTTGTAGGGCGAGTAGTGATATTTCATTGGGCCATATCGCTGACATCGTCATTGATGATAGGCATTTAATTTCATGCAACTAATTCACTAGAGGGATTTTGTCACTCTGTGAGCATCCACTTCAGCACCCCCAGCTTTCACCTTGTGCCTCTCCTAAGGCAAACAAAACAAGAAGTCATTACCAAAGGCTTTATGCGTGCTAGTCTAAGTATAAAGATTCCACTATACCATATTTGGTAGCACGTAATTTATGTGATGAAAACAGTGTCAGGAATGAACTGACTAACTAACTAACTAACCTTCTTTGCATTTGTAAATCAACCATTTTCTCTATCCTTATTCCACCAAGCTTTATTGTTATTGTTCTTCTTATATTTATAATCCTCTCAATGTTTTGTTTTTATTTGTCTATTTTCTCATAAGCGTAAACATCATTTAGGCTGTGTAATAACTGTTATTTGTTTTGTCTTTCCCCTCACCAGACTATATCAATCAGAACATTAGATTCAATAATCTATAAGTGCATCGACAATACTGTCTGAAAGAAACCCACTGTTATTATAATTATTATACTTATTATTCTCATTTTGTACTTCGAATATTTTTGAGTTCGTACCGTAAATGTGGACAAATTCCACTGGTTAATTTTGTTTTAATTTTATTTATACTTTGAGTAAATCAGATGCAAGGTGTTGTGACAAATGCTGAGAAAAGAGAAAGATTGAGCGAAGAAATATATTTACTTTTCAATTAGATCCTCACCTCTGGCTCTACTCTAATATATATCTATGTAGCATTTTAATTACAATACACAACAATTTACCAATCAAGTGGCGCTGATATGTCTGTTTGTTAACAATAATTAGTCAGTGTCAAAATGTCAAAAGTGGAGTGATAATTAATTAACGAAGAAAATTAATATACACAATTAAAAGGTGGAAATGGTTACAACACGTGGATTGCATAATGCATAATTTTGGAAAAATGAAGAGCAATTAAGGAATAAGCGTGTGCTGAAGCAGTAGGAATCCACCTGAAGAAGCCAAACTTGTGTGTTCAGAAGAAATTTGTACAGCCAGTTTCCTTACCTTGGCCATCTTTACATGATTGTATAAACCGGACTACTTCATCCCCCTCCCCGTAAAATTTTTTTAAATTTTAAAAACTATAATTGTCCAAATTATTTCATTATATTTCTGACTACTTCATATTTAATTACGTGTTATCCTTGTAAAAAATTATTTTATTCTTATGACCACTTCAACTTTAGTTACAAATTGTCATTGTCCAAATTGTTTTATTTTCTTTAACAATCTGTTACGTAATCAACCTGTGCACACGCTTATTCCTTAATTGCTCTTCATTTTTCCAAAATTATGCATTATGCAATCCACGTGTTGTAACCATTTCCACCTTTTAATTGTGTATATTAATTTTCTTCGTTAATTAATTATCACTCCACTGTTTGACATTTTGACACTGACTAATTATTGTTAACAAACAGACATATCAGTGCCACTTGATTGGTAAATTGTTGTGTATTGTAATTAAAATGCTACATAGATATATATTAGAGTAGAGCCAGAGGTGAGGATCTAATTGAAAAGTAAATATTTCTTCGCTCAATCTTTCTCCTTTCTAAATGTCTAAATGGGGATATTTTCTATATTGAAATGCTGAGAATTCCATTCTGTATTATAAAAGTACTGTTTTTGGAATAAAGTTTTTTTTCATTCATCACTTACATCTGTCTGTAGGAGGGGAAGATAATTGTTTATCTTTCCTAGACATATTGCTTAGTCGATTGACGGCTTGATGGGTCAATAAAAAGATCTATTTGTAGAAAACCTACCAACCTGGACAGGACAGTATCTTAATTACCACAGTTTCTGCTCTGTTCAGTACAAAAGAGCCTTAGTAAGCGAGGTGCCTCTTCAGTAGAATCCAACGAATATGAATGCATTGAAGACAGACACACTTGATGAAGAAGAAAGAAAGTCGATACAAACTCTGGTTGATAACAGTTATCCAGACAAGTTCATCTGGAGATACATAAAGTAGTCAGAACGTCAAGACTCATTCTCCAAATTGCCTCTAAGAAAGAAGTGTACATCAAGCTACCCTATATGGGGCACCAAAGCAGCTTGATAACTAGACAAAGACTGAACGCTGTTGTTAAAAAAAAGACTTTTCATGTATCTAATATCATAATAATATAGAATGTAAAGCCAATATATCTATCTAAGTCCTTCGAACATGCGAAAAATGACATCACATCCCACTGTATTTACCGATTTGAGTGTACGTATGGACACACATACATAGGCAGGACTCATCGATCTCTGCAAGTAAGGACTAGCTTCAGAGCATATTCCTAAATGGCTCCAGAAACAAACAGAATCTTCAGAACCTATTAACGGTGAGAACAGGAGACCTAGCTCCTCTATTGCGAAACGTATTATAGGGACAGGACGTAAAATTGACGTTAACAGATCTTTTAAACCTATCTATAAAACGTGTTTGGGGCGTATTCTAAAGTTTGTGGGAACCCCAGCTGGCAATTAGAAAGTTTAAACCGCCTTTATACGTTCAAAGCAACAATTCGTCATCACACTAAACCTTTCTTAGTAAACTTTATTTTGATACCACAGCAGATGTACTATTACCTTTGTTATTTGGTTTAGTGGTGCGTCGGTGGCACAGTGGTTAGGAATCTCGACGACCATGCACATAGTCCGGGGTTCGAGCCCACACCGGCGCACACCAGATATCTATGGTCGGCCTTCGAAATTTGGGCTACCGATATCCACGCTGAAAATTCCATACTTGTACCAAAAATACGGTGTGGAATGAAGCTGTTACCAAAAAAAAATAAAAATAAAAATTGTTATTCTGACCTTGAATATGTCCTTTTAACTTGACCTAAGTCTATTTTTCTCACCTCTTACCTCATTATTAACTTCATATATATTCTCTAATGACAAGTTCGTGTGTGATCAGATTATTCGAAATGTGTTGCACAAATACATTACACGATTCAGACAAATTATGTCTTCTTATTGCTTTAGCTAAAGCTTTGGAGTCTCAGTAGCAACGGTTTGTATCTTTACAGGGTGGGGTTGCTAGCCTCACTCTCAACCTTCCCTCTTTGTCGGGACTGTAACTGGCTAAGGGTGGTTAAGGTGTTCGCTGGTCGGGACTCGAACCCCGGACGACGCCCATGATCGACCAGAGCTCTACGGCCGAACCACTGACACACATTATTATTATTATTAAATATCATCTGACAATTACCTATTGTGTGTCCTAAGAGCCTTCAGGAAGTAATAATTCAAATTGTACAGTGAGGAAGAGCCTCCTGACTTCGTAATTACATTACAAACTGAATACATCTCAATGCAGACTTTTTTTAACAAAATAAATGGGACGAGATGTGAAGTCGATGGTTATAGCGTAGTATAGCAAATATATACAGGCATACATTAATTAGGAGGTAGTCATTCATTAATTTAAGTGTAAAACTTAAGCACTGTGTTAGAATGGATCATCAGTCAGTATTCTTTGATCAGGATTAGTCATCGGATAACAAGTATTTGAACACAACCTGAAAAATTTGAACTACCGGATGCCAACATAATGATAGCAAAGTAAATTACGCATACCATGATTTTGGATTCATGAGAATTTCGCAGCCACACAAAAAGCAGCTTTTCTATTTTTTTTTAGATTCAGGAATTTGCAATAATCTTCTTGTCTGTTTTGGACTGAATTATGCGACATTTCATGTGGAGAGAAAAGAAGGGAATATATTTCGGACAGACAAAAAGATTGAATTTCGCGGATGATTTAAGTCTCGTGTATCACAAAACCAAAAGATTTATGGACAAAACCAACACAAATAACCTAGGAAGCAGAGAAGACAAGACTTTAAGTGAACATGCGGACAACAGAGGAGATGAAGACACTCTACCAAAAAACGAACCACAATATCACCAAAAACAGGATAAATCTAAAAGAAATTGTCTCCTTCACTTATCTGGACAGTATAGCACCGCTTACAGGCAATCGGCAAGGATGTGAGGTAGAATTTGGTCGGAAAAGAGCGAACAGGGATCCATTACTTAAATAAATCTAGAGATCTACAACACTCAATACAAGCACGAAGATCTGAATTTTTAACATGACTGTCAAGTTAACGCTTCTGTAAAGTCCAAAGACTTGCAGCGTCGCCAACAGCACTTTCAACGGGTTGCTGCTAACATTCATCAACACCTATCTGCTTTACTTGGTACTGAAGATAAGATACCCTACCGGAAATGACAAGTAACAAAAAACTGTAGCAACGAACCAACTAAAAGGGAAATCCATCGCCTCAGGTATATTCAGAAGGGAATGGAGATGGTTTGGACACAGGTTAAAGAGTGTGGAAACTAAATACAAGTGATGGGCTAGGTGTCCGATAATGATACAGACAAAACTATGTAAGAAATTGAAGTCAGAGCTTCTGGGCAGTCTTACAACCGGCTGAAAGTGATACCACAGAATCGAGTGAAATGTAAGCGCCTACTCTGGAAGCCCTATATTCCATTCAGAATTCAAGAGTCGAACAGTAGTATAATATGATAGGGACTCCTTCAATAAATAACAACAGTTGGAGAATTTCTGAATATCAGATAGCTGTTTCGTCCTAGTTTTGGACTCTTCAACTGCCTGTGACTAAACTGATTTGAAAATGAAAATAAGTGAAGGAATGGCAAAAGAACAATTCTTAAAAGAACAATAATAATAATAACAATGACAACAGCAAAGATAACTTACTAGATGTTACTGAAATTAAAAGTGCCTCTTTATTACAATATTTCAACTGTTCTGTACTTAACCATAATTTTGGTTTAATTTTATATTCAACAGCTTTATTGGTTGTATTTTTATCCGCCACAGGGGTATTTAAACACCATGGAATTGACTGATTGACTGTATCATCAGCTAATATGATGTAATCATTCATTCCGAGTAAATCTTCAAGATACTTATAATATTTATAAGTAGTATCTGGTCTTTTTAGAAAACAAAAACACAACGAAATAACATTAAAAAAGGTAATAATTTGAAAAGTAGAAGAAATCAGAAGAAAGGAAGTCTGGTTGATTATTTTTTTTCTTTATTTTATTATTTTATTTTTTGTTATTTTACGTTCCCAGTGGAACATAGAGAGGGCGGCTACAAGCTAGAGAGAGACTTGAAGTTTCGACAGTAGTGGTGTTTATTTATTTTTTTTAACGGGATAGAGTTGCTAGCCTCATGCCCAACCTTTCCTCTTTATCAGCCTTATTATTGGCTTAGCGAGGTAAAGGAGGAGTGCGTCTGTGGCCGGGGATCAAACCCCGGACCACATGGGGCGTGGTAGACGAGCATTCTACTGTTGTGCCACCGATACACATTTCCTTGTTATGTGCTGAGAATAATATGTATCAATGCCTTCACAGTAGAACGCCCGCCAACCATACGTGAGGACTTAGTCGGACTCTAGATTGATACAGACCAATACCCCAGTTAGGCGATATTAATCCCAGTAAATGGGCAAAGTGTAAAGCTTGAGTCTAGAAGCCTTAAGTTCTACTCGGTAGGAAAATAAATCTTTAAAAAAACCAATATTCAAGAGTTGATTTATAAACACTTGATTTGTTTTTCGAGTTTGAGTATGGAATGATATCATATAGAGTGTGGTGAGAGCTGGTTGTTAGTCGAAATTGGTGGAAAGTAATTTACGTCAATGTTTGTGTCCCCAATATTGGTCATGAGATAAATGAGAACAAAGGCTTTGCGTAGGCGGATACAGTTAACATATATAGATGATCTGACATTCACGAAACAGTCACAAATAGATGAAATGTTACTTTCAGTGGGAAACAACCAATCAGAAGACTGTGTTTTTCTGCTAACAATAATAATCTATAATAATGTACATGAAAATCTATAAATATGTGTTGATTTCCTTAATAAACGATCTATTGCCTGGTCCTTGTCTTCTGTTGTTACAAGAAAACTATTGAAAACTACCAGGGAGTACTGGAGAGCTATTTCACCTGAGTTTTAGGGATCATCAAACCAGAAAAACAAATCAGATCGTTACAAATGAACACTTGAAAATTAATCCGATGCTTGAAAGTAACTTCATACTGGACAGAGTTTCCTGGAGTTCTACTGAGAAGTCGTGACTAGCTGGCTACATCCAGTAGGAAGTGAGGATCGACTTCCCTTCGATGACATTAATTGGTGGTCACGCTAAATGACGAATTGGTAGAAGTTGTAATTCATGGGCTGGCTAATGAATGGCGTTTCAGTAGCTGCATAATATAACAGCTTGCCTTGAAACCCGAAGGTCCTGGGTTCGAACCCTGGTGTCGCGTACTGTCGATGATTCTCTGTCTGTCTGTTTTCGACATAGAACTTTGCACAAATGTGCACCAGTTCAAGTTGCCACACTCCGTGTAGCACCCGAAGCAAGAGAAGAAAGTACAAGAAAGGCATAATAGAAACAGTGAGCAGAGGTGTGAGACAAAGGAGTAATAAAGAAATACAAAACAGTTTCATTGAAGATCATAAGTCACAGGGAGTGGATGCATCTGCGCCACTGAGAACGGTTTTGAGCCATGTCACCAATTGTTTCCAACCATAGATTTTTACCGTCCCGAGGACCCCAGCCTGGAAGTCTACACCTTTCTACGTGGTTTAGACCAACTGTTGTGGATTTGATTGACTGGTGCCAAGTTTTTGTTTGACCGCCGCTAGCTTTTTTCCAGCCTGACCCTATATCCGCTAACATTGCTCGTCGAGGGAGGCGATGGCTAGGCATGCCTACGTAACACGTGTCCTAACCATCTCAGTCTTTGTAACTTCACGATTTCTTCGATTGATTTCCCCTGTTTACCTAGAACTCTACGCCCAAACTAGGATAAAATACCTGTCCAGTACTCCTGTTCCGGTTTTCAATGACTCTCTAAATGATATCAGTCCAAGGTCAAACTCGGAAAATCAATACACTGTTCCTAGAATATCTTATGAAAAGTACCGTGCGTTGACCTGAATGAAATATTTATGTCAGGTGAAATGAAACCTTCAAGCAAAGTATATCAGTTTCACTGTGTTTTTGGAAGGAAATGGACGGGTTATATGGAAAGGCGGTTGCCTACTTTAATGATGGAGTATTCGCCTAAATGGATGAAAAGGCCAGGAGTCAAATTATCAGAAAGTTACACAGCGTACGTAGCATCTTGTAGACTATGGACGTGATATCAACACAGTGTCATGTCATTGACTGTTTTCAGTAGACAAAAAAGCGAGAGAACAATCCACCGACAAAAACCTTCTTTATCGACGAAATCATCTTCAGAGGCTGTACAGTCGTATTTATATTTGCAAAAAATGTATAATAGTACATTATTGAGTAACAGGGTGTGTGTGACATAACTGATATATTTACTCAGAAGTGGCTTTTAAAAGTAAAAGTAACAAATGCATATAATGTAATACTCAAAGGTACGAACGGAGAAAGGGTTATAAATTTGAGTAGTACGTAATTCACAAGTGTTATCTCTACTTTGGAAGCCACTTCTGAGTAAGTATATCAATTATGTCACCCTCGCATTACTCAGCTATGGAACACTTTACATTTCTGGTAAATATAAATACGACTATACAGCCAGGCTGTGAAGATAATTTCGTCAATAAAGAAAATTTTCTTTGCTGAATTTGTCTTTTATTTTCTTCATAACTCAATGAGCATTTTCGGTGATTTGAAACGAAAAGACGCTTAAAATTGTGAAGGATTGTGCAATGAAAGCTTATACACCGTGTATTTCTGTAAAAAGAAGGAAATGGTAATCACCTTGAATCCAACATGCTGATGTCTTTTGCCTATTAAATATTATCATTGTCATTATTATTATTATTATCACATCCCATCTTTTACTAGACACTAGTAACTAGTCTGATGTGCTAAGTCCTATCTTTGGTACAGACTAGATTCTATCAGTCAATTTTGCAATGTCGCCACCATTTTAGGTGGCTCACCATCACGGTGCACTTTTGGCTGGTTATATTAGATGGTTAGGGGCAATCGGTCAGAGGAAGCCCTACTTCACCTAGGTTTTGTGCTAGTTGGCACTCACCAGTTAGTCAGTCAGCAAGGCGTATCTGAAACTACCTTGAAGGAACAACTCATGTCCCTTCTGAGATTCCAATTCGCATCACCCAGTGCTGTAGTCAAAGACAGACGTGACCACCACTGAGCTATTCGGGCTCGCGATTGACCTCCTGTAGGACTTTGTTTGGACACTAGTAATTAGTGTGATGTGTCTACTCCATCTTTTATTGCCATTCCTTTTGTCACAATTAAAACTACCTTCAGTCAGTACCATCATTCTTACTCATTCTGCGGTAAAAGCTGGCTGCTAGCTAAAGTGGTAGACAGTAATTTACGTCAGTGGTTACTTCTCCAAATATTGGTCATAAGCAAAATAAGAACGAAGACGGACTCCACAACCAATCACAGCACACTTTGTTTGCGTGGGTGGATACAATTAGCAAATGGATGATCTGACCTCCAAGATACAGCCATGAAGATATGACAGAATAACCTTCAGCAGGAAGACAACCAATCATAAGACTCTGTTTGTCTGATAACAATAATCTATAATAATGTACATGAAAATCTATACATATCTGTTGATTTCCTTAATAAACGATCTGCTGACTGACCCTTGTCTTCGGTTGTTACAAATCTATTATTATTATTATTTATTTTTCAATTCATAACAATTTCAAGTAGTTTCTCTTCTAGCTAATTCCGTATTGTAGTGATGCAACTCGTTTAAATCCCAATTTTTTGAGCTCCTTTACCTCTTTCTGCTTATTTGTCTGAACTTTATGTGTAAAATATTCATACCTGTCCTTTTTTATCAATGATTCGTTGTAGCTTATTTGCGTATCACTCACGTATCTCCTCATGTATTTCTCATTATATATATATATATATATATATATATATATATATATACCACCCTATATAGAGAATAGTCAGCTGAAGATTCTTACCGAAATTTGATGAAATCATTAGATCTTCCCTCACCAACACTTTCGATTTGTTGTACAACAATTAGAATAAGTTGCGATTCAATTATCAAAAATATAATTTTCATATACTGCTATTAGTGTATGGCGGCTTACATACCTGACAAAATGGAGTGTGTTTAGACAAAATGAATATTGATCGTTTGTAAAAATGTAGATGTTTTTTCCTCATTCACTTGGGTTCTTAGTGGAACATAGGGATTCAAGCAGGGGACAGCTCATTAGCGGTGGAGTTGTTGTGTTAATGGGGGCGAGGTTGCTTGCTTTACACCCAACCTTCCGGGTTTTTTTTGTTGAGCTTACTACCGGCTTGTAAACTAGGCGAGATTTAGCAATGCGTCTACAGGGAATAGAACCTGGGCCATATGAGTGTGTGTAGTAATTATTCTACCATTGAACCGCCGATGCATAATCTCAAATACACTAGAAGTAGTAAATTCCAATGAAGTGGAGTACATCTTTGGTCAATTCATTGTAGTCTAAGATCGTCACCTTTAATATGTATCCCTGGATCGGTGTGAATGATTTCCATTGATTTCATCAAAACTCCTTAATCACTGATGCTTACAGTAGTGTAGATGGCTTTTTTAAATCACACTAATTTGAACCTTCAAATATATTACTCAAACCCAACAGTCAGCAAGAGATTATATGAAATGGTGATGTTATTTTTCGATTTGATCACTCCTGTCTTTTATCCTATTAACTTAGTGAGTATCCCTGGCGGATTCCATCAGTTACTGTTTTATGGTAGTAATTAATTCTACTGCTTCATATTATTATTATTTTTTGTTCTTATGTGTGATTTATGTAGCAAATAATTCAAGTTATATTTCAAGTTGCGTCGGTGGCATAGCGGTCGGCACGCTCACCGGCCATGCATATGGTCTGGGGTTCGATCCCTGGCCGACGCACTTCTTCACCTCGCTAAGCTAGTAATAAAAATAAGGCTATTAAAAAGAGAGAAGGTTAGGCATGGGGCTAGCAACCCCATCCTGTAAAAATAAACACACCTACAGAAGCTTAAAGCCCAATGTTCCACTTGGAACGTGAAGGAACAAAAAATATATATTTCAAGTTACATAATGAATTGATACATAGGTTAGACAGTTATCTAGAAATCCTGGATAGATGTTTAACTTTAAATGAAAACTCTTCAGGAGGACATACATCCATATTGAGGATCTAACCAACCATTTTCAAACTGTGAGACAAGGTGGATTTCCTTGCCTCATACCTAGCCGTCTATGTTTCTCCGGGCTTACTATCTATCTTCTGGTCAACTTAGTGATTGATATATGTTCAAACTAGGTTCACTTTTAACAGTTTGAAAAATGTTTGGGCATTGGGTATATGTGATATTCATTATAACAAAGGTCTTTCATATTTCTCAATGAATGAAAAACAAAACGAAAACGTTGTTTCAGGATTTCATCATGAGCTGACATTAGTTAGAGAACCATTGGAAAACCTGGGAGTACTGGACAGCTGTTTCGTCAGCCTAGTTTGGGACTCTTCAGCAGCATGCACCCACCCACCGGGATTAACTAATGTCAGCTCATGATGAAATCCTGAAACCAATCAATTCCCTACAAACCATCACTTGAATACCAATGAGATGCTCACTGGCGACTGGCCCTATTCAGGTAGGTAGTCACCTGGGTTCCAGTGGGAAGTCGTGACAAGTAGGATGCAGCCGGTCGGGTGTGAGGACATATACTCGCCGAAGACATTGGCTAGCGGTTGCGCTATGTCGTGAATTGGCAGAAGTTAGAATTCAAGGACCATTGGATCGGGTCCCAGTGGCTGAATGGTATACGAGCTCGCTAGCCTTGTAACCAGAAGGTCCTGGGTTCGAATCCCGGTGGGTGTGTACTGCTGAAGAGTCCCAAACTAGGACGAAACAGCTGTCCAGTACTCCCAGGTGGTTTTCCAGTGGTTCTCTAACTGACGTCAGCTCATGATGAAATCCTGAAACCAATCAAATCCCTACAAACCATCACTTGAAAACGTTGTTGTTTTTACGGACGTTTCGCTATTCATTAGTGCTGCTGCTAATAGCTTCATCAAAGTAGTATTATTTAACCAGAGTTTACAAAATCCACACAGTTTAGAGATAACGACTTAATTATCGTTTCACAGTATGGGGTCATTTTTCCGTTGTCAAACTGGCCAATTTGTAAAGATAACAAAACCAGGTGTAGATTGCTGGATTTGATAAGTGTGTGAAATCATAAAAGCAGAGTGAGTCTACATAATAAAATTGCTTATCACAATCGTGTCGATTTTTTCATTTTATGGAGGAGGGAGGCGTTGTAACCAGGTGAAATTCTGTTAAAGTCCATCATTCCTATTCACCAGACAATTTGGATTCCATTGGGTATGAAGTGCTTCTGATACTAGACGGTCTTTGTGATTCCTGAAATTTTTCTGGATGATGATTTCAATATTGTCAAAATCAATTTTGTGGCCTGATTCTATAGCGTGTAGACGAGCTACGGCTGATGATTTTTCGAGTTTTTCTAGTTCAACTGGATTTCTGAGTGGTCGAAAAGATGCTCTCTGGTGGTCCATTTCTTCTTATTTTGATTTCTCTCTGATGAGATTTGTCCGATGTATATCTTATCACATTCCAAACATTTTATTTTATAGTCACAATAAGATGGAGAATCCCAAGGAATTTGGTTTTTTACATGGACAAGATTGCCTTGTAATGTGTCTGATGTTTTGAAGAAAACTCTGATGTCGTGCTTAATGAGTACTCTTTTGATATTGTCTGACGTTTCTGATCAGAGTATGGGATGACAACTGTTGAGATCTGTATCTTCTGAACACGTTTTCGACCATATTAAAATTTCGGTCTTGATTTTGTAGATGAAATTCTTTGAGCAATTTATTTCTCTCTAGGGTCTAAGTAATGTTTCATATTTCTTCGTCTTCTTTCTCCTTTTCATCCGTTAACATCAAAGATTGTGCTCATCTAAGAAGACTTGAAACAACTGATACTTTTACGATGATTAGGTGTAATGACCCGAAGTATAAATTACGCCATGCTGAGGAACGATGATTAAGTTGTCATAAAAATATAAGCTGAGATTTTATAAATTCTGGTTTAATAAAACTACTTTGATAAAGCTGTGAACAATATTAAATAGAGAAATGTCAGTAAAAGCAACATTATCGTTTTATTGCATGGAGGATTTAATCATGAGCTGACATCAGTTAGAGAACCACTGGAAAACCACCTGGGAGTACTGGACAGCTGTTTCGTCCTAGTTTGGGACTCTTCAGCAGTACGCACCCACCGGGATTCGTACCCAGGACCTTCTGGTTACAAGGCGAGCTCGTAGACCATTGAGCCACTGGGACCCGATCCAATGGTCCTTGAATTCTAACTTCTGCGAATTCACGACATAGCGCGACCACTTCGCAATGTCTTCTTCGATGGGTTACTGCCTCATCTTCAACCTGCTGTACCCTACTGGCCACGGCTTCCCTCTAGAACCCCAGGTTAACTGCCTGAATAGGGCCAGTCACTAGTGAGCACAGATTAATGTTCAAGTATTGGTTTTGTAGGGATTTTGTTTGATTGCATGGTTTTCCAGTGGTTCTCTAACTGATGTCAGCTCATGATTAAATCCTCCATGCAATCAAACAAAATCCCTACAAAACCAATACTTGAAAATTATCGTTTTAATCTCTTCATTCATTGGGAAATACAAAACCTTTTATAATAATAATAATAAACGAAGTGACATTTAAGACGAGTTGATCGCAGATTTATAGCGGTTAGAGAACTATTGAAAACCGGAACTAGAGTACTGGGCAGCTGTTTCATCCTAGTTTGGGGATCATCGGCAGTACGCACCTACTGGGACTCAAACCCAGAAGTTAGAATTCTAAGACCATTGAATCGGGTCTCCTAGGTTCGAACCCCAGTGGAGGCGCACTGCTGATGATTCCCACCCTAGGATGAAACAGCTGTCCAGTATCCTAGGAATAGTTTTCAATGGTTCTCTAACTGATGTCAATCCATGATCAACTAGTCAGAACAAATCTAATCCTTACAAACCAACTAACGATTTTTTTTTAAGAGTTTATCGGCTATGAATCCAATCTGAACCTACCAGAGGATCTGAAAATGACTTTAGATTAAGCATACACAACACACTAGAATAACAACAAAAAAGAAATAGGCTTTACATGTGATGAAGTTTAAAAATCAAAAACGAACACTTTTACACTTTGCTAACTTACAATGGATGCATTTGATAATAACTCACTTCCATGCCTAAACCTGATTGGGCAATCAATGCTATCTGTTTGGATGTTTCATTCATTAAACCAATCAAACCAATTCTTGATCCTTTAATTTGTTTACATAACTGAAATGTAGAATTCCGAATATTGACGAGTGGTGATGTTATTATTTCCGGGAGAGTATTTCTTCTCGTTACCATCATTTCATAATCTTTAGAATGATCCACAATAGTAGTCATAGGTCGACAATGAGGAAGAAGGTCAGCTGAAGGAGAAGTCATTTTCTTCGGTTTCGTATAAATCCCTTTTCTTCTTCTCCTTCTTGTAAACTGTTTATAATCATTTAAATTAGTCAACTTTTTCAATTTCAGCGATAATCTTCGTATTAATGAATTATCATTTTTATGTAATAACATGTAGGATATCATTGGATAATTGTTAACATTCGACATTGAATTTGTTTGTTGTGTTAGCAACCATTTTTGAAATAGTTCATTTGTGTCTAAATGAATGTGTTTTTAAAATGGAAAACATATATGTGAGGATTATGAATAAAAGTCGTATCATAGAAACATTTCTAAATTCATTGATTAGTTATTATTATTATTGTTCTCTTGGGTTCCTAGTGGAACATAGGGCTTCAACTGCACGTCTCCACTTTCTTCTGTATTCTTTCTGCTGTACTTTTCACCTGCATCCATCTATGTTGGTCCATACTGTTTCAACTCCTCTTCACACAATCTCCTCCATGTCACCCTTGCATTGACGTCCCACTCGCCGCGTGCTTCCCTTTCGGCCTTGTTCCACTCGAGCAATGACCTGACGCGCGCGCAATGTCACCCCGCGGCCTTCTTAGCCACGAGTGAACAGTCCATCTCCACTTTCTCCTGCATATTTGTTGGCTGGCGATTGCTTCTTCTTTTCTTTGTTCCCATAGTTTCTTGTTGGTGATTCTTTCCGGTCCGGCCATCTGATCTTCAGTATAGAGCGGAGACAGTTGTTGGTTGATGAAGGTCTACAACAGGCTGTTGGAAATACTCTTTGTGACCCGCCCGCCAAGTTTCTGTCTCATCCGCATAGAAGAACTGACTGACTTGAAGTTGTTTGTATTGAAAATCCGACTGGATTTTAATATTGATGCTGTCTGAGTGACGAAGATTTCCAGATTGATTTCAGGTTGGTGAATGTTTTTCTCGCCTTCCCGATTCTCGATTTGATATCCTCATCCGTTCCGATTGCCTGTAGTTGAAACAATGCTCCCTAGATAAGTGAAGTGAATGAAGTAACCTCTTTCAAATCTCTCCCGCCCGTTGATGGTGATTAACGCTAAATGTTGCTGTCTCTCATTGATTAGTGCTAACAAAGCATTCAGTAGAGAATATTTTCTTTAAAAGACTGATTATTGAAGAAAGAACAATAGTAATACTGAATTTTTGAATTTTCCACAGTAGGTCAGCCTAGTAATGGTGTAACGACAGCAGGCAAGAGTTAGGCAACAGATCGTTTATTAAGGATTTATAGATTTTTATGACCATTATAATAGATTATTGTTAGCAGACAAACAGAATCTTATGATTGGTTGTTTCTCACTAAAAAGTTAATCTTTCATCTCTTTGTCGCTGTTTCTTGAAAGTCAAATAATCTATCTGCTAATTATATCCACCTACGCAAACAAAGTGTGCTCTGATTGATTGTTGAGTCAGTCTTTGTTCTTGTTCTTTCCTCATAACCAATATTTGGAAAGTAAACACTGACGTAAATTACTGTCTACAAATTTTGACTAGGAGACAACTCTTATCACAATGGTTGTTGGATGACGCCTTCATCCTTTGGGAAAATGATTTGGACATGAAAGCAACAATATCTGGTTTCAGTGAAGTACATTCACCTTCTTTGATATCGTACTGACAAGAAGACCAGATGGTGGCATTAGAAAAGTATTTAGGCAGGTCAACATACATATTTCCACAGTTTTATTCCTCTCACATATAAAAGAAATTTGATAAAGACTGTCGATCATAAGATCAGAAGATTCGACTGAAGGAGAATTCAAGGTTGCATACGACACGTTAATTGAAAACAGTCACCTCGAAGAGTTCATTATAAAACATATGAAAGCCAAGACAGTATCTGTTCACAAGAAGCCAGTATATATTATGCAACTACAATTTAAAGGTGATATAATAAGCGAAAAAATAGCCAAGAAGTTCAGCAAAGCGATTTTAAAAAAGTTTAACGCTGGTAAGCTGCAACTAACATTTTTCACATAACCGTTTGTGACTCCGAAACTGGAAGACGAAGTGTAGTAAGAGATGTCTGCTAGCCAAAATTGGTAGACCGAAATTTACGTCAGTGTTCACTTCCCAAATCTTAGTGATAAGAAAAACAAGAATAAACACTTTGCGTGGGTGGATACGATTCGCAGATATATGGTCTTACCTTCAAAGTAAACGGCCACAATGAGATGACAGATTAACTTTCGGCGAGAAAACAACCGATCAGACAACGCTATTTTTCTCCTAGCAATAACGAATAATAATAATATATAAAAATCTATAAATATCTGTTTTCGCAATAAACGATCTGTTGCCTGGCTCTTGCCTTCTGTCGTCACAGAAGTACTTAGACTTGCCACCCCCTACTCTCAATTTAAATACTCCTCTAGAGCTACTTGTATAAGCCGTTGGTCTAGAATTTGTAATTAATAGTGTTCTCTGAGCTGGTTGGTTTAGTTGCGGAGCTTTTGTCGTCCCTCTAGACAACATTTTCAGTGCAATATTTAGCATAAAGTGAAATGATTTAAATTTCTTCATGAGTGAGGTAACTGCGTCTCGTGGTAACCATCTTTACATATGTATTGACCATTTTCTATTGACTTGGATTTTAAACTTTCTGGTCACATGATTTACGTTTTATTTTATTTTTTTTCCTTCACGTTCCCCAGTGGAGCATACAGCTTCAAGCTGGCGGCTTCATGTTTCTGTAGAAGTGTTTATTTTACATGATGGGGTTGCTAGCCTGCCTCATGCCCAACCTTCCCTCTTTACCAGCATTATTTCTGGTTTAGCGAGGTAAAGGAGTGTGTCAGTGGCATAGTGGTTAGGACGCTCACCGAGCATGCACATGGTCCGGGGCTCAATCCCTTGCCGACACACTCCTCCTTTACTTTTTATTAGCTGGTATATTTCATCTATATTACAGTGTTTGTTGATTGTATATTATACTGGGTACCAGGCTTATAGGAATTCTCTGGCACTTTTGGTGTTTCATCTGTCTAAGATTTCGACATTATCTCAATCAAATTGATGTCCATAATTGTCTATGTGCATTGATACTAAAGAATATATGCATCGTGTCTTTTCACGGTTGATTTGTGTTCTTGGATTCTAATTCCAAGGGGACGCCGACTTTAGCCGATGTAATGCCAGTTACAGTTCACACAATTTATTTTGTAAATAGTCCTATAATCCTAATTTTTCAGGTTAAGGGATGCCTACTAGTGTGGCTAAATAAGGATATAGTTAAAACCACCAATAGTTCGATATTATATTACCTTGTCCGAACAGGCCAAAAAGCTATCATTGAAACGTCTTTTTCTGTCATCTGTCAAGCACCGAAGAAATCGTCAAAAGCCCTAAATACTGGATACGTTAAACAGTGAAAATCATTAATAATCCCCTTCAAACCACCTCAAATCTGTGTACAAAAGAAACAAGTCTAGTCAATATTTGCTAACCTGACGTGTCATCACTCTACAACCTCAAATTCTGTAACACTCCTCCTAATTTATCTGATATACATTCTAATGTTTCCAGCTGTAGTAAGTTGATCCTAATGACAATTCTTTTTTTAAAACCATTATGGATATATGATGATTGTAGAACCTGAGTAGTAAGAATAAGTTATCAGAAAGAATATTCTGTGTTCAAGCCAGTTTTATTCTAAAATTTATCATTTTGCAACTGTAAACATTTACAACATGGATAATTCATTTTGATGTCAAATAGCGAATTTATGCAAGAGAGTTGATGAACTATCCCAAAAATAGGACAAGGTAGTTGGTTGACCAAGGAATTCCTTGGTTTGTAATAAGATCAACGTTATCAGCGTATAGTTGTGTGTTTTCTGAGCTGGATGGTTTATTTGCGAAGCTTTCTTTATCTCTCTAGACAATATTACATTTGTGAAAACTTCAACGGGAAGTGAATTTATTCTAATTGTCTATGAATGATAAAATCGTCTCTCCTGATAGCCTTGCTGAGGTCGTAATTGGATGTTAATTTTATTAGTATCGATTGTTTTTGACGTAGAATTTGACTTTTTTTATCATGTGACTCATTCTTTATTAATTCATAAGCATGATCTATGTAACTGTTTTCTCTAGTTTGGTTTGTAAGGATTAGATTTGTTTTGACGAGTTGGTCACAGATTAATATCAGTTACAGACCCATTGAAAACAACTACTAGAGTACTGTACAGCTGCTATTTCATCCTAGTTTGAGAATCATCGTCAGTAGGCACCCACTGGTGTTCAAACCCAGGACCTTCCGGTCGCAACGCAAGCTCCTATACCATTCAGCCACTAGGACCCAATTCAATGGCCAGCCAGTGCATGAATTCTAACTTCTACCAATTCTTGATTTGGCGCCACCACAACCAATGTCGTCGTCGGTGAGAAATCCATCCTCACACGTAACATCTGGATGGACCTGACTGGTCACGACTTCTCACTAGAACTCCAGGAAACTCTATCCTGTAGCAAGTCACTAGCGAGCATGGTATACAAGCTTGCCTTGTAACCAGAAATTCCTGGGTTCGAACCCTGGCTAGTGGGTGCATACTGCAAATGATTCCC
The DNA here is from genome assembly GCA_944472135.2 of Trichobilharzia regenti. Taxonomy (NCBI): domain Eukaryota; kingdom Metazoa; phylum Platyhelminthes; class Trematoda; order Strigeidida; family Schistosomatidae; genus Trichobilharzia; species Trichobilharzia regenti. Next base: position 63,222,473 of record OX235267.1, read on the forward strand.
AAACTAGGTTGAAATAGCTGTCCAGTACTCCCTGGTTCTATCTATGTAACTATGTCCGTTGATTGCAGACTGATGCCAATACCAGATGTTTTAGAAATTCCCTGGCATTTTTTCGTTTCCATTATCTAGGATTTCTACATTTTCTCAGTTCATTTAGTGTCCATAGATGTCTGCATGCTTCATTTGGAAGAAATGGAGATCATGTCTTTTGACAGACAATTAATGATCGTGGATAAGAAAAATAAAGAAAATCTCCAGTTTGAGCAATATAATAATGTTTCCATAGTTGTTGCAATTTATCTTGTAGATGAAGTTGGTTCTGTCTTTTTTGCTGTTACGTTTTGGTTGTCCACAGTAGGACAGTAGTAATCAAGTTGGGTGTGAGGACAGGTGTTTACCAATGACAGTGAGCCACGGTCTAGCTATATATATCGCGAAATGAAAAAAATTATAAAAAATGGATAAGCAAGCCACTGAATTCTATGCAAGTCACCGAATAGTGTGACATTTCGCCTTGTAACTTGAGGGTTCTGGCTTCAACTCGTAATGGTGGAGTTATCAGTACGTGTGAAAACGGGGGATTACTGAATTTTAGTTGTCGTCTAACTTGACTAGAATTTTTTTTCAAGTATTGATTTGTAGGGATTTGATTGATTGGTAACAAGATTTCATCATGAGCTGACATCGGTTAGAAAACCATTGGAAAACCTGCCAGGGAGTACTGGACAGCCAGCTGTTTCGTCAGCCTAGTTTGGGACTCCTCACAGTACATACCCAAAGGGGTTTGAACCCAGGACCTTTTGGTTACAAGGAAAGCTCGTATACCATTCAGCCACTGGGACCTGGTCCAATGGCCAGTCCATGAGTTCCAGCCTCTGCCAATTCACGACATAGCGCTACTGCTATCCAATATCACCTTTGGCAAGGATTTTACCCTCAGACCCGAATGTTAGAATGCTTCTCAAGACACAACACACTATGACTAACTGATCACTTGAAAATATTCCCCATATTCAGAGAGACACAAAAATCAGATTTAACTGCGGCAACAATGAAAACAGCGAAAACCTTTTTATTATTCAGAATACAGGTTATATGTAGTTTTGCAGAACCTCAGCAACTCAAGCCATGGATAAACAAATCTAATTGCCTGTATGACTTTGTGAATCCTCAGAAATTTAAGCCAAAAAACAGAACAATCAAAAGTTATTCAATCATTTTATAACGCCAGTGCATGCATCAATCCTGACTTCACGGCTAACAACGATAGGTTGTCCCTTGTAACAACAATAAGTCCTTCTGAAGAATCCCAAACAAGGACAAAACAGATTTTTTTTTCAACAGTTGTCGTCTATCTGAAGTCAATACGTATTTACACCTGAAGTAGCTGATGATCTCAATCCTGATATTACATGTTTGCATGTTTATTTACTCTATACGTCTGAAGTAACCGATGAGTAATTGAAATTTGAAAAATTCTCATTAAGCATGCCTAATTGCAGAATAAATTATGAACTAAGAAATGGAAAACAAATGGCAAAATAGTCCCATATAATAAATCTTACCTTTAAATATACCTCGACTTAATGTTGTTATTAATGATATTGCTAATTCTGCTGTTGACTGGTGGAAAATATCAGGTACAAAATATATCTGTGGAAGGATGAAAAATGGGATACGTACTTTAAGGGATTGCGATAAAAAAAGCCATTGAGAAGTTTAAATTCTGTCCCACAATCATTGGTGAGACTAAGCGAAGCAAATGGACAGCTAAATTCGTTAAAATGTCGTAACCTATTGAATTGAATTTTTGATTTTCCCGTCGATTGATTTGACCGATGTGCTCAGTCTCAGGTTGACGTGTCGGCTTCTTGTGCAGATGCTTCGACGATGTCTGGGCATTTAATTAGTATACAATTGGTGGATGGTGGCTAATTTGGAAAACCGTTCTCAGTGGCGCAGATGCATCCACTCCCTGTGACTTATGATCGTCAATGAAACTGTTTTGTATTTCTTTATTACTCCTTTGTCTCACACCTCTGCTCACTGTTTCTATTATGCTTTTCTTGTACTTTCTTCTCTTGCTTCGCGTGCTACATGGAGTGTGGCGACTTGAACTTCCGCACATTTGTGCAAAGTTCTATGTCGAAAACAGACAGCCAGACAGACAAGAAGCCGACACGTCAACCTGAGACCGAGCACTTCGGTCCAAACAGTCGACGGGAAAATCAAAAATTCAATTCAATAATTAATATGACCCGTTGCACAAGAGGTGGCTCTCGTGGCCCAAGTGGTCTAGTGGATAACGCTTTGGCGTTTGAAACTATGGGCACTGGGTTAGAGCTTCGGTGGGAACGTCATCACTCACTGAGAAATGCAGGTACATCCAGATGACGAGTCCCGAATAGGACGAAATGCGCATTCTGGATTCCACTGCTAGCCACCATCCACCAATTGTATGTCGTAGCCTACTTAATTCTCAACATAGAACATTGCACAATAGTGCAACAGTTTGAGTCACTTATCTTCATATAGCAGAGGTATACACGAAAAACTACAATAAATGAGAGCATAAGGGAGAAACAGTAATTACATGGAGAATAGTGATAATTTAATGGATCTAGAGGTTTAAACAGTACGTTGCGGGGAAGGGCCTTCACATTTTTGTCACTAGCACTTTCCAGTCACTGGTACTCAGCTTCTGAAGGATCCAACACAGACAATCTACACCTTCCTACAAGGCTGAGTTGAACAGTCAAAATATTTTTCATGAGTTATATCCACATTTTGATTTGGCCACCGGAAATTGTTTTCCAAGCTAATCTCATATCATTTAAGATTGCCTGTCAAGGAAAGCTGTTTATCGGTTCGTGTAACATGTGTCCTAAAAAATCTCATTGAATGACTTACCCTCCTTACCTTATGGCTCTCCATGCCTAACCTCGACATCACTAAGGGATAAAAAGTAAAAACCTGTGGTCAAAGACAACTAACCTCTTCAAGTCTTTCGCTTTCAATGGCCATGTCTCATAGTTTTAAAGGAGGACATAATGATCTGGTGCGCAGTATGCAGATACTCTGATTAATAGTGGGATATTATGTCTACGCTAGAGATAGCGTAAGTTGGAAAATATCATGTGAACCTTATGTACCTGTTCTGGAATTTAGTCAGCACTCGGCCCAATGAAGCTAATGAAACTTCCCAAATAAATGAAATTGTCAACCTACTGTACTACTCCACTCTCTCTACCTTTCGTCTAGAAGTTGGTGGAGTTCACTGCTGTAGGATTCCAAACATTCTAAGACTTTTGCTCAATGTATTCAACAGACTCTAAATTTTATCAGCATCTCTACCTGGTACTGACTAGAACATCATGTTGGCAGTGTGAACAAGAATGTATTCCGCTAAAGAGTAGATTTGTCTGAAGACAGTTAGTTCCATTTGAAATGTCAACAGTAGATCTCAGGATGTCATTCATAGTATAGAAGTAGAATTAAGGACAATAGATAAGGCAACTAATTGACGAAGTCCAAGTCCACAGGATGCTTTGACACCTAAATATCGGAAGGAGTCGTAAAATAATTTTACCACTGCAAGAATTATCAACACTGAAATGTTTCAGGGAAAACAAGGAATATAATATAATTGCTAAACCTGACAACAACCATTCAACAGTTGTTATGGGCAGGTTGGATTCTATCAACTGGGTCAATGAACATATTCAAACAGTTACTATATCAGGAGATTAGGAGACCTGTTGACACGACCATGTACAAGATCAGAAAATTTCAAAAGTGTTTTTAGTTAATGCCTAAAGCTAATGATCCTCGTAGATCTTATGGCACTAATATTATTTAGTCAGTAGTTGACTTAAGGAACACAGTGACATGTGGGCTATCTAAATGATTAACATCAGTATTAATTTCCATTATAGATCTTTCAGATACTAAGCTAAATAAGTCACGCTAAGTCTAGAGAAAGATTAATGACCGAATCATCCATATATTAATATACTGTACAGTCAATGTGTATTACCTCAAAATAACTTATCTAATATGTAGACATCTTTTGAGTATAGTAATTTCGAAATGCAAATTTCATCTTAAGCAATTTTTGGACCACAGAGCTGTCGCAATTCTCCCAAGCCCATGAGTCTTTTTGAAGCTCCAAATCACCATCGACTATTCAGCAAAAAAACAGACATGCAGAATGGTTCAATAAGACAGTCATCTTAAGACATAGATTTACTTTTCGACATTATCAGACAAGTTTTAAAACGACGCTTCCAAAAGGGCGTAGTGAATTTGTTATAGAAACAGAAATGGCATTAACAAAGCTCTCATAGTTATTGTTTCCATTCCATCTACCGTGAACATACTATCTACATAGTTTAACACTTGTTAGTTGCAGAATATGACGTTTCGTCTACTAATTAACCGACTGGCTGAGCTTCAAGATACAGGGTTGTACAGAAGTGCAGCAATTCAAGTTTCCACACTAGGGAGAGTATACAAGGGTGTAGGTATGAAGAGAAAGATTTGGAAGAAGTACAGTAACGAAAAACATACAGAAGAAAGAACAGCAACATGAGGAATTAATGGATCTAAGAGTTTGCAAAGGCAAGACACATCTACACTATTACCAAAGATTTCAAGCTGCGTCATCGATAATCTCAAGCTATTGGGTTTTAGAATCCCGAAGACCAAAAACAGGCAGTCTATAATGCCTCATGCGGCTCATGTAGCCTCTTCCTTATCAATTTCGCGTCTTTATCTTCGACGATTTATGTAGTTAATTTTAATAATCTTACACTATGGTATATTTACCTCGTTTTTCGCTTCAATATTTGATTATCTTGATCAGTTGTCGCTAAAATTTTAATGCACACAAGTTATTAACGAATAACTGATCAAATATACATTGATATACTGCATAAACTTTTAAGGTGCTACGAATTCATGTAAAGCCATCATTAAGCAATAGATGTTTTGTAGTTAAAATGTCTAAATGAACATTCTCAGTTCAATAAAACTATCAAGATGGAATATACCTTTGAGATATTTTCATTTTAGTTTGCAATCTCATAATAAGATTGAGCTCACACTCCATTCACTATGATCATTTAAAAAATAATTGGATTTATAGATGTCAAGCATAATTTATCTCTCTCTAATATGGTGTAACAATATCCTGATTTGCGGCCTTATGGGGTAGAACGAATGCGAAACTTCTGAATTACTGTTTGGAGCATTCCTGTTTCTCATAAAGCATTCTATGAGTCGGCCAGAAATACTGAGATATCAACAAAAAAGTGTCCCTAGAGATAACTATAAACGTATCAAACACTGGTTTGTAGTGAACAAGGTTAAGATATAAAGGATGCTAGACGAATGGCAATGGAATTCAACTACTTGCATCTATTAATTTGATGCATTCTGTTCGAAATTAGTCACAAATGCTCGGACCATTCAAGGAATTCAGAGATTTTTGTCAGGAAGTAATTCAAAACATAGGTAAATTATCCACACGACTTTAATGAATACTTGTGCCATCCTAATGTACTAGGCTTCAGTGGCCTGCTTTCAGCAAACTGACCAACAAAACGAAAAATAAAGAATAGTCATTTTTTCCAACAAAACATTCTGAAAACATTCCGTCCGTCCGAAGTAAACTTCATTTTCAATAATCCACTAACACGTGCCATTCATATAAATCACAGTAGGCATCTTTTTGATACCGTGTGCAGTTAACAAATGATTTCATCCATCTTTATATGAGTGACACTGCATACTCTATTAAACATTTAGAATTATTTCAGTGGATAATATGTCACCTAACTTATGTCAATAAATATTTCGAATCAAGCAATAACAATAGTTTGTACAGAATAAGATTCAGATTCTTGCGGCTTGCCACATAACTTGTCAGATGTCTTGCTTCACACGTCGTCTGAGTTTAGCATGAAACTCATTTAAGAGTTTGGCAGTCTCTGTCAAAGATTACTAAATCAGTGACGTTGAATATAACTAGACTTCTACATACTTTTTCTCTTTCTAAATCTAGACTTAAAACATGAACATCTATAGTAGAATATAGGGTGCCTAATTAGATTTCAGGTTTATTGGTTGAGGATAGAAGGATCGGAGCCTATGTTAATCCTTTTCTAGTAGATTTCTGTGGTTGTCCAAACCCTTCTTGAACGAATCAGTTGAGGTTGCAGACACCACTTCTTCTGGGAGTCGGTTCCAAGAGTTTATGACTCTATTTGAGAAACAGTACTCAACAGCAATATGATTTCTTCTTGGCTTTTGAACTCTCTTGCTATTTCCTCTAAGGTATTCCCACCTGGTGGGAAGGAAAAGAGGGAATAGGTCAGATCCGTAGTCATTGTTTAAAATTTTAAACATTGTGATTAAATCTCCTCTCTGCCTACGGTATGACAGTGAGAAGAAATTTAAACTGTCTAGTCTTTCCTCGTATGATAAGTTAGCTGTGCCGTGAACCATACGTGTTGCCTTCCTCTGAATAATTTCTAGAATGTGTGAATCCCCTTTTAGACAAGGACTGGCGGCCTGGATGCAGTTTTCCAGTCTTGACCTAACCAGAGATGTGTATAAGGAGGTGAACATATCTCTGGTAATTCTTTTAAAGGCTCCCCGAATCGCCCATAAGGACCTGAAACTACGTGCAGCCACCGTGCGACAGTGTGCTGTAGTTTTTAAGTCGTGGCTAACTATGACACCTAAGTCCAAGTGAGTCTGAACTGATGGAAGTGTTATTCCCTCTAATTCGTAGGAGCTTTTGCTTGCTTGTCCAATGCGCATGGTTGCACATTTTGCCACATTGATCGGGAGCATCCATTCAACAGACCACTCTGACAATTTGTTGAGGTCCTCTTGCAACGTAAACGTATCACTGTTGCTCTTCAGCTCTCTCCAAATTTTTAAGTCATCTACGTATAGGACCATAGGGGAGTCGATGAGCAGAGGTAACTCATTGATATACAGAATAAAAAGGAGAGGACCGAGAACCGTGTCTTGTGGCACTCCGCTACTTACTGCTGTCCAGGAGGAGAGTTTTGAGTTGATCCTAACCCTCTGCCTCCTATCTATGAGGAATTCCCTGAGCCAGTCTAGTAGTCTGCCTTTGATACCAAGACTTTCCAATTTCATGAGTAGTCTTTCGTGAGGTACTTTATCAAAGGCTTTACTGAAGTCTATGAAGACGACGTCAACGGGTCTTCTGTTGTCCTTTGATTTGACCCAGCTTTCTCTTGCAGTCAGGAGATTTGACAGGCATGAGAGGTTCCTCCGGAAGCCATGCTGTGCTCCAGATAACAAGCTGCTACTTTCCGGATAAGCCATGATGCTTTTCTTGATAATTCTTTCCAGTGTCTTGATTAAAGTGCTGGTGAGACTGATAGGCCTGTAATTTGAAGGGCTTTGTCTTGATCCTACTTTGTGGATGGGGGTTACTATGGCGTCTTTCCAATCACGTGGCAACACTCCATTCAGGAGAGATAGCTTGAAGATTGTGGTCAAGGGGCCGGCTATGTGGGCTGACAGTTCCTTGAGAAGCCTTGGATGAAAATTATCAGGACCCATTGATTTCCCTGCATCTAGTTTCATTAAGAAGTTGAGCACGATGCCTTGGTCGATGTCAACGGAATCTATCCCATGTTCTTCTGATGCAGCCAGAGCTGATCCTACAGGCAGTGATGACTCCTGAGTGAGGACTTGGGAGAGGTAGTTTGCCATTCCTTCTGCTTTTTCTTGATCTTCTTCGATTGTATCTTTGTCAATAATCAGGTTTGGGACATCACTGGATGTTTTATTCCTGAAATTCAAGTAAGAGAAACTTTTCTTAGGTTGTGCCTTTGTATTTTGAGCCAGGTGTGTCTCGAAATTCATCCTTGATTGGCGGATTTCTGCAATAGCTTTATTTCTAGCAGTGTTATATAATTCCCTGGTCTCAGAAGTCTCAAGTGTGGCAAACAGGTTTCGTTGGCTTCTCATCAGCTGATTACAGAAAACTTTTGGCATACTTACAAATTTTACATGATGCTAATCAACAGAATGTTCCAAACTTGATAAATAATGCTCAAAAAATTACACTTATATATCTTTTACACTGCAATTTCAAGTTTTATATATAGACTATATAACTGTAATTCTGTGAGCATTTTTATTAAGTTTGGAACCTTTTGCCAATTAACATCACGTAAACTTTGTAAGTATGTTAAAAAATTTTCATTGAATAAAGCTGATGACGAGAAGCCAACGAAATAACTAATGGCAACATCTTATTCTGCACAAACTACAATTCGTGCCTTAATCAAATTCACAAGGGGGAATAAATGCAAAAAACATTTCATCAGCTACAGAGGTGTTACAAACTGATGAAAGAATTTCTGAACTGAAAGACCCACTGCTTTTCATATTTTAAATGTGTCAGACTATACGGAATTTATCACTGTGCAAAATGACCAGAGTATAAGTGAACAAGAATGCAAACATGTCGAAAAAATCAGAAAACCATATCAGGTATACCTTGGTCCCAAAATTTAGCACGTGCTTTAAATTGATGAAATAACTCTTGCCAAATGTAGACAGTTTTCCAAGTGTTATGAGATCTTCTGATTTGCCCTGGTAAGAGGTCCTACAGTTGACGGTATTTTTGTCAAATAAGTCAAATAATGGGTCCGGCCAAGGAACGACTATAACCACTTGAAGGTTTGGCAGCTGTTTGAAATTCCACCGATATATATTAGGGAAAACTTCAACTACGCATCTTTTCATCAGCTTTTCTTCGTTAAAATTCGATTCACTAACAATGGGTAAAATAGCTGCAACAACCGATGCCATCTTTTGAGGTTCTAGAAGTAGGTTGAACCAATTAAGTGGAATAAGCTTTGTGCCAAGATTAGACTTGGACTTATTTAGCTGGCTTAGAATTAGCTGAGAAAGACAGTCTTCTGCTCTAATTCCATAGGTGTCACGACGAACTTGAACGTCACAGAGCCTCTCTGGAAGTAGGACAAATGCTTCAGATGGTGCGATAAGACGTGTAATGTGATTTCGTACTAATTTCATTTCTGGTTTGCCTTAGCTCCTGAAATAAGCCAAAATGTCAGAAATGTACCAGTCCGAGGCGAATATACATCATCAGTTTTAAAAGGTTACTAGTCATTAAATATACAATGAATGTGGATATCCACAGGCTGGATCCTTCACTATTGAATATCGCTTTTAAGAGCTAGTATGTACTCTTCTTAGATGTAAGGTAAAGGTTTCTGTTCTCTGCCAATCTTATGCGTAGTACATCTCACCACCCAGTTGTTGCAGCTCTTACATAATATTATTGTTCCCTAGCGTTCCGAGTGGAACATAGGGCTTAATCAGCACATCTCCACTTTCTTCTATTTTCTGCCGTCCTATTAAACTAGGTCCACGAGTGACCGAATTCTCTCACCTCTTCCTCACATGATCCCCTCCATGTCACCCTCGCACTGACGACCCACTCGTCGCTTACCAACGGGTCTCCACTAGAGGGCCTGGCGTATGATGTTATTCGGCGGCCTCCTCAATGTTTGTCCGATCCATCTTCACCTTCTCCTACGTATTTGTTGAGCGATCAACTCTTGGTTGGTTTGTTCCCATAATTTCTTGTTGTTTATTCCTTCTGGCTATTTGATCTTCGGCCTAGTGTGAAGGCAGTCTCTGATGAAAGTCTGCACTGGCCTGTTGGAAATCCTTCTCGTGACACGCTGGACATGTTTCTGACCCATATATGCATCACTACGCCTTTTACGCCTTGGTCTTCGCCTCGAAAACTGTCGCATAAACCACCCTGGATTAGTGGTGAAATAAGGAGGTAATAATAATATATGTATAAAACATGAGAACCTATTATCGTTACTTCCTTATTTCATCACTAATTCAAGGTGTTTTATGTGACAGTTTTCGAGGAGTAGACCAAGGCGTAAAAGACGCAGTAATGCAATCTAGTGTATTTCTTAATCCTTAATTAATTAATTTAATTGGTCAATTTAATTAAATTAATCTTATTCCCTAATTAAGCTTCCCAAACAGTCCGACTGCAACAACCGACCAGTCAGCCGGGGTTGCCGCGTTCGGATCGCAGGTATATTTCCAAATGTTCGGATGAGCGGATGTTGACTTGTGTGAGAACATTAATCTTACACGTAAACTGACAACCACATGATCCCTTCTGCCTATTTGCAGAAGGCACCAAATGTCACCGACATTCCTCTTCTAGTGTGCTAGAACCAAGTCTAGATTAGACAGATTGCGCCCAGGTTGTTATCGCGTTTGTGTACATATATGCTACATACGCGCTTTTTCAAGCACTGTCAGCGTAAGTTCCCTGGTGAAACAGGTATACGAGCCAGTGGATATTACCTCCTCTCAATTATTATGTGAGGCATTAAAGTCAGCTTCCATTAGACACTTACTTCAACTACTACACCCCTCAAAGCGACATAATTCAAAATAATAAGCTTGGCTGGCAAGACTTCTTCAAATAGCCCCAATCTTCGCAGTGCCCTTGTTCAATTTACTGACGCGCCTCGTGGCTTTACTGGTGCCACTATCATGAGCTACCGTCAATGTTGACCAAATTCCTACGTCGCTCCGGATGCACATGGCAGCCTCACCATCTTTCCGACTACTCTGTCTGCACCCAGGCAAGAGTGAAGTCTACACCCACTAACAGCAATGTTCCAGTGACCGCAGTAACATCATGCTGTAGTCTTTCGGATAATACTCCTTATTCAGGGAGCCTATTGCTAATATCACATGCGTTCTTATAGCACACCTACGCGTTCCTTCAACTCATGAAGAGAGGTCTGATTAACTAATTTTTCTGAGACTTTACAACCTGAAAACGCAATAGTGTGAGATCTTCCTCCCCCTCTTCTTTTTGTGCCTTTAATTACGCTACGACTTCTCTCCTATCAATTCTGTCTTCCAACAGCAAATCAGGCCTAACCCGTGGCTTTTTATCTCTGTTCTTAAGTGTGTTCGTGAGAATAATGTTTTTTCCATGATGTTCCTAAGCAATATCGTCAGCAGCCACGGGACTTTCCATGGTATCGGCATTTCTTCTGCCGACTCTGACAGCATCTCCTATGTGGACTTTACATGCTTCCTCGGGAGGTATTTCATGAATAATCGATTTAGCTGCCATGGGATCATCAGAATGTCGGGAAGCTGGATCTACTTTCTTCTATTCCTTTAGTTCCATACAATAACACTGTAATCTGAGTCCGAATGTTTCGGAATTGTGTCAGTAGTTACGGCTGTCGAGACGTTGTTATTGAACTCAGACGTTTTCTCTTTCTCACAGTTTATCAGCTTCTTGCTTTTTGGAACCAACCAAGTGGGGTTAGTTAATTCCACTTTGCTCTCGCCGCAGCTAGAAGCCATTCGTTCACCACACACGCTGCGCTTTGTCGTGGTAGTTTCACCAGGTGATCCTACAATGCTAGAATACTCGCCCTGTTAGCTTTCTACAACCTTTTGCGTATCACTGCAGGTTTTGAGCATGCTGTGATGCTTTTTTGTTTAGCGCTTCGAGATAAATTTATATCTCAGCCCCATGTTTCAGTCCGGAATCGCTATTCCTGGCATCAGTTTCAGATTCTAGCTTTTGTCTTTGGGCTGAATTTTTCGTCGACTTCTAAGAAATAAGATGTACTACGGCCTCTTGGATGAGGAAGTCCAACTGGTTACTGCATATCCATGAAGATGATGGCTAACTAAATCTCCTACAGGCCTGCAGAGTGCTGGTAATGTTGTAGATAGGCCTAACTATGCCAACTCTACCATATAAAGTTTGCCTGATGTTCGGCTAATCACTTATCTTGTAAGTACTGATGACGAGGCGTAAACTGAAAGGACCATGATAAGTAGTAATTGACCTTGGCGGCCTGTTTGAATTTTTGCGCCTGCTACTATAATATCTACATTTTGCATCCAGTCCTCTGTTTACCAACATTTATTTATCACCTAAACATGAATTCTAACAGAATCGTTTACTCTCGTATCTTAATACTATCTATAACCAAACACTTTTATCATGCAAATCTCCAAACAGCATGTGGAAACTTTTCAATGAAATTACTGGCAATAGTAAGCGATGTAATGTTTTTCCCTCTTGTGATGTTAATGCTCTTAATCTGTCTTTTATACGCTCTCCTTCTACTATAACCACTTCTAATGTTACCAATCTTGTAGCTGATAACTTCCAGGACTTCAATACTCTCGATGTTTTGAAATGTCTTAAAACTCTTAAGCCCTCACATAGTCTTGGCCCTGATGGCATACCTGCATATGTCCTAAAACAATGTGCAGATGCTTTATGTTCTCCTCTAACTAATATCCTAAATGCTTCTTTCTCCGAAAACGTTGTACCTGTTCCATGGAAAGACATTAAAATAGTCCCTGTCCCTAAACCAGGAAATAGCAAGAACGTAAAGTTCAGACCCATCGCCATCACTTCCCCGTTTCTAAAGCTCATGGAAAAACTAGTACTTCTTAAACTCGAACCCTCCCTTAAAAGCTTCGAAGACCCCAAACAATTTGCCTACAGACAGGGTAGGAGTACTTTAGACGCTGCAGCCGTCTTACACAACAGTATTGTCTCATCATTAGACAAAGGTGCCAAATATGTCCGCTGCACGTTTCTTGACTTTACTTCTGCTTTCGACTCTGTACCTAGAAGTCTCTTGCTAAATAAGCTCTCCACGACACAAACCGAGTCTTGGGTCACTAAGTGGTTGCATTCCTACTTTTCAAACAGAATGCAGTACACCGTATACAAAGGTCAATCCTCCTCTGCCGTGCTCACTGAAGCTGGTGTCCCCCAAGGTGCTGTACTCTCCCCACTTCTCTTTTCATTCTTCCTTCATGACCTACCGTCTTCAAATGATATTAACTTTGTCAAATATGCTGATGACCTAACTGTATCTTTACCTGTCAAATGTCAAAATGACTGCTCTAAACTAAATGGCTTCTTATCAGAAATTAGCCAATGGTCCAAGGAAAACGGTCTAACCTTAAACCCCTCCAAATGCCAAACAGTTAATTTCACCTTTAGGCATAAATCTGACCTAAACAAACTGGTTAGCACTCACGAGGTGTGCAACATAGATGGCACTGAAATAGAAACTAAGTCGGAAATTAAATACCTAGGCGTCACTCTATCTTCTGATCTTTCCTGGTCGTCTCATATCTTGACGATTTCCAAGAAAATATACCGTCTTACCCTCTACATCAAGAAGTTAAGACATTCTGGTGTAACCCAACCCTTACTCCTACAATTTGTTAACTTCCGTATTCTGCCTATTATTCTCTATTGTCCCCCCTTAGTCTTTCCTGGGCTATTGAAGAAAGACTATACCTTATTACGCAGGATGTTAAAGGTTGTCGGCAGGGTAAGCAATGTTAATATTCTGGTTGACAGGCACATGGACTCATGTGAAAAATGGGCTGAATCCATTTTATCTCGCTCAAAACACCCTCTTCATTCACAACTCTTCCCTTGTATCTCATCAAGCACAAGGAAAAGCCTATATGGAGAACTACATGCTCGCACCAGTAAGTACAAAAACTCAACCATACCCTACCTAGCTCTTGTTCTGTGCGATAAAGAAAGCGAAATAGTCAGTAGAACAAGGGGATCTCGTCTTTCCAACTCACATCATTTACAGGTACAAGGTTTTCTCTCTACCTTTTTTTCCCTTCTCTATTTATTTTTGTTATGTGCTGTTTTGTTTCTCTCTTCCTTACAAACTCTACTTAAAACATTCTTGTTCGTTCTTTCACACTCTGTATACCTCGACCATTTTGCTATTGCTTACGCCAGTACATATGCTAGTAGTATCTACTTTTCTAACACCTTCAAACACTCTGTTTAAATTCTGGCCTTGCTACCGACTGGCTAATATGTTGTTGTCAAAACTGACTGAGATAACCTTAATCTATGTAGAACTATATTTATTATTAATGTACTAACTGGATGCAATATTGTAGTAAAATGCTGAGAATTCCATTCTGTATCACAAGTACTGATTTGGAATAAAGCTTACCTTATCTTATATTACCTTATCTTAGTAATGTGCTCTTTCAAGCAGTATATTTGGATTAAATAAGAAGTCAAGATAATTCTAGACAAACGGTGTAATAACTTATCTGGTTTGAAAGGCTGTACAAACAGCTCGGAGATTGTAACCGTCCGCAAACAGGGAGCGCAAAAATAGCATTGATGCCAGGCTGTATGCGCACGTTAAATTAAACTTTGAACATTAGGATGTGCACTATATGTGCACAGGCCGATGATGATAAATCATTGCATGCTATATCAGACCATACGCGGAATTTTTCGTGCTGAATCCAATAATCCAACGGGAAGTGGCAGCCCGTTTGTTCACAGTTACTGGTGAAACCTCCATTTCGATAGAGGTGGGAAATAAACTCGATAACAGTGATCACAAAATATTGTACTGCACGCTACCCCTCTGACTAACAACTAAATACACGCCTAAAAATTCCCCGGTGCGCTATCAATATAGGCACTATAGGAATGCTGATTGGGAATTCCTATCAGATCTGTTGAGAAGTTCTGACTGGGAAGAATACTTCATCAACAATTTTCGATTTTCGATTTTTTATTTTTTTATTTTCGATTTATAGCTTGATTCCACACTGTATTTTCAGTACAAGTATGGAATTTTCAGCATGGATATCGGTAGCCCAAATTTTGCAAGCCAACCATAGATATCAGGTGTGCGTCGGTGCGAGCTCGAACCCCGGACCAAGTGCATGGTCGGCGAGAGTCCTAACCACTGTGCCACCGACTTAGAAGAATCACTTGAGATTTTCTACAAAACAGTTGGCTCAGCAAGAGACGCAATTGCGCCCCTAAAATCTGCCCTAGTAACGGTAACGCTTATATTCATTTATTGGTTACTAATAATTGATCTTTAATAACGATGGTTCAAAATTCTAAAAAGCGTGTTCGTGTGAACACCAGTAATTTAGAAAATAGCACCGGCTCGTCTAATAACACATTACCACCCCATATTATTAGTAGTTCACCCAACATAAAAGCCTCGAACATAACTCTGACCCCTGTAATACAGGTGGAAGATGTTCTGTCTGAAAAAGTAGAGCTCTCTTACTTAACGTGCGTAATTAAAGAGATGCAGCTACAGATAGATGAATTAAAAACGAAATTAAGTTCACTAGAATGTATACCCGAAACTATCTCACGTATGAAAAAGGAACTGCAGGATCCTACAATCCTAAAGCTTTTTAATATGACCTCTAGAATGACTCATACTGACTCAGAAAGTGCGAAGGAGTTAGAAAACGCCATCGACTTTCTATCCAGCGAAGTTGTTAAAAGGCTGGCTTCAAAACAAAACGCAATAGTGTATAATGTACCGGATAGCGAGCCCATAAAGTCAGTCCAGCACTCATTGCTGAAGGCTGCAAATCTCTTGAATGCACCTTGTCAGTGCATTCGCCTAAGCAAAAAAGACCTAAAGCATCCTTGTCCTATACTCTTTAGGTTCGACAGCTACATAACAGCTGAACGATTTAAGATGGCCGAAGATCTTCTGGCTACTGCCACTAAATTCAAGACTATTAAAGTAGTCTCGGATAAAACACCAAACCAAAGGCAAGCAACCAAGAACTCCTTCGATACAAAGTTGACAACACTGAGAAATACATCTGGTATCAGTGCTAAAGTGTCGACGGACACTGAAGCACAGCAAGTCACGTGTATAGTGTTAGGAGAAAAAACGGCAAGTAAGAGCGACCCAAAACTCAGTAAGAGCAGTGCCACTGGGTGCAATCTTAGAGTGCACGAGAGCACATCTCGAAAACCTGCTGACCTACATAAGGTTGACATAGACGCACAAACTATGGCTGACCAGAAACTACTGGCAGACCACACTCAATCTGGATCCAAGCCAGAGAGTCCCTCAGTAGAAACCGCAAAAAAGACCACAAAACCCAGAGTCCCACCCCAGACTTCGACATACCTCCCTCGTAATAAGTCTAATAAGCAGCGTGTCAGTCTAAAAAATGACAAAGCATGGGTAACGAAGCACATTCCCAAAGACGTCACGCAGCATGTGAGAAGGAATACCCCTTCCCGAACTAGAAGTAACATGCCTAACAACGCACATAACTTGGGAATGCAACGTAGAATGGATCCTCAGGATATATGGAGCACTAAACGGGACTCATATAGGCACCATATTAACGAAAATCCTCGTCCAAACTCTCGCACTATCTATATTAAACCTCATCAACTTAATGAGAACAGGTCGGCACTTGATCCCCTCAATAACTTCACTCACAAACGTGACGTGAGCCAATATGCATATGGCTATGAAAGCCCCATGAGGTACAACTACCAGGGTAATCTTAACACAGGGTACCTAGGTCCAGCAAACTACAACCCAAATTGCAGGGCAGACCATATATCACCAGTAGATCAACGCAGATGCCGACCCATGGATGCTAATAGTCAAAATATGCAACAGGATTATTTTCGGCTGCAGCAAACAATAGCCCCACTCGCTGCACAGTTCATCCAGGAAATAGTACACACACTGACTCTGTCTCACCTCAGAGCCCCTCCAAACATAACGTAGGGATAGTGACAAGTAACCATGTTAACCTCTCCTCCAATAACTCTGGTTTACTAACAATTATGCTCCTGAATGCTAGATCTCTCCTTAATAAAATAACAACGCTTCGCTGCCTGGCATACATAGAACGGCCAACACTAATAATGGTGACTGAAACCTGGCTTACTACTGATATACCTGACACAAAGCTGGTAATAGACAACTACGACATCTATAGGAACGATAGAGTTGACAAAAGAGGAGGCGGTTGCTTAATATATGCCTATAAATCCACTAACTCCAATACTTTCAATAACCCAAATACTGACAAACTCCCAGAATCTAAGTGGATAAGCATCCACACAAACGAAAGTAAAATTCTCGTGGGATGTATATACAGACCCCCCAATAGCCCTGAAATGACTGATATAACTATTGCAGAAATACTAGAGCATGTAGCTACGCTGGACTTCGACTACAAAGTAGTATGTGGAGATTTCAACTTACCTGGAGTAAACTGGGATACCTGTACAGGACCAAGAATCCATGAAGAGCTACTACAAGCTATAGACATAGGAGGATGGAAGCAGTGCGTGCGCCTCCCTACAAGGAACCAAAATACTCTTGACTTAATCCTCTGTCATAACATAGAGCCCATCTCGATAGAGGTGGGAAATAAACTCGATAACAGTGATCACAACATATTGTACTGCACGCTACCCCTCCGACTAACAACTAAATACACACCTAAAAATTCCCCGGTGCGCTATCAATATAGGGACTATAAGAATGCTGATTGGGAATTCCTATCAGATCTGTTGAGAAGTTCTGACTGGGAAGAATACTTCATCAACAATAACTTAGAAGTATCACTTGAGATTTTCTACAAAACAGTTGGCTCAGCAAGAGACACAATCGCGCCCCTAAAATCTGCCCTAAAGACACCAACTCCATTTATTGACCGGAAAACGCGACTAAAACTAAAGAAATTGAAAAGGAAATACCATGTATTTAAGGAATTTAATGCGTTAAACCAAATACATGAAACTCTTAAACTGCTTGAAGAGAAACACAAAATGAAGTCACAACATGAGGAAAATAAAGCGCTAATGGGTAACACCAAAACTCAGGAACTTTGTAGGATATTGCAAAAACGTCTAAAAAGCAGTAAAGACAATAATGTAAGCATCTTGGAACATAGGGGTGTAATATACAACGATCCCCAGGTTATAAGTGAACTCCTCAGTGAGTGGTTTTGCAATGACACCAGAGTGCACCCGACCCCAAATTTCCAAATGACCTGCAAAAGTAACCACAAATTAGGAGAAATAGATTTTAATATACAAAATATAGACTCAGCGATTAAGACATTGAAGTCAAATGGCAGTACTGGAACAGACGACATACCATCTGTCATATACAAAAATGGTAGCACGGAAATGGTAGTCTTGTTACTTAGAATATTTACTCTGTCACTGGAAACTGGAACTTATCCTGAAGTGTGGAAAACCACATACATACTACCTAAGCACAAAGCAGGGGCCAAAACCAGTGCATGCAACTATAGACCTATTAATATAACACCGGTAATATCACGAATAATGGAGAAAGTGGTTAAAGACCAAGTGTCAGACAACTTACTAGAACATGAACTTATCAACCCATCACAACACGGATTCCTCAAAAAGAGATCATGTGCGACCTGTCACATAGACTTTTTCAATGAAGTTACACGAAGCAGGGACAACAGAGAACTAGTAATTGTGCTATATTTCGATATAACAAAAGCCTTCGATAGAGTCCCCCATAATCTGCTAGTCAGCAGGTTATGCTCACTAGGGATATGTGACCCTCTCCTGAGCTGGATAAAATCATTTCTCTGTGACAGGAATCAGATAACAAAAGTTGGCTCGATAATCTCAAGGCCTAAACCTGTAAGTAGTGGTGTAATCCAGGGAAGTGTATTAGGCCCACTCCTATTCATAATATATATAAACAGTATCTGTGAATGCTTTAGTGTTGGTAAACCAATACTATATGCAGATGACTTAAAAGTGACCTATAAATGCAAGAACACAGATCTCGGAATAACAGTAAACGCCATACAGCAAGAATTAGAAAAAATGGATAGATGGTGTGACACCTGGCAACTCCAGTTTAATGTCGACAAATGTGGCTGGCTCTGCATAGGTTGCAACAATTTAGAACTTGACCTGACAATTCAAGGCCATGCACTCTTACGACTGGAATCTGTATTGGACCTAGGACTGAAATACTCACATGACTTATCATTTTCTGAACATATCTCCAAACAAGTGTCAAAGTCACGCAGACTTATCGGCTTTCTACTCAGGAACTTTTACAGAAATGAGTCCAGAATTCTGTTGTACAAGGTTTGTGTGCGTCCTTTATTTGATTACTGTTCATTCATGTATAGTAGTATACGCATAGAGGACAAATTGAAAGTCGAGGGAGTGCAGAGGTACTTCACGTCAAAATTACTCGGAACCGAAAATGGTGCGAACTACTCCACTAGATGTGACACCCTAGGATTAGAAACACTATGGCTAAGACGCCTGAGACTAAACTTAACACTTTACTATAAGCTTCTAAACCACTTAGTTTTTACCTCTACTAATGGCATTCGACTTTCAGATGACAGTGGCTACAAACTAAGACACACTAAGGGTACAGTAGCTATCGAACAATGTAAAACAGCTACCAGGCAAAAGTTTTATTTGATTAGGTATGCACAGATATGGAATAAACTACCAATGGAAATGCGTCAAGCAGGTACATTGGCCTCATTCAAAAAAGTGCTTAACGACAAACTACACGAGTTTGCAAACGACAGTAGTCCTAGTTCCTATCTGAGAGCCTCCGAAATTATAGGTCCATTTAATGTATAAGCTTAAATACTACACCTGTTGTTTTTGCCTATATTTAT
Organism: Trichobilharzia regenti; assembly: GCA_944472135.2. Lineage (NCBI taxonomy): Eukaryota > Metazoa > Platyhelminthes > Trematoda > Strigeidida > Schistosomatidae > Trichobilharzia > Trichobilharzia regenti. The sequence continues at coordinate 63,242,087 of OX235267.1, forward strand.
AATTTTAGATAAAACATTAACGATTAAGATACTTACCCTCAAACAGACAAGAAGTTTCGTTTGTAAAACTTCTACCCAACACAATAAGTGGAATAAAATGGACATAAACCGACAACATGAAAAAGATATAACTCACCACAACATCACATGGACAGATGTACGCTCGTCGGACATCATATATGCCTCACCAACTACAACCCAACATTCCTGAGATAATGTGATGAACTTATATCCGTAATGTTGCTGAGCAGTCAATATCCACAACTCCTGTCGGAACAACTAAAATTCAAAAACCTTCCTCACGAGAAGTAAATACCCACAAGCAGTAGAAATCCATTAATTAATGCGTCTAAAGCTTATGTATTTTACTCCCAACAATGACATTGCAGATCAAATGAGATAAACATATCACTGATTTCAAAATAACACATCAATGAACTATAATTCAAGGATTCTGTACACAACAAAATTATGTATGAAAACTGACTTCAAGCTTTATTTTTTTCCCAGGCACTTATAACCCATCCACCAAAGACCTGGTTTTTTTGTTAATGCGAAGACAATACTTCTGTATTTCCTGATGTGTTGCACTCACTGACAATCTAGCGGATTTTTCCAACTATGCACAGAAATGATTGTACATAAGTGAAAAGGATGTTTTATACTACTGGGATTAACATTTATCAAGTGTATGTATAATCTCCAGTGTACATGTTAAACATATTTTGCTATCGACTGTAAATTGTGACTGAATAATATGGTCCTATTTCTGTAACAATTTGATGATGCCTGTAAACTGGCGTCCCTCATGTACTGTATCATGAGAATAAATTTATTTATTTATTTATAAGCTTTTTGAACCACACAGCCAAATGTACCCAAAACTGTATGATATAAAACACACATACATACTCATAAAGTGGACTAGAAACAATCTTTTAGCTGATTAATAATAATAAGCTTTATTCCAAAACGGTTCTTGTGATATAAAATGGAATTCTCAGCATTTAACTACAGTATTGCATCCAGTTAGCACATTATCGATAGAGAAAATTCTACATAGATTAAGGGTAATCTCAGTTCGTTTTGATTACAACATATTGGGATGGCGGTAGCAAAGCCAAAATTCAACAGCGTTTGAAGGTGTTAGAAAAGTAGATGCTAGCATATTTATTGGCGTAAGTGGAAGAAAGAAACAAAGCAGCACATAACAGAAAAAAGAGAGATAAAAGGAAAAGAAAGAAAGAAAACCTTGTACCCATAAATGATATGAGTCGGGAAGACGAGATCTAATTGTTCTACTGACTACTTGATAAGTTAAACGTCTCACGCCTAATGGTTTCTTTATCACACAGAACAAGAGCTAGGTAGGGTATGGTTGAGTTTTTGTACTTACTGGTGCGAGCATGTAGTTCTCCATATAGGCTTTTCCTTGTGCTTGATGAGATACAAGGGAAGAGTTGTGAATGAAGAGGGTGTTTTGAGCGAGATAAAATGGATTCAGCCCATTTTTCACATGAGTCCATGTGCCTGTCAACCAGAATATTAACAAGTTGGTTAAGTGGTACATTGCTTACCCTGCCGACAACTTTTATCATCCTGCGTAATAAATATAGTCTTTATTCAGTAGCCCAGGAAAAGCTAAGAGGGACAATAGAGAACAATAGGGGTCACTAAGGTGAATCGCCCCATTCCGCAGGAACAGCAGTATGCGATTTGCCGGCTCGAGATATTTCTGATTTTTATGAGGGCTTAGATCTTTATCTTGAAAAAGATAATGATGAACGCCTTGACAGATCATTCTTCTACCTTTAAATATATACCGTTCGCTCAGGCTATTGTTGAGATTCGACCACATGGGATCTGCACAGATATATGGGGCATCTTAGGAATAAATTTGCTGTCCATTATCGGATCTTTAAATACCACTTCACGATGTCTTATCTCATTCTTTTTTCTAATAACGTCTTTACTTAATCCTCATTATATTCCATTAAACCTAACATTTTATAGCTTCTTATGAATTTGATTCGACTTATTCTATTCCTATTCTCTGTAGGGTACGGTTGTGCACCAAATGCACAAAAAGGCATAAAATAAAAAAACCGGCATGAGGAAACAATGTATTAAAACCAAAAGTGGACATCATGATAGTACGAACTATATGAGTAGCATTATGCATTGCAAATGAACGTTATCAGCCTAGGGAGTTCCCTTTATTAATGCATTTATTAGTGATACCTGCACTTACCCATTTCATTACACTTTATTGATTCACCTTAGCACTTTAACTTTTCTAAAACAGCTTCCAATCCCTTGTAGAAGTTGTACTTACCTCAATATTGGTTGGTTATCGTATGCCTACAACCACGGGATGAAAACGAAACGAAGTCGATTTTCCCGCTCAACCTGGAGGATAACTGTACAATTCAATAACTATACGGCCTGGTTCAGACAATGAGTGTAATTATATATATATATATCAAATATTTAACTGTTGAGACATTATTAACTTGTGGACGATCTACGATTTGATATTATATCATACTTGATCGTGCCTGTATATATGGCATGGATTTTCATGTAAATTTATATGTTTATATGAGAATATATATTATTATTATTAATACGGAGTTAACAAATTGTAGGAGTAAGGTTTGTGTTATTACAGAATGTCTTAACTTCTTGAAGGTAAGACGGAATATTTTCTTAGAAATCATCAAGATATGAGACGACCAGTAAAGATCAGCAGATAAAATGACGCCTAAGTATTTAATTTCCGACTTGGTTTCTATATCATTGCCACCTATATTGCACACCTCGTGATTGATAACCAGTTTGTTCAGGTCAGATTTATGTCTAAAGCTGAAATTGACTGTTTGGCATTTGGAGGGCTTTAATGTAAGATCGTTTTCCTTGGACCATTGGCTGACTTCTAATAAAAAGCCGTTTAGTTTAGAGTAGTCACTTTGACATTTGACAGGCAAAGATACAGTCAGGTCGTCTGCATATTTGACAAAGCTAATGTCATTTGAAAATGGTAGGTCATGTGGAAAGAAAGAAAAGAGAAGTGGGGAAAGTACAGCACCTTGGGGGGCGCTAGCATCCGTGAGCACAGCAGAGCAGGATTTGCCTTTTTATACGGTATCCTGCACTCTATTTGAGAAGTAAAAATGCAACCAGTTAGTGACCCAGGACTCAGTTTGTGTCATCGAGAGTGTAAGCCACGTCTCATAAACCGTTTTATAAACTTTCGAACTCTTATTGATTGATAAAATGATAAAAATAACGGTCTGGATCCAGTGTGGCTTACTCCATCACATGTATATCACCTCTCTTCTTACATTCCATTAACGCAAAAATTCATAATTCCCGCATGAATCTGACTCACTACGAGTATATTAAATATTACAATTTAGACTTAAACCAAAATCTTATATTCTATTCTTGTAAAGTTTTCTATTCATTTTCCAAATTTTAATTTCATAAAAGTGTTCATTTTCAAACTGCACTTGTCTAATATGATCATGCCTGTACAAACGGTATGTGAATCATGTAAATGCTTAATTTATGTGAAATATATTATATATATATATATAGCTCTTGCTACGGTCGGGCTCACGCTGTTCCTTGAAGATTTCAGAAACGCTTAGTAATAACTGACGCAAAAACCAAAACACCGATTGGCCGATTAAGATTTCTTTATTGTAACACCAATATATAAAAAATATTTCTACTAAGGTCTGTGAACAAACATTAAAATAATAAATCACAATATTACTTCTGACGGTTTATTGCTGAATTCTTTCTGAACAGCGACCGATGAGACGATGACTGTCCTATTGATGCCTCTGCGAAAATTGAGGAAGTTGATTTTGAGCAAACAACCATGAATTGATCGTTCAATCTTCAACTGCATTGACACTCCCCGGGAAAAAAGGGATTCATCCCTTTTTTCCTTCACGACCAATACACGTTGACTTGGATGCCATTGCGAGAACCTGGGTCACATGGACAGAGCTGAAATGGAAAACAAACAGAAAAGCCAACACACCACAAGCATACTCACAGCACAATCTCACACATCAATGACGACCTGCGCCTTCCAGTTAAAGGCATCCCATTGACATCTTGCAACACAATCGCCACTTGCTTGAATGACTCTTGCAGAATGCAGCGTGACCACAGTAGCACCTCATGATACTCTGCGCTCATCCTCTTATCTACTCACAATCAATTATCACTGCAATCGCTTGTCACTCATTCTGCCTCAGTTCTAGTAACGATGACGTATGGGAGCCTCAGTCGTCTACACTCTCGCTTCCGGGCGTGTGGGACCACAGCTAACAATTATCTCCGTATGCATTTCATTCTCATCAATAGCCTCCCCGGCGTATACGACCCATCTGCTGTCCTTAACATCAATCAATTCATTCATGGATGTAGAAGACTCGAAACAACTTCAGAAATAATCACGACGAAAATTTTAACAAAATTACGTAATAACAACAAGACACGAAAACAATAAGTAAACACAATGAATCCAAAATACACCAATTGCTATGACACACCACACATATATACAAATAGTACAAACAACCTCGCCGATCATGTCTTGGTGGAATTCCTTTGAAGAATCGCAGGACTTACACCAGTACGCCTACAACCCTTCTCAGGTTGACGATTGTAAGTTGTGGAATGTCCGGACACAAACAAGATCAACCAACAATTACAATAATTGGAACTCACACAAGTATTTAACACAAACATATGTACAATCAACACATAAAATGTGTTGGATTCTGCCTTGACGAACTACCCTTGAAGAACTGTTGGACTTACAGCAGTACGCCTACAACCCCTCTCAGGTTGACGCTCTAGGTTGGAAAATCGTCGAAGAGTTCATTTGCTGACTTCCCTCTATCAGCTATATCCTCAAATCTGAACGGAAACACGCTCATGTCATTGTATCGTAGAATACAGATGACGAACAAACACATGACGTATCTGGTCAACCAAGCGTAGGCAAAGAGTAATTTACACCAAAGGTAATAGCATTCAAATAGTAACTTGAAACTAGAAATGCCTTTATTCATGCACGTCAATTTAACAATTACTCTCTCGTTTACACTTGGCTTATCCTCACTAAACTGACCATTGATATTCGTCCTTTCAAACGAACTGATACTAGCATAGTCATTGCACAAGATACTTGAGTTGATGGGCGTCTGTTTCATTGTGGATGACAGCACCAACGACGACTGATTGATACCAGTTGATGAAGTTAGCGGTGGATCAAAAGCTGCTGTTGCTCGACTTTCAGAAAGTTGTCTACCTCCAAGACCACCACTACTGCTGTATTTTACTATCAGCTCAGGTTTAGCACTAGCATCTGATGATAGGTGGGCTACAGCACTAGCATCTGATGATAGGTGGGCTACATGCTGATCACTTACACTGACGGTCTCACAAGTATGCATGCCTTCTGCAACTGCACCTGCATTTATTTCTACTTCACGTTCAAGTAGTACAGAACCTTTGTTCAACTTAGCAGTAGTAGGCATATCCATCATCTCATCATGGTCAACCAAAGACAACTGTGAAGTATCATGATCATTATCACGAATATTCACTTTACCATCAACTTTATCATTTTCAAACTCTTTAACAACAGAAGTAGACAATTTTGGTTCCTCCTCACAAATCCTTAAAGGCTCTATATCTTCACTCTGAATACTAATACTTTGTAAACTTGTGGAGTCAGAACTGCACTCTGAAGCAATAACTCTATTCTGTGACACTCTATTCAACAATGGCTTACCAGTTGCAACTACAGACTTCTTGACCGCACCGTTATCGTCACACAATTCGGAGTCAGACCTGGAGTTTACATTTAGCTTATCACTGGACTTGCTTACTGGTTCACAGTTCACCTTTGTACGCACCTCTTGCAAACGTGTGAAACACAACCATGTTTCTCTTGCAGCTTGTAACTTATCTGTTGAGGATGTACTACAAAGCCTGTAACACTCACTAGGTCTATATGCATGGAGCCTTCTCGATATCCACCTCTCTGAGGCCTACTCGTCATCAATGATTGCATTTTGCTGTCAGACTGCTCTATTCTAGGGGTGAGATGTAATAGACTGGAAAACTTGCTCATAGATTGACTGACGCTATCTCTTACCAGTTTCAGGATATCATCAAACTTTGGCTCGATACTCTCATCCTAGATACGGGAGCTTATCTTCAGCCACTTCCTTTGCAGTCGAGTAGGTAGGCGTCTCCCTATTACTTCTAGTATAAAACTCGAATTGAGGTCACTCATGCAATTCATCGAAATCAGGTTATTCTTATAAGTCATAAGATTATCCAAAAACTCAGTAAGTGCCTTGGAGCCATCTTGAAGTTGACTGCCGTTACCTTTGACAGCTTCGTATACGTTCCTTACAATCATCGAAGATCTTCCAAACCTTTGACGCAATATGCTCATAGCCTCGTAGTAGCCCTCTTTTGGCTTCATAAACTTACAACACTGTATAGCTCTTGAAGCATCTCCAGTGCAATATCTCATCAAATATATTAACTTCATTTCATCATTTAATAGAAAACTATTCAGCATGATCTCAAACTCCTTTACAAATTGTAAATAATCAGCCGGGTTTCCATCAAAACACCGCGGTTCTAATTTAGGGAGTTTGATGTTCCTATTATCCCTGGATGGCGAAACAGTAACATCAACCATGTCATGCTTAACATCAGACACATTGTTACAAGTAACAGACAAGTCACCATGACTTACTTTCCTGTTTGCATCCACGACACTCTGTCCCTTCTTTGACCCAGGCATTGTTGAACTTGACCCAATTCCAAAAAAGTTCCAGATATTGGTTGTTCAAAGAGGACTTGACCGGCACAAGGAAAGATGAACGGTGACTATCCAAACTGTCACCAGCAGTCCAAAACCGTCGAAAACTGACTTCACCATCAGAAACTGTCAGCCACGTCTCATAAACCGTTAATGCCCAGCTCTTGCTACGCTCGGGCCCACGCTGTTCCTTGAAGTTTTTCAGAAACACTTAGTAATAACGGACGAAAAAACCAAAAGACTAATTGGTGACTCGAGGATTCTTTATTGTTACACCAGCATATAAAAATAATGTTTTTACTAGGGTCTGTGAACAAATATTAAAAAAATAAATCACAATATTACTTCTGACGGTTTATTGCTGACTTCTTTCTGAACAGCGACCGATGAGACGATGACTGTCCTATTGATGCCTCCGCGAAAATTGAGGAAGTTGGTTTTGAGCAAACAACCATGAATTGATCGTTCAATCTTCAACTGCAATGACAGAGAGCTTATTCAGCGAGAGACGTCTAGTTACAGAGTCAAAAGCAGAGGTGAAGGCGAGAAACGTGCAGCGGGCATATTTCGCACCTTTATCTAATGATGAGACGATACTGTTGTGTAAATATCAGTTAAAGAGCTCCTGATATGGTCTACGCTACAAAAGGGGAAGTTATTTCACAATGTAAAATATGGAAAGTCAATATAGACAGACTTTGTTTGGACGTTAGCAATTTGGCCTTCTACTGGTTTAAAATATGTGTCAAAGCGGGAAGTCTTTTATTTTCACACGTACAGCTGCAGGTGGACGGTCGAATAAAGACTCACCATATTAAAATGGCGTATATTTTTTGACGTACAAGTGCATCACTATCAGTCACTGTCATCACTATCAGTATTAAAGCCAAAAGTGGACATCATGATAGTACAAAATATACTGGATTTATTATACATTGCAAATGAACGTTGTCGGCCTAAGGATTAATTACTTCCCCATTCTGTTTTCTATATAAATGTGTTTATTAATGATATATTTCACTCACTTAATCTATTACACTTTAATGTTTCCCCTTAGCACTTTAACTTTTCTAAAATTGCTTCCAATCCCTGGTAAACGTTGTAATTACCTCAATATTGGTTGGTTATCGTATGCCTACAACCACGGGATGAAAACGAAACGAAGTCGATTTTCCCGCTGAACCTGGAGGATAACTGTACAATTCAATAACTATACGGCCTGGTTCAGACAATGAGTGTAATTATATATATATATATCAAATATTTAACTGTTGAGACATTATTAACTTGTGGACGATCTACGATTTGATATTATATCATACTTGATCGTGCCTGTATATATGGCATGGATTTTCATGTAAATTTATGTTTATATGAAAATAAAATTATTATTGTTATTACTATTTGGAAGCATTAGTGGTTTTAAAAGCACAGTGAGACGTATAAGAATTTTTCTGGGTGAATATGATTCAACAATAATTTTGAGATATCTGTTCTAAGTCTAAGAATAGGTTATATACATTTTTGCTGACTAGGTAAATATAATTCGACTACATCTGCTAAACATATACTCCATGTCTTCGACCAGGATGCACACATATTTTAAATGATACGTTTTTTTAGTTGTTAGTTCAGTAACCTATGTGATTCATGCTTACAAGGTGAATATAAATCAACTAAAATTTACTACGATACGACAGTGGTACATAAACGCTGAAATATATGCTAATATTCATTTCATTGTGTTGTGTTCCCTTAGCACTGTAGACGCCACTACATGATGTTACCAAATACGTTTTACGATGTAACGGATATTCTCAAAGGAAGTGAACATTGAATGTTGGTTCATTGGCCTTGGTCGCCATTGGTGGGCAACTCGAAGGCGCGAATGGTTCGATCGTGTACAAGTTCGACGAAGACGAACGAAAACGAATAAAAACTTGTATTATTCTCCACTTTAATTGCCGAGCAATATAACTTCCTTCTTACAATACTGGTGTTAAAGTCGAAGAAAGTACATAGTAATTATCGGTTCGTAGCGTCTTCGCAGCAATAGGAACTTAGGTTTAATTTCCTTGACAGCTATATTCCAGAGAATAGTGCTTTCTTGTATGTTTTACACGTGAGTGCAATTTAAGAAAGCTTTTGATGAAATTGTGAAGGCAATAAGTTACTTGATCACCACTTTTTGGAGAGAATGAAACACATCCTACCAGGTTGCTTCAAGTCGCAAAAGGGAGAGATCCGTCCCTATGACACATGAGTATGTGAAGTAAAAATACACTTTTGGAGATCATTTTGAGGCTAGAAATGCTGGTGTAAATGTCCAGTTCTTACTACACTGGTACTCACGCTGTCCCTAAAAGCCTTTCAGAAACAATCGGTAATGACCAACGCGAAAAGCCAGAACGCAGATTGGCGACTCGAGAATCCTTTATTCTCTCCCAATATGTAACCGACAGTAAGGTTATTATACACAAGGCCTAAGAATAAATGTTATAACAACAAATCACAATAAAACTTTTGATGGTTTTTCTCCGTCCTCCAACAAACTGCGAACGATGAGACGATGACTGCCGGATTGATGACCCGCGAAAAATATGGAGTTGGGTTTGAGCAAACAACCATGAATTGATCGTTCAATCTTCAACTGCATTGACACTCCCCGGGAAAAAAGGGATTCATCCCTTTTTTCCTTCACGACCAATACACGTTGACTTGGATGCCATTGCGAGAACCTGGGTCACATGGACAGAGCTGAAATGGAAAACAAACAGAAAAGCCAACACACCACAAGCATACTCACAGCACAATCTCACACATCAATGACGACCTGCGCCTTCCAGTTAAAGGCATCCCATTGACATCTTGCAACACAATCGCCACTTGCTTGAATGACTCTTGCAGAATGCAGCGTGACCACAGTAGCACCTCATGATACTCTGCGCTCATCCTCTTATCTACTCACAATCAATTATCACTGCAATCGCTTGTCACTCATTCTGCCTCAGTTCTAGTAACGGTGACGTATGGGAGCCTCAGTCGTCTACACTCTCGCTTCCGGGCGTGTGGGACCACAGCTTATCATTTGATAAAGTCCCACACAAGAGACTAATCCTTAAGCTAAAGTCTTACGGGTTCAAAGCCCCCTTGTTATCCTGGCTTATTTCATTTTTGGAAGATCGTTCCCAAGTTGTGAAATTTGCAAATAATTACTCGTCACCCAGACCCATACGAAGTGGAGTTATTCAGGGTAGTGTACTAGGTCCACTGCTTTTCGTTGTCTACATTAACGATATCTGCGGCGTAATCAAACATGGTACCCCATACCTCTTTGCTGACGACTTAAAGATTGTATACAGCTTCCCCCATTGTACACTGAACGAGGGATTCACACATATTCAAGATGATCTGGATAGGTTGCATAATTGCAGCAATGACTGGCAACTGCCATTCAATTCTGATAAATGTGGTGTCCTATATTTCAATAACTCCCATCCGAATTTCAGGTTACATCTAGGTAACTCTTTTCTTCAAACCCTCAGTTCCATAAAAGACCTGGGAGTTACCTGCTCACAAAACTTAGCATTCAGTCAGTACGCAAGAGCACTTGTTTCTAAATGCCGAAGACTCAGGCTTGTTACATCGAAAAATGTACACAACTGAGGCTAAAGTCCTTTCATACAAAGTCATGGTTCGTCCAGTACTTGCATACTGCACAATCGTCTTCGGTTTCATGCATGGGTATGACAGGGTTCGTATTGAAAATATTCAGCGAAGTCTTACTCGACGCCTATTATACAAACATGAAAGATTGACTTATGCTGATGAGTGCAAAACATATGGACTTCAGTCAATTTGGTTAAGGCGCCTGAAACCCAACCTTACATTCCTCTTTCGCCTTTTACACGGCTACACCAAAAGCAGTAATCCAATAGCTTTCAACAATTTACCCATTTATACTCTTAGGAATCATGAAAATACTCTATCCATAAGCCGGCACCAGACAAAACTGCGATCACATTTCTTCGAAATACAGTACAGTGCATTATGGAACGAACTTCCACTTACTGTACGTAGTTGCCGATCTCCTACTGAATTCCAGTGTCTCCTTAACGACTTCCTGTCAACAAAAGAGCTTCGGTCTACTTATCCATACTTTGTCCATATGGGCTGCTCAACTAGCTCTAGTACTACAGACCCCAGTGCAATACCCCCGATTTGAGGAAAATCATTTCCCCGGCAACCGTACCGCATATATAACGTGATAAAACCAACCCAATCTTTCCCACATGCCTTTACCTAAGGTTCGGTTATTCAGCTTATTAGAGATCCTATCGATATTTCTTCAATCGGGTTTATAAACTCATAAGACTACCTATAATTATCCTGGACCTATAATCCCAAATTAGTTGTGGTAGTTCTTCCATAATATAAGCAAACTGGTAATTTGTAAAGTCTAAAGCATGCCATATGAAAAGTGCCCAGGAAAACCTAGCAATAACAAACTCAGACAACCAACCATTTTCCCCAAGTTCATTCAACTTACCCTTATCCCTAATCGTACCACTATTCGCTATACTCTACTTAGTAGAATATGACTTAATTTGCTCCGGTACTCAAAACTCTTCTACCTTTTACTTTTAAAAAGGACGTTTTGACTACTGACTGAACAATAGCCGTTTGACCATTTCACTGGTTTTCTCTTCACTGTAATCTTCAATAAGTTCATCAGTATAATTATTTCCGAAAACCATTACATTAGTAACCATATCTTTTAATATTTTACAAATATAATTATATTATTAGCATAATACACTGCACTATTTTTGAGTTGAACTGACTATTTTCAGTCGACAGTTACCCATTCTCATATGATTTTCTAAAATTCATAATGTTAAAGCTATGTAGTATTTTTTCCATTGTATAGTTGATGAGTCACTTTGCAATGTGTAACGAACACCATATAAAATTGGTCGCCAAAATTTGGCATAACAAGTTCTGCCAACCAGTTGCTTTTCTCAGGACCACTTTACATAACTTTATCGCTAATTGTTCCACTACTTAAAATGATTAAAATATTTATAAAGCAAATGTTCTCTTGCTTTACCACGCTTGTTTCTCTTATAACACTCAATTATTGAGCCTGGTGTATTCTTTGATAATACGAACTATAATATTAACTATACCCTTATCATGGCTTGGGTTGCGCGCGCTTTTCGACTATTACGCTACATTTTGCTCATTAATAAAAACTTTTATTACTGTAAAAATTTATGCAAAGAGTTTGCGGAAATTATCACAATTATTAACCTTTCGAACACTGAATCCAAAAAATACAATCTTATTGACAGATAATACACATAACCCACTGTTTGGATTTGTGGAATTTTTAAACATAAACACATCTATAATTGTATATATTGTTGGATTTATATGTTCAAGTTGCTCCAAGTCAGTGAGTTTATGGTTAAGATATCATTTTAGTTAACAATACTGAACTATATTGCATGTTGTCTTATTGTATAGTTGTCGTCGCTTTTTGCCCTTTTTTCTGTGAACTGTTTCCTTTGTTGATGTTGTTCTCATTGTTTGTCCGTTATTTTCTGATTTTGAGGGGAGCAACCCAAAAAGTTGCTTCTCTCTAAACTTTTACTTAATGTAATCATTCTTTTCTCAGGCGTGAGGCTAGCAACCCCACCCTGTAAACAAAAATTGCTAAAGAAACTTCAGTATGATGAACCTCCTTGCACCAAAAGAAAAAGTCTGTGTAGGAACATGGAACGTCCGAACTATGTACGAGACTGGGAAAGCTGCCCAGATCGCCAACGAGATGAAAAGATACGGAATACAAGTGCTGGGAATATGTGAGAGCAGATGGAATGGGAGTGGACTCACCAAATTGTCAACAGGTGAGTCAGTGATCTACTCCGGTCACCCAGAAGACAACCACACGCACACCGAGGGCGTGGCTATCATGATGTCACCAACGGCAACGAAAGCCCTGATACAATGGGAGGCGATTTCGTCCAGGATAATGACCGCCAGGTTCAACTCCAAAGGAAGGAAAGTGTCAATCATACAATGTTATGCACCCACAAACAACGCAGACCTCGAGAAGAAAGAAGAATTCTACAGGCAACTACAGGCAACAATGGACAATACTCCAGCTGGCGACATGAAAATACTAATGGGAGACATGAACGCCAAACTGGGACCAGACAATACGGGAAGGGAACTCATCATGGGTAGAGAAGCTCTAGGAGAAATGAATGAAAACGGAGAACTCTTCGCCGACTTCTGCGCCTTCAACGAACTGGTGATTGGTGGCAGTGTATACAAGCACAAAGATATCCACAAGGCTACATGGGTGTCACCAGACGGGCAAACCAAAAACCAAATCGACTTCATCTCAATCTCAAGGAAGTGGAGGCGCAGCCTACTGGACACAAAAGCAAGAAGAGGAGCAGACGTTGGCTCAGACCACTATCTCGTACAAGGGACAATCCAAATCAAATTAAAAGCTTTCAGGGAATCAGGAGCTGCAGATAGACCACAAGCCAAGTTCAACACTCAAAAGCTGAAGGACCAGGCTACAAAGGACATCTTCATTGCAAGCATAAAGGACAAAGCTGAGACACAAATCAACACTAGCGAAAAGGTCGGCGTCGAAAAGCACTGGAACAACTTGAAAACGGTGTGGAGCCAAACCTGCATAGAAATTCTAGGCAGAAAAAAGAGACAGGACAAACAGTGGCTCACTACGGACACTTGGAAACTAATAGAAGAGAGAAGGACAGTGAAGCAAAAGATTATCCAGTGCACTGACGAGCAACAAAAACAGGAGCTGAATGCAAGCTACAATACACTGAACAAAAGAGTGAAGAAAAGTGCCAGGGAAGACAAAAGAAAATATTATGAAACCATGGCAAACGAAGCAGAACAAGCTGCAGGCAAAGGAGACCTCGCCACACTCTACCAAACAACTAGGAACCTTTCGGGCAAACGTTCGACACAGATTAAGCCAATAAAGGACGACAATGGAAAGTCAATCACCAAAGAGGTGGAACAGAGAAAGCACTGGGTTGAACACTTCAAAAGACTTCTAAATCGTCCGCCACCTACAACACGTCCAGCAATACCAACAACGGAAGCAGAACTACCAGTGAACACTGACCCCCCGACGAAATCAGAAGTCCTGAATGCAATCAAGATGCTTAAAGCTGGGAAAACACCGGGACCAGATGGAATCCCAGCAGAGGCTTTGAAAATAGACCCAGAGACAACAGCGGACTTGATGACACCACTGCTGGAGAAGGTGTGGAAAGAGGGCAAAGTACCCGAGGATTGGAAGAACAGTTACTTATTCAAACTTCCAAAGAAAGGAGACTTAAGTCAATGTAAAAACTGGCGTGGAATTATGCTTCTGTCCATTCCAAGCAAGATACTAAGTCGCATCATCCTGGAGAGAATCAAACAAGCCCTAGATGAAAAACTTCGTCCGGAACAGGCTGGATTCAGGAGAAACAAATCATGTATTGATCAAATCGCCACTCTACGGATCATCATTGAACAAAGCTTGGAATGGCAGTCACCTCTCTATCTCAACTTCATCGACTTTGAAAAGGCCTTCGACAGCGTCGATCGAGAGGTCATTTGGAAACTACTTCGCTACTACGGGGTCCCATCGACAATTATACACCTCATCCAACAGTTATACGACAATGCTGCATGCCAAGTAATCCACAACGGGAAACTTACGGAAGCCTTCGAAGTGAGGACGGGAGTGAGGCAAGGCTGTCTACTATCACCAATGATCTTCCTGATTGCAATTGATTGGATAATGCGACAGACAACGGCAACCAACGAGGGAACAGGCATAAAATGGACTGACACAAAAGACTTGGAGGATCTGGATTTCGCCGATGATATATGTCTGATTTCCCATAAACTGGAAGATATGCAAGTGAAAAGTAACAAGTTGGCAGAAGAAGCATCAAAGATAGGACTTCACGTGAACATAGATAAAACAGAGATGATGAAGATTCCTAGCCAACATCAACAACACCAACAGACCACAATAAGCATAAATGGGAAGAACCTGAAAGAAACAACCTCCTTCACCTACCTGGGAAGCATCGTCTCAACTACAGGCGGAACTGACGAGGACATCAAAGCCAGAATCGGAAAAGCAAGACAAGCTTTCATTACTCTCAAATCTGTGTGGAGGTCAACAGCACTCAGCATCAAAAATAAGATCCGGATTTTCAACTCCAATGTGAAGTCAGTGCTACTATACGGATCAGAGACTTGGCGAGTCATAAAGAGCATCTCAAACAAACTTCAAACCTTCATTAACAACTGTCTCCGCTCAATACTCAAGATCAGATGGCCAGAAAAGATCAGCAACAGGGATCTCTGGGAGCGAACCAATCAGGAACCGATTGTGAAACAAATAGGCAGAAAGAAATGGAGATGGATTGGCCATACGCTGAGGAAACCATCAAGTGACATCACTAGACAAGCCCTCGAGTGGAACCCGAAAGGGAGGCGGCGAGTTGGTCGTCCAAGGGTGACTTGGAGGAGGTCATGCGAGGAGGAGATGAAAGCATGTGGACAGACCTGGAGCAGGGTGAAAAAGTTGTCAGAAAACCGAAGTCAATGGAGGTGCGCAGCTGAAGCCCTATGTTCCTCTAGGAACTAAAGGATACAATAATACCCTTATCATATATACATCGATTTACTTTGCGGCTCCCTGTAGACTAACTACCATTCTTCAGGATACACACTGCAGTATTGTTAACCAAATGCTAAAGTTTTGTTGGTTCTGTGTTAATATCTTTTATAATGTGCTTTGACACGTTGCCTTGCAATGTCAGATGTTTACTATATATAAGACTGTCGTGATAATTTAGTACACTAAGTCCTGCCAACCGACCTTACCTTCAGTTCATACTACCTACATTGAACCATAACTATAGTATTCTGCTGAATCTTGCTCCACTATTCACAAAACCCATTCATTTTACTCTTTAAGGTTTTAACTTCTTATAAAGTAATCTGTTCATTAGGACGCATGCACACATATATAATATGTTCATAAAGATGTACGTGGAGACCTATTGGAAGCACTCATTAAGAAGGCTAGGGAGATGGAATATGAGGTACGAACATGTCTGGTACCAAGCAATATATTTGCGGTAGCCATAATAATCATAGTCTCAAAGCCTAACATCAAAAAGTAGGGAGGGTGGCGCTAGCTGATCAGTAGATATGGTGGTGGTCACTAAGGTGAATCACCCCATTCTGCAGGAACAGCAATATGTGATTTGACGGCTCGAGATATTTCTGATTTTTATGAGGGCTTAGATCTTTATCTTGAAAAAGATAATGATGAACGCCTTGACAGATCATTCTTCTACCTTTAAATATATACCGTTCGCTCAGGCTATTGTTGAGATTCGACCACATGGGATCTGCACAGATATATGGGGCATCTTAGGAATAAATTTGCTGTCCATTATCGGATCTTTAAATACCACTTCACGATGTCTTATCTCATTCTTTTTTCTAATAACGTCTTTACTTAATCCTCATTATATTCCATTAAACCTAACATTTTATAGCTTCTTATGAATTTGATTCGACTTATTCTATTCCTATTCTCTGTAGGGTACGGTTGTGCACCAAATGCACAAAAAGGCATAAAATAAAAAAACCGGCATGAGGAAACAATGTATTAAAACCAAAAGTGGACATCATGATAGTACGAACTATATGAGTAGCATTATGCATTGCAAATGAACGTTATCAGCCTAGGGAGTTCCCTTTATTAATGCATTTATTAGTGATACCTGCACTTACCCATTTCATTACACTTTATTGATTCACCTTAGCACTTTAACTTTTCTAAAATTGCTTCCAATCCCTTGTAGAAGTTGTACTTACCTCAATATTGGTTGGTTATCGTATGCCTACAACCACGGGATGAAAACGAAACGAAGTCGATTTTCCCGCTCAACCTGGAGGATAACTGTACAATTCAATAACTATACGGCCTGGTTCAGACAATGAGTGTAATTATATATATATATATCAAATATTTAACTGTTGAGACATTATTAACTTGTGGACGATCTACGATTTGATATTATATCATACTTGATCGTGCCTGTATATATGGCATGGATTTTCATGTAAATTTATGTTTATATGAAAATAAAATTATTATTGTTATTACTATTTGGAAGCATTAGTGGTTTTAAAAGCACAGTGAGACGTATAAGAATTTTTCCGGGTGAATATGATTCAACAATAATTTTGAGATATCTGTTCTAAGTCTAAGAATAGGTTATATACATTTTTGCTGACTAGGTAAATATAATTCGACTACATCTGCTAAACATATACTCCATGTCTTCGACCAGGATGCACACATATTTTAAATGATACGTTTTTTTAGTTGTTAGTTCAGTAACCTATGTGATTCATGCTTACAAGGTGAATATAAATCAACTAAAATTTACTACGATACGACAGTGGTACATAAACGCTGAAATATATGCTAATATTCATTTCATTGTGTTGTGTTCCCTTAGCACTGTAGACGCCACTACATGATGTTACCAAATACGTTTTACGATGTAACGGATATTCTCAAAGGAAGTGAACATTGAATGTTGGTTCATTGGCCTTGGTCGCCATTGGTGGGCAACTCGAAGGCGCGAATGGTTCGATCGTGTACAAGTTCGACGAAGACGAACGAAAACGAATAAAAACTTGTATTATTCTCCACTTTAATTGCCGAGCAATATAACTTCCTTCTTACAATACTGGTGTTAAAGTCGAAGAAAGTACATAGTAATTATCGGTTCGTAGCGTCTTCGCAGCAATAGGAACTTAGGTTTAATTTCCTTGACAGCTATATTCCAGAGAATAGTGCTTTCTTGTATGTTTTACACGTGAGTGCAATTTAAGAAAGCTTTTGATGAAATTGTGAAGGCAATAAGTTACTTGATCACCACTTTTTGGAGAGAATGAAACACATCCTACCAGGTTGCTTCAAGTCGCAAAAGGGAGAGATCCGTCCCTATGACACATGAGTATGTGAAGTAAAAATACACTTTTGGAGATCATTTTGAGGCTAGAAATGCTGGTGTAAATGTCCAGTTCTTACTACACTGGTACTCACGCTGTCCCTAAAAGCCTTTCAGAAACAATCGGTAATGACCAACGCGAAAAGCCAGAACGCAGATTGGCGACTCGAGAATCCTTTATTCTCTCCCAATATGTAACCGACAGTAAGGTTATTATACACAAGGCCTAAGAATAAATGTTATAACAACAAATCACAATAAAACTTTTGATGGTTTTTCTCCGTCCTCCAACAAACTGCGAACGATGAGACGATGACTGCCGGATTGATGACCCGCGAAAAATATGGAGTTGGGTTTGAGCAAACAACCATGAATTGATCGTTCAATCTTCAACTGCATTGACACTCCCCGGGAAAAAAGGGATTCATCCCTTTTTTCCTTCACGACCAATACACGTTGACTTGGATGCCATTGCGAGAACCTGGGTCACATGGACAGAGCTGAAATGGAAAACAAACAGAAAAGCCAACACACCACAAGCATACTCACAGCACAATCTCACACATCAATGACGACCTGCGCCTTCCAGTTAAAGGCATCCCATTGACATCTTGCAACACAATCGCCACTTGCTTGAATGACTCTTGCAGAATGCAGCGTGACCACAGTAGCACCTCATGATACTCTGCGCTCATCCTCTTATCTACTCACAATCAATTATCACTGCAATCGCTTGTCACTCATTCTGCCTCAGTTCTAGTAACGGTGACGTATGGGAGCCTCAGTCGTCTACACTCTCGCTTCCGGGCGTGTGGGACCACAGCTTATCATTTGATAAAGTCCCACACAAGAGACTAATCCTTAAGCTAAAGTCTTACGGGTTCAAAGCCCCCTTGTTATCCTGGCTTATTTCATTTTTGGAAGATCGTTCCCAAGTTGTGAAATTTGCAAATAATTACTCGTCACCCAGACCCATACGAAGTGGAGTTATTCAGGGTAGTGTACTAGGTCCACTGCTTTTCGTTGTCTACATTAACGATATCTGCGGCGTAATCAAACATGGTACCCCATACCTCTTTGCTGACGACTTAAAGATTGTATACAGCTTCCCCCATTGTACACTGAACGAGGGATTCACACATATTCAAGATGATCTGGATAGGTTGCATAATTGCAGCAATGACTGGCAACTGCCATTCAATTCTGATAAATGTGGTGTCCTATATTTCAATAACTCCCATCCGAATTTCAGGTTACATCTAGGTAACTCTTTTCTTCAAACCCTCAGTTCCATAAAAGACCTGGGAGTTACCTGCTCACAAAACTTAGCATTCAGTCAGTACGCAAGAGCACTTGTTTCTAAATGCCGAAGACTCAGGCTTGTTACATCGAAAAATGTACACAACTGAGGCTAAAGTCCTTTCATACAAAGTCATGGTTCGTCCAGTACTTGCATACTGCACAATCGTCTTCGGTTTCATGCATGGGTATGACAGGGTTCGTATTAAAAATATTCAGCGAAGTCTTACTCGACGCCTATTATACAAACATGAAAGATTGACTTATGCTGATGAGTGCAAAACATATGGACTTCAGTCAATTTGGTTAAGGCGCCTGAAACCCAACCTTACATTCCTCTTTCGCCTTTTACACGGCTACACCAAAAGCAGTAATCCAATAGCTTTCAACAATTTACCCATTTATACTCTTAGGAATCATGAAAATACTCTATCCATAAGCCGGCACCAGACAAAACTGCGATCACATTTCTTCGAAATACAGTACAGTGCATTATGGAACGAACTTCCACTTACTGTACGTAGTTGCCGATCTCCTACTGAATTCCAGTGTCTCCTTAACGACTTCCTGTCAACAAAAGAGCTTCGGTCTACTTATCCATACTTTGTCCATATGGGCTGCTCAACTAGCTCTAGTACTACAGACCCCAGTGCAATACCCCCGATTTGAGGAAAATCATTTCCCCGGCAACCGTACCGCATATATAACGTGATAAAACCAACCCAATCTTTCCCACATGCCTTTACCTAAGGTTCGGTTATTCAGCTTATTAGAGATCCTATCGATATTTCTTCAATCGGGTTTATAAACTCATAAGACTACCTATAATTATCCTGGACCTATAATCCCAAATTAGTTGTGGTAGTTCTTCCATAATATAAGCAAACTGGTAATTTGTAAAGTCTAAAGCATGCCATATGAAAAGTGCCCAGGAAAACCTAGCAATAACAAACTCAGACAACCAACCATTTTCCCCAAGTTCATTCAACTTACCCTTATCCCTAATCGTACCACTATTCGCTATACTCTACTTAGTAGAATATGACTTAATTTGCTCCGGTACTCAAAACTCTTCTACCTTTTACTTTTAAAAAGGACGTTTTGACTACTGACTGAACAATAGCCGTTTGACCATTTCACTGGTTTTCTCTTCACTGTAATCTTCAATAAGTTCATCAGTATAATTATTTCCGAAAACCATTACATTAGTAACCATATCTTTTAATATTTTACAAATATAATTATATTATTAGCATAATACACTGCACTATTTTTGAGTTGAACTGACTATTTTCAGTCGACAGTTACCCATTCTCATATGATTTTCTAAAATTCATAATGTTAAAGCTATGTAGTATTTTTTCCATTGTATAGTTGATGAGTCACTTTGCAATGTGTAACGAACACCATATAAAATTGGTCGCCAAAATTTGGCATAACAAGTTCTGCCAACCAGTTGCTTTTCTCAGGACCACTTTACATAACTTTATCGCTAATTGTTCCACTACTTAAAATGATTAAAATATTTATAAAGCAAATGTTCTCTTGCTTTACCACGCTTGTTTCTCTTATAACACTCAATTATTGAGCCTGGTGTATTCTTTGATAATACGAACTATAATATTAACTATACCCTTATCATGGCTTGGGTTGCGCGCGCTTTTCGACTATTACGCTACATTTTGCTCATTAATAAAAACTTTTATTACTGTAAAAATTTATGCAAAGAGTTTGCGGAAATTATCACAATTATTAACCTTTCGAACACTGAATCCAAAAAATACAATCTTATTGACAGATAATACACATAACCCACTGTTTGGATTTGTGGAATTTTTAAACATAAACACATCTATAATTGTATATATTGTTGGATTTATATGTTCAAGTTGCTCCAAGTCAGTGAGTTTATGGTTAAGATATCATTTTAGTTAACAATACTGAACTATATTGCATGTTGTCTTATTGTATAGTTGTCGTCGCTTTTTGCCCTTTTTTCTGTGAACTGTTTCCTTTGTTGATGTTGTTCTCATTGTTTGTCCGTTATTTTCTGATTTTGAGGGGAGCAACCCAAAAAGTTGCTTCTCTCTAAACTTTTACTTAATGTAATCATTCTTTTCTCAGGCGTGAGGCTAGCAACCCCACCCTGTAAACAAAAATTGCTAAAGAAACTTCAGTATGATGAACCTCCTTGCACCAAAAGAAAAAGTCTGTGTAGGAACATGGAACGTCCGAACTATGTACGAGACTGGGAAAGCTGCCCAGATCGCCAACGAGATGAAAAGATACGGAATACAAGTGCTGGGAATATGTGAGAGCAGATGGAATGGGAGTGGACTCACCAAATTGTCAACAGGTGAGTCAGTGATCTACTCCGGTCACCCAGAAGATAACCACACGCACACCGAGGGCGTGGCTATCATGATGTCACCAACGGCAACGAAAGCCCTGATACAATGGGAGGCGATTTCGTCCAGGATAATGACCGCCAGGTTCAACTCCAAAGGAAGGAAAGTGTCAATCATACAATGTTATGCACCCACAAACAACGCAGACCTCGAGAAGAAAGAAGAATTCTACAGGCAACTACAGGCAACAATGGACAATACTCCAGCTGGCGACATGAAAATACTAATGGGAGACATGAACGCCAAACTGGGACCAGACAATACGGGAAGGGAACTCATCATGGGTAGAGAAGCTCTAGGAGAAATGAATGAAAACGGAGAACTCTTCGCCGACTTCTGCGCCTTCAACGAACTGGTGATTGGTGGCAGTGTATACAAGCACAAAGATATCCACAAGGCTACATGGGTGTCACCAGACGGGCAAACCAAAAACCAAATCGACTTCATCTCAATCTCAAGGAAGTGGAGGCGCAGCCTACTGGACACAAAAGCAAGAAGAGGAGCAGACGTTGGCTCAGACCACTATCTCGTACAAGGGACAATCCAAATCAAATTAAAAGCTTTCAGGGAATCAGGAGCTGCAGATAGACCACAAGCCAAGTTCAACACTCAAAAGCTGAAGGACCAGGCTACAAAGGACATCTTCATTGCAAGCATAAAGGACAAAGCTGAGATACAAATCAACACCAGCGAAAAGGTCGGCGTCGAAAAGCACTGGAACAACTTGAAAACGGTGTGGAGCCAAACCTGCATAGAAATTCTAGGCAGAAAAAAGAGACAGGACAAACAGTGGCTCACTACGGACACTTGGAAACTAATAGAAGAGAGAAGGACAGTGAAGCAAAAGATTATCCAGTGCACTGACGAGCAACAAAAACAGGAGCTGAATGCAAGCTACAATACACTGAACAAAAGAGTGAAGAAAAGTGCCAGGGAAGACAAAAGAAAATATTATGAAACCATGGCAAACGAAGCAGAACAAGCTGCAGGCAAAGGAGACCTCGCCACACTCTACCAAACAACTAGGAACCTTTCGGGCAAACGTTCGACACAGATTAAGCCAATAAAGGACGACAATGGAAAGTCAATCACCAAAGAGGTGGAACAGAGAAAGCACTGGGTTGAACACTTCAAAAGACTTCTAAATCGTCCGCCACCTACAACACGTCCAGCAATACCAACAACGGAAGCAGAACTACCAGTGAACACTGACCCCCCGACGAAATCAGAAGTCCTGAATGCAATCAAGATGCTTAAAGCTGGGAAAACACCGGGACCAGATGGAATCCCAGCAGAGGCTTTGAAAATAGACCCAGAGACAACAGCGGACTTGATGACACCACTGCTGGAGAAGGTGTGGAAAGAGGGCAAAGTACCCGAGGATTGGAAGAACAGTTACTTATTCAAACTTCCAAAGAAAGGAGACTTAAGTCAATGTAAAAACTGGCGTGGAATTATGCTTCTGTCCATTCCAAGCAAGATACTAAGTCGCATCATCCTGGAGAGAATCAAACAAGCCCTAGATGAAAAACTTCGTCCGGAACAGGCTGGATTCAGGAGAAACAAATCATGTATTGATCAAATCGCCACTCTACGGATCATCATTGAACAAAGCTTGGAATGGCAGTCACCTCTCTATCTCAACTTCATCGACTTTGAAAAGGCCTTCGACAGCGTCGATCGAGAGGTCATTTGGAAACTACTTCGCTACTACGGGGTCCCATCGACAATTATACACCTCATCCAACAGTTATACGACAATGCTGCATGCCAAGTAATCCACAACGGGAAACTTACGGAAGCCTTCGAAGTGAGGACGGGAGTGAGGCAAGGCTGTCTACTATCACCAATGATCTTCCTGATTGCAATTGATTGGATAATGCGACAGACAACGGCAACCAACGAGGGAACAGGCATAAAATGGACTGACACAAAAGACTTGGAGGATCTGGATTTCGCCGATGATATATGTCTGATTTCCCATAAACTGGAAGATATGCAAGTGAAAAGTAACAAGTTGGCAGAAGAAGCATCAAAGATAGGACTTCACGTGAACATAGATAAAACAGAGATAATGAAGATTCCTAGCCAACATCAACAACACCAACAGACCACAATAAGCATAAATGGGAAGAACCTGAAAGAAACAACCTCCTTCACCTACCTGGGAAGCATCGTCTCAACTACAGGCGGAACTGACGAGGACATCAAAGCCAGAATCGGAAAAGCAAGACAAGCTTTCATTACTCTCAAATCTGTGTGGAGGTCAACAGCACTCAGCATCAAAAATAAGATCCGGATTTTCAACTCCAATGTGAAGTCAGTGCTACTATACGGATCAGAGACTTGGCGAGTCATAAAGAGCATCTCAAACAAACTTCAAACCTTCATTAACAACTGTCTCCGCTCAATACTCAAGATCAGATGGCCAGAAAAGATCAGCAACAGGGATCTCTGGGAGCGAACCAATCAGGAACCGATTGTGAAACAAATAGGCAGAAAGAAATGGAGATGGATTGGCCATACGCTGAGGAAACCATCAAGTGACATCACTAGACAAGCCCTCGAGTGGAACCCGAAAGGGAGGCGGCGAGTTGGTCGTCCAAGGGTGACTTGGAGGAGGTCATGCGAGGAGGAGATGAAAGCATGTGGACAGACCTGGAGCAGGGTGAAAAAGTTGTCAGAAAACCGAAGTCAATGGAGGTGCGCAGCTGAAGCCCTATGTTCCTCTAGGAACTAAAGGATACAATAATACCCTTATCATATATACATCGATTTACTTTGCGGCTCCCTGTAGACTAACTACCATTCTTCAGGATACACACTGCAGTATTGTTAACCAAATGCTAAAGTTTTGTTGGTTCTGTGTTAATATCTTTTATAATGTGCTTTGACACGTTGCCTTGCAATGTCAGATGTTTACTATATATAAGACTGTCGTGATAATTTAGTACACTAAGTCCTGCCAACCGACCTTACCTTCAGTTCATACTACCTACATTGAACCATAACTATAGTATTCTGCTGAATCTTGCTCCACTATTCACAAAACCCATTCATTTTACTCTTTAAGGTTTTAACTTCTTATAAAGTAATCTGTTCATTAGGACGCATGCACACATATATAATATGTTCATAAAGATGTACGTGGAGACCTATTGGAAGCACTCATTAAGAAGGCTAGGGAGATGGAATATGAGGTACGAACATGTCTGGTACCAAGCAATATATTTGCGGTAGCCATAATAATCATAGTCTCAAAGCCTAACATCAAAAAGTAGGGAGGGTGGCGCTAGCTGATCAGTAGATATGGTGGTGGTCACTAAGGTGAATCACCCCATTCTGCAGGAACAGCAATATGCGATTTGACGGCTCGAGATATTTCTGATTTTTATGAGGGCTTAGATCTTTATCTTGAAAAAGATAATGATGAACGCCTTGACAGATCATTCTTCTACCTTTAAATATATACCGTTCGCTCAGGCTATTGTTGAGATTCGACCACATGGGATCTGCACAGATATATGGGGCATCTTAGGAATAAATTTGCTGTCCATTATCGGATCTTTAAATACCACTTCACGATGTCTTATCTCATTCTTTTTTCTAATAACGTCTTTACTTAATCCTCATTATATTCCATTAAACCTAACATTTTATAGCTTCTTATGAATTTGATTCGACTTATTCTATTCCTATTCTCTGTAGGGTACGGTTGTGCACCAAATGCACAAAAAGGCATAAAATAAAAAAACCGGCATGAGGAAACAATGTATTAAAACCAAAAGTGGACATCATGATAGTACGAACTATATGAGTAGCATTATGCATTGCAAATGAACGTTATCAGCCTAGGGAGTTCCCTTTATTAATGCATTTATTAGTGATACCTGCACTTACCCATTTCATTACACTTTATTGATTCACCTTAGCACTTTAACTTTTCTAAAACAGCTTCCAATCCCTTGTAGAAGTTGTACTTACCTCAATATTGGTTGGTTATCGTATGCCTACAACCACGGGATGAAAACGAAACGAAGTCGATTTTCCCACGAAACCTGGAGGACAACTGTACAATTCAATAACTATACAGCCTAGTTCAGACAATGAGTGTAATTATATATATATATATATATCAAATATTTAACTGTTGAGACATTATTAACTTGTAGACAATCTAAGATTTGACATTATATCATACTTGATCGTGCCTGTATATATGGCATGCATTTTCATGTAAAATTTATATGTTTATGTGAAATATATACATTATGATTGTCTCCGTGTGTATGTCATTCTCAGCAATAGCCTCCCCGGCGTACACGACCCATTTGCTGTCCTCAACATCAATCAATTCATTCACGGATGTAGAAGACTCGAAACAACTTCAGAAGTAAGCGCGACGAAAATTTTGACAAAATTTTGCATAAAAATAAGACACGAAAACAACAAGTAAACACAGTGAATTCCAAAACACCAATTGATATGACACACCGCACATATATACAAACAGTACACATAACCTCACTGATCATGTCTTGATGTAATTCCTTTGAAGAATCACAGGACTTGCACCAGTACGCCTGCAACTCTTCTCAGGTTGACGACTGTAGTTTGAAGAATGTCTGGACACAAACAAGATCAACCAACAATTACATTAATTGAAACCCACTCAATTACTTAACGCAAACATATGTACAAACAATACATCAGATGTTGTGGATTTTGCCTTGACGAGCTACCCTTGAAGAACTGTAGGTGTCAACGGAATTGAAGATTGAACGATCAATTCTTGGTTGTTTGCTCAAATCCAATTCTACATTTTTGCGGGAGCCATCGATACTGCAGTCATCTTCTCACCGTTCGCTGTTCGTTGGAGGACGGAGAAAACCATCAGAAGTATTATTGTGATTTATTGTTTTGACATTTATTGTTAGACTTTGTGTACAATAACCGAACGGTTGGTGCAAGAATAAACGGTTCTTGAGTCACCAATCTGTGTTCTGGTTTTTCGTGTCGGTTATTACGCATAGTTCCTGAAAGTCTTCTAAGGACAGCGTGAGGTCCAGTGTAGTAAGATCTGGACATTGACAAGCTATAAGCCTGTATTTATGGGTAGGTACAATATAAGACTTCTTCCAGGAGGTAGAGTTTGTCCGATCTCCTAGTAAATTTGCGTATAATTTGAGTAGGAGTAAATTCATATCGTTACCACCGTTTTTCAGCGGAACGGAAGATACACCGTCTGAACCAGTATTGTTACTTAGCTTAGGATTTGACACATTCGTCTGTTTTACGTCGGAAATCCGTGACCTGATCGTTCTCCAATTTGCATAGACTAATGAAGCGCCTGCTAAACAGTTCACATATGACGCTGGTATTCTAGTAAGTATATTATTCCCATATCGGCTGTTTTCGAGTTTGTCAACCTACTTTTGAAAAGTTTGGTTATTTTTCCGGGGCCATGCGATTGCTGAATGGCCCGCATTTTCTTGGTTTCTAAGGCTTATTTTTTAACTCTTGAGTTCTAGTGAGAAGAGACATGATAGCAAGTGATGATATCTGTAGTATTTTACTGAGTGCTTTCGTAGACTTCTCCTTAATGATGTCGGAATCGCAACGACGTCATGAATTGAGTTAATATTGTGATAAATATTGCTAAGAACTAACTCCAAGGACTCTTTCGAAGGCACGAGTCCCGGTTAGAGGACCTAGTTAGGTGCTGATAAAAGTTCTAGTCAGAATTTGTGTATAAATTTATAGGTGTCTGGTCAGCTTAATCTCTGCAGTCTGTTTCAGGAAAGAAAATAATATATTCTCATTTTGTAAATGAGGGACGCCAGTTTACAGGCATCATCAATATGATAAATTACATATACGATTATCAATCATACTTAATAAGAATGTTTTAATAAAATACACATTTTTTCCTACTTGTGTAGGACACACCAAATGTACAGGCATGGATAAGCATTATTTAAATTTCATAAATTTGGTTTATGGTTAAATTACATGGTTGCTGACGTTTTTGTCTTAGGTCTGTGGGAACAATATGATAACCAGTCATTCAATGGAGCACATCATGAAATATAGGAATATTGACTTCGCATTAACAAAAAACCCAAGTAAGTTTTGGATGGATTAAAAATACTTGGGAAAAAATAAAGCTTGAAGTAATTCCACAATATAACTTAGGTGTGTACAAATCCGAATCTTATTTTTGATTTATATCCAAATTGGGTAATAAGGAAGCTATTTTTACAGATACGATCAGTTATGTTATAAGCTACAATCGTGACGTTGTATTACAAATTGATACTTTTCCATTGGTATAAGAGTATATTCCACAAATGTAATCCAGGTTGCGTCGTGGGGAAAGTTAATTCGTTATTAACCAGGCAACTGAAAGATACGGGACCAATAATGTTTGCAGATCATTTGTCATTGT
Organism: Trichobilharzia regenti; assembly: GCA_944472135.2. Lineage (NCBI taxonomy): Eukaryota > Metazoa > Platyhelminthes > Trematoda > Strigeidida > Schistosomatidae > Trichobilharzia > Trichobilharzia regenti. The sequence goes on from OX235267.1 coordinate 63,270,206, forward strand.
AAATGGTCAAATATCCACATTATTCATTCTCATTCAAAAAGTCAAATGGAAGCTGAAATGGTGAGAGAAAAAAGAAGACAAACAACAGCAACGCAAAAGAAAGCAACGGGAGTCCTTAAGGAGTGATTAATAAATATACCATATATATTCTGTTTGGTAACTATGGTTATTTTGACACTAACTAACTAGTCCCGTTATGCTAACTTTTATATTGTGTGAACTAATATTACTGTCCTGTGTAGAAATGTTTATCATCTAGTTCCAATAATATTAAAATTTATAATTGTAGTTTGTTGTAACTACACGTTTAAAGAACTTAAAATATCTATGTAGGGTGAAAAAGAAGGTGTAAGAGTCAGGCGCAAAAGTGCATTGTCATCTTTGAGCAGTCTGGTGACTGAGGAGATGAACACTGGAAGTGTGTTTGCATCGCGCACATTAGCTGGTAGTCTATTCCAAATGACTGAAAACTTATTTAAGAAGAAGTTGTACCGCACGTAAGTCTGACAGTGCTCTATAGCAGCTAGGTTGTGATGATTTCTAAGATTGTAACTGATGACAGCGGTAGGTTTAGTTATTGGCTCGGAGGAATGCAAGAGAAGATTAGTTAGCTTGTAGTAAAAGATAAGGTTTAGCTTAAGGCGTCTTTTCCAGAGGGGTTCTAATCTTAGTCTTTCGCATCGCTCATGGTATTCCAGACCACTTTCTAAACCAAGAGTTCTTGAGGTAAACTGCCGTTGCACTCCCTCTAATTTAAGCTTGTCATTTTGTCTGAGTCCGCTAAGAATAAACGGGCAGTATTCTAAGATAGGTCGGACACATACTTTGTATAATAAAACCCTAGTTTCACAACAAAAGAAATTGCGTGTTATGCATCCTATCAGCCTTCGCGTTTTACGTCTGGCATAATCAGTCTGTTCAGCGAACGTTAGGTTACTAGAGTATCTAATACCGAGATCTACGACTGAGTTGAGCTTAGCTAGTTTTCGCCCATTTATTTCAAGAGTTAGATCAAGCTTACTGTTGCCGATACAAATCCAGCCGCATTTGTCAATGTTAAAATTTAGACAGGATTCAGCACACCATGTTGCAAGGCTACTTAGTTCAAGATGTATTTTAGTAACCATATCGCTTAATTCATGAGTGTAGCAGGAGTAGACGACTTTGAGGTCGTCAGCATATAGGAATGGTTTACCTGAGGTGAAGCACTTGCAAATGCTGTTAATGTAAACTGTGAATAAAAGTGGACCTAGGACACTACCTTGCACGACCCCACTTGAGATCTGCCTAGGATGAGACAATACAGATCCAACTTTGGTTATTTGTACCCTGTTGCTTAGAAATGATTTTAACCAGTTCAGTAATGGGTTGCGAATTCCACAAGAGTACAGCTTCTCAAAGAGAATACTGTGAGATACCATGTCAAATGCCCTAGATATATCGAAGTAGAGAACAACGACTAGCTTACGTGCTTCGCGACTACTAGTGATGCAGTTGAAAAAGTCGAAGTGGCAAGTAACGCAGGATCTATTTTTGAGAAATCCGTGTTGAGACCTTGTAACAAGATCTTCCCTAATTAGGTAGTCTGACAATTGATCTTTTACAACTTTCTCCATGATTCGTGAGATAACTGGGGTTATATTTATGGGTCTGTAATTGCGGACGTTTGCCCTATCACCAGATTTGTAATGTGGAATTATGAAGCTAGTTTTCCACTCACTAGGGTAAGTGCCAGTGTCCATAGATATTGAGAAGAATTTAAGAAGTAACAAGGGTATATCACACCCACTGTTTTTGAAAATTATCGAAGCGAGGCCATCCGGTCCCGTACTAGTGGAAGGTTTAAGGCTTTTAATTGCTTGTACTATTAACTGATTAGTGAACACAATGCTTTCAAGGGAAGAGATAGTAAGGGGGCGGTTTCACCAGGCATATGTGTTTCTAAACTAAAGTTTGCAAACCAATCACTGAAAGTTCACAGATAGTGGCAGGTTCATTGTAGATTACTTTGTCGTGAAGTAAGTATGGGATTTCCCTCGCCGACTGCATTCGTTTTTTAAGAAGTGCCGTTAAGTTATAAACTTTGGAGGTACTTTCAAGTGCCGTTAACTCTTCGTCGAGGTCCTTTTGAGAGCGTAGGCGCTTGATAGATTCAAGAGACTCGTGGATTGAGAGCAATAGTGATATGTCCTTAGTGGAATAGTACTGTTTCTTCAGCTTCCTTAACTTATTACGGTGTGCCCTTGGAATATATTCAGTTCGGTGTCTACTTAATTTCACTATTTTCTTTGGAGCAACTGTATCTAGACAAAGGGTAACATTCCTGTAAAACAGGGTTACTAAGGCCTCCAGGGAGTCAGTGGTAAAATAGTCATCCCATTGACAGAGTCGAATAAGTTCTTGGACTAATCCCCAGTCTGTATATTTGTAACTACGACATATTGTGCTTCCTGAATCTTGTTTGTTTCCTGTATTTAGTGGTGAGAAAGGCAGAGAGCAGAGTACCATTCTATGGTCACTACTGGAAAATCGATTACCAACATAGGTGGATACTGGGATTGTGTCATGACAAAAAACAAGGTCCAACATGTTGTCACCACGAGTAGGTGTCTGGACGTGTTGTTGCCATCCATAACAGTCGATAGTGGCAAGTAATTCGTCGAAGCGTTGGGGGCCGGAACCAATTGACTTCTGGAAGATTGAAGTCCCCTGCAATTATTTTGTAATTAGCACTAAACGAGGATGCGTGTGCAAACGATTTAGCTAATAACGCATCAGTTTCTTTTGTTGCGCTTGGTGCTCGATAAACACAGCCTATGAGAAGTTTGTACTTATCTCCATGTAAGACAACCCAGAGTGAGTCAGGTACATTATTCATTGTTTCATCTTCCACCTTACTGACTACAAATGAGCTATGTATATATATGAGACATCCTCCACCACGCTTGCAATCTCTGTTTGCACGGTGTACAGTGTAATCATCGATACCTATATGCACATCAAGTACAGAGGATGAGCACCATGACTCAGTAATCAGAGCTACAGTAGGCTTGGCGACTAATAATAATGTCCTTAGTTCAGATATCTTATTGATTAAGGAACGTGCATTAATTAGCAAAGATACAATCGAAGAAGATCAAGAAAAAGCAGAAGGAATGGCAAACTACCTCTCCCAAGTCCTCACTCAGGAGTCATCACTGCCTGTGGGATCAGCTCTGGCTGCATCAGAAGAACATGGGATAGATTCCGTTGACATCGACCAAGGCATCGTGCTCAACTTCTTAATGAAACTAGATGCAGGGAAATCAATGGGTCCTGATAATCTTCATCCAAGGCTTCTCAAGGAACTGTCAGCCCACATAGCCGGCCCCTTGACCACAATCTTCAAGCTATCTCTCCTGAATGGAGTGTTGCCACGTGATTGGAAAGACGCCATAGTAACCCCCATCCACAAAGTAGGATCAAGACAAAGCCCTTCAAATTACAGGCCTATCAGTCTCACCAGCACTTTAATCAAGACACTGGAAAGAATTATCAAGAAAAGCATCATGGCTTATCCGGAAAGTAGCAGCTTGTTATCTGGAGCACAGCATGGCTTCCGGAGGAACCTCTCATGCCTGTCAAATCTCCTGACTGCAAGAGAAAGCTGGGTCAAATCAAAGGACAACAGAAGACCCGTTGGCGTCGTCTTCATAGACTTCAGTAAAGCCTTTGATAAAGTACCTCACGAAAGACTACTCATGAAATTGGAAAGTCTTGGTATCAAAGGCAGACTACTAGACTGACTCAGGGAATTCCTCATAGATAGGAGGCAGAGGGTTAGGATCAACTCAAAACTCTCCTCCTGGACAGCAGTAAGTAGCGGAGTGCCACAAGACACGGTTCTCGGTCCTCTCCTTTTTATTCTGTATATCAATGAGTTACCTCTGCTCATCGACTCCCCTATGGTCCTATACGTAGATGACTTAAAAATTTGGAGAGAGCTGAAGAGCAACAGTGATACGTTTACGTTGCAAGAGGACCTCAACAAATTGTCAGAGTGGTCTGTTGAATGGATGCTCCCGATCAATGTGGCAAAATGTGCAACCATGCGCATTGGACAAGCAAGCAAAAGCTCCTACGAATTAGAGGGAATAACACTTCCATCATTTCAGACTCACTTGGACTTAGGTGTCATAGTTAGCCACGACTTAAAAACTACAGCACACTGTCGCACGGTGGCTGCACGTAGTTTCAGGTCCTTATGGGCGATTCGGGGAGCCTTTAAAAGAATTACCAGAGATATGTTCACCTCCTTATACACATCTCTGGTTAGGTCAAGACTGGAAAACTGCATCCAGGCCGCCAGTCCTTGTCTAAAAGGGGATTCACACATTCTAGAAATTATTCAGAGGAAGGCAACACGTATGGTTCACGGCACAGCTAACTTATCATACGAGGAAAGACTAGACAGTTTAAATTTCTTCTCACTGTCATACCGTAGGCAGAGAGGAGATTTAATCACAATGTTTAAAATTTTAAACAATGACTACGGATCTGACCTATTCCCTCTTTTCCTTCCCACCAGGTGGGAATACCTTAGAGGAAATAGCAAGAGAGTTCAAAAGCCAAGAAGAAATCATATTGCTGTTGAGTACTGTTTCTCAAATAGAGTCATAAACTCTTGGAACCGACTCCCAGAAGAAGTGGTGTCTGCAACCTCAACTGATTCGTTCAAGAAGGGTTTGGACAACCACAGAAATCTACTAGAAAAGGATTAACATAGGCTCCGATCCTTCTATCCTCAACCAATAAACCTGAAATCTAATTAGGCACCCTATATTCTACTATAGATGTTCATGTTTTAAGTCTAGATTTAGAAAGAGAAAAAGTATGTAGAAGTCTAGTTATATTCAACGTCACTGATTTAGTAATCTTTGACAGAGACTGCCAAACTCTTAAATGAGTTTCATGCTAAACTCAGACGACGTGTGAAGCAAGACATCTGACAAGTTATGTGGCAAGCCGCAAGAATCTGAATCTTATTCTGTACAAACTATTGTTATTGCTTGATTCGAAATATTTATTGACATAAGTTAGGTGACATATTATCCACTGAAATAATTCTAAATGTTTAATAGAGTATGCAGTGTCACTCATATAAAGATGGATGAAATCATTTGTTAACTGCACACGGTATCAAAAAGATGCCTACTGTGATTTATATGAATGGCACGTGTTAGTGGATTATTGAAAATGAAGTTTACTTCGGACGGACGGAATGTTTTCAGAATGTTTTGTTGGAAAAAATGACTATTCTTTATTTTTCGTTTTGTTGGTCAGTTTGCTGAAAGCAGGCCACTGAAGCCTAGTACATTAGGATGGCACAAGTATTCATTAAAGTCGTGTGGATAATTTACCTATGTTTTGAATTACTTCCTGACAAAAATCTCTGAATTCCTTGAATGGTCCGAGCATTTGTGACTAATTTCGAACAGAATGCATCAAATTAATAGATGCAAGTAGTTGAATTCCATTGCCATTCGTCTAGCATCCTTTATATCTTAACCTTGTTCACTACAAACCAGTGTTTGATACGTTTATAGTTATCTCTAGGGACACTTTTTTGTTGATATCTCAGTATTTCTGGCCGACTCATAGAATGCTTTATGAGAAACAGGAATGCTCCAAACAGTAATTCAGAAGTTTCGCATTCGTTCTACCCCATAAGGCCGCAAATCAGGATATTGTTACACCATATTAGAGAGAGATAAATTATGCTTGACATCTATAAATCCAATTATTTTTTAAATGATCATAGTGAATGGAGTGTGAGCTCAATCTTATTATGAGATTGCAAACTAAAATGAAAATATCTCAAAGGTATATTCCATCTTGATAGTTTTATTGAACTGAGAATGTTCATTTAGACATTTTAACTACAAAACATCTATTGCTTAATGATGGCTTTACATGAATTCGTAGCACCTTAAAAGTTTATGCAGTATATCAATGTATATTTGATCAGTTATTCGTTAATAACTTGTGTGCATTAAAATTTTAGCGACAACTGATCAAGATAATCAAATATTGAAGCGAAAAACGAGGTAAATATACCATAGTGTAAGATTATTAAAATTAACTACATAAATCGTCGAAGATAAAGACGCGAAATTGATAAGGAAGAGGCTACATGAGCCGCATGAGGCATTATAGACTGCCTGTTTTTGGTCTTCGGGATTCTAAAACCCAATAGCTTGAGATTATCGATGACGCAGCTTGAAATCTTTGGTAATAGTGTAGATGTGTCTTGCCTTTGCAAACTCTTAGATCCATTAATTCCTCATGTTGCTGTTCTTTCTTCTGTATGTTTTTCGTTACTGTACTTCTTCCAAATCTTTCTCTTCATACCTACACCCTTGTATACTCTCCCTAGTGTGGAAACTTGAATTGCTGCACTTCTGTACAACCCTGTATCTTGAAGCTCAGCCAGTCGGTTAATTAGTAGACGAAACGTCATATTCTGCAACTAACAAGTGTTAAACTATGTAGATAGTATGTTCACGGTAGATGGAATGGAAACAATAACTATGAGAGCTTTGTTAATGCCATTTCTGTTTCTATAACAAATTCACTACGCCCTTTTGGAAGCGTCGTTTTAAAACTTGTCTGATAATGTCGAAAAGTAAATCTATGTCTTAAGATGACCGTCTTATTGAACCATTCTGCATGTCTGTTTTTTTGCTGAATAGTCGATGGTGATTTGGAGCTTCAAAAAGACTCATGGGCTTGGGAGAATTGCGACAGCTCTGTGGTCCAAAAATTGCTTAAGATGAAATTTGCATTTCGAAATTACTATACTCAAAAGATGTCTACATATTAGATAAGTTATTTTGAGGTAATACACATTGACTGTACAGTATATTAATATATGGATGATTCGGTCATTAATCTTTCTCTAGACTTAGCGTGACTTATTTAGCTTAGTATCTGAAAGATCTATAATGGAAATTAATACTGATGTTAATCATTTAGATAGCCCACATGTCACTGTGTTCCTTAAGTCAACTACTGACTAAATAATATTAGTGCCATAAGATCTACGAGGATCATTAGCTTTAGGCATTAACTAAAAACACTTTTGAAATTTTCTGATCTTGTACATGGTCGTGTCAACAGGTCTCCTAATCTCCTGATATAGTAACTGTTTGAATATGTTCATTGACCCAGTTGATAGAATCCAACCTGCCCATAACAACTGTTGAATGGTTGTTGTCAGGTTTAGCAATTATATTATATTCCTTGTTTTCCCTGAAACATTTCAGTGTTGATAATTCTTGCAGTGGTAAAATTATTTTACGACTCCTTCCGATATTTAGGTGTCAAAGCATCCTGTGGACTTGGACTTCGTCAATTAGTTGCCTTATCTATTGTCCTTAATTCTACTTCTATACTATGAATGACATCCTGAGATCTACTGTTGACATTTCAAATGGAACTAACTGTCTTCAGACAAATCTACTCTTTAGCGGAATACATTCTTGTTCACACTGCCAACATGATGTTCTAGTCAGTACCAGGTAGAGATGCTGATAAAATTTAGAGTCTGTTGAATACATTGAGCAAAAGTCTTAGAATGTTTGGAATCCTACAGCAGTGAACTCCACCAACTTCTAGACGAAAGGTAGAGAGAGTGGAGTAGTACAGTAGGTTGACAATTTCATTTATTTGGGAAGTTTCATTAGCTTCATTGGGCCGAGTGCTGACTAAATTCCAGAACAGGTACATAAGGTTCACATGATATTTTCCAACTTACGCTATCTCTAGCGTAGACATAATATCCCACTATTAATCAGAGTATCTGCATACTGCGCACCAGATCATTATGTCCTCCTTTAAAACTATGAGACATGGCCATTGAAAGCGAAAGACTTGAAGAGGTTAGTTGTCTTTGACCACAGGTTTTTACTTTTTATCCCTTAGTGATGTCGAGGTTAGGCATGGAGAGCCATAAGGTAAGGAGGGTAAGTCATTCAATGAGATTTTTTAGGACACATGTTACACGAACCGATAAACAGCTTTCCTTGACAGGCAATCTTAAATGATATGAGATTAGCTTGGAAAACAATTTCCGGTGGCCAAATCAAAATGTGGATATAACTCATGAAAAATATTTTGACTGTTCAACTCAGCCTTGTAGGAAGGTGTAGATTGTCTGTGTTGGATCCTTCAGAAGCTGAGTACCAGTGACTGGAAAGTGCTAGTGACAAAAATGTGAAGGCCCTTCCCCGCAACGTACTGTTTAAACCTCTAGATCCATTAAATTATCACTATTCTCCATGTAATTACTGTTTCTCCCTTATGCTCTCATTTATTGTAGTTTTTCGTGTATACCTCTGCTATATGAAGATAAGTGACTCAAACTGTTGCACTATTGTGCAATGTTCTATGTTGAGAATTAAGTAGGCTACGACATACAATTGGTGGATGGTGGCTAGCAGTGGAATCCAGAATGCGCATTTCGTCCTATTCGGGACTCGTCATCTGGATGTACCTGCATTTCTCAGTGAGTGATGACGTTCCCACCGAAGCTCTAACCCAGTGCCCATAGTTTCAAACGCCAAAGCGTTATCCACTAGACCACTTGGGCCACGAGAGCCACCTCTTGTGCAACGGGTCATATTAATTATTGAATTGAATTTTTGATTTTCCCGTCGACTGTTTGGACCGAAGTGCTCGGTCTCAGGTTGACGTGTCGGCTTCTTGTCTGTCTGGCTGTCTGTTTTCGACATAGAACTTTGCACAAATGTGCGGAAGTTCAAGTCGCCACACTCCATGTAGCACGCGAAGCAAGAGAAGAAAGTACAAGAAAAGCATAATAGAAACAGTGAGCAGAGGTGTGAGACAAAGGAGTAATAAAGAAATACAAAACAGTTTCATTGACGATCATAAGTCACAGGGAGTGGATGCATCTGCGCCACTGAGAACGGTTTTCCAAATTAGCCACCATCCACCAATTGTATACTAATTAAATGCCCAGACATCGTCGAAGCATCTGCACAAGAAGCCGACACGTCAACCTGAGACTGAGCACATCGGTCAAATCAATCGACGGGAAAATCAAAACTTCAATTCAATAGGTTACGACATTTTAACGAATTTAGCTGTCCATTTGCTTCGCTTAGTCTCACCAATGATTGTGGGACAGAATTTAAACTTCTCAATGGCTTTTTTTATCGCAATCCCTTATAGTACGTATCCCATTTTTCATCCTTCCACAGATATATTTTGTACCTGATATTTTCCACCAGTCAACAGCAGAATTAGCAATATCATTAATAACAACATTAAGTCGAGGTATATTTAAAGGTAAGATTTATTATATGGGACTATTTTGCCATTTGTTTTCCATTTCTTAGTTCATAATTTATTCTGCAATTAGGCATGCTTAATGAGAATTTTTCAAATTTCAATTACTCATCGGTTACTTCAGACGTATAGAGTAAATAAACATGCAAACATGTAATATCAGGATTGAGATCATCAGCTACTTCAGGTGTAAATACGTATTGACTTCAGATAGACGACAACTGTTGAAAAAAAAATCTGTTTTGTCCTTGTTTGGGATTCTTCAGAAGGACTTATTGTTGTTACAAGGGACAACCTATCGTTGTTAGCCGTGAAGTCAGGATTGATGCATGCACTGGCGTTATAAAATGATTGAATAACTTTTGATTGTTCTGTTTTTTGGCTTAAATTTCTGAGGATTCACAAAGTCATACAGGCAATTAGATTTGTTTATCCATGGCTTGAGTTGCTGAGGTTCTGCAAAACTACATATAACCTGTATTCTGAATAATAAAAAGGTTTTCGCTGTTTTCATTGTTGCCGCAGTTAAATCTGATTTTTGTGTCTCTCTGAATATGGGGAATATTTTCAAGTGATCAGTTAGTCATAGTGTGTTGTGTCTTGAGAAGCATTCTAACATTCGGGTCTGAGGGTAAAATCCTTGCCAAAGGTGATATTGGATAGCAGTAGCGCTATGTCGTGAATTGGCAGAGGCTGGAACTCATGGACTGGCCATTGGACCAGGTCCCAGTGGCTGAATGGTATACGAGCTTTCCTTGTAACCAAAAGGTCCTGGGTTCAAACCCCTTTGGGTATGTACTGTGAGGAGTCCCAAACTAGGCTGACGAAACAGCTGGCTGTCCAGTACTCCCTGGCAGGTTTTCCAATGGTTTTCTAACCGATGTCAGCTCATGATGAAATCTTGTTACCAATCAATCAAATCCCTACAAATCAATACTTGAAATAAATTCTAGTCAAGTTAGACGACAACTAAAATTCAGTAATCCCCCGTTTTCACACGTACTGATAACTCCACCATTACGAGTTGAAGCCAGGACCCTCAAGATACAAGGCGAAATGTCATACCATTCGGTTACTTGCATAGAATTCAGTGGCTTGCTTATCCATTTTTTATAATTTTTTTTCATTTCGCGATATATATAGCTAGACCGTGGCTCACTGTCATTGGTAAACACCTGTCCTCACACCAGTAAAGCCACGAGGCGCGTCAGTAAATTGAACAAGGGCACTGCGAAGATTGGGGCTATTTGAAGAAGTCTTGCCAGCCAAGCTTATTATTTTGAATTATGTCGCTTTGAGGGGTGGAGTAGTTGAAGTAAGTGTCTAATGGAAGCTGACTTTAATGCCTCACATAATAATTGAGAGGAGGTAATATCCACTGGCTCGTATACCTGTTTCACCAGGGAACTTACGCTGACAGTGCTTGAAAAAGCGCGTATGTAGCATATATGTACACAAACGCGATAACAACCTGGGCGCAATCTGTCTAATCTAGACTTGGTTCTAGCACACTAGAAGAGGAATGTCGGTGACATTTGGTGCCTTCTGCAAATAGGCAGAAGGGATCATGTGGTTGTCAGTTTACGTGTAAGATTAATGTTCTCACACAAGTCAACATCCGCTCATCCGAACATTTGGAAATATACCTGCGATCCGAACGCGGCAACCCCGGCTGACTGGTCGGTTGTTGCAGTCGGACTGTTTGGGAAGCTTAATTAGGGAATAAGATTAATTTAATTAAATTGACCAATTAAATTAATTAATTAAGGATTAAGAAATACACTAGATTGCATTACTGCGTCTTTTACGCCTTGGTCTACTCCTCGAAAACTGTCACATAAAACACCTTGAATTAGTGATGAAATAAGGAAGTAACGATAATAGGTTCTCATGTTTTATACATATATTATTATTACCTCCTTATTTCACCACTAATCCAGGGTGGTTTATGCGACAGTTTTCGAGGCGAAGACCAAGGCGTAAAAGGCGTAGTGATGCATATATGGGTCAGAAACATGTCCAGCGTGTCACGAGAAGGATTTCCAACAGGCCAGTGCAGACTTTCATCAGAGACTGCCTTCACACTAGGCCGAAGATCAAATAGCCAGAAGGAATAAACAACAAGAAATTATGGGAACAAACCAACCAAGAGTTGATCGCTCAACAAATACGTAGGAGAAGGTGAAGATGGATCGGACAAACATTGAGGAGGCCGCCGAATAACATCATACGCCAGGCCCTCTAGTGGAGACCCGTTGGTAAGCGACGAGTGGGTCGTCAGTGCGAGGGTGACATGGAGGGGATCATGTGAGGAAGAGGTGAGAGAATTCGGTCACTCGTGGACCTAGTTTAATAGGACGGCAGAAAATAGAAGAAAGTGGAGATGTGCTGATTAAGCCCTATGTTCCACTCGGAACGCTAGGGAACAATAATATTATGTAAGAGCTGCAACAACTGGGTGGTGAGATGTACTACGCATAAGATTGGCAGAGAACAGAAACCTTTACCTTACATCTAAGAAGAGTACATACTAGCTCTTAAAAGCGATATTCAATAGTGAAGGATCCAGCCTGTGGATATCCACATTCATTGTATATTTAATGACTAGTAACCTTTTTAAAACTGATGATGTATATTCGCCTCGGACTGGTACATTTCTGACATTTTGGCTTATTTCAGGAGCTAAGGCAAACCAGAAATGAAATTAGTACGAAATCACATTACACGTCTTATCGCACCATCTGAAGCATTTGTCCTACTTCCAGAGAGGCTCTGTGACGTTCAAGTTCGTCGTGACACCTATGGAATTAGAGCAGAAGACTGTCTTTCTCAGCTAATTCTAAGCCAGCTAAATAAGTCCAAGTCTAATCTTGGCACAAAGCTTATTCCACTTAATTGGTTCAACCTACTTCTAGAACCTCAAAAGATGGCATCGGTTGTTGCAGCTATTTTACCCATTGTTAGTGAATCGAATTTTAACGAAGAAAAGCTGATGAAAAGATGCGTAGTTGAAGTTTTCCCTAATATATATCGGTGGAATTTCAAACAGCTGCCAAACCTTCAAGTGGTTATAGTCGTTCCTTGGCCGGACCCATTATTTGACTTATTTGACAAAAATACCGTCAACTGTAGGACCTCTTACCAGGGCAAATCAGAAGATCTCATAACACTTGGAAAACTGTCTACATTTGGCAATTTATGTTTATATGAAAATAAATTATTATTATTATTATTATAAGAGTTATTTCATCAATTTAAAGCACGTGCTAAATTTTGGGACCAAGGTATACCTGATATGGTTTTCTGATTTTTTCGACATGTTTGCATTCTTGTTCACTTATACTCTGGTCATTTTGCACAGTGATAAATTCCGTATAGTCTGACACATTTAAAATATGAAAAGCAGTGGGTCTTTCAGTTCAGAAATTCTTTCATCAGTTTGTAACACCTCTGTAGCTGATGAAATGTCTTTTTGCATTTATTCCCCCTTGTGAATTTGATTAAGGCACGAATTGTAGTTTGTGCAGAATAAGATGTTGCCATTAGTTATTTCGTTGGCTTCTCGTCATCAGCTTTATTCAATGAAAATTTTTTAACATACTTACAAAGTTTACGTGATGTTAATTGGCAAAAGGTTCCAAACTTAATAAAAATGCTCACAGAATTACAGTTATATAGTCTATATATAAAACTTGAAATTGCAGTGTAAAAGATATATAAGTGTAATTTTTTGAGCATTATTTATCAAGTTTGGAACATTCTGTTGATTAGCATCATGTAAAATTTGTAAGTATGCCAAAAGTTTTCTGTAATCAGCTGATGAGAAGCCAACGAAACCTGTTTGCCACACTTGAGACTTCTGAGACCAGGGAATTATATAACACTGCTAGAAATAAAGCTATTGCAGAAATCCGCCAATCAAGGATGAATTTCGAGACACACCTGGCTCAAAATACAAAGGCACAACCTAAGAAAAGTTTCTCTTACTTGAATTTCAGGAATAAAACATCCAGTGATGTCCCAAACCTGATTATTGACAAAGATACAATCGAAGAAGATCAAGAAAAAGCAGAAGGAATGGCAAACTACCTCTCCCAAGTCCTCACTCAGGAGTCATCACTGCCTGTAGGATCAGCTCTGGCTGCATCAGAAGAACATGGGATAGATTCCGTTGACATCGACCAAGGCATCGTGCTCAACTTCTTAATGAAACTAGATGCAGGGAAATCAATGGGTCCTGATAATCTTCATCCAAGGCTTCTCAAGGAACTGTCAGCCCACATAGCCGGCCCCTTGACCACAATCTTCAAGCTATCTCTCCTGAATGGAGTGTTGCCACGTGATTGGAAAGACGCCATAGTAACCCCCATCCACAAAGTAGGATCAAGACAAAGCCCTTCAAATTACAGGCCTATCAGTCTCACCAGCACTTTAATCAAGACACTGGAAAGAATTATCAAGAAAAGCATCATGGCTTATCCGGAAAGTAGCAGCTTGTTATCTGGAGCACAGCATGGCTTCCGGAGGAACCTCTCATGCCTGTCAAATCTCCTGACTGCAAGAGAAAGCTGGGTCAAATCAAAGGACAACAGAAGACCCGTTGACGTCGTCTTCATAGACTTCAGTAAAGCCTTTGATAAAGTACCTCACGAAAGACTACTCATGAAATTGGAAAGTCTTGGTATCAAAGGCAGACTACTAGACTGACTCAGGGAATTCCTCATAGATAGGAGGCAGAGGGTTAGGATCAACTCAAAACTCTCCTCCTGGACAGCAGTAAGTAGCGGAGTGCCACAAGACACGGTTCTCGGTCCTCTCCTTTTTATTCTGTATATCAATGAGTTACCTCTGCTCATCGACTCCCCTATGGTCCTATACGTAGATGACTTAAAAATTTGGAGAGAGCTGAAGAGCAACAGTGATACGTTTACGTTGCAAGAGGACCTCAACAAATTGTCAGAGTGGTCTGTTGAATGGATGCTCCCGATCAATGTGGCAAAATGTGCAACCATGCGCATTGGACAAGCAAGCAAAAGCTCCTACGAATTAGAGGGAATAACACTTCCATCAGTTCAGACTCACTTGGACTTAGGTGTCATAGTTAGCCACGACTTAAAAACTACAGCACACTGTCGCACGGTGGCTGCACGTAGTTTCAGGTCCTTATGGGCGATTCGGGGAGCCTTTAAAAGAATTACCAGAGATATGTTCACCTCCTTATACACATCTCTGGTTAGGTCAAGACTGGAAAACTGCATCCAGGCCGCCAGTCCTTGTCTAAAAGGGGATTCACACATTCTAGAAATTATTCAGAGGAAGGCAACACGTATGGTTCACGGCACAGCTAACTTATCATACGAGGAAAGACTAGACAGTTTAAATTTCTTCTCACTGTCATACCGTAGGCAGAGAGGAGATTTAATCACAATGTTTAAAATTTTAAACAATGACTACGGATCTGACCTATTCCCTCTTTTCCTTCCCACCAGGTGGGAACACCTTAGAGGACATAGCAAGAGAGTTCAAAAGCCAAGGAGAAATCATATTGCTGTTGATTACTGGTTCTCACATCGAGTCATAAACTCTTGGAACCGACTCCCAGAAGAAGTGGTGTCTGCAATCTCAACTGATTCGTTCAAGAAGGGTTTGGACAACCACAGAAATCTACTAGAAAAGGATTAACATAGGCTGCAAGCCTTCTATCCTCAACCAATAAATCTCAAAATCTGAAATCTGAATATCGTGAATAAGTCACCGGATACTACAAACTGGCTTGAAATGTCACCATAACCTAAATCTATTTGTGCGTCAGCACCGCAAGAGTTTATGAATGAAAGGGAGGTCGAACTGGGTGTCTGTACATCGGGGTTGGTGTGCAATGAGGTGGTCCTAGGTGCCATGGGTCGTACCAGTGATTCGGGACACTTGGAAAATTTACCATGTGTTCCCGGATATAAGGGTAGTAGGGGTTGTGCCTAGGTTGACGGTTAATGGCGTTATATTGTTCGTGAAAATAAGGCCTAGGATATTTGCGGACATAGTGGGTGAATTTATGTTGTGTGTCCACGCTACTCTGACGATGAAATTCAAAACATTATCATACCTTTGGGGCTTTCGGAGTGAAGGCTATCATACTTCCGGCATGTTGAAATTATCTCCAAAAATTTTATAACTGAAGGAAGGATTGGCTATAATATCAAAATGTTGCTGAGCACATTATCATACTGCCTGTTGATGAAGGGAGTCGGTGCACACAACCCATAAGCATGGGCTTACTTCTGATAACTTTTATTTCAACTCAGATCGGGTCATTGAGTTGTGACAAAATTGGGTTACTGAACTAGGTTGTGCACATGGATTGTTCACGGAAAATTAGTGTTCAACCCCCCCCCCCCAATGCCTAACTGTCTGTCCCTTAGAAAAAGCTAGTAGTTATAAGTTCGTAGGCTGTCACTGGAGATTTCACTTGCGCACCAGGCTTCGGTGATCATAATCAATAACGGTCTGCATATAGTAGCTAACGTACTTATTGTTAAGTGTTTGTGTGCATTTCGTCGTTGCTTTCTTGAATTCATATCTAAATTGTGTCATGTTCCCTTTCCTTAAATGTTACTCTTAGACATTCCGACAAATAGCGGGAGGTTCACACATGAATATAACACAACATCTAATGCCGCACTGCGGGAAATACAAGAGTTTACCATAAGGTTGAATGGTTTATCATTAAGGAACCGCAGGAAACATCACGAATAGGACGCGCCCCTGTAAATCGGTTATTTTTCTGAAAATGCTGGCGTTACCATATTGTTTCTGTATATATTTATAATAAAAACATCTACGCCCAAATTGCTGTTACACTTCATTTCTATTTCCATGCCTGAGTGAAGGTTATAACAGACTTCGGTTAATTGTTTTATGATGAAAGTATCTTGGAAGTAAATTAGAAATTAGAGTGGTCTATATCTCATTTACTGCGTTTTATCAGCCGAATGCTAGAAGTTCTCAGAATATCCTGGATAACCGTGACTAAAACGATCCATCACTTATACTGTCCCAACGCTTGAAGAGTTGAATGGACCGCAATTAAATTTTATTTTGTGCTATGAACAGTTCACCATCTTAGCCTAGTATACGCGAAGTAGCTGGATGACTGCAGGTTTACGGTAATCGTTAACTATCAACTTAGCAACTGTGAGATTCAGACCAAAAATAAGCTAATTGTAGCATCCAGTGACAGAAAGTGACCACGACGCTTTAAAACATGCAAAAATAACCCGTAAATTTTAATGACAAACGAATTCACGAAAACAAATAACCACTCGACGCGGGAAACCATCACGACCTAGACTCTGGATATGCAATCTTTCTAGAATACGTCCCTCTCCTTTTTTCGAAGCGAGTGCTTAGAATGCCATTTTCACGAACTTCATCAAGGTCTTAGACGAAGAACCTCACCATAGGCTTTCCGTGAAATTGGAAAGTTTGAGAATTAAGAGAGGCTTACTAAAGTGGACTGGACAATCCCTCATAGACAGGGGTAAAGGGTCGAGGTCAACCCAGAACTTTACCCAGGATGAAGGCACATGGCGGAGTGCCACAAGCAACGTAATCTGGCCCCTCTTATTTATCTTGCAAATCAATGAGTTACCCATGCACCCCGAATTCCCTATGGTCCACTATGCCGACGAGTTGAACATTTCGAGGGAGCTAAAGGGCGATAGCGATATACCAAAGTTTAAGGAGACCTCGACAAGTTGTTATAGTGGTCCGGAAATGGATGCTGACAGTCAACGTAGCGATATGCACAACCATGCTCAAGCGTCAACTGGTAGGGATATGAAGGAAAACATCCAACAGTTGTCAGCTGGCTCAGTTGGGCAATAGACAGACAACCAAAGGAACTTAAGGATTAAAGAAGAGCACATGTTTCAAGCGTTGCATCTCCAATCAAAAATGCCTGTCTGAAAGTCTGAAGTATGGGAGAACTTACATCTCTGTTTCCACTCCACCACATGGATTAAGAGTAGATTAGTTTTAGTTGCTACATAGACAGTGAAATGTACAAACTAAAGGTAATGCAGGTCTCCATTTGAACTAAACGAAGTTTGTAGGTAATAACTTTCCCCGCGCTGCTAGTCTATTGCGCTACGAATAAGCACGGTGGGCTGGGTTCGCTCATTTTCTTACAACTGGGTAGTCATATACGCCTTTCGCGTTAATATTACTGCTACAGACGCCCTATAATTTTTGGCATGATGGTAACTCCTGAGTTGGGGAAAATGTAGTTGTAATTCTGTATATATGGAGGAAAACATTAAGTAAAATTGTAGGGAATCGCTTGCAAATAGCTCGAAAATTCACAGAAAAATGATACAGTGTGC
The DNA here is from genome assembly GCA_944472135.2 of Trichobilharzia regenti. NCBI lineage: Eukaryota > Metazoa > Platyhelminthes > Trematoda > Strigeidida > Schistosomatidae > Trichobilharzia > Trichobilharzia regenti. The sequence continues at coordinate 63,287,935 of OX235267.1, forward strand.
TCCAGAATATCGCTCTTAATTCTGAAAGAAGTTCAATCCACGTACGTGGACGATAAGTCTCTGGTACACTATATATATGAGTGCAACCTTGGGGCATTTCAAAGAAATTCAGGAATAATTTCTGGGTAATTTAAGCAAACCTTAGGGAAGAGGGAGTGATACAATGTTTTATTATGATTAGCACCCAAATTTTCAACTTATTTGGGGTTAATAGTATCGTTATAGTATTAATGCTTATAAAGTCCTCTGGACTACCTACAGTTTTCGGAAATCTTGTCTAAAATGTGGTTAAGTACATCTCGCAGTCAGTACCCCAAAGTATCATGAAGCCTTTTATAACTTTTTTACGTCTGAATGATGTTTTGCAGTGTACATCCTATTTGGATAGGCAAGTAATGCTTCACTGGAGTTAATGTTGTAGAGTCCGGTGAAGTACCAAGCTCTTTGACACCGTCTTGACTAAGCTTGGAGTTGGATAGTTTTCACTCAAATCCGCTCTCCCATGCGTTACAGTCTACCTGCCACTTAATGGAAGTCCCTTAGAATTTCAGTAGTTTCCATAGATGTGTAATGCCATTGAAGAATATTTTCGACGATCAGTCTGTCTAAGGCCTCCTAGAAAATGTCCAGTTGTTTGTCCGCTTGGTTATCAAGCCAACAGGACGCTTCCATTTGCACCCTAGCTGTTTAGAGCACGCTTTAGGTTCACCTAAACTTATGTGGAGTTAGGTCACACAAACTGTGTTATTTATTAGGCTAAAAGACAAAAATATTTTAATAGTATAACGTTGACTAAAGTTTTATGGAACGTCAATTGGGCTTCAAGAAGATAGATCCATTTAAATGAAATTCGTTGCTTTTCAGAAACCTGAATGGATAGTTTAAAGGTGTACTATCGTTTCTTTATTGAATTGCTGCAAATATTAACTTTGAATAACGACTTGTCTGCTGATATGAGGGGTAACTATCAGGTTCACGATCCTCCTATGATAATGGTACATAACTGGGGTGCAGTCGTTTGATTCCTTGAAATATATTCTAAGATACATTGAAAGTATACAAAGATAATTTCAGATGAAGTTGGATAAGGGTGAAAAATATTACTGGTGCCCAGACAAAAAAAGATGTTTCAGTCTGTAATACTATCAACCGGCTGCTTAGCCCACCTATATATGTTAGACGCTCAGTTCACCTCTGTCAACTTTTAGGTGTCACTGAAGGATTTGTCTACAGTAATCCCTAGTTTAAAGATGAAACTCATTTGTATTACTGTCTGTCTGTTTTCGACATAGAACTTTGCAAATATGTGCGGCAGTTCAAGTCGCCACACTCCATGTAGCTCACAAAGCAAGAGAAGAAAGTACAAGAAAAGCATAATAGAGACAGTAAGCAGTAAGTATATATCAATGTATATCATTGTGTATACTGTATAATGATATACATTTGTATTACTAGTAACGATTTGGAGTTGATATTATCAACAGTTCACAACCATTAGTTCTTAGCATCCCGTGGGCACCAGTTAGTTGTCACATCCCTATGTGGCTGACTCAAATTAACAGTTGGTGATATATTTGGATCTAATCATTTCTAGCTTTCTTCCGACTCACTCTTATGTGGCCTAACACTGCGATGACGCAGGTGATGGTTTGGCAGATATCCTGGTTATCTCAATCGATTTATCTTCCGCCTCTTACCTAACACCATAGGCGCAACCGCATCATCACTGGCCTTATTATTGACCCTGATACCCAAGATAAAATTGAGACACTATTGAACAAAGACGACTAGACACTTCACATCTCCCACTCTCGAAGGCTGTCTCGTAGTCGTAAAGGATTAAGGAGCGCATTGCTGAGTAGCACACACGTCCTTGAGTTGATGCCACGTTTAATCTAAAGGTGACTTATGTTGTCAAGTACTGCATGTGTTACGCATGCCTAGCCATCGCCTTCCTCGACGGACAATGTTAACTGACATATAATGGATGAGGCTGGAAAACAGTTAGCTTCTTGGTGGTCAAACCAAAACATGGCTTCATCAGTCAATGAAATCCATTCACAACGGTTAGTTTAAGCCGGCCACGTAGGACGGTGTAGTCTTCCTGGTTGGGGTCCTTGGGACGGTAAACACCAATGGCTGGAGACAATCGATGATATGGCTCAAAATCGTTCTCAATGGCTGACGCAGATGCATCCACTTCTTGTGACTTATAACATGCAATAAAACTATGTTGTTCGTCGATATTACTATTCTTTTTGGCTCATATCTCTATTCGCTGTCACCATAATGTATTTCTTTCAACTTTCTTCTCTTGCTTTGTTTACTACATGGAGTGTGGTAACTCGAACTGCTGCTGCACACCTATGCAAATTTCTATGTTGAAACCAGTTAGTCAATGCTAAATGAGACTTCTATATCCTTGCTGAAATATCATTAGTAGTTAGTTCAATAAGACTAATTCAACTTCTCAAGTAGATAAAGTCGTTAAATGATTCAATCATACCTTCGCCGCCCCCGTCATCGTGTGCTGACTTTTGTAAAAGGTATTGGTAATGTTAATATGCTCTATTTCTTTATACACCACTGCTCGACCAACAGTTTAGCTGTCATGCTTTGTGTTTCTTTTCAGACTTACAAACTTATTCTTCTTTATACTATTGAAATACAAAATACATTCCATTCAGCGTTTGATATTCAAAATAAATACACTCAGTCGCTTGAATATGAAAATGAGAAAATATGTTTTCTCATTTGCTGCTTCTGAATTTGTCAATTTTCGTCTAATCGAGTTTAAATCATTAGCTCAAATTGGTCAGCATAATTATTCTATGAGTGAATCCAGGCAAGATTGGATAAAACCCTATGTGATAATAGAAATGGAAGATGATGAAGCTGTCCAGTCAATAATTGAACGAAGTGTTTTAATCAAAGCTGCTTTCCACTTGTGGTGTGAAGCAACATCTTTACCAGAGTTAATTAAACAGGTTAGTTTATTTTGAAAAGTGTTAGAAAAGTTAATATGTGTAAAACTTGGGCACTTTGGTTGCATGCAATTCCATATTAGTTTGTTTATTAGATATATTAGACACACAGTGAGGGTAACAGTATTATTTACTGGCTGACATTCTGTACAAAATTTATTGTTCATAATCATATCAATTATAATTACGTGACTTCAAAACTTGAGTTTTATAGTTTTTTCTGTTCTCTCCTATTTGTCATCGTCGGGGTAGTAGAATTTTCCAGATGTCCGAGTGGACAGGTGTTGGAGCATTCCTGTTACACATGTTTGCAGTTGATTCGATAAACAAAACTTCTGTTATCAATCTCTCCCTCACTCCACCCTGTTACATTAGATTTTAAAACTGTCTGTCATCTTATCCTATTGTATGGTTTGTGTATGGTTGCATATAGTGCTACATCTGAACTATTCTCTAGATTTCTTATCTTATTCGGGTCAGCTAATCTAGATTTTGCTAGGTTCGGCTAGTCTGACTGCACTCGTTCTACTAGTTTGACCTATGTATTTAACCTGACAGTCATTGCAGGCAGGGTATTAGATAAGCTAAATTGTTTTGTTTCAAACGCTCTACAGGATTGATCCTTTAACCGATAGAAGCTTGTTTCTAATTGAGTTTGTGGTTAGTTTGAGTGCCAGCCACTTTTGTTTCTGCCTGCATTGTTAAGAATTCTGCGTAAGGTTTCCGAGGCTCCTTCTTTGTATGGAATCACTACTGTTGATTTAGATTCCTTATTGTTGGTGTCGTCATTATTATTATTATCACTATCGCCACTATCATTATTTATTTTATTTTTACATTTCCCTACATACTTTCTAACTAATTTATCCGGGTAATTATTAAGTCTCAAAGCTTCTCTTATATACCTCACTTCCTGTCTTAGATTTTCCTTGGTATGTACTCTATTACTTAAAAATTTCACAAATCCTATTTTTACTGACATAGGATGGGATGATTGGAAGTCCAAATATCTGTGGGTTTCCTGTAAACACTAGTGTTTAATTTCCAGTCTCCCTTCCTTTTAATGCTAGAATCTAACATTGGAAGCCCCCTTCTTGACTTTCCAATTCACTTATGAATTTTTTTTTGGGGGGGGGGGGAGTCATCCCCCTTCAGCGCAGGTTTTACTATAATATGGTCTCGTTTAAGTTCTCCATGAATGATGTAATTGTGTCTCCTAGCAACTACTGTCGTGACTACTTGCTAACTTTATTAATCATGTTTATTGACTTAGAATTCGAACTTTCTTGTGATGTGATTTACTTTTTATTAGCTGATAAATTTGGTCTATAATAATGTTTGTTGATCGCTGGCTCATTCACTTGAGTACCAGGCTTCTGGAAATTCCCTGGTATTACTGTTGTTTCCTCTGTTGAAAATTTCGACATTATTCCCAATCATCAAATTGGTGTCCTTGATTGCCCACATGCATTGCAGCCTTTTTGCAGTCAATTTGTGTTCTTGGATTCAGATTCGAAGCGGACGCCCACTTTGACTGATTTGTTGATCCTAATATGATTTGCTCTTCCTGAATCCAGCTTGTTCCGGGCAAAATTTCGCATCCAAAGCACACTTTAGTCCTCAGGACAATGCGACGTAATATTTTACTTGGAGTAAACAGTAGCATGATTCCGCGCCGAATTTTCGCAAAGGTCTAAGTCACATTTCTTCGGTACTTTGACAAGATTACCCTTCTTCCAATCAGTAAGTACCTTTCCTTTCTTCCCAACTTTCTGCAATAGTGACGTGAAGATATCCCCGCTAAGGCCTCTGGATATGAAGTCAACTTATTTGAATTCTCCATCACTGATATGATTGTATATCACGACAACCATTGTTATGACTAGTTGTTAATTCGCACCAATATTGATCGTATTATGGACTCGGGAGTTGCTTTTTGCACAGAGATGTCGCGGTTCAAGTTGCCACACTCCATAAAGTATACAAAAGCAGGAAAAACGGAGGAAAAAAAATTCAAAAGGATTATATTAGGCAGAAACATGCGTGAGAAAGAATAATAATAACGTGGTGAGACATTAAGGTTTAATTTATGTGTGGAATCACAAAGGGTGAATGCATCTGTACCACTAACAACGATTTCGAACCAAAGCATCAATAATCTCCAGACATTTGTTCTTACTATCCTGAGGACCCAAAACCAGGAAAGTTCACAAATCCTTACCTGGTTGGCTCAAACTAACTGTTAGCGATTTCATTGACTAATATCATGTTTTCGTTTGACGATTGCTGACTCTTTTCCAATCTAATCCGTCCTGTGTTGGCTGACATTGCTCGTCGATGAAGCTTATGGCTAGGCATGCGTAACACACATCCTAACCATCTGAATCGATGTAGCTTGACAACGTCATCGATTAATTTTCCCTCCCACCTTACAGATTCTAGAACATAGGCATTCCTACCGGCGTCCAACAATCATTATATTCCTTAACCTAAAGGCGGAATTCGATTCTATCAACCGAGAGGTTCTCTGGCGATGCTTGGCTGTAAAGGGAATTCCGAGAAAATATATTGCACTGATTAAGGCATTCTACTCGTACTCATACAGCCAGGTGAGGGCTTACGGCGGGTTGTCATCTGAGGTGGTGACGACTAATGTTGTCTGTCAGGGGTGCCCATTATCCCCTTTTCTATTCAACTTCATCATAGATGTACTAATGGACTTAACCCTAAGCGAATTCAGCGACTCAGTGATTGACTTGCTACCAGGGGATAATCTCGTTGACTTAGAATATGCTGACGATTTAGTCCTTCTAGGCGAGGACGCTGACAAAATAGAGCAGAATCTTCTGAACACACCTTGAGCTGAATTTGCGAATGTTTGGCATGCGATTCGCTCCAGCCAAATGTAATATGATTCTACAGTACTTGACTACACTGACTCCTAGTTTAGAAATAGGGAGTGAAGTGGTTGGTGGAGCACGTTGACCGCTTCACTTATTTGGGAAGTACCATCAGCCAACTCCGACGGGTTGATCTCTGACGAAATCTCAGTATGGATACAGATGGCTAGTTTCGCATTTGCCAGTTTACGCCGACTCTGGCGTAGACGAGATGTTCGACTATCGACCAAAGGGCGGGTGTACTGCTCATCAGTCCGCTCCGTCCAACTTTATGGTTGTGAGACCTGGCCACTGAGAGTGGAAGACATGAAAAGATTAACTGTCTTTGATTATAGGTGCCTGCGTTCTATCTTTCGTGTGAAGTGGCGTAATAAGGTGAGCAATATTGAGGTTAGGCGTCGAGTTCTAGGTAAACAGGGGAAATCAATCGACGAAGTTGTGAAGTTACGTAGATTGAGATGGTTGGGACATGTGTTGCGCATGCCATTGACTTCCTTGATAGGCATAGGATGGATCACGTTGGAAAAGAGCCAGCGGTGGTCAAACGAACACATAGCATCAGTCAATGAAATCAAAAACTGTTAGTTTAAGCCGGTGAGGTAGGGAGGTTTAGACTGGTTTCCTGGTTGGGGTCATCAGGATGGTAAGAAGCAATGAAGGCTGGAGACAATAGGTAATATGGCTAGTGCAGATGCATCCACATGTTGTGACTTGTAATATCCAATAAAACTCTTTTGTTCGATATTACTACTCTTTTTGCCTCATAACTCTGTTTATCATCTCTCTCTCTGTCTCATTTGAATCTGTCTTGACATACTTCTCATGCCTTGTGTGGTACATGAAGAAAGTGTGGCAACTCGAGCTGCTGCACATCTGTACAGCATCTGTACAAAGTTTTAAGTTGAAACTAGTCAGTCAGTCAGTCAGTCAGTCAGTCAGTCAGTCAGTCAGTCAGTCAGTATCTTTCCCAATAGGTTCTAGTATCCAAGTCGTTATTTCAGAACTATGCTTTATATTTGGGACATGATGAATTTTCTTATGGTTTTGTGGAGATTGTTTCTTGCTGACAGCTTGATTCGAGTGTAGACACTTTCTGACGAAGCGGTTAGACTACCCATCTTTCTTGAAAACATTTAATACACATTCTTTCTCCATCCTTCTCAGGACTGGAGTGGCGCAGTGTGTGCTTGAACTCTTTTGGATAACGTTCGTGTACAGTTTATTTTGTGCGATGTTGTAGTTGAGTATTTGGTCTGTGAGTTCATTACCTATATATATATATATATATATATATATATATATATATATATATATATATATATATATATATAAGCCCCCTAATAATCTATTTTTATATGATTTCTCCAGGTTGGTGATCTTCCTGATGAATTGGTCGACCCTTATCTAAACAGTTCTAGTTCATTTAAAATTGTTTTAAGTACCGCGCATAAAAAGTTGAAACAAGAAGAAAAGGTACCTATCATTGAGGCTGTTATCGGTGCACATAAAAGTATCACTTCACCAGTATCTTTATCTTCACCAGATGTGAGTATTTCGTAAGTTTTTACAACATCATTTTCTAAATGTTTTGTATGTTATTACTATTATTATCTTAATATGTCTTTGACAAACTCTATATGATTAAGGTTATTTATCATTCAGTGCCTTCGGAGTGTATATATAGTGCCAGTAAAGTACTCATCAAACTTCTTCAGAGCATTGTTTTTACTGTCTTGTGCTTGGAGTTCTAGCTGAAGAGTTGGGGTCCATCAAGTCGGCTGTGGGGATAGGTACTCGCGGATGACATTAGATGGGGCTATATATCCTGAATTGGCCGGCTTTAAGAATTATAAGCTATTGGATGCCATCCTAATGTCTGTATGCTTAACAGGCTTGCCTCTTTATCTAAAGGTCCTGGATACGTGCTGGTTAAGTGTCCCAAACTAAGACGAAATAGCTCTCCAGTAGTCTGTCTGTCTGGATTCAACATAGAACTTGGCACCGAAGTGCAGCAGTTCGAGTTGCCACGTTCCAAATAGCACACAGAGGTAGACAAGAAGATGAGTGGAGAGAATCAATAGAGTTTGACAAGTATAAGAGTGAAACAGAATGGGTAATGGTAGGAAGGAATATGAAAGATTACAGAGACTGAATACATCAGCGCTGGCCATTGACAACGATTTTGAGCCATGTCACCTATTGTCTCCAGCCATTGATTCTTAGAGTCAGTCCCGAGGGCCCCAACCCGGAAGTCTGCATCTCCCTACCTGACCGACTCAGTTTAACTGTCAAGGATTTATTTCATGGATTGATGAGGCCATGTTTTTGTTTGGCCACCACTGGCTCTTTTCCAACCTGAACCTATGTCAGCTAGCAATGCCCGTCGGGGGAGGCGGTGGTTAGGCATGCGCACCACGTGACCTAGCCATCTTAGTCTATGTAACTTTATAGCCTCGTCGATTGATTTTCCCTCCTTGCCCAACACTCTACGCCTAACGTCAACATTACTTATCTTGTAAAACCACCTAACGTGAGACAGAGATCGCAGACATCTATGATCGAAAGCAGTCAACCTTTTCATGTCTTCAACTCGTATTGGCCATGTTTCAGAGCCATAGAGAAGGACGGAGAGAACTGATGAGCAGTACACACGTCCCTTGGTTGATAACCGGATGTCATGCCTACGCCAGAGATGGTGTAAGTCAGCTGGAGCAGCAGCTCGAGCTTTTCGGATCCGTGCTGAGATTTCATCCAGTAGTAGTTCTCTCTAGTTTTCACTATATCTTTAAGTGACAAATACATTGTCTGGTTGTATTGTGAACAAAATGAGTCACACAAGTCGAAGTGATGTCCTTCTGTGTTATACATCGTTTCTTTAAATATGTTACCTATAGACTACCTGTTTACAGTGGGTTATTAGTACTAGGCAAGAATAACCTGAAAATTTGTTCTCTAGAAAAGTAGAAATGGCAGTTGCCTTTCTATCTCAACTTCATCGACTTCAAAAAGTCCTTCATGCGACAGCGTCGATCGAGAGGTGATTTGGCGACTACTTCGCTACTACGGGGTACCGCCGACAAGTATACATCTCATCCAACAGTTGTACGACAATGCTGCATGCCAAGTAATCCACAACGGGGAAATTACGAAATTCTTTGAAGAAGTGAAGACGGGAGTAAGACAAGACAGGCTGCCTACTATCATCAATGATTTTCCTGATTACAGTAGATTGAATAATGTGACAGACAGTGGCGAGCATCGAGGAAACAGGCATAAAACGAACCCACACAAAGATAAACTTGGAGGATCTGGACTTCGCCGATGATATATATATGTGTGATTTTTCACAAACTGGAAGATATGTAAGTGAAAAGCAACAAGTTAGCAGAAGAAGCATCAAAGATATCATAGACTTCAGGTGAACATAGGTAAAACAGAGGTGATGAAGATTCCTGGCCAACACCAACAGCAACAACAACAAACAACAATCAGTATAAATGAGCGGAACCTGAAAGAAACAATCTCCTTCACCTACCTGGGAAGCATCGTTTCAAATACAGGCGGAACTGACGAGGGTATCAAAGCCGGAATCGGAAAAGCAAGACAAGCTTTCATTACTCTCAAGTCTGTGTGGAAGTCAACAGCACTCAGCATCAAAAATAAGATCCGGATTTTCAACTCCAATGTGAAGTCAGTGCTACCTGCTATACGGATCAGAGACTCGGCGCGTCATGAAGAGCACCTCAAACAAACTACAGACCTTCATCAACAGTTGTCTTCGCTCAGTATTACTCAACATCAGATGGCCGGCCAGAAAAGATCAGCAAAATAAAGGGATCTCTGGGAGCGAACCAACCAGGAATCGATTGTGCAACAAATAGTCAGGAAGAAATGGAGGTGGATTGGCCATACTCTGAGAAAACCATCAAGTGACATCACTAGACAAGTCATTACTCAAGTGGAACCCGAAAGAGAGGCGCCGAGTTGATCGTCGATGCAAGGGCAACTTTCAGGAGGTCGTGTGAAGAGGAGATGAAAGCATGTGGACGGCAGACTTGGAGCCAGGTGAAAATCTTAGCAGAGAACCAAAAGTAATGGAGACGTTCGGTCGAAGTCCTATGTTCCTCTAGGAATTAGAGGAAACAATATTATTAATATAATAGAAAAGTAGAATTCCAAATGCGCGGAGTGTAGGTATTGAAAATACTACTACCAATCAAGTCAAGCGATGGAAATTAATGAATTAATTTAAACGAAGTTGGAAAGTTGTGTGGGCAGTGCCTTGATATGATTATGAGTAGCAATAAATTGTGCTCGAAAGGTGGTCATCAGTAAATATTACCACATAACACATTGTGAGACTTCATCAAAATAATTTTTACCCACAGTGGAATTATACTCTATCACAGTGCAGAAGTTCTGTTCTTATATAAATTGATAACAAGATGGATAATTGCATGGAGGATTTCATCATGAGCTGACATCAGTTAGAGAACCACTGGAAAACCTGGGAGTACTGGATAGCCGTTTCGTTCTAGTTTGGGACTCTTCAGCAGTATGCACCCACCGGGGTTCGAACCCAGGACCTCCTGGTTGCAAGGCAAGCTCGTAGGCCATTGAGCCACTGGGACCCGATCTAATGGTCCTTGAATTCTAACTCCTGCCAATTCACGACGTAGCGCGACCACTTCGCAATGTCTTCTTTGATGAGTTACTGCATCATCTCTCCGACTATGCACATGGTCTGGCGTTCGATCCCTTGCCGACGAGGCACTCCTATACCTCGCTAAGCCAGTTATAAAACTGGTAAAGAGAGAAGGTTGTGCATACGAGGATAGCAGCTCAATCCCGTGAAAATAAACACCACTGCTACTGAAACTTCAAGCCTCTAGCTTGAAGCTATCCTCCGTATGTTCCACTGGGAACATTATTATATTATTATTGTTCCCTTGGTTTCCTAGTGGAACATAGGGCTTCAACTGCACGTCTCCATTTTCTTCTGTCTTCTGCTATACTTTTCGCCTGCATCCATGTTAATCCATATTCTTTCAACTTCTCTGCACACGATCTCCTCCATGTCACCCTTGCACTGACGTCCCACTCACCGCTTCCCTTTCGGGTTCCACTCGACGGCTTGACGCGCGATTTCACCCAACGGTCTCCTCAGCCACGACTGAACGGACGTTACGACTGAACGGACGTAGGAAACAGCTGGCGGTAAAACCATCACGTCCCCAGCTCGATCAGGAAACTAAATCCGTATTTCAGGAAGAACTAGCTAAACACATATCTGTGTTCGACAGCTGTGCTCACCCTGAAGAAGCTTGGAAAAATATCCAGGCAGCCATAGATACAGCTGTAAAAGCTGTGAATAAGGTAAACCCAAAGGTGAGTAAAAACCACTGGATCTCCACCGCCTCATCCGAACTGATAGATGCTAGAAGACTTATTCCGGCGAGCTCCGAATTCAATGAGGAGCGAAAGCTGCACAAGAGGAAACTTACGAAAAGTCTCCGCAAGGACCGTGAACAGTGGTGGGCGACAAAAGCCAAAGAGATGGAGAAAGCTTTGAGGATAGGCAACACCAGGCAACTCTTTGGACTCATCAGGGAAACGGGTGGGAGAAGACAAATCATTAGTGAGACAATCTCGGAAAAAAATGGCACTATAATTAGCTCCAGGATAGACGACTGGATCGTTGGAAAGAGCATTATGAGGAGCAGTTTAATTTGCCCACAGCCACGCTCAACCTTCCGAGCATCCAACACCTCCCTGAATGGGATATAGATACAGGTCCTCCGTCACTAACTGAGGTTACTAAAGCTGTCACCAATCTGAAACTAGGCAAAGCAGCGGGACCTGATGGAATGACGCCAGAGGTATTTAAGTACGGTGGAGACAGCTTACTGTCCGGATTAACTGAGGTACTAGGCAGCGTTTGGGAATCAGAAGAAGTCCCATCGGGTTGGTGTAAGTCACTGATTATCCCCATATACAAGAAGGGAGACAAGTCTTCCTGTGATAATCACAGAGGGATTAGCTTGACTAATATAGTATCTAAAGTCTTAGGCTCAATAATCATGCGTAGACTGAGTGGTGCTCGGGAAGCACAAACACGAGAGAGCCAGGCAGGCTTTAGACCAGGAAGAGGGTGTATTGATCATATCTTCACCCTCCGACAGATTCTAGAACATAGGCATTCCTACCGGCGTCCAACAGTCATTATATTTCTTGACCTAAAGGCAGCATTCGACTCTGTCGATCGGGAAGTTCTCTGGAGATGCTTGGCTGTAAAGGGAATTCCAAGAAAATATATTGCACTGATTAAGGCACTCTACTCGTACTCATACAGCCAGGTGAGGGCTTACGGCGAGCTGTCATCTGAACTGATGACGACCAGTGGTGTCCGTCAAGGATGCCCATTATCTCCTTTTCTATTCAACTTCATCATAGATGTGTTAATGGACTTAACCCTAGGTGACTTCAGCGATTCAGGGATTGACTTGCTACCTGGGAATAATCTCGTTGACTTGGAATATGCAGACGATATAGTCCTTCTAGGCGAAGACGCTGACGAAATGCAGAGTCTTCTAAACACCTTGAGCCGCAATCTACGAATGTTTGGCATGCGATTCGCTCCCGCCAAATGCAAGATGATGTTACAGGACTGGACTACATCGACGCCTAGTTTAAAAATAGGAAGTGAAGTGGTAGAGCACGTTGACCGCTTCACTTATTTGGGAAGTACCATCAGCCCCAACGGGCTGATCTCTGACGAAATCTCAGCACGAATACAAGGGGCTCGTTTCGCATTTGTTAGTTTACGCCGACTCTGGCGTAGACGAGATGTTCGACTATCGACCAAAGGGCGGGTGTACTGCTCATCAGTCCGCTCCGTCCTCCTTTATGGTTGTGAGACCTGGCCACTGAGAGTGGAAGACATGAAAAGACTAGCTGTCTTTGATCATAGGTGCCTGCGTTCTATTTCCCGTGTAAAGTGGCATAATAAGGTGAGCAACATGGAGGTTAGGCGTAGAGTTCTAGGTAAACAGGGGAAATCAATCGACGAAGTCGTGAAGCTACATCGACTGAGATGGTTAGGACATGTGTTACGTATGCCAAGTCATCGCCTCCCTCGACGAGCTATGTTAGCGGATATAGGGTCAGGCTGGAAAAAAGCTAGCGGCGGTCAAACAAAAACTTGGCATCAGTCAATGAAATCCACAACAGTTGGTCTAAGCCACGTAGGAAGGTGTAGACTTCCAGGCTGGGGTCCTCGGGACGGTAAAAATCTATGGTTGGAAACAATTGGTGACATGGCTCAAAATCGTTCTCAGTGGCGCAGATGCATCCACTCCCTGTGACTTATGATCTTCAATGAAACTGTTTTGTATTTCTTTATTACTCCTTTGTCTCACACCTCTGCTCACTGTTTCTATTATGCTTTTCTTGTACTTTCTTCTCTTGCTTCGCGTGCTACACGGAATGTGGCGACTTGAACTTCCGCACATTTGTGCAAAGTTCTATGTCGGAAACAGACAGACAGACAGACAGCCACGAGTGTCCAATCCATCTCCACTTTCTCCTGCACATTTGTTGGGCGATTGGTTCTTGCTTTGTTTGTTCCCATAATTCCTTGTTGTTGATTCTTTCCGGCCATCTGATATTCAGTATAGGGCGAAGACAGGTGTTGGTTGATGAAGGTCTGCAACAGGCTGTTGGAAATATTCTTTGTGACCCGCTCGTCAAGTTTCTGATCCGTATAGAAAAACTGACTGATTTGACGTTTGTATTGAAAATCCGAATTTTGTTGGTGATGCTGAGTGACGAAGATTTCCAGATTGGTTTCAGGTTGATGAATTATGTGTGTTTCTCGCCTTCCCGATTCTCGATTTGACATCCTCGTCCGTTCCGACTGGCTGTAGTTGAGACAATGCTCCCTAGATAAGTGAAGTGAATGAAGTAACCTCTTTCAAATCCCTCCCGTTGATGGTGATTGACGATGGATTTTGTTGCTATTGTTGTTGGTTGGTTGGTTTCTTTCATAACCTCTGTCTTGTCTATGTTCACCTGGAGTCCTGTGTTCACCGGCTGCTTCTTCGACCAGTTTCTCGGTTTTCGCTCTCTTGTAAGTCTTCGATTTTGTATGACATCAAACATAACTCATCCACGCGGGAAATCCAGGTCTTCTAGGTTCTTCACGTCTATGGGTCCAGGATATCCCTGTCTTCTCGTTTCCCACTCACTGTCTGACGACGCATAATCCAGTCAGTTCACCACAATTAGGAATATCATTGGTGATAATAAGCACCCTTGTCTGACTCCTGTGTTTACTCCAAACGCCTCGCTGAGTTTTCCGTTGTGGATCACTTGACGTATGCCGCCGTTGTCGTACAGCTGTTGAATAAGGTTGATGGATATTTGGGGTACGCCGTAATACTCGAGCAGTTTTCAAATTACTTCGCGATCAACGCTGTCGAAGGCCTTCTCAAACAAAGTCTGTAAAATTGAGGTAGAGGTTTGATTGCCATTCCATGGGAGCATAAAGGAATTAAAACATCATCCTTCTTTGATTCCTCTTCTTTTTTATAGCATCAAATCAATATTCTTTTGGAGTATACACCTAAAAATCTTGGCAAGAATACAATCAGTTCTGGGGGTCGATTATGTCGCCTAATGTATGGTCGACTGATTGGTAGTAGTATACGCAAGAATATGATGAATAATTTTCGTTTATCAGAAAGAGCTCATCTGGGGAATACAACTATGGATGTCCGATTAGCTGCAATAATGGCTAATGTTGGTCTATGTCAAAAGTCTTCACTAGTATGGGATCCATTTATTGGTACTGGAAGTACTGTCATAGCTGCATCTGTATGGGGTGCTTTAGGCGCTGGTTCAGATATCTGTTATGCCCTACTTCATGGAATGGGTGCATCACCGAAAGCTGGTCAAGTGAGTTGTTTTTTTATCCTAATGGCGTAATAACTTAGTGTAATGACTTTTAAATGACAATGGGGGTTTTAAAAGTGGAAATATAACGGTAATTGTCAACAGAAAATGAAGGACATCTGTAGCCAGAGCTTATCTTGCAGCTAAGCTCGTCCCCGTCCATCAAACAACTTGCATTTTGACGCAATCAAAAGTCGACAGATGTTCTTCTCATGTTAACTTCAACTGTATTTACAAATTTACATGTATCTGCGAGAGCAGTTACATTGAGAGGATAGAAAGAAGGGCATACCTCTGATTTTCTGAACACACATTCTAAAAAGCCTATGTCTAAAGGGAACAAATGCTTTAAACAGTGACATCATGTGGTGGACATTGCAAGTTCGTTCAAAGTTATCAATAGGCCAAAGAGTTTAATTCTCCTTTAAGTTTACTGAAGCGATCCCCATCAGGCGTCTGAAAATTGGTCTATACGTTCAGAAAGAAGTGGTTATCAGTTTTTCCTTACCCTGGTAACTGGTTGTTTTCATCCTCTCCTTCATGTGATTACGTAGTGCCGAAAGATTCAACTACGTACGATTAATATTGTTTGGGATAAAGTTATTATTATTAGCATTGTATGCATATATATTGATTTTTTGTTTAAAAATGAACTCTGTGCAAGTATGTCAAAATTTAAGGATTGGTTTGTAAGGATCTGGTTGTTTGGTTATCAGATTTCATCATTTGTTAGAGAGAACCATTGAAAAGCCTGCTGGGAGTACTGAACAGTTGTTTCCGCCCTCCTAGTTTGGGACACTTCAGCAGTACGCATCCACTGCCAGGGTTCGAACCCAAGACTTTCTGGTAGGCTATTAAGCCACTGGGACCGGATTCAATGTCCAGTCAGTCAGCCCATGAATTCTACCTATCTGGCAAATCGTTTCTGTAGATATACTTAATAATGAATGTCTTAGGGCTGTAAGCAGCTGATGAGAAGCCAACGAAATATTGCCATTGCTTCTGAGGTTTTTGAAAAAGTTTAATGCATACATTGCTTTGGCTGAATTCCCGCGTATTCTGCAGATGTCTTTGTGGGGTTAGCCTGGTGTCCAGATTCGATCAGGTGTTTTACAAACAAGGGAGATGCTCGGGGTCAGGGTGGTGATGGTGGTGGGGGGGGGAGGAGAATCTTTTTCCATCTTTATAAAGCCATCAAAGAGAAAGGATTCGATGATACGCTTGGATAACAGGGCGCTAAGTTCAGCTACACAAGAGCAGGTGAATTGATAGATACACGCACTGGTCAAGACAGCAGCAGTGGTAGCTTATCCTTGTAGAGTGTGACAACTTGAAGAACTGTTCTCCACTTCCGTCAGAAATTCTACGTTGAAAACTCAATCAGACACAATGATTCCATCGGTTAAAATTTTCAACTGTACAAAGAACACTATAACAAAGTTACAATTTATCACAATTTCATATAGTTATCACTAACTTGTCTTATTGCTAAGGTACACACACACACACGCACACACACAGTACTAGTTTCATTCATATGCATTAGCACAAACAACCACAAAATACCCTTAGAGAGTCTTAAAAGTTAATTAACGCATGGAACCATGTGTACTACTTATTGATCGATATGAGTAGTAATAAACCACGAGAGAAACGGCTATTCGGTGTTTTGTTCACACCCCGATGTGGTTGGCCGGCTGATATTAATATTCACTCTCTCTATTAGATCTTATTCATCTCCCCCTCTGATATACACATCTATAATTATTACTTTACCACATTCCATCCAAATTATTTTACATTTCCTTAATTATCATCTATTACGCAACCAACTTGATCACTCGATCGATTATTCCTTTTTCCTTTATTCTCAAAATTATCCACATCAATCGTAGTTCAATCGTAGTAACCATTTCTCGTTTATATTAACTCTCTCTCTCCCTTCGTTAAGTAGTATCACTCCCTTTACATGTGTTGATCACTAATTGACTGTGATTGTTGTTAACAAGCATATCCCCAACTAGATTGGTATAACTGTTTGTATTGTTTTTTGAGAAGGTGCTATGTATTGAAGCAAAAAGATCAGGATCATATTGAAAAGTGAACATTTCTTAGCTCAGTCGTCCAGCCTTCCAAATTACTGCCTCATTCATTCACTTCATATAAAAAAAGGACTGAAGGTGTGCTCATCAAGTTAAAGTTGAAAGAAAGTATGAAGTCAAATGGATTTAATTGTCAGGCATTGGTTTTGTAAGGATTTTGTTTGATTGCATGGAGGATTTCATCATGAGCTGACATCAGTTAGAGAACCACTGGAAAACCTGTGAAACCGTGACCAGTAGGTTACAGCAGGTTGAAGATGAGACAGTAACTCATCGAAGAAGACATTGAGAAATGATCATCGCGCTATGCCGTGAATTGGCAGAAGTTAGAATTCAAAGACCATTGGTCTACGAGCTTGCTAGCCTTGTAACCAGAAGACCCTGGGTTCGAACTCGTGTGGGTGGGTGCGTACTGTGAAGAGTCCCAAACTAGGCTGACGAAACAGCTGTCCAGTACTCCCAGGTTTTCCAGTGGTTCTCTAACTGATGTCAGCTCATGATGAAATCCTTCATGCAATCAAATGGATTTAGGTGTCTCTCCTATCCTTTTGTCAATACAGAAGGCAAGATACTGAAGCCTAGGTATATTTTCAGGTGATCAAACCGCTATTTATATATGTTTGAATATCTATACGTATATACAGTTTATATTCTCTAACCAGTCAGTCATTCAGCGTGTGATTTTCGCTGACAATAAACAACATGAAATAGAATGTTCAAATGTACACATACAGTATTCTGTTGCTAACGCAGTATTGAACTGTTGGAATAGTATATGAGAGAATAATATTCCAATGGAACACATTGTCTGTATCACACCACCACCACCACCACTAACACCACAATATATATGACTAAATCTCACTCCATGTGACATCACGCTTAATTTTCCTCACAGTAATTCTACTGGAAACCTCTGACTGAGAATATGAGTCATTTGACGTGGTGTGTTTTCATCACAATATATATAGACAGACTATTTAGGATGAATTTATGGATGAACAACAGAACCCAACTGTTAACCTCACACTGTCCTGTTAGACAGAAGAGTCCATTTGACAAAAAACAGATCCTCTGCGTCATCTGTGTGTAATTAAATATGACTTCACAGGCTCACCGGTGTTTGTTTCTACTGAAAGGAAGCTATTTTTTGGTAACTCTGTCTACTCTGCTTGAAACGGTCGTTGAGAATTATTTCATCCATCCTAAACCTACGCTGCTCTTCCTCAGTACTTGTAACCGATTTTATACACAAGACAACATATATTATTAATTCAAGCCACTCTTTCTTAGGGGAACTTTTATGCCGAGAAAATAAATTGTACTGATACAGGCACTCACTGTACTCGAACTCATGCAGCCAGGTGAGGGCCTACGGCGAGTTGTCATCTGAAGTGGTGACGACTAATGTTGTCTGTCAGGGGTGCCCATTATCCCCATTTCTATTCAATTTCATCATAGATGTACTGATGGATTTAACCCCAACTCACTTCAGAGACTCAAGGAATGACTTGCTACCAAGGTGGGAATAATCCCGTTGACTTAGAATATACAGACGATATAGTTCTTCTAAGTGAGGTGAAAATGCTGACAAAATGCAGAGTCTTCTGAACACCTTGAGTTGCAATCTACGAATGCTTGGCATGCGATTCGCTTCCACCATATGTAAGATGATGTTACAGGACTGGACTACACTGACTCCTAGTTTAGAAATAGGGAATGAAATGGTTGGTGGAGCACGTTGACCGCTTCACTTATTTGGGAAGTACCACCAGCCAACTCCGACGGGTTGATCTCTGATGAAATCTCGGCACGGATACAGATGGCTAGTTTCGCATATGCTAGTTTACGCCGTCTCTCGCTTAGTAGACGTGATATCCGACTATCGACCAAAGGGCGGGTGTACTGCTCAGAAGTCCGCTCCGCACTCCTTTATGGCTGTGAGACCTGAGCATTGAGAGTGGAAGACCTGAAAAGATTAGCTGTCTTTGATCATAGATGTCTGTCTGCGTTCCATCTCCCGTGTTAAGTGGTATAACAAGGTGAACTATATTAAGGTTAGGCCTCAGTCGAGTGCTAAGTAAGGAGGGGAAATCAGTCGACGAGGCGGTGAAGCTACATCGACTGAGATAGTTGGGACATGTGTTACGTAAGGTTAGTCATCGCCTTCCTCGACGGTCAATGTTAGCTGACATAGGGTCACTCTGGAAAAGAGCTAGCAGGTCCAACCAAAACATGGCACCAGTCAATGAAATCCACGAAAGTTAGTTTAGGCCAGCCAGTTACGTAGGAAGATGTAGACTTCCTGACTGGGATCCTCGGGACGGTAAATACCAATGGCTGGCGACAGTTGGTGATATGGCTTAAAATCGTTCTCAATGGCTAACACAGATGCATCCACTCCTTGTGACTTATAATACCCAATGAAACTATATTGTTCTTCGTTATTACTATTCCTTTGTCTCACACCTGTGTTTACTGTCTCTATTATGCATTTCTTCTACTTTCTTCTCTTGCTTTGTGTACTACATAAAGGGAGTTTGGCGACTTGAACTGCCGCACATCGGTGCAAAGTTCTATGTTGAAAACAGACAGACAACACACCTCACAGTTGAGCTTAATTTTTTTCGAAAATGAGGATCTACTAAAATCCTCCAGTATTATTATTTTTTGGACATACTAGACTTAAATTTGAATGACACTTCTCATGATGTAAATTTGCATATGCTCACAAGCTTAACAGGGAACCATACCTGTATATATTGACAAGGCATTTGTTGTTGCGCTAACAAACTGAAGTTAGAAAGAATTTAAATTTTCTCTTTCGGATCAGTGGGACAAAGCTCTGGAAGTTGATAAACTATCCTGTCCATGTTGACTTGAGATATATATCGATCTTTGGATCGTACAGTCGTGTCTTTTGATTAGTAGAACATTGAGCAGTGGGAATGCATTGTTCAATTCGCGTTCTAAGGTGAATTTTATCTATGGGTATGTTGCGTTGAAGGTTTTGAGGAGAGAATGAATCTAAATCAAATTTTTCATCACAGATTATGAACCTATCATCTACGTATCTCCTGTATAAGTTCAGTTGACTTATCAAGGGATCGAGGATATTGTTTTGGAGACTCGCCATGAAGCAGTCGGCTAGAAGTGGACTGAGAGGACTTGATAAGTCAACTGAACTTATACAGGAGATACGTAGATGATACGTTCATAATCTATGATGAAAAATCTGATTTAGATTCTCTCTTCAAAACCTTCAATGCAGTGCATCCATCAATAAGATTAACCTTGGAACGTGAATCGAACAATGCATTCCCATTCCTCGGTGTACTCTACTCACCAGAAGACACGACTGCACGATCCAAAGATCGATATATATCGCAAGTCAACATGGACAGGATAGTTTATCAACTTCCAGAGCTTTGTCCAACTCATCCGAAAGAGAAACATGGTACGTACATCGTGGTACAAGGATTACAAAAAGTTTCAATTTTGATTGTATTCTTCAAACAAATGCCGTAGCATTCATCCCACTAGCTAGCATATACACAGACATCACAAATAGTAGACGCAGATTTCTCGCCGATCAGTTCGTTTATATTTGTGCATTTATGCCTTTATGAAGATTACATTATTTCATAAGTGTACAAAAGACGCCAACACACGAATAATTGCGAAAATTTCGTTACAATAAAATAAAATGAGCATACAGGTTTAACGCAAATAAATAAGAAATTCGGCAATCATTCGATGAATAACTGTTCGTTTTCTGACGTGCCACAAAATTCACCTTCACACAATGCTAGGCTGGAATAGAATTGGACGAAAACGCTCATCATTTGACACCAAATGATGAAGGTGAGGATGAAATCCATACAGTCGGGTGGGAACCACCACATTATCCATTTTCTCATGTTGACTACAACAAACATCATCTGAAAGTGTTGTAAAGTGATTAAGCAAAAAGCGGATTCATAAACACACACACACACACACAAAAGACTACTACCTTAAATCAAGAGAAATATTGGCGGAAATACCTATTCTATAGTGAAAAAAAACTTAACTATTTTTGTATGATCTCAGGGACGATCCGATCCGATAAGGTGTGAAGTATATAAAGGCGCCTCAACTGCTTACTGTTGAATTGCATGGAGGATTTCATCATGAGCTGATATCAGTTAGAGAACCACTGGAAAACCAGGGAGTACTGGACAGCTGCTGTTTCATCCTAGTTTGGGAATCATTGGCAGTACGCACCCACTGCCAGAGTTCGAACCCAGGACCTGCCGGTTACAAGTCAAGCTAGCTGGCTCGTATACCATTCAGCCACTGGGACCCGATTCAATGGCCAGTGCATGAATTCTAACTTTTGCCAATTCGTGATATAGTGCGACGCCAACCATTGTCGTATAGGTGGGACATCCATCCTCACACGTAACATCTGGATGGACCTCACTGGTCACGACTTCTCACTAGAACTGACTCCAGGAAACTCCATCATGTAGCCAGTCAGTCACTAGCGAGCATCAGATTAATTTTCTATTGTTTGGTTAGTAAGGGTTAGTTTTGTACTACCGATGATTCCCAAGCACTAGGATGAAACGGATGGCTGTCCAGTACTTCAGTGCTGGTTTTCAATGGTTCTCTAACTGATATATCACATGTGTACATATTAAAATCATTAAGAAACCATTTTGGTTGAATAAATTTCTAGTTTCTGAAAGAGGCTTTTCCCTGCACAATGCAACACAGTTTCATCACATGGGATTGATTGTCAATTGCCTATAATCTCCATCAGCTGGATGTATATTACTTGAACTAGTCATGGAAATCTTGTTCAAAATTTATCAATTAGCGTATTTTTTTCACGTTGTCTACAAAGAGTAGGAAGGAATCAGGAGAATTAGAAACCACACGGTTAAATCAGACCGACAATGATTTGTGGTGGTGGGAGAAGGTTTTAATATCACCAAAATCATCGAATGTGCTCTTATACTGTACACCTGTACTGTACACGTCATTATAAGGTGGTATTAAACTCAGCGGGAATATATTTCACAGAAATTTGGTTGGATAATCGATCCTTGATTGTCTGCCTGTCTTCATAATATTCAGGTGTTTCCAACTACTGTAATATTATATTTGTTCAACATTACTTAGAGTGAAGTTTTTTGTCTTCACAAACAAACTGAATCTGATTTCTTCTTCTTTCGCGGGTCAGAAGCTAGTTCTGGGTATCACGAAAAAGAATTTCCAAGAAGTTACATACCTTTATCAATCAATGACTTCCTTCGCTGGCTCTATACTGAGGATCAAAAAGGCTGACGAGAAACGAGAAACTCTGGTTAGCAGCAAACCAACCAAGTGGCGTTATTAGCTCAACAAATAATATCTAGGAGAAAATGGAGATTGGAGATCGGCATACTTTGTAGAGGCTGTCGAATGACATCGTACACCACACTCTCGAGTGGGATCCAAATAGGAAGAGACGAGTGTATCGTCCTATGAAAAGGAGGGGATTATCTGAGGACGAGGAGGAGGAGGAGGATGAGGAGATCAGAGATTTTGAGCGATCATGGATTCATCCGAAGAAGACAGCAGAAAATACAACAAAGTGTCAGATGTGTTGCTGTGAAGCTCTAGGTTCCACCGAGTGGAACCTAAAGGAATACTAACAGTCATCGTTGAACTGAATGTATTTACCGTAGCTCATCATTTTAGATGTGTCGCTAGTGCGAATTTCATGGACTTTTCAGTACTGGCATTTTACTATGAAAACCTTTGCTCCGGAGAGGAACAAAAACTTCTGGAATGAAAGTATTGTCCCCATCATGTGTTCTTGTGTGGAATAATGGATATCACCTCGGAATATTTGTCTTACCCAATGCTTTCTTAAATTTTACATATGTCTTAGGGATTAGTTGGATTGGCCTTTCACCATTTGCCTTAACAATAACACTAGGTAGCTCATCTGATGGTAAACAGACTTCCTTTTACTCGGTAATTACACATTTCTTACGATCCATACAAACCTAGCCTAGACACAACTATATCTTGGAAAGGTGGCTTCATTTAACTAATTTTTTAATATGCGATTACAACTGGAATTGAATATGGATTGTAGAGAATCAAATTGTGATGGGAAAATTCGTCTACTTGGTTTTTGAAGATGGACGCGTATGATGGTGATACTTTGTAAAAATCTAAATTCACCACCTAGTGCTGCACAGTCGTTGTTGATTTCTTTCTTATCTAGTGTTTATCAGTCTTTCATATTGGGGTGGGTTTACACTGTTCGTGGTATAGTGGTTGGGAGACTCGCTGACTACGCACATAGTCCAGGATTCGATGCACACATGATATCATTGGTTGGCCTGTCAAATTTTTGTGTTAAGCTCAGTGGGAATATTTCACGGAGGTTTCGTGTGCATTTCAGATAGTGAGGGCGATTGTTACTTCCCGGCTGCCCACACCGTGGAAGTTGGTTGCGTGACCGCAGAGCCCAGGGAACAACTGCTTGAGCCAGGCCGGTCACACACGGCCTGTTTTTGTTTGTTCTCTTTTGTTTGGTGTATCTCAGTAGCATACTTATCACTCCTGCCCTGTGACATGGCAGCAGAAAGCGCGGTTGTTGTTAATCCGGGCCATGGCCGATCCGGCATGAAATTTTGTGAATTTGTTTGAATCATGGTATTGGATGGGGTGGCTGCTTTTTGTTTAACCGCTATCCAAACAACCTGCCTGGCATGGTAGAACCTCAAGAGACATAAGTCTCAGCCAGTATAGCTTGATTAGGTCAATGTGGTGTTCAAGCCCGACCACCACGTCAAGGTAGCAGCTTTCGGTCAGAAAGTTCGATGATCCTTGATTGACTGTCTTCATAATATTCAGGTTTTCACCTACTGTAATATTATATGTTCAACGTTACTTAGAGTGAAGTTTTTTAACTTCACAGACAAACTGAATCTACTTTCTTTTTTTTGGCACTTTGTAACAAAATGCGAAGTGATTTAATATGAGCATACTTACTAGTAATATCAATAACATATGATGTGGTGTGTGCGATTTATTGGTGAAATTCGAGTGCAGTGGTTACATTGATTCAATCCACAACGGGAAACTTACGGAATCCTTCGAATTAAAGACGGGAGTAAGACTAGGCCGCCTGCCTACTATCGCCAATGATTTTCCTGATTGTAGTAGATTGAATAATGTGACAAACATACAGCAGCGAGCAGCAAGGAAACAGGCATAAAATGGACTCACACATATATAAACTTGGAGGATCTGTACTTTGCCGATGATATAGGTCGAATTTCTCACAAACTGGAAGATATGCAAGTGAAAAGCAACAAGTTGGCAGAAGAAGCATCAAAGATATCAAAGACTTCAGGTGAACATAGGTAAAAAAAAGAGGTGATGAAGATTCCTGGCCAACAGCAGCAGCAACAACAACAGACAACAATCAGCCAACATAAATGGGAGGAACCTGAAAGAAACAACCTCCTTTACCTACCTACTTGGGAAGCATCGTTTCAACTACAGGCGGACTCGACTGACGAGGGATATCAAAGCAAGAATCGGAAAAACAAGACAAGCTTTCATTACTCTCAAGTCTGTGTGGAGGTTAGCAGCACTCAGCATGAAAATGAAAATAAGGTCCGGATTTTCAACTCCAATGTGAATTCAGTGCTACTTACTGTACGGATAAGAGACTTGACGCGTTATAAAGAGCACCTCAAACAAACTACAGACCTTCATCAACAGCTGCCTTCGCTGAATACTCAATATCAGGTGGCTGGCCAGAAAAGATCAGAAACAGGGATCTCTGGCAATTAGCGAACCAATCCACCTGGAACCGATTGTGCAACAAATAGGCAGGAAGAAATGAAGATGGATTGGCTGGCCATACTCCGAGGCAACAAACCATCAAGTGATATCACATGACAGGCCAGTGCTCGAGTGGAACCCGAAAGGGAAGCGGCTAGTTGGTTGTCAGTGCAAGGGTGACTTGGAGGAGGCCAAGTGAAGAGGAGATGAAAGCATGTGGATGGCAGACTTGGAGCCAGGTGAAAACTTAAGCAGAAAACCGAACTCAATGGAGACGTTTGGCTAAATCCCTATGTTCCTCTAGGAATTAAAGAAACTAATAATAATAAATAGTGGAAAACTTACGGTGAGTATAAATAAAGCGATTGATACTGCTTGCAGTCTGCAGATTGTCGCATTCTAAGAAATGAAGAAAGAGATTAGCATATTGACATAAGTTTTGTTATTGCATGTGTATTATTATATCTCTGCAAATATACCGAAGTGAACACTGCTAACATGTAAACATTGATAATAATTAAAAAACCCCGCCCCCCTCCCCAGTTGAAATGTCCTCCACTGAACACACAGTGACGTCAAATTAAAATGTATCTCAACAATTTCGTATCCTTTTGAATCAAAGCTGGATAATCAAGGGGTGGTTTGTTGGGATTTGATTGATTGGTTGGTTACAAGGTTTCATCATGAGTTGACATTGGTTGGAGAGAGGACCATTGAAAAATCAGCTGGGAGTACTGAACAGCTGTTTCGTCCTAGTAGGGTGCAGCAGGTCGGGTGTGTGAGGACAAATACTCGCCACCGAAGACATTGGCTAGGGGTCGCGCTATGTTGTGAATTGGCAGTAGTTACAATTCATGGACTGGTCATTGGATCGGGTCCCAGTGGCTCAATAGTCTATGTGTTAGCTCGCCTTGTAAGCAGAACGTCCTGGGTTTGAACCCTGGTGGTGGGTGCATACTTCTGAAGTGTCCCAAACTAGGACGGTGGAAACAACTGTCCAGTACTCTCAGCTGGTTTTCCACTGGTTCTTTAACCGATATCAGTTCATAATGAAATCCTGTAAAGCTGGATAAGTTCAACCAAAACAGGCAATAATGGCAGTAGAAGGTAGTACTAGTAGAAGGTATATGAATATCATTCATCATACTTAGACTAAGACATGCATCGAATTTCAGCAGTACGCTTATAAATCCCTGACGGAATGAATCAATCAAAATTCACATGTGTATCTGTCTGTCTGTTTTCGACATACAACTTTGCACCGATGTGCGGCAGTTCAAGTCGCCACACTCCATGTACTACACAGACCAAGGGAAGAAAGTAGAAGAAATGCATAATAGAGACAGTAAACAGAGGTGTGAGACAAAGGAATAGTAATAACGAAGAACAATATAGTTTCATTGGGTATTATAAGTCACAAGGAGTGTATGCATCTGTGCTATTCATTGAGAACGATTTTGAGCTAGCCATATCACCAATTGTTTCCAAACATTGGTTTTTACCGTCCCGAAGACCCAAACCAGTCAGGAAGTCTACATCTTCCTGCGTGGCTGGCTGGCTTAAACTAACTGTTGTGGATTTCATTGGCTGATGAAGCCATGTTTTGGTTTGACCGCTGCCAGCTCTTTTCCAGCCTGACCCTGTGTCAACTAACATTGCCCATCCGTCGAGGAAAACAATGACTAGGTTAGGCATACGTAACACATGTCCTAACCATCTCAGTCGATGTAGCTTCACCGCCTCGTCGATTGATTTCCCCTCCTTACCTAGTTCTCAACTGATGCCTAACTTCAATGTTGCTCACCTTATTATACCACTTCACACGGGAGATAGAGAGCATACACCTAGGATCAAAGACAGCTAGCCAGCCTTTTCATGTCTTTCACTCTCAACGGCCAGGTCTCACAGCCATAAAGGAGTGCGGAGCGGACTTCTGAGCAGTACACCCGCCCTTTGGTCGATAGTCGGATATCACGTCTACTATGCGAGAGACGGCGTAAACTAGCATATGCGAAACTAGCCACCTGTTACCATACTGAGATTTCGTCAGAGATCGGCCCGTTGGCACTGGCTGATGGTACTTCCCAAATAAGTGAAGCGGTCAACGTGCTCCACCAACCACTTCATTCCCTATTTCTAAACTAGGAATCAGTGTAGTCCAGTCCTGTAACATCATACATATGGTGGAAGCGAATCGCATGCCAAACATTCGCAAATTCAGCTCAAGGTGTGTTCAGAAGATTTTGCTCTATTTTGTCAGCGTCCTCGCCTAGAAGTACTTTATCATCTGCATATTCTAAGTGAACGAGATTATTCCCTGGTTAAAGTCAATCCCTGAGTCTCTGAAGTTAGTTAGGGTTAAATCCATCAGTACATCTATGATGAAATTGAATAGAAATGGGGATAATGGGCACCTCTGACAGACAACATTAGTCGTCACCAGTTCAGATGACAACCCGCCGTAGGCCCTCACCTGGCTGCATGAGTTCGAGTAGAGTGAGTGACTTGATCAGTGCAATATATTTTCTCGTCATTCCCTTTACAGCCAAGCATCGCCAGAGTACCTCTCGGTCGACAGAATCGAATGCCGGCTTCAGGTCAAGAAATAAAATTATTGTTGGACGCCGGTAGGAATGCCTATGTTCTAGAATCTGTCGAAGGGTGAAGATATGATCAATACACCCTCTTCCTGGTCTAAAGCCTGCCTGGCTCTCTCGTGTTTGTGCTTCCCGAGCACCACTCAGTCTACGCATGATTATTGAGCCTAAGACTTTAGATACTATATTAGTCAAGCTAATCCCTCTGTGATTATCACAGGAAGACTTGTCTCCCTTCTTGTATATGGGGATAATCAGTGACTTACACCAACCCGATGGGACTTCTTCTGATTCCCAGACGCTGCCTAGTACCTCAGTTAATCCGGACAGTAAGCTGTCTCCACCGTACTTAAATACCTCTGGAGTTATTCCATCAGGTCCTGCTGCTTTACCTCATTTCAGACACTAGTAGCAGCTTTAGTCACCTCAGTCCGGGGACGGTTTCTCTATTATATTTAGCCGTATTAAAATGTAAATCGTGAGCATCATGGGGCTACTTTTCAATGATGTGGAAACTTCATTCATTTTCATAAATATTAATAGTTAAGTCCTTATAACGTTAATTAATGTACATCTTACATCTTTTAGTCGATGGATCGTGTAGAAACAGATCCTTGCAACGATAAATAAAACGCCAAGGACAGCTGATACTACAAAGAAAAAGATAAGCCCCTTTTCATTCAAGACTGGCAGATTGAAAGCCACCATGACAATCACAAACGTCATCACAATTGACCCGAATAACGCTATCAGAGCACATTTACCGTGAAGTGGAGATAAAATAGCGGCGAAGATCACAGACCACAATGTGACCTGTATAAAAAAAACAATAATAATAGTAATTGCATAATTAAAGTTTGATAAATAAAGGTGAAACGATATTATTTACTGGTGGACGTTTCAAACAAAATTTATTTTGGTTCATAATCACACTAAATTATAATCACACGACTTCGAAACTTGAGTTTTACAGTTTTCTTTGTCTTCTCCTATTTGTCGCCGCAGGGGTAGTAGAATTTTTTAGATATCTACGTGGACAGGTGTTGAATCATTCCCATTACACGTGTTTGCCGTTGATTCGATAACTAACGCTTCTGTTATCAATCTCTCCTTCACTCCACCCTGTGACATTAGATTTTAAAACTGTCTACCATCTTATCATATCCTATTGTATGGTTTGTGTATGGTTGCATGTAGTGAGTGGTATAGCTGATCTATTCTCTAGATTCCTTATCTTATTCTCTAAGGTCAACCGATCTAGATTTCGGTAGGTTTTTATGTTCAGCTAGTCTAACCTAACAATCATTGCAGTCAGGCAGGGTATTCGATAAACTAAATTGTTTTGTTTCAAAGGCTCCTCAGAATTGATCCTTTAACCGATAGAAGCTTGTTTCTAATTGAGTTTGTGGTTGGTTTGAATGCCAGCTACTTTTATTTCTGCCTACCTTGTTAAGAATTCTGCGTAAGGTAGTTTCCAAGGTTTCTTCTTTGTATGGAATTACTTCTGATGATTTCGATTCCTTATTGTTGGTGTCGTCATTATTACTGTTATTATTATCACTATCGCCACTATCATTATTTATTTTATTTTTACATTTCCTTATATATTTCCTGACTAATTTATCCGTGTAGTTATCAAGTTTCAAGGCTTCTTTTATGTGTATCATTTGCTGTCTTAGATTTTCCACGGTACTACTTAGTTTTTGTGCTCTATTACACATAGACATTTCACCAATTCCATTTTCACTGACACAGGATGGAATGATCGGAAGTCTGTTTGAATGTGTGTGGGTTTCCTGTAAACACACACTAGTGTGTTTCACTTGCCATCTTCTTTCCTTTTTACATTGCAATCTAATATTGGAAGCCTCCCTTCTTGACTTTTCAATTTATAAGTGAATTGAATTGCCTCACTACCTTCGAGTTGACGTGTTCCAAAAATACATCCAGTAATTAATAATGCTGTTTCCCTCAGTGTGTGTGTGTGTGATACATCTAATAAACAAACTAATATGGAATTAGTTACTACCTACCAGTGCCCAAGTTTTATACATATACTAATAATTTCCCTTTTTCGTTATAATAATATGTGGAGAATGGCATTGTTTACTATCAAGAAATGGAGAAAATAACTATTCGTTTCAAATGAAACTAGTGTATATGTATGCTGGGTAAGCAATCAGTGAGGCAATTATATTTCGAATGCGACACAGCACATTATAGAGTGGGGCATCCTTCAAAGGTGTGTAATTTCCTAACATTTTTGTTAATAATAGTTACCTTTGTAAAATCGCAATAATATATATATATACGTTTGAGTCACCATGTCAGGCGTATTGAGAATGGAATAACAGTGGAAATATTTAATAACCTGATGAATTTGTAATGAATGTACAAGTCGAGTAGGAATAAATAAATATGCCGTGAATTGGCAGAAGTTAGAATACAAGGATCATTGGATCGGGTCCCAGTGGCTTAATGGTATATGAGCTCGCCTTGTAAGCGGAAGGCCCTGGGTTTAAACCCTGTCGGTGAATGCGTACCGCTGAAGAGTCCCAAACTAGGACGAAACAGCTGTCTGGTACTACCTGCAGGTTTTCCAATGGTTCTCTAACTAATGTCAGCTCATGATGAAATCCTGAAATAATTAAATAAGCGTCCTCTGACTACGGCCAGTGTACCGTGCTCCACAAGTGCAGATGAACTGATAGATGCACATGGAGGCGGCCAGACGGGGGAGCTTATGTTTTACAGAGATGGAGGACAACGTGTGACTGGTAAACGTAATTTGTAATTTTGCTGCAAGAAACGTCTTACTGACTGCTATAGAGAGACGGTTTCTGAGCACATCTGAAGCTTGATCACCTTTGAATTCCAAGTTTAGGAATAAGGTTTTCTTTGAAACTGAGTCGGTGACCAGTTTAGACTGCTAATCATTCACGTTGCTGTCAATAAATCGGTTCGCGGTAACCATTTTCTGCGAGCGTGGCTTTTAAGAAGTTAAGTTCTGAGTCAACACAATCAGGACTACACATTTTCCTCATCCTAAAGCAAAGCGAATGGATTAGGTTCCTTTTCCTGGAAATAAGCACCCAACTATAAAAATTAGTTAGTTGACCGTTCCATGTGCGTTTCTGGTTGATAGATCTTTTGAGAGATCAGTCATTATGTCTGCTGAGGCACACATCAAGAAGAGGACAACTTCGTTCGGATTCCTTTTCTATGGTGAATTGTAAAGAAGGATGGCAGTTGTTGAAAGCAAACAAGACATCATCAAGAATTACGTTAGTATCGCAGATAACGAAAGTATCGTCTTTTTATATCTTTTATAAATGTCGAAATGACTGATGGTTTGACTAAGTTGAGAATTTTCAAGCTTTGCCATAAAACGATCAGCCAACAGGGAACCCAGTGATGATCCCATGGCAATGCCATCTCTCTGTCTAAAAATTTCATTATTGAAGTTGAACTGAACATTCAACGTACATCTGAATACAAGCTCTTTGAGGTGGATTGTCGGTAAACCTATTTCTAAACTATGCGTATTAATATAATCACATTTCAAATGCAATGTTTCCCTCCCTCGTTACAATAATATATGGGCAACGGCATTGTTACCGACCATGGAATGCAGAAAATAACTTTTCGTTTTACATGAAACCAGTGATATTAAATGGTTGGGGGCAATCGGTCACAGGAAGCCTTGCTTGACCTAGGTTTCGTTCTAGTTGCCACCCATCAGAAAGGCGTATCTACAACCTTGAAGGAACTCATGTCTTTTCTGAGATTCGAACCCGCGTCACCCAGTGAGTGCGCTGCAGTCAGAGAAGTTACCACTGAGCTATGCGGCCTCGCAATCGACCTCCTGTAGTAGTGTAGTGGATATTTTGATTGGACACTAGTAACTAGTGTGATGTGTCTAGTCCTTTCTTTGGTGCAGACTGAATTCTATCAGTTAGGTTTGTAATGTAATGTTTGTGATATCATCAAATCAATGAGCACCGTGATGGCGAGCTACCTAGAATGGTGGCCACATTACAAACCTAACTGATAGAATTCAATCTGCACCAAAGAAAGGACTAGACACATCACACTAGTTACCAGTGTCCAATCAAAACATGAAACCAGTGTATGTGCTGGGCAACAATTAGTGAGGTAATAATATTTCGAATGTGACACAACACATTATAGAGTGGGGAATTCCAAAAAGTTGTGTGTAATTTCCTAATATTTTTGTCAATAACAGTTACCTTTGTAAAATGGCGATGTACGTTCGAGTCACTATGTCAGCTTATCGAGAATGGGATAACATTGCAAATATTTAATAGCCTGATGAACATGTAATGAATTCACAAGTTGTGTATGATTAAATAATGAGGTTAGCTTTTCTCTACCATCTAAGTTAACTGCACGCATAAAAATGTGTTACCTTTGCGGCATAAGAAGTTCCGGGGCGGGAAGGGGTGAAGGTTGTCAATCTTCAGGTCATATTTTCATTCAGACTAGCCTCAGCTTCCTTAGCTTTATTTGTCTGTGAATTCACAAGTGGCTGGGGGGTAACGGTCTCCTTCCTCACATCTTTTACTTACTGCACTTTCATAGTATTAAAGAACAGAGATTTTCCTTAAGGTTACGCACCAGTCATTATAATAAAGGTTTTTTTGTGTTTACAATGAATGAATGAAAAACAAAACGATATTGTCGTTGTTTTCACTGACGTTTCGCTATTTAATGCTGCTGCTAATAGCTTTATCAAAGTAGCATTATTAAACCGGAATTTACAAAATCCACTCAGCATATATGCAACAAAGAGTTAAGGGGTGAGGAAATAGACTACTTAGGTCAAGTTAAAAGGAGGATATATTGAAAGTCAAAATAACAATGAAGATCAATCACTAAACCAAATAACAGAGGTAATAGTACATCTGTTATGATATCAGAACAAAGTGTACTAACTTGATCATCGTTCGTCAGTCTGGGGTCATTTTTCCGTTGTTGTCAAATTGGCCAATTGGTAAAGATAACAAAACCAGGTAGGTGTAGATTGTTGGATATGATCAGTGTGTAAAATTATAAAAGTAGTGTATGTTTACATGGTGAACTTGCTTATCACATTCGTGTTGATTTTGTCACATCGTGGCGGAGGCGGGGGGTGTTGTAACCATGTCAGATTCTGTTGTAGTCCATTCCTGTTCAGACAATTTGGATCCCACTTAATATGAAGTGCTTCTGATGATATTAGACGTTCTTTGTGATTTCTGAAATAATTCAGACACTGATCACATCCAACAATCTACACCTACCTGGTTTTGTTATCTTTACCAATTGGCCAATTTGACAACAACGGAAAAATGACCCCAGACTGACGAACGATGATCAAGTTAGTACACTTTGTTCTGATATCATAACAGATGTACTATTACCTCTGTTATTTGGTTTAGTGATTGATCTTCATTGTTATTTTGACTTTCAGTATATCCTCCTTTTAACTTGACCTAACTTGAGTCTATTTTCTCACCCCTTAACTCTGTTATATATATGCTGAGTGAATTTTGTAAATTCCGGTTTAATAATGCTACTTTGATAAAGCTATTAGCAGCAGCATTAAATAGCGAAACGTCAGTGAAAACAACGACAATATAGTTTTGTTTTTCATTCATTCATTGGGAAATACAAGAGAACCTTTATTTTAATGAATATCACATATACCCAATACCCAAATTTTTTCAAACTGTTAAAAGTAAACTTGGTTTGGACGTATATAACGCACCAGTCGTCCGATTTTTTTCGCACACACATTATCATAAATTCTTACAACTTATTACAAGATCAACGGAATACCCAATACTTACGAAAATCCAAAGGATTATTTGAACACCAAGATAATTCAATTGGATTTGCTCCACCAATAATGGAACAAGTAGTAGAATGGCCAGAAGTACTCTAGAAATGAATTCACAAACATCAAGAATTCATGTTAACCAAGACATCATTGAAATGATTGATTATGTGATGCGTTCAATACAGCTCAGAGTAATGAAACCACATCTTCGGTAAGTGGAAACATTTTGCACTCGATGATGTGCGTCGGTGGCACACAGTGGTTTTGACTCTCGCCGACCATGCACTTGGTCCTGGGTTCGATCCCCTGCCGATGCACACCTGATATCTATGGTTGGCCTGCAAAATTTAGGCTACTGATATCACATGCTGAAAATTCCATACTTGTACCTAAAATACGGCATGGAATCAAGCTGTAATCAAAAATAATAAAAAAAACGAAACAATAAGATAAAATCGTTCAGTTCATGCGCAGATATCACTAACAAATTTGATTTCAGTTACAGTGGATATTTGCTGAAGACAATCTTTCTTGTATTCGTCAATCACATACATGCATACATATTTCAAATCCTGGTTTCTGGTTTTCTGGGGACAAATTTATTTTTATGACAAAAAGTGCATGACCAACATACATCATTATAATAATTATTATTATTATCTTTAATTCCTAGAGGAACATAGGGGTTCAGTCGCACGTCTCCATTGCGTTCGGTTTTCTGCTAGAGTTTTCACCTGGCTCCAAGTCTGTCATCCACATGCTTTCATCTCCTCTTCACATGATCTCCTGAAAATCATCCTCGCACCAACGAACAACTCGGCGCGCTTCCCTTTCGGGTTCCACTCTTCATCAGTACACACCTACCTACACGAGTTCAAACCCAGGACCTTCTGGTTACAAGGCTATCGAGCTCATAGACTATTAAGCTACTGGGATTCGGTCCAATGACCAGCCCATGAATTCTACCTTTTGCCAATTCACGACATAGCGCGACTATTTCTCAATGTCTTCTTCTATGTGTTACTGCCTTATCTTCAACCTGCTGTACCCTACTGGTCACGGCTTCCCACTAGAGCCCCAGGTTAACTGCCTGAATAGTAGGGCCAGTCAGTAGTGAGTATCAGAATAATTTTGTAGAAATTTTGTTTGATTGCGTACTGACGAAGAGTCTCAAGCCAGCACGAAACAGCTGTTCAGTACTCCCTGGCGGGTTTTCCAGTGGTTCTCTAACTGATGTCAGCTCATGATGAAATCCTCTATCCTTATATTTTTATCTATCGGGATATATTTTAACGAAATCAATGTGAACAGATTGATAATGAGTGAGTGAGTGAGTGGTGCACCCGTTGTCTCATTGTTTATGCTTAACTGTAGAATTCCTAAATTGGTGTTAAAACACCGAAAATGTGTATCCCAGATTCTGTCAGACAAATTGATCAACTTGATCTACTTTATAAAATGCAGTGAAATGAATTCTTATGCGAATTCCTTTCTTCAGTCCAAACGATCCCTATTAATAATAATAATAATAATAATAATAATAAGAATCTACTTTATTCCAAAAACAGTACTTATAATACCGAATAGAATTCTCAGCATTTGTCACAATATTCCATCTGATTTACTTAAAATATAAGTAAAATTAAAATTTAAAACAAAAGTAACCACAGGAATTTGTTCACGTTTACGATATAAAGTCAATAATATTCGAAGCTCGAATTGAGATCATTAAATATAATAATAGTAATAATAATAATAACAGTGAGTTTGTTTCAAACAGTATTCTCGATACAGTCAGTTTGGAAATTTTAGCATGTTATTATAGTGTATTGAATCTAATGTTCTGTTGATATAGCAGCATAGTTAGAGGAAAGATAAAATTGACAGTTATAACACAGTTTAAATTATGTTCACACTTATGAAAAATAAATAAACGAATAAAAACAAAAAAAAATTGAGAGGATTTTAAATATAAGAAATGCAATAACAATAAACTTTGATGTTGTAAGGGTGGAGAAAATGGTTTAATTACTAGTGCAAAGAAGGTTAGTTAATTCATGCCTGACACTATTTTCATCACATAGAGTACGTGCCGTCAAATATGATAAAGTGGAATTTTTATACTTAGACGTATGTCTTCTGAAAAGACTTCTTGTTGTACGTGAGAAGGAGACACAAGGTTGGAGCTGCGGGTGCTGCGATGGATGTTCAGAGTCTGACAATATTCCTTTAGCAAATTTTTTGCATGACATCAAGTGCGCCTATCAATGACGGTGTCTGCGATATGGCCCAATAGGATACCAACACTCGTCCTACTGACCGACAGCCTTTAGAGTTCTACGAAGTATGTGACATAGTCTTTTTTAAGCAATCCAGGAAAGAAGAAGCAAGGATGAACAGTAAAGAAGAATAATTAAGATGCCCGAGTTGACAAACTTTCAGAGGAGTGGTTGAGTTATGCCTGAGTGCCTCAACTTCTTAATGTAAAAAGTCAGACGAAATATTCTTTTAGAAGTCGCTAAGACATGGGAAGACCAGGATAGGTCAGTAGAAAGA
This sequence comes from Trichobilharzia regenti, assembly GCA_944472135.2. Classification (NCBI taxonomy): domain Eukaryota; kingdom Metazoa; phylum Platyhelminthes; class Trematoda; order Strigeidida; family Schistosomatidae; genus Trichobilharzia; species Trichobilharzia regenti. The sequence continues at coordinate 63,323,707 of OX235267.1, forward strand.
ATTAATCCAAGATACTTAACTTCAAACTTGGTTTTTGTATCAGTATCATCAATTTTGCAAGGGTCTTAGGAACTAATTACAGTAGTTATCGGGATGTAACCATGTTTAGATAAATAAAGAATGATATTAATATATGTGTAAAACTTGGGCACTGTGGTAGTAAGAAATTCCATATTATTTTGTGCATTAGATGTATCACACAGTGAAACAGTATCCCTGTTTACGGGATAACGTTTCAAACGCAATTTATTATTGTTCATAATCATCAAATGAATTATGATCACACGACTTTGAAACTTGAGTTTTATAGTCTTTTTTGTTCTCTCCTATTTTTCGTCATGGGTTTGGTAGTAGAATTTACCAGATATCTGGATGGACAGGTGTTGAATCATTCCTATTACACGTGTTGATTTGCAGTTGATTCGATAAACAAAGCTTCCGTTGTTATCAATCTCTCCCTCCACTCCATTATATCAGTTAGATTTCAAAACTGTCATCCTATTCCATCCTATCGTATGATTGTGTGTAACTGCATGTAGTGCTATAGCTGAACTATTCTCTAGATTCCTTATCTTATTCGCTAAGGTCAACCGATCTAGATTTCGGTAAGTTTTTATGTTCAGCTAGTCTAACCTAACAATCATTGCAGGCAGGGTATTCGATAAACTAAATTGTTTTGTTTTATAGGCTCCACAGGATTGATCCTTTAACCGACAAAGCTTGTTTCTAATTGTCTGTCTGTCTGTTTTCGACATAGAACTTTGCACAAATGTGCGGAAGTTCAAGTCGCCACATTCCGTGTAGCACGCGAAGCAAGAGAAGAAAGTACAAGAAAAGCATAATAGAAACAGTGAGCAGAGGTGTGAGACAAAGGAGTAATAAAGAAAAACAAAACAGTTTCATTGGAGATCATAAGTCACAAGGAGTGGATGCATCTGCGCCACTGAGAACGATTTTGAGCCATGTCACCAATTGTTTCCAACCATAGATTTTTACCGTCCCGAGGACCCCAGCCTGGAAGTCTACACCTTCCTACGTGGCTTAGACCAACTGTTGTGGATTTCATTGACTGATGCCAAGTTTTTGTTTGACCGCCGCTAGCTTTTTTCCAGCCTGACCCTATATCCGCTAACATTGCTCGTCGAGGGAGGCGATGGCTTGGCATACGTAACACATGTCCTAACCATCTCAGTCTTTGTAGCTTCACGACTTCGTCGATTGATTTCCCCTGTTTACCTAGAACTCTACGCCTAACCTCCATGTTGCTCACCTTATTATGCCACTTTACACGGGAAATAGAACGCAGGCACCTATGATCAAAGACAGCTAGTCTTTTCATGTCTTCCACTCTCAGTGGCCAGGTCTCACAACCATAAAGGAGGACGGAGCGGACTGATGAGCAGTACACCCGCCCTTTGGTCGATAGTCGAACATCTCGTCTACGCCAGAGTCGGCGTAAACTAACAAATGCGAAACGAGCCCCTTGTATTCGTGCTGAGATTTCGTCAGAGATCAGCCCGTTGGGGCTGATGGTACTTCCCAAATAAGTGAAGCGGTCAACGTGCTCTACCACTTCACTTCCTATTTTTAAACTAGGCGTCGATGTAGTCCAGTCCTGTAACATCATCTTGCATTTGGCGGGAGCGAATCGCATGCCAAACATTCGTAGATTGCGGCTCAAGGTGTTTAGAAGACTCTGCATTTCGTCAGCGTCTTCGCCTAGAAGGACTATATCGTCTGCATATTCCAAGTCAACGAGATTATTCCCCGGTAGCAAGTCAATCCCTGAGTCGCTGAAGTCACCTAGGGTTAAGTCCATTAACACATCTATGATGAAGTTGAATAGAAAAGGAGATAATGGGCATCCTTGACGGACACCACTGGTCGTCATCAGTTCAGATGACAGCTCGCCGTAAGCCCTCACCTGGCTGTATGAGTACGAGTAGAGTGCCTTAATCAGTGCAATATATTTTCTCGGAATTCCCTTTACAGCCAAGCATCTCCAGAGAACTTCCCGATCGACAGAGTCGAATGCTGCCTTTAGGTCAAGAAATATAATGACTGTTGGACGCCGGTAGGAATGCCTATGTTCTAGAATCTGTCGGAGGGTGAAGATATGATCAATACACCCTCTTCCTGGTCTAAAGCCTGCCTGGCTCTCTCGTGTTTGTGCTTCCCGAGCACCACTCAGTCTACGCATGATTATTGAGCCTAAGACTTTAGATACTATATTAGTCAAGCTAATCCCTCTGTGATTATCACAGGAAGACTTGTCTCCCTTCTTGTATATGGGGATAATCAGTGACTTACACCAACCCGATGGGACTTCTTCTGATTCCCAGACGCTGCCTAGTACCTCAGTTAATCCGGACAGTAAGCTGTCTCCACCGTACTTAAATACCTCTGGAGTCATTCCATCAGGTCCCGCTGCTTTGCCTAGTTTCAGATTGGTGACAGCTTTAGTAACCTCAGTTAGTGACGGAGGACCTGTATCTATATCCCATTCAGGGAGGTGTTGGATGCTCGGAAGGTTGAGCGTGGCTGTGGGCAAATTAAACTGCTCCTCATAATGCTCTTTCCAACGATCCAGTCGTCTATCCTGGGAGCTAATTATAGTGCCATTTTTTTCCGAGATTGTCTCACTAATGATTTGTCTTCTCCCACCCGTTTCCCTGATGAGTCCAAAGAGTTGCCTGGTGTTGCCTATCCTCGAAGCTTTCTCCATCTCTTTGGCTTTTGTCGCCCACCACTGTTCACGGTCCTTGCGGAGACTTTTCGTAAGTTTCCTCTTGTGCAGCTTTCGCTCCTCATTGAATTCGGAGCTCGCCGGAATAAGTCTTCTAGCATCTATCAGTTCGGATGAGGCGGTGGAGATCCAGTGGTTTTTACTCACCTTTGGGTTTACCTTATTCACAGCTTTTACAGCTGTATCTATGGCTGCCTGGATATTTTTCCAAGCTTCTTCAGGGTGAGCACAGCTGTCGAACACAGATATGTGTTTAGCTAGTTCTTCCTCAAATACGGATTTAGTTTCCTGATCGAGCTGGGGACGTGATGGTTTTACCGCCAGCTGTTTCCTACGTCCGTTCAGTCGTAAGCACACCCGAGCGCGGACCAGTGCATGGTCGGTATCTACGCACGTGTTCCAGAAGGAGCGACAATCTCCTACCGACCCACGCCAACGATAGCTTATTGCTATGTGGTCTATTTGTGTCCAGCGTTGGTTTGATGAAGGGGGTCTCCAAGTCAAACAGTGTCTCTCCTTGTGTTTAAAGTTAGTGCTTACAAGAAACAAATGATTATCAGAGCAGAACTGTAGGAGACGGTCACCGTTGTCGGTTCGCTGGCACGGAGCTCCATAGGTGCCACCGACATCCTTCTCAGATTGACACAATTTCCCTACTTGAGCGTTAAAGTCACCAGCTAGAACGACTATGTCTGAGCGTTTAGCCTTTCCACCAAACTAGACAGCTTTTGGTAGAACTCATCCTTCGTTTCATCTGAACTGCAGTCAGTGGGGGCGTAGGCGGAGATTACGAAAAGGCATCGGCGAGTAGTGCAGTCCTTCCTCCTTCTTACTGATCCGTTCAGGCGGACAGCACACATTCGGCTATCTACCGGGATCCAGTCAAGCAATGTCTTTTCTGCCCTAGTACTCAAAGCTATCCCTACGCCAGCTAATCCTCGTGAACTAGCTGTGGCATCTCCTGACACCCTCAAGGTGAATTTTGCAGATTCAACCTGTTGGCCAGGTGGGGTTAGGTGAATAACCACACTTGGGTCTTGTATGCGTGTTTCTGAAACACAGCATACATCAATGGCTCGTGATGCCAGGGTCTTGGCTAGTGATGCTTGTTGTCCTATTTGGCAAAGTGTCCTAACATTAAGAGCTCCTATATGAAATTGGTGGCGCGGCTTTAAGAGGCTGTCGGTGGTGGTTTTTTGGCTTCCATCGTTTTTAGTGGACGCAGAGTGGAGAGGAAGTGGAGAGCTATCAAGTCGAGGAGTTGCATCAGTGGAAGGAAGGCAAGATGATAGAGATGAAGATGAAGACAAAGATGAGTGAGTAATAGAGAGGTTTCGTGTGCATTTCGGATTGTGAGGGCGATTGTTACTTCCCGGCTGCCCACACCGTGGAAGTTGGTTGCGTGACCGCAGAGCCCAGGGGACAACTGCTTGAGGCCGGTCACACGCGGCCTGTTTTTGTTTCTTCTTTTTGTTTGGTGTGTCTCAGTAGCAGATTTATCACTCCTGCCCTGTGACACGGCAGCAGGAAGCGCGGTCGTTGTTAATCCGGGCCACGGCCGATCCGGCATGAAATTTTGTAATTTTGTTTGAATCATGATGTTGGATTGGGTAGCTGCTTTTTGTTTAACCGCTATCCAAACAACCTGCCTGGCATGGTAGAACCTCAAGAGACATAAGTCTCAGCCAGTATAGCTTGAATAGGTCATTGCGGTGTTCAAGCCCGACCACCACGTCAAGGTAGCAGCTTTCGGTCGGGTTGTTTCTAATTGAGTTTGTGGTTGGTTTGAATGCCAGTCACTTTTATTTCTGCCTGCATTGTTAAGAATTCTGCGTAACGTGGTTTCCAAGGTTTCTTCTTTGTATGGAATTACTTCTGATGATTTCGATTCCTTATTGTTGGTGTCGTCATTATTACTGTTATTATTATCACTATCGCCACTATCATTATTTATTTGTTTTTTACATTTCCCTACATAATTTCCTGACTAATTTATCCGTGTAGTTATTAAGTTTCAAAGCTTCTTTTATGTGTATCATTTGCTGTCTTAGATTTTCCTTGGTACTACTTAGTTTTTGTGCTCTATTACACATAGACATTTCACCAATTCCATTTTCACTGACACAGGATGGAATGATCGGAAGTCCATATATCTGTTTGAATGTGTGTGGGTTTCCTGTAAACACACACTAGTGTGTTTAACTTCCTATCTTCTTTCCTTTTTACATGGTAATCTAATATTGGAAGCCTCCCTTCTTGACATTTCAATTTATAAGTGAATTGAATTGCCTCTCTACCTTCGAGTTGACGTGTTCCAAAAATACATCCAGTAATTAATAATGCTGTTTCCCTCAGTGTGTGTGTGTGTGTGTGATACATCTAATAAACAAACTAATATGGAAAGAATGGATGTTGTACTCTATGCGTGAATAACACTCGCCATCTATTGAAAGCATAACTTATTCAATGAATAAGTAATAATAACGATAATAATAATAATAAAATTCAATAGATAACTAACGTTATAATATACAGCAGATAGACGTATTTCACGCAAAACTTGGCAATTGGTAACCTGCAAAGTGAGATTTGATTAGATCTCCTGTAATCTCTCCAATCTTACACAGAAGTGAACAAGACGATCAAACCGATCGCCACCGTCAGCATAATTGACATATAGAAAAAAATCTATGCAGCATAAAGATATCGCTTGTTATTGAACAATTTTCAATGCTAATCTTACCAAAAGAGGGTTGTCGAAAATTGGTTTTTGTGTCTCCTTATGCTTATTTTTAGAAATGACACGAGATACAACTAAATGTACCATATGTGAGTGATGGAATGTCCCCTGGAATCTGTGTATACAAAAAAAACATTTTGAAGGTGACAACAGTACAAAAAAGGGTTTTAATAATGAAGTGGAGGTGAAGGTGATAGACGAATGCAAGGCTCATAAATTACGATCAAAAAACAACAAAACCAATCTCACCATTCAATCAAATCCCTACAAACCAACACTTGAATATCAATGAGATGCTCACTAACGACTTGCCCTATTCAGGTAGGTAGGGCTTACCTGGGGTTCTAGTAAGAAGCCGTGACCAGAAGGGTGAAGCAGGTCAGGTGTGAGGAGAAATATTCGCCACCGAAGGCATTGGCTAGGGGTCGCGCTATACTATGTCGTGAATTGGCAGAAGTTAGAATTCATGGGCTCTCTGGCAATTGAATCAGGTCCCAGTGGTTTTAATGGTCTACGAGCTAACTCGCCTTGTAACCAGAGGAAACTGGGTTCGAACTCGTGTGGGTGGGTGTGTACTGATGAAGAGTCCGAAACTAGGACCGATGTCAGCTTATGATGAAATCCTGTAACCAATCAAATCCCTACAAACCAACACTTGATAACGAAGTGCATTTTCTATAAGTATAAGTTTAATCCATTATAATATTACTATTCCTTGTGTTCTGATGAGAATATGTGGCTTCAGTAACATACACATCTGCACTTTGTTCTGTTTTCTGCCATCCTCTTCAGCTAGCTAGGTCCACGATTGATCAAACTCTGTCATCTCTTCTTCACCACACCATCTCTTCCATATCACCCTCGGACTGAAGATCCACGATCGTCGCTTCGTGTTTAGATTCCACGTGAGGGCCCAGAGTGACATGTCGTTCGACGGTCCTCTCAATGCGTATCCGATCCATCTCTGTTTTCTCCCATACATGAATTGTTGAGCGATCGGCTCTCGCCTGTTGGTTTGCAGCCATAGTTTATTTTCGCCAATTCTTTCTGGCCTGTCATTTGATCTTCAGTATGCAGCCAACGAAGGCAGCCATTGATAAAGGTCTGTACTTTATTGGAAATCCTTTTCGTGACACGCAGAACTAGATTCTGACCCGTAAAGAGGAACTCACTCACTGACTTCACATTTGTGTTAGGAATTCCAATATTGTTGTTCATGATGGCTGAGTGCAGAAGATTTCCGAACTGGTTTCATGTTAATGATGGCACGTCTCACCCTTCCGATTCTGACCTGTTCTTACGTCTTCATCCGTTCTGACTGTCTGTGGTTGCCACAATCATTCTGGATAGGTGAAAAAAGTGTCCTCTATGAAATCTCTCCCATTCATAGTGACTAGTACCGGTTGTTGTTGTTGTTGGTGGTGTTTGGTTGTCTTCATCGCCTGCATCCCCTCTATGTTTACTTGGAGTCATGTAGTCGCTGCTTCTTCAGCCAGTTGTTGCTTTTCGCATGAATGTCCTTCGAGTTTGTGTGACATTCGACACATATGATCTGCGAAATCCAGATCTTCTACAGTCTTCTTACCAGTGGTTCAGCGTATTCCTGTCTCCTTGCTTTCCACATAGTCTGACGCCTAATCCAGTCCATTACAATTAAGAATACCATCGGTGATAATAAGCATCCAGTCTTGTCTTACTCTCCTATATTCACTTTGATCGCCATACTGTGTGCCAAGGGGTTATCTCTAAATTTGAAGCGAGTGAATAGCTGTAATTAAAAGCCTGTGTTGGAAACGCTTTTACTGACGTAGCCATTATTTGAATCATAGACAGAAGCACTAATTCTAGACTAGTGTTGAAATCTGAAACTTCCTCAGAACTTTTATCTCACATTCAGCTCAGATTAATGAATTCCTGTTTTGATTTCAGTATTGTGAATGACTTATTATCCTCTTTTAGAATTTTTAATATATTTATTCGTTGAAGTTTCTGTAGCGATTTGGTTGTTTTACAGGGGTGGAGTTGCTAGCACCACGCCCCAACCCTCCCTCTTTACCCGGGCTTGGGACCGGCGAGAAAACTAGTAAGCTAGTAGCCTAGCAAGCTAGTATCTGGCGAGGTTCCTGCCAAGTGATCCACAACGGTAGACTCAGCGAGGCGTTTGGAGTAAACACAGGAGTCAGACAAGGGTGCTTACTATCACCAATGATATTCCTAATTGTGGTGGACTGGATTATGCGTCGTCAGACAGTGAGTGGGAAACGAGAAGACAGGAATATCCTGGACCCATAGACGTGAAGAACCTAGAAGACCTGGATTTCGCGCGTGGATGATTTATGTTTGATGTCACTGTCACAAAATCGAAGACTTACAAGCGAAAACCGACCGACAAACTGGTCGAAGAAGCAGCCGGTGAAGACAGGACTCCAGGTAAACATAGACAAGACGGAGGTTGTGAAAATAACCAACCAACAACAGCAGCAACATCCAGCGTCAATCACCATCAACGGGAGGGATTTGAAAGAGGCTACTTCATTCACTTATCTAGGGAGCACTGTCTCAACTACAGGAGGAGTGGACGAGGATGTCAAATCGAATGAGAATCGGGAAGGCGAGAAACACATTCATCAGCCTGAAATCAATCTGGAAATCTTCGTCACTCAGTATCACCAACAAAATTTAGTCGGTTTTTCAATACAAACGTCAAGTCAGTCAGTTCTTCTATACGGATCAGAAACTTGACGAGCGGGTCACAAAGAATATTTCCAAAAGGCTGCAGACCTTTATTAACAACTGTCTTCGCTCAATACTGAAGATCAGATGGCCGGAAAGAATCACCAACAAGGAATTATGAGAACAAACAAAGCAAGAACCAATCGCCAGCCAACAAATATGCAGGAGAAAGTGGAGATGGATCGGACCCTCACTGAGGAGACCGCTGGGTGACATCGCGCGCCAAGCCCTCGAGTGGAACCCGAAAGGGAAGCGACGTGTGGGACGTCAGTGCAAGGGTGACATGGAGGAGATCGTGTGAAGAGGAGTTGAAAGAATATGGATTAACATGGATGCAGGCGAAAAGTATAGCAGAAGACAGAAGAAAATGGAGACGTGCAGTTGAAGCCCTATGTTCCACTAGTAACCCAAGGGAGCAATAATAAAAATAATAATAATATTATCCTCTTATTCGGTATGTCTTTAGTTGAAACGGTGCTGCTTGTATGAGCGAAATGGAAAAAAATGTATTTTATATTTACCACAACAGAAGGTGGTTAGTGCTTGTTTATGATGGTTAAAGCATCTCTTCATCACTTGTGATACGCTGAAAAAGTTTTTTTATTTTACCCGTATATATATATATATAGAAGAATCGACTTCCCAGTGGTGGCGTTGAGAATCTGAATCTTTATTCCTTATGCTTGCTGAGTGTGTGTGTGGGGGCGGTGGAGGGGGGGGGGCGAGAAAGATTTCCAAACTGGTTACAGATTCATGAGGGCGTATCTTTTGCTTGTTTGTCTTTCCAATTCTAACTTTGACATCCTCATTTGTTTCGACTGCCTGTGGTTGAAACGATGACTCCCAGATATAAGCGAAGGAGGTAAACCTCTGTTAAATCTAATCTGTATTAGGTTAAATATACTGTGCGAGTAAATAAAGCAAAAAAAAACTATGACTCGTTTCTACTAGATTCGTAGATCAGAAATATGAGTAACTTTCCCCGCGATACAAAGTCATCACTGAAGTGTAGATTTAGGATGAAATCCAGTTGTCACAGCGATGTGCGCCTTCATTCATACGACTTACTAAAGAATTCTTGAAGGCACGAATCCCCTTTTTCTCCGTAACTAAAACATTCGTCGTGTATAAATGGAATAAGTGGACTTGATAAAATTGTGAAGAGGAGAATTTTGTGATGCCACGAAACTTGTGTTCTTCACCACATCCACCACAAAGAAGGTTCAACAATCTGGGAGAGAGTTATGAAGAAAATAAAAGACAGATTCAGCGAAGAAAATGCTTCTTTATCGACAAAATCATCTTCAAAGGCTGTACAGATACGACTGTATGCAGCCTCTGAAGATGATTTCGTCGATAAAGAAAGTTTTCTTCGCTGAATATGTCTTTTGTTTTCTTCATGACTCCTCAATGGGTATTTTCGGTAATCTGGGAGAGACGGGGGTGGCTGCCATCCTTTAACATTTGAAACAGACTAATATTCAGTTGGATTGTGTTTTTAAATAAATTTATAGGTCGGATGGAAAAGCAACTCTGTACTAGAATGCTGAAGGATTTGACAAGCAAGTTGAAAGCGGTTAAAATCACTCTACTCAAAAAAGTTTAATAACAAGCGATCTTGTAGACTATACACATGATATTTGACTACCTGAAGTCATTCACTATTGTCAACCAACAAACAACAAACAGGAAGATTGCATGGAGGATTTCATCATGAGCTGACATCAGTTAGAGAACCAGTGAAAACCCTGGTGTACTGGACAGCTGTTTCGTCAACCTAGTTTGGGACTCTTCAGCAGTACGCACCCACCGGGGTTCCAACCCAGGACTTTCTGGTTACAAGGCGAACTCATAGACCATTGAGCCACTGGGTCCTGATCCAATGGCCCTTGAATTCTAACTTCTGCCAATTCACGACATAGCGCGACCATTTCTCAATGTCTTCTTCGATGATTTACTGCCTCATCTTCAACCTGCTCTACTCTACTGGTCACGGCTTCCCACTTGAACCCCAGGTTAACTGCCTACATGAATAGGGGCGAATCGCTAGTGAGCATCAGATTAATTTTCAAGTATTGGTTTTGTGGAGATTTTGTTTGATTGCATGGAGGATTTCATCATGAGCTGACATCAGTTACAGAGCCACTGCAAAACCTGGGGGTGCTGGACAGCTGTTTCGTTCTAGTTTGGGACTCTTCATCAGTACCCGAAGATGTTTGTGATTGTGGGGTGGCTTGTGCAGTTAGAGACTATATATTACCGGTCTCTGTGTATCTAAAGAAATATGGTAGTCACCCCAGATATATCATGATGATATGTTTTACTCATTAATAGTTATTATTAATAGTAGTACTTTGTTTCATTCAACCTCTTATTTAAAACAATGAGTCCCTTTTACAAATCTGGATAGCGTTTTAGAAGACGGAGATTATCTGAAAAATGTGATGTATTTACGCTATACATTTCGAACAACAATCTGACCCCTCACACATTTACTTGTCAAGTCGATATATATGTGCATGAAAAAGTTAAATTAAACCAAAATGACAAAAGAAAAGGATTTACGAATGATTAACACAACGTTTGGGTTAATCCAATCAAATAAGGATTACCAAGGTAGCTGGGTTAAGAGTAATAATAAACCGTTTTTGAATACACAGGAGGTGGTGGTGGTGGTGGGGGACTTAAGTTTATGAATAGCTATAGCCTCAGCGTATTTCAATTAGCGCCCTTGATCCTTTTTATAAATGACCTTAAAGGCTGGGTTAACATCAATCTTATGGCTCATCTTGATTAGGTGTTTAGCTATAGACGAAGTTGGTAGTCTGACACCTGCATCTATATTGGCTTTTCACGATTCATTTGTTTTTATAACCATTTTGCGATATGCTCTCCCATCCTCACATGCAAAGCGCTATTTCCAAATTGCCCTTCTATAGGAGATATGTAGATGATATCAATTTGATATGCGACGATCAGGAAGATGCAAGTCGTCTATTACATAGATTTAAGCATGTACAGAATCATATTAGTCTTACATGCGAGAAAGAAAGTCGCAACTAGCTTGCATTTTTAGACATACTTCTGAGTGGAAGAGATGATTGTTCAATAAGACGATCAATCTACAGAAAGCCCATTTAGACAGGGCAGTACCTTAATTTTCACAGTTTCTATCCATTAAAGTATAAGAGAGGCTTGGTTTAGTGTCTATTTAAGAGGATTCAGCGTATTTGCACAGCTGATGTTATAGACAAAGAAAACAAAATATCGATGGATACTCTTGTTGAAAACGGATATCCTTTAAACAATTTTAAACAGGTGTAGAAATCAATTAGTCTCTATAAACTTACAATCCATACCGCCCCTAAGAAAAATGTGCTTTCATCAAATTACCATATAACGAGGAAATAAACGGTAGGATTTTGAGACAAAGATGGAATTCGATCATCCGTAGAACCTACTATGCAGCCCAGCTTGTAACTGTCGAAAAAGCTAAAAATATGCTCCACAAGTGATTATGTCACATCCGAAACTATTTGCCAATTTTCGTGTGTGTGTGTGTGTGGTCACAAATGTATAGGGAGGAGTAATCGCGCTTTGCATGTGAGGATGGAGAGCATATCCCAAAATGGTTATAAAAACAAATGAATCGTGAAAAGCCAATATAGATGCAGGTGTCAGACTACCAACTTCGTCTATAGCTAAACACCTAATCGAGATGAGCCATAAGATTGATGTTAACCCAGCCTTTAAGGTCATTTATAAAAAGGATCAAGGGCGCTAATTGAAATACGCTGAGGCTATAGCTATTCATAAACTTAAGTCCCCCACCACCACCACCACCTCCTGTGTATTCAAAAACGGTTTATTATTACTCTTAACCCAGCTACCTTGGTAATCCTTATTTGATTGGATTAACCCAAACGTTGTGTTAATCATTCGTAAATCCTTTTCTTTTGTCATTTTGGTTTAATTTAACTTTTTCATGCACATATATATCGACTTGACAAGTAAATGTGTGAGGGGTCAGATTGTTGTTCGAAATGTATAGCGTAAATGCATCACATTGCTTTCCAGATAATCTCCGTCTTCTTATAACGCTACCTCTTATTATTATTATCCTGATTTGTTTACAGCCATCTTTTATCAGAGGCAGTATTTTAACTCTTTTTAACATTTTTACTATTATTATTAATAATAATAATTATTACTACCAGTACTATCACTATCGATACTGTTCAGTTTGGCATTCTTAATACATTCAACTTCTTTCTCTGATGACTAATTGTTCATTGAAGTGATGCACCGAAGCTGTAACTCCTTTCCACTTGTCTAATGTGAGCATGACCTGAAAGACATTCACACTTTTCGTGTGTTGCATGATTGGTTCAACGTAGTTTACCAGCTTATTAGACTGATATCGCTCAATGTAAATCTAAGCCTCCAAAGCCTCAGGATGGTCGGGGGTGGGTGTCTTGCGCTGCGGGCTGGCCACCCCTCCGCACACCTCTTGAAATGCTCCCATATGACCAGGCGTCTTACATAGCCTCTCCTGAGGAAGTCCTGCTCACTGCCTTCGCGTGGCGGAGTTGTTTTTTACCAAAGTGAGAGGGCAAAAGCGGATGCCCGGCGCTCTTCACCGGGTTGACTGTCCATTGGATGACAGTCTAGGGGAGATGGCTAAACCCTGATTCCAAACCTCCAACGACTGGCGTATGAAGCTCACCGGAGCTCACCGGCACACGCATGGACAAAGGGCTTATTGGATTCCCTGGATGACTGGCCCCATTCAAAAAGGCGAATGAACCGGACTCCGGTGACCGGCTGCCAATGGATAGTGGCCTCCCTACTCCACTCCTACTGCCTTGTAGGTCACACTTGGTTGTGTAAAGGCTAGAGCTGCACTCTCAAACAAAGGCAGAGCGATGCTGGGGACGTCACTCGTACCCAATTCCCATGAAACTTCATGGTTCATGAAGCTGGCTCATCCTCCCGTAGGAGATAGCCGAAATAAAGAGGAGGAATGTAAATCTAACGGTGTAAATATCCCTTTGTGTGTGTGTGTGTGTAGCTGAAGAGTTCTACTGACAATCGATAAAGTCAATACATCTCGGCATATTAACCTTTTGAGTAAAAGCACATTAGTGAATAACGAGTTTACATCAAAAGAGTACATATTCTTATTCATAATATTGATATAAATATCGTCAAGAAAATCAACCAATTCAAATGTATCTTTTAACATCTACCTACAGAATTGTGTTTTGACTGGATGCAATAATTCTGCTAACCATTTAGCAAATTTATGCGTTGGGGATTTGCACATTGACAATATTATAGGATGTAGAGGATTATTGGGTTTATGTATATTTTTGGCAACCCATACATATGTGGGAATTTACTATCTGAAGGTTTTAAAGAGTCAAATTTATCTCTACTTATAGCATTTAGGCCATGATGCTTCACTAGATTAGCTAGCTGTCACTGTACCCTGCAACAACTGAATATCTTCTGAAGAGGGAACACGACTAAATTTGCTTTTATCATCAAGAATAGACATCATTTTAGATTTGTAGTCACTTTTTACTTCATAATGACGACTCCAGAGCCTTTATCAGGTTTCGTAATAATTATATTAGAATTTTCCCGTAGCTCTTTCAAGGCTTTGAAATGCTGAGAATTTAAAATACTTCTCTCCTTTGGGTTGTTGTTTAAAAACCGATGAGCTATATATATCCACCATCTTGACCTTAAACCAACTCCAATGTTCATCGGATGTTACGGCAAGAGGTTTGAGTTGGTCCGGTCATATAAGTTTTCAAACTCAGCATGGATGGCTAAATCTGTAAATTGCGTGCGGAGTACACAAAATTTTGGAGTCCAAGGGATGAACCTTCTTTCTGATGAGTAGATAGAGTAATATCAGAAAGATTTGTAACCTACATATCAGGATCTATGCGGTTTCGATCATCAGTTGAACTCTTCAACTTATTTTGTATATTCATCTTTGTTTTCTGAGTAACATCTTTACAAAATTGAAGGAATTTCGTGAGGTATTCTATTGATAATTCAGAGAAAATAAGTGACGCATCGATATGAAGAACAAGTAGTCCTTGCAACGTTTGTCTAACATTTTCGATATGTAACTTTGTAAGACGAACAAGATTAGAGAGATATATATTTGGTTGTAAATGTACTGAATTTCAAAGTTTTATAAAATTGCCTCGAGAGGTAAGGAATGATTTTTAATACATAATTCATAAAATTCCAACGTGTTATGTTCGAGGATAATTTTACACCTAAAGTTAATAAGTTCTCATTTAACCTTTTTGATAGTGTGTGGAGGAAGTCTTCTCTTTAAAAATTTCAAAAAATACAATTAGTTCCCCTTTATGAATTTAGATAAAGCAATAAGAAGAAGACGTGATTTGTCTGAGTATGTACTCTATTGATGTAAACTTGTTTGTTATTCACTAATGTGCCTTTGCTGAAAACAGTTGACATTTTGTGTGATCATGATTACATTTTGCACAAACAATATTAACCTTTTAAGTGTTAAGTGTTTTTAAGAGTACCAGGGAAGACAAAAGAAAATATTATGGAACCATGGAAAGTGAAGCAGAACAAGCTGCAGGCAAAGGAGACCTTGCCACACTCTACCAAACAACTAGGCACCTATCGGGCAAAAGTTCGACACAGATTAGGCCAGTACAGCATGACAATGGAAAGTCAATCACCAAAGAGGAGGAACAGAGAAAGCACTGGGCTGAACACTTCAAAAGACTTCTAAATCGTCCGCCACCGACAACGAGCCCAACAATACCAACAACGGAAGCAGAACTACCAGTGAACACTGACCCCCCGACGAAATCAGAAGTCCTGAATGCAATCAAGATGCTAAAAGCTGGGAAAGCAGCAGGATCAGATAGAATCCCAGCTGAAAATGGACCCAGAGACAACAGCGGACTTGATGACACCACTACTGGAGAAGGTGTGGAAGGAGGGCAAAGTACCTGAGGATTGGAAGAAAGGATACTTAAGTCAATGTAAAAACGCGCGGAATTATGCCCCTGTCCATCCCAACCAATATACTAAGCCGAATCATCCTGGAGAGAATCAAACAAGCCCTAGATGAAAAACCTCGACCGGAACAGGCCGGATTCAGGAGAAACAAATCATGTATTGATCAAATCGCCACACTACGGATCATCATTGAACAAAGCTTGGAATGGCAGTCACCTCTCTATCTCAACGTCATCGACTTGAAAAGGCCTTCGACAGCGTCAATCAAGAGGTGATTTGGCAACTACTTCGCTACTACGGGGTGTCATCGACAATTATACATCTCATCCAACAGTTGGTTGTACAACAATGCTGCATGCCAAGTAATCCACAACTGGAAACTTACGGAATCCTTCGAATTAAAGACGGGAGTAAGACAAGGCTGCCTACTATCGTCAATGATTTTCCTGATTGCAGTAGATTGGATAATGAGACAGACAACGGCAACCAACGAGGGAACAGGCATAAAATGGACTGACACAAAAAAATTTGGAGGAAATGGACTTCGCCGATGATATATGTCTGATTTCCCACAAACTGGAAGATATGCAAGTGAAAAGCAACAAGTTGGCAATAGAAGAAGCATCCAGAGAAGATAGAACTTCAGGTGAACATAGAGAAAACAGAGGTATGTGATGAAGATACCTGGCCAACAATCAGTATAATTGGGGGGCGGAACTGACGAGGATATCAAAGCAGCGGGTATCGGAAAAGCAAGACAAGCTTTCCTTACTCTCAAGTCTGTGTGAAGGTCAACAGCACTCAGCGTGAAAATAAGAAAAAGATCCGGATTTTCAACTCCAATGTGAAGTCAGTGCTACTTGCTATACGGATCAGAGACTTGGCGCGTCATAAAGAGCATCTCAAACAAACTGCAGACCTTCATAAACAGCTGTTTTCCCTCAATACTCAAGATCAGATGGCCAGAAAAGATCAGCAACAGGGATCTCTGGCAATTAGCGAACCAACCCAGCTGGAACCGATTGTGAAACAAATAGGCAGGAAGAAATGGAGATGGATAGGCCATACTCTGAGGAAACCATCAAGTGACATTACTAGACAAGTCATTGCTCGAGTGGAACCCGAAAGGGAAGCAGCGAGTTGGTCGTCAATGCGAGGGTGACTTGTAGGAGGTCATGTGAGAAGGAGATGAAAGCATGTGGATGGCAGACTTGGAGCAGGGTGAAAAATTTGGCAGAAAACCGAACAGAATGGAGATGCGCAGCTGAAGCCTTATGGTCCTCTCGGAATTAAAGGTTATAATAATATAATAATAATAATGATAATAAGTGTTGGTTTGTAGGGATTCGGTTGATTGGTTACAAGATTTCATCATGAGCTGACATTGGTTAGAGAGAGGAACCATTGGAAAACCAGCTGGGAGTACTGGACAGCCGGCTGTTTCGTCAGCCTAGTTTAGGAGTCTTCAGCAGTACGCGCCCACCACAATGGGGTTCGAATCCAGGACCTTGTCTTAAAGGGGGTAAAGCCTGTCAGCTGTGATCAACAATAAACTATAATCGGATCACGTCGATCCCAGTTCTTGTTTAAGTAAACTCAAGAATATAAATTGATTCGAACTTTTTAACCAGGTGACAGAACATGGCAATAGCTCACTCACCTGAAGTAACTACTCCTGGCTTCTGAGGTATGCGTCTTCGACACTATTCACGTTTCCTATATATATATATATATATATATATATATATATATATATATATGCATAAATATATATAATTTGACTTTGTTCACTTTTAATGAAATCAAAATTGAGCATGTGAGGTGATCGAATTCTCTGTTGTGAATCTCAGCGTTAATTCATGAAGTATACACATTATACACATTAAAGTAAAGTGTCGGTATGGATCACAAACAACATCACAACAACACGAGCTAGTTTAACTACTGGCGAATTATTCTCAGACGGAATATTGACTGTTGACAGCTCAAAGGTTTACGAAGTACAAGGGTCACTTCAAATCAGAGCAGCTTAACTGTATTTTTCTCATATATATATATATATAATATATATATATATATATATATATATGTTTGTGTGAACTAATAAAAATTGTAGATTTTTTTTGATAAAAGTTGGAATGCAAATTTATAATCAATTTTCTAAAAAAAAAATTAGTTATATTGAATTTAATTGGTGGATGGTGACTAGCAGTAGAATCCATGATAACGCGCATTTCGTCCTAGTTGGGACTTGTCTGCCAGTTGGATGCACCTGGATTTAATGAAAACAAAACACGTAGATCAGCGAAGAGTCTCTTTTCGGCGAATTCATTTTCTTAGCTGTACAATCGCAAATATATATGCATTGTTTTGTATGTGTGTGTACATTAAGTTTGTCAAACAAAGTTACAATTGGTTAAGGTTACTTTTAACTAAACAAGTGAAGGTTGGTAATACAGGTCAAGAAAATTAAGTGCTAATGAAACTAGGGTAGTAAAAAAATGATGAGTTGTCACAAACAGTTGTAATAATAATAGTGAGTTTTACTCAGGATGCACATAGAAACAAAGTAGATAATACGAAACTATGTAAGAGATTTAAGTGAATACAAGAATTATAAGCAATTAAGGAACAGGCAAAGAAACAAAATTAAGTCATCAAAATAAAAATAAAAGCTCAAAACAAATCAAAACATTGTTACCATGAGAGTAGAAGTGGTTGAGTAATCTTCTTTTGTATGCACAGCTCCGGTTTTTCCATGTGAATGGCCAGAGCTTCAGCGATGCAAAGGAGACGAAACCGTATTGCCTTTGATATGTTATTCTTGACTCTGTAGATTACTTTGAAGGAGGCGTTCGTTGAAATGCAATGATCAGTGTTGACCAGGTGTTCAATTATCGCACTCCTTATTGCACCAGTATTGCCTTTTCGCAACCATGCTGGATAATGTTCTTGAATTCTCTTGGACAGGATGCGCGTCGAACGACCGATGTACCTGGCTCCACAGCAGCAGGTGAACTGGTATATGCACATAGAAGTGGCCAGATGCGGGATCTTGTCCTTGAGGCTTCTGCAGATCAGTGGGCGACTGGAGAACACTATTCGTAGCGTTGCTGCAAAGAACGTTCTTCTCAGAGATGATGTGATCCTTCTCTTGAGAATATCGCTTGCTAAATCTCCCTTGAAATCCAAATTCATGTAGATTTTCTTTTTAGGCGCAGTTAAAGTTTCGTTTTTCCGAATTATTGGTTTCATATTTTTGTCGATAAATCTTATTGGGTATCCATTTTGGATGAATATTTCTCTCAGAATATCTAATTCTGTTTCCAGAACGTCGGGACTACAGATGCGTCGGATGCGGGTAGCAAGTGATTTAATTAAATTTCGCTTTTGTTGAATGGGCACCCAGCTATAGAAGCTTGTTAGTTGACCATTCCACGTAGGTTTTCTATGGATTGATCTTCTTAGGCTCCCATCAGCTCTTCTTGTCAGTTCCACATCAAGAAACGGAATTTTTGACTCGTTTTCCATTTCAAGAGTGAATTTTATTGCTGGATGGCAATTGTTAAATGTCTTCAGCAGCAGATTGGGGTCGTTGTTGTTGTCACAAATAATGAAAATGTCATCCACGTATCTTTTATACAGTCGCAAATTGTCGATGCTTGGCTTTAGTGAACCTCTCTTGAGGCTTGCCTGGATTTAGTGGTGTTATTGTGAGGAAAATTTAGCATGACGTCACACGGAGTGAGATTTAGTCATACAGACAATGTGTTCCAGTGGAATATTACTGTCACATATACTATTTACACAGTTCAATACTGTTTTACCAACAGAATACTGTCTGTATGTACACATTTGAACATTCTATTTCATGTCGTTTAATGTAAACCAAAATCACACGCTGAATGACTGACTGGTTAGAGAATATAAACCATATATATATATATATATATATATATATATATATATATATATATATATATATACTCACATATTTATAAATAGCGGTTTGATCACCTGGAAATATATCTTTGCTTCCGTGTCTTGTCTTCTATATTCACAATAGTTGAGACTTAAATCCATTAGATTGCATGGAGGATTTCATCATGAGCTGACATTGGTCAGAAAGAACCATTGAAAAACCTGCAGGGTGTACTGGACAGCCAGCTGTTTCGTCAGCCTAGTTTGGGACTCTTCATCAGTACGCACCCACGCACACGAGTTCGAACCCATGACCTTCTGGTTACAAGACGATCTAGCTCGTAGACCATTGAGCCATTGGTACCCGATCCAATGATCTTTGAATTCTAACTTCTGCCAATTCATGACATAGCGTGACCAATGTCTTTTTCGATGAGTTACTGCCTCATCTTCAACCTGCTCTACCCTACTGGTCACGGCTTCCCACTTGAACCCCAGGTTAACTGCCTACATGAATAGGGGGCGAGTCGCTAGTGAGCATCATATTAATTTTCAAGGATGCTTTTTTATTCTTTTTGCCTTCTCAGTGGAACGTTAGACTTCACACTTAGGCCTCGAAGTTTCATTAGCGATGATGTTTTTTTTGACGGGGTAGGGTGGCTGGATTACTCACGTCTCACTTTCTCTCCTTACTGGTCTTACTACTGACTAATTATTGAGGTTTTGGTATGCACCGGCTGTCAGGAATCGAACCCTAGACCATATGCATAGTTGGCGATAACACGGTATATATAAATATTTTCATCCGATCACCTCTTATATCCTTTTCAGGAAAAACGTTGTGGTGAAACTTTACGATCAAATTATGCCCAGTATCAGTTAGAATCACGTTATCTTGATGTTATGGTAGCTGATGCTGTCACTCTGCATCGGCTATTACGTATCCCTGGTAATGCTGGTCTATTCGATGCTGTAATCACTGATCCACCGTATGGATTTCGTGAACGTAGCTGTCGTGTCGCTGATCAACCATTAGAGCGTAAACCTACTCTAGTAACTAAAGATCGTCTAGCGGAGATTATGGGATTAACGCATATAAGGTATGTTTTTTGCGTGTTTTTGTTGTTGCTAAGTTATCTGGGTATATATAAATGTGTTATACTACTGTGCTATTTTTATTTTTGTAATTGGCTAACTGACTGTCTGACTGGTTTCAACGTAGAACTTTGCATCAATGTGAAACAGTTCAAGTCGCCACACTCTATGTAGCACACAATGCAAGAGAAGAAAGTAGAAGAAATGCAAAATAGAGACAGTAAACAGATTTGTGAGACAAAGGAATAGTAGGGACGAAGAACAATATAGTTTCATTGGGTATTATAAGTCACAAGGAGTGGATGCATCTGCGCCAGTCATTGAGAACGATTTTGAGCTAGCCATATCACCAATTGTCTCCAACCTTCATTGGTTCTTACTATCCCGAATACCTCAAACAGGAAGCCACAGTGTACATCTCCCTATGTGGCTGGCTTAAACTTACTGTTGTGGATTTGATTGACTGATGAGACCATGGTTTGGTGTGACCGCCGCTAGCTCTTTTCCAGCCTGACCCTATGCCAGGTAACATTGCCCGTGGAGGAAGGCGATAGATAAGCTAGGCGGCATGCGTAACACATGTCCTAACCATCTCAGTCGATCCAGCTTCACAGCCTCTTCGTTTGATTTCCCCTCCTTACCCTGGTACTCGGTTTGGTTTTCTTGGTGCTGGCGGCTTTGTTTGCTTGTCTTGTTGTGTCGAGTTCCGGAACTCGCTGATGTTCACCCGCTTCTCTTTGTTTGCACTACCGTTGATAGGATAACTGAATAAAAATGTTTCTGAATAAGAAACAAATTACTCACAAGTAGTATAACTAAGTATTTCGTAATTTTCTAATAGATAATTGTCATGCACTTATATTTCTTTAAATTTTTTTCTTTGTTTGTGCACAGTAATAATGATTGTACTGCAGAGAAGGAAGAAGGAAGTGACAATGAATCTTTGGTGTTAGTTCCACATGACTTACCACATTTTCCACACAAAGTAAGTCAATAATAATATTATTTTAATAGGTAACAACAGTTTGTCATAAGAAGCGTAGTCTTTAGCTTTTATGTAATACCTTTTGTTGTAACGATCGATCTTTGATGGTTGCGTGATTTTTTTTCTATTGAAGTTTGATCGAGTCTTGTGTAGAACATTTAAGGGTCTTTCAAGCTGTAGGTGAGGGTCCTGAGTTCACAAGATGTTCTGTTACCGAGCCTGGCTGGATACTGTTCTTGAGTGCGTCTTATCAGCGAGTGAATGGTATTACCGATGTGCTCAGCTCTACTGTAGAAGAAGGTAAACTAAGTGGTATATGCGTGCTGATGTGGCCGAGTCCGACAACTTGTCTTTCGCGTACTGGCGGAATAGTTTCTCGGAAGAATGTGTTACTCGTCGTTGGATGGTTGTGGCGGTGAAATATATTTTACTCAGGGATTTTAAAAGTTGTCTTCGAAGGATTTTCGCCTTAGTATGCTTTTGAAATTCAAGATTCAACAACAGGATTTTTTTTAGCGTCGACCTGAACCTGTTCAGCAAGCTTTCTTTGATTTCAGATTCTTGTGTATGAATTTTGGTGCGAAGCCGCCTTCCATCAAGCTTCTTTGAAGATTTTGTTGCTCTTCGTCAACAGATACCTCGTTTCATGGCTTTTGGATTCTTGAGAAAAGAGAATAGATGAGTTCCGTCTTTCTGGCCTTGAGGGACAGAACTTTGAAAAGTGATAACTTGTACATTCCTTGTGGGCTTTTCGCAGATGGTTTTTTTTCTCATAAAATCATTATATCATTATGTTGAATAATTGGAATGTTCGAGGGAATACTGATAGGACCCAGGACATAAAATAGTATATCATCATCCTTTCTCACGAATTGTATGATTTATCTTGTGGTGGAGATACTATCTGATGATGTATCGTTTCTCATCCATATTGTGGTTTAATGTATGAGATCAATTCATCATTTTTTGTCTCAACTTGGTCTCACTTTATCGAATCGCCAACCAATAAGAATTGTCACTGTCAGCCAATAAGAACAATCCATTCCCACAGTTGTGAGCCGACTTGAATTATGGTAAAGAAAATGTATAAATATCACATGTGCTGTTTCCTAATAAATGTACAACACAGTATCTTCTGTCTGTCTGTCTGTTTTCGACATAGAACTTTGCACAAATGTGCGGAAGTTCAAGTCGCCACACTCCGTGTAGCACGCAAAGCAAGAGAAGAAATGCATAATAGAGACAGTAAACAGACGTGTGAGACAAAGAAATAGTAATAACGAAGAACAATACAGTTTCAATGGAAATCATAAGTCACAAGGAGTGGATGCATCTGCGTTAGCCATTGAGAACGATTTTGAGCCATGTCACCAATTGTTTCCAGACATTGGTATTTACCGTCCCGAGGACCCCACCAGGAAGTCTTCACCTTCCTACGTGGCTTAGACCAATTGTTGTGGATTTCATTGACTGGTAAGGCCAAGTTTTTGTTTGACTGCCGCTAGCTTTTTTCCAGCCTGACCCTATATCCGCTAACATTGCTCGTCGAGGGAGGCGATGACTTGGCATACGTAACACATGTCCTAACCATCTCAGTTTCTTAGAATCCACAGGCCAGTCAGCCTATGTGTTTTGATATTTGCATTGGCTCAGTGGTGAATCAGAAGGTACAACGAACAAATAGACGTATTAGCGTATCAGTCGAGTTCATGACCGTTATAGTAATTAACAAGCACAGACATAACAAAGTAGCGAACTGGTCTGTTCAGTTCAGCTTTATAAGAAATCGACAACGGAGTTACAAAAAAATACTTTGAAGAGTTTAATTTAACTTACATAATACAACCGTGCTAAATTTGCAAAGCATCTAGCATCTATCCTAAATGAAATGTTGACCTGGGTCATCCCTCCAATTGTAATTAAGGTTACACAAAGGCTATCTCTAGTTTGAATTTGTAGCGAAGCAGTGTGGTGTGATAGAATGACTTCAGTGGTGGTTAAGGAAAGACGTTGATGATGAACTCCTGACTGGATTGATTAAGATGTTGAGTAATGTGTTGGAATCTGAGATATTTACATTCTAGCTTCCTTAATAGTTATGCGTAGACTGAGTAATGCTGGGGTGAAAAAAATTACACACCTTGAAATCAGTTAGACTTATCTGTCTGTTTTCAACATAGAACTTTGTACCAATGTGTGACAGTTCAGGTCGCCACACTTCATGTAGCACGCAAAGCAAGAGAATAAATGCATAATAGAGACAGTAAACAGACGTGTGAGACAAAGAAATAGTAATAACGAAGAACAATACAGTTTCATTGGAAATCATAAGTCACAAGGAGTGGATGCATCTGCGTTAGCCATTGAGAACGATTTTGAGCCATGTCACCAATTGTTTCCAGACATTGGTATTTACCGTCCCGAGGACCCCACCAGGAAGTCTTCACCTTCCTAACGTGGCTTAAATTAACTGCTGTAGATTTCATTGACTGATGAAGCCATGTTTTGGTTTGACCACCACTAGCTCTTTTCCCACCTTACCCTATGCCAGTTAACATCGCCCATCCGTAGATGAAGGCGATGGTTAGACATTGATGCGTAACACATGTCCTAACCATCCCAGTCGATGTAAATTCACAACCTCCTCGATTCATTTTCCCTCCTTACCTACCACTCGACTGATGGATATCCTCAATGTTTCTCACATGAGAGACAGAATGCGGGCACCTGTGATCAAAGACAGCTAGCTGGCCTTTTCATGTTTTCCACTCTCAATGACCAGGTCTCACAGCCAGCCATAAAGGAGGACGGAGCGGAAAGATGAGCACTACACACGTCCTTTCATCGACAGCCAGGCAGCCGGATTTCACGTCTACTAAGCCAGAGACGGCGTAAACTGGCTGGCATATGCGAAACTAGCCATCTGTATCCATACTGAGATTTCGTCAGAGATCAACCCGTCGGAGTTGGCTGATGGTACTTCCCAAATAAGTGAAGCGGTTAACGTGCTCCACCTACCACTTCACTCCCTATTTCTAAACTAGGAGTCAGTGTAGTCCAGTCCTGTACCATCGTCTTACATTTGATGGGAGCGAATCGCATGCCAAACATTCGTAGATTTCAACTCAAGGTGTTCAGAAATTTGTGCTCTATTTTGTCAGCCTTCTCGCCTAGAAGGACTATATCGTCTGCATATTCTAAGTCAACGAGATTAAGATCTGATCCAGGATGTATTGATCATAACTTCACCCTTCGTTAGATTCTGTAACATTGGCATACCTACCACCTTCCAGCATTCGCCGTATATCTTGACCTGATAGCGGTATTTGATTCTGTAAAGTGAGCGCCAAGAAGGACTATCACACTCATTAAGACACTTTATTTGAACTTATGCAGCCATGTAACAGCTTATGGAGGGTTGTCATATGAAGTGATGATATCCTGTAGTGTCTCCGTCAAGTTCATCTAATGTCTTCATTGTTGTATAACTTCATCATAGATGTACTCATAAATGTTATTCTGATCGATACTTATGCGACTTGACAGTTGAAATATTATTAGGGAATATGGAGATGTGATATGTTTCCACATATATATATATATATATATATATATATATATATATATATTTGTGTGTGTGTATGTTGGTCTCTCTTTCTGTTTGCTCGCTTAGTCTGTGACCATTTCACTTGTATGAACTTGTCTCCTTTAACAATGTATATTCTCCTTATACTATATGTAATATGTGTGTTTGTTGACAGTCCGTTGCTCGTTGACATATATCCACGTATGGTGGTTGTTGACATGTCTGCTATATTTTGCTATGTATATTTGGATCGACACTCCATTATAATTAGCCATTCATGTTAAGACTGTGTAATGATTTGTTCACACACTTGTCTGGACGGTCATGTATATATTTCGTTCTCACAATCTTGTGACTACTTTACTTCGGTGTGATACCACTTTTGCATTCTCCTTGTGTTTGGAAAATAGAAGTATCATCGCAAACCTAGTGGTCTTCTGATTTCCGCCTTCTTGCGTCAGGACTATTAAATTCTTGACCAGTCCATAACAATAATTTAGCGACGAGAACATAACAATTTAGCGACGGGGAAAACTACTATTAACCACTCAGCAGCAGCAACATAACAAGACGACATTGTCTTTTTAGGTGAAGATGCTGACAAAATGCAGGGTCTTAAGCAGAAATCACAGGCTAGCAGTTTTTGTGTCTTCTGATATTTTTATAGCTTAGTGAAGAAGTTATTGATGGGGACTTGGTGATTTTGGTGCTTAGATGGTGAGGTAGGTATCCGTTATATTCAACATTGCGTATCTGTGGTGCGAGCTGTCTGCTAGCCGAAATTTCTTAGACTGAAGTTGACATCAATGTTTGCGTCCCAAATCTTGGTCATGAGAGAAAAAAAACAAGAACAAAGACTAACTGAACAACCAATCACATCTGGCTTAGCGTGGGTGTATACGATTCGCAGATATAACACCTTACTGTCTCAGAAACAGCCACAAACAGGATGGCAGACTAACCTTCAGCAGGAAAACAGCCAATCAGAAGATGTTGCTTCTCTGCTAACAATAATGAATAATAATATACATCAAAATCTCTATAAATATCTGTTGATTTTGTCAACAAAAGATCTGTTTCCTCTCATTGCATATCTGTGGTGAGAGCTGGCTGTTAGTCAAAATTGGTAGACAGTGATTTACGTCAATGTTTATGTCCCCAATATTGGTCGTGAGAAAAATGAGAACAAAGGCTTTGCTTAGGCGGATGCAGTTAACATATAGATGATCTGACATTCAAGAAACAGCCACAAAGAGATCCAAGGTTAACTTTCTGTGAGAAACGACCAATCAGAAGACTGTGTTTTTCTGCTAACAATAATCGATAATAATGTACATGAAAATCTATAAATATGTGTTGATTTCGTAAATAAACGATCTGTTTCCTGTCCCTTGTCTTCTGTCGTTACATATCTACCTATTCATCGTATCAGTAACTTGACAAGCTGGAAAAAAGCTAGCGGCGGTCAAACAAAAACTTGGCATCAGTCAATGAAATCCACAACAGTTGGTCTAAGCCACGTAGAAAGGTGTAGACTTCCAGGCTGGGGTCCTCGGGACGGTAAAAATCTATGGTTGGAAACAATTGGTGACATGGCTCAAAATCGTTCTCAGTGGCTGGCGCAGATGCATCCACTCCTTGTGACTTATGATCTCCAATGAAACTGTTTTGTTCTTCGTTATTACTCTTCCTTTGTCTCACACCTCTGCTCACTGTCTCTATTATGCTTTTCTTGTACTTTCTTCTCTTGCTTCGCGTGCTACACGGAATGTGGCGACTTGAACTTCCGCACATTTGTGCAAAGTTCTATGTCGAAAACAGACAGACAGACAGACAAGCTCGTCTCGGTTACATTGTTGAGGTGCATTAGATATATACGAGTGGGTATATAGGTTATAACGAAACAAAATTTGCCGCGCTTTCGTTTCAGACCTAATTGGGAATAGACAGAATAGAGATGGTCGACTACAGTTTGAATTTCCTCAGGGACTTAACCCTATGTGTTTTTAATTTGTCTTACGTATTTTTGGAGGAATAATATCATCCAATCTATCAGGTGTTACGTTTTATCTGTTTTAAAGGCATTTGATGGACTTTTCTACGCATTTGAAATATATGTGTAACGATAGAAGACAAGGGTCAGGCAAGAGATCGTTTATTAAGGAAAAAAGCAACACGTATTTATATATTTCCATGTACATTATTATCGATTATTGTTAGCAGAAAAACACAGTCTTCTGATTGGTCGTTTCTCACAGAAAGTTAACCTTGGATCTCTTTGTGGCTGTTTCTTGAATGTCAGATCATCTATATGTTAACTGTATCCGCCTAAGCAAAGCCTTTGTTCTCATTTTTCTCACGACCAATATTGGGGACATAAACATTGACGTAAATTACTGTCCACTAATTTTGACTAATAGCCAGCTCTCATCATATATATATATATATATATATATATATATATATATATGTGGCGTTTATTATCCACTGCGCGAAAAAGCCTTACAATAGCTTTGCTTCTCATCCTTCGATGAGTAATATATTAAAACCCCTTTTTGGGTTTTCCCCGCTTTATGATTTTTTCATTTAGGAAGTATATCCATTGAATAAAATCTATCAAGATTTATTAGACTTGTCAGCGTATCTATTACGTCCTGGAGGACGTTTAGTCTTTTGGTTACCAGTTGAACGATCAACATTTATGGGTGTACAGTCAATTCCAAAACATGCAAATTTTCGTTTACTTGCAGCCTGTGAACAGGTAGGTATAAAACGGTTGATAATAATGATAATAAATGACTTACTATTCCTGTTACACTAAAGGAACTTCTTCACAGTTTTGTATTCTAAAATATGGAACAGCGTGCCTCTAGAATTCAGAACCTGCATCTCAGGTATAAGGTTCAACCACTCTCTGCAGGAATTACGGTGGCATTTAAACCTACAAACTTGCTCACGGACAAGTTCTGTAGGTTAAACGACCCTGTAGGTTAACCTAATTACACGAAATAATATAATTTACAAAATACGTTGCAATGATATAAGTATAAAACTTGGGCACTGTGGTGGTAGAGTATAACTCCATTATGGATAAGATTTTATTTTGATAAATCACACAGTGTTAATGACTGTTAATGAGGTCAATTACACTGATCAAACTAGTAGATCAGGAGTAGTGAAATTATCAGAACATAAGAATTTTAGCTAAGGGAAGAATGGTTGACCCTGAAAAGATAAGTAATTTAGAAAAAAGCTCAGATATTGCACTTCACGCATTAACAAACAATCACACAATAGGGTGGGATAGGGTTAAAATTCTAAAAAGTAATCTATGTAGGTGGAGAGAGAGAGGTTGATAACGGAATCCTTGTTCATCGAGTCTACGACCAACACAACACATGCAACAGAAATGACTCAATGCAAATACCACAGGTATGCATGGAAGATATTATTACCACCAATCAGTCAGTCAGTCAAATCAGAAGAGGATAATAAATAATCTTAAATTGTATTCTATTTCAATTCACGTACACATCACAACATTCCAAAAAGTTACTTATTATGACTATAAAAACACTCGTCTTATTTCCCATCTGATTGTATTCGATTGATGATAACACTCATATTATTATTATTATTTCTGAATGTACATTATCTTATATTGAATTTTATTCTAATATCTAATCGATTCCACACATGTATATAAATGAAGGAAGAAAGTTGTGTGTGTGTGTGAGTGAGTGAGTGAGTGATTGACTTGATATGATTATTAGCAGTAATTTGTAATTTGTACTCGAAATGTGGTCATCAGTTAATATAACTATATAACAACACTGTGAGATTTTATCAAAAATAAAGTCTTATCCATAATGGAGTTATACTCTACCGCAGTGGCTAAGTTTTCTACTTATATCAATGGTCACATAGATGTATAAAAACACTAAGTAGAAATAAATATATATGTTTACTAGACGGCAATGTACAACAAATATATATATATATATATATATATATATATAAAACAATTAGTCCCTTTGATAAATTTGAATAAGGCATTAAGAAGACAAATTTCGCGAGATGATATCATCATTTCGTAGTTTCTTTACAACCGCTTTACAACTAACATGGTTAACAATGATAAAATAAAGTTCATGAAAATTACTCAGTTATATAAAAACAAAAGTACATACTAATGACCAATCATATTTAGATAGGTCATGTAGTCCATGGTAGGCGAAGATTGAAGTCTATTGTGTTGTTTTTGTACACACAGTTTTGGGCTGTATGTGATTAATCCCCCGAAGTGCTTCCATCACCTTCAATAACCAACCTTGAATTAGAGTTATGTGATGAAATAATTGTGAAACAGTCATTAATATTGATTTTGTGACCTGACATTAATAAGTGTTTTGCAATGGATGATGATGGATTTCTATTCAGATTAATCGCGTTAGGATTTTCGATATGATTTTGTAGCCATTTTGGAACATGTTCCTTTCGACGACGATATTGGAACATTCTGTTGGTTCTACCTATATATAGGTGTCACCGCAGCAACTGCAGGTGAATTTTTAGATACAGTTTGATACATTAGAGTCCACAGAATTTCGTCCTTTAATCGTAGGTAGGTACAGGGATCGAAAATATTCGGCAAGTGAAAAAAACAGATGCGGTGGCGTAGAATGTGCGCGCTTGATGGCTGACCGAAGTCTTTGAGCTGTCAACAGGTTATTAAAGGTGATGGAAGCACTTCGGGGGGTTAATCGCACACAGCCTAAACTGTGTGTACAAAAACAACACAATAGACTTCAATCTTCGTCTACCATGGACTACATGACCTATCTAAATATGATTGGTCATTAGTATGTACTTTTGTTTTTATATAACTGAGTAATTTTCATAAACTTTATTTTATTATTGTTAACCATGTTAGTTGTAAAGCGGTTGTAAAGAAACTACGAAATGATATCATCTCGCGAAATTTGTCTTCTTAATGCCTTATTGAAATATATATATAAACAATAAGGTCCTATCCGTGTCCACATAGCTTTCCTTCCCTCTCTGACACTTTGCTTCTGGCTTCTTCACTTCTGTTTCCCTTGCAGTAGACGTAACACAGATCTACAGTAAGACTGAAGGTGAACAGAGCTTGAAGCCAGCCGCTTACTTAAATTATTACCATAACATCATCCTTCAAGCTTTTGGCTCGTAATAACTCAACATCCTTGAAAAATCCCCTTTCACCATATCAGGATGTTGTATAACAGCCTGTAGAAGCAGCCAGCGGCAAATGGCGTATATGACCTGGGGGCAGTAAAACAAATCTGTCTGACAGTGACCAGATTTAGTCTGTATTGAGTACGATTCACTTCACCTGCGTTACTTACGATGAAAATGCTGACAAAATCATACAAATACATCACTTACTTTGAATTAATACCCGATTTGGATATAAATCAAGAATAAGATTCGACACCGTACATACAGCACAGTTGTTTGGTAAAATCGACTGCAAGCTTTATTTGTTTTCCCCAAGTATTTTTATTAATCCATTCAACACATACTTGGGATTTTTGTTTTGTTAATGCCAAGACAATAAATATCCTTATAGTTCTCGGTGTGCTCTCCATTGAATGACTAGTCAGCAGATTGTTCGCACATATTGAAGTCAAAAAGGATAGCAACCGTGTAAAAAATTCACCATTGGCCAGATTTATGTAATTTAAATAATACTTATCCATGCCTATAGAATTGGTGTGTGTTTCTACATAGATTAAAATAAATATATGTTATTATATATTATATACGCTGCAGCACCGGTGTGGCACAACGGTAGGATGCTCACCGACCACGCAGGTGGATCAGGGTTCGATCCCTGACCACAGACGCACTCTTCCTTTACCTAGCTAAGCCAGTAGTAAGACTGGTAAAGAGAGAAGGTTGAGCTGGACATGAGGCTGGCTAGCATTCCCATCCTGTAAAAATAATTACCACTGCTACAGAAACCTTAAGCCTCTAGTTTGAGGCGGCCCTCCCTATGTTCCACTGGGAACGTAAAAGAATAAAAAAAACAGCACTGAAAACTGACTGACTAAGTTTCAACGTTAAACTTTCGATAGAAGTGTGCTGAAGGAGTCCAAGTTGCTATACTCTTACCATTTAGCACACAAAGGTAGACAATAAAAGATTCCGAGGAAAATATCTGTGATAAGCAGAGATATAAATATATACGAGTTGGTCACAGATTGATATCAGTTAGAAAACCATTGATATCAATCCGTGATCAACTCGGAAAAACAGAACTAGTCCTTACAAACCAAACTATAGGAAGTTAGTCTGATGCTCGCTAGTGACTTGCTACAGGATGGAATTTCCTGGAGTCAGTTCTAATGAGAAGTCGTGACCAGTGAGGTCCAATTAGATGTCATGTGTGAGGATGGATGTCCCTATGTCCCTACGACAATGGTTGGGGACGCGCTAAATCACGAATTGATAAAAGTTAGAATTCATGTGCTGACCATTGAATGGTGTACAAATCAGCTTGTCTTGTAACCGGAAGGTCCTGGGTTCGAACCCTGGTGGTGGGTGCGTACTGCTGGTGATTCCCAAACTAGGATGAAACAGCAGCTCTCCAGTACTCCCTGGTTTTCAATGGTTCTCTAACTGATATCAATCTGTGATCAACTCGTAAAAACAGAACTTATCCTTACAAACCAAACTATAGGAAGTTAGTCTGATGCTCGCTAGTGACTTGCTACAGGATGGAATTTCCTGGAGTCAGTTCTAATGAGAAGTCGTGACCAGTGAGGTCCAATTAGATGTCATGTGTGAGGATGGATGTCCCTAT
The DNA here is from genome assembly GCA_944472135.2 of Trichobilharzia regenti. Taxonomy (NCBI): domain Eukaryota; kingdom Metazoa; phylum Platyhelminthes; class Trematoda; order Strigeidida; family Schistosomatidae; genus Trichobilharzia; species Trichobilharzia regenti. The sequence goes on from OX235267.1 coordinate 63,355,383, forward strand.
GTCCCTACGACAATGGTTGGGGACGCGCTAAATCACGAATTGATAAAAGTTAGAATTCATGTGCTGACCATTGAATGGTGTACAAATCAGCTTGTCTTGTAACCGGAAGGTCCTGGGTTCGAACCCTGGTGGTGGGTGCGTACTGCTGGTGATTCCCAAACTAGGATGAAACAGCAGCTCTCCAGTACTCCCTGGTTTTCAATGGTTCTCTAACTGATATCAATCTGTGATCAACTCGTAAAAACAGAACTTATCCTTACAAAGCAAACTATGGAATATATATAGAGGAATCAGGTTTCGATGCATCTGGTAGAGAGTAAATACATCTTCGCCAGTGAGAACAACTTTGAGTCATTTATTCTTAAGCCTTGGAAAGATTCCAGTCATCTCCTTTCGTAGTTGGCTGAAATGAACAGCTTAGGAATTCGTGGATTGATACCAGGCGTTTGATTTGACTAAGTGTAACTCTTTTCAACTTTAATCTCTGTGTCAGGTAACATTACTCGATAAGGAATGTGCGATGACTCAGCATGCAGAACACTGTTCCGTGTACATCTTTGTTTTTGGATTTGACTCCACAACCTTATTGACTGAATTGCTCTTTAACTCTATGTGTTGGTTTGAGCTAGTAACACGTAGATGTTGATGTGAAGACCGTCTGGTTGGAATCCTCGGAATGCTTAAAACTATTACCTGAAGACTGTTGGGGACACAGTGGTTAGGACTCTCGCCGACCATGCACATGGTCCGGGGTTCGAGCCCTCGCCGACGCACACCTGATATCTATGGTTGGCCTGCGAATTTTGGGCTACCGATATCCACGCTGAAAATTCCACACTTGTACCAAAAATACGGTGTGGAATCAAGCTGTAACCATAAAATAAAAAAAAAATAAAAAAATAAAAACTCGTTCTCAATGTGGTTCAGGTGCATTCACTGTTTGTAATTCTTTAGATTTTTTTTTTATTAAATCCCTCATGTCTCGCCATGTTACTATTCAACGTTCCTCCCAACCCCGTCATACATTTCCGCTCATTAAACTACTTCTCTCAACCTTTGTGTGCTCCGTATGGAGTGTGGCATCTTGTAGTGCTCTGTGACACATCTATAAAAACTTAGTCAGTCTATTAGAGATGGTTGAAGGCAATCGGCCACAGGAAGTCTTGCTTCACCTGGGTTTCGTGCTAGTCGACACTCACTAGTGTCAGCAAAACGTATCAGTGGCAACCTCTCTTCTAACTGCAGTACTAGGTGGTGACTCGGGTTCGAATCTCAGAATAGATATGAGTTATTCCTTCAAGGTAGTTGCAGATATGCCTTACTGACCGATTGATGAGTGCCAACTAGGACGAAACCTAGATCAGGTAGGGCTTCCTGTGGCCGATTGCCTCCAAAACTATGTAATATCATCAAATCCATGTGCACTGTGATGGCAAGCTGGCACCAAAGAAAGGACTAGGCACATCACACTAGTTAGTAACTAGTGTCTAATCAAAGTATTCAATCGGTCTGTCAGTTAACACTTGCTTTGTTCAAGTTTTTCATATTATTATTATTATCCATTGTAACATCTTACACCCATTTAATTTTTTGTTTATGTTTTCATTCCATCTTATTCTAGACTTTGAACTCTCGTAATTCAAGATATCTTGTAGTTATGATGAAATATGAAACGAATACACAGTTGGATACTGTTTATTGCAATAATAGTGATACTACTAATGATAATAATAATAATATTAATATTAATAGTAATCCTGATGAATTAATCTTTCCAGCTGTTTATGCCAAATAAATTGAGATAAAGTCAATATTATTGATTGATTGATTGATCGGTCAATCGATCGATCGGTGCTTTTATCGATCGTGTTTGTATATTTTCTTATTTTTTTTTTTGGAGAGGGTACCTTTGCTTTTATCTCTCATGATTACATAAAGTGGTTGAGATGTGTATGGAGTTTTGTATATTTTGAACAAATAAAAAGGAGGAGAAAGTAAAGAGAACGTTGGTTGAGTTACATCACATTGTGCTTACTCCTACATTTTCTTATGAATTTTGAATGAATGAATGAAGCAATTAGTCGCCAATGGTTTCAGCTGAATAAAATGATGCCATTATATTATTAGTCGTTGCTGTTTTGTTTTCGGTTGCATCCAACTCTGAGATTGCTTCATGTGGGGTTTGGTCACATATTGATTGATGTCACTTACACAGAGGCCATTCGAAAACTCGCTTATACTGGAATTATTAGATAGCTGTTCCGTCTGAGTTTTTACGACTCTTCAACGGTAAGCACTCAGAATGAAGCTATGAAATAATTTCTCTAACAATTATGTAACCGAATCTCAGGCATTTGTATTCTTTTTGTTTATCTAACAGAGTCTCCAACGGTACAAGACCAATAGCTTTTAAAGTCAATCATCCATCATTCAAGACAGAGAATGTAATAAATGATAGCGAGATGTTTGTATTTTTTGTTGTTGTTGTAAAAATGAATTCCCGACATATGAGGACACCTATGTAGAAAGGTATTCATTTCTAGAGTAAGGCTGTAAGTAGTTCTTGTTAGTAAAGTTATGTAATACTATATGGCAGTTAGCTCTCTATCTTAACTTCAGTGCCTTTGAAAAGGCCTTCAACAGCGTCGATCGAGAGGTGATTTGGCAACTACTTCGCTACTACGGGGTCCCATCGACAATTATACATCCAACGGTTGTACGACAAAACTGGAAGATATGCAAGTGATAAACAACAAGTTCGAAGGATAAGCATCCAGAGAAGATAGGACTTCAGGTGAACATAGAGAAAACAGAGGTATGTGATGAAGATTCCTGGCCAACACCAACAGCAACAACAATCAGACAGCATAAATGAGGGGAACCTGAAAGAAACAACCTGCTTTACCTACCTACTTGGGAAGGATCGTTTCAACTACAGGCTGAACTGACGAGGATATCAAAGCAGCGGGTATCGGAAAAGCAAGACAAGCTTTCATTACTCTCAAGTCTGTGTGGAGGTTAACAGCACTCACCATGAAAGTGAAAATATGATCCGTATTTTCAACTCAAATGTGAAGTCAGTGCTACTATACGGATCTGAGACTTGGTCAGCGCGTCGTGAAGAGCACCTCGAACAAACTACAGACCTTCATAAACGGCTGTCTTCGCTCAATACTACTTGAGATCAGATGGCCGGTCAGAAAAGATCAGCAACAGGGATCTCTGGCAATCAGTGAACCGACCCAGCTGGAACCGATTGTGAAACAAATAGGCAGGAAGAAATGGAGGTGGATTGGCCATAATCTGAGGAAACCATCAAGTGACATCACTAGACAAACCATTTCTCGAGTGGAACCCAAAAGGGAAGCGGCTAGTTGGTTGTCAGTGCAAGGGTGACTTGGAGGAGGTGATGTGAAGAGGAGATGAATGCATGTGGGCAGCAGACTAGGAGCCAGGAGAAAACTCTAGCACAGAACCGAAGACAATGGAGACGAGCGGCTGAAGCTTTATGTTCCTCTAGGAATTAAAGGAGATAATAATGATGATATGTGTCGATATTTATTTCATGAAGTTGTGCTTCTCAAGAATTGATTTGTTATTCACGTTTGACTACGGATTATATATATATATATATATATATATATATATATATATATTCGGACATCTACAAAAAACAAAATAATTGAGCAAAGAATATCCCTTTCGATAATTTTCTCTTCCCATAATCTCTCATCTCCTCTTCCTCCTCCCCATACAATTTCCTCCATATCACCCTCACTTTGACGTCCCACTCGTCGCCTCTCATTTCGATTCCACTCGAACATTGGCCTGCATTGAGCATGATGTCATTTGACGGCCTTTTCAATGTATGCCGAATTCATCCATCTTCATTTTCTTCTACATATCTCTGTTGAGCACTCGGCTCTCGCCTGTTGGTTTGTTGCCCGGCCAGCCAGTCAGAGTTTCTTGTTGCTAATTCTTTCTGACCAGCCGGCTGACCATTTGATCTTCAGTATGGAGCTAGTGAAGGTGTCAAATGTTGATAAAAGTCTCTACTCTCTTGTTGGAAATGCGTTTTTCTTTTTTTGTGGTGCGCTCGCCAAATTCTTGACCCGTATAGAAGAACTGATTGACTTCACATTGATGGTGTTGAAAATTTGAATCTTGTTCTTTATACTAACTTACTTTACTTTACTTCGGCTATCTCCTACGGGAGGATGAACCGGCTTCATGAACAAAAGTTCATGAAGTTTCATGGGAATTAGGTGCGAATGATGTCCCCAGCATCCCTCGGCCTTTTCTTTGAGAGTGCAACTCTAGCCTTTACACAACCAAGTGTGACCTACAAGGCAGTAGGAGTGGAGTAAGGAGTCCACTGTCCATTGGCAGCCGGTGACCGGAGTCCGGTTCATACGCCTTTTTGAATGGGGCCAGATATTCAGGGCATCCAGTAAGCCGTTTGTCCATACGTCTGCCAGTGAGCTTCACACGCCAGTCGTTGGAGGTTTGGAATCAGTATTTAGCCATCTCCTCTAGACTGTCATCCAATGGACAGTCAACCCGGTGAAGAGAGCCGGGCATCCGCTTTTGCCCTCTCATTTCGGTGAAAAACACCTCCGCCACGTGAAGGCAGTGAGTAGGACTTCCTCAGGAGAGGCTATGTAAGACGCCCAGTCATATGGGAGCATTTGAAGAGGGGTGGCCAACCCGCAGCGCAAGGCATCCACCCCAGACCATCCTGAGGCTTTGGATGTTCTTTATGCTGCCTGAGTTATTGCGGAACATTTCCAGATTGATGAAGGTGTTGTTTTACCTATCCAATTCTGACTTGCTGACCTTAACATGTTCATCTGTTGAAACTATGCTTCCTAAATAATTGAAGGGAGTAACCTCTGATGGAGCGATAAGCACTTGATGTAGGGTGATATACTTGCACATATAAACAGTTGTGATAAGGATTTTTCTGCTCATAAATTATTAAGCATTAAAGTAGTTGCCCTAATTTCTCAATGAGAAGAACATCAACTAGAGAGCCTTTGCAAACCATGAAGTATTAGACAGTTGTTCAGGCCTTTGTACTGATCTCTTCAACGATGCATACACGGATGACATCACACATCAAAGATGGAACTTAGGACCTTAAGGTTACAAGGCAAGTTCGTTAACCATTTAGCCACGGGAATTAAATCTGAAAGTCCATGAATTCTAACTTTTACGCGATATACAACATGACCGGCAACCAATGCCATTGGTCAGTATAAGTCCTCACATGCAGCCTGCTGATCCCAACTGGTCATGACTTCCCACTACAGGACTTCAGGAAGCTTCATGACCTCATTTGTTATAACTTCCCTCTCTTGTTCATATGGAAAATTGTTCTTAAAAAGAAAGAAGTGAAGTCGGTCTGCGATTATTCTTGGAATCCATCAAATCCCTGGAAACCAATATTTGAAAAACGTCAGTAATGCATGAATTTTTAAAATTCATAAAGCATTGATTATTTAGTAGAGAGCAACCAGCAGTATGTGCCCATTGCTTTCGATGACATAAGAATTAGCAGAATTGAGAAATTGTATGTCGCCAGACAGCCTGGGTGAGGTTGACATGACCGAAATAAGAATGTGTGTGTGTGAGAGAGAGAAGGGAAGGAGTGAATGAGGTGGGTATTGAAAGGATCCTGCATCCTTTCTCACAATGTGCGTGAGGAAGGATGATATACTATGGCATTTGCCCAGACTGCTGATTGAATTCTGTCGGTTAAAGCGGCCCATATGGTTATCAGATTAGGTGTCCTGTTATCGTGGTATGCTTAGAAGTAATGTTAAATGATGCGAAGCAAACGATAATGATGACGATACTCATCCATCCGACATGGCTATGAGTTCCTTCTAGGCTATACGTGTGTCGTGTGGAGAAGTATCAATAAGCATAAAACCTGGATTCATATGTTTTTGCCAACTACCTTTAACTGTTTGACTTCAATTTGGAAAACATCAATATGTTTTATACAAAGTTATCTCTATATACATATGGCTTACGTCATAAATAGCACTTAATATTTCTCAGGATTGGTGACGAAAACTGAACAGCTGATTCGTCCTAGTTTGGGACTCTTCAACAGTTTACACTCACTAGGGAGGTTTGGAACCCGGGAGTTTCAGGTTTCCAGGCGGGCTCCTGGACCGTTCAACCACTGGGACCCGACACAACCGTCCATGAATTCAAACTTATATATATATATATATATATATATATATATATATATATATATATATATATATATATATATAGCGCAACGTCCAGCAAGCGTCATCGACGAATAATTGTTCTTTTGCCTGACTTGATGGACCCATATGGTTACAACTTCCTCCAAGTACCCCAGGTAACTTCTTGTATATAGGACCAGTTGCCAGGTTTTCCAGTGGTGATCATGTGTTGAGAGCTCTCTGCTAGACAAAATTGTAGACAACCATTGACGTCAATATTTACGTCCAAATCGGGGTCATGAGAAAGAACAAGAACAAAGCCTAACCTTGAGAAACTCAACAACCAATCACAGCAGACTTAGCGTGGGTGGATATGATTTGGAATGTCTAAGAAACGGTCGCAAACATATGACAGAATAACCTTCAGCAAGAAAACAACCAATCAGAAAACGTTCCTTCTCTACTGAAATAACGAGTAATAATGTACATAAAAATCTATTAATATCTGTTGATTTTCTCGATAAACGATCTGTTGCCTGGCTGTTGTCTTCTGTTGTTAGAATTTTCAGATGATGTCAGTTCGTGATCGATCTTGTAACCAATCATATCCCTGCAAACCAACACTTGATAATATATCTGAGTATAACTTGTATTAGAAATGTTAGAGTCCCAACTTCATCTATGAATATATATGAGGAAAAATAATTCCCGTATGTTTTTACCAGTAAACATAAGATACACGATGGATTAAACTTTAATTTGAATAAAAAAAGAACGAACATATTTGTTGAACAGATAATACGAACTCGCTTTCTTTCTTGAATTCTCTTCAACTGTGCACAGCTCGGACAAAATCTATTAAAATTTAAAAAATTTCCTAACATACTTTTTTAGAATGGTTTCCAGTTATAAATAGAAAGTATAGGCAACATAAAGACGATGTAAGCAGATGAATTATTCAGTGTTAAAAGAGTAACAGTTCTTAGTACTTCTTCGCCTGTTGTACGCTAAATAAATAACAACTGGTTACTATTTTTGATTAGACAGTAGTCGGTAACTAGCGTAATATATGTGTGTGTTTAGTCCTCTGTTCTGTGGAGACTGAATTTTCTAAGTCGTGTTTATAGTGTGACCACCATTTTAGGGGATTCTCCATCACAGTACACTGTGAATTGTTGACGTTTAGTGGTTGGGGGTTTGATGGAGTTCAAATTAGCACGAAACCTACGTCAAGTAAGGCTTCCTGCCGATTGTCTACGACTATCTAATACCAAAAATTCAAAGTACACCATGATGACGAGTCACCTGGTGGCAACATTTCAAACTTGTCAATGTCTTTATCAACATCAAGGGCTAGACACATTGCACCAGTTACTGATTAGTATCCAATCTATAATATCTAATACAGTCCTACAGGAGGCCAATTGTGAGCCCGAATAGTTTAGTGGTAACGTCTTTGACTGCGTCGTTAGGTGACATGGGTTCGAATCCTAGCAGGGATATGAGTGGTTCCGCCAAGATCGTAGATACCCCTTCCCGACTACTGAGTCCCAGCAGGCACAAAACCTAGGTCAACCAAGGCTTCCTGCTGATTACCTACAACTATTTAGTACCAAAATCTTTTCATTTCAGGTTTTGATTAAGACAGTTTTTCTTTCCCATATTTTTATATGAATTTTATGCGTCTTCGAACTTTTTTGTCGATATATGGGGAGACAAAATCAACTAGACCGTAGCCCGAAATATTTGAAAAGGTCCCTTTTTTCTGTCTAGCGTACACAAGGTGAAGAAGAAGAAGTATCCAGGTGAATGGAAGACAGAATTAAGAGTGCATTAAAAAAAAACATTTCCACCGACAGGCTCATTCCACTTTACAATAGAGTATGCACGTTAATTCACTCAAAAGTAGATAAGTATCCTGCTCTACCTGTCAATACCGACTACATTAACCAATGCACGTGCTACATCGACGACTGACAAGCGAGCGTCTACTAGATCCTCCGAGCATATCCTCCTAAAAGTCTCCGCTTCAAGGAGACAGCAAAGCGTTCTTAACTGCGGTTGCCAGGTTCATAATTGACACATGGACATACAATGGAAATTAGTGAGGCTTTAACAATAATCAATACACAGGGAGAACCGTGGTAACGACAGTTCGCAGAAGCCATTCTTATCAAAAGACTTCAACCCAACCCTTGTATAGAGAAAAACATAAGGTGTGACTAATCTCTCATTTCCCTGGTAACCGTCATTAATTTAAATAAAGCATAATTATATTTCAATAGTTTACACAAAATGATAAGTTTTGTTATTTTGTAATTTTGCTTGAAATATTACCAATAACAAAACTTATCATTGTGTGTAAACTATTGAAATATAATTATGCCTTTATTTTATCTAATCCACAATGCTCAAACTTTTTACTGACGTTATTAATTTCGTTTGTTGCGTAACATGCCACTTGATTTTGATTTTCAGTTACTGAGTTGAACTCACTATCAAGTTTCCAAATCTACGTATAATTTTTACTGTAGTATTCACCCCCATCCTTTTAAACTTTCCATCATAATATATATAAGTTCACTCTGCTATTCTCTCTCTAGTTTATCGTTTTTCTCAGGCGAAATCTGAACTTTACCCCGTTTGTCTGTATATTCTGTAAGTATTCACTGTTTTAACACTGAATAATCCGTCTGCTTACATCATCTTTGGAATTATGTCGCCTATACTTTCTATTTATAACTCGAAGTCATTGTAAAAAGTATATTCAGATATTATTTCATAACTTAAAATTGATTTTGTTTAGGGTGCGTGCAGTTGAAGAGAAGCAAAGCAAGAACTACAGTTTTATTTTGTTTAAATTCACTAAGGGGAATAAATGTATGAAGAGAATCAGTTGACAAAATAAAACAAGCCTTTATTATCTATCCTTCAAATATGTTCGTTCTTTTTTTTTTACTTTTGTCAAAGTAATAAAGGCAACTGGTTGTATGATGAGCCTTAATTATCCTAAGAATTTCTTCATCGTTCGGTAGAAAAACTGTGTCTACTAACTTGTACTCTCAGTAGTATGTTGTTATATGAAAAAGAGAAGATATATACATATATGTCATTTCTAACATTGAAATATTCCTTAAACTATTTACTCTGTCAATATGTACAGTTGAAATAATTATAATATTGTATGTGTGGAATATTTGAGTAGCTTTAAAATCACCATTGAGTTGTATGCAAAAGAGAAGACGTTCTGCGAAGAGACTCTTTTCGACGGCGAATTCATTCACATAGCTAGTTGTGTGGTGAGAGCAGGCCGTGAGAAAATATGTACAAGGTTGATTTAACAACCAATCACAGCAAAGTTAAAGTGGCAAAATATGATTCGCAGATAGAGAACTCTATTTGTCGAGGAATCCCTAAACAACCAATCAGAAGCCTGCGTTTGTCTGCCTAACTTCTGATAAACAACCAATCAGATGACTGCGCTTGTCTACTTGCATAAGCTGTAATAATGTATGTGAAATATATATAAATACGTGTTGATTTTCATAATAAAACGATCTGTTGCCTGGCCCTTGTCTTCTGTTGTTACAGTTGTACAATCGCATTCATATATTAATTATTTGTGTTTGTGTGTGTGTGTGTGTACATGAGGTTTGTCAAGTTTAAATAATTAGATATAATAGAGAAGATTTGTAGCTCAGGTGGATGATTTTGATGTGGTTGTGTTCTCTGAGCTGGTTGGATAGTTAATTTGCAAAGCTTTCATCGCCCTACTAGGCGACATCTTCAGCGTATACTTCATTTTGAATTGAAGTGAGCTTTTAGATTTCTCCACGAGTTTATTGATCATATCTCCTGGTGGGTGACCTTGGACGCGGCTGGTAGTTTTTGTGTGTTTTCACACCTTCTACTGAAAAGAAAGAAACCTCACACACACACACACAAAGGGTCAAAGTTGAAGTCAAAGAAACAATCAGTTCCAATACAAGTTGCCTAAAAGGTGTGAAAACACACAAAAACAACCAATCACGGCGTTCAAGGTGACCAGGAGAGATGATTAATAAACTCGTGGAGAAATCTGAAAGCTCACTTCATTTCAAATTGAAGCATGTGCTGAAGATGTCGCCTAGTAGGGCGATGAAAGCTTTGCAAATTAACTATCCAGCCAGCTCCGAGAACACAAACACATCAAAATTAGATAATTAATCAGGTAATACAACAATGATCTAATATAGAAAAAATGGTTAATTAGACAGCAACTAAAGTAAGGTTGAGTTAGTTAGTAAGTTAGATGACATAATATATAATTGACCAAAATGTTTCAACCTAGGTCAGGGTAGCAACACAGGTAATTACAGGTAGAGACTAAGTAGAAGTGGGGTAGAGAATAATGCGATTTTTGAATTAGAACTGAAATTGAGCAATTAGGTTGGATGAGGTAACATAAATGACTAGGAACTGAGTGTTGGTCAAGTCAGTAACAGTGGTAGTGAGGTGCAGAAATTAAGTCAGTTGGGGGTAGAGAACAAGAAGGTTGAAAATGTAAAATGTTACAATTGAGAAGACAAAATAATACTAATGAACAGACAGACAAAAAAGAAAAAAGGCTAGTGTTATAAACTTGTCGGGTAATAAGATAGATTACTTCCATCTGAAGTGTAGTGATTGAACGAACTTCTTCTGTATGCAGATTTCAGGAATTAGCAAGTGAATCGCCAATGCTTCTGCAGTTTGAAGAAGTCTGATTCGCACACCTTTAGGAAGACTACTTCTTATGGACGACTTTGAAGTTTGTTTGAGGTGCGGCTTGGTGTCCGAAATCTATCAGATGTTCTAAGATGGAGCTGTGGGGACATCGTTTTTCTCCTTTGTAAAACCATGTTGGTAAGTGTTTGGTGATACCTTTGGAAAGCGAACGCTGGGTACGGCCGACATACCTGGCTCCACACAAGCAGGTGAATTGATAAATACACATTAATGAGGCCAGTTGTGATGGTTATACGCGAAATGTGTAACACACATAGTTTATGGGTAATATGAAAATATGACTGATTTCATCTACAACTACTAAAGACTCAGGTGATGGCTGTAGGTGAGCCTACATCTCAGCATACACAGACACACAGTGATTACTGCTTCATTTTAACGATGACACCGGATACCTTGTATCTAGAAGTATATAATGAAAGCTTCGCAGTTCTGGTCGTCTAACTCAGAGGGGAAAAACTTAACGGTTAGAAGAGATGGTGACCACTTAGACAGGATTTTGTCCTCCGTAGACTTCATCAGTCGTACTGATAGAAAGCAACTTAAACAGGCTAAAATCAATCTAGATGAATTTTGAACCATCAATCCGAGATAGGATATTTATTATTACTAGAACTTATGCAACCAGTTAAATTTGTGAATAGATGGCTTAACATTTTGAGGTTGGCGGTATTTGTGTGTGATGTCTTCTTTTGCAATAAAGACAATTATATTCCCACTACTTTGCACCAGACTGTCTTTAGCTGTGTCGCTCTGGGGTTCAGAGATGGTGTGGTCTTCAGGCGAGTTATTTACTGCTTTCCCATATTGACCCTTATTCGCATTACTGCCTGTCCTATCAGCCCATAATATAGGATTTTGACGAAGTTATCAAAACCAAATAAAGGTTGTCCTTAACGTTTATATCACGTACTTATGAAGTTATATGCATCAACAGTTTATGAAAAGTTTGTCCTTTATTAGCCGGTGGTGGTGGTGGTGTGATACAGACAATGTGTGCCAACGGAGTATTAACATATTCCCATAGTTAAATACTGCACAGAATATATCTGTTTGAACATTCGACTTGATGTTACCGATAGAATACATTTCCCACGGTTACACACTGCATTGACAAAGAAATACTATGTATATTTGAATATTGTATTTCATGTTGCTTTGTGTAAACCGAAATCACTAGCTCAATGATTGGTTAACGAATATAAACTGTAGATAAATATAAAACGGCGGTTTGATTAATCAAAAATATACTTTTGCTTCCGTGTCTCGCCTTCTGTTGTTAAATTTCGGTGTCACTGCCTGTCGAGACATGAATAACCCATGGCCTGCAATTTTTCAAGAGGGAGACATATAGATCCTCTTAAAGGAGAACTGTAGCGGAGTTGAATGGCGTTGAAGAACCGTCATAGAAGACGCCCTAACTTGGGATGCTTCTGAGAGGTTGGGGAAGGCAGCATTTGATAGTGTGAAGTAAATAGAAAGGCAAGTAACTTGAAAGTCGGGAGTTGAACGCTTGAAGGAAGAGTTTAACAGCTCGATGGTCAGAGGGCGGGCGATTCAACTAGTTTCATACCACGATGCTGGGAGTTGACGGTGATCCTCTTGTATTGGCACTGACCCTGAACAAACCTACTGCATCGCGCACTACTAATACTGGATGAAGATTCTGAGGCACAAATGTTGGCGTCTCAGTTTATGGAGTGTGTTTCAGAACACATATCTCAACAGCTATATCTGGTTGATGCCGTACAGCCACTGGATATTGGGGAACTTGAGAAGGTGGCCAAGTAACTATTAATCAAGACGGTTGCTGCGATAGAGCCACCAAAAGCCGTTGACAGCCAATCAAACTGGATAAATACCCAACGGATGTCACCTCCAACTGCATTTATAAATTTACGGGAGCAAGTACATTGGAAGGAAAGAAAGAAGGGCTTCTATCGGGTTTTTAGAGTATATCCCAAGAAAATTAGGTCTAAAGGGAAGCATATCTTCACAAAGTGCAATTAACCAAAAACCTTGTAGATACCTCGAGTCATTTCATCGAGATTTCTTAGTCCTTCAAAGTATTAAACATACAAAGAACAACAAATTTATTATGACTTGCTAAAGCAATTGCTATCAAGTGTTTCAAACCAAACTTATGCATAAAAAAAGAGAGTGTGTAGTCATTCTCTCACTCACTCATTTTGTAACTGTATTTTAATTATATTGATTAGTCATACATATTAATGAGGTCAACTCACTAAGCAAATTTTCAATTTGATGAACTTTAACCTTCCTGAGTTGTTATTTTAGACGTACAAGCTAACAATGTTTATACAAAGTTTTTCTGTTATATGTCTTCTCTAACTCACCTCCCTTTTTTAATAGTTTGAATGCTTATAAATTGATGATAACTTAAACAAAAAATTGCAATGCTTAATATTCTAGAAGCATTCATCTTATAATGTGTTTTTTTTAACTCATGGAAAATTCCCATTGTAACCTATAGAAAATCAAAACAAGTGGGGATTCAGCGAAGAGAGTCTTTTCAACAACGAATTTATCAACAAGCTGTACAGTCGTATATACATGGTTTTCTATTAAGAAGTTATATCCTGTGAGGGAATTGAATCATACGTGTGAATGCATAAAATAATAATAATAATAGTAGTAGTATGAAATGCAATTAAAAACTAAAACGTCTGTGATTATACTCATCGTTAAATGTCAAGTGGCAAAGCAAATTAATGTCATATATAGAATATTTCATAGGATGGATAGAACTTGAAAAAGGGTGTGCAATTACAGCATTAGTAGACAAATCGAATAAAATAAAAACGTCGCGTAATATTGTATGAAATTTGATAACATAGAATTTAACATTGAAAAACAGAATTGATTTAGAATGACAAGTGGAACAAGTGAAATAATACCGGGGACAGTTCAAAGTGAGAATAATAATAATAATAGTAATAATTGACGTAATAAGGAAGAGTATACAAATTGAATAGACAAAATGAAAAATTGGTAGAGCTAAAATATAATTGGGGATTGCCATATTTTAGCACTGAGGGATTAAGACCATGAAAGTTGGAGGGGTTGAACGAACTTTTTCTCTACACAGAGATCTGGCTTTTCTGTTTCGATAGTCAAAGATGGCTTCAGCAATACAGATGAGTTGGGTACGTGGGGATTTGGGTAGATTGCTCTTTGCCTTGTAGATGACTTTAAAGGCGGAGGCTATAGAGATAGGGTGATCATTATCGACCAGATGTTCAATGATCTCGCTTCTTATTGCTCCACCTCCACCTTTTCGTAGCCATGCAGGATAATGTTCTTGCACCCTCTTGGACAAAACTCGAGTCGAATGACCGATATACCTAGCTCCACAAGAGCAGGTGAATTGATAAACTCACATAGAGTTGGTCAACAGTGGGATCTTGTCCTTCAGGTTATTGAACAATAATGGTCGGCTAGTAAAGGCTATTCTCAGAGATGCAGCAGGGAATGTTCTTTTCAGGGACTGTGATATGGTTCGTTTCATAATATCGGAAGCTTGATGATAAATTCGTTGAAAAGAGTCTCTTCGCTGAATCACTTGTTTTGATTTTATAATGTTTTCTTTATTGCCGTTCAAACGTTGAAGTATGTTATTGACATTATTTACAACCATTGTAATTTCAAGTAGTGGTGTGCAACTGATGAGAACCTGTGAATTATTTATTTATTTATTTGTGATTACAACTTAATGCCATACCGTATTTTTCGATACAAGTATGGAATTTTCAGCATGTGACATCGGTAGCCCAAATTTTGTAGGCCAACCATAGATATCAGGTGTGCATCGGCAGGGGATCGAACCCCGGACGGACCATGTGCATGGTCGACGAGAGTCCTAACCGCTGTGTCAGCGAAAAAAATAATGATTTTACCTCTATTCTGGACAAAATTTATAAAATGTACAGAATTTTCAGAGGAGTTTATTGTGCGATATTCTTCCTTCATACAATATCTTCAAGTAAAATCTTAAAATTGACAGTATATCCTGCGACACTTTGGTCTCTGTGCTGAAGCACAGACCATTACATTATGATATATATATATATATACATATATATCTGCTTTGTCTCCTTCCTTCAAGAAATCCACGATATCGATCTAGTTGGAAAATAACTAAAGATGCTCAGAAGTATATTTTCAGACCCAACGACATATTTGAAGAAACGTTGTCTCATGTATTCGAAAACGTTTCCCCCAACAATCAGGCCATTCTTCAAGTTTGGTAGGAACTTGAGAATTTGAAACTTGTAAACATTTTAAAAATACATGAGAGTAGATAATACCATTAGAGGTTATATCTGAATCGATTAAAGCAGATCGAACGAGAGAAAATATATGCAACAGAGGAAGAGAGATGGAGGTTTTTGAGAGCACAAGTTTTAAGCGGGCCTCCACTGATGTGGGTCTGGTCTTTCTTTCTTTATCAAAATATTGTTGGTTTGTGTTTATTTCTTTGGTGACAGGATTTCGCCATGAGCTGAAATCGATGAGAGAACCATCGGAAATCCTGGTAGTACTGGACAGTGGTTTCGTCAGCTTAGTGTGAGACTCTTCATGATTTCAAACCCACCGGGTTTGTACTTCTCGGTACTCATTAGTCAATAAGGTGTATCTGCAATCTTTGACTAACTCATATCCCTTCTAAGATTCAAAACCGCATCACTTAGTGAGTGCTGCAGTCAGAAACGTACCATTGAACTATTCGGGCCCGGTGAGTGCGTACTGATGAAGGGTCCCAAACTAGGGCGAAACAACTGTCCAGTACTTCCAGGTTTTGCAGTGGTTGTCTAGCTGATGTATCAGCTCATGATGAAATCCAATATTATCGAGTAATTTTCGAAATTACTAACAGTTGTAGGTCTTGTTCCACCCCCCCACCCCCCCACCAAGCCATTTAGAAGTGATTACGTTTTCATAATTTACTGTTATTATTCCGTTGAGTTCCAAGTAGAATGTAGAGATTCAGCAGTGCATCCCTGTGTTATCCATCTTTCTGTGAATCTATTTAACCTGCTTCCCGATCGCCCATAAGTTCTCATCTCCTTACACAACCTCCTCCGTGTCACCTTCGCACTGACAGCCAATCCATACCAAAAGTACCCCACCAAACTAGGCCGAAATTCCTGGTCAGTACTCTCTGAAATCTGTCTGGGATCGAACTGAGACCTCTTATTTAGATTTCCTCGTAAAATAGAGTTGTAAGATGTGATAACGGATCGTTTGAAAAAGAGTCTGTTCGCCGAATATTGTGAATTTTTAACCAATATGTTTCCTCCAAATGTAACATTGTGATTGGTTGACTGAAATTCTTTAAAATAATCAATCAACCAATCAGAATAAAAATAGACTAACAATGCTACTATTTATGGTATATGAGACTAATTAATATATTAAACAAGTAAATTATCTTTAATAAGCATTCTCCAATATCTTTATAATGTTTTAAAATACCTTTTACGATAGTTAATATATTGCATCATTGAAAAGTATACATGAATGAACAAACGTATGATTACACAGCCATAATATAGCTATATAGTTATTACTATTCCCTTAGGTTCACGGTCAATGAAGAGTCGAATTCCTCGCTTCACTTCCTTGACGTTAGGCTAGATAGAAAAGAGAATGGAACACTGTTAAGGTCGATTTACAGAAAGCCAACATTCACAGGGCGGCACATTAACCTCAATTGTTGGGTATCTTTAGGGTGAAAGAGAAATCCTATTCATTCCTTATGCTCCAGAACTCTTAAAATTTGCTCTACAGAGACAATCGATAATGAACTAGATAAACTTTGATCAAATCTCCTTAACAATGGTTATCCTATAAGGTTTATTGAATGTAACATCAAGAAAGTATCCTTCCCTAGACAAATCACAGTGCCAAAGAAAAAACTGTTTATGAGGCTGGCATTCAAAGATGACACCATTTCGGAATTGATTAAAAATCGTTTATCTAAATGTATTAAACGTACTTTTCCTGCAACTGACTTGCAACTAGTTTTTACCAGCCGAAATATGATTAGACAATGAATCAAGGAGAGATTACCGCTTTTGTCCACATCCGTGTGCATTTACTCTTTTACCTGCTCTTGCGGAGCTGATTATATTGGACGTTGTAGGCGTAATCTCCGAAAACGTGTTGCTGAACACTATCCGGTTTGGTTAATGAAAGGCGAACGTAGAACTGCAAAGTCGTCTATTTGTGTTCACCTGTTAGAGTCTGGTCATTTAGCCCCACGTGATTCATCTTTCAAAGTTTATCTACATGACAAAATCGAATCGATCCAAAAGTTTACGTTTTCTTCACTTATGCATAGCCGAAGCTTTAGCTATACATGAACAGAAACCTAAATTATGTGTTCAAAAACGTTTTGTCAAACCTCTTTCTTTACCCTGGGTCATAGTAATGTTCTTTCTAGTTTTTATTTTATTTTACCACTTGAATTCTTTCCACTTCACTTCACATCTTCATTCTTATCATAATCGTACTCCTAATTTTTAAAATTAGGAGCACAAACTATTGCTCGAAACGTCATCAGTTAATATAACTGTACAACACTGTGTGTGATTTATCAAAATAAAATCTTATCCATAATGGAGTTATACTCTACCACCACAGTGCCCAAGTTTTATACTTATATCAATTTTTAGACAACACTTGACATTTTTGGTATCAATTCAGTTATAAAACAATCCTTAATATTTTTGTAATTTATCCACTTCAACTCTACCCCTTATAACATTTTAATTATCGTTATTCTTATCACATATATACGTATATTGACTGAGCAATTATTTAGTACCACTTACTAACCTTTTTCTGCAACATAAATACGACTGTACAGTTGGCTTGAAAATGAAGTCGTTGAATGGAGAAATTTCTTCGCTGAACAAAAACAAAAACTGTGCTATCAGTTAGTTGGATGCGATCGGCAGGAAACCTTGCTTGATCTAGGTTTCGTACTAGAAGACAACTGTTGATGGGAGTTTAAAAAACAGGCTGTTAGAAATGCTATTCACGACGTGCGAGTCAAGTTTCTGAAATGAATAGAAGCCTTGCCTTCAGTAGCTTTAGTGTTAAAAATCCTAAACTTGTTCTTTACTCTGAATGCTTCATGGTTTCCACATTGATTTCAGGTTAATGAACGTCAATTTTGCTTTTTTGACCTTGAATGTCTGCAACATCTTCATCTGTGCCACCTGTATTTGAAGCAACTCTGCATAGATGAGATAAATGACAGAAATAGCTTCCTTCAAATATTTCCCATCGGTAGTGATTGGAGCTTGTTGTTGTTGTCGGTTGGTTGGTTGGTTGGTTATTTTTATCACTTCCGTTTTCTCTGTCTTCACTCTTGATTTCCGTCTTCGCTGTTCCTTCTGTCTACCTGTTGATTTTCGCTTGTAAAACCTCTTGAAATAGACAAATCACACAAGCCAATACAATCGCTACACTCAACACTGTACAGACCAAATAATTCAATAGCAACAGAAGATAAAATTCATACTATTTACAAAATAAATTGCATAAACTGTGAAAAACAAACGCTACATCATCGGTCCAAGTGAGCAAGCATCCCGTTTCGGCGTAGAATCCAAGAAAACATAAATTAGCTGTAAGAATGAATACACAATAAATATCCTTTCATATCAATGTATGTCGACAATTATGGACACCAGTTTAATTAGGATAATGTAGAAACTTCAGACAGAAGAAACATCAGGCAGTAATTTCAGGGAATTTCCTAGAAGCCTGGTACTCAGATGAATCAGCGGCTAACAAACACATCACTATTGATCAAATGTACCAACTGACAAATAAAATAAATTACATTACATGCGTCGGTGGCATAGCGGTTAGGACGCTCGCCGACCATGCACAAGGTCCGGGACTCGATTCCCGGCCAACGCATTCCCTTACCTCGCTAAGCCAGAAATAATTCTGCTAAAGAGGAAATGTTGGACATGAGGCTAGCAACCTCATCCTGTAAAATAAACATTGCTACAGAAACTTCAAGCCACTAGCTTAAAGCCCTATGTTCCACTGGGGAACGTGAAGGAAAAAAAAGCATGAAAAGAAACGTTCAAGTTACAAGTCAGTATTGGTAGTTATTCTAAGAAACTGCTCGAGAACACGAACACCAATGTGGCTAAATGAAGGTGTTGTCAAAACCATCAACAACTCGATATTAGACCGCCTGATCCAAACCGACCGGCTACAAAGCTAACATTGAAGAGTCCTACTCTATCATCGAAGGTACACCGGATAAATTGCCAAAAGCATCGAGGTACCGAATATTCCAGACATTAGAAGCTATTGCAATTCAGCTGAAACAACAACCGGTGCTTTGTGTGCAGAAGAAACAGGTCTGGCCAACCGCTACTAATGCCCTGCCATTGAATAGAGACTATAAATTCATTAATGTGTAGTATTATTTTTCTTTATTATATTTCTGATATTCAGCATGCAGTGTTATGTTGATGCTGTTGAACTGCAATCCATTGAAATTATTATTATTGATTCGATGTTATTTAAACAACATTAATGTTGGTAATAACACTAATTCATTCAGTCACTATAATTTATATATATAACTGTAGAGCCTGATGAATAACAGGTTATCGAAAAGAATATTCTTTGTTCAGTAACCATTCTTTCCAATAAAATGATCAATAGAGATGTATAAACTGACAACCAATCACAACAATGGTTGTCAAGATGACATGCAGTTATATTGTCATTCATGGAGAATTCAGATAAGTTCATTGAATACTAAAACTTGCTCTGAAGATGTCGTCTGTCAGTTAAATCAACCAGCTCAGTGAACACAACCAAATCAAAATCGTCCACCTCAGTAAAGGAGTGCGTCGACCGGGGATCGAACCCCGGACCATGGGTATGGTCGGCGTGCGTCCTAACCGCTGTGTCACCGACATATATATATATATATATAACATCTCATCCAACAGTTGTACGACATTGGTGCATGCCAAATATTCAACAACGAGAAACTCATGGATTCCTTCCAACTGAAGACCAGAGTAAGACAAGGCTTGTTGGCTGCCTACTATCTCCAGTGATTTTTCTGACTATGTTAGACTGGATATTACGACAGACAGCGGCGGGCAGCGAGAAAACAGGCATAAAATAGACCCAAACAAAAACAAACTTGGAGGGTCTGGACTTTGTCGATGATATATATATGTCTGATTTCCCACAAACTGGAAGATGTGCAAGTGAAAAGCAACAAGTTGTCGACGGAAAAAAAGCATCAAAGAAAGGACTTCCTTCAGGTGAACAAAGACAAAACAAGATATCAATCAAGATATCTGGCCAACAGCAACAACAGCACACAACAATCAGCATAAACAGGAGGAATTTGAAAGAAGCAACTACCTTTACACACCTAACTACCTACCTACCTACCTGGGAAGCACCATTTCAACTACAGGTCAACGGAACTGATGAGGATATCAAAGCCAGGATCGGGAAAGCAAGGGAAGCTTTCATTACTCTCAACTCTGTTTGAAGATCAACGCTGCGCTCAGCTTGAAAATGAAGACAAAAATCCGGATTTTCAACCCTAATGTTAAGTCATTGCTACTTATTATATGCATGGATCAGAGACTCGGCGCCACGTCACGAAGGGCACTTCGAACAAACTACAAACTTTCATCAACATCAGTCTTCTCTCAATACGTACTCAGAGCCAGACGACTTGAAATTCTCAGTAATAAGGATCACTGACAATCAACGAACCAACTCAGTAAGAACCAACTGTGTAAGAAATATACAGGAAGAAATGCAGGTGGATTGGTCATACTTTGAGAGAACAAATCACACGCCAGACCATTGCTCGAGTAAAACCAGGATAGGAAGTGGCGAGGGTGACATGGAGGAGCTGATGCGAAGAGGAGATCAAGGCATGTGGACAGACATGGAGCCAAGTGAAAACATTGGCAAAGAACCGAAGGCTATGGAATTAAAAGAAATAATATTATTAATTATAAATATAAATATATAATAATAATAAACTTCTGATTGCGTGTATGAGGTGAAAAACCTTAAGGTATGCTTAACACGTGTAAATAGTAGTGACACACGCCTACACACACAGACACACACACTCGCAGATAAGCATTCACATGAGTGGTCTCTAAAGTACTAAAATCTTAATTGTTTTTGTTGACTGTTTAAGTATGTTTTTTTTTTGTAAAAATATTTAAAAGAATTAGTCCCTTTTATAGATTTGGATAGTGTTAAAAAATTACTGATCACAGAGAGAGAGTGAGAGAAATGCATTTTGCAATTGATCAATTGTCATGAATGTTTTTTTTTTACTTTGTTGTCATAGATTTCTTTCTTCTCTCAAATGATGCTTTTTACAGGGCACTGAACCTTTTTTCTCAAGATTGAACATAGAATTACTTCAGTGAGAGAATCATTGAATAGCTGTTTTTAATCCTTATATTCACGACTCTTCATTACTACTCATCTGTGATCCCATCCATCAGAGAGTGATCCCAAGATCCTTAGGTTACAAATTGAGCGCTCATTGGCCATTCAGACACTATGACAAAATCTAACCGCTCAACACAATTTTAGTTTTTCAAGTATTGATTTTTGTAGGGAATTCGATACTTTGATTTGTTGGAGGCATTCATCATGAGTTGACATCAGCTAGAGAACCATTCGAAAACCAGCTGAGAGTACTGGACAGCCAGTTGTTTCGTCCCCCTAGTTTCGGGACTCTTCACAGTACACATTCACTACCAGAATTTCTTACCCAGGACCTTCTGGTTACAAGGCAAGCTAGCTCGTAGACTATTAAGCCACTAGGACGCGATCCAATGGCAAATGAATTCTAAATTCTGCTAATTTTTGACATAGTGTGACCTCACCTTCAACCTGGTGAGGCAATTATTCACTGAAGAAGACATTGCGAAGTGGTCGCGCTGTCATGAACTGATAGAAGTTGGAGTTTAATGGGCCATTGGATCAAGTCCCAGTGACTTGATGGTCTACAAGCTAGCTCACCTTGTAACCAGAACGTCCTGGGTTAGAACTTCTGGTGGTGGGTGCTTACTGGTGAAGAGTTCCTAACTAGGAGGATGAAACAACTGGCTGTCTAAAACTCCCTGCAGGTCATCCAATAGTTCTCCAACTGATATCAGCTCATGATGAAATCTTTCAACCAATTTTAATTCTTACCATTTTGAAATATTTAACTCGACGCCAGCCAATGTTGTTTGTAAGTGTCTGTTCTCATATTGACTGAAGTCAGTTGATAACCAGTCTTCAAATCAGTCTATTCCCTACAAAGAGAAATTCAGAAATTAGTTTGGTGCTAACTAGCGATTGACCATAGGATGAAGGTGCCTGAAGTTTTATTGAGATGTTGTGATCAGGTGAGTCCACCAACTTGAGTTTAAGGAAGAAAACCTGCAATTGATATTGTGGTAAGAGCTAGCTGCCAGCTACAACTGGTGGATAGTAATTTACGTTAATGTTTACGTCCACAATATTGGTCGTGAGAAAAATAAGAATAAATACTGATTCAACGTTCAATCACAGCAGACTCTGCATAGGCGGATACAGTTTGCAGATAGATAATCTGAACTTCAAGAAACGACCACAAAGAGATGATAGATTAACGTTCGTTCAGCGAGAAACCACTAATCAGAAGACTGTGTTTGTTTGCTCACAATAATCTATATTAAAGTACATGAAAATCTATAAATATCTGTTGATTTCGTAAATAAACGGTCTGTTGCCTGCACCTTGTCTTCTGTTGTTAAAATATGATTAGTGGTTGCACTACATATATATGGTAAATTGACAGAAGATAGAATTCATGAGCTAATGGATGCTGTCTTAATGACTAAATGGTCTATGAACTGGCCTGATTACCTGGAGATGCTGAATTCGATTCTTTCTGGGTGTGATCAGAGATGAATAGTAACCAAGTGTCCCAAACCAGAAAGAAACTGTTGCCCAGTACTCCATGATATCTGACGGTTTACGATTAATCTTGAGATCTACTTGTTTTAAATGCCACAGTCAAAAGAAGAAAAGAAATGGGTATAGTGATCATTGTTCACACGCCACTAATGTATTCACATTTGAGATCGAATCATTGGCAATTACAAACCTACAAAATAGGTTTATGTCTTCCAAAGTTCAGTTTGTGCTGGCCGAAGTTCCCATTTCCGCCAAAAACTGTAAGGTGATTAAATGAATATTGAACTGTTAAAATATATAACTCTGTTAAAGATAGTATTACAAGACTTCTCTACCAAGGATTGACTGGAGTTAGTAATTACAGTCTGCACAGAAATGAATGCCGTCCTATGTAGGCGTATATGAGTGAATTTCATTCACAAAGAATACAAACATCCCGCTTACATCTAGTGTATTCTCTTGGAGAGAGTTAAACATCCTGTCAGATAAAGTGACAAATACCTCAGACTCTAGTGCATAACTCTTCCTGAAATCCACTAACTTACGTATTTGTTTGCGTTCATCTGAATAGATCTTATTATAACTGACACCTTTCTTGCAAGTTCAGTAGAGATTTTACCATGCCAAACAGTCAATTTCACCTTTAGGCACAAATCTGATTGACCTAAACAAACTGGTGGTTAGCACTTACGAGGTGTGTAACATAGATGGCACTGAAATAGAAACCATGTCAGAAATTAAATACCTAGGCGTCATTCTATTTGCTGATATTTACTGGTCGTCTCATATCTTGACGATTTCCAAGAAAATAATCCGTCTTACCTTCTACATCAAGAAGTTAAGACATTCTGGTATAACCCAACCCTTACTCCTACAATTCGTTAACTCTTGCATCCTGCCTATTGTTCTCTATTGTTCCCCCTTAGTTTCTCCTGGGCTACTGAAGAAAGACTATACCTTATTACGCAGGATGTTAAAGGTTGTCAGCAGGGTAAGCTACGTGCCACTTAACCAGCTTGTTAATATTCTGGTCGACAGGCATTTGGACTTATGGGCTAAATCCATTTTATGTAACTCACACCACCATCTTCACTCACACCTCTCGCTTTATATCTCATCAGGCAGAATCAGAAGCCTAAATAGAAAACTATATGCTCGCACTAGTAAGTACAAAAACTCATCCATACCCTACTTGGCTCGTGTTCTATGCGATAAAGAAAGCATTAGGCGTGATACCTATAACTTATTAAATAGTCAGTAGAAAAACTGGATCTCGTCTTTGCAACTCATGTCCTTTAAAGGTACAACGTTTTCTTTCTTTCTCTACTTAAAACATTCTTCTTCGTTCTTTCACACTTCAAAGCCTCAGGATGGTCGGGGGTGGGTGTCTTGCACTGCGGGTTGGCCACCCCTCCGTACACCTATTGAAATGCTCCCATATGACCGGGCGTCTTACATAGCCTCTTCTGAGGAAGTCCTACTCACTGCCTTCACGTGGCGGAGGTGTTTTTCACCAAAGTGAGAGGGCAAAAGAGGATGCCCGGCGCTCTTCACCGGGTTGACTGTCCATTGGATGACAGTCTAGGGGAGATGGCTAAACACTGATTCCAAACTTCCAACGACTGGCGTATGAAGCTCATCAGAGCTCACCGACAGACGTATGGACAAAGGGCTTATTGGATGACCTGGATGACTGGCCCCATTCAAAAAGGCGAATGGACCGGACTCTGGTCACCGGCTGCCAATTGATAGTGGACTCCCTACTCCACTCCTACTGCCTTGTAGGTCA
Organism: Trichobilharzia regenti; assembly: GCA_944472135.2. NCBI lineage: Eukaryota > Metazoa > Platyhelminthes > Trematoda > Strigeidida > Schistosomatidae > Trichobilharzia > Trichobilharzia regenti. The sequence goes on from OX235267.1 coordinate 63,380,151, forward strand.
CACTTGGCTGTGTAAAGGCTAGAGCTGCACTCTCAAACAAAAGGCCGAGCGATGCTGGGGACATCACTCGTACCCAATTCCCTTGAAACTTCATGGTTCATGAAGCCGGCTCATCCTCCCGTAGGAGATAGCCGAAGTAAAGTAAAGTAAGTATATCTCGACCTTTTGTTGCCACTTGCGCCAGTAAATATGCCACCATCTACTTTTCTAACATCTTCAAACACTCTGTTCAATTTTGGCTTTGCTACCGACATACCAATATGTTGTTGTCATAATGAACTGAGATTACCCATAATCTATGTAGAATTTTATTTATTGTTAATGTACTAACTGGATGCAATACTGTATGTAGTGAAATGCTGAGAATTCCATTCTGTATCACAAGTACTGTTTGGGAATAAAGAAAATTATTATTATTATTTTTATTATAATTGGTTGTGCTGGATTCTTCAGTAGTAGGTCCCAACAGACGTACAGTATTCCATTCCAAGGCCAACACGCCATCATTCAACTACTTGTTATGAAATCAAATAGCGCATGAAAGCCAACTTCCTTCAAATGCTGATATTGAAGAGTAAGGAAGTTCACTTTGAAGACAGTAGGACAATATTTATTGATTGGTTAACAGAAAGTCTCGATTGTCTTATGTCTAGTCCTTACTCTTCTGTCTAACTCATTCTTGTCAGCGTAGTTTGAAATATGGTCACCATCAGGGTAAGTGACTGGTAATCGCAGTACACAGCAACATGAGTTTTACGTGGATTAAGGCAATCTGCAGAATACCCTGCACCTTGACATTCACCAGTCAACAAGACGTGTCTGCAATTTCTAAAGAACTGATGCCTCCAATAAGAGTCCAATTCGTGTCACCCAGTACTGTAGTCAAAAACGCTACCAGTAAGCTATTAAAGCTAGCGATCGACCTCTAAAATGACTTAAGTAGATGCTTTGATTTGTCATTGGGTAGAAAACAATGTGCTCAGTCCTTGTGTAGGTGTAGGTTGAATTCTACCACTTCAATGTGCAATATGATAGGAGTCGGCTTAAAATAGTAATCATTTCATGCATTGTCGTGTGATCCGATGACTAAAAAATTTCACTCTCTTTTTCTTCCCTTGTTACCTTGACAAAATATTCAACCAATATTTATTTTTCGGTGACCTAGCAGAATCTCCAACCAATCAGAATGACTTCTTTTCTCTGCTATAGACAGATTTTAATGTGGTTAAAAGTACATTAGTATGACGTGCTTACGTGGCTCAATGAAGCGGAAGGTACCACAGACGTAAAGCCGTATATAGGGTATCAGGCCATTTGTTCATCACGTCAGTATCATGACACCCACGTATAAGTCTACTTGGTCATGTAAACTGTCAACGCGGTTACATCATTACAGTTACCTTACTAGCTGATACGCCATCACGGTGTATTGAGAGCTGTCTGCTAGCCAAAATTGGTCGACAGCAATTTACATCAGTGTTTACGCCAAAAGTCTTGGTCAGGAGAAAAAGGCAGGAATAAAGACTAACTCAACAACTAATCACAGAAGACTTTGCGTGGGTGGATACGATTCGCAGATATATATGGTCTGACCTTCAAAGAAATGGCTACAAAGAGATGACAGTATAACCTTCAGCGAGAAAACAACCAATCAGAAGACACTGATTCTCTGCTAACAATAACGTCAATAATAATGTACATGAAAATCTATAAATATATTTTGGTTTTCTCCATAAACGATGTGTTGCCTAGCGCTTGTCTTCTGTTGTTACAACGGTACACACTGAACTGATGTTAGATGACTGAAGTCAATCGGCAGGAAGCCTTTGACTTAGCTTACGTGTTTGTCAGCACTCACCATTCAACAAGGCTTATCTATAACCATCAAGGATCTCATATCCTCTCCTTTGAGATTCGAATCTGCGTAACGCAGTATTGGATTCAATCATGGCCATAATTGACCTCCTGTAATGGACACGTTGACTAACCAGTGATAGACTTCACTTCGTACCATTACCAAGGACACTAAAGACATGATACTGATATACTTCAATGGCCAATCAATGTATTAATATAAAACTATGCATGGAGTGAGATAAGTTCAAGCCATTATACTTCTTAAATGAAATGCAAAATGAAACTACAGTGGATTAAGTAAGGGCCAGGGAAGAGAATTATTCACTGAAGACTATTGAAGATTCTCAAGGTGTAAATGATGAAAAAAAATATGATAACTAGTCATTTCATACCTTCGAACATCAAACAACTCACACAGGGAATAACTCCTTGGATAAGTCTCTAACCAACACATTACTCGTCGACGATGGCAATTACTCAACATATATACAGTTATATGAACGAATGTAGCTTTATAACCTCATTGACAGACTTATTCAGTTTTGCTTACTATTGTACATTCACTAATCATTTATCACAAATCATTTAACACCATCTAATGTAAGCAACTGAACAAAGGCAGCTATGTCCGTTTCTCATTTTAACATGGCAATATCAACAATCCAATGAAAAATACAACATATGAGAGAAATATAATTATTATTATTATTATTCCCTTGGATTCCGAGTCAAACCTAGGGCTTCAACGACAACACATCTCCACATTCTTCTGATTTCTGCTGTCATCTTCATCTGGCTGACCCCATGATTTCCCATAATCTCTCCTCGCCACACAATCTCACTCATATCACTCTCGTACTGGCGACCCACTCGTCGCTTCCTATTGGCATCCAACCAAAGTGATGGTGTGCGTTGTGCGAGATGTCATTCGATCGCCTCCTCAGTGGCAAGTACCCTTTGCTGAGCAATCGGCTCTTCCTTGTTTGATTTGTTCACCGCCAGACTTTCTTCTTCCTGGCCGACTAGCCGTTTCATCTTCAGTATGGAGCTATCAAAGGTGGCTGTAATTTACTCTTTTGTTGGATTTGCTTTTCTTGATGCGCTCACCAAGTTTCTGACCCATATAGAACGACTGACAGACTGACTGGATATATATGTTAGAAATCTGAATCTTGTTCTTTATGTTGAGGTGGAGTGGAAAAGATTTCTTCAAACTGGTTTTAGGTTGGTAAAGTTGCATCTTGCCGTTCCGATTCTGTCTAGCTTTGACATCATCCGTTCCACCTGTAGTTGAATCGACGCTTCCTAGGTAAGTGAAGCAAGGAAGTAAACTCTGTCAAATCTCTCTCGTTGATGATGATTTGTAATGGTTGTTGTTGCTGTTGTTGATGTTCGTTGGTTGTCTTCATCATTTTATTTTATTTTATTTTATTTTTTTTTGATTTACAGCTTGATTCCACACTGTATTTTTGGTACAAGTATGTAATTTTCAGCATGGATATCGGTAGCCCAAATTTTGCAGGCCAATCATAGATATCAGGTGTGCGCCGGCGTGTGCTCGAACCCCGGACCATGTGTGCATGGTCGGCGAGAGTCCTAACCACTGTGCCACCGACGCACAGTGGTCTTCTCTATGTTCATTTGGAGTCCCGTCTTCTCGTCCACTCTTTTTCACCAGTTTTTTGTTTTGCTTTTCTCTTGTAAGTCTTCAAGTTTGCATGACATCAAACATAAGCCACCCATGTGTGAAATCTAGATCTTCTGGAGTCTTCTTATCGATGAGTGCAACCGATTGCTGTTTTCTCACTCCCAACGCACAGTCTGACGCATAATCCAGTCCACGACAATTAAGAATATCATCGTTGGTGATAATAGACAGCCAGCCTTGTGCTACTCCTGTATTCACTCTGAACGTTTACCTGAGTTTTTGATATGTATCCACATGATGTGTGTGTGTGTGTGTTTTGTTGTTGACAGTCAATAATATTTTGCTATGTATATATGGATCGATATTCCATTATAATTGACAATATGTTTTTGTCTGTCCACTAACTAAACAAACATGTCTAACCTTATTGTCACACGACATTACAACCAATCATGTTAAGACTGCCGATTGATTCGTTCATTTTTGAACATTCAGTCATACACTTGTGTGACATTGATTTTCCTTGTTGTTTTGCAAAAATACAAGTCTCATTGTGAACCTGGTGGTTTTTTGATTTCAGCCTTCTTGCGTCAGGACTATTAATTACTCGACCAGTACATAACAGTTTTCTATTGAGGATCACCAGACACGTGGTATTGTCATATAGCCAACTGTTGAATGAAGTTGATAAAAGACTTGGGCGCTTCTCACTTCGTAGTGTTGAAGCAGTATTCAAATTACTTATTGATCAACTCTGTCTGTCGAAGGCTTTTTCAAAGTCGATGAAGTTAAGGTAAAGCGAGGTTCGACTGTTGCCGTTCTACGCTTTGTTCTGTGATGACAATGTGTAGATGCATAGAAACAAATAAGCTGAATATAAGACAGGGAAGCAGTCGTTTGAATAGGCTTTACCCCAGGGCTCATCAACTAGCACCTGTCCCTTGCCCCTGGCTTCTCCGTTTATCTGTTTTAAAAGTATTTTTATAATTTAGAAATATGGATCACATTGAATCACATGCTTATTAGTCCAAAATAAAAGACATTGAATTAAAAAAGTGCAAACCACAGTTTATTGAACTAGGCACCACAATACCAATTAATCAATATGATACAATCAATTTACATCTCTACACTGGACTAATTTTCGCTTTAAGTACACTTAGATGGCATGATGTGAATACAATCTATGTATATATACAATAAAACAATAGAGAATGTAAAGCCAATACATCCATCCATCTAAGCCTTTTGAACATGCGAAAAATGATGTCACGCCCCACTGTATTTACCGATTTGAATGTACGTGTGGACACACTCACACACACACATAAAAGGGAGGACTCATCAGTCTCTGCATGTAAGGACTGGCTTCACAGCACATTCCTAAATGGCTCCAGAAACAAATGGAATCTTCAGAACCCATTATTGGTGAGAACAGGCGACGACCTAGCTCCTCTATTGCGAAATATATTGCAGAGACAGGACATAAAATTGACGTTAACACATATTTTAAACCTATCTGTAAAACGTGTTTGGGGCGTATCCTAAAGTTTTTGGAAGTTTAAGCCACCTTTGTACGTTCAAAGCAGCAATTCATCATCCCACTAAGACACCTACCTTGGTAACCTTTGCTTTGATACCATAGCAGATCTAATATTACCTCAGTTATTTGGTTTAGTGGTCTTCATTGTTACTTTGAACTTCAATATGTCCCTTTAACTTTACCTAAGTGTATTTTCTCACCTCTTACCTCTTTATTAATTTCATATATTCCTATGACAAGTCCGTGTATGATGGATCAGATTGTTCGAAATGTGTTACACAAATACATTACACACACGATTCAGACAAATTACGTCTTCTTATTGCTTTATCTAAAAACAAGTTAAATTTCCCCTTCATTAACTCTTCGTTTTTACATATACAGTTAAGTTTGTGTCGTCCAATTCACAGTGTATAGCAAGTAGACAAAATTGTGACATGTATGCGATAATATGCCACATTTATTATAACAATGCCGGATCATAGTATAAAAACACTATGAGGTATGATAAGATGCTATCTGTTCAGCTAACCTATTTTCCAGAGAGGGAAATGCAGTAAGAATACTTACTTTCAACCCCTGTCTCCCCCATGCTTCACCTTATCAACTGTGTGGTGTAAAATATGACTGTTTCAACAACCTCGTGTTGACTGTTGTCCAACGTTAGATGTCAACTATTCGTATGGTGTTCACTGACTTGTTACTTATGAAATAAGTATGTTTAGGGAAAAGAGAATTATTAATATAGATGTTATGAAACTTGAGGAATGATTGGAAATCGATTGTCAGGAGAGAATGTCATATGATAATATGGTGAATAATGGATATATTGTCTAGCCGGTTCAAATGAGCGTCAGTCAGTCGTGATTTTGTAGAAGTTGTTCATGACCCCCTCAATCTTAGGTATTATATCTGACCATTGTTGAGTAATCGATAAAAAGGTGCTTCGCATGAAATGCTTATAAGTGTTATTTTATATTCCCCAAAAAGCAATGAACACAGCTCAAACTTTGTTCACAAACTCAGCTTTATTCTGGGAGAAATTTTATCATTGAGTAATATTTTATTTTTCAAGTATTGGTTTTGTAGGGATTTTGTTTGATTGAATGAAGGATTTCATCATGAACTGCCATCAGTTAGAGAACCACTGGAAAACCTGGGAGAATTAGACAGTTGGACAAGGTCGCCTTAAAACCAGAAGGTCCTGGGTTCTAACCCTTTTTTCATCTAGTAAATAAACAATTTCCTCCATCCATCCCTCCTTATATACCTTCAAGTTTTACTTTTATTACTTCTATTATATTTATGGTCCTGTTACTTCTCTGTTTTACTCTCATAATTGCAAACACCAACTATTCTCCATGACGGCTGTAATCTTTGTTTTCCCTCACCATATCATGTAAAGAGAACATTATATTCAATATTTTTAAACATGTTAGGATTTCTATACCACATTGCCAATACTGTGTGACACAAGCCCACAGTAATTTTCACTTGTATTCTTATAAATATTACCCTAGCTGTTATCATTATTATTATTATTTGCATTTTATATGCTGCATGTTTTTGACATTACCTCTATTGTAAATGTGGAAAATTTTCTGTGTGTGATTAATTTTTATTTATAATTTGAGGAAATTAGATGCAATTTTGTGATTAATGCTGAAAATTCCATTCTGTATCACAAGTACCGTTTTTGGAATAAAGTAAATCATTATTATTATTATTAATAATATTTTATTTAACAGTTTGGAATAAGGGGAATATAATTTTTAGAGCGATTCTTGAAAGTCACCATTATCGGTTATCACCGTTATAATGTAGCTTGAGTGTGTAAACATTTGATGAATAATTAGGTGTGACTGACGAAATTTATTTTAATAAAGACTCTGAATCATATGACTGCCTACTTTCACCAGGAACTGACTCAGATGGTAGGCTGTAAATGATAAGTAACAGAGGACTCTGATGTTGAGTCAGTCAACTACCAACTGTCCAACAAATATACAAAAGAAACCGGAGATGTAATAGACCTCCGACGAGGAGAACTTCAGATAACATTACACAACAAGCAGGCACTCGATTGGAAACCGAGTGGAAAAGGAGGAGTTGAGTGTCAGAGAGTGACACGGAGGTCACGTGAAGTCGACATGAATGATTTTGGATAGTCATTGCATCAGTTTAAAAAGACAGTAGAGAAACAGTTGAATTGGCTAGGTTACTCCCGAAGCTCTTTGTCCTACTTGACATTCAGGCGACAAGTAAACATAAAAATAACGGCATAATACACTGTAAGTCATACACAGACAATGACTAAAGGGATTCAACATGCACTATCATGAACAGTATCATCAAAGGAGATTGGGAGAGGTGACCACCTTGACAGATATTAATAACCACATAAGGTTCACCGTGGATGAAATCAGGTTTTATAAACCCATAGTGAACTGTATATGACCTTGCATGTTCTCTGAGCTGAGTGTAGTTCAACGTTGAGGGTTTCTTTGTCATTGTGGAAGACGTTTTCAGTCAAGACTTCAGTATGCAAATTAGATAGCCAATCAGGACTAACGTCATCAGGAGAGATAAATATATTTTATTCCTAGAGAATTCAAATAATTCCAAAACAAAGTGAAATCTGCGTTGAAGATTAGTTGTCTAGAATGAGGACAGTGGAAACTGTTTCGCGATTAAATCGCCAACCAGCTCGAACAGTACTTAAGAACGAGATCGCAATGAGATTTTTTCCCCGCGATTCGTTCACAGAGTTCATAATGCCACTATAATAATAGTTTGTCACACTATTCCAATGAATAATAGGTGTTCAAGATGATTGTTGCGTTCAAAATTAAGGATTGCTCTACCTTAAATTGGCTGCTCACAGAATATAATCACATGGAAATCACTCATATGAACTGCAAATCTTCTTTGTGTAGCATATATCTTGAAGAGTTCACTAGTAGGGATTTGATTCTTTTCAGTCTGTACTAGTCGTCGATATAAACCGGAGAACCACTGAAAACTAGCAGAGAATACTGGATGGATGTTTCCTCCTAGTTTGGTACTCTTCGCCAGTACTTACTCTATCTCTATGCAAGAGATCGATTTCAGGATCTTCTCGTTACGAGGCTAAGCTATTTGACCACCCGATGGCCTACATACTCTCACTTGTGTCAATTCACAACTTTAGTGAGATCATCAGCCAGTCATTGGCGATTATTTGTTCTCACGCCTGACCTGGAGTGTACCCGATCGGTCACTAATTATCACTATGACTCCAGCCAACTTTGTCCTGTAGTCAAACGCTAGCAGGCATTAGATTATGTTTCAACTACTGGTTTCTATAGATTAAACATATATTACGTAAATATGGCTTAAATTAGATTTCATTATGACGACAAACAATTTTTGTGAATGGTATTTTCTCAAATGAAAATCAAATGTGTATTAAGTTGACTGTGTAGTCACCACGTGTATTCTAAGACGCCTTCATTTGACCATAATGGTGTGTGTGTGTGTGTGTGACTGATTCATTCAGATAAACATGGAATGAATGAATGAGTTGTAATCGCACAAAGAAAATTGACAAATCTGAATTGTATCACGTTCTTTTGAGGTGTCAATCTCTCACTCACCCACCCACGTACACACGCATAACTGATAAAGTTGACAGTGTTACTCAACAGGTCAAAGCTTATTAATAATTAGTGAACTTATAAGACACTAGTTCATTTTGTGAAAGTCGACACCCACGTTAATACCGAATGATGAGTAATGATACCATCGTTGTTATTAACACTTTTTGTCATTCGTTTGCTTTCTGTGTAGAATGTGGGGCCTCGAACTTTGAGTTTTGAATTTTCACTAGTCTTTATCTGTTGTTCTTATACTGTGGTGTCTCTATCCTAACACTTCAAAGCCTCCATTTTTCTAGGCTTACTATTGGCTCGCCAACCATGCACATGGTCCGTGGTTCGATCACCCCGACGAACTCTTTTACCTCACATATTCAGTAATAAGACTGGTAAAGAGGGAAGGTTGGGCTTGAGGCTAGCAACCTCATCCTGTAAAAATAAACACTGCTGCGGAAACTTCAAGCCTCCAGCTTGGAGCCCTATGTTCCACTGGGAACCTGAGGGAAATAAAAAAATCTATCGCCTAGGCGATGTTTACGAGTCCGTCGGGAGGGAGGCAAATCCGGACCTCCCGTGTGGTCTGGTGAAGACTCTACCACTGAAAATCCGATGCACAGTTATTGGTAGATTCAGGAAATAATATGGCCAAAAGATTATCTAGCTACTGGGACCCTGGTGGGTGGTGCCTGCTGCTGATGAGTTTCAAACTGCAAAGAATTAGCTGTCCACTACTCCCTCCCTCTCAGCTTTTCAATCGTTCTCTAACTGAAATCAATCCATGACGAATTTTGAAAAACAAATTAAAACTCTACAAACCGGCTCCCGAGAATGACATGATCATAAGAAAAAGAAGACGTAAACAGTGAAGAAAGTTCTCCCTTTTCGACGGTTCAGTTTCAAAGGTCACTGTACAAATGTATTTATATTTAACAAAAAATTCATGATGAAACCAATTAGATACTGGTAACGAGTGTGTTTTAGAAAACGTATTACCTAATGTAAGGTTTAGTCTAGTGTTATATTATTATTGTTTCCTTTAGTTCCTAGAGGAGCACAGTGCTTCAGCCACACATCTCCATTGCGTTTGGATTTTCGCCAACGTTTTCACCTGGCTCCATGTCTGCCCACATGCTTTCATCTTCTCTTCAAAAGACCTCCTCTATGTCACCCTCGCACTGACGACTGACTAATTCGCCGCTTCCCGTTTGGGTTCCACTCGAGCGATGGCCTGTTGTGTGATGTCACTTGATGATGGTTTGTTTTCTCAGAGTATGGCCAATTCACCTCCATTTTTTCCTGCATATTTCTTGCATAATTGGTTCCTGCTGGGTTCGTACGTTCATTGCCAGCCATATCTGTTACTGATCATTTCGGATCACCTGATCCTGATTCGTATTGAGCGAAGATAGCTGTTGATAAAGGTCTGTGGTTTGTTCGAAGTGCCTATCGTGACGCGGCGAGGCGCCAAATCTCTGATCCGTATAGTGAGCAGTACTAGTTTCACACTGGAGTTGAAAATCTGTGTCTTGTTTTTCATGCTGAGTGTTGTTGACCGCCACACGGACTTGATAGAAATGATAGCTTACCTTGCCTTCCTGATCCTTGCTTTCATATCCTCATCAGTTCCGTCGACCTGTAGTTGAAACGATGCTTCCCAGGTAAGTAGGTAATTACGTGGGTAAAGGAGGTTGCTTCTTTCAGATTCCTCTCGTTTATGCTGATTTTGTGTGTTGTTGTTGCTGTTGGCCAGGAATCTTGAACACCTGTGTTTTCTCTAAGTTCACCTGGAGTCCTGTCTTTGATGCCTCTTCCATCGACCACTTGTTGCTTTTCACTTGCATATCTTCCAGTTTGTGGGAAATCAGACACATATGTCATCGGCGAAATCCAGGTCCTCCAAGTTTTTCATTGTGTGGGTCCATTTTATGCCTGTTTCCTCGTTCCATATTAGTTTGATTATTAAATGTATCACACAGTGAAACAGTATTGTATACTGGATGACGTTTCGAACACAATTTATTGTTCATAATCATATCAATTTTTGTCACACGACTTCGAGATTTGATTTTTATAGTTTTCTCTGTCTTCTCCTATTTGTTGTATGGGCAGTAGAATTTTCCATATATCTGGGACAGGTGTTGAATCATTCCTATTACATGTATTTGCAGTTGATTCGATAAACAAAGCTTCTGTTATCAATCTCTCCCTATACCCTGTGACATTAGATTTTAAAACTGTCATCCTATCCCATCCTATTGTATGGTTGTGTGTAACTGCATGTAGTGCTATAGCTGAACTACTCTCTAGATTTCTTATCTTATTCGGGTCAACCAATCTAGATTTAGCTAGGTTTTTATGTTCGGCTAGTCTGACTGCCCCTGTTCTACTAGTTTGACCTATGTATTTGACCTCACAATCATTGCAGGGTATTAGATAAACTAAATTGTTTTGTTTTAATGGCTCTACAGGATCCTTTAACCGACAAAGCTTGTTTCTAATTGAGTTTGTGGGTTTGAATGCCACTTTTATTCCTGCCTTGTTAAGAATTCTGCGTAAGGCTTCCGAGGTTCCTTCTTTGTATGGAATTATTGTTGATGATTTACATTCCTTATTGTTGGTGTCGTTATTAATATTATTATTATTATCACTATTATTATTACCATTATTATTATTATTGTTATCATTATTATTATTATTATCACTATCTCTGTTATCATTATTTATTTTATTTTTACATTTACTTACATATTTCTTGACTAATTTATCCGGGTAATTATTAAGTTTCAAGGCTTCTTTTATGTGTGTCACTTCCTGTCTTAGATTTTCCTTGGTACTACTTAGTTTTTGTGCTCTGTCATTTAAACATTTCACTAATCCTATTTTTACTGACATAGGATGGGATGATCGGAAATCCAAATATCTGTTTGAATGTGTGGGTTTTCTGTAAACACTAGTGTTTAGCTTCCCATCTTCTTTCCTTTTTACGTTGCAATCTAACATTGGAAGTTCCCCTTCCTGACTTTCCAATTCATAAGTGAATTGAATTGCCTCTACCTTCGAGTTGATGTGCTCGAAAAATCTATCTATATCTTGTGTTCTAAGTACAGTGAATGTGTCATCTACATACCTCCACCATACTTTTGGGGTGGGGGTGAACGTTTCAATCGCTATCTTTTCCCACCTATCCATGAATATATCTGCTACCACCGGGGATATTGGTGATCCCATGGCAACTCCCTCAGTTTGTTTGTATATTTTCCCTTGGAATTTAAATACTGTAGAAGTCAGGCAAAGCTGCACTCCCAGCATTATGTCCTCAATTGGCACTTTTGTCCTAAGTTCGAGTTCTTGGTCAGAAATGAGTTCGTTTCTGACCGCCTCTATAGCCATATTTATTGGTATACGTGTATATAAACTGACAATGTCAAAACTAACCATTTTTTCTTCATTATCTAATTTTAAATTATCTAATCTGTGTTTTAGTTCATAAGAATTAGTTAGTCTAGATTTCGAGTGGATTTTTAGGGGATTTAATACCATGGCTAAATATTTAGATAATTCATAGGTAGGTGAATTTCTAAAATCAACTATAGGCCTAATAGGGTATCCTGATTTATGAATTTTAACAACACCATACATCCTACTGGGGTTATTAGTTTTTGGCATTAAATTAAACCACTTAGACTCACCTAGAAACGGCTTCATTCATTCATTTCCTCGTTGTCCGCCACTGTCTGTCGCATTAAATTATGGTAAGAACATTTCTCCTGGTTGTTCGAAAGATTGGCCTGAGTGGTCAAACTTGGAATAATCATACAACGCTATAGAAGTAAACTGATGCGACAGTCAGTGTAGAGATATAAATAAATGGTACGCTCAAATAAGTTTCATTTAATATTACAACATTAAATTGAAGCGTACTTAGACTAAAGACCAGCGTCGTCGATGCTTTCGTGGTTCAATGGCAGAGTAATTGGTCACCATGAACGTGGTTCAAGTTCAATTCCTTCACAACACACATGAACACACCTGACTAGCCATTAGTAAGCCCGCATAACAGGGAAGGTTGAGTATGAGGCTGGAAACCTTACCGCATAAAAACCAACACGACTGCTGATGAAATTGCTAAGCCTCTTGGAAAGCAAGTAGGTGTTCCGCATTTGGTATTGGTGTTTTTAATGCCTTAGTGAACTAGTTAAATTGAAGGAATATAGTAAATCATTCTCGTTATTGTGTTCTATGTCCACTTGTTCAACAGAGACATCTAGTTAGCTTAACATGCGTTTCTTATAGAAAACGTCTTTTCTAGAATATGCATCATATTTTCAACGATTGAACTGTAAGTCTTGCTATTTGTTTGTAATCTGTGTTACCTATGCACACCTCCAAGAGAAGCATAGACGGATATAGACTACATCTCGGTAACAGGAATATTTTTTTATTATATTATATTCCTTTGCCTTCGAAGTGGTGGTATGATAAGAGCTGTCTTCTAGCCGAAATTATTGACACCAGTTTGCATCAATGTTTGCGTCCCGCATCGGGGTCATGATAAAAAAAACTATAAAAAAGCCTAACCTTGAGGAACTCAACAACCAATCAGAGTAGACTTTGTGTGTGCAAATACGATTCGGAGATATATGGTATGACCTTCAAAGAAACAGCTACAAAGAGATGACAGATTAACTTTCAGTGGGAAAACGACCAATCAGAAGACGCTGTTGCTCTGCTGCTAATAATAACGAATAATAATGTACATAAAAATATATAAACATCTGTTGATTTTCTCAATAAACAATCTGTTTCCTGGTCCTTGTCTTCTGTCGTTACAGTAGAACTTAGGGTTTCAAGATCGAACTCTGAAGTTTCAGTAGGAGCAGATTTATTTCTTACGCGGTGAGGTTTCCGGTCTCACACACAACCTTCCGCGTTTTCCGGGCTGACTATCGGCTGGCTAAGCAGTGAGGTTAAAGAGTGTGTCTGTCGGGGCTCGAACCCCAGACCACATGAGGTGCGGTATTCTGCCATTGAACCATGGACACAGAAAACAGGTATATATGAGGGAAACTTATTATGCGTTGCAACACTGGACTGAGTAGTAGACCTTTATGATTTATAGATAGCAGGGATGAAAATTTTGAACTCACATGGAAGGTAAGACAAACATTCATTATTACTATTTATTGTTCCTTTGGGTTCCTAGTGGAATATAGAGCGTCAACTGCACTTCTCCACTTGCTTCTGTCTTCCTTCTGCTGTACTTTTCACCTGCACTGCATCCATGTTAGGCCATACTGTTTCAACTCCTCTTCACACGATCTCCTCCATGTCACCCTTGCACTGACGTCCCACTCGCCGCTTCCCTTTCGGCCTGGTTCCACTCGAGCAATGGCCTGACGCGCGACGTCACTCAGCGGCCTCCTCAGCGAGTGAGTGTCCAATCTATCTCCACTTTCTCCTGCATATTTGTTGTTGTTAGGCGATTGGTTCTTTGTTTGTCTGTTCCCATAATTTCCTATTGGTGATTCTTTCCGGCCCGGCTATCTGATCTTCAATGCAGAGCGAAGACAGTTGTTGATAAATATCTGCAACAGGCTGTTGGAAATATTCTTCGTGACCCGCCCGCCAAGTTTCTGTCTGATCCGTATAGAAGAACTGAATGACTTGACGTTTGTATTAAAAGTCTGACCGACTGAGTGACATCGCGCGTCAGGCCATTGCTCGAGTGGAACCAGGCCGAAAGGGAAGCGGCGAGTGGGACGTCAGTGCAAGGGTGACATGGAGGAGATCGTGTGAAGAGGAGTTGAAACAGTATGGCCTAACATGGATGCAGTGCAGGTGAAAAGTACAGCAGAAGGAAGACAGAAGCAAGTGGAGAAGTGCAGTTGAAGCCCTATATTCCACTAGGAACCCAAGGGAACAATTATAATAATAAATAATAGGCGATTAGAAACAACAGGCAAAAAAGACAGAATGGGCACGAACTAATCAAAATTCTATTCGTCAACAAATACACCGAAGAAAATGGGGTTCGATCTGACACACACACACACACAAACTCAAAAGACTGCTGAGTGATATCCCACGCCAGTCACAACCTTGAGTGGGACCTGAATGGTAGCTGGTCCGATGGTCACATGGGGAAGACTGTCTGCGGGAAGGAAGAAATGAAAGCTTACTGGCGGTCGTGGAGCCAGCTTAAGAGGATTCCAGAGAAGAAGATGACATGGAAATATGCTGTTGAAGCCAATTGTTCCACTCAGAACTTACGGAATTAATAATAATAATAAGAAGAAGAATAGTGACTGTAATGAAAGAATCTGATTGGTTGTTTATCGGATAGACAATCAATATTTGTAAATTTTAAAATTCTGACTGACAGACTATCCAGCTAGTCTTTAATTAGGCACATAAATGGAATAATGCTACTGTTTACAAGAGAGTTGATTTACACGAGACTAAATACAAATTCATTTGAAGTCTAATTCAACAATTTTTTTTTTAGAAAAACGCATTCGTATAAATTTATCTTTCCCCCCAAAGTATAAAAGGTAGAAAGTTGTATAAATAATACGGAAATAACAAACAAAACTGGACACACCCAACAAGTAAGTAAGTAAGACTGACAGTGTAGTGGTAGGTAAAAGATCCCTTTGTTAACTGCATCTCAATCAATATTCGAGAATTCGGTGTGGGAATAGGAGGAGGATTAGAAGGCAAATTACCAGTTTCCTTTGGTAAATTAAACAAAATTCAAGGCGATAACACTAACAACAGCAACAACAATTAAGGTGTGGCTCTTCATAGATTAGAAAAATTATCTTTACTCTTTAGAATTCCACTGCTTAGTCACACGACATACACTCCCCTATCTCAATCTTTACCGCTGTCTCTCTCTCTCTCCCTGTGCGCCTCTCTGACTATCCCAACTAGCATTCAAATCCCTTGTCACATAAATCTGATATGCTGCCTCAATGAAACAAAAATAGAATATTGGGAAGCAGTCAACAGTAGGATACTGCTGGTTGAAGGTGAGGCAGTAACTCATCAAAGAAGACATTGAGACATGGCCGCGTTATGTCATGAATAGGCAGAAGATAGAATTCATTCTTGTCTGACCACTGGATCGGGTCCCAGTGGTCCACCAGCTAGCTGGCCTACTAACCAGAACGTCCTGGGTTTGGTCCCTAGCAGTGGGTGTGTACTGATGAAGAGACTCAAACTAGACTAACGAAACATTTGGCTATCCAGTACTCCTTGACAGGTTTTCAAATGGTCCTCTAACTGATGCCAGCTCATGATGAAACCCTCCGATCAATCAGAAATGCAGTGAAAATGTTTCTTTTTTTGGGTGTTAACATATACTACCACTTGTGGTAGCCGTTCGACTCCTGGCTGACAAACGCCTAAACTTCGCTGATTAGTTTGTAGTAAACTAGCTAAACGAGAAGCTTCAGTGTAAGGCTCTAGTGGTCATGCCCTGTGAAAACAAACCATGCCACTACTACTGTGGTGCGCGCTACTGACAAGATTTAGCAGCAGTATATAAAGAGACGTTCATCATTAGCGCACAAAAATGTCGAATAGTGGAGAGATGGTGAGATTTCACGTCAATGAGAGACTCAAATGAAACCCGTCTGGCGGTGAAACATGAGAGACACCAAAAGAAGATGAAGAAATACAATTGTCGAAGGGGGCAGAATAAGAATAATATCTTTATTCAGGAAAGTAGTTATTTTTTCCTAATGTACAGAATTTTCAGAGGAGTTTATTACGTGATATTCTCCCTTCGTAGAATATCAATATCATAGAATATGAACTGACAGTTTATCCTGTGACACAATGCTGTCTGAGCTGAAGAACAAACCATTCTGTTATGTTCAACTATTGGTTTTGTAGGAATTTTGTTTCATTGTATGGGGGATTTCATCATGAGCTGACATCAGTTAGGGAGCCACTGGAAAACCAACACTGGAGTACTGGACAGCTATTTCGTCCTACTTTGGCATCTGGGGTTCTAGTCGGAAGCCGTGACCAGTAGGGTAAAGCAGGTTGAAGATGAGGCAGTAACTCATCGAAGAAGACATTGCGAAATAGTCGCGCTATGTCGTGAATTGGCAGAAGTTAGAATTCAAGTACCATGGGATCAGGTCTCAGTGGCTCAATGGTCTGCGAGCTCACCTTGTAACCAGAAGGTCCTGGGTTCGAACCATGAGGGTGGCTGAATACTGATGAAGAGTCCCAAATTAGGACGGAACAGCTGCCCAGTACTCCCAGGTTTTCCAATGGTTCTCTAACTGATGTCATCTCATGGTGAAATCCTGTAACAAACCATTCCGTTATGATACATCTGATTTGTCTCCTTCCTTCAAGAAATCCACAATATCGATCCAGTTGGAAGCCAATTGTAAGATATTCAGAACATGTACATTTTGAGACCCAACGACATATTTGAAGAAAAAGTGTCTCATGTATTGGATGGAACACGTTGTCCTAACAATCAAGCCTTTCCTCAAGTTTCGTTGAAACTTGTGAATCAGAATATAAATATTTTAAATACACCCGATAATAGATAATACCATTAGAGGTCATATCTTAATCGATTGAAACACATCGAACGAGAGAAAATATTATGCAACACAGAGAGAGGGAGAGAGATGGATCTGTCTGTCTGTTTTCGACATAGAACTTTGCACAAATGTGCGGAAGTTCAAGTCGCCACACTCCGTGTAGCACGCGAAGCAAGAGAAGAAAGTACAAGAAAAGCATAATAGAAACAGTGAGCAGAGGTGTGAGACAAAGGAGGAGTAATAACGAAGAACAAAACAGTTTCATTGGAGATCATAAGTCACAGGGAGTGGATGCATCTGCGCTAGCCACTGAGAACGATTTTGAGCTAGCCATGTCACCAATTGTTTCCAACCATAGAATTTTACCGTCCCGAGGACCCCAGCCTGGAAGTCTACACCTTTCTACGTGACTGGCTTAGACCAACTGTTGTGGATTTCATTGACTGGTAAGGCCAAGTTTTTGTTTGACCGCCACTAGCTTTTTCCCAGCCTGATCCTATACCCGCTAACATTGCTCATTGTCGAGGGAGGCGATGGCTTGGCATACGTAACACATGTCCTAACCATCTCAGTCTTTGTAACTTCACGACTTCGTCGATTGATTTCCCTGTTTACCTAGAACTCTACGCCTAACCTCCATGTTGCTCACCTTATTATGCCACTTTACACGGGAAATAGAACGCAGGCACCTATGATCAAAGACAGCTAGTCTTTTCATGTCTTCCACTCTCAGTGGCCGGGTCTCACTCACAGCCATAAAGGAGGACGGAGCGGACTGATGAGCAGTACACCCGCCCTTTGGTCGATAGTCGAACATCTCGTCTACGCCAGAGTCGGCGTAAACTAACAAATACGAAACGAGCCCCTTGTATTCGTGCTGAGATTTCGTCAGAGATCAGCGGAGATGGATATTTTTTGACAGCCCAAGTTTTAAGAAGGCCACCAACAACCACTGATAGAAGAAGCACAGCACAGAAGATCTGTTATGCAAATGACGATTTCAATATGAAGCATACATAATTCCTTTATATGTATGTGTATTTCAAATTGCAAATAAACATTTCACTACCAAATCTCTTGTCTTCTCACATTACACTTCTGTCAAAGTTTCAAAGCTTAAACCTTGAGAGCGTTTAAATTCCATTCCGAACTGAAAGGAATGAAAAAGGCACTGTGATATGGTAAGAAAAGTTCATATAACAAAAAGATATACGAAAAGAACTTCTGCATTGTAGAGAAAATTTGGCAGGCTTTAGACGAAGAACACAGTGTATTGATCATATCTTTACCATTCGGCAGATTCTGGAACATAGGCATACTTACTGTCAGCGTCCAACAATTGTCATATTTGTTCATATAGCGGTTTCTAGGGATTTGGTTGATTGGTTACAGGATTTTAATCATGAGCTGACATCCCTACAAACCACTACATGAACATCAATGAGATGCTCACTGGCGACTGGCCTATTCAGGTAGGGTAGTTACCTGGGGTTCCAGTGGGAAGTCGTGACCACTAGGGTGCACCAGTTTAGGTGTGAGGAGAAATACTCGCCGAAGACATTAGCTAGCGGTTGCGCAATATCGTGAATTGGCAGAAGTTAGAATTCAAGAACCATTGGATCGGGTCCAAGTGGCTAAATGGTATACGAGCTCGCCTTCTAACCAGAAGGTCCTGGGTTCGAACTCCAACGGGTGGGTGCGTACTGATGAAGAGTCCCAAACTAGGACAAAACATCTGGTTGTCCAGTACTCTCAGGTTTCCCAATGGTTCTCTAACCTATGTCAGCTCATGATGAAATCCTGTAACCGATCGTCATATTTCTTGGCCTAAAAGCAGCATTCTATTCCGTTGACCAAAGCATATTATGGGATGTTCGGCCATGAAGGGAATGCCAAGAAAACATATGGCACTGATCAAGGAGCTCACTCTACTTGAACTCATGCAGCCAGCTAGGTGAAAGCCTACAGTGAGTTGTCATCTGAAGTGATGACAACTTGTGGTGTCCGTCAGAGATACCAGCCCAATATTCCCATTTCTTTTTAACTTCATCATAGATAATGTACAAATCGATTTAACCCTAAATGCCTTCACAGCAACTCAGGGATTGACTTGTTGCCATCAGGGAAAAATATCGTTGACTTGGAATATACAGATAATATAGTCCTTCTGTATAAAGACACTGATAATTTAGAGCAGAGTTTTTTTAACCCTTTGAGGAGCAGAAATCCTAGGATGTTTGACATGCGATTTGCTCCTGTTGAAAGTGAAAAGAAGCACAGACCTCAAGTATTTAGACAGACAGTGATGTAGTAGAGCGTGTGGACCACTTAACTTATTTGGACTTGGTTATAGATGGCTCTACATCACAAATTGAATGAACAGTAAATAATTACAAAGTCAATTCGTGATATGTACAGCAAATAAATAATGAAATTAATAATTTAATTAAAAATAAACAAAATAATAAATTAATTTATACAAATTTAGATGAATAGTATAAATATGCGTGTATATGTTACAGCGACAATCAGGATATCTGTACAGATGCACATCAACAGCAGTTAAGCAACTTTTTAAAGTCGACATTCCTCTCTATAAGCCTACTGTCCAAACAGTACTGAAATACTGAATATAGATGAAATTCTTCACGCGTTGCATGGTATTGCATCCATATTTTCAAGTTTTAACTATGAGCTTACTTCATTGGTCGTCACCATAGTCGTTCATTTGGGTCACTATAATTTACTCTAACCTATAGAGTATTGTAAAGAATCGGTTCCCTTCGTTGAATGAAGTAATACCAAAACCATGAAAGAGAGGTGCGACACCTACCTAGAAATACACCAGAAACTATCATTAACTTGATCCTCAGAATTTGTCACATCAGACGCAAACCATCACTCTCTCTCTCTCTCTCCACTAATCAACACTTTAGTCCCCGAATTACACGTTTTGTGGTTTTTTTTTAGGTAACTATGTTACAAAGACAAAAAAGATCTAATTCAGCAAAAAGACAGAAAGACGAAAATAAAACGCTATTTAAATTATAAGCTTTGTGAGAATTTGGATTAATTTTAGTTGTTAGATTTTGTCCCGACCCAACTGACGTTGGTTGAAATAGTTCAAAATCCTTACAATCGATTGACTGTTTTCAACATAGAACTTTGCACAGTAGTCAAACCTGCCACACTCCTTCCATATACCACACAAAGCAAGAGAAGAGAATAAAGAGAAATAATCGACAAAAATGTGAGGCACCTTCCTACGTAGCTGGCGTAAAACAACCGTTGTGGATTTCACTGACTGACTGATGCAATGTTCTCGTTGGACCACTACAGGTCTTCTCAATTCCAACCTGATCCTTCCTATATCAGTCAGCTAACACTGCCAGTCGAGGGCCAGGCTACGCATACGTAACAAATGTCTTAACCATTTCAGTCGTTGTAACTTCACAACCTCGTCGATTCATTTCCCCTCCTTACCTAGTCCTGGACAAATGCCTAACCTCAATATTGGTCACCTTATTATACCATTTAACATAGGAGATAGAATACAGTCACCTATGATCAAGGACAGCTAGCCTATTCATGTCCTCCACTCTCAATGGCCACATCTTACAGCCATAAAGGAGGACGGAGAGGACTGCTGACAGTACACACGTCCTTTGATCGCTAGACATCCGGATATCACGTTTACTAAGCCAGAGATGGCGTAAGTTAGCTGAAAAATGCTAAATGAGCCTTCTGTATCTATGCTGAAATATCGTCAGGGATCAACCCGTTGGCACTGGCTGATGCAACTTCCCAGATAAGTTAACACGCTGCACTAAACACTTCACTTCCTCTCTCCCTTTAAGCTAGGAGTGATTCGATGTAACCTAGTCCTGTAGCATCACTTTTCATTTGACAAAGAGAGCAAATCACATGCCAAAACATTCGTAGGTTGCTGCTCATCAAGGTGTTCATAAGACTCTGAATTTGTCAGTGTCTTCACCACACCTAGGACGGAGGACTATTTCATCTGCATATGCTAAGCCGAAAATCCCTACAAAAGAAACTCATTATGTAAATAAATATCAGTCTTCACCTCATTGATGGCCACTGGGTACATGTTCTGAGAAGAAGTCATACCTAGTGTCTAGGCGAAGTGAATACCAATCGAGGGAATCGGTTAGCGATAGTTCTATATCACAAATTGACAGAAGTTAGATTTCATGAGTCATTGAAACCCAGTTCCTACCCCCCACTCTCCTCCGCAAGCTTGCTCACGTAACTCGAATATCCTAGATTCGATCTCTGGTGAGACTGTACGACGTATGCATCGCTAAAGAGTCCCAAACTCGGACGAAGCAGCTATTCACTACTCTTTCTCTCTCTCTCTCTGGGTAGATTTTCAATGTTCACTGTCTTGACAAAAATCTAACACCCCTGAAAAAATAAAACGCATCCATCTCTTATTCGAAGAACACAACACTACTTCGCCTTCCTTCTATTTTATTTTTGTACAAGAGCAAAAATTAATGATGAAACAGGAGAAAAGAAAAAAGAAAAAAAAACGAAAGTGAAATGAAAACAATGACAGATTTAAACAACAACAACTTTGTGTTAGATCTAATGATCCATCATCACAAATCGGTTAAGAAGCTGGATGAGAATTGAGCGCACCGATGACTGAACAATAAATAATTACAAAGTCAATTAATGATATGTACAGCAAATAAATAATGAAATAAATTAATTAATTAATAAAACAATAAACAAAATAATAAATTAATTTATACAAATTTGGATGAATGGAATAAATATGCATGCATATACGTATATATTACAACAGTCTAGGTATTTATAAATCTAATTGAACGACATTTTTGTTTTACTGAACTAATTAATTAATTCTGATTGAATAACGATTTTAACATATGGCGCTTAAATGAGTATCAGAATCGATAGCTGAATCAGTATTATCATCTGTCTTATTAGTATTATTATCATCATTATTATTATTCTCATTGTTCTCATTATTAATATATTTATTATGTATTGTACGTTTTAAATGTTTCAATGCTTTATCAAGTCTTTGAATAAAGATATCAACATCAGATTCTTTTTGACCAATTGCTGCAGCTGCATTAATATAAGGCAATGTAGATATTGAACTGTGTGAATTAAATCCCAGGAATTCGTAGACATCTAATTTAGTCGGATTTTGCATTGATGCTGGAAGGACAACCCTGAAATTAAAGATAAAAATAAAATAAAATTCAACATAAGATCATGCAGGAATCATGTGAAACACAAGGAGTCAAATAACTTTCGGATTGAGTCAGTGTTGTAAATGGTTACAATACTTTAAGCTGCATCATGAACTGACACGAACTAGTGAGAACTAAGGAGTATTAGAGAGATGTTTTGTCCTCTTTTGGGACTAACCCTCCCCCCCCCACCCCCGCCAACAGTACACGCCTATATCACTCCACGGAGTTGGCTGACTGACTAAGTTTCAAATTGCAACTCTAGGCAGAAATGCAACAACAGTTCATGGGAAAAAAACATCGGGATTCAATAAATATATATGGGAGATCACAGAGAGAGTGAGTGGATCTGAGCCAGTGGGAACGACTTTGAGCCTTATCACCAATAATCTCCAGTGATTGATGCTTAGTACCCACCCAACACGGTATTTTACACCTCCTTACATGGCTTAAGCTAGCCGTTGATGACTTCATGAATTAGTGCAAGGTTTTGGTTTGACCACACCCCTAAGAGTCGAATGCCATCACCTACTTGTCCTACACATATATTAGGCGGTCCTCGTAACATTCAGTTCACTGGGACAGAATCCAATGACTGGACTGGCATATCAATTGTAAATTCTACTAATTTGTGATCTATATATATGGCACAACTGCACGCCAATGGCATCGATGAGTATTTCTTCATAAATCGGTTACGACTTCTCATTAGAGAACTCCAGTCAATTTCATCTAATAGTAAGCCACTAGGAACTGGAAGGCTCTCCGTTCGAAACCCGGTGGGTGTGCGTAATGTCGATGAGTCCCGAAAGTAAGAAAGACAAAACAGCTTCCCAGTACTCACTGTAGTACTAGTTTTCAATGGTTTACTAACTGATATCGATCCGTGATCACACATGAAACACCCAACCGATAACTGCTACCTTGACGTGGTGGTCACCGGGTTTGCACATCGCAATGATCCAACAAGTTACACTGGCTGGAACTATTGTTCCTACAGGCCCTAACATGCCACACAGGTTGTTGGGATAGAGATTAGACTAAAAGCAGTTACCGGCTTAGTGTAAGAATCTTTCTTACACTATGCTAGGGGTCTGTGGGCGAAGTCGTACTGCTGGGGAATAGGAATGTAACAGCAGTGACCAGTATGCCAGCTATGCTGTCTCTCCATTCTGGAGGGACAGAGAGGGTTAGAAAAGGTCAACCTACGGTGGTCCGTAACTGGCGGCAAGTTTACTAATACGGAACAATTCCAAGAAACCAGCTCATACAGGCCGTGTCTAACCGGCCTCAAGCAGTTGACCCCTGGGCTCTGCGGTCACGCAACACTGACCCTCTTTCTATTTTAGGTAGCACAGTGGCTAGGACTCTCGCCGACCATGCACATGGTCCGAGGTTCGATCCCCTGCCGACGAACACCTGATATCTATGGTCAGCCTGCGAAATTTGGGCTACCGATATCCATGCTAAAAATTCCATACTTGTGCCAAAAATACAGTGTGGAATCAAGCTGTAATCAAAAATAAAAATAAACCAGCTTCCACGGTGTGGGCAGCCAGGAAGTGACAATCACCCACACACACTTCCAAGAGCACAAGAAGCCTCCCCGAACTGCTGCACATCAGTGCAGAGATTTATGTTAAAAACAGAGACAGACAGACACATGAAATTTGATGATAATAGATGGTTGGAAGCAATCGACCGCAGGAAGCCTTCCACCTAGGTTTCGTGCTAGTTGGCACTCACCAGTCAGCAAGGCGTATCTGCAACCTCCTTGAAGGAACTCATGTCGCTTCTGAGATTCGAACCCACGTCACCCAGTGCTGGCTGCAGTCAGAGACGTTACCACTGAGCTACTTAGGCTCGCGATTGACCTCCTGTAGAACTGTAGTGGGTATTTTTGATTGGACACTAGTAACTAGTGTGATGTGTGTGTCTAGTCCTTTCTTTGATGCAGACTGAATTTTATCAGTCAGTCAAGTTTGCAATGTGGCCACCATTCTAGGTAGCTAGCTGGACATCACGGTGCACATTGATTTGATGATATTAGAATGGTGGCCATATTGCAAACCTGACTGATAAAATTTAGTCTGCATCAAAGAAAGGACAAGAAACGTCACACTAGTTACTAGTGTCCAATCAAAAGACACATGAAATCCCTACGAAAAACCTATGATAATTTTCAAATGATGGTTTCCAGTAACCTGATGGCTTCCAAGTTCGATTACGGATTGATACCAATTAGTTAACCACCAGAAATCCAAGAAGCATTACTGGACAACCGTTTCGTCCTAGTTTGGAACTCTTCATCATCAGTACGCACCCCCCTATGATCCAACCACCGGGGATGTGGGTCGAATGGACTCAGGACCTTCAGGATACGAAGCATATTTTTATCCCACCTTTGATCATAACAATAATCGTACAAGAAGACAACTTACACAAACACATATAGACTTACCTAACCCCGGAACATCCTTGAGTAAAGAGATTAGCACCAATCTGTGTTATATGCGATGCAAGCTCTTTGATTTCATTACTAATCAGCGTGTTATATCCTTCTTGCTGTTGTTGTTCTTCTTCTTGTTCTTTATCTTCTTTTCGTCTTTCATTAGTTGACGGTAAAAGACCATCTACGCTAAGCGCTAATGAAATCGGATTCGAAGGGGTATCCAACAGTTTCAAGTTATGCTTGACAGCTAATTGTTTCAATGCTTCTTGTAGTCGATTGTAACATACTGATTGGGTATGGATTAAATCATTCCAACCTTTAGAGCCAATATGTAGCAGGGTAGCTAAAACATCGAATGTTGGTGTGCCTGATGCTCGACCTAGACGCATAAACACACATAGATAAAAAGAAATGAAAACGACAGCCTTTTTAACAGACAGATAACATGCGTCACAGTGGTGTAGTAGTAGTAGTAGTAGTAGTAGAATGCATGCCAACCAGGCCTCATGTGGTTCGACCGTTCGATTCCCGGTTGACGTACTCTGCTTAACCTCGATGCTTAACTAGGAGGTTAGGCTAGCAATCCCACTTCGGAAAAAAACCCACTGCTAATGTGTCAATCGTAAGGCAAAGGAATAAAATAAAAAATAAAGTAAGATGATACATACTACTGATGGATATGAGTAGTTACAAAGCAAAACACCCTCCTCACCATTGATGGATGTGAATGGTTGTCGACTACTCGCACGCAGATCGGTCGTTATATACAGTCCTACATGTTCGCTTGCTTTCCTCTATGCTAGTTATGGTGTCAATAAGGATTAGGGGTGATCGCATAATCGGTGGCCTGCTTAAAAAACTTGGGGTACCGTACAACCCTCCATCAACCTGCTGCCTATAACTTCTCTTATTCAGCTTGCTTAAATCTATTTAAGTATGACCTCTATCGTTTTTTTTAAAGTATTGGTTTTGTAGGGATTTTGTTTGATTGGATGGAGGAATTCATCAATACCAAGCAATACTTGAAAATTAATCTGATGATCACTAGCTACTGGCCCTATTCAGACAGTTAATCTGGGGTTCTAGTGGGAAGCCGTGACCAGTAGGGTAAAGCAGGTTGGAGATGAACCAGTAAAACATTGAAGAAGACATTGCGAAATGGTAGCGCTATGTCGTGAATTGGCAGAAGTTAGGATTCATAGGCTGACTGGACATTGGATCGGGTCCCAGTGGCTTAATGTTCTACAAGCTCGTCTTGTAACCAGGAGGTTATGGGTTCGAACCTTGGTGGGTACTGATGAAGAGTCCCAAACTAGGACGAAACAGCTAACTAGTGGTTCTCTGATTGATGTCAGCTCATGATGAAATCTTCCACCTAATAGAATTGTTATCTCTGGTGAGTATTTAAAATATTTACAACCTGCTGATTCACAAATTTCTACTAAACATGTGGATAAGCGCATTATCCTCGATGACCGCTCATCCCGATACATAAGATGACCCTTCTTAAGTGGTATCTTTAGTTCAGAAAATGTACTCCGAAACTTGACATTCAACAAAATGACGTCGTGTATTTCTTGAAGGACAAAAAGAAGAAATATCACACATATTGCATTGTTTCGCACTTCACGTCACGATAGAACTGTGTCAAACGATCTATTGTCAATCAAATTCTTTTAATTGAAGATCCCGGATGAAGGGAAAATATCATGCGATAAACTCCGCTGTAAATTTTGCACATTATATAAACGTTCAGAATACAGCTATTGTTGCCACCATTATTTTTTTTAAAACATCACATAACATCAATCCATGAAGTCGTTCACAGTTGCTGAAGTCGCATCAGCCAGCGCCAACGGGTTGATCGCTGACGAAAGCTCATCACGGATACAGAGGGCTAGTTTCGCATATGTCAGTTTACGCCGTCTCTGGCGTAGACGCGATATCCAGCTGGTTGTCGACCAAAAGACGTATGTACTGCTCAGCAGCAGTCCGCTCCGTCCTCCTTTATTGCTGGCTGTGAGTTAGACAGGACCATTGAAAGTTGAAGGCGTGAAAGGGTCTACTAGTTGTCTTTGATCATAGGCGCCTGCGTTCTTTTTCAAGTGTG
Organism: Trichobilharzia regenti; assembly: GCA_944472135.2. NCBI lineage: Eukaryota > Metazoa > Platyhelminthes > Trematoda > Strigeidida > Schistosomatidae > Trichobilharzia > Trichobilharzia regenti. The sequence continues at coordinate 63,407,218 of OX235267.1, forward strand.
AAGTGGTATAATAAGGTGAGTAATATTGATGTTAGGCCTCGGTCGAGTGCTAGGTAAGGAGGGGAAATCAATCGATGAGGCTGTGAAGCTATAACGATTGAGTGAAATGGTTAGGACATGTGTTACGAATGCATTCCCAGGCATCGATCGGCTTCCTCGACAGGTAGTGTTAGCTAACATACGGTCAGGTTAGAAAAGAGCCAGTAGTGGTCAAAAATCAAAACATGGTTTCATCAGTCAATGAAATCCACAACAGTTAGTTTTGAGCCATCCACGTAGGAAGGTGTAGACTTCCTGACTGGTTGGGGTCTTCGGGACGGTAAAAACCATTGGCTGGATACAACTGGTGATAGGAATCAACATCGTTGTCAATGGCTAACGCAGATGCAACCACTCCTTGTGACTTATAATTTCCAATGAAACTATATTATTATTCGTTATTGCTATTCCTTTTGTCTCACATCCCTTTCTAGTGTCCTTATTTTGCATTTATTCTACTTTCGTCTCTTGCTTTGTATGCTACAAAGAGTGGAGTGTAGGGACTAGAACTGCTGCACATCGGTGGTTTGAACCAACGCCATGTGAAAGGAGGTATAATCTACCTGATAAGGCTCCCTCAGGATGTAAGTTAGCAATTCATAACACAAGTAATGAGAAGGCTGGAAAAAATTAAACAATTTCATAAATAAGAAATAGAATAAGAACAACCATAATCCTCATCATTATCTTACCAGGATATAGTTTGCCAACAGAGTTGACCAACTCTGTAGAGAATCCAGCAATGATAGCTCCACCTACGGGTACCATTAAATTTTTATCTGTACTCTGTACATACAATAGATCAATCGATGGATTTGAATCCCCGTTATCTAAAAAATAAGGTGAAATTTTCATGTATTAGCTTTTTTGGAGAGATTTTGTTTGTTTAATTGGTTGAAGGATTCCATCATGAGTTGATATCAGTTAGAGAACCATTGGAAAACATAACTGGAAGTACTGGATAGCTGTTTCGTTCTAGTCTGAGACTCTTCAGAATTACACACCCACCGCCAGGTTTCGAATCCAGGACCTTCTGACTACAAAGCTAGCTAGCTTGTAGACCATTAGGCCACTGGGACCCAATCCAACGGACAGCTGTCCAGTATCCCCTGCAGGTTTTCTAATGGTTCTATAACTGATGTCAGCTCATGATGGCATCTTCGAACCAATCACAGACGACGAAATTATTTATGCAAATCATTCATTTCGACAAGTAATATAATGATTAACGAGACGCTCAAATGGTATGACAGGTCGGGCCCTCGAAGCGAGGTTCATATGCAGAGGCCGCATAGGAAGCAAAGGGTTGGACGTCTACTGGTCAAGGACTTCAAATTTACTTTTGATTGGACAAAAGTTATTTAATATTGTGATTTGTCTAGTCCTCTGCTTGATGCAGTCAAGTTTGCAATGTAGCCAAGGTTCAAGGGTTCCTGTGGCTGATTGACTTCAACCACCTAATATCAACAATTCAAAGTGCACCATGACGGCCGGTCATCCAGAATGGTGGCCACATTGAGAACTTACCTGGCTGACAGGTTTTACCACGGATTGATTTCAGTTAGAGAACGATTGAAAAGCTGAGAGGGGGGGAGTAGTGGACAGATAATTCTTCGCAGTTTGAAACTCATCAAGCAATAGGCACCACCCACTAGGGTCCCAGTAGCTAGATAATCTTTTGGCTATATTATTTCCTGAATCTACCAATAACTGTGCATCGGATTTTCAGTGGTAGAATCTTCATCAGTCCAGCTGGGAGGTCTAGATTTATCTCTCACTTGATGGACTCGTTAACCTCGCCTAGAGAAGTGGAAGTCTTTAGAGTGTGAGAATAGCGACCTCCCAGTATAAGAACAACAAGTACAGACTAGTGAAACTTCAAAGATAGAAGTTTGACGCTCCATGCTCTACACAGAGCACAAAAGGCTGACAAAAAGTGTTAATAACTACAATGGTGTCATTATCATTATTCATCATTCGGTATTACCGTGGGTGTTGAATTCTACAAAATGAACTAGTGTCTTATAAGTCCACTAATTATTAATAAGCTTTCACTTGTTGAGTAACACTGTCAACTTTATCAGTTGTGCGTGTGTATGTGGGTGGGTGAGTGAGAGATTGACACCTCAAAAGAACGTGATACAATTCAGATTTGTCAATTTTCTTTGTGCGATTACAACTCATTCATTCCATGTTTATCTGAATGAATCAGTCACACACACACACACACACCATTATGGTCAAATGTAGGTGTCTTAGAATACACATGAAAATGACTCAATCAACTCAATACACACTCGATTTATATTTTGAGAAAATACAATTCACAAAAATTGTTTGTCGTCATAATGAAATTTAATTTAAAATATGTTTAAGAAATGTATATGTCTAACCTCCACAAACCAATAATAGAAACTGATATGTATCCACATGATGTGTGTGTGTGTTTTGTTGTTGACAGTCTATTATATTTTGCTATGTGTATATGGATCGATATTTCATTATAACTGACAATATGCTTTTGTCTGTCCACTAACTAAATAAACATGTATGACCTTGTTGCCACATGACATTACAACCAATCATGTTAAGACTGTCTATTTATTGGTTCATGTGTATTAGCCAATTTCATATATACTTTGCATTGTACACTTTATCTTTCTTGTTCATAATTTTTCGTACATTTAAGCACCCTTCCACTCACACACTTGTGTGACATTTATTTTCCTTGTCTAGAAAACACAAGTATCATCGTTAACCTGATGGTCTTCTGATTTCCCTCTTTCCGCGTCAGGACTATTAACTACTCGACTAGTACATAATAGAAACATAATCTAATTCCTGCTAGCGTTTGACTACAGGACGAAGTTGAATGGATTCAATGTGATAATTAGTGACCAATGGAGTCCCCCGGGTCAGGTGTGAGAACAAATAATCGCCAATAACTGGCAGGTGTTCTCACTAAAGTCAAGAATTGACAGAAGTGAGAGTTCGAAGGTTACTGAATAGTCAAATAGCTTAGCCTCGTAACGTGAAAGTCCCGAAATCGATCTTTTGCATAGATATAGGGTGCGTACTGCCGAAGTGTCCCAAACTAGGAGGGAACATCAACCCAGTATACTCTGCTAGTTTGCACTGATTCTCCAGTTTATATCGACGACTGGTACAGGCTGAAAAGAATCAAATCCCTACTAGTGAAATCTTGAAAATATACGTCACACAAAGACGATTTGTAGTTCACATGGATAAATTTGATGTGATTATATTCTTTGAGCGGCCAAATAAAAGTATACCGATGCAGGATTGTGAACCCAACAATGATCTTGAACCCATATTATTCGGTGGAGTAGTGTGACCTATTATTATTATTATAGCGCTATTATGAACTTTGTGAATGAATCGAGGTGCAAATCTCGTCGCGATATCGTTTTGAAGTACTGTTCGAGCTGGTTGGCGATTAAATGGCGAAACAGTTTCCATTATCCACATTCTTTCCTGGCGACGTTAGTCCTGATTGGCTGGCTGGCTAGTTTGTATAGTGAAGTCTGCACTAAAGGTGTTGTGTCTAGAATGGCAACGATAGCTCTGTAGTTGAACCGCACTCAGCTCGGAGAACATATAAGATCATAAACAGTTTTCTCTGGGCTTATAAAACCTGATTTCATCCATGGTCAACCTTATGTTGGTTATTCATATCTGCTAAGGTGATCACCTCCTCTCTCAACCTCCTTTGATGAGACTGTCGATTTTCAGTTCATGACATTGGATGTTGAATCCCTTCAGTCATTGGTTGGGTATGACTTTCAGTATATTATGTTGTTTTCATTATATTTACATGTCACCTGAATCCTGAGTTGAAGAAAGAGCTTCGGCAGCACATTACAATTTCAATCGTTTCTCAACTGTCTTTTCTTGAACTGATGTGACACGACTGCCTACACTCTTTCATTTCGACTTCACCTTATCTCTATGTCATTCTCAGGCACTGAATGAATCAATCACACACTATTATGGTCAGATGAAGGTGTCTTAGATTTCACTTGAAGAATACACAATCAACTTAATACATATTCGATTTTCATTTGAGAAAGTACAATTCACGAAATTTGTTTGTTGTCATGACGAAATTGAATTTCAAACATACTTAAGAAATATATGTCTAATCTCTACAAACCAAACTTTTGAAATATAATCGAATGCCCACTAGCGTTTGATTACAGGACGAAGTTCCCTGGAGTCGTAGTGAGAATTCGTGATCAGAAAGGATTCACTAGATAGGGTGTAGGAATAAATAATCAGAGATTAATTACATTGGCTGACTGTCAACGCTAAAATCGCCAATCGACATAATTTAGAATTCACAGGTTATTCAATATCGGTCCAAGTAGTTTTTGAAGAATGGTTAGCAAGCTTGGCCTCGTAATGCAAACATCATGATATCGACCTCTGGTGGAGTCCTAGCTCCATGCTTCCGAAGAGTCCCAAACGAGGACGAAACTCTGCTTATCAGTGGTTCACACTGGTTTCCAACGGTTCTAAAGCTGAAAAGTTCCGACAGCAGTGGTAGTTATTTTTTTTGACGGATGAGGTTGTCAACCTCAAGCCCCCAACCTTCACTCTTTACCACAGACTTATTACACTGACTTAGCGAGGTAAAGGAGTGGCGTCTGTGACCGGTGATTGAACCCTGAACCACATGAGGTATAGTCGGAGAGCATACTGCATCTTATCGATTGATTAGCATTATGATGATACATATAGATAGTTTCAGTAAACTATAGTTTGTACTTCCTGAACTAGTATGTATGTCTTTTATTCGGAAGAAACAAAAGTATGTGATGATCCATTGTGGGTTCTCACACCTGCATACACTTTACAGTCAATTTTAAAATAAACAAACAAACAAACGGAGAAGGGATGCTAGATAATGTGCTCTAAGATTAGGCATATACAGCCTATTTTGAAGTATCACATTATTTATCATCAAGAATATTGGCACTTTGCACTCAGCTGTTTTCAACCATTTTGGCAGATGCTCCATCATGCGAATAGACAATCGACTTTTTGTACGACCTATATATTTGCTTCCACAAACACACTCAAATTGATATTCACAGCAGTTTGAAGTGTCAAGGATTGGTGACTGGTCTTTCCCAAACTGTTGAAGCACTCGCTTAGTGGGTATTAAGGCGAAACAAGTTTTGCAACATAATAAGTTCTCTTGATGGCTTAATCGAGTCTTCGTTTGGCTACTTTTGTGCACATCATCTCCTTTGGACGGCAAACTGATATAGACAGATTTCTTCGGAAGTGTTTGGATTGTTTCGCAGACGGGCTAATTACTTTAGAGTATTTAATTTAGTGAACTCAGGATATCCATTCCTGGATAAAAGACCCTTCAGAGATTTTATTTCATGCTCAACAGTATTGTCAGAACAAATTTTTCGTGCTCTATTGAACACTTTTCTGACCAAGTCCTTTGTATACTGGATTGGAACAAAGCTCTTGAAATGCAATTACTGTCCTGTCCATGAAGACTTTCTAAACATAGATCTTTCGATTGTGCCATCATTCATTTTCGCTAGAAAAACGTCTAGGAATTTAATAGTATCGTTTTCCTCATGTTCTCCTGTGAAATTGAGATTTGGATGACATGAGTTGAATTTTATCAACATGTCTTCTTCCGCTTTTGATCTGCTTTCACAGACAATAAAAACGTCATCAACATATCTCAGGTATACATCTGTTTCTTGTGTATGCTGCTGTAAAGTACCAGCTTCTAGGCCTGACACGAATAAGTCAGCGAAAAGTGATCCTAAAAAGCTTTCCATTGCGACACCATTTAAGTCATTCACCATTGCCAGCAGACAAAGAAACAAGAAGATATCATCAAGAATAGTATAAAATTTTGGATTTGTAGTCACTTTTGTTCATAATGACGACTCCAGAACCTTTATCAGATCCTTTGTAATTATTATTATTATCATTATAATTATATTGGGATTTTCCCGTAGCTCTTTCCAGCAGCTTTGAAATACTGGGATGTTAAAATGCTTTTCTCTTTTTTTGGGTTGTTGTTGTTTAAAAAAGGACTTAAATTTTGTGTTCCTCGCTGGCAATTTACAGATTTAGTCATCCACGTTGAGTTGGAAAACTTGCATGATCAACTTATAAACCTCTTCCCGTAGCAACACATCCGATGAATATCGGGATTGGTTTTGAAGCCAAGATGGTGGATATATAGACCACCAGTTTTTAAAGATTACTTGATTGCCGTTTAATGCATAACACAAACATAGAAGAAATCTGATTTTCGATATAGAAAGAAAGACCAGATTTGCGATGTAAAATGATATCGTCATTCTATTTCACAGGTTCTCATCAGCTGCTGCACACGACTACCTGAAATTACAATGGTTATAAATAGTAATAACATTTCATACCTCACTGTTTGAAAGGTAATAGAGAAAACATCATAAGGTGAACGCATCTAGGATATAAGTATTACAACTTATATACTGTCAAAATATGAAAAAAGAAAAAGCCAGGGGGTGAGAGAAGACAGAAAACAGAAAAATCTAATAAACAGTGTCAACATAGCAACTGAAGAAGGTCAAAGTCCATCAATTTGAAAACTTGCTTAGTGAGTTGAGCTCACTAGTGTGTGTATGACTAATCAGTGTAATGAAAGTGATATGGTTACCAAGGGAGTGAGAGATTGACTACACACTCTCTCTTTCTGTCTGTGTGCATAAGTTTGCTCTGTGACGTTTGATTTCAATTGCTTCAGCAGTAAATCTTAGTAGATTCGCTGTCCTTTGTATGTTTAATATTTTGAAGGATTTGGAAATCTCGACAAAATGACCTGAGACATCCACAATGTGGGTGGGTGTCTGGTAATTGCACTTTGTAAATATCTGCTTCCTTTTAAGCATACGTTTCTCGGAATATGCTTTGAAAACCGGATAGAAGCCATTCTTTCTGTCCTTTCAATGTACTTGTTGCCACAGGCACACGTTGTTTGATAGTATATAAATTGATGATGCGTTCATTGTATAATGTTTTCTCTATTACCTTACGAACAATGAAGTATGAAATGTTATTACTATTTATAACCATTGTAATTTCAGGTAGTCGTGTGCAGTAGCTGATGAGAACCTGTGAAACAGAATGATAATATCATTTTATACTGCAAATCTGGTCTTCCTTTCTCTATCGAAATTTACCAAGAGAACCAAATGTTTGAAATTTTTTAAGAAGAAATCTGATTGTTCGTGTGTTACACTTCTCATCGGATACATGATATTATCTCGTGTGAATAGGAATAAATGTGTGTGTGTGTTTTGTGTTCATCACTTCAGCTGGACGGAACAGTATTATTATTATTATTAATCCCTTAGGTACTGAATATCTTCTATATGGGTCAGAAACTTGGCCCATGTACGCCAGGAACAGAGCATTACCAAGAGATTGTTGCAGACTTTGACCAACAGCTGTGTCTTCGTTGGCTTCATAATGAAGATTAGATGGCTGACTGGCTGGCTGGTCAGAAAGAATTAACCACAAGAAACTCTGAGAACGAACCAGAGTAGAATGAACCTATTGCCTCACAAATATCCAGAAGAAAGTGAAGATTGATTAGATACACGCTGAAGAGACCATTGAGTGACATCACGCACCAGGTAAACTATAGAGTGACACCCGAATGGACGTTGGTCCAAGGGTTACATGCAGAGAAGAGATGACAGCTTATGGGTAATTGTGGAGCCAGGGAGTTAGTCAGCCAGCCAGCTGAAGAAGACTGCAAAGAACATGATCAGAATGGAGCTGTACTGTTAAAGCCTTGTATGTTATACTCGGAATCCAAGGCGATGTAAAAATAATAAAATATAAATATATGTGTAAAACTTGGGCACTGTGGTAGTAAGAAATTCCATATTATTTTGTTTATTAGATGTATCACACACAGTGAGTGAAACAATATTATTTACTGGATGACAAGGTTTCGAACACAATTTATTGTTCATAATCATATCGATTATAATCACACGACGTTGAGATTTGAGTTTTATAGTTTTCTTTGTTCTCTCCTATTTGTCACCATTGAGGTAGTAGAATTTTCCAGATATCTGGGTGGACAGGTGTTGAATCATTCCTATTACACGTATTCCCTGTCAGTTGATTCGCTAAACAAAGCTTCTGTTATCAATCTTCCCCTGCATTCACCCTGTCACATTAGTTTTTAAAACTGTCATCCTATTCCATTCATCCTATTTTATGGTTGTATCTAACTGCATGTAGTGAGTGGTATTGCTGAACTATTCTCCAGATTTCTTATCTTATTCGGGTCAACTAATCCAGATTTTCCTAGGTTTTCGTGTTCTTCTAGTCTGACTGCCCCTGTTCTACTAGTTTGACGTATGTATTTGACCTGACAATCAACACAGGTGGGGTATTACATAAACTAAATTGTTTTGTTTTAAAGGCTCTACAGAACTGTTCCTCTAGCAGACAAAGCCTGTTTTTAATTGAGTTTGTGGATTTGAATGACACTTTTATTCCTGCCTTGCTAAGAATTCTGCATAAGGTTTCCCAGGTTCCTTCCTTGTATGGAATTACTACTCATGATTTAGATTGCTTATTGTTGGTTTCGTCATTAATATTATTATTACTATTATTATCATTATTATCACTATCGCTACTATCATTATTTACTTTATTTTTACATTTCCTTACATATTTCCTGACTAATTTATCCGGGTAATTATTAAGTTTCAAGGCTTCTTTTATGTGTATCACTTCCTGTCTTAGATTTTCCTTAGTGCTACTTAGTTTTTGTGCTCTGTCACTTAAACATTTCATCAATCCTATTTTCACTGACATAGGATGCGATGATCTGAAGTCCAAATATCTGTTTAAGTGTGTGGATTTCCTGTAAACACTAGTATTTATAACTTCCCATATTCTTTTTTTTACGTTGCAATCCAACATTGAAAGATCCCCTTCCTGACTTTCTAATTCATAAGTTAATTAATTAAATTGCCTCTACCTTTGAGTTAATGTGTTCGAAAAATCTATCTATATCCTGTGTGTTCTAAGTACAGTGATGAATGTGTCATCTACATACCTTCACCATACTTTTGGGGGGTGGGGGGTGGTGAACCTTTCAGTCGCTATCTTTTCCCATATATCCATGAATATATCTGCTACAACCGGAGGGAGATATTGGTGATCCCATGGAAACTCCCTCAGTTTGTTTGTATATTTTCCCTTGGAATTTAAATATCGCGGAAGTCAGGCATATAAAGGAATAAAGCCTTTAAAAGTAATTATCCTTCACATACCACCACACTACCATTATTGTGTTTGAATGAGAACACTATAAAGGGACAACATGGATATTAAAAAAAAGTAATGCTGATGACCACATGGTAGTATCATAACGACATTGGCTGAAAGCATAGCCGAGCCATTGTCGGTAATCTTCAATATGTCTCTGGACCAGTCTAAATGTCCAAGAGATTGGAAAGATGCCATCATTAGTCCGGTCTTCAAAACCGGATCTAGAAACTTAGTTCAGAACTATCGTCCTGTTAGTTTGACCAGTATTGTTGTTAAACTACTAGAAAGAATAATTCGTGATGCTATCATTCAGTTCATTGAAGGGAACAAACTTTTCGCTGTGGAACAGCACGGTTTTAGAGCAGGTCATTGTTGCTTGACCAACCTTCTTCTGGCCAGAGAAAGTTGGGCAAGCTCAGCTGATGCTAATATACCGGTGGATGCCATATTCATAGACCTTAGCAAGGCGTTTGACAGGGTTTCTCATTCAGGTCTTCTAGTAAAGTTAGGTAGTCTGGGAATCAATAAAGTGGTTACCGACTGGATTCAAGACTTTCTAAAGGACAGAAGACAAAGAGTACGAGTTAACAGGGTTTTATCAACATGGGAATCGGTTAAGAGTGGCGTTCCTCAGGGTACAATTCTAGGCCCACTTCTTTTCCTGATTTATGTTAATGAGATTCCATCGGTAGTTAAGTCATCCTGCTTACTGTTTGCTGATGACATCAAGATATGAAGGGCTTTGCACGATGACAGTGATCAACTTGCTTTGCAGGAAGATTTAAACTTGTTAAGTGATTGGTGTAAGCACTGGGCCTCGGAGATTAACTTAAGCAAGAGTGTAGTTATACATGTATCTCATAGTCACGTGCACAATTACTCAATGAATGGCATTACTCTCCCAGTGGTCACTGAGTACAAGGACTTAGGAGTGGTTGTGCAGCATAACTTGAAAACAGCAACAAACTGTAGAACTGCAGCCACTAAGGGTTTTCGAATGTTATGGGCCATACGCAAGGCTTTTGCGAACTTTGACGCTGATATATTTCGTATATTATATCCGACTTATATCAGACCTCATTTGGAATATGGGATCCAGGCAGCGAGCCCGTGTTTCAAATACGAAATAGACTTATTAGAAAGGGTGCAAAGAGTAGGAACTAAGCTAATAAAGGGTTTCTCAACCCTGTCATATGAGGAGAGGTTAAGTCGGCTGGGTTTATTTCCACTGTCATACAGACGACTTAGGGGTGACCTAATACTAGCATACCGTATCTTAAGAAATGATTTTGAAGCTAATTTATCTAAATTATTTCTTCCTTCTAGCACCAACCAATTGCGAGGACATCACCTGAAGGTTCAAAAACCACGGTCGAATCGTCTGCGTCTGGAGATCCGTTTTTCGCATCGAATTGTGAACCATTGGAACTCCCTACCGGAACACGTCGTATCAGCGCCATCCGTTGATTCATTCAAGGCGAGATTGGACCTCCTGTGTGCAATAAATCGAAAGGATTAACACAGGCGTATAGCCTACTATCCTAAATAATTGTAAACTGTAAACTGACTATCAACTGATTAACTTACTTTGAGGATTAGATTTTTGATCTCCTGTGATTAATTTACCAGCTGATTCAATCATTCGCATACATCTAGGCGATTGTACACCATAAGCATTATTGATTAAATGGGATACATTGTATTTAAGGCACAACTTTGTTACAGCATGTAATCTGTAATAGGTTATACACCAAAAAAACAGAGAGAGAGAGAGAGAGAGAAATTATGATTAGATAACGACGACGAACTGGCATCTCTACGGTTATCACTCAGTGCATAAAGAATAAGAGTAGGATCTTCAATACAAATGATAAGTCAGTCAGTGAGTTCTTCTATACGAGTCAGAAACTTGCACTGCATATCAGTCACGAGAATCATTTCCAACAGCTAGTGGCAGACTTTTATCAACAACTATCACCTTAGCTGAGTGGCTCCACACTGAGGATCAAATGGTCAGCCAAAAAGAATTAACAAGAAGAAAGTCTGGCGATGAACGAACCAACCAAGGAAGAGCCGAATGGCTCAACAAATATGTAGGTGACTATCAAATTGGCTTTCTTATCCAAACTTCTTGTTTATTCATATTATTTTTAAGTTTTTTCTGAATCCCTCCACTATTTACACTACCATATTTTCATAACCAAACTTCATGTCTATTTTGTCATTTTACTATTTCTACACATTTAATCCCTGTCTGTCTGTCTGTCTGTCTGTCTGTCTGTCTGTCTGTTTTCGACATAGAACTTTGCACAAATGTGCGGAAGTTCAAGTCACCACACTCCGTGTAGCACGCAAAGCAAGAGAAGAAAGTACAAGAAAAGCATAATAGAGACAGTAAGTAGAGGTATGAGACAAAGGAAGAGTAATAACGAAGAACAAAACAGTTTCATTGGAGATCATAAGTCACAAGGACCAACCGAAAGCTGCTACCTCGACGTGGTGGTCGGGCTTGAACACCGCAATGATCTAATCAAGCTATACTGGCTGAGACTTATGTCTCTTGAGGTCCTACCATGCCAGGCAGGTTGTTTGGATAACGGTTAAACAAAAAGCAGCTACCCAATCCAACATCATGATAAATACAAAATCACAAAATTTCATGCCGGATCGGCCGTGGCCCGGATTAACAACAACTGCGCTTCCTACTGCCGTGTCACAGGACAGGAGTGATAAGTATGCTACTGAGGCACACCCATCTGCTATAAATACACGAATGTACAGCCTAGTTGACGCTGACTTCGTCGAAAAGAAAATTTTCTTCGCTGCAACTGCCTTTTTATTAGCTATGATCACATATTTGGGAGAAAATGGGGATGGATGAAGAGGGTGTCGAATGACATCGCGCTCAGTGCTGGAGTGGAATCCCAATGGGAAGCGACGATTGGGTAGTTAGTGCGAGGGTGACATGGAGGCAATCGTGGACCCGGCTGAAGAGGACATCAGAAAATAGAAGAAAGTGGGGATGTATTGTTTAAACCCTAAGTTCCACTCTGAACTCAAGGGAATTATTATTATTACTATTATTATTATTATTATTATTATTATTATTATTATTATTATTGTAATTATTATTATTGTGGAAATACAAAACTTTGTACATTACGGGCAACAAGAGATGCGCCACACACAAAACTGTCTCAGAGTTTGTGCAAGCGTTGGGACGCTGTCTCGCTGAACATCTTTCCTTTTATATGACGGTGAATGGGTATTTTTTTGAGTTGCTTAAAAATTGCAGTGACCCAGAGTAACAGTGAATCAACTGGACAGTTTCCGTCAATTTTTCAGTAGCTCAAAGACAAAGATACATTCTCCGAGAGAGAATGTTTAGATCAACATGAATATTGCAAAAATGTTATTGAAAATCAATCAGATGCAACCACATTCACATGAATATCAGAACACTCACACACACACACACATACACACACACACTAGGCCAAATTGTTTTCATTCAAATCTCCTGTTCCCAAACAAGAATGAAACTTACGACTTCATACAGTGTATGATTTAGATGGAGAACTATGCAAATATTTAAAGGATATATAACCAAAAACTTACACAAAGAAACAATGTGATAAGACCAAATGAAATCTACTTAAGAGTCCGATGGCGACTAGCAACAGAGATAATACTGAAAAGAGTAATTATTCGTTGAATTATTATCTTGGGTTCCAAGTAGAGCAAAGAGTTTCAACGGCACATTTCCACTTCATCCTGTTATCTGTAGACCTTTTCAGCTACCTGCACGATTAACTATAAGCTTTCACCTCTTCTCTTCAGATGATCGCCATTTTCATCCTCAGACCAACAGCTAACTCGTCATTTCCCATTCAGGTCCCAACTCGAGAGCTTGGCTCACGATGCCATCCACAACGGACCTCCTCGTCAGTGTGTATCCCCCCCATCCATCTCCATTTTTTTCGGGATATTTGTTGAGCAATAGGTTCTTAGCTGGTCCGTTCAGTATGGAGTGAAGGAGGCTGTTGGTGAAAGCCTGGAACAGCCTCTTGGAAATAGTTTTTTAGTGAGGCTGGCGCCAAGTTACTGATCCATATGCAAGAATTAACTGACTGCTGTTAGAAACCTGAATTTTGTTGTCTATGGTGAGTGCAGGAGATTTCTAAACTGATTTCATCAGAGGAGTGAAGGATCTTCCCAGACTTTCTGATTTTGGTTTTGATATCTCCATCTGTACTGCCAGCCTAAAGTAGTGCCTAGATAAGTGAAGCAACTGACCACATTTAAATACCTTCCATTGAAGGGAATGTTTGAGGAGACCTCCAGGTGAAATCACATACCAAGTGGGTCCTCAAGTGGACCCCACCAAATCGGAAGCAAAGAATTGTGTGTCCAGCAGTGAAGGAGGAAGAGGAAGTCAAAAAGCTTAGAAGGGCATTCGTAGACCCAGCTGAAAGCAATAGCATGGAATCGAGGTTGAATGTAGACCCCTTCGTTCCACCCAGAATGCAGGAAGCGAAGAATAACAATAATAATACACAATGAGAAAGGGCTATATATATAGGGAGTAGAAATGTAGCTCATTGGCTTAACCATTCAACTTTCAGCGAATGCATCCCCAGGTTCGAGTCCCATTCCATCAGCATAAAACAAGTATAATTCATCCAACTGATGCACACAAAACAAGTAGGTCAACGAAGAGGCCCTTTTTCCCTCTTGATTAACACCTTGATAGGGATTACTCATTAATTCCTTAAATTATTTTTTTTTCCTTCACGTTCCCCAGTGGAACATAGGGCTTCAAGCTAGTGGCTTGAAGTTTCTGTAGCAGTGTTTATTTCACAGGATGGGATTGCTAACCTCATGCCCAACCTTTCCTCTTTACCAGCATTATTTCTGGCTTAGCGAGGTAAAGGAATGAGTCGGTCGGGGATCGAACCCCGGACCATGTGCATGGTCGGCTAGCGTCCTAACCGCTATACCACCGACGCACTAAATTATCCTTTTTATTAATTCCTTAACGTTTCCAGTTGAACATAGGGGTTCAAGCTAAATGCTTGAAGTTTCTGTAACAGTGGTGATTATTTTTACAGGATGGGGTTGCTAGCCAGCCTCATACCCAACCTTCCGTCTTTACCAGTCCCACTACTGGCCTTAGCGAGGTAAAGGAATGCGTCTGTAGCCGGGATCGAACCCCGAACCACCTGCATGGTCGACGAGCAGTCTATCGCTGAGCCACCAACGCATCCCTTAAAGTATCAAGGATCCCTAAACAGTCAAGTATGGTGTAGTGAGCGCGAAAATAACTCTTATTTTCTATCAATGATTGTATCAGTAATCACAATTATCCCAGATGTTTCTGAAACGCATTATTACATGACGCAATCACATACAGGAAGGAATTCGCTCAAAAGGACGTCATCATGAAGATATACACACAGACAAACAAGCACACAAATAGATAAATAGACGTACTTATCTGGTGCTCTTGGTGAGAAACAATTTGTTGTCGTCAGAATACAAACAATATCACTGGAATTTGAAGTATCAGCTATAGTAGAAGTTATATTATACGCTTGTGCAACTTTAGGCCAATTATCGTATAAATATTTTGCTGGATTATTTAATGCTAATTCAATAGCAATTAGATTTGTACATAATTGATCATTATTAGGATCTTTGATCAATTCAATTGGGACTGGTATTAAATCTGGATAGAGAAAGGAAAACGGGAGAAAGAGAATATATGACAAAGTAGAGAAAAGAATATATACATATTGCAATTTATAGGATCAAGTTGATGCCTTAAGTGAACTGTTACGTAATACTTTTTATTCCAGTATTGGTTTGTAGGGATTTTTGATTGATTGGTTACAAGATTTTATCATGAGCTGACATTGGTTAGAGAACCATTGGAAAACCTGCATGGAGTACTAAATAGCCAGCTGTTTCGTCAGCCTAGTTTGGGACTCTTTATCAGGCCGCATCCATTGCCACCGTTTCGAACCTAGGACCTTCTGGTTACAAGTACGTCTGTCTGTCTGTTTTCGACATAGAACTTTGCACAAATGTGCGGAAGTTCAAGTCGCCACACTCCGTGTAGCACGCGAAGCAAGAGAAGAAAGTAGAAGAAATGCATAATAGAGACGGTAAGCAGAGGTGTGAGACAAAGGAATAGTAATAACGAAGAACAAAACAGTTTCATTGAAGATCATAAGTCACAGGGAGTGGATGCATCTGCGCTAGCCACTGAGAACGATTTTGAGCCATGTCACCAATTGTTTCCAACCATAGATTTTTACCGTCCCGAGGACCCCAGCCTGGAAGTCTACACCTTCCTACGTGACTGGCTTAGACCAACTGATGTGGATTTCATTGACTGGTGCCAAGTTTTTGTTTCATCTCCGCTAGCTTTTTCCCAGCCTGACCCTATATCCGCTAACATTGCCCTTCGGTCGAGGGAGGCGATGATTAGGCATGCATACGTAACACATGTCCTAACCATCTCAGTCTTTGTAACTTCACGACTTCGTCGATTGATTTCCCCTGTTTACCTAGAACTCGACGCCTAACCTCCATGTTGCTCACCTTATTATGCCACTTTACACGGGAAATAGAGCGCAGGCACCTATGATCAAAGACAGCTAGTCTTTTCATGTCTTCCACTCTCAGCGACCAGGTCTCACTCACAGCCATAAAGGAGGACGGAGCGGACTGATGAGCAGTACACCCACCCTTTGGTCGATAGTCGAACATCTCGTCTACGCCAGGGTCGGCGTAAACTGGCAAATGCGAAACGAGCCCCCTGTAGTCGTGCTGAGATTTCGTCAGAGATCAGCCCGTTGGGGCTGATGGTACTTCCCAAGTAAGTGAAGCGGTCAACGTGCTCTACCACTTCGCTTCCTATTTTTAAACTAGGCGTCGATGTAGTCCAGTCCTGTAACATCATCTTACATTTGGCGGGAGCGAATCGCATGCCAAACATTCGTAGATTGCGGCTCAAGGTGTTCAGAAGACTCTGCATTTCGTCAGCGTCTTCGTCTAGAAGGACTATATCGTCTGCATATTCCAAGTCAACGAGATTATTAGTTACAAGTACAAGCTAGCTCATAGACCATTAAGCCACTGGGACCCGATCCAATGCCCAGTCAACCCGTGAATTCCAACTTCTGCCAATTCACGAGCGCTAACCAATGTCTTCGGTGAGTATTTGTCATGCTGTACCCTACTGGTCAGGACTTTCCACTAGAACCCCAGGTAACTACCTACCTGAACCAGGCCAGTCGCTAGTGAGCATCTTCATTGATAATCAATCAAGTATTCCTTTGAAGTGAAGTTGTATCATTCTTGAATGGACTGATTGCTGAGACAAAAGATTCATGCGGTATTTGCCATCTTACGTCATCTCTGGTGTAAAACAAACATCACTACCGGTTATCGACCAAATGACGTGTAAAGCAGAACATCAGTCTGCTCTATTCTCCTTTATCGCTGTGAGAAATGATCACTGAAGACAGAAGATATGAAGAGGCTAGTTGTCTTCGACCACCGATTTTCGCCCCTCATATACATATATATATATATATATATATGCCGTGTGATGTAGTGTAATATGGTGAGTAATACTGAGGTTAAGCATTGTGTTCCAATTACGCAAGGAGGGGGAGTCAATCGATCAACTTGTGAACTTACATTGATTAGGATGGTTAAGACATGTGTTATACGTATCGGACCACAATTTTCCTTATCGAACGATACTAACTAGCATACGATTAGGTTAGAAGAGAGTCAGCGGTGGTCAAACAGAACAAAATGGAATCACTTTATGAAGTCTTTTGTTAGCTGTTTGTTGGTTTTAAGCCAGTCATATGGAGGAAGGTGTACGCATGCCTAGATGTTAAGAATCAATGTTTGGAGACTATTGGTGATATTGTGGTGGTGTGATACAGACAATAGCTCCGAACGGAATAATATTCTTACAGTAAGGATCATTGTATTTGTTGGTGTTAACGTCTGAATACTATTCTCACAGTTCAATACTGCATTACCAACAGAATACTGTAAGTGTACGTTTGAACAGTCTATTTCATGTCGTTTAATGTAGTAAACCAAAATCACACGCTCAGTGATTAGTTAGAGAATATAAACTGTATAGATATGCAAATAGTGGTTTGATCACTTGAAGAAAATATACCCCGGCTTCCGTGTCTTGCCGTCTGCTGTCTGTCTGTCTGTTTTCGACATAGAACTTTGGACAAATGTGCGCCAGTTCAAGTCGCCACACTCCGTGTAGCACGCGAAGCAAGAGAAGAAAGTAAAAGAAAAGCATAATAGAAACAGTGAGCAGAGGTGTGAGACAAAGGAGTAATAAAGAAAAACAAAACAGTTGCATTGGAGATCATAAGTCACAAGGAGTGGATGTATCTGCGCTAGCCACTGAGAACGATTTTGAGCCATATCACCAATTGTTTCCAACCATTTGTTTTTACCGTCCCGAGGACCCCAGCCTGGAAGTCTACACCTTCCTACGTGGCTTAGACCGATTGCTGTGGATTTCATTGACTGGTAAGGCCAAGTTTTTGTTTGACCGCTGCTAGCTTTTTTCCAACCTGACCCTATATCCGCTAACATCGCTCGTCGAGGGAGGCGATGGCTTGGCATACGTAACACATGTCCTAACCATCTCAGTCTTTGTAACTTCACGACTTCGTCGATTGATTTCCCCTGTTTACCTAGAACTCGACGCCTAACCTCAATGTTGCTCACCTTATTATGCCACTTTACACGGGAAATAGAGCGCAGGCACCTATGATCAAAGACAGTTAGTCTTTTCATGTCTGCCGTCTGCTGTTACATTTGGTGTCTCTACCTGCGGAAAAATGAAAATCCCATGGCCTACAGATTTTGAAGAATGAGACGTATGTGTCTTCCTGCAGGACTTCGAGGCTGTAGCGGAGTTGAATGGCGTTCAAAATCTGTCAGATGAGACGCTTTTACTTGGAAGGCTAGTGAGAGGTCGGACAAAGGCAGTATATGATAGTGTGAGGCGAAACACCGACGAATATTCGCCACGGTGAAGCAAACTACTTCCAAAGTGGGAAGGATTATATACGGTCACCGTGAGACAAAGTCACGTATATACTACCAGAAATGCAAACAAAGAGAAGCAGGTAAACATCAACAAGCTCTGGAACTCTACACAGCTAGACAAGCAAACAAAGCTGCCAACACCAAAAAAACCAAACCGAGTACCAGGGTAAGGAGGGGAAATCAATCGAAAAGGCTATGAAGCTAAATCGACTGAGATGGTTACGACATGTGTTAAGCATGCCTAGCCTTGACATCGCCTTCCTCCAGAGACAATGTTAGCTGACATAAGATTGGTTAGGTTGGAAAAGAGCCAGTAGTGATCGAACCTGAAAGTGGCTTCATCGGTCAATGAAATCCACAACATTTAATTTAAGCCGGTCAGGTAGGGAGGGGTAGACTGCTGTCTGGTTGGACTCCTCGGGACGGCATAAACCAATGAAGGCTGGAGACAATTGGTGATATGGCTAGCTCAAAATCGTTCTCAATGAATAACGCAGATGCATCCACCCCATGTGACTTATGATTTCCAATGAAACTATATTGTTCTTCGTTACTACTATTCCTTTGTCTCACTGTCTCTAATATGCATTTCTCTTACTTTCTTCTCTTGCTTTGTGTGCTACAAGGAGTGGAGTGTGGCGACTTGAACTGCTGTACATTGGTGCAAAGTTCTATGTCGAAAACGGACAGACAGACATGCAGTGCGTTGCAGATAAGGTGTACATAATTTCGCTTTATATAGAGATACCAAATTCCAAATAAACATTCCTTTACCAAGTCTCTCGTCTTCTACCGTTACAATAGAAGTAATCATAATAATAATAACAATAACAGGTGCTAACTTTATTCCCAACTTACCTGCAGCAAGCATACACTTAAAACACGATTTTTGATCAATACGTGACCATAGAACAAATTTAGCTCCAGGTGGACGACGTCTTTTCATTGCCAACAGACACAGCGTCAATGACATACCAGTAGCCATAGGAACAAGAAAGCATTGAGATGTACTCGGTGAGCCTGTATAAATTGTCACGAAAGAAAGAAAATGAAAAAAAAAATTGAAAAATCACAATAAATTTACGGAATAAAAAATAATCGAATAATTATTTAATAAAGCAGTTATTATAATGTTTCGATTTGAATTTATAGCGATTTGATTAAGCATTATATGGATTTAACATCAAGAAATAACAACTAACGGGTCCTGAGTTTGAACCCCATCCTCACCCCTACACTTCAGCCTGAAGGTAAGTGGGCAGAATCACTAGTCTTCGTACACAATACACTAGGCACATGAAAAATTATGTCCTAAGTTCAAAAACCACCAGAATGATAGTCTCTTATAAAGTTATAGGTGGTAGTGAACTGAAGAGGCTAACAGTGTTTTGACTATAGATGTCTATGTTCAATCTCCTGTGTAAAGCGGAATAACTATGAATTTTTTGGGATTTCATCATGAGCTGACAGTAGTTAGAGAACCATTGGAAAACCTGGGAGTACTGGACAGCTGTTTCGTCCTAGTTTGGGACTCTTCATCAGTACGCACCCACCGGGATTCGAAGCCAGGACCTTCCGGTTACAAGGCTAGCGAGCTCGTATACCATTAAGCCACTGGGACCTGATCCAATAGTCCTTGAATTCTAACTTCTGCCAATTCACGACATAGCGCGACCGCTAGCCAATGTCTTCGGCGAGTATTTGTCCTCACACCCGACCAGCTGCACCCTACTGGTCACGACTTCCCACTGGAACCCAGGTATTTCGTTGGCTTCTCGTCAGCTGCTTACAGCCTAAATAAATTTTCAGGTTTAAGTACAGAAACGTTTTAACGTACTTGCAAATTTTACATGTTGACAGAAAGTTTCACAACTAGTAAACAGTGCTCAGAAAATTGCGCTTATATAGTTTTTACACAGGCAGTTCAAGTTAAAAAATAATAAATAAATGTATGTATATAATGGTAAGGGATGTGCGTTGGATGCATAGTGACTAATAAGTTAGGTAACAATGTACTGAGTTGAACTCAAATCATAGAAACAAGAGACAAACAAAATTACAGATTATAAAAGGAGGGTGAGGTTAAAGACAAAATTACACAATCAGATGAGAGATGCAAAGTGACTAATAAGTTAGGTAACAATGTACTGAGTTGAACTCAAATCATAGAAACAAGAGACAAGCAAAATTATAAAGGAGGGTGAGGTTAAATAAAGACAAAGATTACGCAATCAGATGGGAGAAAAAAGACATCCAGTTACCAAGGCAAGGAAAGACTAATAACTGATTCTTTCTGAACACATAGATCTGGTTTCAAGCGTTTGATAGAAATTGCTTCGGCAAACTTGAGGAGAATGGAGCTCCTTTGTCTATTAATAATTTTGAAGGATTTCTCGATTTCCACCTCATGACCCGTGTCGAGGAGATGTCTGGTAATAGCGCTGCTATAAGAATTTGTTCCCTTGAGACGTAGGCTTTTCGGCACATGTTCAGAAAATCGGAGGTGTGCCCTTCTTTCTGTTCTCCCAATGTAACTGCTCCCGCAGATACACGTAAATTTGTATACACAGTTGGAGTTAACATGAGAAGGGTATCTATCGACTTTTGACTGCACCAAAGAGCATGTTGTTCGGTGGACGGGAACCAACTTAGCTGCAGGATAGGCTCTGGCTAGTGACGTCCTCAGTCTTCTGTTGACCATTTCTGCAATGTCTTCACCTTTAAAGTCTAGTTGAATGAAGACAGGCTTTTTTTCGACTGTGATTTGTTTGGTATTTGGGCCTTCACATCTTCCATATTTGTTAATGAATTTTTGAGTATAGCCGTTGTTTTTCAGCACCTTTTCGAGATTCGTGAATTCTTCCTCTAGTTTCTCTGCAGAGCATATTCTCCTCGCTCTATAGTACAGAGTCTTGACTAGTGCTTGTTTATAGCTATTTGGACAAAAACTATTAAAATGTAAGTATTGTCCATTCCATGTGGGCTTTCGGTAGATTGACCTCTGGAGGCTACCATCTTCTAGGCGTTTTATGGCGACGTCAAGGAAATGGAACTGTCCATCATTTTCATGTTCCATAGTAAATACAATATTTGTATGTGCGTTGTTGAATAGTCTGAGTAGGTGGGAGGCATGACTTTCATTGTTGCATACTACAAATGTGTCATCGACATATCGACAATAGGAAGTTGTTTGATCAATTGCATGCTTCAGCTTTGTTTTCTCAAGGTTTGACATAAAGATATCTGCTAAAACAGGGCTAAGTGGACTGCCCATAGCTACACCATCTATTTGTCGGTAAAGAGTGTTGTCAAACTGGAATTGTACACCCATGGTACACATCAGCAGTAGGCGTTTGAATTCCGGCTCTGGTAGTGGGAGAAGATCAGACTGTTGACAAATTATCTCAATGGTTTCATTGATTGGGATCATTGTGAACAAGGAGGTTCTCGCTTTATTCAAATTTATCAAGGGGAATAAATGCATGAAGGAACCCAGGTAACTACCTACCTGAATAGGGTCAGTCGCCAGTGAGCATCTTATTGGTATTCAAGTGTTGGTTTGTAGGGATTTGATTGGTTTCAGGATTTCACCATGAGCTGACAGTAGTTAGAGAACCATTGGAAAACCTGGGAGTACTGGACAGCTGTTTCGCCTTGTAACCGGAAGGTCCTGGGTTCGAATCCCGGTGGGTGCGTACTGCTGAAGAGTCCCAAACTAGGACGAAACAGCTGTCCAGTACTCCCAGGTTTTCCAATGGTTCTCTAACTACTGTCAGTTCATGATGAAATCCTGAAACCAATCAAATCCCTACAAACCAGCACTTGAATATTAATTTTTTCCTTGGATTCCGAGTGGAACATAAGGCTTCAACAACACATCTCCACTTTGTTCTATTTTCTGCCATCCTCTTTAGTTGAGTCTAAGATTGACTACAGTCTCTCATCTCCTTCTCCTCACACTGACAACCCACGCGTCGCTTCCCATCGGGATTCCAATCGAACAATGGCCTGCACTGTGCGCGATTTCATTCGATGGTGTCTCTTCAACGGCGTATGCTTAATCCATCCATCTCCATTGTCTCCTACATATTTGTTGAGCAATCGGCTCTTGGTTAGTTTGCTGACAGACAGACAGACAGACAGACAGAGTTTCACGTTGGTTATTCTCTCTGGCCTGTCGGCTGGCCATTTGATCCTCAATATGGAGGCAGTCAGTGAAGGTGGCAGCTGTTGATGAAAGTCTGCAGTAGCTTATTGGAGATGCTTTTCGTGACTGACACGTAGCACAAGTTTCTGACCCGTATAGAAGAACTCACTGACTGACTTCACATTTGTGTTGAAAATGCGAATCTTGTTCTTTATGCTGGCTGAGGGCAGAGAGCTTCCAAACTGGTTTCAGGTTGATGCAGCATTTTGATATAGTGTGAGTAATATGAAGGGTTTGGAGTAGAGTGTTATACAAGGACAGTAAACCAATCGATCAGGTTGTGAAACGACATCTAAACAAATGATTAAATCATGGTGTGGTGAGAGCAGGCCGTGAGAAAATATGTACAAGGCTGATTCAACAACCAATCACAGCAAAGTTAACGTGGCAAAATATGATTCACAGATAGAGAACTCTATTTGTCGAGGAATCCCGAAACAACCAATCAGAAGCCTGCGTTTGTCTGCCTAACTTCTGATAAACAACCAATCAGATAACTGCGCTTGTCTACTTGCATAATGTGAAATATGTATAAATACGTGTTGATTTTCATAATAAAACGATCTGTTGCCTGGCCCTTGTCTTCTGTTGTTACGATGGTATTAAACATGCCGAGTAATTGCCTTTTGTCATCAACCAATATTAACTGACATAGGATTAGGTAGGCAGAGTTAAGTGCAAGGGTAGTCAAACCAAAACCTGGCATCAATTCATGAAGTCTTTGTCTGATAGTTTGAACCAGTGTGGAAGTAAGCAGGTGTAGACCGCCTGTTGTTTGGAGTCCTCAAGATGCTAAGAAGCAATAACTGGAAACTGCTTATAACAACATGACTGAAAATTGTTCTCAATGGCTGGAGCAGATGTATTCACTTTTTACGAACTCTAAGATCCATTGAAATACTCATTTTTCTTCCTATATTCCTGCTCATTACAGTTCTTTTGAATTTACTTTTTTAATTTTTATTTACCCTTTTTTTTGATATATTAAATGTGACAACTTCAACTTGGTCCTGCATTTTTTGTGTGGAAAGTTCTGCTTATGATTGGACACGAGGTAGTATTTAACAGGTGTCATGCCTATAGTACTGTAACACCAGGGTCAGGCAACATCGTTTATTTACGAAATCAACACATTTATATATTTTCATGTACATTATTATAGAGTATTGTTAGCAGAAAAACACTATCTTCTGATTGGTTGTTTCTCATTAAAAAGTTAATCTTTCATCTCTTTGTGGCTGATTCTCGAATGTCAGATTATCTATATGTTAACTGTATCCGCCTACGCAAAGTTTGGTGTGAGTGGTTGTTGAATCAGTCTTTGTTCTTGTCTCTCTCACGACCAATATTGGAGACGTAAACATTGACGTAAATTACTGCCCACCAATTTGGCTAGCAGCCAGTTCTCACCACAGTACCAGCCCTCGGTGTTGGTGAAGACTGAATTGTATCAGTCAGTCAAGTTTGTAATATGACCACCATACCACTAAGTGGCTCACCATCACGGCGCACTCAGAATTATTGTTATTATATGGTTAGAGGCTCAGCAGGAATATCTCTGATTGTAACAGTGGGTGATACGCCTACGAATTTCACAATGGATCTGAGTTGTTCCTTCTAGGTAGTCGCAGATACGTGCCTTGTTGACTGGTGAGTGCTAACAACAAGCACAAAACCGAGGTCAAGCACAGCTTCCTGTTGTCTAATGCCTTCAACTATCGAATACCAACAGAAATTCTAAATGCACCCTAATGGAGAGCCAGCTGCTAGTGGCATGCTGGTCACATTGCAAATTTGAACTGACTGATAGAATTCAGTATGGCACCAAAACAAAGCTCATTAGACGCATGATACTAGTAGTTAGTAGCCAATCAAAGTACATAGAATTTATTGAAAAAAAACACGTGCAAACAAAGTGTGAGCATCCACACACACACACACACTTAGACCATATTATATTATTATTATTTCCTTTAATTCCTAGAGGAAAATAGGGCTTCAGCCGCACGTCTCCATTGCGTTCGGTTCTCTTCCAACGTCTTCACCTGGCTCCAAATCTGCCCACATGTTTTCATCTCCTCTTCACATGATCTCCTCAAAGTCACCCTTGCACCGACGACTAACTCGCCGCTTCCCTTTAAGGTTCCACTCGAGGACTTGTCTAGTGATGTCACTTGATGGTTTCCTCAGCGTATGGCCAATCCACCTCCATTTCTCCCTGCATATTTCTTGAACAATCGGTTCTTGCTGGGTTGGTTCGCTCCCTTAGATCCTTGTTGCTGATGTTTTCTGGCCGGCTATCTGATCTTGAGTAGTATTGAGCGAAGACAGTTATTGATGAAGGTCTGTAGTTTGTTTGAGGTGCTCTTCATGACACGGCGCCAAATCTCTCATCCATACAGCAAGTAGCACTGACTGACTTCACAATGGAGTTGAAAATCCGGATCTTATTTTCATTTTCATGCTGAGTGCTGTTGACCTGTACACAGACTTGAGAGTAATGAAGGTTTGTCTTGCTTTCCCAATGTTTGCTTTGATATCCTCGTCAGTCGAGTCCGCCTATAGTTGAAACGATGCTTCCCAAGTAGGTAAAGGAGATTGTTCCTTGCAGATTCCTCCCATTTATGCCGATTGTTGTTGTTGCCCAGGAATCTTCACCACCTCTGTTTTCTCTATGTTCACCTAAAGTCCTTGCTATCTTTTATGCTTTTTTTATCGCTAACTTGTTGCTTTTCACTTGCATATCTTCCAGTTTGTGGGAAATCAGAGGTATATATATCATCGGCGAAGTCCAGATCCTCCAAGTTTTTCGTGAGGGTCCATTTTATACCTGTTTCCTCATTACTCGCTGTCTGTCGCATTATCCAGTCTACTGCAATCAGCAAAATCATTGCCTCACTCCCGTCCTCACTTCGAAGGATTCCGTAAGTTTCCCGTCGTGGATTACTTGACATGCAGCATTATCGTATAACTGTTGGATGAGATGTATAATTGTCGATGGCACCCCTTGGTAGTAGTGAAGTAGTTGCCAAATCACCTCTCGATCCACACTGTCGCATGAAGGCCTTTTCAAAGTCGATGAAGTTGAGATAGAGAGGCGACTGCCATTCCAAGCTTTTTTCAACGATGATCATTATATATATATCGAAATATTTGTTGATGAAATGATAACTTCGTAATTTTCGCGTTAAAATCACGTTGAATGAAGTGGAACTCGCCAGAGAAAAAGACAACAAAAAGAAAGATCCAGACAGTCTGCTGAATAGTCAGTCAGTCGGTCGCTCGGTCGTGATTTAACAGCCCTTTGTCGCTCGCTCTCTCTCTCTCTCTTTCTATTATATCATAACAATGAGGTGATAATGAACAATGATACTACATTGTAATGCATCGTGTGTGTGCCTTTTCACTTTGAAACAATGAACAATAAGTCTTTTCTTGTATTTCAACAGACAGAAAGTTAACCTTGAGAACTCTGATAGACTATAATTCTATGTGTAAAAAGTTGAACACAGTAAGAATGAAAACAATTATGTTGAGTATGCTGACGACCTGACTGTTTCTCTCTCTAGATATATGTTACTTTAATTCTCAGTCAGACTGTTTCAAAATGAATTACTTTTTATCAGAAACTAACCACAGCGGTTGCTTTTACAATGGTCTTCAGCTTAATCCCTCCAGATGTCAGTCAGGTTGCTTAATTCCACTTTCAGATGCAAGCGCGACTTACATGATAAATTGGTTAGTTTGTACGGTTCCACTATCACATAGATGGCAATGAAGTTGAAACTAAATCGAATATTATTAAGCACCTTGGACTGTATATTTCCTGAGATCACCTTTTCTGGTCTTCCCACATATCATGTCAGGTTACAGAAAGATGTTTCGTACGGCGTTCTGTATAAGGAAGTTAAGACGATATCTGGTATCATGCCATCTCTATTTTCTGTTAATTGTCTGTTAATTCTTGCATTCTGTTTATTCTTCTTTACTATTCTCCCATAATCTTTCCCGGGCTACTTCAGAAAGACTTTGTTTGTTATTACTGCGAAAGGCACTAGCAGTCATCAGTAGGACGAGTAGAATGTTGCTAAACCAACTTGTTAATACTATTATAGATGGACATCTGAACTCCTGTAAGATATTAGCGAATATAATCTTGTCAGACTCTGAACATCCTTAGTGTATCTCATCAGGTTTGTAGGACTAGAAACTACTATATAAGACATTATATGCTCAAACAACTTAGTACGAAAACTCCCTACAAACCAACACTTGAATATCCATGAGATGCACACTAGCGACTGGCACCATTCATTTAGGTATTTACCTGGGGTTCTGGTGGGAAGTTGTAACCAGTAGGGTACAGCAGGTCGTGTGTAAGGACAAATACTCGCCACCAATGACATTGGCTAGGAGTCGCGCTATGTGATGAATTGGCAGAAGTTGGAATTCATGGACTGCCTGGCCACTGGATCAGATCCCAGTGGCTTGAAGGCCTACGAGCTAGCTCGTCTTGTAGCCAGAAGGTCGTGGATTCGAACTATGGCGGTGGGTGCATACTGTTGAAGAGTCCCAAACTAGGTAGTCGATATGAACAGCTGTCCAGTACACTCCTTGGCTGGTTTTCCAATGGTTCTCTAACCAATGTCAGCTCACGATGAAATCCTATAACCAATCAGTCAAATCCAACCAACACTTCAATATCTATGATACCTTGTTTGGCCGGTGCACACATTTTATGTGATGAGGAAAGTGTAGGACATGGCACTATTAATTTATTTATTTATTTATTTTTTTTTTTTGATTTACAGCTTGATTCCACACTGTATTTTTGGTACAAGTATGGAATTTTCAGCATGGATATCGGTAGCCCAAATTTCGCAGGCCGACCATAGATATCAGGTATGCGTCGGCAGGGGATCGAACCTCGGACCATGTGTGCATGGTCGGCGAGAGTCCTAACCACTGTGCCACCACTGAGAAACACTAAATTAAAACGGCATTTTTTATTCTTTCTTTCATTATTCTATTGCTGTTAATATTTCCGCCTGAAATTTAATTTTAAATTCATATTCTTATTTAATAATACTATCAATGTACAATACCCTGTATTATATAATGAGGAAATTAGATGCAATATTGTATTACATGCTGAAAATTCCATATTTGTACCAAAATAGCGTTTGTAATAAAGTTATTATTATTATTATTATTATTCAGCGAATAAAATCTTCTTCATTGACGAAATCATCTTCAGAGTATGTACAGTCGTATTTATATTTACCAAAAATGTATAGTGGTCTATTATTGAGTAATAGGGTGTGTGTATGAATGACATAACTGATATAATTACTCAGAGGTGGCTTTTAAAAGTGTGTGTTTATAAATTCACCTTCTCGTGTGAAGCTATAGTTATAATTGGCCGCCCGCACAAAGCGCACGCTTTCCAAACGCATTTCTCTGAACATTATCCGGCATGGTTAGCAAAGGGACAATGAAAGACAATTACTAGCTCAATTCTCGAGCATTTGGTGAACTCAGGCCATGTAGCTCCACCAGAGTCGTGGTCTTTCAACATCATCTACAAAGTGAAGCCAAATGGTACAAAGGGCGTCAGGTTTCAGCTTTTGTGTATGGCGGAGGCGCCAGCAATTCGTCAATACAACCCTGAACTCTGTATACAGAAAAAGCTTGTCGAGTCTCTTAATCTATCATGGTCTTAACCTCTTCACTAATCGTTCCCTGTAAAAAAAATTTTGATTTTTTCTTTTGTTTTTAAATTTTAATTTTACTTTTGGTTTGCTTTTGCTTTAATAATTCATTCACTATTATCAATCTCATATGCTCCTTTTGTATATTTTCACACCCTCTTCACACTTGTTAAATTGTCTGTCTGTCTGGATTCAACATAGAACTTGGCACCGAAGTGCACCAGTTCGAGTTGCCACGTTCCAAATAGCACACAGAGGTAGACAAGAAGATGAGTGAAGAGAATTAATAGAGTTTGACAAATATAAGAGTGAAACAGAATGGGTAATGGTAGAAAGGAATATGAAAGATTACAGAGATTGAATACATCTGCGCCATTGACAACGATTTTGAGCCATGTCACCTATTGTCTCCAGCCATTGATTCCTAGAGTCCCGAGGGCCCCAACCCGGGAGTCTGCATCTCCCTACCTGACTCAGTTTAACTGTCAAGGATTTCATGGATTGATGCCATGTTTTTGTTTGGCCACCACTGGCTCTTTTCCAACCTGAACCTATATCAGCTAACAATGCCCGTCGGGGGAGGCGGTGGTTAGGCATGCGCACCACGTGACCTAGCCATCTTAGTCTATGTAACTTTATAACCTCGTCGATTGATTTTCCCTCTTTGCCCAACACTCTACGCCTAACGTCAACATTACTTATCTTGTGAAACCACCTAACGTGAGACAGAGATCGCAGACATCTATGATCGAAAGCAGTCAACCTTTTCATGTCTTCAACGCGTATTGGCCATGTTTCAGAGCCATAGAGAAGGACGGAGCGAACTGATGAGCAGTACACACGTCCCTTGGTTGATAACCGGATGTCACGCCTACGCCAGAGATGGTGTAAGTCAGCGAAAGCAGCTCGAGCTTTTCGGATCCGTGCTGAGATTTCATCGCCAATCAGTCCGTTGGTGCTAATACAACTTCCCAAGTAGGTGAAGTGGTCAACATGTTCTATCACTTCACTCCCTATCACTAAGTTAGGGGTTGACGTTGTCCAGTCCTGTAGCAGCATCTTACATTTTGCAGGGGCGAATCGCATGCCAAACATACGAAGATTGCTGCTCAAGGTGTTCAGAAGACTCTGCATTTTGTCAGCATCCTCCCCTAACAGGACTATGTCATCTGCATATTCTAAGTCCATAAGATTATTCCCTGGTAACAAGTCGATTCCTAAGTCACTACGTTCAGTTAAGGATACTTCCATTAGCATATCTATGATGAAGTTAAACAGAAATGGGGAAAGTGGACATCCCTGTCGGACACCACTGGTTGTTACTAATTCAGATGACAATTCCCCATAAGCCCTTACACGACTACGTGAGTTTGAATAGAGTGCCTTGATTAGTGCAATGTACTTTCTTGGCACTCCCTTCACAGTCAGACATTGCCATAGTACTTTTCGGTCCACGGAGTCGAAGGCCGCCTTCAAGTCAAGAAATATGACAATTGTTGGACGCCGAAAAGTGTGTCTATGTTCTAGAATCTGTCGAAGAGTGAAGATATGATCTATGCACCCTCTACCTGGTCTAAAGCCTGCTTGATTTTCCCTTGTCTGTTCCTCCCGAGTTCTGCTTAGTCTATGCATGATTACTGAGCCTAGGATTTTAGAGACTATGTTCGTTAGGCTGATCCCCCTATGATTATCACACGAGGACTTGTTTCCCTTCTTGAATATCGGTATAATAAGTGACTTACCCCAGTCTGATGGTACTGTCTCTGATTCCCAGACTTTGCCTAGTACCTCAGTTAATCTACAAACTAGTATGTCACCCCCATATTTAAACACCTCCGGAATAATTCCGTCGGGTCCTGCCGCTTTGCCTCGTTTCAAATTACTGATAGCTTTTGTAACCTCACCTACAGACGGCGGACCAGTGTCTATATCCCATTCGGGTACGTGGTGGATGGCGGGGAGGTTCAGTGTGGCTGTAGGCAAGTTAAATTGTTCCTCAAAGTGTTCTTTCCAGCGTTCAAGGCGTCTATCCTGAGAGCTAATTAAGGAGCCATTTTTCTCAGAAATAGTCTCACTTATGAATTGCCTTTTCCCGCCCGATTCTGTGATGAGTCTAAAGAGTTGCCTAGTGTTGCCTATCGCCAATGCTTTTTCCATCTCTTTCGCCTTTGTCACCCACCACTGTTCACGGTCTTTGCGGAGACTTTTAGTAAGTTTCCTTTTGTGCAGCTTTCGCTCCTCATTGAATTCGGAGCTCGCCGGAATAAGTCTTCTAGCATCTATCAGTTCGGATGAGGCAGTCGAAATCCAGTGGTTTTTACTCACCTTTGGATTTGTCTTATTCACAGCTTTTACAGCTGTATCTATAGCTGACTGAATATTCTTCCAGGCTTCTCCAGGGTGAGCACAGCTGTCGATTCAGATATGCGTTTAGCTAGTTCTTCCTCAAATAGGGATTTAGTTTCCTGATCGAGCTGGGGGCGTAATGGTTTTACCGCCAGCTGTTTCCTACGTCCGTTCAGTCGTAAGCACACACGAGCCCGGACCAGTGCGTGATCGGTATCTACACACGTGTTCCAGAAGGAGCGACAATCTCCTACCGACCCACGCCAACGATAGCTTATTGCTATGTGGTCTATTTGTGTCCAGCGTTGGTTTGATGATGGGGGTCGCCAGGTTAAACAGTGTCTCTCCTTGTGTTTAAAGTTAGTGCTTACAAGAAACAAATGATTATCTGAACAGAACTGTAGGAGACGGTCACCGTTGTCGGTTCGCTGGCACGGAACTCCATAGGTGCCACCGACATCCTTCTCAGATTGACACAATTTCCCTACTTGAGCGTTGAAGTCACCAGCTAGAACGACTATATCTGAGCGTTTAGCCTTTCTCACCAAACTAGACAGCTTTTGGTAGAACTCATCCTTCGTTTCATCCGAACTGCAGTCAGTGGGGGCGTAGGCGGAGATTACGAAAAGGCATCGGCGAGTAGTGCAGTCCTTTCTCCTTCTTACTGATCCGTTCAGACGGACAGCACACATTCGGCTATCTACCGGGATCCAGTCAAGCAATGTCTTTTCTGCCCTAGTACTCAGAGCTATCCCTACGCCAGCTAATCCCGTGAACTAGCTGTGGCATCTCCTGACACCCTCAAGGTGAATTTTGAAGATTCATCCTGTTGGCCAGGTGGGGTTAGGTGAATAACCACACTTGGGTCTTGTATGCGTGTTTCTGAAACACAACATACATCAATGGCTCGAGATGCCAGGGTCTTAGCTAGTGATGCTTGTTGTCCTATTTGGCAAAGTGTCCTAACATTAAAAGCTCCTATATGAAATTGGTGGCGTGGCTTTAGGAGACTATCCGTGGTGGTTTTTTGGCTTTGTTAAATTGACACTCAAATACCACCTTTATTCCCACTCGAGAGCAATTTTAACCTCATCAAATTACTGTCTTTGTGCCGTTGAGTACCACGTAATTTACAACTTTTAATTTTCACTTCTAAAGCCACTTCTGAGTAATTATATCAATTATGTCACCTTCTATTTCTCAATAATAGACCACTATATATATATATATAAAGAAAAAATCAAAATTTTGTAAGTATAAATACGATTGTACAGCCTGCGAAGGTGATTTCGTTGAGAAAGAAAATTTTCTTCACTGAATTTGTCTATTATTATTATTATTATTATTATTATTATTATTATTATTAAAAAGACCGACTAGTTTCAACATAGAACTTTGCACCCATGAACAGCAGTTCGAGTCGCCACACTCCCTTTATGTAGGACACAAAGCAAGAGAAGAAAGTGAAAAGAAATGCAAAACAGAGACAGTAAACACAGATATGAGACAAAAAGATTAGTAATATGCAAGAACAATATAGTTTCTCATTGGGTAATTATAAGTCACAAGAAGTGGATGCATCAGTGCCAGTCATTGAGGACCGTCTTCAGCCATATCACCAATTGTCTCCAGCCTTCATTGGTTTTTACCGTCTCGAGGACCCCAACCAGTCAGGAACTCTACACCTTCCTACATGACTCTAGCTGGCTTAAACTAACTGTTATCGATTTCACTGACTAATGAAGCCATGTTTTGGTTTGACCGCCGCCAGGTCTTTTCCAACCTGGGTCTATGTCAGCTAAAACTGCCGGTCAAGGAAAGCGATGGCTAGGCATGCATAACACATGTTCTAACCATCTCTCTCAGTTGATATAACTTCACAGCCTTGTCGACTGATTATTAAAGATGACAAATATACTCGGATAATATGAACACAATCTTTATTATTGATATTATTTCAAGGATTCTTTTCAACTGGCTACAACAACCTGAACAATACAAAACACGTTCGAACATTCTTTTCTTCTCGCGATGACAAGGAGTATTTGTTAGGCACTAAGAGTAAATTAATTCTGGAATGATGTAAGTTGTAAAATTGAGACGAGTTAAAAAGACTGAGTAATTGTAGACTGTCTATTATCATCCACACAATGATATTCCTAGGTGTGTATTGGACCGGATTATCCGTCCGACTGTGAGGAACGAGAAGACAGGAATACGCTGGACCACCGATAAGAACACTCTAAATCATCTGGGTTTTACGCGTGGATGATTTATGTTTAGTGTAACACAAACTCGAAGATTTGCAGGCGGAAACCAACTACTGACTGAATAGGCTGACAGAGAAGGCAGGATTGCAGGTGAACATAGAGAAGACAGAGGTGATGAAGACTACTACGCGCCAACAAGAACAGCCAGCATACTGCCATCAACGGGAGAAACTTGACAGAGGTTACTTCCTTCCTTCTATTTTATTCAGGATGAATTGTTTCAATCATAGAGAGAATGGAAGAAGATGTCGAGGCAAGAAGTGGAAAGGCAAGATACACCTACAACAGTCTGAAATTTATTTGAAACTCTTCTTCACCCCGTAGTATACATAAATAACAAAAAATTCAGATTTTCAAAACAAATGTGAGGTCATTCGATTCTTTTGTCTGCGTCAGGAACTTGGGCTGTGCGTGTCAGTCACGAGAAGCATAATAACGTTTTGCAAGATAATGTTTTGTGCATCGGTGGCACAGTGGTTAGGATTCTCGCCGACCATGCACATGGTCCGGGGTTCGAGCCCACGCCGGCGCACACCTGATATCTATGGTCGGCCTGCAAAATTTAGGCTACCGATATCACATGCTGAAAATTCCATACTTGTACCAAAAATACAGTGTGTGGAATCAAGCTGTAAATCAAAAAAAAAAAAAACAGGTCACCACAGACGGTGAAGTTAAACTTTAAACACCACTAACTACAAATGGAGTGCTACCACGTCAGTGATCTTGAAACGCCCACTGAGCAAGTTAGTGAAACCTGGCAAATAATTCTGCCGTCATCAATAAAATATATGCTCATCGAAGTGTGTTATGCTATTAAATGGGATATCTGGTAAGTTTCAGCTTAGGTGATTGAGAAAGATTAAGTTACGATTTAAGCCAAGGACAAGCGTTAGGGTTTGATTGACGTAATAAAGGCCTTATTAATGTGTTGGTTCGAGTTAGATTACAGGTTCAAGAAAGATCAGGGTTCTTGTTAGGGTTAGAAGACCTAAATAATTACATGCATAGAATGTGGTCAAATTACTCTGTTGGTATAAGAATAGAACTTGTGCACTACAGTGGTAGAGTATAATTCCATTGTGGGTAAAATTTATTTTCATAAAGTCTTACAGTGTTATACAGTAATATTTATCGATGACAACGTTTCAAGTACAATTTATAGCTTGGTGAATATTACTGTATAACACTATGAAACTTTATCAAAATAAATTTTACCTATTGTTGATACTCCAACCTAAAACTGAGAGCTGCTTTTATCACATCAAAGCCTCAGGATGGTCGGGGGTGGGTGTCTTGCGCTGCGGGTTGGCCACCCCTCCGCACACCTCTTGAAATGCTCCCATATGACCAGGCGTCTTACATAGCCTCTCCTGAGGAAGTCCTACTCACTGCCTTCACGTGGCGGAGGTGTTTCTCACTAAAGCGAGAGGGCAAAAGCGGATGCCCGGCGCTCTTCACCGGGTTGACTGTCCATTGGATGACAGTCTAGGGGAGATGGCTAAACCCTGATTCCAAACCTTCAACGACTGGCGTATGAAGCTCACTGGAGCTCACCGGCAGACGTATGGACAAAGGGCTTATTGGATGTCCTGGATGTCTGGCCCCATTCAAAAAGGCGTATGAACCGAACTCCGGTCACCGGCTGCCAATGGATAGTGGACTCCCTACTCCACTCCTACTGCCTTGTAGGTCACACTTGGCTGTGTAAAGGCTAGAGCTGCACTCTCAAACAAAAGGCCGAGCGATGCTGGGGACATCGCTCGTACCAAATTCCCAAGAAACTTCATGAACTCGTTCATGAAGCCGGCTCATCCTCCCGTAGGAGATAGCCGAAGTAAAGTAAGTAAGTAAGTAAGAAAGGTATCCTGTTTATCATGCATTTTCTCATAAATACCTGTATTCCATACACAAAAATGCCTCCTTCACATGATTGGTGAGTTCGAGGTCATTCGCTGATTGGTAGTTAGTTAGTTAGTTAGTGGTGCTTAAAGCTCAAGTTTGCCTCACAGACCTTTATCAAAAACTGTCTTCGCTGGCTCCATACTGAAGATCAAATGACCGGCCAAAAACAATTAGCAACAAAAAAAAACTATGGGAACAGACCAATCAAGAACCCGATTGCTCAACATATATGCCGAGGAAAATGAAGATGAATTGGGCATACCCGTTGAGGAGACCGTACAACGACATCGAGTGTCAGGGTGTCAGTTGAGAGGAACCCGAATTGGAGGAGATTGCGCGACTAGGAGATCAGAGACTATGGACAATCGTGAGACCAGAGTTAAAGAGTACTGCAGAGAATAGCTCAAAGTGGGGATGTACCGCTGAAGATCAATGCTCTACTAGGAACCCAAGGGAATAATAATAATAATAACAATAATAATGGAGTTTAAGGTAGAAACAAAGTTTAACTAGAAAGAGTACAGTACAATATAATGAGGTTACGTAACTACAGAAAATATGTTTTTAATAAAATATCATAAAAAGGACTAAGTTGAATGACATTCAGATGAAACAACCAAATTTCCTAAACAGAAGAGGAGAGAATACATAGCGTAGTCAAAACTGTATAACTCTACCACCAAGGTAGAACAAATTCCGCCCCCCCCACCGCCTTTTTTGGCATACATAGATTTGATTTTAACCCTTTTTCATGATGATTACCTCAACAAAACATAGAAAGCTTGGATTTCTCAGGCCTACATTGATTACTTACTTGTCTACAATATGACTAGTGTTCAATAGATAGTGTGCAATCGAACTGTTTAATGCTTGTATGCCCTTTAGTTGCGGATTCTTGGGTATATGTGTTGAGAAGTACGGACAATTACTCTTTTGTTTGTTCTTACAATGTATATTTTGACACACACTCACATACACACACATACATGTAAATTGGTAGATGCGGTTGGAGGGAACATGAAGTGAGAGTTTGCCCATTTTCCATTGCCTCAAACAACACTGTTTGTTTTATGCACAAACACACACAAGTAACCTTGGTGGCAGCTGAATATGTTGCTCTTTTCAGTGCAGCGTTTATCACTGACAGCGTCACATCCTTGCATGTAAGTCTGCTTATCTAGTCAAGCACACAGTGAGAGATACCGTACGATTTACTTATTATGGCTTCTTTTTATGACAGGTATTAGTACTGTATCAGTTTAGTTTCCTTTTGCCATTCCTTTGAGTTAAGAATGGAACAGAGCGCTTCAAGTTGATGTGACTAGGCTCACACACAACCTTTCCCCCACCTCCGAATCGGGCTTATTACTGGCTAGGCGGATACAGGAGTGCGTTGGGTTGGAATCGTTCAATTAGCATATTTATATGATAAAGTCCTTCTGGGTGAGGACGGTGACAAAATTCAGAGTCTTGTGAACGCCTTCAGCTGCAATCTAAGAATGTTTGGCATGCGATTCACTCCCTTTGTCAAATGTAAGATGATGCTACAGGACTAGGCTACACTGACTCACTCCTAGCTTAAAGATAGGGAGGGAGTAAAGTGGTTGATGGAGCATATTGTTCACTTATTTGGAGAGTTGCATCAGCCAGTACCAGTGGGTTGATCTCTGACGAAATCTCATCACGGATACAGAAAGCTAGCCATCTATGGCTTAGTAGACGTCATATTACGCTGGGTGTCGATCAAAGAACGTGTGTACTGCTCAGCATCAGTTCGCTCTGTTCTCCTTTATGCTTGGCTGTGAGACGTGGTCATTGAAAATAGAGGATACGAAAAGGCTGGCATCCTTTGATCATAATTGTCTGCATTCTATCACCCGTGTGAAGTGGTATAAGAAGGTGAGCAACATTGAGGTTAGACGTCGGTCGAGTGCTAGGTAAGGAGGAGAAATCAATAGATGAGGCTGTGAAGCTACATCGACTGAGATGGTTAGGACATGCCTAGCCGTCACCTTCCTCGACAGGCTGGAAAAGAGCTAGCGGCGGTCAAACCAGAACATGGTACCAGTCTATGAAATCCATAAAAGTTATTTTGAGCCAACCGCGTGGGAAGGTGTAGACCGCTGTGTGGTTGGGGTTCTCAGGACGGTAAAAACCAATGGATGGGGACAATCGGTGATATGGCTAGCTCAAAATCGTTCACAATGAATAACGCAGATGCATCCACCCCATGTGACTTATGATTTCCAATGAAACTATATTGTTCTTCGTTACTACTATTCCTTTGTCTCACTGTCTCTAATATGCATTTCTTTTACTTTCTTCTCTTGCTTTGTGTGCTACAAGGAGTGGAGTGTGGCGACTTGAGCTGCTGAACATCGGTGCAGAGTTCTATGTTGAAAACAGACAGACAGACAGGTGATAGTAGGCAGACAGTCTTGTCTTACTCCTGACTTTACTGCAAAGGCTTCATTGAGTTTTCGTTTGTGAATCTGGCATCATTATAGGCCTGGTAAAAGTTTAGGACACTTCACAGAGTTGAAGCAGTTCCCAAAATGTTGCCTCACTTAATGCTAGCAGTCGATCAAAAGTAATTGTGACGGAAAACCATCAGGTTCCTTTTCATTTCTCCTACTTTCAACAACCACATCTCATAGCCGCACAGTAAGACGCAGCGAATCGCTGCACAATACACAGGCTGTTTTTAACAGGTTGCCCAAAGCCACACTGACAAATGCCAGCTGGCACTTTGTCAACAACCAGTTCACTAATTAGGTTAAGAGAAACGCCAAACTGACAACAACAAAAAAAGAAAGACCAAATTCAAGTTAAAATTACACAATACCCAAGAAACTTACCCGATTTTCTTAGCCAATCAAGCAGTAGCTGATTTGTCAACCGACAAATTAAGCTTGAACCAGGTGCTTTCGGTTGAATTGCAGTCACATCTCCTGATCGACCAATACCATGTGTAAATCTAGAAAGAACAGACATATGCATCAGTATAAATATAAAGAAAATAATAGCAACACTACTACTAACAATAATAATACATCATAATGCATCATAAGTGTTGGACTGTTAACTGGTTACATTCCTATTTCTCAGAAAGAAAGCAGTACACCGTGTATAAAGGGAAGTCTTCCACTTCATTGCCTACTGAAGCTGGTGTCCCTCAAGGCGCTGTCCTTTCACATTTTCTTTTTTCTTTCTTCTTTCATGACTTGCCTCACTCTGATGAAATAAACTTTGTGAAGTACGCTAATGATTTAACGGTTTCAATGGCTGTTAACTTCCAGCTAGATTGTACTAAAATAAATAGCTTTCTATCTGGAGTCAGCAAATGGTCTGAGTCTAAACTGAATCCTTCTAAGTGTCAAACTGTTGATTTCAGCTTAAGATTTAAAAGACAGTTAAAAGGAGTCGTCGATTCTCATGACAGTTGTAAGATTAACGACAATGATATGGGAACCAGATCAGAAATTAAGTATCTTGGACTTATTCTCTCTTCTGATCTCTCCTGGTCTTCCCATGTCTTAGCAATCTCCAGTGAAATATTCCGCCTGACATTTTACATTAAGAAGTTAAGACACTCGGGTAGAACTCAACCCCTCCTCTTACAGTTCATTAACTCTTGCATCCTACCTATTCTTCTTTATTGTTCACCCTGCTTATTCTTTCCTGGTTTGCTTAAGAAGGACTATGTCACAATTCGTAGAATACTGAAGACTGTCAGTAGGGTGAGTGGTGTCCCTGTGGATCACATAGTTAACGTCGGTGTCGATAGGCACTTAACTTCGTGCAATAAATTTGCTAAAGGAATTTTATCTGACTTGGAGCATCCGCTTTACCCTCAGCTTTCACCTCAGGTAGAACAAGAAGTAACTTCAGAAAACTGTATGCCTGCATTCCTAAGTATAAAAATTCTATGATACCATACTTGCCACGTATTTTATGTGATAGTGAAAATAGTGTCAGGCAAGAATTAACTAACCTTTTTTCATCTAGTAAATAAACAATTTCCTCCACCCATCCTTATATACCTTCAAGATTTACTTTTATTTTTTCTATTATATTTATGGTCCTGTTGCTTCTTTGTTTTACTCTCATAATTGCAAACACCAACTTATCTCTATGACTGCTGTAATCTTCGTTTTTCTCTTCACCATCATCATCATGTAAAGAGAAAATTATATTCAATATTTTTAAACATGCTTGAATTTCTATACCGCATCGACAATACTGTGTGAAACAAGCCCACGGAAATTTTCACTTGTATTCTTATTATTACCCTAGCTGTTATCATTATTATTGCAATTTCCATTTTATATGCTGCATGTTTTTGACACCACTTCTATTGTGAATGTGGAAAATTTTCTGTGTGATTAATTTTTATTATTAATTTGAGGAAATTAGATGCAACATTGTGATTAATGCTGAAAATTCCATTCTGTATCACAAGTACCGTTTTTGGAATAAAGTAAATCATTATTATTATTAAGTCGGTCAGTGCTTCTATACGCGTCAGAAACTTACACTGCGCGGCAGTCACGAAAAGCATTTCCAAGAGCTAGTAGTGGCAGACTTTCATCAACAGCTGCCATCTTCGCTGACTGGCTGCATACTGAAAATCAAATGGCCAACTGGCCACTGGTCAGAAAGAATTAGCAACAAGAAACTCAGCGGTGGAACAAACCAACAAGCGAGAGCCAATGGCTCAACAAATATGCAGAAGAAAGTGCAGATGGATGGATCGGGCATACATTGAGGAGGCCACCGAATGACAACGGACGCCAAGTCAGTCAGTGCTCGAGGGGAATCCCGTCGGGAAGCGACAAGTGGGTCGTCCTAAGGTAAAATGGAGGAGATCGTGAGAGGGGAAGAGGTGAGAGAGTTTGGTCAATCGTTGACCCAGCTGAAGAGGATGGCAGAAAACAGGACAAAGTGGAGATCTGTTGTTGAAGCCCTATGTTCCACTCGGAACGCAAGGGAATAATAATATTAGTAATCATAATATTTGTGAAAGAATCTTGTCACTTTTTTTAAATTAGAGTCTCCCTTTATTCATTTTTATTTATTTTATTTTTTTTTTTTACTTTATTATAGGTTGACTCCACACAGTATATTTGATACAAGTATGAAATTTTTTGAGCATGTGATATCGGCAGACCAAATTTTGCAGGCCGGCCATTGATATCGAGAGGTGTGCGTCGGCCAGGGATCGAATCCCGGACCATGTGCATGGTTGGTGTGCGTCCTAATCGCTGTGCCACAGCTGAGAAAAACTGGTCTTAGTCATGTATCATGTGACGCTACAAAACTCAAAGTACTTTATGGTATTTCGCTTCGTTTAAAAGAGGGTTTATGTTGATAGACTACACAGTACAGGACTTTGTATGCTCCAAATTGCTGCGTTACCAAACGTGTAAAATTGTACTAATGGGTTCCCTATCTAGTGATATCTGATGATGACAGATGTCACAGACTGACTTACCCATAATGACGTCGACGAATAAAATCGACAAGTACTCGCCCTTCACGTTCACCAACACCTACCGAATTATCCCAGTTATTTGAATCCAAAGATGATATTTGTAAAAATAATGCCTCAATGTCAGTTTCAGAAAATCCAATTTCTGGAAGTCGTCCCTGAATTAGATGAGAGAAAATAAAAAAAAAGAAGAGAAAAACTTACAATGACACTAACGAACAAAGTAAAACAATAACCCACTGTGCAAGAAATTTGCCCAAACTAGCAGGATTTAAAGTTAACCATAACGGAATGTCACAAAAGACCTTCATAAAACTCTTTTAACAGCTCTCTGGTGATAGATACTACATGCCAAGTGATCCACCACGAAAAGTTCAGTGAAGCACTTGAAGTGAAGGCAAAACTGTTTTTCCCCGTATCGACGGTCTTCCTGGTTATCGCAGACTGGAACATTTGACAGACCCATACAGAGCGGTACAGACGGAAAGACGTTGAATCGAAAGAAACAAGTAGGTAACCTGGATTTCGCCAATGATTTACGTCTTATGTCTCACAAAGTAGAAGATCTACACGCAAAAACCAACCAATTGGTTGAAAAGGCAACAAAAACAGGACTCCAGGTGAGCATAAAAAAGACATGGGTGGAGCAAGGATCTAGCACCAATCTCCATCAATGGGAGAACGAAATCAACCCCACCCTTACAATTACCTCACCTACATATATTTATATATAATTGCGATTGTACAGCTAAGTGAATGAATTCACCACCGAAAAGAGATTCTTCGGTGAACTACACGTTTTGTTTTCATGAATTAGATACGCTGAAGAAATGGTTGAATGGAATCATACGGCAGCAGGGTGTCGAATGCAACCGAAATGCGAGACAACAAGTTGGGCGTGTGTCCAAGAGTTACACAGAAGAGATTGTATGAGGCAAGGGATAAAAGCTTGTGGGCAATCGCGGAGCCAACTATAAAGGACTGCAGAGAACAGGATAAAGTGGTGATGGGCTGTTGAAGTCCTATGTTCCATTCGGAACCCAAGAGACAAATAATAATAATAGTAATACTGATATACACAAATTCCTAGACATTATGCATCAATTTTAGATTTTCCCGTCGATTGATTGAACCGAAGTTATTATTATTTATATTATTTAAACGCATAAAAACTTGGTACAATATAGCACCAAGAAGGATGCGCCACAGAATAATAATAAAACAACATAGATCAAAAGTAGAGAATATATAAGTAGAGAACGGATAAAGAACTTCATCTGGAAGGAAAACAGTCATGCCTAACAAGTTCAAACAGTATTCGTTAACTATCATCGGGAAGGGAAGAAAGAAGGAAATTGCAACACGTTCGCCATTGATTACGATTCTTGGCCATATCCGATAACGTTTCGAGCCATCGATTTCAGCTATCTCGCGGACCCCAACCAGGGAGTTGTGACGCACCAACCGATGCTAATCTAGCACAAAAATCCTTCATCCCACGACGCCACGTCATGGACTGACCACCTCTCCGCCTTTTGCATCTCGTCCCAGGGCTGGCTAGCGAACAGAGACCTGTACGGAAGCCGCTGGGATGACATTCGCAGCACATGTTCAAGCCACCGGAGCCGGTGTTTCCAGATGACGACACTCAATGAATGGTGATCTCCCATTGTGTTCAAACACACGCCGCCGAACTTCAGAATTACTCACACGATGATGCCATCAGACGCAAGCAATCCTGCAGAGACAGCAATGATCAAACACGCAGAGTCGCCGCACATCCTCAGCTCGGAGAGGCCAAGTTTCACAGGCGTAGAACAGGGACCAAAAGTAACATGGAGGAAATTGTATGAGGGGATGGATTAAAGGTAGTGGGAAATCGTAGGGCCAACTATGAACGTAGTCCTCATTTTTGGAAGCAAAAAAGAAACAGGAGTAATTTGTCTTACTTGTTCTAACACAGCCATAAGTTTCTTCTTTTTCTTAGTAGATCTTTCTTGCCATCTTTTGACATATGAATCTCCAATGTAGGCTTTGAAGTGTGTCAAAATATTATCATCCATTAGTATATCACAATTTCAAGGAGTGTATGCGCCTTTTTAAAACACTTTCAGTATTCCTGACAGCAAAAAAGTGAACTTTTGTTAAGAAAAAGTAAGGCAGTAGTGAATATCTCTTCTACGCCAGTGTAATTCTAAACGATAGAGGACGAGTAAAACATCTGAAAACAAAATTAATCAACAATTTTCTAAAGAAAATACTGAGGGGAAAAAAGTACAAGTTAAGACAACATAA
Source organism: Trichobilharzia regenti (assembly GCA_944472135.2). Taxonomy (NCBI): domain Eukaryota; kingdom Metazoa; phylum Platyhelminthes; class Trematoda; order Strigeidida; family Schistosomatidae; genus Trichobilharzia; species Trichobilharzia regenti. The sequence goes on from OX235267.1 coordinate 63,449,932, forward strand.
TCTCTAATATATTTAAAAATAAAAAGAAGGCTGTGGCTGAGTATATCGATCATTTCATTTATTTAAGAAGTTGATTCCGCCGTAACGGACTGATTGCTGATGAAATCTCAGCAAAGATACAAAAAGCTTGTGTGAGATTTGCCAAATTTATATTATCTCTGAGATGCACGTGACATTTGGTTATCGATAAAAAAAGACGTGTGTACCACGCAGAATTCCGCTGTTCTTTTATCTGTCAGTTGAGACATGATGGAATTAACGCTAACTCACTTCAGAGACTCAAAGATTGACTTGTTACCAGGGAGGGAATAATCTCGTTGACTTAGAATATGCAGATGATATAGTCCTTCTAGGTGAGGTGAAGACGCTGACGAAATGCAGAGTCTTGTGAGCAGCTTGAGTTGCAACCTGCAAATGTTTGGCATGCGATTGGCTCCCGCTAAATGTAAGATGATGTTACAGGACTGGACTACACTGACTCCTAGCTTAGAAATGGGGAGTGAAGTGTTAGAGCGTGTTGACCACTTCACTTATTTAGGAAGTTGCATAAGCCAGCGCCAAAGGGTAGATCACTGACGAAATCTCAGAACGGATACAGAAGGCTCGGTTCGCATACGCCAGTTTACGCCGTCTGTGGCGTAGATGTGATATCCGAGTATCCACCAAAGGGCGGGAGTACTGCCCAGCAGGTCGCATCGTCATCCTTTATGGCTGTGAGACCAGGCCACTGAGAGTGGAAGACATGAAAAGGCCGGCTAGCTGTCTTCGATTATATGTGTCTGCGTTCTATCTCCCGTGTGAAGTGGTATAATAAGGTAAGCAATATTGTTGTTAGGCATCAGTTGAGTGTTAGGTAAGGAGGGGAAATCAATAGACAAGGCTGTGAAGTCATACCGATTGAGTGAGACGGACATGTGTTACGCATCCATGTCTGACCATTGCCTTCCTCTACGGATGGGCAATGTTAGCTGACATAGGGTTAGGCTGGAAAAAAGCTAGTTAGTGGTGGTAAAACCAAAACATGGCCTTATCAGTCAATGAAATCTACAACAGTTAGTTTAAGTCACGTAGGAAGGTGTAGACTAGCTTCTTGGTTAGGGTCCTCGGGATGGTAAAAGCCAATGGCTGGAGACAATTGGTGATATGGCTAAAAATCGTCCTTGTCAATGAGCTGGCACAGATGCATCCACTCCTTGTGACTTATCATATCCAAAAAAACTATGTTGTTCTTCGTTATTACTATTCTTTTTGCCTCATATTTATTTTTACTGTCTCTATTTTGCATTTCTTTTTACTTTCCTCTCTGGCTCTGTGTGCTAAGTGAAGTGTGGTGTCTCGAACGGCTGCATATCGGTGTAAAGTTCCATGTTGAAACAAGTCAGTTAGTTGAAACATGGTCATTAATAGCGGGAAATATAAAGAGATTAACTGTTTCTGACCAGAAATGTTTGTTTTTATCTCAGACGTTCAGTGATAGAATGTGATGAATAACATCGAAGTTAGACGTGGATTGTTAAGTAAAGAGAGGAAGTCAGTCAGGTAAATGGTGAAACTATATTGACTAGTGCGAAGCCATCACCTTCCTCATCGATAAATGTTAGCTGAAATAGAAAGAGGTTGGAAAAGAAATCAAGAATCAATCCATGAAGTTTTTGATAGTTCGTTTGAGCCACAATGAAAGGTGTAATCTGCCTGGTTTGCGTCGTCAGAATAGGATTGAAAATTGTTCTCAATGGCACAGATGTATTCAGTTTTTTATAATCTTCAAGTCCCATGAAATCCTCATGTTTTCCAATCTTACTGTTCCTTCTCTCACAAGTTTCTACTAAATACAGTTCTTCTGAATTTCTCTTTTCTCTTATCTACCTTTGTGTGTTATATGGAAAGTGGTCACTTGAAGGGTTGCACTTCTGTACAAAGTTCTACGTAAAATGAAAACAGTCAAACGGTCAAGTCAGACAAACTCAGGTTGACAGTGAACTGTAAGGTCTACTTCACAATCAATCATACAGTGTTATTACTTAATAGGAGCCAAGTTAGAAAGTGTATAATTTATTAGATCGATTTACAAACAACAATTTTCAACTTTAAACATTTGTATATATTACGATGGAGAAGTGCTGGACAACCTGACAACTGCATGTAGCATATTTTAAGAGGTGGCACATACACTTGTTCGCTACTCAACATCAAATTTTCGGACGTTTCATGTTAATATTTAATCTATATTGACTTCTTAAATTAATCATTAATAACCGATTACCTGATCGATCGTGAAGTAATTTGGAAATTACTCGAGTACTCTGGTGTACCCCAAATATTCATCAACCTCATTCAATAGCTGTACGACAACGGTACATGTCAAGTGATCCACAACGGAAAACTCAGCAAGGCGTTTGGAGTAAACACAGGAGTCAGACAAGGGTGGTTATTATCACCAATGATATTCCTAATTGTGGTGGACTGACTGGATTATGCGTCGTCAGACAGTGAGTGGGAAACGAGAAGACAGGAATACCCTGGACAGACGTGAAGAACCTAGAAGACCTGGATTTCGCGCGTGGATGATTTGTGTTTGATGCCACACAAAATCGAAGACTTACAAGCGAAAACCGACAAACTGGTCGAAGAAGCAGCCGGAGAAAACAGGACTCCAGATGAATATAGAAAAGACGGAGGTTATGAAAATAACCAACCAACAACAATAGCAACAACATCCATCCATCAACGGGAGGGATTTGAAAGAGGTTACTTCATTCACTTCACTTATCTAGGGAGCATTGTCTCAACTACAGCCGGAACGGACGAGGATGTCAAATCGAATGAGAATCGGGAAGGCGAGAAACACATTCATCAGCCTGAAATCAATCTGGAAATCTTCGTCACTCAGCATCACCAACAAAATTCGGATTTTCAATACAAACGTAAAGTCAGTTCTTCTATACGGATCAGAAACTTGGCGGGTCACAAAGAATATTTCCAACAGCCTGTTGCAGACCTTTATTAACAACTGTCTCCGCTGGATCTATACTGAAGATCAGATGGCCGGAAAGAATCACCAACAAGGAATTATGGGAACAAACAAAGCAAGAACCAATCGCCCAACAAATATGCACGAGAAAGTGGAGATGGATCGGACACTCGCTGAGGAGACCGCTGGGTGACATCGCGAGTCAAGCCCTCGAGTGGAACCCGAAAGGGAAGCGGCGTGTGGGACGTCAGTGCAAGGGTGACATGGAGGAGATCGTGTGAAGAGGAGTTGAAACAGTATAGACTAACATGGATGCAGGCGAAAAATACAGCAGAGGACAGAAGCAAATGGAGACGTGCCGTTGAAGCCCTATGTTCCACTAGGAACCCAAGGGAGCAATAATAATAACCGATTACCTGAAACAAGGAGTGACTGGGTTTCAACATACAATTTTGCACAGAATTGCAGCACTTCAAGTTGCCACACTCCACACACCACACGGTGGTAGAGAAAGGAATTTACATGGACTATAAATAAGCAGAGACATCCAGGAGGGGAAAAGTAGTTATATAGAGAAGCAATCTAAAATCACTGGATCTTAGCGACTCAAAGACCCCAGTCAGTCAGTCTAAACCTACCTCTACGTGGCTCAAATCAACTGTCAAAGATTCCATAGACTGATGTCAGATTTTGATTTGACCACCCCCAAGTCTTTTTCAACCTGATATTATGTCAGCTAACACTCCTCGAAGACAAAGGCGGTGACTCGGGATGTGTAACACATGCTCGAGCAATCTCAATCGATTAATCTTCACAGCCCTCTTGATTAACTTCTTCACCTTACCTAACACTAATTTTAATATTACTCACCATATTATACCACCTAATACAGGTGATCCTGCGAAAATCCTAATGATCGTATCAGGCTGAAATCTTTTAAAAATTATGCGTCAAATATTTACGAATTTGAGCTATTTTAATATAATATAAACATTGAGAATGTGAAGGCAATATGTCTATCTAAGCCCTTTGAACACGCGAAACATCCCACTGTGTATACCTATTTGAATGTACGTGTGGATAAACGTTATTAGTGAGAACAGGAGACCTAGCTCCTCTATTGCGAAACATATTATAGAGACGACGTAAAATTGACGTTAACACATCTTTTAAACCTAACTAAAAAACGTGTTTGGGGCGTATCCTAGAGTTTGTGGAAGCCCTAGCTGGCAATTAGAAAGTTTAAGCCACCTTTATGCGTTCATCAAAAACAATTCGCCATCAAATTAAACTTTCCTTGGTAAACTTTGTTTTGATACCATAGCAGATGTACTATTACCTCTGATATTTGGTTTAGTGGTCTTCATTGTTATTTTGACTTTGGATATGTCTTTTTAAGTTTACCTTTATAGTCTATTTTCTTACCTCTTACCTCTTTATTAATTTCATATATATACCTATGACAAGTCCGTATGTGATCAGATTGTTCGAAATGTGTAGCGCAAATACATTACACGATTCACACAAATTACGTCTTCTTATTGCTTTATCTATATTTTAATACTGTGCATGGCAGTTCTGCTTCCAATTTTTTAAATATGTACTCGCCCGCCTACATAATTGTGGTAAAAGAGGAGCTATTTTCCATGCTTCTGTCTCTCTGGATTCAACATAGAACTTGGCAGCCAAGTGCACCAGTTCGAGTTGCCACGTTCCGAATAGCACACAAAGGTAGACAAGAAGATGAGTTAGGAGAATCAATAGAGTTTGACAAGTATAAGAGCGAAACAGAATGGGTAACGTAGTAGAAAGGAATATGAAAGATTACAGAGAATGAATACACCTGCGCCATTGACAGCGATGTTGAGCCATGTCACCTACTGTCTCCAGCCATTGATTCCTAGAGTCACTCCCGAGGGCCCCAACCCGGAAGTCTGCACCTCCCTACCTGACCGACTCCGTTTAACTGTCAAGGATTTCATGGATTAATGAGGCCATGTTTTGATTGGCCACCACTTACTCTTTTCCAACCTGCACCACCTATATCAGCTAGTAATGCCCGTCGGGGGAGGCGATGGTTAGGCATGCGCACCACGTGACCTAACCATCTCAATCTACGTAACTTTATAGACTCGTCGATTGATTTTCCCTCTTTACCCAACACTACGCCTAACGTCAACATTACTTACCTTATTGTTATACCACCTAACGTGAGAAATAGATCGCAGACATCTATGATCAAAACAGTCAACCTTTTCATGTCTTCAACTCGTATTGGCCATGTTTAGGAGCCATAAAGAAGGACGGAGCGAACTGATGAGCAGTACACACGTCCGTTGGTTGATAGCCAGATGTCACGCCTACGCCAGAGATGGTGTAAGTCAGCGAAAGCAGCTCGAGCTTTTCGGATCCGTGCTGAGATTTCATGGCCAATCAGTCCATTGGTGCTGATACAACTTCCCAAATAGGTGAAGTGGTCAACATGTTCTATCACTTCACTCCCTATCACTACGTTAGGAGTTGACGTGGTCCAGTCCTGTAGCAGCATCTTACATTTTACAGGGGCGAACCGCATGCGAAACATATGAAGATTGCTGCTCAAGGTGTTCAGAAGACTCTGCTGGATTTTGTCAGCATCCTCCCCTAACAGGACTATGTCATCTGCATATTCTAAGTCTATAAGACTATTCCCTGGTAACAAGTCGATTCCTAAGTCGTTACGTTCAGTTAAGGATACTTCCATCAGCATATCTATGATGAAGTTAAACAGAAATGGGGAAAGTGGACATCCCTGTCAGACACCACTGGTTGTTACCAATTCAGATGACAATTCCCCATAAGCCCTTACACGACTACGTGAGTAGTTTGAATAGAGGGCCTTGATTAGTGCAATGTACTTTCTTGGCACTCCCTTCACAGTCAGACATTGCCATAGTACTTTTCGATCCACGGAGTCAAAGGCCGCCTTCAAGTCAAGAAATATGGCGATTGTTGGACGCCGAAAAGTGTGTCTATGTTCTAGAATCTGTCGAAGAGTGAAGATATGATCTATGCACCCTCTACCTGGTCTAAAGCCTGCTTGAATTTCCCTCGTTTGTTCCTCCTTAGGCAAAGATGATTTTGCAACAAAAACTACTAGCAATTAAATGCTCTCAACGCGCTTGAGACGGTCTGGCTTGCAATAATTATTCTGTATAACTATCATATAGCCAATAGACACTTAAACCTCGTGTACTTTACCAGTTAATCAGTGGATGGATTTGACGCCAGGTTAGTGACCCTAACCCGCAAAAACTACTTTTTGGAACTCCACACCTAGAAGACAGCTATGTGCTACTCGGGACCCATGGTAATGAAAACAAGTTATGTGGAATAGCAAAAGCACTTAGAATTGTAATCAAACGACGAAGGAAAACCGCATGTAATACAACATATTCCGAACTGAAGACAGCAGTAAATGGTGCGGTTTGACCCCAATATCGGACATCAAGCACTTTCTTAATAACCATTAATAACCAATCATGGTACAGTGAGGGTAAAACTGGCAAATTTGTTGACTAGCTCCGGAGATGTTTCCGTCGAACTGGAGGTGGTGGCTGCTATAGTTTAACATCTGCCAGCAAATATTTTACAAACTGATATGAGTGAAATTACTTATAGCCTACGAACATAATATAACAATAATGGATTCTGAATTTTGAATGAGATATTACCTGGATTCTAGAATACACGTGTCAAATATATTTTATGCGTGGAAACGTCTAAGAATATACAGTTACCGTATTCAGAAAATTCTCTATACAATTGTACATACTGCCAATCATAAGCCCTAAAACTATTATACTGTCTAGTTTTATTCAGTGCTGAATTGTAATCAGATTTCATTACGAAGAGACAAGGGAGTCTATGTAAATCGAAACATTAAACTTTACGTGTTCAACCAATTAACATAACAAGCTTAAGTATATGCTTAATAAAAAAAAATCAAACCATAAGAATGTGCAGAATCTAGTCAAATTATAGTGGTATCAGTGTTATCAGGAAAGACATAGTGGATAACAACAGCTCAATATTAAACTTACCACACCCTTCAGCAATTCATCGTGACCGCGTGACTAAGTCCTTGGCAAACACCCTAGACGTTTAGCGTAGTAAAACTACCTGAGCAAGATGAGGATGAGAAACAAATTTACAATGTTTTGTAGGATTTTTCGTCGATTAAACTCGCAATCCTCTGAGTTTTTGGCATTTTATAAGGTGGTGAAGTGTGAGATGACCGTATACTAGAGGTTATAACTAAGGAATAGTTCAAGCGAGTTCCAATATCCAGTATCGTTTTTACGAGCTAGTATAAACCGTATTTCTTTGTAGTATTTCTTTGTTTTCGCTTCGTGATTGTAAGGTATAGTTCCTGATCTTCGGTAAACTTCTGCGTTGCTCGTCCCGCCACTCGACTGTCGTAGCTTTGGTTGACTCCAAAGGGAGTAGTGTTGGGATTAATTATATGTGGTTTGTAGTGTGAGGTATGTTAAGACTGTTACTACTGTGAATGGAGTTGACCCTTTCGCCAGTTAGTCCTCCTGTATCGTCGACAAGAGAAAAGAGATAATAATAGTTACAATTAGTGAAGTTATTCAGACTAACAAACAGAAAAAGGAATAAGAAAACGTAACAGCAGTCACCTGATTAAATTTGAAGAATAATATGAATAATATATATATATATATATATATATATATATATATGTATATCGGTAATAATAATGATAAGTGTAGTTAAAGTTGTCAGGAGAGTGAAACGGGAGAGAATGTAAAGAAGTAAAACGACAAGTTTAATTGTCTACCCCTGAATGGTGTATATGATTTTAAGGGGATTGGCCATTTGGATTCAGTCCTTTTGTCGCTGCATGGTTGTCCAGCCTTCGCTTAAAGGCGTCCAAAGACGGTGCCATAGCTACATCTACCGGTAAGGAATTCCAGGGACCGCGAACCGGCAATGAAAAGAAGTAGGAGTGCACCCGTGTCCTCGCCCTCTGGTGAGCTATCCTTCTGGGATTTCCACGGGGGAGCCTATACCTACTCAATGGCAAAACACCTTTGTTTGGGCGATTCTGGTCATTTGTTATTTTGTAGTCAGTAATCAAATCCCCCTTAAGTCGACGGTAGCTAAGTGTAAACACGCTTATTTCTTTAGCCTTTCATCATATAGTTTATTTCGGAGACCAACCACTCCTTTTGTTGCCTGTCGTTGGAATGTTTCCAAGAGGTTGGCGTCTCTTCTCAGCATTGGGGGTGCAATAACACTATGCACCTCAAGGCATGGTCCAACGTATGTTTTGTACAACCTTAGAAAGAGCCCAGGAGTGAGTGCACCTAACTGTCTATGTGTAAAGTGTATGACCGCATATGCCCTCGCAACATTCCCCGTGTAATTTACGCTTGTGTTCACTTTTTCCGTTAGAACTAGACCTAAGTCGCGTTCCAACGTTGTGCAGGACAAGCTTTCATTGCACAAGGTGTAACTTGCATTCTCCAGTTCACAGGTGCGCAACTTCACTACTTTGCACTTTTTCAAGTTGAAAGTCATACCACTGGCCACCGCCCAGTCTTCCAGAAGGTTTAGATCATGCAGCCTATCTAAGTCCCCCAGACACTTTACCGCCCTCCACATCTGTAATTCGTCAGCGCATAGAAGAGTCGGGCAGCTTAGACGGCGTGGTAGATCACTGATAAAAATCAAAAACATCAGTGGCTCTAGGACAGAGTCCTACGACACTCCTGATGACGAGCTGTGCCGGGATTATCGGACTCGATTGACCTCGGTGCAAAATTACTCTCGTCTACGTAGTCTTTCAACAATGACAGAAGTGGGCCACCTTTACCTGTCTGACTTATTTTCTGTAGAAGGTCAAAGTGATCTGTGTCAAATGCCTTCTCGAAGCCTAGGAAGACCACATGGTTTGGAACATTCATATCCCATTATGCTGTCCAATCGTCCCAAGCTGGCAGTAGGTTTTTTACACAGGATATGCCTTTCTGGGAACCCTGTTGGGCCTCATAGAGTCTTTCAGTCCTATTGGTGTGCTCTCTGATGTGATAATCAAAAATAATTTCAGTACCTTTCATACCACTGGGAGTAACGCTACTGGTCTTGTCAATGGAGTTGAAGATTGAACGATCAATTCTTGGTTGTTTGCTCAAAATCAACTTCCTCGATTTTCGCGGAGGCATCAATACGACAGTCATCGTCTCATCGGTCGCTGTTCAGAAAGAAGAAAGAAACATCGTCAGAAGTAACATAACGATTTATTATTGTAATATTTGTTTACAGACCTTAGTTGCTTAGTTCGTTTATTCCTTTTATATGTTGGTGTAACAATACAAAATATCAAACGGCAGATCGGTGTTTTGGTTTTTGCGTCCGTTATAACTAAGCGTTTCTGAGAAATCTTCTAAGAACAGCGTGGGCCCGAGCGTAGCGAGAGCTGGGCATTAACGGTTTATGAGACTTTGATGACAGTTTCTGACGATAGAAACAGATCTGGCGGATTCAAACAGTTGGTGAAAGTTTGGATAGTCGCCGTTCATCTTTCCTGGTGCCGGTCAAGTCCTCTTTGAACAAGCAATATCTGGAACTTTTTTGGAATTGGGTCAAGTTCAACAATGCCTGGGTCAAAGAAGGGACAGAGTGTCTTGGATGCAAACAGGAAAGTAAGTCATGGTGACTTGTCTGTTAATTGTAACGATGTGTCTGATGTTAAGCATGATATGGTTGATGTTACTGTTTCGCCGTTCAGGGATAATAGGAACATCAAACTCCCTAAATTAGAACCACGATGTTTTGATGGAAACCCGGCTGATTATTTACAATTTGTAAAGGAGTTTGAGATCATGTTGAGTGGTTTTTTATTAAATGATGAATTGAAATTGATGTATTTGATGAGATATTGCACTGGAGATGCTGCAAGAGCTATACAGTGTTGTAAGTTTATGAAGCCAAAGGAGGGCTACGATGAGGCTATGAGCATATTACGCCAAAGGTTTGGAAGACCCTCGATGATTGCAGGGAAATTATTCGAGGCTGTTGAGGGTAATGGTGGTCAGTTACAGGATGACTCCCAGGCACTCACTGAGTTTTTAGATAATTTGCTAATTTACAAGAATGGAATGATTTCGATGAATCGAATGAGTGACCTCAACTCGAGTTTTATACTAGAAGTAATAGCAAGACGTCTACCTACCCGACTGCAAAGGAAGTGGGTGAAGATAAGCTCCCGTATGGAGGATGAGGGTATCGAGCCAAAGTTTGATGATATCCTGAAACTGGTAAATACTAGTGTCAATCAATCTATGAGCAAGTTCGCCAGTCTGTTAGATCTCACCCCTAGAATAGAGCAGTCTGAGGGTAAAACGCACTCATTGATGACGAGTAGGCCTCAGAGAGGTGGATATCGAGAAGGCTCCATGATGTCTAGTAATGCATATAGACCTAGTGAGTGTAACAGGTTTCGTAGTACATCCTCAACAGATAAGTTACAAGATGCAAGACAAACACGGCTTTGTTTTACACGTGTGCAAGAGGTGCATACAGAAGTGAACTGTGAACCAGTGAGCAAGTTCAGTGATAAGCTAAATGTAAACTCCAGGTCTGACTCCGAATTGTGTGACGATAACGGTGTTGTGAAGAAGTCTGTAGTTGCAACTGGTAAGCCGTTGTTGAATAGAGTGTCACAGAATAGAGTTACTGCTTCAGAGTGGAGTTCTGACTCCACAAGTTTACAAAGTATATCTAGTCAGAGTGAAGTTATAAAACCTTTAATGATTTTTGAGGAGGAACCAAAATTGTCTACTTCTGTTATTAAAGAGTTTGAAAATGATGAACTTGACGGTAAATTGAATATTTGTGGTAATGATCATGATAGTGCAGATTTGTCTTTGGTTGATCATGATGAGATGAGGGATATGCCTACTACTGCTAAGTTAAATAAAGGTTCTGTACAACTACAACGTGAAGTAGAATTGAACGCAGATGCAGTTCCAGAAGGCATGCATACTTGTGAGACAGTCAGTGTAATTGATCAGCATGTAGCCCACCTATCATCAGATGATAGTGCTAAACCCGAACTAGTAGTGAAAGACAGCAGTGGTGGTAATCTTGCAGTTGGACAACTATCTGAGAGCCGAACAAGAACAGCTTCTGATCCACCACTAAGTTCATCACCTTGTGTCACTCAGTCATCGTTGGTGTTTTCATCCACAATGAAACAGATGCCCATCAACTCAAGTATCTTGTGCAATGACTATGGTAGTATCAGTTCGTTTGAAAGGACGAATATCAATGGTCAGTTTAGTGTGGATAAGCCAAGTGTAAAGGAGAGAGTAATTGTTAAATTGACTTGCACGAATAAAGGCATTTCTAGTTTCAAGTTACTATTTGAATGTTATTATCTTTGGTGTAAATTACTCTGTTTCTATACTTGGTTGATGAGATATGTCGTGTGTTTGTTGGTCATCTATATTCTACGATACAATGACATGGGCGTGTTGCCGTTCAGATTTGAGGATATAGCTGATAGAAGGAAGTTAGCAAATGAACTCTGCGACGATTTTCCAACCTAGGGCGTCAACCTGAGAAGGGTTGTAGGCGTACTGCTGTAAGTCCTACAGTTCTTCAAAGGGTAGCGCATCAATGAGCAGTCCAATGTGCTTGGTGTATGATCTTGTACATATGTTCATATTGTATATACTGAATTGATATCATCTGTCATCTAGCTGTTGGTAATTCTGTTTGTGTCCGGACGACTTCCACTTGGATCATCAACCTGAGAAGGAATGTAGGCGTACTGCTGTAAGTCCTACAGTTCTTCAAGGGTAGTTTGTCGTGTCAGAATCCACAACATTTGATGTGTTGATTGTACATATGTTTGTGTTAAATAGTTGTGTGAGTTCCAATTGATGTAATTGTTGGTTAATCTTGTTTGTGTCTGGACATTCCACAACTTACAATCGTCAACCTGTGAAGGGTTGTAGGCGTACTGGTGTAAGTCCTGCAATTCTTCAAAGGAATTCCATCAAGACATGATCGGCGAGTTTGTGTGTACTGTTTGTATATACGTGTGGTGTGTCATATCAATTGGTGTTTTTGGATTCATTGTGTTTACTCGTTGTTTTCGTATCTTGTTTTTATTGCATAATTTTGTTAAAATTTTCGTCGTGATTACTTCTGAAGTTGTTTCCAGTCTTCTACATCCGTGAATGAATTGATTGATGTTAAGGACAGCAGATGGGTCGTATACGCCGGGGAGGCTATTGCTGAGAATGAAATGCACACGGAGATAATTGTTAGCTGCGGTCCGACACGCCGGGGAGAAAGAGTGTAAACGACTGAGGCTCGCATGCGTCACCGCTACTAGAACTGAGGCAGAATGAGTGACAAGCGATTTCAGTGATAATTGATAGTGAATAGAAAAGAGGATGCTTGAAGAGTATCATGAGGTGGTGCTATGGTCACGTTGCATTCTGCAAGAGTCATTCTAGTAAGTGGCGATTGTGTTGCAAGATGTCAAGAGGAGGTCTCTGTCTGGAGGCGCAGGTCGTCAGCGATGTGTGAGATTGTGCTGTGGGTATGCTTGTGGTGTGTTGGCTTTCCTGTTTGTTTTCCATTTCAGCTCTGTCCGTGTGACCCAGGTTCTCGCAATGGCATCCAAGTCAACGTGCATTGGTCGTGAAGGAAAAAAGGGTTGGATCCCTTTTTTGCCGGGGAGTGTCAATGGAGTTGAAGATTGAACGATCAATTCTTGGTTGTTTGCTCAAAATCAACTTCCTCGATTTTCGCGGAGGCATCAATACGACAGTCATCGTCTCATCGGTCGCTGTTCAGAAAGAAGAAACAAACATCGTCAGAAGTAACATAACGATTTATTATTGTAATATTTGTTTACAGACCTTAGTTGCTTAGTTCGTTTATTCCTTTTATATGTTGGTGTAACAATACAAAATATCAAACGGCAGATCGGTGTTTTGGTTTTGGCGTCCGTTATAACTAAGCGTTTCTAAGATATCTTCTAAGAACAGCGTGGGCCCGAGCGTAGCGAGAGCTGGGCATTAACGGTTTATGAGACTTTGATGACAGGTCTATAAGTGGTGGCGTTTCGCCTGTCCCCACCCTTGAAAATTGAGGAAAGAATGCCTCTTTTCCACTCCCTTGGCAGTTTTCCCTGAATCCATTGAGTGCTAAGGGGATTCACGCAGGGGGCTACAGAGAGCTTTGGCTAACTGTTTTAAAACAGATGGCCTGACGTCGTCACAACCTGAGGACTTCCCAGGTGTGAGTCGCTGTAGCTTCCCTAGTACCATTGCCGGGTTTATCTGGAGAGTAGCCAGTAGATTTTCATTCGGCGAAATAGTAGTGCCACCATTTTGGCCCGTTTTTGCTTTACTTACAATGATGCTAAACTGTTTGGCGAAGGCTAAACTGAATGTTTCAGCCATTTCCAGACCAGCGAGGTATTGACTTTTTGAACCTTTCAAGGCACATGCCACCTGGTTGGTTGGTTTTCCATCCGACATGAGTCGGTACATGTTTTTGGGGTTCACCAGGAGCTTTGTGGCAAGGTATGCCAAAAGTGATCTTCTGTCACTCCTGACTCTTACGTTGTTCCGGCTCTTGAATTCCAGTTATGCATCGTGCTTGGTCTGACCCTTGGATATTCGCCACGTAGACCAAGCCTTCTGCTTTGCTTACAGAATACTTTGCGTACTCCTTTCCAGCCATGAGGAGCATTTTACGTTTGTGTTGTGACTAGAGGGACGGTATCTGAGATTACTGTGTGAGTAATTCCTTTTACCACTTCCTAGTGTTCACCTACAGATAACTCACCCAATTCTATGAGCCATTCGGAGGCGGACAAAAGCCCTCGCATTCCATCATAGACCACCTTGCTGTAGCACAGACATGAGAGCGTAGCATCTGATTCTAAGCGCTCGCGGAGGACCAAATCGAATCCTGTGACTGCGTAGTCACTACTTCCTAGGGAGGGGGCAAATTCGGACATTTTCGACGAGTGGTTGGTCACTTGTCAGAATATAATCCGGTTTCGTTGACTTTCCACTAGGGCCCCACCCAGTGTCCTCTCCAACATTCACAGTAAGTTTTGCTTTTCCAATTGTTTACAACATATTTCGACCGAATTTTCTCTTAGCATACCCCGAGCCAAGTTTCAGTGATGGGGCATTGAAACTTCCAGTTATGGTGATTTGATTATAGCCCAAGTCTTGTGATGGTGTAAACAGTAGCTGGTCGTGCTCTGCCTCACAGGTGAGTGATCGGTAGATGCCACCCAGTAAGTGCTCGGAGTGGCCTACGGTGGATTGACACCAAACAGAGTCTGGGAGCTCATTAATTGTTTGATCCATTGCGCTTACACTTTAAGTTGCTTGTCAAAGCATATGGCAACTCCGTCCTTCCTTGTTATCCCCGACCCTCCTGACCAGAACCATATCACTTATAATGATTTCATTGTCGGAGATGGTGGAGTTCAGCCGGGTTTCATTGGGGATGATTATTTTAAGTTGGAAGTGTGACTGGATTTCTCCGAGCCTACCTACTTTTCTTCTCAGCCCTCAAAAATTGCTATGCAAGCAGCTGATAGTGAGTCTCACCACCTCAGCGTGTTGTAGGGTGGTTGACGCCACGTCGGCTGCTAGTAGGGGACTTAACATTGGGACTAGTTGGCTGAATCGATGGAAGCGGCCTGTTGTCGATTTTTCCCCCGGATCAGTTAGGAAACTCGGTTGACACTAACTGTAATTCCAAGTGCTGCATCGCTGAAATTTCTTTGAAATATGGGTATCGTTTGCGACCTCAGTTTTCTGCCCTCTTGTGGTTCGAGTTCTGTTTTCCTAGCATAGGATACTTCCTTCCATTCAACTCTTGGTCTCGTACCACCGTTGAAGTATTAGGACCAACGGCTCCTGGGAGCTGAATTTTACACTTAGTGGACTTGGGGAGCTAATGAATATGAGATGAGTGGGACGGGGTGGGCGGAAAATAAGGACTGCTCCAAAAGCACCAACAGCCATCTACGGTGACAGCTGTACGCCATGCATGTGTTTTTCACAATCAGTGCGGGTTTACAGCTCTTGAACACCATGTATGTCCACTGAGGCAGAAGGTACCAGTTCCAGTGACTTCCTCGCCATTTGTTTGTTAGCTCACGGCCTATCATGCCTTATTCCCATGCTGGAACTCCTGTCGATAGCTAATATTTGAGCCGGCAAAAATATCCTCTCAGCCTCTTCGGTAGAGCTCAGTGTTACCCTTAGTGCATGGGGCTTAACTTGAGGCGCCTGAACAGCCATGTACAGCCTTCACACTTTCATAATAGTAATAATGTGTATTCTCATATAAACATATAAATTTACATGAAAATGCATACCATTTTTACAGGCACGATCAAGTATGATATAATATCAAATCGTAGATTGTCTACAAGTTAATGTTTCAACAGTTAAATATTTGATATATATATATATATATATATATAAATACACATTGTCTGAACTAGGCTGTATAGTTATTGAATTGTACAATTGTCCTCCAGGTTGAGCGGGAAAATCGACTTCGTTTCGTTTTCATCCTGTGGTTGTCGACATACAATAACCAACCAATATTGAGGTAAGCACGACTTTTACAAGGGATTGAAAGCTGTTTTAGAAAATTAAAAGTGCTAAGGTGAATCAATAAAGTGTAATGAAATAGGTAAGTGCAAGTATCACTAATAAATGCATTAATAAAGGGAACTCTCTAGGCTGACAACGTCCATTTGCAATGTATAATGCTTCCTGTACAGTTTGCACTATCATGATGTCCACTTTTGGTTTTAATACATTTATCCTCATGCCGGCTTTTTGTTTTATACCTTTTTGTGCATTTGGTGCACAACCGTACCCTGAATCAATGTCCAGTGCTAATTTATTGCACAAATTTGACTACTGTACCTGATCAAACAGAGCCCTCAGTTCAATCAGACTACTATCGCACATGGGTAAATCAAACAGGATAAGGGAGTTCTCTCAACTGACCTTAGACTTAGGTTTAGTCTTTGACTGCTTGTTCTCATTTCCAGCCAGTTGGGCTAGAGTATCCTCTTTACGGTTTTTATAAAGTCATAGTGATGCGGTGTTTTTAGATGGAGCGCTGCATGAGACTGTGTTGGCTCAGAAAAAAAGTGTTCTGTTTTTGTTGAGAGGAGACACGCTTCGTCTAAGTGTGCCAGTGCGATAAAGTGCGATAAATGTACTAGATCCATGGGCACAGGTTGTATTTCATTGACTCAGAGCGTGGTTTCTGAACTCCTATGTCACAGAGGCGGGGAGTCCATCACTTGCAAAAGCTGCATTCGTATGATGAGTAAATTTTAGAAACAACAATAATACAGGCGTAGGAGTTGCCTCTTCTTCTAGGAAATTGTTTCGGCGTCTTATGACTTCTTGAGTGTTTCCATTTTGTTTTACTGTGTCTTATACACTGGCTTCCAGCGGATATACGTGTAGTATCATGTCCACTTGGTCCATTTCAGTGCCGCACTTTGGTAACTTACCGTTAGTATCAGAAGAGAGATGTACAGTTGTCATTAGAATCCGTATGCAAGATGATGTTAATATCCCTGGGTTATTGTCTCAGCTGGTCGAAACACTTGTGACTACGGAATGTCGTGTTTCAGCGCTTTTTTTTAAATCTACCTTAAACCGCCATATTAAAAATTACTACAACTTACGCTATATATGAACAAGAGATAGCGACTGCCCATTAGAACAAGAACAAAAAGATTGATAAAGTACAAGGTAAGAAAAATAAAAGGTTTTCCACTGTACCTAGTACCTTTCGGTTACTAGGCTTCACAGCAATCATGTGGCATACCAACAGGTTTTCTTTATCTGAGGGAGCGAGGAAGGTGTTGCCACAGATATGGCACCTGAAGCTTTGACAGTAGTTCGAGACAGCTGGACTCACCCCAGACAGATTTATTGTTGAAGTAATGGTTGAGTTTAATTGACCAGCTAGAAAGATCAGATTTCCCATGCGGATAATTCACAAAATAGATACTTTCTAGTTAGAGGGGAAAAAGCGCGCCAACAAGGAGTTTTTGTAAACTCTGTAAAATCGGTAGTCTTAGCACGTATGAGGGTGAGAGGATCTAATTATTGTGATCTTATTATAAGTGAAGAAATTAGAATTCCTAAACACGGTCGGCCATCACAACTTATCTACGAGACAGTTTCATCGAAGAAAAAATTCCCTCTCAGAAGTCGATAACTGCTCAATGTTTGGTGGTCGTATAGTGTTCCCCGTCAACTACATTCATCTCATCAAGGGATCAATAGAATGAAGGCATCTGTTTGGAGGCATACTTGCTGACCAAATTTAAATGGTGGGTTGTCCCACATACCCGAGAATTGTAACAGGTGAGCAGAAGCTGCTAAGCTGCCAGTAGAAGAAAAACCAAAGTTATGGTCTATCCCAAAGCATGGTGGTCGAGAGTTTATGCATATTTTGTTGGAGCACTTCAAGGGGGAGCAATTCATTGTAATAATTGGTTCATTTTCAAAAAGGACGGGAGTCTTCATCATGGAGAATATTTCTGAGACCATTATAATTCGAAAACTTAGGAAAGGATTCCGCCGTTTGGATTGTATGATACAGTTGTAACCGACGGCGGAAATCGGTTCGCACAGTGTACAGATTTAGCACATATTGGAACGTGTTATTTGACTAAATCTGGATACACGTATGTGAGCCAACTCTCAGAAACTGTCAATGTCCAGCTTTCACTACGCTGGACTTCACGCTGTCCCTGGAAGACTTTCAGAAACAATGTATAATAACCAATGCGAAAAACCAAAACACGGATTGGCGACTCGAGAATCCTTTATTCTAGCGCCAATATGTAATAAAAAATAAGGTTATTATACACAAGGTCTAAGAATAAATGTTATAACAATAAATCATGATAATACTTCCGACAGTTTTTAATCTTCCTTCTGAACAGCGAACGATGAGACGATGACTGTCAGATTGATGACCCGCGAAAATTGTGGGGAAGTTGGGTTTGAGCAAACAACCATGAATTGATCGTTCAATCTTCAACTACATTGACAACGTATTTCCTGGTAATTCTTCACGTTTATTAATGTGCATAGACATTGTGGCTACTCAACATCCACAACGTAAAACCAAAAGGCACTTGCGAAGAGTATGATCGTGTAGTCAAATTTTAAAATTGTGTCAAGGTAATGTTCTACAGTGAATTGACAAATGTTTGCGAAGTACATATAAAATCGGTCTATGTTCACATATAATACAAGTATACAAATTAGATTAAAAAGCATGTTTACAGGTGTTATAGGGTTACTAAAGATGTACTGTAGCATAGTAATCGGAATCATCTTCAATACTCCATAAACCCACCTTCCAAACAGGAATTAAAAATCTAACCTGGACGAAACTTACAAAGAAGACTATGAACAGCATCTGTCAGTCAAGTCTCATAAACCGTTAATGACCAGCTGTTGCTACGCTGGGCCTCACACTGTCCCTCGAAGATTTTCGGAAACGCTTAGTACTAACCGACGAAAAAACCAGAACACTGTTTGGCGACTCAAGAATTTTTTATTCTTGCGCCAACACATAACCAGCATTACTGGGGTTACAGATAAAGGTCTAAGAACAAATATTACAACAATAAATCATGATCTTACTTATGACAGTTTTTCTATCTTCTTTTTGAACAGCGAACGATGAGACGATGACTGGTGTATTGATGCCTCCGCGAAAATATGGGGAAGTTGGTTTTGAGCAAACAACCATGAATTGATCGTTCAATCTTCAACTACACTGACACTCTTCGGCGAAAATACGGATCCATCCCTTTTTTCCATCATGACCAATACACGTTGACTTGGATGCCAGTACGAGAACCTGGGTCACACATACAAAGCTGAAATGGAAAACAAATAGAAAAGCCAACACACCACAAGCATGCCCACAGCACAATCTCACACATCGATGACGACCTACACCTTCCAGCTAAAAACATCCTCTTGACATCTTGCAACACAGTCGCCACTTGCTAGAATGACTCTTGCAGAATGCAACGTGACCATAGCACCACCTCATGATACTCTACGCACATCCTCTTATCTACCCACTGCCAATTATTACTGCGATCACTTGTCACTCATTCTGCCTTAGTTCTAGTAACGGTGACGTATGCAAACCTCAGTCGTCCACACTCTCACTCCCTGGCGTGTGGGACCACAGCTAACAATTATCTCCGTATGCATTTCATTCTCAGCAATAGCCTTCCCGGCGTATACGACCCATCTGCTGTCTTTAACATAAATTAGTTCATTGACGGATGTAGAAGACTCGAAACAACTTCAGAAGTAATCACGACGAAAATTTCAACAAACTAATGCAATAACAACAAGGTACGAAAACAACGAGTAAACACAATTAATCCAAACACAAATTGATATGACACAGCACACGTATACACAAACAGTACAAATAACCTCGCGGATCACGTCTTGGTGGAATTCCTTTGAAGAATTGCAGGATTTACACCAGTACGCCTGCAGCCCTTCTCAGGTTGACGACTGTAAGTTGAAGAATGTCCGGACACAAACAAGATTAACCAACAACTACATTAATTGGAACTCACACAACTATTTAACACAAACATATGTACAATCAACACATCAAATGTTGTGGATTCTGCCTTGACAAACTACCCTTGAAGAACTGTTGGACTTACAGCAGTACGCCTACATTCCTTCTCAGGTTGATGATACAAGTTGAAGACGTCCGGACAAAAACAAAATTATCAACAGATAGGCGAAAGATGATACCAATTCAGTATATACAACATGAAGATCTGTACAAGATCATACACCAAGCACGTTGGGCTGCTCATTGATGCGCTACCTTTTGAAGAATTGTAGGACTTACAGCAGTACGCCTACAACCCTTCTCAGGTTGGCGCTCTAGGTTGGAAAATCGTCGCAGAGTTCATTTGATGTCCTCCTCCTATCATCTATATCTTCAACTCTGAACGGTGACACGCCCATGTCAATGTATCGTAGAATATAGATGACTAACGAACATACGACGTATCTGACCAACCAAGAGTAGGCACAGAGTAATTTACACCAACGATAATAACATTCAAATAGTAACTTGAAATTTGAAATGCTTTTATTCGTGAAAGTCAGTTTAACAATTCCCCTCTCGTATACACTTGGCTTATCCCCATTAAACTGACCAATATTTTTCGTCATTTCAAACGGGCTGATACTAAGCATAAGGATAAGCACCAAGAAGTCTAATTTATGCATCCAAAAGAAGCTAGTTCAGACACCGTACTTACATTGGCCATCTAGATTTGAATGATCCTCAATTTTTGTGAAATTTTCCTAATTTTAGTTGATATTCCATTTGCTATTACATCTTTATTATTATTATTATAATCTAAGCATCTATAGTGAACTGTAATTCCATTGATCTTACTTTATAGATCGATATTATTTAAAAAAACACTGATATTGTTATTGACTACTATTCTAGAATATTCTATGTATATAAGCATAAACATATATAATTGTAGAGCGAGAAGAGGTGGAAATTATCGAAATGGATATTCTTTTCTCAATTATTTTGTGTTTTATAGGCTTCTATAGTATTCTTAAAAGTACTGTCGGTGAACGATCATCAAATAATAATCATAATAATGAATTTATTGAAGTGGGATTAACAGGATTTTATAAATATGATAACCAGTTAGAAAATCATTACTTAAACCTAAGGCAACAGAAATCATAAGAAAGTTAATGAAATCGTAAAAGCTCAGAAATGAAGGCTTGTCAATAAAATAAGAGAGAAAGATGAAGAATAAAAGGGGAAGAAACTGCTATAGGAATATCGCATCATTAGTCACCAGAGTGTTTGTTCCATTGCTCGAAACAAGTCAGCTACTTATGTGACCAACTGACAGAATGAAAGATAGATGTAGAAATTCCATCGGAAAAAAGTCAAGGACTTGTTATTGAAATGCACTATGAATGTTCCCTTTGTGTTTAACAATGATTTTCGTTGTCAAGTCGATGGTCTTGCGATGGGTTCACCACTAAATCCCATGATAGCGGATATCTTGCTGGCAAAGCTTGAAAATGATCCATTAAAAGACACGATCAATGGGCTTGACTATCATTGTCCATACGTAGATGATACCTTCAACACTTGTGATAGAAACCTTAATAAACAAGAGCTTCTGAATGCTGTTAATAGTGTTCACCCAACTATTCAGTTGAGATGTGATGAAGAAGAAGAAGAAAGTAACAGTATGCCTTTTCTAGACGTCTTCCTCTACAAATGAACCTATCTGGAAAGAAGACCTGGACGAGTCAGTGTACACTCATTTTGATAGCTTCACATCGATTCACTACAAAAGAAGCTTAGTTAAGTGTCTCACTTACACAGTAAAACGCATATGTTCAGAGGAATGAATGCATTAAGGAAGAAATATGTAGGCTGAAACTTACATTCCATGAAAATGGATATCCAGAGAACTTCCTAAAAATGTATATGTTGATACCTAGTGATATGGTAGCGATGAATACCGTCAAAACTGCAGCTGACATTCTAAAATATCGGTTTAACAGAGCAGTACAGAGAACATTTCCTGTAGTTAAACTGGTACTCAACTTGTCTACTAAACCAGTTAAGGAAAAACTGTCAAAGGTGACCTCATCAGTGTTTATCTATGAATTCAACTGCTCACGTGGAACTGTGGTGGACCTTTTCACTCTATTAGCTTAGTTACCCAAATTCAAGTAGAAAATAAAATACCAAATGAGTTTAGTTACGGGAAGAATGTATTAAAGTTTGATTACTTGAGTTTACAAAGGTCCACAGTCCACAATAAACGGAATAGACTCCAGGTGCTGCGGAAAGACTGCTCCAGTAGTAATTCTCCAATGTTAACGTTGCCGGAGGTCGACCAAAGTACGTAGGAAGAAACTACGGTGCTCCTGCAAGAATCAGAGATAGAAAGCAGGTGATTAGGATTGATCGACGGCAGTTGAGATGGTGGAGAAGACGGAGAGTCGAAGGCACAGCTGTATATTTATTCAAAACCCGAGGTAAAGTTAAAGTACAGAGTTTCTGGTTAAAACAAAGTGGTGTACAATATGTTCATTATTTACATAGTAGTAAAATTTGGATAAGTTTCTTTTTTGAGGACTCCACAGAACTAGTTACATTGGCCGTACTCATAGAGCTTTATCCATGCGCGCACATGAACATGTAATTGTATGGTTGAGTAAAGGGGTAACCACAGAAGTTCGATTAGGTCTTTTATCAATAGCTGAAGCGGTAGCAATCAATACCAGAAGATCTGGCCTCTGTTAACAGAAGAAGTATTTTCAACCGCTATGTTTACTCTTGGCCTAGACTAAGGTGTCAATAAGTCTTCCATAAATATTAGCACTTTGAATACTCATTGCAATTTCTTCTTTTGCTTTGTTTCATTGACAAACGTTCACTTCTGAACCTTTTACGATTTCATTAACTTTCTTATGATTTCTATTACCTTAGGTTTTAAGTAGTGCATTTCTAACTTGTTATCATATTTACAAAATCCTGTTCATTTCACTTTACTAAATTCACTGTTAACTGATAATTGTTCACCAATAGTACTTTTAAGTTTACACCATATCTGGATATCGTTATTAGGAGACGGAGATTATCTGAAAAGCAATGTGATGTATTTACGCTATACATTTCGAACAACAATCTGATCCCTCACACATTTACTTGTCAAGTCGATATCATATATGCATGAAAAAGTTAAATTTAACCAAAATGACAAAAGAAAAGGATTTACGAATGATTAACACAACGTTTGGGTTAATCCAATCAAATAACGATTACCAAGGTAGCTGGGTTAAGAGTTATAATAAACCGTTTCTGAATACACAGGTGGTGGTGGTGGTGGTGGTGGTGGGGGACTTAAGTTTATGAATAGCTATAGCTTCAGCGTATTTCAATTACCGCCCTTCACCCGTTTTATAAATGACCTCAAAGGCTGGGTTAACATCAATCTTATGGCTCATCTCGATTAGGTGTTTAGCTATAGACGAAGTTGGTAGTCTGACACCTGCATCTATATTGACTTTTCACGATTCATTTGTTTTTCTAACCATTTTGGGATATGCTCTCCCACCCTCACATGCAAAGCGCGATTACTCCTCCCTATATATTTGTGACCACACACACACGAAAATTGGCAAATAGTTTTGGATGTGACATAATCACTTGTGGAGCATATTTTTAGCTTTTTCGACAATTACAAGCTACGCTGCATAGTAGGTTCTACGGATGATCGAATTCAACCTTTGTCTCAAAATCCTACCGTTTATTTCCTCGTTATATAGTAATTTGATGAAAACATCTTTCTTAGGAGCGGTGTAGATTGTAGGTTTAAAGACTAATTGACTTCTAGACCTGTTTAAAAACTTTTCATGGATATCCGTTTTCAACAAGAGTATCCAACAATATTTCATTTTCTTTGTCTATAACATCAGCCGTACAAATATATTGAATCTTCTTGAATAGACATTTCACTAAGCCTCTCTTATACTGTGATGGACAGAAACTGTGAAAATTAAGATATTGCCCTGTCCAAGTGGACTTTCTGTAGATAGACCGTCTTCCACCATATGATCACTATTAATGAACAATCATTATTATTGTCGTTATTTACAGCCTTGAACTTACGTTAAGTCCACCCTATTCGTTGGCTTAGTTTCTGTTATGTTGCTGCTGCTGAGTGGTTAATAGTAGTTTTCCCCGTCGCCAAATTGTTATGTACTCGTCGCTAAATTATTGTTATGTACTGGTCGAGAATTTAATAGTCCTGACGCAAGAAAGACGGAAATCAGAAGACCACTAGGTTTGCGATGATACTTCTATTTTCCAAACACAAGGCGAAGCAATAAGTGGTATCACACCAAAGTAAGTAAGTAGTCACAAGATTGTGAGAACGAAATATATATATGACCGTCCAGACAAGTGTGTGAACAAATCAATAGACAGTCTTAACATGAATGGCTAATTATAATCGAGTGTCAATCCATATATACATAGCGAAATATAGCAGACATGTCAACAACCACCATATATGGATATATGTCACCAAGCAACGGACTGTCAACAAACACTCATATTATATATATAATATAAGGGGAATATACATTGTTAAAGGAGACAGGTTCATCAAAGTGAAATGGTCACAGACTAAGCGAGCAAACAGAAAGAGAGATCACCATACACACACACACATATATATATATATGTGGATACATATCAGTTTCCTATAATATGCGTTCCGCGTAGACCAAAGACAAATTTAAAACACCAAATTGACTGTCCAAATTACAAAGTATATTTCGGGGCGGATATCGTAGTGTGAAGATGACTGTTTAGCCAGCTAAGGATTGGGCACAAACACCTGAGTGTAACATGACAGTATGTCGAATGGCGTAGATAATTGACCACGAGCCTTTGGCTAAGTAAATCAGACTTAAACAGTGAGGGTTAGCATCCAATGTTGACTAATGAATGTTGTAGGCTACTTGCTTTGGGGAATCATTTACCGCTACAATATATTGTCTTAAGATTCACTGAAATGCTGTGACTATTGAGGGGATGAAGGGAGATGGAATTCGAGTTGCAGCCATAGGCTGTTTCTAGATCACCATTCACTTTCATCATCAAATACATCAATACAAGTCTGCTTACTCATACTTATCACAAAAACGATCTAATAATTTAAAAATAAAGATGTGAAATGTAGAAAATGAACTATTTCACAAAATAAAGGACTAAAAACAATTGATTTTTTGAATTTAACTTTAATGTTTTCCCATTGATTAGCCTATATTAGATCGAAGATTTCAGCCTCTGTTAGCACATCAATTACGGCCTAATTCGTACGCTTTGACGATATTTGAGGATTAACGTGATGTTACTCTGGTTGGTAATGCTGACTAATAGTGGAATCTAGGGCGAATTTCAACAATAGCACTCCAGGAGTGCGAACGCTCCAATGTTCCCTTCTGGCTCTAAAATTACATAAATATATAGAATATTCTAGAATAGTAGCCAATAACAATATTAGTGTGCTTTAAATAATATCGATTTGTAAAGTAAGATCACAATGGAATTACAGTTCATTAATGATGCTTAAATTATAATAGTGATAAAGGTATAATACCTAATAGAATATCAACTAAAATTAGGAAAATTCCACAAAAATTGAAGATCATTCAAACCTAGATGACCAAGGTAAGGATAATGTCTGAACTAGCTTCTTTTGGACACCTAAATTAGGCTTCTTAATGTGGATCACAACAACCAGCCTCAGCAATATTTAGTAATCTAACTCTTACGGTGAAGTTAGAATTTGTTGGTATGCGGTAAATGACTCTGAAAGCCTCCTTAATGGCATCAATCTTATGCTGTGTATCCACAAGATGAGATAGAATAACGCGAATGGATTTGTTTGTCCTTTACTTAACCACCATGCAGGGTGATGTTCGGTGGTTCGACGAGAAACACGCCTAATTCTACGGCCTATGGAACTGGCACGCTGCAAAGAAGCAGTTAAATTCGTAGATACACATGGAAGAAGTGAAATTAGGCAGTTCCTCTTTTACTCCTGATTACAAAATAGCTGGCGGGGTGTTTTGTTAAAGACAGCGTAATTCAACAGCAGGGAAGGCTCTTTTTACCGCATTTCTAAGGCTTTGTGTTAGTATCTCGCTGATGTTGTCTCAAAGAAAGTCAATTCTTAGGAATAAGGCATTTTTAGGAGCTGTTGGTGCCTTTAGCTGTTTTGATTTTAGATTCATATTCTTATCAATAAACCTTTCTGGATAACCGTTCTCACTCAGCAACCATTTAATATCATTAAGTTCCTCATCAAGAAGACATGGTTCATCTGAAACATGTAATGGATTTGCATAACACATATCGAACATTCTAATCACGCACACACACACACACACACACGTATTTGTCATACACAGTTACATAGAAGTCAAGAAGGCATGAATCATTACAATACAAGTTATCCGGTGTGCATCTCAAAGCCAGATATAATGGGTAGGAAGATGATGCAAAGTTATGGGTAAGAAAGAAAAAACAAAGAAATGGTTGAAAATATTCTGAAGTAAATTTGAACCTTGGTTCTAAATTGGATTACCAAGGCAGGTTTTTAAAGTAATAATAAATACTTTTTGGACACACATAAAACAGGTTTAAGTCTTTTTATGGGTAAGGCCGTAACGAATTGAAGTAAATGACTCAACCTTGTTTTATACATGGACTTAAAGGTATTATTGAAAACGACCTTATAACCCGTCTCTAAAGTGTGCTTTGCTATAGTGATGATGTTGGACATTTATTTCCAGGATTATTAGTTGTATCCGATGATTTGATTTGTTGTTGCAGCCACTTTGGAATGATATTCAATTTCAGATGTTTTATTAGATGGTTTAATTAAGAGAATTAACACAGGAAATTTAGCAACCTAAGTAT
The DNA here is from genome assembly GCA_944472135.2 of Trichobilharzia regenti. NCBI lineage: Eukaryota > Metazoa > Platyhelminthes > Trematoda > Strigeidida > Schistosomatidae > Trichobilharzia > Trichobilharzia regenti. Next base: position 63,476,561 of record OX235267.1, read on the forward strand.
ACAGAAAATCAACGCACACACATAGATCAAATACTCAATTATAATAGCGATAACCCAATGACTCATAAAAGCAACTGTGTGTGTAGATATTGTTTAAAATCAACCATTGACAGTTTCCAATTGTACGTTAGATATGTGGACGACATCTTTATCATCTGTGATGACGGTCACGATCTCAATCAATTACTGTAAATATTCAACAAATGCCATCCAGCCACAAAGTTCACTCTAGAAACTGAAACTGAATCTAAAATCCCTTTTCTTGATGTTGAGCTTACAAGGAGAGCTGACGGCACTTTAAGGTCAATCCATAGGAAACCCACATGGAACGGTCAATTGACAAGCTTCTACAGCTGGGTACCCATCAGTCGGAAAAGAAACCTAATTAAATCCCTTGCCACTCGCATCAGCAGCTCTGACACCATGGAAGAAGAACTAAACTTCCTTAGAGAAATCTTCATACAAAATGGCCACCCATCAAGATTCGTAGACAAAACCATCAAACAAAAAGTCCAAAAGCAAGAGACACCATTCGTGCCTAAAAAGATACTTTATATGAACCTGGACTTCAAAGGAAACCTAATTAGTGACGTCCTCAGAAGGAGAATTTCCGCCTCTTTAGGGAGAACTTTCTTTGCGGCAACACTGAGAGCAGTGTTCTTCAGTCGCTTGCTGATCTGCAGAAGACTCAAGGACAAGATCCCGCACCTGAAAACTTCAATGTGTATATATCAGTTCCCCTGTTGCTGTAGAGCCAGGTACATCGGTCGTTCAACACGCATCCTGTCAAAAAGGGTCAAAGAACACTACCCAGCGTGGCTACAGAAAGGAAATAATGGCCATATAAGGAGTGCAATAATCGAACATCTCGTCACCACTAGTCATTCCATCTCAACAAACGCCTTCTGCTTTAAAGTAATCTACAAAGTGAAGAACAACCTTCCAAAGACAATACGTTTCCGTCTTCTTTGCATTGCAGGAGCCCTAGCCATTCAGTTGGAAGAATCAGAACTATGCATACAAAAGAAAATTATTCAACCACTTTTACTATCATAGTAACAATTCTGTTGATTTGACTTAAATTTTGCTTGTATGCTTATTTTTCTAACTACTTAAAACTATTGCGTAGCTCCGCATGTTATTTTGTCTCCATGTTCATCCTGAGCACAACTCTTTCATCAAACTATTCATGTTGTTATTACGTAACTCTTCTTTAACAATCGTTTGTAACAACTCATCACTTTTGTTACTACCCTCTTATATCAACTTACAATTCATTTGAACTTACTAATTGTATTTTCGTTTGACAAATTTAATGTACACACACACACACACAAAATAACCATATATATTTGCGATTGTACAGCTATGAAAATGAATTCTCCGAAAAGAGACTCTTCGCTGAACTACTTGTCTCTTGTCTATTAATGTTTGAATGGGAATTATTCATGAATTAAAAGTGTTCAAACACACACTGTAGAACTTCTGTGTTGAATGGAAAATGGAAGAAAAATACCTACTGTAAAAACAGAAGACAATGGCCAGGCAACAGATCGGTTTATTACGAAAATCAACGCGTATTTATATATATTTTATGTACATTAATAAGGCGTATGCAAGCAGAAAAAGGCAGTCTTCTATTTGGTTGTTTCTCGGAAGACAAACACAGTCTCCTGATTGGTTGTTTTCGATATTTCTCGGAAAGTAGAGCCATTTATCTGCGAATCATATTTGCCCACGTTTAAGTCTGCTGTGATTGGTTGTTGAATCAGCCTAGATTAATATCTACCAATCAGCGTCGAATAATGTCTACCAATTGGCTAGCAGCCTGCTCTCGCCACACTACTACTAACGGTCTTCAAAAAGAATGAATCTCCACCTAATATCTTCAAAAAGTGTTTACACTCAAGTCGTAATACTAAAAAGAAACCATCATTAAAGATCACAAGAAAATTCACTTTATCATATATAAAGAATATCGCTAAAGTAACGGTTAGAATACCAAGACAGTTTGAAGCAGAAATAGCACACAAGCTAGCCAGCCAGCACAAGTACTTCATTCGATATTGTGAAAACCAAAATGTACATGGAACGGACAACTAGCTAATTTTTACAGTTGGGTGCCTATTTCCAGGAAAAGGAACCTAATTCATTCACTCTGCTTTAGGATAAGGAAAATTTGTAGTTCTGATTGTGTTCACTCAGAATTTGACTTCTTAAAAGCGATGCTCGCAGAAAACAGTTATCCGAACCGATTTATTGACAGCAACATGAAAGATAAGCAGTCTAAACTGGTCACCGACTCAGTTTCAAAGAAAACCTTATTCATGAACTTGGAATTCAAAGGTGATCAAGCTTCAGATATGCTCAAAAATCGTCTCTCTAAATCAGTCAGTAAGACATTCTTTGCAGCAAATGACGTTCACGAGCCGCAAATTGTTCTCTACCTCTGTAAAAGATAAGCTCCCCTGTCTGGCCACCTCCATGTGCATGTATCAGTTCACCTGTTCTTGTAGAGCAAGGTACGCTGGCCGTAGTCAGAGGACACTTTCCACACGGAAACGAGAACATATTCCAGCAGCATGATTTTACAAGGGAGAAAGGAAGTGCGTGCGAAGCTCTATTCTGGAACACAGAACAAACATTAGGTGAAACAATCACAAACACTACCGATTATCTTAAATTCTGTTTCGAAATATGTTGTCCTAAAGAAACATTATTCATCCGATTTGATCGCTTATCTTCGCCATATCTCAAAAAGCTACGTAGAAATAAAGAACTGTTGTTCAAAACTAATGATAAGCCTGGTGTAAAAAAGTTAAACATGCTGATAAAACTGGAAATAAAAAGACTAAGTGTTTTATATAATCAAAGATTTTTGTCATGTAAAACCCCTTCTAATTTATGGAAACTTTTCAAAGAAATTACTAACGGTAAGCGATGTATTTCTGTTCCATCTCTTAATGTTGACACTCTTAATAAATCTTTCATACGCTCTTCTGTTGATACCCTTCCAAATGATACAAATCATATTGACAATAACTTTAGTGGTTTTAATACCCTTGATGTGCTTAAATGTCTCCGGTCTCTTAAGCCTTCTCAAAGCCTTGGTCCTGACGGCATACCTGCCATTGTCCTCAGGAATTGTGCTGATATTTTGTGTTATCCTCTTACTAACATTTTTAATGCCTCTTTTTCCGGTAACGTTCTACCTTTTGCATGGAAAAACATTAAAATTATCCCTATACCAAAACCATCTTCTGGTTCTGATATTAAATTTCGGCCTATTGCAATTACTTCCCCCTTTTTAAAATTGATGGAAAAATTACTTTTACTTCGTCTTGAACCCGCTTTGAAACCTTTTAATGATCCTAAACAATTTGCATACAAACATGGTAGAAGTACCTTGGATGCTGCGGTTGTCTTATATCACAATGTTGTCTCTTGTTTAGACAAAGGTGCTAAATATGTTCGTAGTGCTTTCTTAGACTACACATCTGCTTTTGACTCTGTACCTAGGGGCCTTTTATTAAATAAGCTATCATTGACACAAACAGGATCCTGGGCTAAGAGTTGGTTGCATTCCTATTTTTCTGATAGAATGCAGTATACTGTATATAACGGCAAATCTTCTTCTACCTCGCTTACAAAATCCGGTGTTCCACAAGGTGCTGTCCTCTCTCCTTTTCTTTTTTCTTTCTTCCTACATGACCTGCCTCATTCAAACGAAACTAACTTTGTTAAATATGCAGATGATCTGACTGTATCACTGCCTATCACTTCCGAGTCTGACAGCTCCAAACTTAATAGCTTTCTGTTGGACATCAACAACTGGTCCAAGTCAAATGGTCTTATATTAAATCCTTCCAAATGTCAGGTGCTTGACTTTACTTTCAAGCATCGACGTGACTTACTTGAACTAGTTAACTCTCATGATCCCTGTAGCATAGATGGCACGGAAATTGAAACCAAATCAAGTATTAAATACCTTGGACTAGTTTTTTCCTCTGACCTTTCATGGTCATCCCATATCTTATCTATCTCTAAGAAAATGTTTCGTCTTACCTTCTACATTAAAAAGTTAAGACAATCAGGTATCAACCAACCTTTAGTTTTGCAATTTTTAAACTCCTGTATTTTACCTATTGTACTCTACTGCTCTCCATTAATCTTTCCTGGGCTTCTCAAAAAAGATTATATCATATTACGAAGAGTATTAAATGCTGTGAGTAGAGCTTGTGGTCTGCCACTGCATGAGCTCGCTAATACTATAGTCGAGAGGCATATAAATTCCTGTACGAAATGGGCAAAGGCTATAATGTCAGACCCTCTGCACCCCCTTTATTCACACCTGTCCCCTTGTATCTCATCAGGTAGGACGAGAAGTCAATATAAAAAGATATATGCTCGTACTACTAAGTATAGAAATTCTACAATACCCTATTTAGCGCGTACTTTATGTGACGAAGACTCTGTTAGACGTGAAACTTACAAGTTACTATGTAATTAGCACAGTGAATCGACCCTTTTATCGTTCATCTTTCTGTATTTTATGGTGTCACACTTTCTATCGTTTAAATCGTTACTCTGCTATTTTATATTAGTTGGTATTACTATTATTACTACAATTTTGTACTTTATACATATTTTTCTCCGTATGGCACACAGTATTTTGCTACGTAGCTGCTACAACAATCGTTTTATTACTATTATGTATTGTGTATTTTTAATTTTTTTTGTCGTTTTTGGGTAAATTAGATGCAATATTGTACTGAATGCTGAAAATTCCTTGCTGTATCATGAGTACTGTTTTTGGAATAAAGCAATGATTATTATTATTATCAACTTCTGTCACTCTGTCAACCCTGACCATGATTTCAAGATCATATATAGAATCCATGCTAACTTCCCTCGTTTTCTTCGTTATAGACTTCTAAAGACAGCTGAGGCCTTGGCTATTCATTCATGACTTGAAGCCAGCCAGACCTTTGTGTACAAAAGAAGTATGTACAATCCCTACTTCTGCCTTGGCCGTAGAGGGATAGACATTTATTTAGTTTGTTTATTTAGTTATTCTATGTACCTTTCGCTTATTACTACGATTATTATTATTACTATTCTCACTCTGAATCTTTTCCACTTGACCCACTTGACATTTTAAACCCGAAATTACTCATTTGTATACTTTTTATTTTTACAATATTGAATTCTATCTTATCAAATTTCACACCATGTTATGTAACATTTTATATTCGTCTACTAGTCTTATGTACTTCTTTCCAAAATCTATACTCCTTATGTATTATTCGATATTTGACATTAATTATTTTGCCATTTGACATTTAACTATGAGTATAATCACAAATATTTTAATTGCATTTTATACTATTATTATTTCATGTATTCACACCTTTGACCTAATTCCCTCACCGGATATAATTTCTTTATAAAACCATATATATATATATATATATATATATGCAATTGTACAGCTTGATAATAAATTCGTTGTTGAAAAGAGTCTCTTCGGTGAATATTGTCTTCTTAATGGTACAATGGGAATTATTAAATTATTGAAAAACCAAAAGACTCATACAACAGAAAAAAGAAGATAAGATTAACTCGATTTACAAAATAAATTGCATGAACGGTGATAAACATTACATCGGCCAAAGTGGGCCTCCTCTCTTCGAATCCGAATCCAAAAATATAATTCACCTGCGAAAAGACACGATATGTTGTTGTATTCTTTCATATCGATGCATGTAGACAATCACGGACATCAATTTTATTGGGAAAATGTAGACATTTTAAACACAGGAAACATCAGACAGTAATACCAGAGAATTTCTAGATGCCTGATACTCAGATGAATCACCGACTTACAAACCCATTATTATAGACTTGATTAAGGCATTTAGAAGACAAATTCCGCTGCGAGATGATAGCATCATTTCGTAGTTTCTTTACAACCGCTTTACAACTAGTAACATGGTTAACAATATTAAAATAATATAAGGTTTATGACAATTACTCAGTTAAATAAAAAAAAAAAGTACATACTAATGACCAGTCATATTTAAATAGGTGATGTTGTCCATGGTAGGCAAAGATTGAAGTCTATTGTGTTGTTTTGTACACACAGTTTAGGCTATATGTGATGATTAATCCCCCGAAGTGCTTCCATCACCTTCAATAACCAACCTTGAATTAGAGTTATGTGATGAAATAATTGTGATACAGTCATTAATATTGATTTTGTGACCAGACATTAATAAGTGTTTTGCAATGGATGATGATGGATTTCTATTCAGATTAATTGCATTGGGATTTTCTATATGATTTAGTAGCCATTTTGGAACATGTTCTTTTCGACGACCACATTGGAACATTCTGTTGGTTCTACCTATATATAGGTGTCACCGCAGCAACTGCAGGTGAACTTGTAGATACAGTTTGATACAGTAGAGTCCACAGAATTTCGTCCTTTAATCGTAGGTAGGTACAGGGATCAAAAATGTTCGGCAAGTGAGAAAAAGAGATGCGGTGGCATAGAATGTGCGTTTGGTGGCTGACCGAAGTCTTTGAGCTGTCAACTGCATAATCTGGTCGCCTTTGAATGGTAGGTTAATAAAGATAGCTTTCTTTGGTACAGAAGCTGTCTTTTCGAGATGTGACAAGTGATAAAGTTCCTCGGATAACCATTAGCCAATAAAACTGAATATATATGTCGAAACTCATCTATCCATGTGTCACTTGTGCATATTTTTCGGGCCCTTGAGAACACACATTTCACCAGGGAACGTTTATATTGGATAGGAACAAAACTGGTAAAATGAAGATATTATCCACTCCATGTCTATTTACGAAAAATAAATCGTTGAATCGTTCCATCATCTCTCCTAGTCAAAGTAATATCCAGGAAACCGAGTTTGTTATTCGATTCTAGTTCGCAGGTCACTCGGATATATTTGGATGAATATGATTAAATAGGGTAATAAAGTTTTCAATGGATTTACCATTATTACCAATAATAAGAGTATCATCTACATAACGTTTATACAGCATAAATCCTCCAAGCATACCTTGCATTTGTCTCTCCAATTTCGACATGAAAAAAATCTGTTGTAAAGAAACTACGAAATGATGATATCATCTCGCGGCGAAATTTGTCTTCTTAATGCCTTATTCAAGTTTATCAAATAGGGGACTAATTGTTTTAAAATTATTATAGACCAAATTTACCAACTCATAAAAAAATGAAACACATGACAAGCAAGTTCAAATTTTAAGTCAGTTACACCTGGTTCAAACTGGCCACAAACCTAGAAATGGAAGAATTCTCCACCACCGATCGGATACCAAAAAAAAACTGCCAAAAGCATCCAGGTACCGAATACTCCAAACATCAGACACTATTGCCATTCGCCTTAAACAACCGGCAATCTGTGTGCAGAAGAAACAGGTTCAGCCAGACACTACTACTGCCCTGGCCAGCCTTCAGCGGAGCTGATAAATTCATCAGTTTGTATTATTTTCCTAATTTATTTATTATTATTATTGTATCCTTTAGTTCCTAGAGGAACATAGGGCTTCAGCTGCGCACCTCCATTGCCTTCGGTTTTCTGACAACTTTTTCACCCTGCTCCAGGTCTGTCCACATGCTTTCATCTCCTCCTCGCATGACCTCCTTCAGGTCATCCTTGGACGACCAACTCGCCGCCTCCCTTCCGGGTTCCACTCGAGCGATGGCTTGTCTAGTGATGTCACTTGATGGTTTCCTCAGCGTATGGCCAATCCATCTCCATTTCTTCCTGCCTATTTGCTTCACAATCGGTTCCTGATTGGTTCGCTCCCAGAGATCCCTGTTGCTGATCTTTTCTGGCCATCTGATCTTGAGTATTGAGCGAAGACAGCTGTTAATGAAGGTATGAAGTTTGTTTGAGATGCTCTTTATGACTCGCCAAGTCTCTGATCCGTATAGGAGTACTGACTGACTTCACATTGGAGTTGAAAATCCGGATCTTATTTTTGATGCTGAGTGGGGCTGTTGACCTCCACACAGATTTGAGAGTAATGAAAGCTTGTCTTGCTTTTCCGATTCTGGCTCTGATATCCTCTTCAGTTCCGCCTGTAGTTGAGACGATACTTCCCAGGTAGGTGAAGGAGGCTGTTTCTTTCAGGTTCTTCCAGTGGAGCTTACAAACTCATGAGTTTGTATTATTTTTCTTAATTTGTCTTATATTCAGCGTATAGTGTTATGTCGATGCTATCGAACTGTAGTCCATTGGTATTATTATTGATTCAATGTCATTTAAACAACATTAATGTTATTAATAACACTAATTTGTTCACTATAATGTATGCATATAACTGCAGAGCGTGATGAAGACCAGGTTATCGTAGAGAATATTCTTTGTTCAGTATCCATTCTTTTCAATAAAATTGATCAGGAGAAGTGCAAAATTTACAGCCAATCACAACAGTGGAGGTTATCAGGAAGAGATAAAATTATATCGTTACAAACGCTATTGGAGAGGGAGAGGACTCATTGCAGCACTTCGACCTTGAGGAAAATTGAAGAAAGATGTCTCATGGACGTCTTTCAAAAGAATGGATATCCACAAAATTTCATCAAAAGACATTCACCCCCAAGCCAGCCTGTCAAATGTAAGGTCCCCAAGGAAAGCATAATGAAAATCGCCTTACCATATATAAAGGACACCTCAGAAATCAATGCAAAACTCTTCAAATCTTTAGGAATTGACATCGCACACAAACCAACAAAATCAATTCGCTCAGCTAGGTCTGTGTCAACCAAAAGACTCAACAGCGAAAGAAGATAAAACTAACATCATCTACAAAATAAATTGTAACAACTGCGAAAAACACCACATTGGCCAAAGTGGACTCCCCTCTTCTTCGTCTGCGTATCCATGATTATAAACCAGTCGTCAAAAGACATGACATTCACTCTCTCACTCATATTGCTGCATACAGACAATCAAGGACATCAATTCGACTGGGACAACGTTCAAATGTTAGACAGAGGAAACACCAAGATGACTAGAGAACCTTTAGAAGCCTGATATTCCAGTGAATCGTCTATCAATAGACACATCGAGATAGACAAAATTTACCAATCGATAAGAAGGAAATCTCGCACACACACACACAAAGGGTTAACGTTCAAGTCAAGTAGCCTAGAAAGTGTGAAAACACACAAAAACAACCAATCACGTTCAAAGTCACCGGGGAGATGGCTAATAAACTCGTGGAGAAATCTAAAAGTTCACTTCATCTGACTGAAGTATGCGGTGAAGATGTTGCCTAGGGAAGGCAATGGAAGCTTCACAAATAAACTATCTGGCTATCTCACAGAACACAACCACATTACAATCATCCACCTGAGCTACAAGTCGTCTTCATTACTTCAATAATACTGGTCATACTTTGCTTTTTATATTGAAGATTATAAAATGGCTTCACAAGCTCCTTTTTTACATTTTTCTGTCTTCACAGCATCACCCAGACCCATTAAATTCTCATACTACTTAGCCATATATGAGCACAAATTCTCTTAAAATTCCTTACGGTTTTACTCAAAAAAATATAATAAGAAAGTTGAGAGTAAAGGGGAGAATGTTCCGTACCTGACAAAATGACTTTAGCGAATTTCTTGGAGGAATTAAAACACCTATCAGTAACAATATCAATTAGTTAGTTGCGTGAATGACACGAACCCCCTAATACTGTTCAAAGCCTTCAAAGTTCTACGTCATAAAAGACAACTCCGTGAAGGAAATTTTCTTTATCGACCAAATCATCTTTAGAGCATGTACAGTCGTATTTGTATTTACCAAAAATTTATAGTAGTCCCGTCGAGTTGGTGTAAGTCACCGATTATCCCCATACACAAGAAGGGAGAGAAGTCTTCCTGTGATAATCACAGAGGGATTAGCTTGACCAACATAGTATCTAAAGTCCTAGGCTCAATAATATTGCGTAGACTAAGTGGTGCTCGGGGGGCACAAACACGAGAGAGCCAAGCAGGTTTTAGACCAGGAAGAGGGTGTATTGATCATATCTTCACCCTCCGACAGATTCTAGAATATAGAAATTCCTACCGGAGTCCAACGATCATTATATTTCTTGACCTTAAGGCGACATTCGACTCTGTCGACCGAGAAGTACTCTGGTAATGCTTGGTTGTAGAGGGAATGCCAAGAAAATACATTCCACTGATTAAGGCACTCTACTCGTGCTCATGCAGCCAGGTGAGGGCTTACGGCGATTTGTCATCTGAAGTGGTGATGACTAGTGGTGTCAGTCAGGGATGCCCATTATCCCCATATCTATTCAACTTCATCAGAGATGTACTGATGGACTTAATCCTAACTCACTTCAGAGACACAGGGATTGACTTGTTACCAGAGAGGGAATAATCTTGTTGACTTAGAATATGCAGATGATATAGTTCTTCTAGGTGAGGTGAAGACACTTACAAAATCCAGAGTCTTCTGAACACCTTGAGCTGTATTCTACGAATGTTTGGCATGCGATTCGCTCCCGCCAAATGCAAGATGATGTTACAGGACTGGACCACAATGACTCCTAGTTTAGAATTAGGGAGTGAAGTGGTAGAGCACGTTGACCGCTTCACTTACTTGGGAAGTACCATCAGCCATCGCCAACGGGTTGATCTCTGACGAAATCTTAGCACGAATACAGGGGGATAGTTTCGCATATGCCAGTTTACTCCGTCTCTGGTGTAGACGTGATATCCAACTGGCTGTCGACCAAAGGGCGTGTGTACTGCTCATCAGTCTACTCCGTCCTCCTTTATCGCCAGCTGTAAGACCTGGCCATTGAGAGTGGAAGACATGAAAAGGCCGGCTAGCTGTCTTCGACCATAGGTGCCTAAGTTCTATCTCCTGTGTGAAGCGATATAATAAGGTGAGCAATATTGTGGTTAGGCGTTGAGTTCTAGGTAAGGAGGGGAAATCAATCGACGAGGCTGTGAAGTTACACCGGATGAGATGGTTAGGACATGTGTTACGTATGCCTAGTCACCAACTACCTTCCTCGACAATGGGCAATGTTAGCTGACACAGAGTCAGGCTGGAAAAGAGCTACCTAGTGGTGGTCTAACCAAAACATGGCACAACCAATCAATGGAATCCACAACAGTTAGTCTAAGCCACGTAAGAAAGTGTAGACTTCCTGACTGGTTGGGGTCCTCGGGACGGTAAAAACCAATGGTTGGAAACAACTGGTAACATGGCTCAGAATCGTTCTCAATGGCTAACGCAGATGCATTCACTCCTTGTGACTTATGATTTCCAATGAAACTCTATTGTTCTTCGTTATTACTATTCCTTTGTCTCACACCTCTGCTTACCGTCTCTATTATGCATTTCTTCTACTTTCTTCTCTTGCTTTGTGTGCTACAAGGAGGGAGTGTGGCGACTTGAACTGCCGCACATTTGTGCAAAGTTCTGTATCGGAAACAGACAGACAGACGGACAGTAGTCCATTAATGAGTAATAGGTGGGGTGATATAATTAATATAATTACTTAGAAGTGGCTTTAAAAAAAAATAAATAAAAGTTATAAATTACGTAAAACTCAGTGACACAAAGGAAGAAAGCGTTAGAAATTTGATAAGGTTAAAACAAATATAAATACGACTGTACAGCCTCTGAAAATGATTCCGTCAATGAAAAGAGAATTGTCTTTTATTTTCTACGTAATATAACTTGACTGATAGAATTCAGTCTGCACCAAAAAGAAAGGACTAGATACATCACACACTAGTTAGTGTCCAATCAAAAGTATCTAGTGCAATCCCATCAGAGGAGGTCAATCGTGAGCCCGGATAGCTCACTGGTGGGTAACGTCTCGGACTGCAGTACTCACTGAGTGACTCGGGTTCGAATCTCAGAGGGGAAATGAGTTGCTCCTTCAAGGTAGTGGCAGATACACCTTACTAACTAGTGAGTGCAAACAAGTCCAACAAACTCAGGTCAAGCAAGGCATCCTCCTGTGGCCAATCGCCTCCAACCATCCAATAACAACATTCCTGAATGTACCGCGTGATGGTGAGCCATCTAGTGGTATGGTGGCCACATTGCAAACTTGACTGACTACTAGAATTCAGTCTGCACCAAAGAAAGTATACTAGACAGATAACACTACTTAGAGTCCAATCGAAAGTATAACACACTCCTTTTTGAGAAATCTAGGGAAGAATAAAGTAAAAGAATGGATAGAATACAAGAATTAATCAATTTTAGAAGCAGAGATTGAGTTATACCGATAAATTTCAACTTCTTTATAGCGTGAATCAAACGAAAGACTATATATACAAATTTACATGTATCTGCGTGAGTAGTTACATAGGAAGGACAGAAAGAAGAAGAAAGGCATATCTACGATTTTCTGAACATGTACCAAAAAGCTTACATCTAAAGGGAACAAATGCTTTAAACAGTGTCATCGCCAGGCATCTCCTTCACACGGGTCGGTCATGAGGTGGACGTTGAAAAGTCGTTCAAAATTATCAACAGGCAAAAGAGCTCAATTCTCCTCAAGTCTGCTGAAGCCATTTCCATCAAGCGCCCGGAACCTGATTTATGCGGCCAGAAAGAAGCGGTTATCACTCTTTCTTTGCTCTGGTAACTGGATAATTTTACCTCTCTTTCATCCGAATGCGAAATGGTGAAAAGTTTCCATTGTGTATGATTATTATTGTTCGGAAGTATGTTAAAATTCAAGTGTTGGTTTGTAGTGATTTGATTGGTTTCAGGATTTCATCATGAGCTGACATTAGTTAGAGAACCATTGGAAAACCTGGGAGTACTGGACAGCTGTTTCGTCCTGGTTCGGGACTCTTCAGCAGTACGCACCCACCGGGATTCGAACCCAGGACCTTCCGGTTACAAGGCGAACTCGTATACCATTAAGCCACTGGGGCCCGATCCAATGGTCCTAAAATTCTAACTTCTGGCAATTCACGATGTATGTTAAAATTGTTGTAGATATATTTATTAATGTCTTTGCTCTGTAAACAGCTGACGAGAAGGCAACGAAATAAAAGATGGTACCATTTTATTCTGCTAAAACTTTAGTTCTTGCTTTGTTCAAATTCATTAATGGGAATAAATGTATGAAAGACTGTCTGTTAGAAATCAGTAAATATTTGAAAAGAATACTGATGCCAAGATAGATATAAGATTCGGCGTATTTCTTACCACTACAGTGCCGTTAGTATGTATTACAACAATCGTCCGACTGAAGCAGTATACATAAGTCATTTTTCACATTTGTCTATATTCACATAAACACCCGGAGTTGAATACACTGTGATTGAATTTTCATACTTAGCCTCATATGAGCATAAATTCTTATCAAAATGCCTTCCAGTTTTACTCAAAGAAATATAAGGAGAAAGTCTGTCTGTCTGTCTGTTTTCGATATAGAACTTTGCACATATGCCCGGCATTTCAAGTCGCCACACTCCCTCCTTGTAGCACACAAAGCAAGAGAAGAAAGTAGAAGAAATGCATAATAGAGACGGTAAGCAGAGGTGTGAGACAAAGGAATAGTAATAACGAAGAACAATAGAATTTCATTGGAAATCATAAGTCACAAGGAGTGGATGCATCTGCGCTAGCCATTAAGAACAATTTTGAGCCATGTTACCAGTTGTTTCCAACCATTGGTTTTTACCGTCCCGAGGACCCCAACCAGTCAGGAAGTCTACACCTTCCTACGTGGCTTAGACTAACTGTTGTGGATTCCATTGATTGGTGGTGCCATGTTTTGGTTAGACCACCACTAGGTAGCTCTTTTCCAGCCTGACCAATGCTATGTCAGCTAACATTGCCCATTGTCGAGGAAGGTAGTTGGTGACTAGGCATACGTAACACATGTCCTAACCATCTCATCCGGTGTACCTTCACAGCCTCGTCGATTGATTTCCCCTCCTTACCTAGAACTCAACGCCTAACCACAATATTCCTCACCTTATTATATCGCTTCACACAGGAGATAGAACTTAGGCACCTATGGTCGAAGACAGCTAGCCGGCCTTTTCATGTCTTCCACTCTCAATGGTCAGGTCTCACAGCTGGCGATAAAGGAGGACGGAGCGGACTGATGAGCAGTACAGGAGAAAGTTCAGAGTAAAGCGGGGTGGAGGGATGTTCTATATCTGAGATGATTTTCGTCAATTGGCTTGCATTGAATTTAAAAAACTCCTATCAATAACAGTGTCAATTAGTTAGATGGGTCAAAGGTGACACACCACTATCCCTACTGACAAAATATATCAGTTGTATATGAAGAGACGTTCATCGACACTACAAAATTTTAAACAGCGCATAGACAGACTTGATTTCAAGGAGACAGAATGAACCAGCGTACTGCTGCAAAACATGAGATATATGAAAAGAGAACAAAGATTTACTATACACGAAGGGGGCACAAGTAGCACAACACGGAGAATCTGTGCAAATGACGATTTTCATATGTAGCATATATAATTTCTCTGTGTAGAGATATGAAATTCCAAAAATAGTCTTCTACTTTTACAGTATAATATAGTCCTTTTCGAAGAGCTCAGGAATGAATAAGAGAATCAATAAAAAAGAGGATGGACTGATTATTTAAATTAATAAATTATATGAGAAGAGGTTGGGCTACCGAGAATGGTGTGACGTTTGCAAACCTGAGTGATAGAATTCAGTCTGCACCAAACACCAAGGACTAGACAGACATATCACACTAGTCACTAGTGTCCAATCAAAGTATCCAATACAGTTCCAACAGAGGAGGTTAATCGTGAGCCCGGATAGCTCACTGGTGGTAACGTCTCTGACTGCGGGGTACTCACTGGGTGACACGGGTTTGAATATCAGAAGGGAAATGAGTTGCTTCTTCAACGTAGTCGCAGATAATATGCCTTGCTGACCTACCTAGTGAGTGCCAACTATAGCACGAAACCTAGGTGAGGTAGGGCTTTCTGTCGATGGCTTCCGGCCATCTAACAGAGGTTTGAGTTATGCTAGGAAATCTCAACTTCGCCATATGGTAAAGTTAAACGAAAGATTTTCTTTTAAAAATCAACAAGGTATGAGACGGCCACCAGTGATATGAAGAGAAGCTGATGCAAATATAGGTAAGATTCAGCTTACTTCCTAACACCACAGCGTCATCACCACTATAAGAATCATCGGATTGAAGCAGTCTATGCAAGTCTTCTGTTTATGTCTGAAACAGTCGGATATTTTCAGAGCGGGGTTCAGTTCAAGACTATTTGAATAAAACTATTTTGAACCAGGTAATGAACAAAGATTGCTATGAATGAATATTTACATAAAATCTTATCATCAAATAGAATTCCTTGACAATCCTCCTTCTTGTAATCAAACAGAACATAAAACCACAAAAAGCATTTGAATATTATTCATTATGCCTGTAAGTATACTTCAGTAATTATCAATAATTCCATGGTGTCTATCAGTCCAATGAGGGGTGTGGATTTTTATGTCTTATTGCATTTGAACACCTACAATGAATATATAACTACATCTCAAGGAATAATGACGTTGCGTGTGCTACTGATAATATTTTTCAGTAGTGTATGAAGATGTTCGTCGGCATTCAAACATCAAATGACAGGGAGATAGATTTGATGTCAGTGAAAGTAAAATGATACAGTGCTGCGCGGAGATACACGGGTTATGTGAAATGAATACAAAGAAAGGAAATATGAAGTTCAGAAGTACCACAACACGGAGGATCTGCGCAAATGGTGATTTGAATGTAAGGTGTACATAATTTACCTATATAGAGATAACTTTGCCTAGTGTTCCAAGATCTACCGTTACGAAGATAGTATCCACTCTGGGACTCGAACCCATGATATGTTGTTTTAAACTCCAAAGACACTGGGAGTATCAAAAATCATCTCTTTTTTTTTAGCAAAATGGTATCTTTCTTAATATGTTGGCAAATTTACTAAAATAATTTCCTCTATTGCTTTTGATGCCTTCAGTTTTATCTTGATGCTATGCAGTATTTCGGGTAAAATACTTCGAAAAAAAAAAGATTCGACGACAGCATAATCACTTTTATGTGATGAAAAAATAAATTTTGTTTCCCTGATTTCTCGGTTTTACAAGCAAAATTTGATTTACTGAAAACAAAAGCAATTAGTATTGGTTTTTGTAGGGGTTGTTTCTTCGACTGGTTGGAGGATTTCATCAGTTGAGCTGACATCAGTTAGAGAACCATTGGAAAGCCCGCCAGGGAGTACCCGATAGCCAGCTGTTTCGTAAGCCTAGTTTGGGACTCCTCAACAGTATGTACCCACCTCCACGGTGCGAACCCAGGACCTTGTGGTTACAAGGCGAGCTGGCTCGTAGACCATTAAGCCACTGGGATCCGATCCAGAGACCAGCCAGCCCATGAGTTCCAACTTCTGCCAATTCATGAGATAGCGCGACCACTTCACAATATCTTCTTCGATGAGTAACTGACCTCACCTTTGGCCTGCTCTACCCTACTGGTGCCGGCTTCCCATTAGAACCCCAGGTAACTACCTACCGAAATAAGGCCAGTAGCTAGTGAGCTTCAGATCAAACAAATAATCAAACAAAATCCCTACAAGACCAAATACTTGAAAATTAATATGATGCTCGCTAGCGACTGGTCCTTTTCTGGCGTTCTAACGGGAAGTCGTAACCAGTGGGGTACAGCAGATCGAAGGTGAGCACAATTACTCACCAAAGAAGACATTGTGAAGTTGTCGCGCTATGTCATGAACTGGCAGAAGTTAGAATTCATAGTCTGGCTGGTCACTGAATCGTGTCCCAGTGGCCTAATGGTCTACGAGCCAGCTCACCTTGTAATCAGAATGTCCTGGGTTTGAACCCTGGAATCGGGTGCGTACTGATGAAGAGTTCCCAGCCAGAACGAAACAGTTATGCAGTTCTTCAGTGCTGGTTTTCCAATGATTCTCTAACTAATCTCAGCTAACGATGAAATCTTCCCACTAATAATTAGAGCGAACAAGTGCTGGTTTCAATAAATTCGCCTTCCTTCAGGATCTACAATTATCGATCCATTCATATTACTTAGCATACACATATAGTTTCAGTAAAGACAAATTAGAATACCATGGTTATTATTTCATCATCACCATTACTATTGTCCTTATTTGTCACCCTTGGACTTACACGTTTAGTTTATCCCATTTGTTGGCTTATTTCTCTTTCGTATATTCATATCGTCTCTCACACCACTGGACACAACTCACTTCCTGAAGTTGTACGTTTCCAGACCGTGCGTCGGTGGCACAGTGGTTAGGAATCTCGCCGACCATGCACATAGTCCGAGGTTCGATCACCTGCCACCGACGCACACCTGATATCTATGGTCGGCCTGGAAAATTTGGGCTACCGATATCCATGCTGAAAATTCCATACTTGTACCAAAAATAGAGTGTGGAATCAAGCTGTAATCAAAAATAAAAATAAATAAAATGTTACGAATTCACCTGGAATAATTTGAGCGTCCCGAGTTAGACAAACTGACAAGAAGTCAAAGTTCACGATATACAGGGAACTGAGACATTCAAACAAATATTTAACTTTCTAATCGGATTACCCAATAAGAATGAAAGTTTCAGTAGCTTGCAATCTCGTAAACAGAACTAGAACCATTATAACAGATAATGATGATATGAAGAATGAGATCTCCAGTATAAAACAAATTTTGATTGGAAATGGTTATCCGAAAAAGCTCCTAAATAATATCATCAATAAGAAAAGACCAGAAGGGAAAACATAAAATTGAAAGATCTTGAATGTCGACGATAGCCATTCCATATTGGAAGGAGACAGCTGAACAACTTCAAAGACTATTTGCTTCATATAATATTAAGGTCTATTTCAAGCCATCTAATTCTTTAGAGAAAGCTTTGATGAATGTCAAGGATATGGTTCCCAAAATGTCAAAAAGTAATTGTATCTATAGGATAAAGTTTTCAGAATGTGAAGCTTGTTATATAGGAGACAGCAGTAGCGAGGTGAAGGTCAGGCTGTGCATGAAAGTCTAGAAAAAAGATCTGTCATAGCAATGCATGCCATAGACAGCAAATATAAGAGCGATTTCTGAAATTCTAGGAAGAGGCTTTCATTCACATAAATAAAGACTGACCTCTGAAGCCTTGCATATTCTAACCACATAGAATGCAGTAAGTAGGAGAGAAGGGATAGACTTATCACCTACATTACAGACTCTGGTGAAACAAAACAGATGAGTGAAAACAATTCAATCCTATATTATGAAGTATTAACATGTTTTGACGTGTTTTCCACATAACAAACAACACACAGACAAACTCATGAAGACAACTGCGCATATATATGACGTATTTTCCACATAGCAAACAACATACAGACAAATAAGTACATATGACAATGTGCACCACAATGGCGACCCAACTAGTGGTATGGTGGCCACACTGCAAAGCTGACTGATTGAGTGAATTCAGTCTGCACCAAAGAAACGACCAGACACATTACGCTAGTTAAATACTAGTGGTGTCCAATCAACGTATGAGCGCGTCGGTGGCACAGCGGTTAGGACGCTCGCCAACCATGCACATGGTCCGGGGTTAAATCCCCGGCCAAAGACGCACTCCCTCACCTAACTAAGCCAGAAATAAAGCTGGTAAAGCGGAAAAAGGTTGGGCATGAGGCTAGCAGCAAACCCATCGTGCAAAAATAAACACTGCTACAGAAACTTCAAGCCTTATGTTCCCGACCGAAAGCTGCTACCTTGACGTGGTGGTCGGGCTTGAACACCGCAATGACCAAATCAAGCTATACTGGCTGAGACTTATGTCTCTTGAGGTCCTACCATGCCAGGAAGGTTGTTTGGATAGCGGTTAAACAAAAAGCAGCTACCCAATCCAACATCATGATCAATACAAAATCACAAAATTTCATGCAGGATCGGCCGTGGCCCGGATTAACAACGACCGCGCTTCCTGCTGCCGTGTCAGAGGGCAGAAGTGATAAAAATATGCTACTGAGACACACCAAACAAAAACAGGCCGCGTATGACCGGCCTGGTTCAAGCAGTTGCCCCCTGTGCTCTGCGGTCACGCAGCCAACTTCCACGGTGTGGGCAGCCGGGAAGTAACAATCGCCCTCACAATCCGAAACGCACTATGTTCCATTGGGAGGGTGAAGGAATTAATAATAATAATAATAATAATAATAATAATAATAATCGAAGTAGGAATAATTCTGCTAAAGAAAAAGCTGTGGCTTACACAGAGAAACGTTGGGAAAAATCTTGTTTTGATTTCTTCCTAAAAATTCTGGATTGTCTGTCTGTCTGTTTTCGACATAGAACTTTGCACAAATGTGCGGAAGTTCAAGTCGCCACATTCCGTGTAGCACGCGAAGCAAGAGAAGAAAGTACAAGAAAAGCATAATAGAAACAGTGAGCAGAGGTGTGAGACAAAGGAGTAATAAAGAAAAACAAAACAGTTTCATTGAAGATCATAAGTCACAGGGAGTGGATGCATCTGCGTTAGCCATTGAGAACGGTTTTGAGCCATGTCATCAATTGTTTCCAATCATAGAATTTTACCGTCCCGAGGACCCCAGCCAGTCAGGAAGTCTACACCTTCCTACGTGACTGGCTTAGACCAACTGTTGTGGATTTCATTAACTGGTGAAGCCATGTTTTGGTTAGACCACCACTAGGTAGCTCTTTTCCAGCCTGACCACTTCACTCCCTATTTCTAATCTAGGAGTCAGTGTAGTCCAGTCCTGTAACATCATCTTGCATTTGGCGGGAGCGAATCGCATGCCAAACATTCGTAGATTGCAACTCAAGATGTTTAGAAGACTCTGCATTTCGTCAGCGTCTTCGCCTAGAAGGACTATATCGTCTGCATATTCCAAGTCAACGAGATTATTCCCCGGTAGCAAGTCAATCCCTGAGTCGCTGAAGTCACCTAGGGTTAAGTCCATTAACACATCTATGATGAAGTTGAATAGAAAAGGAGATAATGGGCATCCTTGACGGACACCACTGGTCGTCATCAGTTCAGATGACAGCTCGCCGTAAGCCCTCACCTGGGATTACTTCTAAGTTATTTATCACCACTTCTTGGAACTTGTTTTTGAATAAATTATGGGGATATCTTCAAATTACTAATTACTGAATAAGGAATATTCTTTTCAATGACTTTTGATAACAGCCTTATCAGAAAATTCTCCTTTTTTTGATTGCAGATTGATTCCACACTGTATTTTTTGTACATGTATGGAATTTTCAGCATGGATATCGGTAGCCCAAATTTTGTAGGCCAATCATAGATATCAGGTGTGCGTCGGCAGGGGATTGAACCTCAAACCATGTGCATGGTCGGCGAGAGTCCTAACCACTGTGCCACCGACGACGCACTGATATATGGATGATACATTCATTCTTTGTGAAAATGATTCCGACAGGAACACAAATAATAACTTAATTCACAATGAAGTACACTCTACTAACAAATTCACATGTGAAAAGGAATCCCGAAATAGAATCGCCCTCCTAGATTATCCCTTCTTACAAGAAAACCAGATGGTAGTATAAAAAAGAAATTTGCATAGGACAACCACATGGACTGGACAATATACACATATTTTCATACCTTCTTTCCTCTCCAGTACAAAAAAAATTAGTAAGGACACTCAGCTACAGGGTTAGAGTTATACGCTCTTTATTTATTTGAACGCATAAAAACTTGGTACCAAGAAGGGTGCGCCACACAATAATAATAAAACAACATAGATCAAAAAATAAATAAAAGGAAAAGAAAAAATATATATAAGTAGATAACGGATAAAGAACTTCATCTGGAAGGAAAACAGTCATGCCTAACAAGTTCAAACAGTATTCGTCAACTATCATAGGGAAGGGAAGAAAGAAGGAAATTGCAACACGTTCGCCATTGATTACGATTCTTGGCCATATCCGATAACGTTTCGAGCCATCGATTTCAGCTATCTCGCGGACCCCAACCAGGGAGTTGTGACGCACCAACCGATGCTAATCTAGCACAAAAATCCTTCATCCCACGACGCCACGTCATGGACTGACCACCTCTCCGCCTTTCCCATCCCGTCCCAGGGCTGGCTAGCGAACAGAGACCTGTACGAAAGCCGCTGGGATGACATTCGCAGCACATGTTCAAGCCACCGGAGCCGGTGTTTCCAGATGACGACACTCAATGAATGGTGATCTCTACTGTGTTCAAACACACGTCGCCGAACCTCAGAATTATTCACGCGATGACACCATCCATCGAACGCAAGCAATCCTGCGGAGATAGCGATGATCGAACACGCAGAGTCGCCGCACATCCTCAGCTCGGAGAGGCCAGGTTTCACAGGCGTAGAGCAAGACAGCCCGCACCGAAGCATTGTATACCCGACCTTTGACAGCCAGGCTAACATCGCGACGGCGCCAGAGGTGGCTCAAGTTCATATATGCCACCCTAGCCTCCATTATACGGTTGGAAATCTCATCCATCACCCCTCCACCAGCACTCACACAACTACCCAGGTACGCGATACGCTCAGAAAACGCAATTGAAGATGACCTTAGGATTGTATATAACACCCTAATTGAAAATAGTTATCCAGAAAAGTTCATCAAGAAACAAATGACCAAGAAAGCAGAAAAGGACAATTCCCTATCTGTAAATAAAGAGCCCTTATATACACGACTGCAATTCAAGGATGACGCCATATAAACCTCATTGCACATGGTAGTGACCCGACGCCCAGCACACGCACTCCTAAACCTCGATACTTAGTCAGTTATAACCCTGGCAAAAAGGGAAGGTTTCGTATGTGAGGTTAGCAACCGTAACATCCCCGGGTAAAGCCAACAACACCATCACCACTACTGAAATTTAAAAACTTGCAGCCTGAAGCCCTGCATGTTTCCCTCAGAACACAAAAATGTATCAAAAAATTTATTAACGGCATTTGTCATTTTCCATTTGTGTTGGAAAATTGAAAATTTACAAATTTATATTTATATATATATACTACCTAAATAAACTTTTAACCAGTTAAGCTCCCCAAATTTATTCATCGTCTTTCAAGGAATATATAAAAAGGAAACGAAAGATATACATACAAATATATCTACCAGTTTCAAAGAAGGCGTATATATATATATATGTGTAGTTGGAGGTGATTTAATTAAACAATCACAATATTTCTGTTTCTTTGCTTAAAAAACTTCGAATTTCTTCCAATAATTCTTCTTTTACAGCATCTGGTACCATTCTACGACCAATTGGAGTGATTTCAGCTACCAAGTCATCAACTGTAACATTTTCCAGTCCACGATCTCGTATAACATCTGAAATACATTCCACCCCCATCAAAAAAAGAAAGGAAAGTTATTGCAATCTTATTGAATTAAGACTAGGATCTTTAAGAAGATTAGTGGCAACAAAGAAGGGGATCAAATGTTGAGTAACAGCAGAGACCAAGAGATTACTTGAGATTATGTGGTGAGAGCAGGCTGCTAGCCGATTGGTTGGCACTAATCTACGTTAAGGTCTAGGTCACTAATATGGGCCGTGAACAAGCCTGAGTCAACAACCAATCACAGCAAAGTTAACGTGGCAAAATATGATTCGCAGAGAGAACTCTATTTGTCAAGGAATCCCGAAACAACCAATCAGAAGCCTGCGTTTGTCTACCTAAACAACCAATCAGATGACTGCGCTTGTCTATAATAATGTAGTTGAAAGATGTATAAATACGTGTTGATTTTGATAATAAAACGATCTGTTGCCTGGCCCTTGTCGTCTGTTGTTACATTTGGTGTCGCTGCCTACCGACAAATGGAATGCCTATGCCCTGCTGTTTTTGATGGAGACATATGGATCTTCGGGCAGGACTTCAAGGCTTCTGCGCAGTTGAGTGGCGTTCAAGATCTGTCAGCGATGGAGCTGCTACTTGAGACGCTGCTGGGAGGTCGGGCGAAAGCAGCATATGAAGGTGTCGGCCGAAGTATGGACGAATGTTCGACAGGGTCAGGCAAACAGTTTCCAAAGTGGGAAGGACCATATATGGTCACTTCGAGATGGGGTTACGCAGACACAGTCGCAATGGCGAACAATGAGAGGCGCGTGAACGTCAGCGAGCTCCAGAAATGGATACAGCGAGACAAGCCAACGATGACGCCTGCACCAAGTAGATCAAGCCGACTTCAGTCGCACGTATTTGACGGGGGGACGAGTGTGGTGAGAGCAGGCTGCTAGCCGATTGGTTGGCACTAATCTACGTTAAGGTCTAGGTCACTAATATGGGCCGTGAACAAGCCTGAGTCAACAACCAATCACAGCAAAGTTAACGTGGCAAAATATGATTCGCAGAGAGAACTCTATTTGTCAAGGAATCCCGAAACAACCAATCAGAAGCCTGCGTTTGTCTACCTAAACAACCAATCAGATGACTGCGCTTGTCTATAATAATGTAGTTGAAAGATGTATAAATACGTGTTGATTTTGATAATAAAACGATCTGTTGCCTGGCCCTTGTCGTCTGTTGTTACAATTATATCTGTGTGAAGACCCAACCATCGGCCAGAGGCAGCTACAAGATAAGTCAGAATGTGCCGTTTTTAAGATCAACCCTGTCTTCGACAGAGCCGAGAAGTAGCATAGCTGGCTTGCTGGCTGTTTGAAGGGAACACTTTACTGCTTTTATGTCCTTTATTTTACAGCAGTGCAGCTTCGCCCTTAAACCCACCTCGTAGCTGCATTTATAGTTAGAAATGATGCACACCTATTATGTTGAGGGTCATTGATAATACCTGGCTGTTCAAACTCCGGTAAGTGGAGAGGGATTCCAACCTGTAACCCAATGTTAGGACGTCAAGCGTTACAACTAATGAGTCACAGCTTTCTGAAAACCAAGACTTGGAAAGGCTATGAGGTAGCAATTACTGTCAGGGATGAATCATAATCTAATAGACGGAAGTTTCAACTTTATAAGTTGCATTACTTATATTACATTAATATTGAGTTAACAATTTCAAAAAATTTAAGTGTTGGTTTGTAGGGATTTGATTGGTTACAGGATTTCATCATGAGCTGACATTAGTTAAGAACCATTGGAAAACCTGCAGGGAGTACCAGACAGCTGTTTCGTCCTGGTTTGGGGCTTTTCATCAGTGCGCACCCACCGGGATTCGAACCCATGACCTTCTGGTTACAAGGCGAGCTCGTATACCATTAAACCACTGGGATCCGATTCAATGGCCCATGAATTCTAACTTCTGCCGATTCACGACATAGCGCGACCAAAAAATTTATTGAATGACGATCGATTGTTAGGCAGTGCATGCATATACAGTAACCACTTACTACTTTGAGCGCTTGAATAAGGTATTAAGAAGACAAATTTCTCGAGATGATATCATCATTTCGTTGTTTCTTTACAACCGCTTTACAACTAGCAACATGGTTAACAATGATAAAATAAAGTTCATGAAAATTACTCAGTTAAATAAAAAAAATAAAAGTATATACTAATGACCAGTCATATTTAGATAGGTCATGTTGTCCATGGTAGACGAAGATTGAAGTCTATTGTGTTGTTTTTGTACACAGAGTTTAGGCTGTATGTGATGATTAATCCCCCGAAGTGCTTCCATCACCTTCAATAACCAGCCTTGAATTAGAGTTATGTGATGAAATAATTGTGAAACAGTTATTAATATTGATTTTGTGGCCTGACATTAATGAGTGCTTTACAATGGATGATGCTGGATTACCTAAAATGATATTATCTCGCAAAATTTGTCTTCTTAATGCCTTATTCAAATTTATCAAAGGGACTAATTGTTTTACTTTGAGTGTTTAAAATTACATAAGGAGTCAACAATCCGAAGATTTATAAAAGGTTTTGTCAAACAGTTGACGACCAAGCACAAAAATGTTACTCATAGTTAAGTTTGGTATCGTTTTTAATGCAATTTATGGACTACGACAGTGAATAAATAATAATCAGGGAAATATTTGAAAAGGATACCTTAAATAGCTTTTTTGTGCTAACAGAAGCACAAAAATTTATTCAGCTAGGTTCTTTGGGGGAAACAAAGTCAGGTATAACCACATGATGAGTAGTGAATAGTGAAGGGGGCATACATGAGAGACATAACAGTGATTTAGTTGGAGAGAGCACTTTATGTAAAATTTGAAATGGTCTTCATACACATTCCACTGATCTGTTTATTCAATTAAAGACAGCTGCGTAAGTAGATTGAGTAACGTAATGCGGTGAAGCGCACTGGAGGCTGAGGGGGCGGGGAGTACCACCGTACAATGGTTTACGAGTATTATACCAATTAAAATTAAAGCACAACATGGTAGAGTAGTTCCTCCGTACAGGTAACATTAACACAATCCCAGGATCCAATGGAAACTGCTAATCCATTCTTAACTGTTCAAGATGTGTTTACTTCTAACATTTTCCATTAACTTTTATAAAATTATCCTTTTTATCACACTTATATTTGCCTAAGCGATATCACTACATTTTTCTTGTCCCCCTCTAAATGTACTACCTTGAAATGTAACAAATTAGAATGATACACTTTCCAAAAGATATGCAGAGGCTAGCTAACTGTAGACGTTTGTGCTCTATCTCCCGTGTATTAATGGGTATAATATAGTTTGTAACATTGAGGTTGGGTGTAGTGTCAGATAAGCAAAGGAAGTCAGTCAGTGAGGTTTTTAAGAAGCATCAACTGAGATGCCCAAGGCATACATTACGTGTGTAAAACCACTGCCTTTCATGTTGGACAATGTTAGCTTACATAGGATTAGGTTGGAAGAGTAACGTGTGGCTGGAGTAAGACTTAGCATCATTTCATAAAGTCTTTGACTTCGGGCCGTATGGAGAAATGTAGACTGTCTGGATAAGATCTTTTAGACGCTAAGAACCAATGGCCGGAGACTGTTATTGACATGACTAAAAGTTGTTCTCAATGAACTTCCAAATACATTAAATTTCTAATATTCGCCATATGTTAATCCTTTGTTCAGCACATTCTTGTTTATTGTGATTCATTCTTCAACTTGTAATGCCTAGTGACTTATTGTAAAACTTTCGTAACAAAGCTATGTTTATTATTACATGTTATTATATGTAAGAAACTGATGTGGTTGCGCACACTTTCAAGTTTATTTCAGGCCATGTAGTCAATAGTAATGACAATCAGTTAACGTGAAGGCAGGTTAAACAAAGGTTTTTTAAAAGATGGAAGGATGTTGGCGTTTACGAGAGGTTTGCTCTATACAAACACAAGTTCTTATCCTCCAACACCCATAGTATTCGTCTGCTTAGACAAATCAGAACACTGAGTTGACTGTCCAAAATACGATATATATATTTCGGGAACAGAATCTTAGCGCAATGATGATTGCGCTAGTGATCGCGGATGAACGACCTAATGTAACACGAAAGCGTGACGAATGGCGTGGATGCTTGACCACGAACATTCGGCTTAACAAGTCGGCTTAAACAGAGATCAGCATGCACTATTGGGTGATGAATGCTGTAGATGAATAACTTTGAGGGATTATTTACGGTTACAGATTAACAGATCGAAAATATACACAACCAACACAAGGAACAGACTGGGTGAGGCATTAAAATACTTCACATTAAAAACACATTGACGAAATTTAAAGAAATATTTATCAGTAAGAATCTGTGCAGCAAAATCACCAGATGAACTACTTGGAGTGTTCAGTTTGTCACAGATACTAAAGGTTTTCATTTGTGAAAACATGAGATACTTATTTCAAGTTCACATGACCATTCCCACAACTGAGGTGTCAGCAACACCTGTTTATCGCACTACAGAGACGAACAGTTTTTGAGTGTGAAATATGGATCCTCAACAAAAACTTTGGTGAACCTCCTTTGACAGATACATGAGGTGTATGCGATTACTTGACTCGTAACCAAGAATAATTCTCAACCATCAAGTTTACAGTCGAACCAAACATGATTACAAAGCTATAATATCATGGCATAAATCGTAACAGGGAACTCTACAGAAAGTATAACTGGTGTCGTTTCTAACCGGCACATTTACTATAGAGTGCTCCGTTAGACGCATTTCACCTAGCTATTTAATACTATTCAAACGATGTGGTATATCCACATTTAAAAACGACAGTGGTTTTAGACATACAAAACTAAGAGGATGATTGCGGCAGATGAGGAATACACTTTAGATATTTTACACTTACCCCGACAATGGCTTTTTAGTGTTTCTTTCCAGCCACTTTCGCCTAAACGAGTACGTAAAAGGTCTTTCAGCTTCTCTTTCTCCCCGCTACTTTCGAGCTTTTCATTTATATAGGCACGAATCCGAGTAGTTTTATCACTAAACAGAAAATTACGCGACTCTAGAATCAACAACTAACTCCAAGGTCATCATCCCCAAACGTTACCTTGGCGCTCCAAGTAAACACTCAACTTCTCAATGTCCAATATTCACTTACTATCTAGTATTGACCAGATTGCTTCGTGTTAGCAGCTTCTCATCTTTGGTGGAGGAAAATTCTAAAACAAAACTGGTCTGCAGGGTGCATTATCAAGGAAACCGAGGAAGAACATCGTGCGGTAGCACCGTTAATATACGTGTAAAACTTGGGCACCGTAGTAGTAAGTAATTCCATATTAGTTTGTTTATTAGATGTACCACACACAGTGAGCGAAACAGTATTATGACATACTGGATGACGTTTCGAACACAATTTATTGTTCATAATCATATCAATTGTGGTCACACGACTTTGAGATTTGAGTTTTATAGTTTTCTTTGTTTTCTCCTATTTGTCGTATGGGCAGTATAACTTTCCATTTATCTGGGACAGGTGTTGAACCGTTTCTATCACATGTATTTGCAGTTGATTCGATAAACGAAGCTTCTGTTATCAATCTCTCACTTGCTCCACCCTGTGACATTAGATTTTAAAACTGTCTGTCATCCTATCCCATCCTATTGTATGGTTGTGTGTAACTGCATGTAGTGCTATCGCTGAACTATTTTATAGATTTCTTATCTTATTTGGGTCAACTAATCTAGATTTAGCTAAGTTTTTATGTTCGGCTAGCCTGACTGACTGTCCCTGTTCTACTAGTTTGACCTATGTATTTGACCTTACAATGATTGTAGGCAGGGTATTACATAAACTAAATTGTTTTGTTTTAAAGGCTCCACAGGAGTGATCCTTTAACCGACAAAGCGTGTTTCTAATTGAGTTTGTGGTTGGTTTGAATGCCAGCCACTTTTATTCCTGCCTTGTTAAGAATTCTGCGTAAGGCCTCCGAGGTTCCCTCCTTGCATGGAATTACTGTTGATGATTTAGACTCCTTATTGTTGGTGTCGTCATTAATATTATTATTATCACTATTATTATTACCATTATTAATATCATTATGATTGTTATCGGTGCAGTAGCACTGAAGCATACTTCAGATGGAACAGTACTGCTTCAGATGATGTATTATCCATCACTCTCCTACTTGAGGGCTCTACAGAAGAGGAAGTAACTCTGAAATAGAACTCACTGAAAATCAAGTACTATGTTAAAAGCATTTTTGAGAATATAGCTATCATCGTTGTTATCTGAGGGTTACGTTCCAGTTCGTTTGAGTTGACAGTTTTATGGATTCATTCCATGTGTTGGTAATTGTGATTATCCAGCGATAGCCCATAGATTTCTTTTGACGGTGCATTAGGTATGGCTGCTAGAGCAAAACTCGAAATGAGGAGAAATGTGAGTGCCCTTTGATATGTAATCCTTCTTGGGTTGACAGAAAGGGGTACAAGAATAGCTAATGACAGGATCCCCTTCGGCCTCCGGTCTGATCGCGTTCATTTATAATCTTAGAAGTGGCGATCAAATCACTACAAAGTCGGAGGTAGCGAAATGCAGAAGAGACCCGATTCCTACAACATTTCGTCGAGCCGTTTGTGTCAAAAGCAGGAAACCCCGAATGTTGCCTTGCTGTGAACCCTTTCCAAGATATTCTTGCATTTCCTAAGTAATGGTGGAGCAGTGATATCGCACATCAATTGGTGCGCCCTCAGGAAGACTCTGTAGGGCCTGTCTAAAAGTCAGGGTTTGAAGACACCTAGCCGCCTACATGTGTATTCATAGCATAAATGCATGGTACAATCACTGACGTAATTCACGTTTGTACTACATTTTTTCTTTAGATAATGCGCTGGCGATACACACAGCGATTTGTTGTTAAACAAGGAATAGATAGGTCACTGCGTTCTCTGGAGGGAGCTTTGCATTCCCTAAAGTTTAAAGGCATCCATAACAATCTGTATGTCAAATAAAGAGGCAAGATTAAATGAAACTCATGCCATTTTTGTAGGCATGATCAAACACGATATAAATTGCAATCGGGTGACATAAGTAAATTAGTGTTGTTTCAACATCTGAGTTATAATGCAGGCAATCACAGCAGGTCCATGTTAATGTAGAATTACATATCCATCAAGGTTGAGTGGCGGCCCAAACTTCCTTTTTTTCTGCGGGTAATTTCGGTAAACCGATGAACAGTCACTACTGAGGTCAATGCTATTTCTTCGCGAGATCGTAAGATAATTTCAGGGGAACTGGACTTTCTAAAAATCGTAAATTGGAATAGAATACAGATAAAGGAAATCTATCATAAAAATCACAATATCATGGGATAAATAGGAAGGAGTTATTTCGGGATTCATAATTACAACGTTCGTTCGCAATGTGTGATGCTAACCAAATTGATCTAATTATCAAAAATATTATGTTTCCAATGGAAGCATACCTTTTTTCCAACAAAATGTTTGATTTAATTTTAACTCACGCATACTCAGACTTAGAGGAGCATGTAATACAAATGAAAAAGTAAGTTTTAGTTTAGTCAAAAGCTTAGACGGTTAAAAAATAACACAGTTCAGCTATTGTTTTAGCTGTGAACTAATGTAGAGAAATTATTGCGCTAATATAATTCAAGTATTTTCAGTCAGGTAAATCCATGAAGTAATTATCCTCCAGCTTCATCAGTAAATGTTTTGTTCTGGAATTTCCCGTCATTTGAAATGGTAAAACTGAAGACACTCGCTTAAGTGCTTTCACTATTTGGCACCTCATTATTTTCGTTCCTATGTTCGTATTGGGGAAGCCAGTTAGTTAAACAGCTTAAACGAATTCGAGCTCTTCTTCTATTCGCTTTCAACGGGGAATAACACTCACAATTGTTGTGTGGTCATTGTTTCCTGCTATACCTGCGTCTTGACCACACTGCCTGCTGACCTTTTAGCCTGACCCACCTAGCCTCGCGGCCTAATCGATCGGAGCACAGCCACAGCTCAGAAAGTGAGAATATTCACATTTGTTCAAGGATTCATTTACTGACAGTGGTGAAAAAGGAATATGGAGATAGACAATCACAGTAAAATCAACAAACGCACACTTGTTCTTTGAAAACCCATTTGGTAGTAATGTGATTTGACCAGCAAAGATAAGCAAATTGACCGTTAAAGGTGGCTGGGGTTTATTCCGAAATTGGGAATTTCTGCCATTCCCTTTACAGCACACAACTCACTGTAGGTAATATTATTTGGCAATAAGTACAAGATTCACATGCTCGAGCGTCGTTCTCGATCATAAAAATCGATGCTTTGCTGGATAAATGGTTTATACTCTCCTCGACCAGCACTAATTTCAAAATCATAACACAAGAATTTAGTCTTCAGGAAGCCAACGAATTAATTCGTCTCAGACCACGGCAATTTGGCGAAATACTTGTTAACATTGATCGCTGCTGGTCCAAACAGTAGGTTCAGATAACTAAGGTAGTGGCAACATGTTGGGCCTTGGGTTTCGACACGATCCAATCTTTATTTCTACATGTGTTGGTGAGTGATTTCCCATCGCAGGCGGTGAAAAAGCACTCTGCTCCCTGTCCGGTTCACCATTGAGTATGGGAAAAAAACATGCTCCATGAGATATACTGTCAGCCACGTCTCGTAAACCGTCAATGCCCAGCTCTTGCTACGCTGGGACTCACGATGTTCCTCGAAGCTTCTCAGGAACGCTTAGTACGAACGGACGAAAAAACCAGAACCCAGTTTGTCGACTCGAGAATTATTTATTCTAACACCAACATATAGCCATTGTACAACTAAGCTTTACAACTAAGGTTTCTGACGGTTGTCTTCTGACTTCTTTCTGAACAGCGACCGATGAGACGATGACTGGTGTATTGATGCCTCCGCGAAAATTGGGGAAGTTGGTTTTGAGCAAACAACCATGGATTGATCGTTCAATCTTAAACTACATCGACATATACAGTATCGTGCTAACAAGCAAACAGGCTGGGGAACTAATTTGATGATGTCAGGATCTTGTTATACCACTCACTTCCTGAAAAATGTAGCAGCTACCTTTTATGAGGATGTTATCTAATGCCCAGACACCGTCGCTCCTAAGAAGATTTTAAAATCACCTGATGAAAAAGCCCGAAAATTTTGGAAGTATACGGCCATAATCTAAAGAAATAGTGGAAACAGTGCAATGCCACTAAGGACATCAGCTCGCCGATCAATATACAACACATTTGAATCTATCAAGCGACTGCGTACACGAGACGACTTCAGCGAAGAACTATGTACTTTTTAAAGAACCTTCGAAGCCCTTAAAAGTTCTCATCATAAAACATTTCCAGTTGACGGGCGATTTAATCCGTAATTAAAATGGAGTCAATTCAAATGGACCCTACCACCGTCTGCAAACGTTTTACTGCCTGGTTCACTAAATTTAATTTTGAAAAATACTCCCTGAAATGACTACATTCCGTATCAGATGCTGACCCATGAAGGAAATTTTCACCAGTAAGATGACAAAAGAGGCATTTAGAGGCTCCAGACCGGATGGCTTACCATCAAAAGCCCTCAGTAAAAGTGTGTGATATACCTTTTCCAATCCTGAAGCTATACTCTCTACTTATGGACACCATAATTTCTATAGTGAGGGAAAGATGGCTCTGTGATCTCACACTGCCAAATTCTGTATTCAGGTAAATGTTCGCAACAAAACAAAGCCACATCTATCTTGTGGGTCATGCAGAAAATGTCCGAAATCATTTACCTGATAATAATTTCAAGGAGGATCCTGAAACAAAGTATCAACATGGTTTTCTAAAAAGTAGGTCTTACGTCAACTCCTAGTAAATGTTTTAACTACATCACGAGGGACGCAAACCAGCTATTGCCTTCTGCATCCGCATGTCAAATTCTTTTGATATGCTACATCACATTGCCCCTGGGAATCTGTAGCCCATAACTTAAGTGGTAAAATTCATTTCTGTGCTAAAGAGCGTAAATAATGAAGACTGAATTCATATCTTCTCGCCTCAGTTAGATCACAAGTGGGGGTTATAAAGAGTGGCGCTCTAGAACTATTCCACTTTGTAGCCCACATAAACAATATCTGTGACCATTTCAAGGCAGGTTAAGTATTCCTATATGATGACGTCCTTAAGGATAGTCATGAATTAAATGATCTGATAAATGGTATTGCTTTTGAAGTAGGTAACGTCGAGTAGTGGTACGCTGTATAAAGTCTGAATTTTATGACTGAGAAATACAGTCGTGTTTGCATTGATTACAATAGTTTTGATTCACTTTTGAAGTAGATGGTGAAAAACTACCCCAACTTAACTCGGTCGTAGATCTAGGTATCAGATAATCTTATAATTTAACCTTCTATCAATGTTTCGATTAAAGAATTCCAGGGAAACAGGCCTGTAGATTTCATCACTTGTACTTTCTTCGTTATGAAACAGGCTTCTCCATGTAATGTGAGTTAACTCTGTTGCCGCTCGTTTATTCTTAGTGCTTTTCAGCCTATTAACAAATTGTGACTCCATGCACTGCAACAAAACCTGACCTTAAGAGCTCTGCACTTAGAATACGGTCTGGATTATGAAAGGCGTTTCAACAGAGTGCAGACAGAGCTACTCTGGAGTGGGTGGCTTAAGCTAAACCTTTCTTAAATTTCGCAGATTTTCATTGAAATGATAGGGACGCCCTAGCAACTAACAGACTTGCTGACGACGACAATTGCTTGTCCGCCACCAAAGTTACACAACGACTTCTTGATTTCCCAGCCCGCTATTTGGTTGTGAACACATAACGGCGTGAGTATGATAGGTATGTTCACACAAGGAATAAATAATACATATACGAAGCAAAGAAGCAAAGAATACTAGACACACGTGCTAATGATATGGGGGTTATAAAGGATAAACTCTCCTTTGATCTATTAGACGACTTTGATTGGTCCACCTTTCAGACTAGACAACCTGTCCACACATCAATCTCCTTTTGCACTCTTATAAGCCAATATCAAATTTAGTCCCGGAATTAGCTGCAATTTTAGAAACCGTAACAATCTGGTTTCTTTGCAGTACAACCAGTCGAATATACGGGCCAGCTTTTTCCTGAATAAGTTTTCTGCTATTTGGAATAGACCGCTACCGAATGCACATAACGCAAACATATTTTCACTATACTCATCTCCTCTATCATTTGGCTTCAAAAATGATAACCATCTCCCTCACTTCCGTCTCACCCCATCATTTTTGCTCCAAGCAGATATACTTTTTCCATCAACTGTACGAGTAACACCTCAACAATAAATGCTAATATTAGTGGGAGAACACCCTAGCTTGTATAAGGTGTAAATTTTTGGTACATAAATTTAATGTGGAGGTTGGCATAACATAATTATTTATCGTTTCAATGTAAATCGTGATTTCCGTATGGACTGAATCTTCTTATGTACATACCACTTCCAGTGAACTCATCATGCTTCCTTCTGTATTACTGTTCTTCTCCCACTGTTTCCGTAAAACTAGCACCACATTGTTAATTGGATTTTCTGGATACGAATAAAGAATGTATTTATCTGGCGATTTACGGAAACAATCAAATTAGATTTAAGAACGCAACTAGTCCCAAATCCTGAAAAAGCGCCTCAGACATTTTTCTTGTACACACTGCTCATGATAATTTTAGGATATAATATTTATACCAACGATAAAATGCCATGATTATTTATACACACCGAATAAATCTGGAAGAATAATGAAATAATGACAAAAATTGGGAAGTTGCTTGGCGAATCCTACTGACTCGTTTGATGATTTTAAGCCTCAAAACGCTTCGTTTTATTGTTTCCTATGATCTTATGAGAGTCTGTTTAATGTTATTCCAGTTTCTAATTCCATATAAACTGAAATTTATCTGTCACCGGTTAGCTTTGAAGAAGCAATTTTTTACATGCCTGACTGCACACTGCCTTCCAAGGAAAGCAAGAGACATTATTATCAGTAACCCTACTGGTGGTTTACCAAAGCGACCCTGTGATCTTAGAAATAAACTAGCATATTGACTATTAGCAAAGCAACCTGTGAACCACGCGCGCTTCGGAATGGCGCTGTCAATGTAGTTGAAGATTGAACGATCAATTCATGGTTGTTTGCTCAAACCCAGCTTCCCTATATTTTCGCGGAGACATCGATACACCAGTCATCGTCTCATCGGTGGGTTCTTTTTGGGTTTTTTCTCTTCGCTTACTTATATTTGTGATTTGCCCATGATATATTCGGCGTGTATTTATCAGTCAAGCGACTTTTTTCTTCAGCCACAGCGTATAGATTTAGGCTGTGTCTAAATGCGGCTTGATAACACCTTATTTTCTAGAGGAATTGTTTTACATGTTACGCCATCGTATCTATAAGCCAGTGTAATTTCCCCACAGTCACAATGTGGAGTTAGTGATTAGGCTAGTTTTTAGAACATAAAGGCATAAAATTACTAATTTTTGTCCGTGTGTAAACAAAACTCCAGACAAACTTTATTTTGACCTCTTGTAATCAGGGAGACAACTCCTGTACATGAAGTCACATAAAGAAGCACAATACAGAGTCGGAATATTATCTAACGAAAAGAAACTTTGAGTTTAGAGTTAGGGGCCTGAAAATAAGCAGAAGATAGACTACATTTCTAGTTCAACACACAGAAACTAAAGGAAAGAGTCACTAACCGTACGCCCACGATGGTCATTGGAAGAAAGTCGGAGTAATTAAGGTGCGTCAAGGAGGGAACCTGGGAAGAAAAACGCCAGGATACTCCGGAAGGAGTGTGGGAAGAAACCTGTTCAGGAAGCTTTGGTAAGAGAAAAGTGAATGCTATCTGAGGACAAGTGTCAATCACGTCTCATAAACCGTTAATGCCCAGCTCTCGCTACGCTCGGGCCCACGCTGTTCTTCGAAGATTTCTCAGAAACGCTTAGTTATAACGGACGCAAAAACCAAAACACTGATCTGCCGCTTGAGATTTGTTTATTGTTACACCAACATATAAAAGGAATAAGCGAACTAAGGTCTGAAAACAAATATTACAATAATAAATCTCTGTATTACTTCTGACGATGTTTCACTCTTCTTTCTGAACAGCGACCGATGAGACGATGACTGTCGTATTGATGCCTCCGCGAAAATTGGGGAAGTTGATTTTGAGCAAACAACCATGAATTGATCGTTCAATCTTCAACTCCATTGACACTCCCCGGCAAAAAGGGATCCAACCCTTTTTTCCTTCACGACCAATGCACGTTGACTTGGATGCCATTGCGAGAACCTGGGTCACACGGACAGAGCTGAAATGGAAAACAAACAGAAAAGCCAACACACCACAAGCATACCCACAGCACAATCTCACACATCGCTGACGACCTGCGCCTCCAGACAGAGACCTCCTCTTGACATCTTGCAACACAATCGCCATTTGCTAGAATGACTCTTGCAGAATGCAAAGTGACCATGGCAGGACCTCACGATACTCTACGCACATCCTCTTAATTACTCACTACCAATTACCATTGAAATCGCTTGTCACTCATTCTGCCTCAGTTCTAGTAGCGGTGACGCATGCGAGCCTCAGTCGTTTACACTCTTTCTCCCCGGCGTGTCGGACCGCAGCTAACAATTATCTCCGTGTGCATTTCATTCTCAGCAATAGCCTCCCCGGCGTATACGACCCATCTGCTGTCCTTAACATCAATCAATTCATTCACGGATGTAGAAGACTCGAAACAACTTCAGAAGTAATCACGACGAAAATTTTAACAAAAAAAAAAAAAATTACAAGGCACGAAAACAACGAGTAAACACAACTGATCCAAAATCACAAATTGCGAAGACACACCACACGTATACACAAACAGTACAAATAACCTCGCGGATCATGTCTTGGTGGAATTATTTTGAAGAATTGGAGGACTTACACCAGTACGCCTGCAACCCTTCTCAGGTTGACGATTGTAAGTTGTGGAATGTCCAGACACAAACAAGATTAACCAACAATTACATCAATTGGAACTCACACAACTATTTAACACAAACATATGTACAATCAACACATCAAATGTTGTGGATTCTGACACGACAAACTACCCTTGAAGAACTGTAGGACTTACAGCAGTACGCCTACATTCCTTCTCAGGTTGATGATCCAAGTGGAAGTCGTCCGGACACAAACAGAATTACCAACAGCTAGATGACAGATGATATCAATTCAGTATATACAATATGAACATATGTACAAAATCATACACCAAGCACATTGGACTGCTCATTGATGCGCTACCCTTTGAAGAATTGTAGGACTTACACCAGTACGCCTACAACCCTTCTCAGGTTGACGCCCTAGGTTGGAAAATCGTCGCAGAGTTCATTTGCTAACTTCCTTCTATCAGCTATATCCTCAAATCTGAACGGCAACACGCCCATGTCATTGTATCGTAGAATATAGATGACCAACAAACACACGACATATCTCATCAACCAAGTATAGAAACAGAGTAATTTACACCAAAGATAATAACATTCAAATAGTAACTTGAAACTAGAAATGCCTTTATTCGTGCAAGTCAATTTAACAATAACTCTCTCCTTTACACTTGGCTTATCCTCACTAAACTGACCAATATCTTCGTCTTTTCAAACGAACCAATACTATCACAGTCATTGCAGATGATACTTGAGTTGATGGGCGTCTGTTTCATTGTGGATGACAGCACCAACGACGACTGAGTGACACAAGTTGATGAACTTAGCGGTGGATCAGAAGCTGTTGTTGTTCGGCT
Organism: Trichobilharzia regenti; assembly: GCA_944472135.2. NCBI lineage: Eukaryota > Metazoa > Platyhelminthes > Trematoda > Strigeidida > Schistosomatidae > Trichobilharzia > Trichobilharzia regenti. The sequence continues at coordinate 63,513,897 of OX235267.1, forward strand.
TTCAGATAGTTGTCCAACTGCAAGATTACCACCACTGCTGTCTTTTACTTTTAGTTCGGGTTTAGCACTATCATCTGATGATAGGTGGGCTACATGCTGATCAATTACACTGACGGTCTCACAAGTATGCATGCCTTCTGCAACTGCATCTGCATTTATTTCTACTTCACGTTCAAGTTGTACAGAACCTTTATTTAACTTAGCAGTAGTAGGCATATCCCTCATCTCATCATGATCAACCAAAGACAACTGTGAAGTATCATGATCATTATCACGAATATTCACTTTACCGTCAAGTTCATCATTTTCAAACTCTTTAATAACAGAAGTAGACAATTTTGGTTCCTCCTCACAAATCATTAAAGGTTTTATATCTTCACTCTGACTAGTTATACTTTGTAAACTTGTGGAGTCAGAACTCCACTCTGAAGCAGTAACTCTATTCTGTGACACTCTATTCAACAATGGCTTACCAGTTGCAACTACAGACTTCTTCACCGCACCGTTATCGTCACACAATTCGGAGTCAGGCCTGGAGTTTACATTTAGCTTATCACTGAACTTGCTCACTGGTTCACAGTTCACTTCTGTATGCACCTCTTGCAAACGTGTAAAACACAACCGTGTTTGTCTTGCATCTTGTAACTTATCTGTTGAGGATGTACTACGAAACCTGTTACACTCACTAGGTCTATATGCATTACTAGACATCATGGAGCCTTCTCGATATCCACCTCTCTGAGGCCCTTTTGTCATCAATGATTGCGTTTTACCCTCAGACTGCTCTATTCTAGGGGTGAGATTCAATAGACTGGCAAACTTGCTCATAGATTGATTGACACTATCTTTTACCAGTTTCAGGATATCATCAAACTTTGGCTCGATACCCTCATCCTCCATACGGGAGCTTATCTTCACCCACTTCCTTTGCAGTCGAGTAGGTAGACGTCTTGCTATTACTTCTAGTATAAAACTCGAGTTGAGGTCACTCGTGCGATTCATCGAAATCATTCCATTCTTGTAAATTAGCAAATTATCTAAAAACTCAGTGAGTGCCTGGGAGTCATCCTGTAATTGACCACCATTACCCTTAACAGCCTCGAATAATTTCCCTGCAATCATCGAAGGTCTTCCAAACCTTTGACGTAATATGCTCATAGCCTCGTAGTAGCCCTCTTTTGGCTTCATAAACTTACAGCACTGTATAGCTCTTGCAGCATCTCCAGTGCAATATCTCATCAAATACATTAACTTCAATTCATCATTTAATAAAAAACCACTCAACATGATCTCAAACTCCTTTACAAATTGTAAATAATCAGCCGGGTTTCCATCAAAACATCGTGGTTCAAATTTAGGGAGTTTGATGTTCCTATTATCCCTGAACGGCGAAACAGTAACATCAACCATGTCATACTTAACATCAGACACATCGTTACAATTAACAGACAAGTCACCATGACTTACTTTCCTGTTTGCATCCAAGACACTCTGTCCCTTCTTTGACCCAGGCATTGTTGAACTTGACCCAATTCCAAAAAGTTCCAGATATTGCTTGTTCAAAGAGGACTTGACCGGCACCAGGAAAAATGAACGGCGACTATCCAAACTTTCACCAACTGTTTCAATCCGCCAGATCTGTTTCTATCGTCAGAAACTGTCAGCAAAGTCTCATAAACCGTTAATGCCCAGCTCTCGCTACGCTCGGGCCTACGCTGTTCTTCGAAGATTTCTCAGAAACGCTTAGTTATAACGGACGCAAAAACCAAAACACTGATCTGCCGCTTGAGATTTGTTTATTGTTACACCAACATATAAAAGGAATAAGCGAACTAAGGTCTGAAAACAAATATTGCAATAATAAATCTCTGTATTACTTCTGACGATGTTTCACTCTTCTTTCTGAACAGCGACCGATGAGACGATGACTGTCGTATTGATGCCTCCGCGAAAATTGGGGAAGTTGATTTTGAGCAAACAACCATGAATTGATCGTTCACTCTTCAACTCCATTGACAACCAGTCAAACCTGATACATGGTGGGGATAATTAGAAGAAAGACTAATCAGTCCACAAATGACCAGCGGGAAGAGAACCGTACTAAACACGGGAGTGAAAAAGAGCGCTGGAAAAACGAGAGATGCCATCGCAAAACATCGGTAACTGAAGAAGAGAAAGATGCAAGCTAGACGGTCTGTATAACTACAGCAGTCAACTAGGTTGATTTCCAGGATATCCACAGAGAGGAAGCTGGTGAGATTTAGAGAAGAAAACTTAGTTACCAGAGAGGTAAAGGGAGGGGAATGTCATGATGATCAGTTACGAGGAGACTTGAATCGACTATCATCTGCAAATGTTCCAGATATACAATTTACGGTCAGAGGACTGTCAGTGGATAAAGCTGCCCCGACAACTTTGGACGTTTCGAATGCCGTGAAGTTTCTGGAAGGTGAGAAGGCGGCAGGGCCAGAAACGGTCCTACCAAAAGAACTAGAGCGAACCCAGAGACCTCATCGGATATACCGGCGCCATCGCTACAGATGGCACGGAAGAAAAGGCACCTGCTGACTGGAAGAAAGGTTAAAGGCTCCATTCTAAATAACTCACAGTGGAAAGCCCAACAGGCTGTTCAAATTGAAAGCGTGAGTAAGGCAAGGCTGCCAGATATCACAGATGATCTCGCTAATTGTAGTATAATCGATCATACAATCAAGAATAATGATAAATGTGAAGACTGATATACTTTAGATAGACAAAAATACCATGTAACACATTCATATCTCTGTTGGTTCGTATATCATAACACTGGAGCTTGGAGACGCACACGCGAAAACCAACAAGTTGGTAAAAGAAGCGTCGAAGGCAGGACCGCAAACAAGCACCAGACACCTTGAGCGGCAGAAATCCACTGAAATTTCTAGGAAGTCGCCCTGTGCAGTCTATATTAGAGATTATCTGACCATCCAAAAAGGGCAAGCTCCGAGCAACTCTGTGAGCAAACCAACCAGCAGCCAGTCGTCTGACGAATATGTCGAAGGATATGTGGATGGATTGTCCATAGATCGAGGAGACCTTACAGTAAAATTACACGTCGGGTCTTTTTGTGGAACGGAGTGTCATGCAGCGATTTAGGTGTCCAGCGATTACACGGAAAAGATCATATGCGGATGGGGTAAACAGAGGCTTGTGAGCAGCTGTGGATCCAGGTGAACTGAGTGCAATAAGGATGTGCTATTGAAAGTCTATTCTGAAGACAAAATGAGAGAAACGAATAGCAATTCTTATTATAGGACCCTAATTACTAATCCAGGGCACTATTGGCTGACCGATTAGGCCCAACCATCACCAAGGCCATCATTTCACCGCAGTCACTATGAGTGACACCCAGCTTTAACGTCAATGAGCCTAGTGTTACTTTCCGTCTACCATCATATGGGTCGCTTACTTGGTGCAAAAGAGTGAATGCAATATATGTAGTGATAAACAGCTTCTCTGGTATCATTTTTATTAGAGTTTTTACGAGTAACTGAATTTTTTACGGGCAGTGACCACTCGTACACGGAATTAACTAGTGCAGTAAATAAATGGTAGCTTAGTTCAGCCCTATCGGACCACATTAATATAACCAGTTCAAAGACATAACACTAGAAATGAATAAGTCAACCGCGAACAATATTTGATCATACATACTTTTGCTTCGTTCGCTGCATTCTGAGTGAAATATAGAGCCTCGAGATTTGAAGTTTCAGTAGCAGAAGTGTTCTTTTTAAGGGGAAAGGTTGCTAGCCGCACGCTCACGTTTCCCTCCTTTTCGCAATTATGGTCAAGTAGTTCAGGTTGAGGAATGCATCAGCGGTGGGAATCCAATCGGGACCACGTGCGCGGTTAGCATGCGTTCTATCGTTGAAACATAGACTCAGTTTTCCTTAAAGTTTACTCGCTAATATTCTACAGCATCTTATGCACCAGTGGTTCAGTGGCTGAGTTCTCACGAACCACGTGGGTGGTCCAAATAGCAGGCACTCACCTAAACCTAGCCTAGTCTTAAAACTGGTTGCAGTCCCGGCAAAGAAGCAATAACCCTCCCCAGTAAAAGCAACACCAGCGCACCTATGGCTATAAAATTTTGATCCAATAAATTTCATTTGGAACGTAGAGAACGAAAAATGGTTGATTAAGATACTTGTGGGGAAGTGGTTAACTCCATGGAAATTCTTACCTCAGAATAATATCATATAAGGAATGGCTGACGCCTGCGATTCATTTAGGCAGTATTTTATCTCGCTGTACAGAGTTTTAGATGTGCACATCTACAGTGTTCTCAATGATAGTTGCCAAAAACAGTCAGACCGCAAAGTAAGCTCTCTCTGTGCCCGAAATGTTTGAAATTTTGTGATTTATTTGTTTGCTTATGTCTGTCAATTTGCAACCATCACCAATTTATTCATACTTGTCATATTATTATATCCTACCTTACACATTCCCAGTCTGACTGACGTACCGTGGTTTCTTATGTTATCAGACAGGAATTGCCTTTTATCAACAAAAGATGAAGGTTAGAAATCAGTTCAACACTTGCTTTCAGGCCAGTGGAAGAGCAGGTAAAAATGGCAGATGTGAGTGCTGGATACTTTGACAGCGAATCCCAAGAGGAGTTCAAAAGCTTTTACTGAAGTAAAGAAAATAACCAAGTGTACGGCGACCCCTTAGGTTTCATGGGCTCATTGTCTAATATTGATTATCACTTTTGAAATTGTTTTGAAGGTTGACGGCATAGACGTTCGCGAACAGTAGTGAGTATATTAATGCAAGATCTTAAACCAACAACTTCTATCTTATTTGATTCTCGTGTACCAAAGCAAAACACCACAATTGATTGTCCAAATTACAAGATATATTTCGGAACCAAATCGCGGATTGAAGTGGAAGCTAAACTAGCTAGTTATAGTGCACGACAGTGACACGATGGAGCACCAAATGGCGGGGATGCTTGACGGGAAGCCTTCAGCTAAACAAGTCAACTTAAACTCTAAGGTTCAGCATCCAATGTTCACTGATGATTCTTATGGTCACGATGTAATTCTTCTCTTAGACATAATCTATTCCTATGGTCAATAATTTACCGCTACATTGTAATTATTATATTTATTGGTAGTAAGAATACGTGAGATAGCTCAGCTTATAGAGCTCCAAGTGGGTAGCTCGGAGACCCATGTTTCGCATTTGACAGCGACACGCGTCTTCATTTCACGTTTAGTCGTTACCCATGAAATCAACCAAGCCTGTCAACCCAGAAACTATCCCAGATAATTTTAACCATCATCTAACAAATTCCATCTTTTTATCAAAGTCAGAGTTTTTAAGACTGACAGGATACAATGCATGATGGTGGAGAGTGTAAAGGTAGATGAATTCTACCTATGCACCCAATAGTTCAGTACTCTACCTAACCTGTAAGTACTGACGACAAATCACAAACTAAAAAGACTTGATTAGTATAGAATTGGTGGACGGGAAAATCAAAATAATTCAATTCAATAAAAAGACTTAATTATTGAAGAAAAGTGCTAAAGTGTGCCGTATATTTCAGTAAAATAAACGGTAAAAATTATCCAAGGAAAAGGATCTGGAGCTTATCTAACAAAAATGGCTATATAACTCACTTAAATAATGTGCACTTTGTCAGCACAACGGAAAAGCGCAAAATGGCGTTGAAGCCATTTCTTAAACGTACAAATTAAAACAAAGTCTTTCAATATTGGAATTCGAACTAATCATAGTAAAGATCACCACAGCAGACAAATATGTCATGCCAATTGTTGCCAACAGACAAAAGACTGAATTCTATGACTTCCAGCAGATTGCTTTTGAACATCCAGCAACAGTTCAGGGTGAGAAATTTGTCACAGGTGATAGTGATTCGCCCTGTTCTCCTCTGTTGTAATCAACCATTACTCCATACCTGAATGCATGTTCTATCCTTATTACAAATGAGCTGTTGCAGTTGCGTTAGCTCTATTTGAATATTTTCTGCAGTATACGTTTCCTGAACCTTGTGATTACCTTTGATTTCACTGCGCGACCATTAGTGAACCATCAAGTTCACACTTACAGATATATGTGAAGATCTAGGGAGATTTATGTGTACGCCATAGGAGTAACGCTGTTCCGCCCCCAAACTGCGTTTTATGGAGTTATCGGCGCATGAAAGCTGTGAATTTGTTGTTATTGTATCATTTTCAATACCTGTCACCTTGTCAAGACACTGATTACCTACCAGTAGGCAACTACATCTATGTTAGTGGCCGGTCTTAAAAGCAGAAAAGTCAGAGGATGGGAAGTGGAGCTAGCATCCACCCCATGAAGAACAACTCCATCACCTCAAAAATTTCAAAGGAGAGGAAAAACTTTTCAGAAGAATTAGGAGGACAGTTCAATTCTAGGCCGAATGACGCTGGTGTCTAAAAAAATTTGAGGAGTTTGTCGTCAGTTTGTCCATACACGGTGTGTTTATAAGTGTGGAGGCATGGAATGTCCCCTATATATTTGCGGCTAATTAAAGCATTGTGTCACATCACATTACAACGGAAGGTCCACTAGTATCTATCAAGCTACATCGTTTGATCTTAAGGGACTACAAACTGCCTCAGAAGAGTTCGACACATCTTTCGGGAGTGGAACAGTCCGTTCATCGAGAAGCCATCCTTCAGATAGGCCAAAAAGACAAACGGAATAACACTGGATCATGCGAAGACTGAGAAATTTGACACAAGTTGGCATTATATTCACGATGCTCGCGATCGTACACTGGTGGCTTCCCCAGGAGCCTCCTTAACATCGTTGCTATCCTAGAACCTAACTTTGTGAGAGATTTGCAGTATATACATATTCATCCCTGTCATGTATGAGGAATTATCATTATGGTTCCTGCTGGTTCATTTGAATTTGAACGCATTTTAGAGGCCAACAGATGAAGCATACCGTCGTCTGCCTTTCTTACATGTTTACAGTGACAAAAAGTTAACCATAAATTCAGACGAGGCCGAGAAGATAAAGTTACTGCGATTTCTTTTCGTGGGACTTCTGAAGTATGTTAAGACAATTAACCTTATTATTACTATTCCCTTGGGTTCCGAGAGAAAAATAGGGTTTCAACAGCACATCTCCAACTCGCCCTGTTCTCTACTGCCCTCTTTAGCTGGATCCACGATCCCCTACAAGACCACACCTCCTGCTCATACGGTTTCCTCCATGCCGCCCTTGGACCTCAACTAGCCGCTTTCCAGTCGGGTTCCCATGGAATTATGCCCGGCACATCATGTCACTCAATACTCTTCTCCTTCGGAATGTATATGAGCGGTAGGTTTTTGACTGATTCGTCCCTAGTAGCTTATTCTTTCTGGCCATCTGATCTTCATATGAGACGGCGGCAGTTGTTGTTGAAATTGTGACGCATTCGGTCACGCGCCAAGCCTCTGAACAATTGATACTCACGAATGCTAATTAGATTTATTGTGACACACCATAACTACTAATCTGTTGTTCTACGTTAAAAATGTATCCGTCGCATAACTGGCCTTTATTGTAACGACCACAAATTTTATAATTGTAAGAACCTGAAGAGAAATTATTGAAAAGAATATTCTTCGTTCAAATTGACTTTTAATTAGATAAACCCTGTTGAGTACTGGGTCAGTTGATTTTATTTATCTTGTTTCGGTGGAGGTTCCAAACTATCCGCCGCCTGAGTCGTTCAGAAAAATTAGGTCTGAATGTCTTTTGTCAGAGCTTTAAGCGCGATCACTTCCTATGGCTGTAACCGCTAACCTACTTCTTACTTGAACAGTTCTAGTAAAAGTTTCAAGAATTGCCCAGTGTGCCTTTAAGGCCGCTTGTTGCAGTCATGAATTTCCGCATTACTATCGATTTTCTAGTTAATTCTGCATCTGAGCTGAAGGGAGATATATTCTAACCATGTCAAGTGAACTTATAATAATAGCAATTTACGATTCCTATAAAGTGGCGTTTAGAAGAAATATGTGCCATTTTTACAGGCACGATCCGTCATGTTATATGTTACAGCCATGAAGCATCATTAATCGATAATGCTCTAAAAAGTCTAAATTGTCGGATTATTGTACAAGCGAATGGAACAGGTTGGCATAAGTGCCATATATGCACCTCTGATGAGGTAAAGAATAGAAAACTGTATCCAGAATCCTGGTCCTCACACACTCAAACATTCTAGAAGGGGTTCAAAGGAAGGCGAAACGTACGGTTCTCGGTAAGAATACCTTGGAGGACATAGCAGGAGAGTTCAAGAGCCAAGAAGAAATCATATTGCTGTCGAGTACTGGTTCTCACACAGAGTCATAAACTCCTGGAACCGGCTCCGAGAAAAAGTGATGTCTTCAACCTCAACTGATTCACTCAGGAAGGGTTTAGAAAACCGCAGAAATTTACTAGAAAATGATTAACATAGGCTCCAAGCCCTCTATCCTCAACCAATAAATCTGAAATCCGAACCTGTAAACTCTTCGCTAAAGTAAGTATCAGAGTTGAATGCCAACCCAAACTTCGTTCCGTGTTATGCTGGTAGTTGTAGTCAACCAATGAACAGCGTATATTTGGGCAAGTGCTATGCCGCCACGTGATTAAAAGCCATTTCAGGAAGAGTAGAATGTCCTGTGAAACTGCAAAATCGTATGAAATACAATTATGGATAAGGCATCATTGGAAGTACAATAACAAGATACATTCATGAAGGTGGTAGAGATTCTTTGGAATGATAGTTTAGAGGGTGACGGTATTGACGTTCACGGATAGCATGAAGTATACTAATACAAGATCTAGTATCCACAACTTCTGTAGTGTTTGTTCCGGGTAGATCAAAGGCAAAGTAAAACACTAGAATTGACCGTTAAAACTACGAGTTATATTTCGGGACCAAATCGCAATGCGAGATGATTGCTTAACTAGTTGGGGAACGTGCACAAACGAACGTGACACGACAGCGTACCAAGTCGCGTGGATGCTTCACCGAAAGCCTTCAGCTAAACAAGTCGACTTAAACAGTGAGGGTCAGCATCCAATGTGCGGTGATGAATGCTGTAGCCAATAATTCTGGGGAATAGCCTTTCGCTACAGCACACTCTCCTCATAGTGGGGTTGTGAGGACCTTAAGACAAAACCAGCCGGAATTAATGAGACCCAACAGTTTTCCCATCGGTAAAAAAACTCTTCCAATCAGATTGATGTAGCACTTGCTGGTCGTCTACGTATGCTAATAGGGTGCCTGTACATCGCTTCGTTTGCTTTTTGTACCCATCGCACTAGGAACCTTGTTGAGGAAACTCTACCAAAAATAATGTTTGAAAAATGATAAACGTCTACCATACAGGAAAATAAGGCGAAAAACAGAACATTGAATTCATTTTCGCGGATGTATCTTCTGAAACAGTCGCACGCGTCTTTGTCGAAAGATAGACTGCAAAATTTGGATGCTCATCCTCCAACTGATCATGGACGGCAATTTATATGGAGAAGTTACAAGAATATAGTGGTATGGTGAAAACTGGCTGGAATTCAAAAGCGCAGATAACAATTCACGTCAATATCTACGTCCCGAATCATAGTCATCAGAAAAACCCTGAGAAAATCACTGGCCAATCACAGCGGAGTCAACGTATGGAAATATGAACCATCGATATATGAATAAATTTTCTGGGAAACGGCCACAAAGAGATATCAGAATAACCTTCAGCAAGAAAACAGCCAATCAAAAGAGGTTGATTTCCCGCCAACAAAAACGCTAATAATAATGTACATAAAAATCTATAAATATCTCGAAAAATACCTATTTATTCATAAGTAAAAACGTAGTTTTTGTTCAGCGAAAAAATTTCTCCATTCAACGACTTCATTTTCAAGCCAACTGTACAGTCGTATTTATATTACAGAAAAAGGTGGTTATTAAATGGCACTAAATAATTGCTCAGTCAATGTACGTATATATGTGATAAAAGTTATAAGGGGTAGAGTTGAAGTGGATAAATTAAAAAAAATATTAAAGATTGTTTTATAACAAAAATGTCAAGTGTTGTCTAAAAATTTTGAAAATTAAGAGTACGATTATTTTGTAATTTATCCACTTCAACTCTACCCCTTATAACTTTTATCACATATATACGTACATTGTCTGAGCAATTATTTAGTGCCACTTAATAACCACCTTTTTCTGTAATATAAATACGACTGTACAGTTGGCTTGAAAATGAAGTCGTTGAATGGAGAAATTTTTTCGCTGAACAAAAACTACGTTTTTATCTATAAATATCCCTTGATTTTCTCAATAAACGATCTGTTGCCTGGCCCTTGTCTTATATCGTTACACTTTCCCTCCATTTATTGATTGATAACCACCCATTTCTGAACTCAGAAATCGTATTGGTCGTTCACTTTTTAATTTGTAAATGTCATTTTAGTATCTCTCATGGTCATTTAAATGAATGCCCAAGTGACCAAGTGCTGTCAATCATTTCGACTGTTATTTTTAGACAGCAGAGATACTCTGTTGTCAGAGTTCAGTCTTTTCTTCTGTTGACATGTAATTAGGACAGATTAGTTAGCGCATTCAGTTGGTATTCGCTCCTAGTATACAAAGGTCGTACTGTTGCGTGCGTTGTCTGACTAAACTGCTGTACACATAGTATTATAGTATTTCTTCATTCTTATTAATGTGCGCAGACGTTGTGGCTACTCGACGCCCACAACGTAAATCAAAAGGCACTTGCGAAGAGTACGATCGTGTATTATAGCAGTAGTCAAATTCGAAATTGTGTCAAGGTAATGTTCAACAGTAAATTGACAAATATTTGCGAAGTACATATAAAATCGGTCTGTATACACATATAATACAAGTATACAAATTAGATTAAAAATCATGTTTACAGTTGGTATAGGGGTACTACACCCTCAGCACTACGCAATCAACAGGGTTCGACTGGGCCTATTCAGGTAGGTAGTTACTTGGGGTTCTGTAGGGAAGTCATGACCAGTAGAGTACAGCTGGTTGAAGATGAGGCAGTAACTCATCTAAGAAGACATTGTGAAGTGGCCGAGCTGTGTCATGAATTAGCAGAAGTCATAATTCATGGAATGGTTGGCTATTGGATTGTGTCCCAGCGGCCTAATGGTCTACGAGGTGGCTGGCCCTGTAACCAGAAGGTCTTGGGCTCGAACTCTGGCTGTGAGTGCGTACTGATGAAGAGTCCTAAAGTATGCTGACGAAACAGCTGACTGTCCATTAACTCCATGGTGGTTTTCCAATGGTTCTCTAACTGATGTCTGCTCATGATGAAATCCTCCTACCAACCAACCAAACAGAACCCCTACAAAAACTAATACATGAAAGTTTGTAAATTAACTTCTTGATTAACCCTATTCGAGGCATCTAGTTATTTCACCATAGTCCAGTGACTGTCATTTCTTCCCCTTTCTTACAAGATCTTTAAGTTTCTGATATGTATCCACATATATATTTATGTGTGTGTGTGCATGTTGGTCTCTCTTTCTGTTTGCTCGCTTAGTCTGTGACCAATTCACTTGTATGAACTTGTCTCCTTTAACAATGTATATTCTCCTTATATTATATATATTATGAATGTTTGTTGACAGTCCGTTGCTTGGTGACATATATCCATATTATGTGTGGTTGTTGACATGTCTGCTATATTTCGCTATGTATATATGGATCGATACTTCATTATAATTAGCCATTCATGTTAAGACTGTGTAATGATTGTTCACACCCTTGTCATATATATTTCGCTCTCACAATTTGTGTGACTTACACTTACTTACTTACTTTGGTGTGATACCTCTTTTGCATTCTCTTTGTGTTTGGAAAATAGAAGTATCATCGCAAACCTAGTGGTCTTCTGATTTCCGCCTTCTTGCGTCAGGACTATTAAATTCTCGACCAGTCCATAACAATAATTTAGCGAATAGTACATAACAGTTTCTTAGTTAGTCAGTGAATGAATGATATTCTGTGGACTTTTATTTATTTCATACTTTCTGTCTCTCTCTCTGTGTCTCTCTTCCTCACTGCCTGATATCCAAATATTATCGATTAGACAATGAATCAATTTTCAACTGCTGGATATGAAACAAAGAAATATGGTTATTTTTGTCATTATGTTAACTAAATGTATCAATTTAATGTCATGACATAGAACAGTCTACGTTCCCAGTTTATCAAGATAAGAAATAAATATAAATTATGTCTGGAAAGTATTGTTTTTTTTTAATTTTATTGATCGAATTTTAATGCGATCATTCTAAAATATTAAAGTATTGGTTTGTAGGGATTCGACTGATTGGTTACAAGATTTTGTCATGAGCTGATATGAGTTAGAGAACCATTGAAAAACCTCCAGGGAGTAATGGATAGACTGCCGCTTCGTCCTAGTTTGGGAGTCTTCAGTGGTACGCACCAATCAACAGATTTTAAAACCAGGGGCTTCTAGTTACAAGGCGATCTAGCTCGTAGACCATTGAGCCACTTGGACCCGATCCAGTCGCAAGCCAGCCAGCTCATGAATTCTAAATTCTGCCAATTCACGACATACCGCGACCGCTAGCTAATGTCATCGCTGGCGAGTATTTGTCCTAACACTCAAATTAGGACGAAACAGCTGGCTGTCCAGTACTCCCAACTGGCTTTCCAATGGTTCTCTAATCGATATCAGCTCTTTGATGGAATCCTGTAACCAGAAATTATTAAACTTGATTCAATTAATTTTATGACTAACTAATTGAGAGATTAGCGTCGGAGGTATAGCGGTTAGGACGCTCGCCGACCATGCGCATGGTCCGGGGTTCGATCCCCGGCCGACGCAATTCTTCACCTCACTGAGCTAGAAATAATGCTGATAAAGAGGGAAGGTTGGGTATGAGGCTAGCAACCCCTACCTATAAAATAAACACTGCTACAAAAACTTCAAGCCACTAGCTTGAAGCCCTATGTCCCACTGGGGAACCTGAAGGAAAAAAACCTGAGAGATTAAAATAACTTTGCATAGTTTACACTGATGAACAGTACTAATCCCAGGGGGGGGGAAGAATGACAGTTGGAAGCAGGGTGAACAACTCTATCTTGTGAAGAAACACAAAATAAACGAATTGATGTTTATAGATTTTTGAACAAAGATACGAAAGACACATTTATGCAGAATAATGGGGATAGATTTCAACTGATTGATTCTCGTCAGCTGCGGGAAATCTGTAATATTTCTTTAAGATCAGTTATGATACATTTGTTTATGATCATGAATTAGGCCTTCAGTAGGGCTTGTTTTCAAGAAATTTATAATGGAATAAAATTGAAGTTCCGTTATGGATAAATTCTTATTTTGATAAAATCTTACAGTGTTTTTATTCAGTAATATTCACTGATGACCACGTTTCGAGCGCAATTTATCGTCGTTCATAATCATATCAAGTTATTGAAACAACTTTCCTGCTTCGTTTAGATATATGAGAAAAAATTGATTAGACAAATGAACTAGCCTTGTAAGCAGAAGGTTGTGGCTTTGAACTCCTGGAGGTGGGGGGGGGTACTGATGAAGAGTCCCAAACTAGGAGGACGAAACAACTGGCTGTCAAGTACTCCCTGTAGGCTTTCCAATGGTTCTCTAACTGATGTCAGCTCAAACAAAAAACGTCTACAAAACCAATACTTGAAAAATGATTAGACATTTGAATAAAATTAGTATGAGATATGCGTAAAACACAAAAAAAAAGATAAAGTACATTCGGATATAATATTAATGTTATCAATTCATACAAAACAGTACTCATAACACTCGTCTTATTTCCCATCGTATTGTATTTTATTCATAACATTAATATTTAGATATGATAGAGAAGATTTGTAGCTCAGGTGGATAATTTTGATGTGGTTTTGTTCTCTGAGCTGGATAGTTAGTTTGCGAAGCTTTCATCACCTTACTGGGTGACATCTTCAGCGCATACTTCAAATTGAAGTGAGCTTTTAGGTTTCTCCACGAGTTTATTAATCATTCCTCCTGGTGACCTTGAACTGTAACAACTGTGAAAAACACTACATTGGCCAAAGTGGACGTCCCCTTCGTCTTCGTATCCACGAACATAAGCTAGCCGTCAAAAGACATGATATACACTCCCTCATATCACTGCACACAGACAACCACGGACATCAATTCGACTGGGACAACGTTCAAATATTAGACAAAGGAAATAACAAGAATGCTAGAGAATTTTTAGAAGCTTGGCATTCCAGTGAATCATCAATCAATAGACACATCGAGATAGACAAAATTTATCAACCAATAAGAAAGAAACTTCACACACGATTGGCCAAAGTTCAAGTCACAGAAACAATCAGTTCCAACACAAGTAACCTAGAAGGTGTGAAAACATACATAAACAACCAATCACGTTCAAGGTCACCAGGAGGAATGATTAATAAACTCGTGGAGAAACCTAAAAGCTCACTTCAATTTGAAGTATGCACTGAAGATGTCACCCAGTAAGGTGATGAAAGCTTCGCAAACTAACTATCCAGCTCAGAGAACAAAACCACATCAAAACAATAATATTGTTTTAGATTTTATCTTTCATCCTGTTTCATGTAAGTCTTATATTTATTTTATTCATATTTCTGATCAATTTTGATTCAGGTATATAAACAAGGCAAGAAAGTTATGTGAGTAACTTGATATGATTATGAGCAACAGTAAGTTGTCTTTGAAACGTGGTGATCAGTAAATATTACTGTATAACACTACACTGTGTGATTTTATCAAAATTAGAATTTTATTTGAACAAAGCAAGAACTATAGTTTCAGTAGAATAAAATGATACCATCTTTTATTTCGTTGCCTTCTCATCAGCTGCTTACAGGCCAAAGACATTATTAAGCATATTATCTACAAAAACATACTTGCACACAGAGTTCATTTTAAACAAAAATCAGTCGATCAGTATGTGGTGAGAGCAGGCCGTGAGAAAATATGTACAAGGCTGATTCAGCAACCAATCACAGCAAAGTTAACGTGGCAAAATATGATTCGCAGATAGAGAACTCTATTTGTCGAGGAATCCCGAAACAACCAATCAGAAGCCTGCGTTTGTCTGCCTAACTTCTGATAAACAACCAATCAGATGACTGAGCTTGTCTACTTGCATAAGCTATGATAATGTATGTGAAATATATATAAATACGTGTTGATTTTCATAATAAAACGATCTGTTGCCTGGCCCTTGTCTTCTGTTGTTACAAGTATACGCATACAGTAATAATATATGCATATATATATATATATATATATATATATAATATTAAACACTATTCCGAACAATACTAATCATACACAATGGAATCTTTTCAGCATTTCACATTCAGATGAAAGAGAGATGAAAAATATCCAGTTACTAGGCAGGGCAAAGAAAAACTAATAATCGATTCTTTCTGGACGCATAAATCAGATTTCAGGCGCTTGATGGAAATGGCTTCAGCAGACTTGAGGAGAAATGAGCTCTTTTGCCTATTGATTACTTTGAACTACTTTCAACGTCCACCTCATGACCCGTGTCGAGGGAATGCCTGGTGATGGCACTTTTTAAAGCGTTTGTTCACTTTAGACGTAAGATTTTTAGTACATGTTCAGAAAAACGTAGGTATACCCTTCTTCTTTCTGTTCTTCCAATGAAACTACTCACGCAATGTCGTCATTGCCTAGAAGACGTAGTCTTCAGAATTCAATTTATTGAAAGCCTACATGGAAAGGACAATACTTACATTTTAATAGCTTTTGTCCAAATAGGTTTAAACGCGGGCTAGTCAAGATTCTGTACTATAGAGCGAGGAGAATATGCTCTATAGAGAAATTAGAGGAAGAATTTGAGTTCAATGAAAAGATATTGAAGAGCGATGGATATCCTCAAAGGTTCATCAACAAGTATGGATGATCTGAAGTCATAAATGTAAAACAAATCACAGTGGGTAAAAAGCCAATCTACATTCACCTTGATTATAAAGGTGAAAACATTGCAACGATGATCAACAGAAGGCTGAGTACATCATTAGCCATAGCCTATCCTGCAGCAAAGCTCGTTCCCGTCTTTAAACAGTGCCATCTCCTTGACACGGTTCATGAGGTGGACGTTGAAAAGTCGTTCAAAGTTATCACTAGGCAAAAGAGCTCACTTCTCCTCAAGTCTGCTGAAGCCATTTCTATCAAGCGCCTGAAACCTGATTTATGCGTCCAGAAAGAATCGATTATCAGTCTTTCTTTGCCCTGACTAGTAACTGGATATTTTTCATCTCTCTTTCATCCGAATGCGAAATGCTGAAAAGATTCCATTGTGTATGATTAGTATTGTTCGGAATAGTGTTTAATATTACATATATATATATATATATATATATATATATATATAATTAGTGTATGCATATATTGGTCGATTGACTGATTTCGTTTAAAATGAACTCTGTGTGCAAGTATGTTAAAATTGTCTTTGTAGATAATATGCTTAATAATGTCTTTGGCCTGTAAGCAGCTGACGAGAAGGCCACGAAATAAAAGATGGTACCATTTTATTTTGCTAAAACTGTAGTTCTTGCTTTGTTCAAGTTGATTAAGGGGAATAAATGTAGGGAAATTTAAGAATTTTATGCATAATAGAATCATACTTTACCATAGTGCATAAGTTATATCCTAATATCAATGAAACTGAAGTTAACAGACGAATAATATATGTAATAATAACGATAATAATAATAATAGTAATAATAATAATACTAATAGGAATTTCTTGCTTATACACAGATTATAAAGTAGGCTTGTTTATAAACTCTCCTGACACAACCACCAGAGCTAAATATGGTATAGTTGAATTTTTACATTTAACCCCACATGAGTATAAATTCATATGAAATATATTCTGGCTTTACCCGAAGAGATACAAGGAGAAAGTTCCGAATAAGGCGGAGAATGCTGAATATCTAGAACAGCGAATTTAACCAATTGGTTGCTTGCAATGAATTAAAACTGCTATCAGCAATAATATTTTTCTGATTGTGGTAGACTGAATAATGCGACAGATATAAAATGAACCCTACACAAAAAACTTGAAGGATCTAGATTTTGCCGATGATATATGTCTGATTTCACACAGAGATTGGAAGACACGCAAGCGATGAAAAGCAACAAGTTGGCGATAGCAGCAACAGCAACATCCACAGGAACAACAACTGGCAACAATCAGCAAAAATGGGAGAAATCTGAAAGAGGCAACCTCCTTCTCCACCACCCCACCAACCTACCTGGGAAGCATCGTTTCAACCACAAGCGGAACTGACGAGGGTATGAAAGCGTGGATCCGGAAAGCATGCTTTGCTTTCATTACTCTCAAGTCTATGTGGAGATCATCAACAGCAATCAGCATGAAAATGAGAATAAGATCCGGATTTTCAACTCCAATATGAAGTCAGTCAGTGCTACTAAACGGATGAAAGACTTGGTGCCACGTCATGAAGGGCACCTTTAACAAACTACAGACCTTCATCAACAGCTGTCTTCTCTCAGTACTACCCAAGATCAGATGGCCGGTGCGAAAAGATCAGTAACAGGAAGGGATCTCTGGTAATGAATGAATGAACTCAAGAGGAAGCAACTATGCAACAAATATGCAGGAAGAAATGCAGGTGATGGATTGGCCATACTTTGAAAAAGCGATCAGGTGACATCCATCACATATCAGGCCATTGTTTGAGTGAAATCCGAAAAGGAAGCGGCGTTTTTGTCATCCTAGGGAGGAGGCCATGCAAAGAGGAGATGAAAGCATTTGAACAGACGTGGAATCAGGTGACGAAAACGTTGGCGGAGACGTGTAGCTGAAGTCCTGTGTTCCTCTAGGAATTAAAGGAGACAATAATAGTAATCAACTGCAATTAATCAGTTATTTTCAATTCAGTTTACATTTCCCTGCTGACTAACTGGATTAAAATGTTCGGTCTCCGTTAACATGCTGGCTTCTAGCGTGGACGCTTCATAGATGTCTTAGGATTTAACTTGAAGTAATTTAATGGATAGTGATTAGCAGTGTGTAGGAATCCATGCTCCAATCAATCAACGGGAAAATTCAAACTGAATTGAAAACAATAAGTGACACCTCATTGTACAAGTGGTGGTTCTCATTGACCAAAATGATATAGTGGATAATACCTTGGCGTGTGAAACAATGGTTACTGGCTTTGAAACTCTCTGGGTAATACAGATGCAGCCAAATGAAGAGTCCTAAATACGACGAAGTGCACGTCATGGATTCTTATACTGCTAGTCACTATCCTCCAAATTACTTCGTATTAGTCAGTTAGTTAGGTGAAAGGCAATTACCCTCTGGTGCCCTTCTTACAGTCATTTTCGAGAAACCAAGGAAAGAGGAAAAGTGGGTTGAATACATGAATTAATAAATTATCAGATTAGAAGCTGAGTAATGAGTGCTAGAAAGTCTCAATCGCTCTACTATCAAATAAGTCAGCCACCGAAAGATTTTCTTAGAAATCAACAAGATGTGAAATGATCAATAAAGATTTGAAAAAAAAATCGATACAAAGATGGGTAGTTTTCCGCCTGCTTCCTATCACTGCAGTGTTTCGTCTATATTGCAAGTATCAGGGGACTGAATCAGTAGTCCATATCTGAATATAAAATTAACAGATTAACTGTTTATTCATGTTATTTTTAAGTTTCTCTTAATCCCTCCTATTTACACTACCATATCTTCATATCCGAACTTCCTGTCTATCCCGGCCGATAACTGCTACCTTGCTGTGGTGGTCGGGCTTGAATACCACAATGACCCAAAAAACTAAACTGACTGGGACTAATGCCCCTGCAGGTTCTACCATGTCAGGAAGGTTGTTTGGATAGAGGTTGAACTAAAAGCAGTTACCATGGAGTACATGGGCTCCAGTATCCAATCGGATCAAATGGCGTATGAACCCATATGGGTCACCGGAAACCATGGGAATGCAGCTCCTGACTGAGGCTGCTCCGCTGCCTTGCGGATTAGACTCCAAGTCAAAGCTCGGGGTGCTGGTCCCTTAATGAAACCACCTGCTTCGGTTTGGGTGCCCGGGCAGTAAGTATCTCAGCCCTCCCACAACAAATCAGACGAAGCAAAAGCTCAAATCGATGGCTCGAAACGTTATCGGATAGGGCCAAGAATCGTAATCACTGGCGAACATGTTGCAATTTCCTTCTTTCTTCCTTTCCCGATGATAGTTATGAAATAAATCCATATAATATGTGTGTTTTGATACAATTGGTGGATGGTGACTAGCAGTGGAATCCAGGATGCGCATTTCGTCCTATTTGGGACTCGTCAGTTGGATGTACCTGCATTTCTCAGTGAGTGATGATGTCCCCACTGATGCTCGAACCCAGTACCCATAGTTTCAAACGCCAAAGCGTTATCCACTAGACCACTTGGGCCACGAGAGCCACCTCTTGTGGGCACTGGGTTCGAGCCTCAGTGGGAACATCATCACTCACTGAGAAATGCAGGTACATCCAGCTGACGAGTCCCAAATAGGACGAAATGCGCATCCTGGATTCCACTGCTAGCCACCATCCACCAATTGTATACTAATCAAATGCTCAGACATCGTGGAAGCATCTGCACAAGAAGCCGACATGTCAACCTGAGATCAAGCACTTCGGTCCAATCAAACGACGGGAAAATCAAAAAATTCAATTCAATAATATGTGTGTTTTGTTTGACAGTCTGATATATTTTGCTATGTATATATGGATCGATATTCCATTATAATTAGCCAATCATGTTAAGACTGTCTATTGATTTGTTCATTTGAATATTCGCTCACACACTTGTTCGGACATTCATATATTTTTGCTCTCACCCACTTGTGTGACATTGATTCTCCTTGTGTTTGGAAAATAGAAGTATCATCGCAAACCTAGTGGTCTTCTGATTTCCGTCTTTCTTGCGTCAGGACTTTTAAATTCTCGACCAGTACAAAACAAGTTGACGAATACTGTTTGAACTTGTTAAGCATGACTGTTTCCCTTCCAGATGAAGTTCTTTATCTGTTCTCTACTTATATATATATTCTCTTCTTTCTTTTTTTATTTTGATCTATGTTGTTTTATTATTATTGTGTGGCGCATCCTTCTTGGTGCCATATTGTACCAAGTTCTTATGCGTTTAAATATAATAAAATAAATACTTCCTGTCTATTTTGTCATTTTATTATTTCTACATATTTAATCCCTGATTGCATAAACAATTATTCGTCACATTAGTTATGATCCCACTTGATTTCGTTATCCAAAAATCCTGTCTATTTTTGTTATATCTACCTTTCTAACCCCCAATTTCACAATATGTCAATCTTCTCAGTGATTATGATGCTACTTTGTCTGAGATTTATCCGTCCCCTGTCTGTTTATTATTATGGCATTTTAATTCTTAATTGTAATTTGACCCTTAGCCGGAAATTATTCTGGAACACTCCCATCCATTTGCTATAAATACACAAATATGCAGCCCAGTTGATGACTTTATCGAAAAGAAAATTCTCTTCACTGCAACCGTCATTTTAGTAATTCCTATGATCCAATTTGTATATTCCGTAACTAAATATAATAACAACATGAGCAGACATCAGTTAGAGAATCCCTGGAAAACCAGCTGGGAGTACTGGACAGCTGTTCCGTCCTAGTTTGGGACTCTTCATCGGTACGCACCCACCGGGGTTTGAACCCAGGACCTTCTGGTTACAAGGCGAGCTAGCTCGTAAACCATTAAGCCACTGGAACCCGATCCAATGCCCCAGCCAGGCCATGAATTCTAACTTCTGCCAATTCACGACATAGCGCGACCATTTTTAGCAATGTCTTCTTCGATGAGTTACTGCCTCATCTTCAATTTGCTGTACCCTGCTGGTCACGGCTTCCCACTAGAGAACCCCAGATTAACTGCCTGAATAGGGGGCGAGTCGCAATCAAACAAAATCCTTACAAAACCAATATTTGAAAATATTAACAACAATTGAGACAACCTTGAATTTTGTTTGGGATCACATGATTTAATTTGATGATGTATTAAAATGAATTAAACTCTGTTTAAGTAATAACTAACACACGCTAGATAGAATGAGTCTAGACAACGGAGTTAAACAGGAGTGTGTGTATGTGTGTGTGTGTGTGTGGGATAAATGTTTAGCAGTATGAATTTTATCTTCCCCGTCTCCATATTCATTAAAGTATCACTGTTTCGTCATGACAACAAATATACAAACCAACTCAACTACAGCTCATAATATCGATACAGACCATAAATTATTAATGACGTATTTGGCAAAACGTTAGAGAAATTGTTTAGATAAATGAAGGATTTTCATTATAATAGCGGTTTATGTATTTCCCAATGAATGAAAAACAAAACGAGATTGTTTTTACTGACGTTTCGCTATTTAATGCTAATAGCTTTCTCAAAGTATTATTAAACCGGAATTTACAAAATCTCAGCATATATATAACAAAGAGTTAGGGGGTGAGAAAAATATGGACTTAGTTCAACTTAAAAGGACATATTGAAAGTCAGAATAACAATGAAGATCGTTCAAACCAAATATCAAAGGTAATAGCATATCTGTTATTATATCAAAATAAAGTTTACTAACTTGATCATCGTTCGTCAGTCTGGGTCGTTTTTTGTTGTCAAGTTGGCGAACTGGTAAAGATAATAAAATCAAGTGTAGATTGTTGGATTTTGTCAGTGTGTAGAATTATGAAAGTAGTGTGTGTTTACATAGTGAACTTGCTCATCACATTTGCGTTGATTTTGCTACTTCATGGGGGAGGGTGTTGTAGCCAGGTTAGATTCTGTTTCAGTCCATCATTCCTATTCAGGCAATTTGGATTCCACTTGATATGAAGTGCTTCTGATATTAGACGTTCTTTGTGGTTTCTGAAGTTTTTCTGGATTATTTCAATATTGTCAAAATCAATTTTGTGGCCTGATTCTATAGCATGTAGACCTATGGCTGATGATTTTTGAAGTTTTTCTAGTTCAACTGGATTTCTTGGTGGTCGAAGAGATGCTCTACGGTGTTCATTTCTTCTGATTTTGATTTCTCGAGATGTTTGTCCGATGTAGATCGCATCACATTCCGAGCATTTTATTTTATAGACACAATTAGATAGAGAATCTTTAGGGATTTGGTCTTTTATATGGACAAGGTTGTTTTGAAGTGTGTCCGATGTTTTGAAGAAAACTCTAATGTCGAGCTGATTGAGTACTCTTCTGATATCGTCTGACGTCTCTGCTCTATATGGAATGACGACTGTTGAAGTCCATGTTTTCGGAATGCATTTTCGGCCATACTTAATGTCAGTGTTGATTTTGTTGATGAAGTTCCTTGGGTAGTTGTTTTGCTTGAGAGTTTCAGTGATGTTTGAAATTTCTTCTTCTTTTTCTTGCTCATCTGTTATCAGGGAGTGTGCTCGTCTAAGAAGACTTGAAACAACTGAAATCTTTGCGCTGATGGGGTGTGATGATTTGAAGTCTAAATATTTGTTGGAGTGGGTTTTCTTCCTGAATATGGATATACTAAAATGTCCGTTTTCCTTTCTCTTAACTAGGCAGTCTAGAAATGGAAGTTCACCGATGTCTGATTCTGCTTCCGAAGTGAACTGGATTTTGGGAGATACACAGTTTATTTTCTCCAGGAATGAATTGTGTAGATCTCGTTTTAGCACTACAAAAGTATCATCCACATATCTTAACCATATTTTAGGAGTGAGTATGTTTGAAAAGCTGTTATTTTCGAATATATTCATGTAAAGATCGGCGACTATTGGGGAAACTGGTGAACCCATAGCAACACCATTTGTCTGTCTATATAAATTTCCTCTAAATGTAAAATAATTACTTTCTAGACAGAATTTTAAGCTCTTAATTATTTCACTGGTGTCCAGTGGACATCTTTGTGATAGTGTTGTATCTGATTCTAGTAGACTGGAAATGATATCAAGACTTTCGGTAATAGGGATGCTAGTATATAGTGAGTTAATATCATAGCTTACCATAATGTTTTCTTTATCAATTTTTCGGTGTTCTATTTGGGATTTGAAATCATATGAATTTTTTACAGTATTTTGAGTGTCCTACCGCAGTGGTTGTAGTATCGAGAATAAATATTTGAAGAGAGGATGTATGTCGGTGGGATGGTTTAATATACTACTGGTCTTAATGGAACTGTGGGTTTATGTATCTTTGGTTGACCATAGAATCTTGAAGGTACATACGATTTTGGTTTTAGTTTAAATCAGAGCGAATTTCCAACTGTGGCTTTCATTTCTTGAAGAAGTCTGTTAGTATTTAGTTTCATTTTGTTGAATTCAGGAGATTCCTTCTTTCCTTCAATGAGTAAGTATGGTCCTTCAGATAGATGTTCAATCGCCTTCGTTTCATAATTAGTCCTTCTGGTGTTTTGGATTACTTTGATTTGGTTTGCTAGGGGACGCTACCGGTGGATATAAAATGGCATGCGACAACTCCATCTCAGTCAGCCAATCAGTGTAGTATGCGGTTCAGTGCACTTAGGTTTGGATTTATTAACTGGCATTTATAGGATCAAGTAGATTGCTTACTCTGTGTGATCTGAATGATCTCTGTTTAGAAAGGAAACTGTGGTGAAATAATCACCCTGAACTGTGTAACCTGAGAGGTTAATTTGATTCGTCCATTGTTTCAGTCTACATTAAGTTGGCGAAAGTTTAATAATAGCTTCCCAGAAGTGTGAATGCTCCAATAACCTTGAATGCATGCTATTTGTTGGCTTACGGCACCTGTCATTATCATAGCTGATATATGAACGCTGTTCACCAACTTAGGAGCAAATTTCACCCAGATGACGTTTTTAAGTACTGTTTGGACAATGAGTTAATAGCTCGTTACGATTAGGATTAGGGTTAAGGTAAGTATTGGGGTTAGTGTTAGGATCAGGGTTATGATTAGCATTAGGGTCAGGTTTACGGTTTTGATAAGGGTTGTAATTAGGATCAGTGCTAAGTTTAAGCTTAGGGTCAGGAATAAGGTTTGAGTTACGATTAGAGATAGATTTACCGTTGATGTCATTTATTTTATTTTTATTTCCATATCCACATTTCCCTGGTAAGTAGTCGTCGATCCTCCTACTGGAAACCATAGTAATCCAATCGAGGGCTTTTGGGGAAGACTTCATAACAGGAGAAGACAGATGAATGATTCACAAAAACAGCTTATCTTGTCATCTCCATGAATACGTGTACAGAAACTAGTCTAACTTAGCAACTGATACTCCTCATTATAACTGGGATGTATTTCTAAGTCATATCAGAGGAAGGTAACCTGTTTAGTAATGTGTTTTCAAGCATTTTCTTGTCAATATACATCATTTTTTATGCAAAAAATTCCTCAGCTTTATGATTGGTTGGCTGTAGGTCACTCATGCGTTTGCACTCCTGGTGTGGTGAGAGCAGGCTGCTAGCCAATTGGTAGGCATTAATCGACGCTGATTGGTAGACATTAATCTAGGCTGATTCAACAACCAATCACAGCAGACTTAAACGTGGGCAAATATCATTCGCAGATAAATGGCTCTACTTTCCGAGAAATATCGAAAACAACCAATCAGAAGACTGTGTTTGTCTGCTTAACTTCTGAGAAACAACCAATTAGAAGACTGCCTTTTTCTGCTTGCATAAGCCTTATTAATGTACATAAAATATATATAAATACGCGTTGATTTTCGTAATAAAACGATCTGTTGCCTGGCCCTTGTCTTCTGTTGTTACACTGGGACGCTGTTGTTGAACTTCTCCATTAAGTCGTCTACAAACGATTTAGTGTCCTGATGCCCATACCACAATTATATATCGTGTTAACCCCTACACTCCGAAATCCGGAGCATAGTTTATCGTCACCAGTATCACATAACATCAGACCTAATAGGTCTAGTCCAGACACCAAAAGGAATACGTAAGACTGCCCAGCCACGTGTAGAATACGGAATGTACCATTGCAAATATGGACGGGATTCAGACTTATAGGTATTCAGTACTAATCCCTCAGATGGTAGTAGCTTCACACCATTGGTCTTTCGACCATATATATATATATACCAACGTCTTAACCTGTAGTTCCTCTACTACTCAACAGTATTACCATAGCAACGGCCAGATTGTTGTACCTCACTGATTACTATACTCATTAGTAGGGTAATCTCGCTTTGCAAGTTAGCATGGAAGAACATATACCCTAGTGTCTTAAAAATATCAATTCGACTATAAGATTTCGATAAACGACTATCAGCTTAGTTGTCTACAGAAAAATACTTAAATGATGTGAATCACAAGACTACTAAAACAAAAGAGCATTGATGAGCACTATTCATGAAAATCCTCAAGGGTGACTAGCTTCATTACACATCCCCGATAACTGTAGTGTTCTTGTCCGTTGCTATGCGCTAGTTTAATGGCAAGTTATATCTCTAGTATGGATAAGATTTTATTTTGTTAAATCACACAGTGTTGTAAAGTAATATTACCCGTTTATGCCTCCAGCATCTATCTATGGACAGGTGGGAAAATATGGCTCTTAATACAGCATTTAATCCTACTCCAAAAATATAGTGGTGGAGATATGTGGATAACTGACACTTTCACTCACAGTGTTAAAAACAGAACACATCTCTCTCTCTAGCTTCTTGACACACATAAACTCACTAGTGGAGGGAATGAAATTCACATTTCAATCGGGGAGAATTAGCTATGTTAGATTGTAAGATAAAACGAATAGAAGAAGGCAAACTACACACTAGTGTGTACAGAAAACCAACTCATTCTAATAGATATTTAGACTTTAATTCATCTCATCCGTTATCTATCTGTGGAGGAAGGCTTAGTTGAGTGTTTAACAAACCGAGCAGTAGTACTAAGTAGCACAAGAAAGGACCTAAATGACGAAATAAGGCATATAGAAGAGGTGTTGGTGTTGAATAACTATCCTATAAAATTCATTAAGGACATCAGAAAAGGCTAAAAGCAAAATAAAAATAATTGTGAAACTATTAATAATAACATAAATAAGAGAGAATATGAGTCATCCACTGTTATATGATATAAGAAAAGGACATCTGAGACCCAACATAGGATTGTTAAGAAAGCAGGAATTAGGGTGGCATACAAACCTACAAACTCTCTCAGGAAGGACAAGCTCTGTAGGCTAAAAGACACGGTGGATCCAATTAAACAAAATAATATAATTTACAAAATACCTTGCAATTACTGTGAGTTAAGTTGACTACATAGGTCAAACTAGTAGATCGAGGGTAATCAGATAGTTGGAACATAAAAATTTAGCTAAGGTAAGAATGGTTGACCTTGAGAAGATAAGTAATTTAGAAAAAGCTTAGCGATTGCACTGCATGCGTTAACACGCATCCACACAATAGGATGGGTGGGAGAGGGTTAAGATTCCAGAAAGTAATCCGTGTAGGTGGAAAGAGAGAGAGGTTGATTACTGAATCCTGTCTGCTTCATCGAGTTTACACCCAACACATGTAACAGAAATGACCAGAGATATGGAAGATATTATTACTACCAATCAGTTAGATAAGAAGATGATAAATAATGTTAATATGTATTCATTTCACAGTATAACAATCTTACAAGTTATTTATTTTATTATGTGGCAGAATTTGCTATTCACGGGCTGACCATTGGATTGGGTCCCAGTGGCTCAATGGTCTATGAAATAGCTCATCTTGTATACAGGAGGTGTTGATTTCGAATCCCGGTGGATGCATACTGATGAAGAGTCCCAAACAAGGCTGACGAAACAGCTGTCCAGTACTCCTTGCTGGTTTTCCAATGATTCCCTAACCGATATCATCTCATGATGAAATCCTGTAACCGATTCTGAAAGCGCTGAATATGTTATCTAGAAAAACAAGACAGCTTCACAATTGAAACATCCAGCTTAGAGAACACAATCCCACCAAGGGTAGACTTTGTTAACAATCTGTATTAGCTTCAGAAGCAATATAAAGTGAGCAACCTTTCTCGTTCCTTCCAAACCTTCTGCATCAATGACATGAAGACATCCGTTAAAGTCTACGGATCCTTTTTGAGTGTCTCCTTAGAAATACCGTCTGGTGCGTTTACCTTCCGAGCTTTGAATAACTTCGGGACATTCAGGACTGCTACTTTTGAATGGGACATATGATTAGGCCAGTTATTGGGTAATGTCACACATAGTTAGCATGTCCTTGAGTGAGACTTGAAAGGGAAGAAACGAGCCGGACATGGAACCTTTATCAACTAGCTAAATACTAAAGATTAGAAGGCCACAAAAGATTAGTGACGAGGAGCTTTGGAAGCAAACCAAATGAGAACAAATAACAAAATAAATATGCCAGGAAGAAAAGACATAAATTGGAAAGACGCTGAGGAAACCTTTGAGTGAAATCGCACGTCAGGTAGGCTCTCGGATGGAACTTGAATAGGAAGCAACAAATTTAATGTGGGTCCTAGGTAGACGCAGAAGAGTTTGTGTGACGAAGAGACTACATCTTATGATCAATTGTGAAACCAGATAAAGAAGCCCACACAGAAAACAGGATGAACTGGAGATGTACTGTCGAAGCCACGTGTTCCACTCAGAACCTAAGTGGATTATAATAACAGTCACAATAATCTCAATCCGACATAATTCACATAAAACAATTAGTCCCTTTGATAAATTTGAATAAGGCATTAAGAAGACAAATTTCGCCGCGAGATGATATCGTCATTTCGTAGTTTCTTCACAACCGCTTTACAATTAGCAACATGGTTAACAATAATAAAATAAAATAAGGTTCATGACAATTACTCAGTTAAATAAAAAACAAAAGTACATACTAATGACCAATCATATTTAAATAGGTCATGTAGTCCATGGTAGACGAAGATTGAAGTCTATTGTGTTGTTTTTGTACACACAGTTTAGGCTGTATGTGATGATTAATCCCCCAAAGTGCTTCCATCACCTTCAATAACCAACCTTGAATTAGAGTTATGTGGTGAAATAATTGTGATACAGTCATTAATATTCATTTTGTGACCAGACATTAATAAGTGTTTTGCAATGGATGATGATGGATTTCTATTCAGATTAATCGCGTTAGGATTTTCTATATGATTTAGTAGCCATTTTGGAACATGTTCTTTTCGACGACCACATTGGAACATTCTGTTGGTTCTACCTATATAGGTGTCACCGCAGCAACTGCAGGTGAACTTGTAGATACAGTTTGATACAGTCGAGTTCACAGAATTTCGTCCTTTAATCGTAGGAACAGGGATCGAAAATGTTCGGCAAGTGACAACATTTTATCATTGTTAACCATGTTAGTTGTAAAACGGTTGTAAAGAAACTACGAAATGATGCCATCATCTCGCGAAATTTGTCTTCTTAATGCCTTATTCAAATAATTCACGTAATATGTTGAAACTACTGTAAAATATTTGTAAGTAGTATGAGAACGGACCTCTAAATTTAACCAAAGTGTTATCCAATCGGATAGGTTTAATTCTTCACGATTATATGAACAAATGAACTGAGAAATTATAATTTATGCATAGATTTCTTGTCTGTTCCTCTCCCCTCCCCCACTGTTTCTGTGTCTCTCCCTTGCTTGCTTACTCAATTGCTTGCTATATCGCTGTCTCTATCTCTATATCGAATACTTGAGATAGTTTTTATGCAAGTAGTAACTTGTTCAAATCAGGAAGGAAAAACCTCTCTCTCTCTCACTGCTTTGCTCCCAATTTCTATCTCTTTATCATTTTCTCATTGTGTCATTCAATTCTGTTTGACTTTTTTTTTATCTTTCTTCTTTTTTATTATCGTCATCATCATCATCATCATCACCATCACCAACATCACCATCTCATCTCTAATGCATTTAAACAATGTATCCATTGAATGCGTATTGAATTTTGAGCATTGAACATTGAACGGACAATGTCGTTTATAATTTATTCATACTTTTTTTTTATTTACAAGTGAATGACTGAGCATAAACACTCTGATAAACACTAATATTTACGTATTCATTATTGACAAAATAGACACATATATTATGAGAAGTTTCTCAATCAAACTGCCTAGATTACAGACTAAAAGAGAAACAACTCACGTAGATGCAAACATACAATGCACGCACACACGCATACACGTATACACTCACACAAGTGAGTTGCCTTCATTCAAATTCATTTGTACACTGAACAAGAAACTATAGGTTCACTTTTGATCCACTATAAATATATGTGTTATATGCCTGACATTCTCCTTTTATGTTTCTTTTTATTCGTCAAATATAGACGTAAAGTTTTACAAAGACTTACACAGTCTCTCTCTCTCTCACACACACGCATACATTCACACACACCATCAAATAAAACTATGTTATTGAGGTAAAATATGCATAACATATCAATCTAACATTTATGCATTAATTCCACCATCCCCATCTCTTATTTCTTTCCTCCTTTCCTGTCTACTTTCTCTTCTGACTTTCTCTTTCCCGTAGAAAAGCTTCCTATAATCCAACATTAACTATTATATTCAGATAGAGGAAGTAAAATAGTAGTAGTCATTAACTTGGTTTAAATTTTCCGCTAAAAAACAAATTGACTAACTAACTAACTAACTTATTGATGCATTAAAACAAAACCTGATTTTTTTTCTTTCCTTCAATTTTTATTGAATTTTGTCTGATTTATTATTATTATTATAAGTGTTATTTGTCTTTTCCTTTCTAATATATATATAGCAATAATAGTAGAAGAAGACAGCCAGTGAACAAGTTGGCCATACTTTTTGACTGTATAACACTAATAGCTCCATTGTCAAATAGATCACATATTTCATTCTCATTTCTTGGTGTGCACGTAGATGTGGATTTATCATTTGTAATTAAAATAGATTATGAAAATTATTCCTTCCTCAGTAATAAGTTGTCAATGTTATAAAGAGTTACAGTCCTTGACTGCTGAACACATGACATATAACTAAAATTTAAACCGGGGGTGGGGGAATAGTTGAATGCCAGTTCGGCTCGTGACTTGTTGGTTATAGTTTCCATCTTCAGTAGAATATTAGGTCCCTGCCATTGAAGAGTCGCAGACAGGGACGAAATAACTGTCTACCACAGGTTTTCAATGTTCATCTGACTGACTCTTCAGTTCAAGATCTAACTTAAAATTCTCAGTTGAATACAGTATGAAATCATCTGAAGTTCTAGTGAGAAGTCATAACCAATTAGGTCCACTAAGTTAGGTGTTGGGAAATACGCATGCTGATGGCATTGTCTAGCGTTCCCACTATTCACATATCGTGAATAGACAGAAGTTAGAATTCATGAACCACTGGACCACGTTCCTAGTTTCAGTCTCTGGATACGTACTCCTGGAGAGTTCTAAACTTGAACAGTGCAGCTGTTTAATACCTCACTAACTTTTGTCGGTTGCCTAATCGATATCATTCCATGATCTAATTTTTTAAAAGCTTACAATGAATTATTCAGGCAAAGTAAAAACAAAATCATATCTTGTTTATTATTTAATTGCATGGAGGATTTAATCATGAGCTGACATCAGTTAGAGAACCATTTTTGATTTTCCAATTGAGTGATTGGACCAAAAGTTAGAAAGCCATTGAATTATCAGCTCCTTGAGCCGAAGTCCCGACCATATCTGAGGATCAGCTTGAAGTAATTTGGTGGGTGGTGACTAGCAGTGTGGAATCCAGGATGTACATTTCGTCTTATTTGAGATTTGTCATCTGAATGTACCTGGATCCCATAGTGAGTAAATGAGTAGTGGTCTTCCCTGTAAGGCTCGAGTCCAGTACCAATAGTCCTAGCATCAGTGGGACGCCCCCCCCCCTGTAACTCACTCATTAGGGGATGCAGGTACATCCAGATGACTAGTCCCAAACAAGATGATATTCACATCCGAGATTCTATATTGCTAGTCACCACCCACTAAATTACTTCACATTATTATGTCTTTCTATTGTAACAACAGAAGACAAGGACCAGGCAACAGATCGTTTTATTACGAAAATCAACACGTAATTATATATATTTCATGTACATTATTAGAGCGTATTTCAGTAGACAAACTCATTCTTCTGATTGGTTGTTTTCGAGTTTCTCGAAAAGTGGAGCCATCCATCTGCGAATCATATTTGACCACGTTTAAGTCTGTTGTGATTGGTTTTTGAATCAGCCTTGTTCGTATTTTCTCACGGCCAATATTAGTGACCTAGACATTGGCTGGGATTAATGTCGACCGATTGGCTAGCAGCCTGCTGTCACCACACTATCATAACAATAATAAATGTGATAATTAAATCAGGCGAAGTTTGCCTATTGCATCCTAAATGAGCAGGTGTACCGGTGACATTTCACAGACGAATTGTGCTAGAAAGGCAAAAGTGGATAAGAAAGATGGTACATTCAAAAAAAATATTAATAAAATTATAATAAATATCAAATAAGATATCCTTTTTGCAATTGATAGTGTTCTCTGAGCTCCTTGGTTTAATTGCAGAGCTTTTATCGCCTTTCTGGACGACATCCCCTTTCAGAGCAGTATTTAGGATAAAGTGAAATGATTTAAATTTCTTCATGAGTCTCCCAGTAACCATCTTTAGATATGTGTATTGACCGTTTTCTATTGATTGGGATTTTAAACTTTCTGATCACCTGGTTTACTTTTTATTAGTTGGTATATTTCATCTATATTAACGTGTTTATTAATTGCGTTTTCATTTGAGTACCGGGCTTCTAGGAATTCCCTGACTGCACATTTGGTGTTTCCTCTGTTTAAGATTTTGACATTATCCCAATCAAACTGATGTCCATGATCGTCTGAATGTATTGATACTAAAGAATTTATATCATGTGTTTTCACGGCTGATTTGTGTTCCACGATTCTTATTCGCAGGGGACGCCCACTTTGGCTGATGTAAATTACAAGAATCCAAACAAAACACAGAGAGGGCAGCAATCAGTAATTTGTATTTAGCGGAATTAGAATGCAATTCATATAAGAAACATATCAACAGTCAACAGTAAGTATTTAAACAATACAGAGATAGAAATTGTCAATCACCACATCCGCCACACCTCGAATATCTCCTCGCGTATTTATAACGATGTCTCGGTTTGCTTGCAAGTAGCTTCGACCTAACTGATTCTGTGATATTATTTTCATCAGTATTATCTGGACTTATTTCTGAATTATCTACAAAATCAGGATTATTAGCGGAATCATTAAAATAATAATTGGAACGACCTACTTCATTTATTGTCACTTTGTCCAGGTGTCCGTTATGAACTGAGTGATCTTTGATGTCTAATATCTTCACCACTCGATTTCCCATTTTTTGTAGTATAATTCCAACAGAAGGTCTATAGTTATTATCTTTGTAATAATGTACATTAGAAGTCGTGGACATCAGATGCTTTTTGAGAATTCGAGATTTGAAAAGTTTTGCAGGACTTTCACGGGTACTTGTATGCTCTGCATTCAACAGACGCAGTCTATGCATATGCAGCAATTCCTCCATTTTAATCAGTTGCTCTCTCATCTCATTCAGTTTTTTTCGTGTTTTCGACAGTTCGCATTGTAACTCAGCTACCTCATTTTTGAAAACAGTTGACGCTTGAGTTGCTGAACTTGTAGTGGAGGTTTTCATTGGATTAGCTTGAGTATTTTGAAAAGTTGAAAGACACATTGACTCCATTTTACTAGACAGCTTGGGAGAATTATAAGAATTCTGAGTAACATAAGTATTCGAACTTCTGCAAACAGTCTTGATGTGTCCAACTTTACCACATTTATGACACTTAGCACCCCGAAAACGGCAAGTGCTTCGTAGATGTAACTTTCCACAGGATAAACACGGTTTAATGTTTTTGATCTCTCGCTGCATTCTATTACCTGTGGACGACAGTTTGGATTGCTTTCCATGAACACTTGTATTTTCGACTTTGGACAACATGACATCAGATACTGACGTAGTGGGAGCAGAGTATTCACTGTTGACATCTTCATATGTAATACATAAATCTTTAGCAGTTTGAAAGGTACAAGAAGGAATCTGAATTAACTCTTTCTCTAACTTAGGAATATTGATTCCAGCAATTAGACGATCACGTAGTTGAGTATGCAGCTGATCTCCAAAGTTACACTTTGAAGCTTGTATTTGGAGTTGCAGAATAAAGTCTCTAATCTTCTGGTTGGGAGCACGAACCAGTTTGTTGAACTGAGCCCTCTCTCTGGTCTCAAATGTAGTTACATGAAAGTGATGTATCAGAAGTTCACGGATCTTGTCATATGACAGAGAAATGGGTTTATCTGGAAACGCCAGAGTCTTTACTAGGCTATACGCATCTAGCCCAATAGCAGTAATGAAATGTGCTGGAATTTTGTCATCCCGAACGTTCTTTGAAATGCACCACGCATCGAAGCATTCAAGATAATCAGCAATTTCCCGCGGAGCACCATTTATAGGAAATTTTCCAAGGTTATTTAGTTCCATCGCGACGCCAATTTGTTGTAATATTTTGTAATCGTAGTATTAGTATTTCGAGATGACCGAATTACAAGAATCCAACCAAAACACAGAGAGGGCGGAATTCAGGAATTTGTAATTAGCGGAATTATAATGCAGTTCATATATGAAACACAGTAAGTACTTAAACAATACAGAGATAGAAATAGCCAATCACCACAGTTTGTTAGAATTAATTAAAAATGTTGACGGATTTGCCATAATCTAATATCAGTTCAAAGTGCACTGTGATGATAAGCCAAGTAGGATAGTGGCCACATTGTAAACCTAACTGATAAAAGTCAGTCTACACCAACAACAGTCACTCGTGACATGGCAGTGGTTCCACCCCAGTGATTAATCACTGTGGAATGAAAATTACCACGTGTTGGTTTGCAAGGACTTCATTGGATACAGGTTTGATTACGAGGTGATATCAATTAGAGAAACATTGGAAAACCTGGCGGTACTGGAAAGACAGTTGTTTGGTCCTAGTTCGGGACACTTAGGGGGTATGTAACCAGAGGAGTTTGAACTCAGGACCTTCAAGTTACAGGGTGCAACACTACCAAATATCACGAATTGGCTGGAGCTGGAATTCATAGGCTACTGGATTTAGTCTCAATGGCTGAATGGTCTTGGGTTCGACACCTAGTGGGTGCGTATTGATGAAGAGTTTCAAACCAGAATGAAACAGCTCTACGGTACTCTCACGCAGAATTGAAAATTCCCATCGACGTTAAACGTGTTAATTTGAAACTACGTTAAATATTCTATTCAGCAAAATTTAAATCACGAAGTACACTTTGTGATAAGTTTACATGGAATAGACAATCAGGGATGAAAACGACAGAGAAATCAAAACATGTTTCTGTCTCTGTGTGATTACCCTACACTATCGCCTACTCATTAATTCAGGAAAAGATAAAGCTGTCAGATAGGGGCTATGAATATATGATCAACCAACTAACTAACTAAATAACTAACTAACTAACTGACTAATTGAATAACTAACTAACTAACTAACTAGCTACCTAACTAACTAACCAACTAACTAACTAACTAAGTAACTAGATAACTAACTAACTAACTAACTAACCTGTGACAAATTAACTAACTAAATGACTAACTAACTAACTTTTTATTTAACTAACTAACTAACTAACCTGTGACTAATTAACTAACTAAATAACTAACTAACTAACTAACTGACTAACTAACCTGTGACTAATTAACTAACTAAATAACTAACTAACTAACTAACTGACTAACTAACCTGTGACTAATTAACTAACTAAATAACTAACTAACTAACTTTTTATTTAACTAACTAACTAACTAACCTGTGACTAATTAACTAACTAAATAACTAACTAACTAACTAACTAACTGACTAACTAACCTGTGACTAATTAACTAACTAAATAACTAACTAACTAACTAACTGACTAACTAACCTGTGACTAATTAACTAACTAAATAACTAACTAACTAACTTTTTATTTAACTAACTAACTAACTAACCTGTGACTAATTAACTAACTAAATAACTAACTAACTAACTAACTGACTAACTAACCTGTGACTAATTAACTAACTAAATAACTAACTAACTAACTTTTTATTTAACTAACTAACTAACTAACCTGTGACTTGTGGAGTACGTAACAATGTGATTGTACACTTTTTGGTTATTTGTATAAATTCGAGATATTGTACATAATTTTTGTTTAAAACGCTTCTTGTTTAAATATACATAACTTCCGTGTACAATTGAAAAATACACTTTGCTGTTGGAGACTTCATCTTCTCCCTGGTCACTTCTGCTTACTTGCTCCACTCACACCGTGTTGTATACTTCGGATTTATTGTAGGAGTCTACTACTCTCAACCGAAGACATTTCTACAACCGGAACACAGCAGCTACAGCAGACGCAACCCAATCAATTAACGTACCCGTGGATGATATAATTAATTTGTAGCCGAGGACTTAGACTTTATATCCAAGTAATCCTTTTTGTTGATACAACTCGTCACTGCACTTTTTGGTAATATATTGTGATTTAACACTCCACTGACTTGGATTATTATTCTCATAATTATAATGTTAGTGAGCTCTAGTATAAGTCCCCTACAGACTAATTAACTAACTAACTAACCTTTGACTGACTAACTAACTAGCTAAATAACTAACTAACTAACTAACCCGTGACTAATTAACTAACTAAATAACTAATTAACTAACTAACCCGTGACTAATTAACTAACTAAATATCTAACTAACTAACTGACTAACTAACCTGTGACTAATTAACTAACTAAATAACTTACTAACTAACTAATTAACTAACGTGTGACTGACTTACTAACTAACTAACTAACCTGTGACTAATTAACTAACTGAATAACTAGCTAACTAACTAACTAACTAACCTGTGACTGACTAACTAACTAGCTAAATAACTAACTAACTAACTAACCCGTGACTAATTAACTAACTAAATAACTAATTATCTAACTAACCCGTGACTAATTAACTAACTAAATAACTAATTAACTAACTAACCTGTGACTAATTAACTAACTGAATAACTAACTAACTAACTAACCTGTGACTGACTAACTAACTAGCTAAATAACTAACTAACTAACTAACCCGTGACTAATTAACTAACTAAATAACTAATTAACTAACTAACCTGTGACTAATTAACTAACTAAAAGCTAATTAACTAACTAACCTGTGACTAATTAACTAACTGAGTAACTAACTAACTAACTAACCTGTGACTGACTAACTAACTAGCTAAATAACTAACTAACTAACTAACCTGTGACTAATTAACTAACTGAATAACTAACTAACTAACTAACCTGTGACTGACTAACTAACTAGCTAAATAACTAACTAACTAACTAACCCGTGACTAATTAACTAACTAAATAACTAACTAACTAACTAACCCTTGACTAATTAACTAACTAAATAACTAACTAACTAACTAACCTGTGACTGACTAACTAACTAACTAAGCTGTGACTAACTAACTAATTAACTAAACAGCCACTCCATTCATACATTCTTAAATCGATGGAATACAAAGAGTAAACACTATAACTCGAGAAATATTTGTCAAAAACACACTGGTATTTCTTCAATAACATCGCAGTGAAATCTAGATGAATTATTAAAATATCGTGAATGGCTATTTTTGGTGAACACTTCATTCTGTGATATAATATAGACTGCCTAAATATTTCTTGATTTTCATAAACTGTGATTATTTTGTTTTGCTACAAACATAACACATCATCAAGGTTTGCATAAACCCATTGATAGACACAAGTTACATATATCAACGGAAACAATTCACCACACAAACACATATATACACTTCCAGGAGAACAGCGATTTCACCCTGTTGTTTGACTCTGGCTTCCACGGTTACCCATAAAATTTCATTTCCTCCATGTCAGATGATATCCTCTGTGTCACTCTCAGATTCATATCCAACTCGTTGGTTCCTGTTCAGGTTCCATTTAAGAATCTATCTGGTATTTCATATCATCGAGGAAGATCTCCTCAATGAATGTCTACATCTCCATCTACATTTTCTTCTACATATTTTTCTGTCAATAAGTTGGTTGGCTATCAAAGTTGCCTGTTGCTTATGATTTCTGACCGGTTGCCTTCAGTATCGAAAGAAGGGGGGCAACTATTGATGAAAGTCTTCAGTTTTGCTGGGAATGAATTTCCTGATGCGAGTTTCACGTTTCTGAACCACTCAGAAGAACTGTCTGACTTTACATTAACTTTGAAAATTTGAATCTTGATCCTTATGATTTTTTTTTACTATTGCTTGTAACCACACAGTTATTTTGTTACAAGTATGAAATTTTCAGCACGTGATATCGGTAGCCGAAATTTTGCAAGCCGACCGCTGATATCTGGTGTGCCTCTGCAGGAGATCGAACCCTGGACCATGTGCATGGTTGACGAAAGTCCAAGCCGCTGTGCTACCGACGCACTGTCATTCTGTGAGTGTAACAGGTTTCCACAATGATTTTGCAGTGATGAAGATTTGTCTACGTTTTCCCTATGATAACTATCTTTGAAGTCATTATTCGTAGCTCCAGTAGCTGAAACAATACTGTCTAGTCAGGCAAGTAAGAGAGGTAACTTCAGGAAATGATCATCAACTGACATCGGTTAAAGGAACATGGGAAAACCTGCAGGGATTAGTAGATAGCCAGCTGTTTCGTCCCAATTCGGGAATCTTAATCATCACGCACCTACCGGAGTTCGAACTCACCACCTTCTGGTTATAAGGTGAACTATCTCGTAGACCATTAAATCACTGAGGCCCAACTCGATGGTCCATGAATTCCAACTTCCTTTGGATTTCTTCTGTTAACATTGATCGTGGCTTGTTGTTGTTAGTTGCTTCTACCGCCATCATGTTGGTTTCCGCTTGTAGATGATGAAGTTTGTTTAACATATAACAAAAACCATCCAAGAAGCCTAGATCTTCATGTATCTTCACAACGTCTTGTTTTATACTAGCCCGTCCTAAGCTCAGAGAAAGAGGAATGTTCGTATATGGGACTAGAGACTGTAGCCCGGAAAATCTATGCATCCAATCATTGCAGAAACTTCAAAGCGCACACTCAATATGACTTCAAAGTTGACAATACTAAACGAAAATCGATCTTTTTATTGAAATTCATTCCAGTCAATTTGATATTTACACAATTGTAGTGACTGTCTGTTTCCCCCCACCCACCTACATTTATTAGTGATTGACTACAATAGAGATTTTCTGGTATCTCAAGAAGAAGTCGTGACTGGTAGAGTCGACCAAGT
Organism: Trichobilharzia regenti; assembly: GCA_944472135.2. NCBI lineage: Eukaryota > Metazoa > Platyhelminthes > Trematoda > Strigeidida > Schistosomatidae > Trichobilharzia > Trichobilharzia regenti. The sequence continues at coordinate 63,552,493 of OX235267.1, forward strand.
TGGATGTTAGTGCGAACAAACACTTACCAATGAAATTAGATAACGGTGACTCTATACCATACGTGAATTTTTCTTCATTCTTTGAGTTCTGAGTGAATTCTTAGGCCTCAGGCTTGACCTTTGAATTTCCAGTAGAGGTTGTGTTATTTGTAATTCATGCGGTGAGATTACTGGCCTCACACCCAACCTCTCCTCTCTTCCGGTCTCACTATCAAGCTAGGTACGATTTAAAATTGCGTCACCTCGAATTTAGATAATGATAATGATAATAGCTTTATTCCAAAACAGTACTTGCGATACGGAATGGAATTCTCAGCATTTTACTACAGTATTACATCCAGTTTGTAAATTAACAATAAAATAAAATTCTACATAGATTAAGGGTAATCTCAGTTAGTTTTGACAACAACATATTCGCATGTCCGTAGCAAAGCTAAAATTAAACCGAGTGTTTGAAGGTGCTAGAAAAGTAGGTTCTAGCATATTTACTGACGTAAGCAGAAGAAAGAAACAAAGCTGCACACAACAGAAAAGAGAGAGAGAGAAAAGGAAAAGAAAGAAAGAAAGAAAACGTTGTACCTTTAAATCACATGGGTTGGAAAGACGAGATCCAGGTGTTCTACTGACTATTTAATAAGTAAAAGGTTTCACGCCTAATGCTTTCTTTCCTTATCGCACAGTACACGAGCTAAGTGAACCTGGCCCTCTCCTCTTGTTGGAAAAGATTCCACCATTACACAAACCATCAATATATAGCATATGAATTTCTCTCGCCTACGAAACTGGCTGGTGCCAGAAACTGAATGGTCTACCAGCTGGCTTTAAACATAGTAAAGTTCTTGGTTCGAAACCCATTGGGTGTATGCCGCTAATGAATCCCAAACTTGATGTCCAGTACACTCAAGTTTTCAGCGGTCGTCTAACTGATAAACCATCCGTTATCGAACGCGAAACAAACGAAATCCTCATATTCTCCAGCCCCCCTCTCCCAGCGCTCCATTTCCGTCCTTCTTCAATAAGAAAAATCCTCCTATTTGCGTTTTTTTCTTCACTAGACAATGTATTTCCATTTAGAATACACCCAACTGCTACATATACTACTAACTACCTAAATGAGTAGTTGAGAATCACTCACATCAATTAGTAATGCATAGCTGATTGCTTGCTTGCTTGCTTGTTCACTTGCTTCCTTGCTAACTGGTTAGCTACCTAAGCCAGTTAGCTACCTACCTACCCAACTATCTCCCTAGCTAGCTAGCAAGATAGATATCTTGTTAGATAGTTAGATAGATCCCAGAGTGATCTAATTATCGGACAGTCTCAAGGAAGAAACATGACATTAATTAAATCATCTGTGTTGTATGCGTTGTTGTTGTTGTTGATGATGTTATTGTCCTTCCTTTTATTTTTTCTTTGACTAATGAACTAAGTAGATTAATTATGGAAGAAGCAGCGTTCTTGTTGCCTGTTTTTATTTTATAACAAAAATATCACATGAAAAGGAATGAACCTGTAAAAAGAAGAAGCGATTTGTTTAGGCTATTTTATATGATTAAGTTATGTTTCTTTATTTTAGTTTGTAGAAAATTGGTTGATTTTTAAGAGTGATCAAGCAAGAACTGATAATTTTTGTGGTGTGTACTACTGATAAGATTTATCAGTAGTGTATAAAAATAGAAACGTTTATCGATCAGCATAAAAAAAAACAACAGCAGCAACAAATAGCAGGGAGATAAATTTGCGGTGAAATACAGGAGGACAAAAAATGACACTAGGAAGGAAGGCGAGGAGTAGTACAATACAGAAGATCTGTTCAGATCAAGACTTTCATATGGGGTGTGCATAATTCCTCTATATGTTTATATCGAACTGCAAGTTATTGCTTCCCCTTACCAAGTCTTTTTTCTTCTCCTTTTATAGTGTTACTTTATGGTGTCCTGTCATTCGACCAGATCGGTAATGTGCGTCTTGTTCTACGTTCGGTATATAACCCCGAGAGCTGTGATGACATATTTGTGATACGACGTCCAGTATCAACCAGGTGTGACAGGATCGAACTTTTTATGCACTTAATTTCCCCACATCGCATCGATGTCAACACAGCGTTCAGAGTTATATACCGAATTCCGATGTCGTTATCGCGTACAGTTCACTTACGTCTCCTACACATAGCTGAAGCTGTTGCAATAAGATCGACTAAACCGGAACTGTGTATCCAAAAGGAACACGTCCAGACGCTGTTCCTACCGTGGCCAACCTTGGATTGAAGATTTTTTTTCCCACCAAGAGTGCTCCTTCCCCTTGACCCTCTTGGTTTTTTTCCTTTTTGCTTTGCTTATTATTATAAATATTATTATTACAGTTATTATTATTCGTCATAATTTATGCCCTTTATGCAAACATTCCCTCAATACTATCGAATTTTCATTTATACGGACTTATTATTCGTGATATTACTTGTTTTCTCAATATATGCCTCCACCTGTTTCATTTAATATATTCGTTATCTCACTATGAACCTCTCATTGCAGTCTTACTATCTCAACTGTTGAACACAGACCACTTTGTACTAGCTACTCCCCTGACACCTTTTATAACCTTGAACTGATTTGTCAATTTTCCTACCCCACACTCTACAATTCCGTTATGATTAAAAAATCACCACCATTGTCTCCCGTTTTACAATATTTCTAATCGATTTCAGCCTAGCACGTTTGTCACACAAATATGACTATTTAATTTGACACGCCATAACTAATCTGTTATTCTACGTTAAAAATGTATCCGCCGCATAACTGACCTTTATTATAACGCCCACAAATATTATATTTTATAATTGTAAGAACCTGAAGAGAAATTATTGAAAAGAATATTCTTCACATTCAGATTGACTTTTAATTTCAAAACTGCTCAAGAATTAGAAAGAAGAGAACACAAAGTTCAGCAAAGATTGCGATCTTTTCGGCGATTTCATTCTCAAAAGCTGTACAATCGCACTCATATAGATTATTTTACATGGATAAATAATAATTTGAGCCTGAAATGAAAGTTAGGACATGTGAATATAGATTACAAAAGCCTTAGGAACACAAAAATTGCACAATATCAAGATATAATTGTAAAATAGTTATTTCAAACGAATTATAAATGTGAACAGTGAAAAGCATGGAAACAAACTTAAAATAACTGTTTTTATAGCTGAAAAAAAATTAGGTGGATCTAATGAAGACTGAGGGACTAAGAATCAGACACACAGCGAAAGAAAAATGCTCTAAAGGAAAAAGCGAGAACGAAAACACGAGGTAGACAAAAAAAAGACGGAAGCAAAGGGAACATATCAAGCTAGATCCATGGTAGTTGTAGAGGTTGGACTAACTTCTTTTGAACACAGCTCCGGTTTCTCGATGCATATTGCGAGGGCTTCTGCAGTACAAAGAAGTCGGAAACATATTGCTTTTGGTAGGTTTCTGTTGACTTTGTAAATTACTTTGAAAGAATCAGTTGAGATGTTGTGGTAGGTGTTGATCAGATGTTCAATAATGGCACTTCTGATTGAACCGGTGCTTTCTCTTTGCAGCCACGCTGGGTAATGTTCTCTAATACGTTTTGAAAGGACACGCATACAACGACCTATGTACCTAACTCCGCACGAGCAGGTGAACTGGTATATGCACACTGAATTGGTCATATGCGAGAGTTTGTCCTTCGCGTTGTTTCGAAGTATTGGACGGCTAGAGAATGTCACTCTTAGTGTTGCTGCAGGGAAGGTCTTCTTTAAGGAGCTGAATATTCTCCTCTTCAAGATATCAGCTACCAAATCTCCCTTGAAATTCAGATTTAGATACAGCGTTTTCTTTGGCGCTGAATCGCATTCTTCTCTTTTAGGTTTAGGTTTCATGTTCTTTTCGACAAAATGTGTCGGGTAGCCATTTTGAGCCAGGATATTTTTGAGGAATAGGAGCTCCTCTTCCATGCGGTCGCTGCTGCAGATTTTTCTAACGCGATGGGTTAGTGCGCTGATGAGAGCCCGTTTTCGGCTCATAAGTATCCAACTATAGAAATGCGTTAGTTGGCCATTCCATGTCGGTTTGAAATAACTATTTTACAATTATATCTTAATCCTGTGCAATTTTTGTGTTCCTAAGGCTTTTGTAATCTATATTCACGCGTCCTAACTTTCATTTCAGGCTCAAATTATTATTTCAAATTTTCAGTTATAAAACTAGTTATTTTAATTTTGTTTCCTTGCTCCTCCTGATCACACTTGTAATCCGTTTAGAATAACCATTTTACAATTATATTCTAATCCTGTGTAATTTTTTGTTTCTATGCCTCTTGTAATCTATATTCATACCTCCTAACTAAGATTTCAAGTTGAAAATTTTGATTTCAATTTGTTTCCATGCTCATTTTCGTTCACACCTGTAATTCGTTCTATCCCTGCGTTTCTAAGCCTCTTGTAATTCATATGAAGTCGAAAATAATTATCTCCTTCGTTACTAGGTGGAATTAATTAAACAAATAGTAATTGTATCCATGTAAAATAATCTATATAAGTGCGATTGTACAGCTTTTGAGAATGAAATCGCCGAAAAGAGAGATATCTTTGCTGAACTTCGTGTTCTCTTCTTTCTAATGATCAAGAATTGACTTCTCTTCGAAGTACTATTAGTAACTGGTGGGGAGTACTACTGGATCTGAAATTCCTGGTTTCAATCCCTGAAGAGTTATAAGTGTTTATGGCTGAAGAACATCGAAGGAGGACGACAGAGCCATTCAGTACTACCCAGTTTTTTCTAGTAGTTCTCAAACTAACATTGGTCAATTCGTGATGAAACCCTCATCAGGAATAATTCATGAAAAATCATGATTACCGTCAGGTGTGACTGTGGCTTGTGTTACTGATAAGCCTTATCAGTAGTTTATAAAGAGACGTTCATTGAAACAAAAGCATCAAATGACAGGGAGATAGATTTGATATCAGAGAAAGCAAATAATATAGCGTTGTGCGGAGATACATGGGAGACACGTGAAAGCAACATTATTATTATTATTGCTCCCTTGGGTTCTTAGTGGAACATAGGGCTTCAACTCCACGTCTCCATTTTCTTCTGTCTTCTGCTATACTTTTCGCCTGCATCCGTGTTAGTCCATATTCTTTCAACTCCTCTTCACACGATCTCCTCCATCTCACCCTTGCACTGACGTCCCACACGCCGCTTCCCTTTCGGGTTCCACTCGAGCAATGGCTTGACGCGCGATGTCACCCAGCGGTCTCCTCAGCGAGTGTCCGATCGATCTCCACATTCTCCTGCATTTTGTTGGGCGATTGGTTCTTGCTTTGTTTGTTCCCATAATTCCTTGTTGTTGATTCTTTCCGGCCATCTGATCTTCAGTATAGAGCGAAGACAGTTGTTGATAAAGGTCTGCAACCTGTTGGAAATATTCTTTGTGACCCGCTCGTCAAGTTTCTGATCCGTATAGAAGAGCTGACTGACTTGACGTTTGTATTGAAAATCTGACCGAATTTTGTTGGTGATGCTGAGTGACGAAGATTTCCAGATTGATTTCAGGCTGATGAATGTGTTTCTCGCCTTCCCGATTCTCGCTCGATTTGACATCCTCGTCCGTGGCAACTTCCTGTAGTTGAGACAATGCTCCCTAGATAAGTGAAGTGAATGAAGTAACCTCTTTTCAAATCCCTCCCGTTGATGGTGATTGACGTTGGAAGTTGGTGCTGTTGTTGTTGGTTGATTATTTCCATCAGATCCGTCTTGTATATGTTCACCTGGAGTACTGTCTTCGCCGGCTGCTTCTTCGACCAGTTTGTCGGTTTTCGCTTGTAAGTCTTCGATTGTGTGTGACATCAGACATAATTCATCCACGCTCGAAATCCAGGTCTTCTAGGTTCTTCACGTCGGTCCAGGATATTCCTGTCTTCTCGTTCCCCACAGTCTGACGCATAATCCAGTCCACCACAATTAGGAATATAATCGGGTGATAGTAAGCACCCTTGTCTGACTCCTGTGTTTACTCCAAACGCCTCTCTGAGTTTTCCGTTGTGGACCACTTGACATGTTCCGTTGTCGTACAGCTGTTGAATAAGGTTGATGAATATTTGGGGTACGCCATAGTACTCGAGTAATTTCCAAATTACTTCATGGTCAACGCTGTCGAAGGCCCTCTCAAAGTCTATAAAGTAGAGGTAGAGGTTTGATCGCCATTCCATGCTTTTTTCTGTGATGATGATGCGTAGAGTTGAAAGCAACATAAAGAAAGATACTATGAAGGAAGGCGAGAGGGCGGAGATACATGGGAGACACGTGAAAGGAACACAAAGAAACACCATATGAAGGAAGGCGAGAAGTAGTACAACATACAGAAGAAGTTCCTGGCTGACGCACCCACCCCTAAACGTTGCTAGGCCGGTAATAAGACTGGTAGAGAGGGAAGGCTTCGGTATGAGACTAGCAACCCCACCCCGTGAAAGCATACACCATTGCTAGTGAAACTTCAAAGCTTTAGTTTGAAGCCCCATATTCCACTGTGGGCATCTGCCATCTTTATCCTCCTGAATCTTCAGTTATTCATTCATACAATTTCAAATCTTTTCCATACTCACTAGTAGTATTTAACATTTCAAATCATTTATCGATATAAATTTTTATACATTCTTTTCATTTCTTGTATAATATCATTCTTTATTTGTATCCAAACTTGAGATGATATTAGCTCATTCACCGAGTATTTAGTCTCCATGTGTTTGTATTGGCCACATAAATCAGGGGGCAAAATTCAACATTAGTGTCTCAGGGTTGCAAACGCACGAGTGACCTTCAGCTGACCAATCATAAAAATGAGCAATGTTTGCTCAAAAGATCATGTATAATGACAAGAAAATGCTTAAAACGCATTACTAAACAGGTTATCTTTCTCTGACATGGCTTTAAAATACGTCCTAGTTACATCGAGGAGTATCATTTGCTAAGTTAGATTAGTTTCTGTACATGTATTCACCATTTATCTCTCTCATCCTGCTTGCAGTTTTCCAAAAAAGCCCGCGGTTGAATTATTATGGTTCCCAGCAAGAGGACCGATGACTACTTGCCAGGTAAACGTGGATAATAAAACAAATTAGTATATAAATGACTTCACCCATAAATCTATCCCTCATCGTACCCATCAGTTTAATCCTGACCCTAACACTAACCCTAATCCTAACCCTTATCCAAACCGTAATTCTAACCCTAACGAGCTAATCACACATTGTCCAAACAGTACATAGAAACGTGATCTGGGTGAAATTTGCCCCTAAGTTGGTAAATAGAGTTGAAATTTCAGCTATGATAATGACAGAAGCCGTTAGCCAAAGACTAGCATGCGTTCAAGGCCAATGGAGCGTTCTAACTCATGAGACGCTATTGTTGAACTTTGCCACTCAGTGGTAACGTCTCTGTCTGCATCGCTGGATAAAGTGACTTAGGATCTAAAGAAGGCCTTGGTATTTTAAAGTCTCATTTCTGCACGGTCAAGTGGTTAGGATTATTGCCTATAACTCAGTCGCAGGCCATGTGAGTAATCTGGGTTCCATTCCTGGCTAATGCACTTGTGAAACTCACTTGGTTTACTAGCCAGTAGGTTGAGTTTGAGACTAGCATCTCTATGTTGTAAAAATAATTTCATCGCTACTGAAATTTAAAAGATGAACGCTTGAGGCACTACGTTCCAGTCGGAACGCAAGCAGTGAGAAGAGGTTGGCGAATTTCTGAATCCCATTCAATTAACAAACTAAATTGGTTTTATCTAATATATTTTAGTATTCATAGATTATGATTCTTCTGTAAATAACTCATATAGAAATATATATATTTATTTATGTAATGACTCATCATAAATATATTCTCTCCTGATGGACTAATTTAATTTGAATTTATCACATCTGCAAATGACCTTGAAGTTTACATAATTAAAACAACATACGAATAGAATGTGTTAATTTCATAAACGCAAAGAAATAATTGCTTTCATTTTTATTACTTCTGTTTATCACAAAGAAAATTATGAGAATAAAATTTAATTCTTCTGATATTTTATTTAAAAAGATGAATGATATTTTATCAAAAAAGACAAAAAAAACGAAAACGGAAATTAACTGAAAGTTAATCATCGCATCTAATTTCTTTTAATTTCTACTTTGTTTGTGATAATTATTCAAATTATTATTACGTTATTCTTTTCATGTTTAATAGTCGATAAAGTTTGAAACTGGAAAGTAATTAACAACTTTGAACCTGATGATAAAATGGGGAGGATCTCTAGCAAAACAAGTTAGTTAGGCTTTTTGTATGTTCCCATCGTATTGAGTTGAAATAACTGCCAGAAAGTGTAACCTATGAAGAATAAGTATTAGTGCAGGCCAAATCCACCAGAATTATTGATGAGGTGCAGTTAGTTAATGTCAGGAAACGCGACTATGTGATACGGTAGGCATTGGATGGTGATATACAGCCAGAAGGGGCTGAATCAGCATGAATCACATCGGGATCATCAATTTTAGGAAACGTGGTTAGTTAGGCTGATTGAGTGATTTTGAACTCGTTTCCACTTGTTTTCAACTAGATATAATGCTCACGATTGATGTATGGCTATCAATCCTGCTAGATATGAGCGCTAGTCACACTACTGTTGACTCTTTAGCGAGGACTACCTAACATGATGACTAGGCTGCTGTTAACACCGCTTACCTAGCTAAGGCAGAATACAACAATTACAACTGCTGAAATTTGTATTTATTGACGATGATTTGAAGAGATTATAGGGATATACAATCACACCACAAAGAAGCTCCCAAGCTGAGCTCTTGTCACTTGAAAATTCAATAATCCATCTGTATTTCACCTTGTAAAGATAAATAAAATTGATCCTTGAAGGTTCGTTTGACTTAGTGGACTTCTTTGATCCCCTACAGATCCCATGAAAAGGAAATGACAGGTTGTATGATATCGATTAGAGAACCATTTAAAAACCTGTAGGAATTACTGGACAGCTAACTGCTTCGTTCTAGTTTGGGACTCTTCAGTGGGATGCACCCAAAGGGGGTTCGAACCAAGGACCTTCTGGATACAAGGTGAGCTCGCAAACCAATAATCCCGTATGAAGAACTCATTAGATCGGGTCCCAGTGGCTTAATGGTCTACGAGCTAACTCGCCTTATAATCTGAAGGTCCTGGTTTCTAACTCTGGCGATGAGTGAGTACTGACGAAGAGTCCCAAACTAGAATAAAACAGCTGGCTGTCCAGTATTCCGTGCAGGTTTTCCAATGGTCCTCTAACCGATATTTTTTAATATCACATGGTGATTCAGTATTAACAACTGGGTGACAATGAATCAAGCATAAATTATTACTCATAATCATATCAATTTTAGTCACACGGTTTCACAATTTGTCTTATATATTTTTTTCTTTCTTTCCTACAACTTCCCTTTGTTGTTTGTTGGCAGTTTCCACATTTCCGGTATAGGCGTGGCATCATTCCACTGGCACATGTACTGTGCTGAATCGATAAACAAAGCTTCGGTGATTAACCACCTCTCTATCTCTCCACCTAACTATATTACTTTTCAATATTCTCACGCTGCCCCACCCTATCGCTGTATGATTGCATGCAAGTGAATGCAATGTGATGGCTCAGCTGTCTTCTAGGTTATTCATCTTCACAAGGTCAATCACTCTAGGTCTAGCTAAATTTTTATGTTCCAATTATCCAGTTGACCCCGACCTACTAAGCTGAGTGACCTATGTAATTGACCTCACTAACAGTCATCATATGGTATTTAGTAAATTATATTATTATTTTCCCTAACTGGATCTATCGACTGGGTCCTGAAGCCAACAAGTTTATCTCCGACAGACTTGACTGGTTTAAATGCCACCCTAATTCCAGCTTCATTGAGGATCCGACATAAGGCCTCTAACGTTCCTCCTGTATACTACAGTACTACAGAGGCATTGAATTCTGTATTAAATCACCGAAAATACCCATTGCGTCATGAAGAAAATAAAAGACAGATTCAGCGAAGAAAATTTTCTTTATCGACGAAATCATCTTCAGAGGCTGTACAGTCGTATTTATACTTAGAAAAATGTATTGTGGTCTATTATTGAAAAATAGAAGGTGGCATAATTGATATAATTGCTCAGAATTGGCTTTAGAAGTGAGAAATTAAAAGTTGTGAATTACGTGGTACTCAACGGAACTAAGATAGAAGTTTGATAAGGTTAAATTTGCTCTTGAGTGAGGATAAAGGTGGAAGTTGATTGTCAATTTAACAAGTGTGAAGAGGGTGTGAAAACATACAAAAGGAGCATATGAGATTGATAATAGTGAGTGAATTATTATAGGAAAAGCAAAATAAAGTAAAATTAAAAATTAAAAACAAAAGAAAAAATCAAAATTTTCTCTTACTGGGAACGATTAGTGAAGAGGTTAAGACCATGGTAGATTAAGAGACTCGACAAGCTTTTTCTGTATACAGAGTTCAGGGTTGTATTGACGAATTGCTGGCGCCTCCGCCATACACAAAAGCTGAAACCTGACGCCCTTTGTACCATTTGACTTCACTTTGTAGATGATATTAAAAGATGACTCTGGTGCAGCCACGTGGCCTGAGTTCACCAAATGCTCGAGAATTGAGCTATTAATTGTCTTTCATTGTCCCTTTGCTAACCATGCCGGATAATGTTCAGAGAAATGCGTTTGGAAAGCGTGTGCTTTGTTTGGGCGGCCAATATAACCGGTTCCACACGAGCAGGTGAATTTATAAACGCACATTGAGGTGGCCCGTCCAAAGCGGCAGTTTATCCTTCACGCATCCAGTGATCATTTGTCGGCTGTAGAAATTGATACGTAGTTCAGCCATAAAGAAGGCTTTCCTCAGTGTGATCTGCATAAGCAGCGATTATTCAGGATCTCAGCTGTGGTACCACCTTTAAATTCAACACTCATAAATAGCAGTTTCTTCGGCACACTGTCTGGATTCTTTCAGGCTTTTCTCTTAACTTCATGTTTTTCTCGATAAATCTTGGAGGATATCTATTCTCTATGAAAACTTATCTGAGGCGCTCGATTGTATCACTTGAACACATCCTCCTTATTCTTGAGGATAAGGAAGGCATGGATCAGATTTCTCTTTCTTCTCAAAGGGACCCAGCTATGGAAATTTTCCTATGGTTCTTCATCGATTTCTGAACAAATTCTGGTGGATAGTTATTCACCAGTAATATCTCCTTTATATGCTTGATGTCGTTATTTAAATCTTATGGGCTACTAGTTAGGCTCTTGGTTCGATTATTGCGACATTTAACTGAACCTATCTTTACTGATTTTGGATGGGGCGAAATTAAAGTCTAAGTATTTATTAGAGTGTTTCCTATAAATGCTAGTATCTAACACCCTCCCCACCCGCATCTTGTCTTCATTTTATTCCACAGTTTAACATGGTCAACTCACCATGTTCGTTTCGTAACTCAGAAGTGAAGTGGATTCCGTTTACTGTTGAGTTTATGTTTGTGAAAAAATGAGCGATGTGTTCAGATCTCAACTCACTCACCATTACCTAGGAGCAGGACTAAGCGTTCTAAGAGCTTTATGCTTCCAAATATCCATTATATATGTCTACTACTATTGGGGATATTGATGAACCCATTGTCACCTCATTTGAATACAGTGAAGCTTAGACATAACTAAACACCTAATATCATTTCATCAGCCAAGAGCTGAGTCCCACGCCTAAGTTTAGAATCCACGTTTATTTCACTCTTAACTGCCTCCAGAGCTGTGTTAATGGGAATTATTCGGCCTAGAATTTGATCTATCTTTTGTTTCAGGGAGTCAAGGTGATTCCGAGCTTGGACTGTGTGTGTGGCTAGCGTTGGTGTGTGATTCCTGTGTACAAAGCATTGATCCCATCATGCATTAATAATATTCTGCTTGATTCCCAAGCACTTCTTCCAGTTGAATCGAGGATGAAGCAAAGAACACCGTGGATAGGTTTAACGAGTTTCATCCGGCAATAAATTTTACTGTTGCGAAAGAAAAAGACTCGAGTATTTCATTTCTAGACGTCCTTATGACCAGAAAAGAGGATGGCACAATAAGAAGAAGTGTATATAGAAAAACTACATCAACTGACTGTCAGTCAGTACACTCAATTTTTCAGCTTCGTGCCCTTGAAATACAAACGCAATCTGATAAAGTGCTTGGTTCACAGAGCAACAGCGATCTGCTCGGATGAATGTCTTGATGAGGAACTAAATAATATTAAATGGTTGCTTTGTGAAAACGGTTAGCCAGAAAAATTTACTGATAAGAATATGAATCTAAAATCAAAGCAGCCCAAGGTACCAGTGGTTCCTAAAAAGGCCTTATTCTTACAAATTTAGTTCCTCGAGGACAACATCAGCGAGATACTGTTACAACGCCTTAGAAATGCGGTAAAAATAAGCATTTTCTGATATTGGATTAAGCTGTGTCTTCAAAGCCACTTCTCTTTTGCGTTTGGAAGTATAAGATAAACTGCCTAATTTCGCCTCTTCTATATGTGTGTGTATTTACCAATTTAACTGCTCCTGTGCAGCGTCCCAGTTACATAGGCCGTACGTACAACTAGGCGTGTTTCTCGTCGGATTTTCGAACATCACCCTGCATAGTGATTATGTAAAGGACAAACAAAATCTATTCACATAGCGCTATTCCATCGCATCTTGTGGATACAGAACACAAGGTTGATGTCAACGGGGGCAGCTTTCAAAGTCATTTACCGCATACCAACTAACAAATCTTAACTTCGCCTTAAGAGTTCGATTACTAAATACTGCTGAGCCTGGCTGTTGGAATCAACATTACGAAGCCTAATTTATGCATCTGAAAGAAGCTAGTTCAGACATTGTGTTTACCTAGGCCATCTATGTTCGAATGATCTCCAATTTTTTGTAGGAATTTCCATAATTTTAGTTGATATTCGATTTGCTATTATATCTCTATCAATATTATTATAATTTAAGCATCTTTAATGAACTGTAATTCCATTGTGATCTTACTTTACAGATCGACATTATTTTTAAAAAAAACACTGATATTCTTATTGACTACTATTCTAGAGTATTCTATGTATATAAACATATACGTATATAATTGTAGAGCCAGAAGAGGAGGAAATTATCGAAAAGGGGGATATTCTTTGCTGGCTCAATTATTTTGTGTTTTATAGATGTCTGAATGAATATGTGTATGAATATATAATGAATTCGTGAAATTTCGGTCGAACTCTTCATCTGAATACTATACCCATCTGAGCTGGACAGTATCGATTCACTTAGAGCACAGATAAGAATGTTAGAGCCATTCCGCATAAGGAAAGCATAACAGCCTAACATTACTCTGAAATTCCATATTAGTTTGATTATTAAATGTATCACACAGTGAAACAGTATTGTATACTGGATGACGTTTCGAACACAATTTATTGTTCATAATCATATCAATTTTTGTCACACGACTTCGAGATTTGATTTTTATAGTTTTCTCTGTCTTCTCCTATTTGTTGTATGGGCAGTAGAATTTTCCATATATCTGGGACAGGTGTTGAATCATTCCTATTACACGTACTCTCTTCAGTTGATTCGATAAACAAAGCTTCTGTTATCAATCTCTCCCTATACCCTGTGACATTAGATTTTAAAACTGTCATCCTATCCCATCCATCCTATTGTATGGTTGTGTGTAACTGCATGTAGTGCTATAGCTGAACTACTCTCTAGATTTCTTATCTTATTCGGGTCAACCAGTCTAGATTTAGCTAGGTTTTTATGTTCGGCTAGTCTGACTGCCCCTGTTCTACTAGTTTGACCTATGGATTTGACCTCACAATCATTGCAGGGTATTAGATAAACTAAATTGTTTTGTTTTAGAGGCTCCACAGGATACTTTAACCGACAAAGCTTGTTTCTAATTGAGTTTGTGGGTTTGAATGCCACTTTTATTCCTGCCTTGTTAAGAATTCTGCGTAAGGCTTCCGAGGTTCCTTCTTTGTATGGAATTATTGTTGATGATTTACATTCCTTATTGTTGGTGTCGTTACTCTGAAATACATGTGGAGATCTGCTGCTATCAGCATTATTATTATTATATCATTTAATTCCCAGAGGAATATAGGGCTTCAGCTACGCGTCTTCATTACATTCGGTTTTCTGCCAACTTTATCACCCCGCTGCAAGTCTGCCCACATGCTTTCATCTCCTCTTCACATGACCACCTCCTCCAAGTCACCCTTGCACTGACGACCAACTCGCCACCCGCTTCCCTTTCGGGTTCCACTCGAGCGATGGCTTGTCTAGTCATGTCACTCACTTAATGGTTTTTTTCTCAGCGTATCGCCAATCCATCTCCATTTATTCCTGCTTATTTGTTGCACAATCGGTTCCACCTGGGTTGGTTAACTCCCAGAGATCCTTGTTGCTAATCTTATCTGGTCGGCCATCAGATCTTGAGTAGTATTCAGTGAAGACAACTGTTAATGAAGGTCTGAAGTTTGTTTGAGATGCTGTTTATGACCCACAGTGCAAGTCTCTGATCCGTATAGTGAGTAGCACTGACTTCGCATAGAGAATAAAAAATTCGGATTTTTAACACGGATGTCAAGTCAGGTTTGGTGCCGCACAAAAGCGTTTCACATCGGGACCCAAGGGAATAATAATAATAATACCAGTAACAATAACAGCTTGGCAACACCATTTCTTGTTTACTTCATATTCAGAGATGAGTTCTATCTTACCAGAGAAAGCAAACAGCATATTCTCACAGGAGTCTTTTTAATTCAAAAAATATTGTTTTCAAAAATAATTTTTAAAATTGAATTAGACTTTTTCTACGAAATTATTTATGAGTAGGCGAAATAGCTTTTTGTATACAGAGTTCAGGGTTGTATTGGCGAATTGCCGGCGCCTCTGCCATACACAAAAGCTGAAACCTGACGCCCTTTGTACCATTTGGCTTCACTTTGAAGATGATGCTGAAAGACCACGACTCTGGTGGAGCTACATGGCCTGAGTTCACCAAATGCTCGAGAATTGAGCTATTAATTGTCTTTCATTGTCCCTTTGCTAACCATGCCGGATAATGTTCAGAGAAATGCGTTTGGAAAGCGTGTGCTTTGTGTGGGCGGCCAATATAACCGGTTCCACACGAGCAGGTGAATTTATAAACACACATTGATGTGGCCCGTCCAAAGCGGCAGTTTATCCTTCACGCATCCAGTGATCATTTGTCGGCTGTAGAAATTGATACGTAGTTCAGCCATAAAGAAGGCTTTCCTCAGGGATCTGCATAAGCAGCGATTATTCAGGATCTCAGCTGTGGTACCACCTTTAAATTCAACACTCATAAATAGCAGTTTCTTCGGCACACTGTCTGGATTTTTTCAGGCTTTTCTCTTAACTTCATGTTTTTCTCGATAAATCTTGGAGGATATCTATTCTCTATGAAAACTTATCTGAGGCGCTCGATTGTATCACTTGAACACATCCTCCTTATTCTTGAGGATAAGGAAGGCATGGATCAGATTTCTCTTTCTTCTCAAAGGGACCCAGCTATGGAAATTTTCCTATGGTTCTTCATCTATTTCTGAATAAATTCTGGTGGATAGTTATTCACTAGTAATATCTCCTTTATATGCTTGATGTCGTTATTTAAATCTTATGGGCTACTAGTTAGGCTCTTGGTTCGATTATTGCGACATTTAACTGAACCTATCTTTACTGATTTCGGATGGGGCGAAATTAAAGTCTAAGTATTTATTAGAGTGTTTCCTATAAATGCTAGTATCTAACACCCTCCCCACCACCCGCACCTTGTCTTCATTTTATTCCACAGTCTAACATGGTCAACTCACCATGTTCGTTTCCTAACTCAGAAGTGAAGTGGATTCCGTCTACTGTTGAGTTTATGTTTGTGAAAAAATGAGCGATGTGTTCAGATCTCAACTCACTAAATATGTTATCCACATGTCTCCACCATTACCTAGAAGCAGGACTAAGCGTTCTAAGAGCTTTATGCTTCCAAATATCCATTATATATGTCTACTACTATTGGGGATATTGATGAACCCATTGTCACCTCATTTGAATACAGTGAAGCTTAGACATAACTAAACACCTAATATCATTTCATCAGCCAAGAGCTGAGTCCCACGCCTAAGTTTAGAATCCACGTTTATTTCACTCCTAACTGCCTCCAGAGCTGTGTTAATGGGAATTATTCTGCCTAGAATTTGATCTATCTTTTGTTTCAAGGAGTCAAGGTGATTCCGAGCTTGGACTGTGTGTGTGTGTGGCTAGCGTTGGTGTGTGATTCCTGTGTACAAAGCATTGATCCCATCATGCATTAATATAATATTCTGCTTGATTCCCAAGCACTTCTCCCAGTTGAATCGAGGATGAAGCAAAGAACACCGTGGATAGGTTTAACGAGTTTCATCCGGCAATAAATTTTACTGTTGCGAAAGAAAAAGACTCGAGTATTTCATTTCTAGACGTCCTTATGACCAGAAAAGAGGATGGCACAATAAGAAGAAGTGTATATAGAAAAACTACATCAACTGACTGTCAGTCAGTACACTCAATTTTTCAGCTTCGTGCCCTTGAAATACAAACGCAATCTGATAAAGTGCTTGGTTCACAGAGCAACAGCGATCTGCTCGGATGAATGTCTTGATGAGGAACTAAATAATATTAAATGGTTGCTTTGTGAAAACGGTTAGCCAGAAAAATTTACTGATACGAATATGAATCTAAAATCAAAGCAGCCCAAGGTACCAATGGTTCCTAAAAAGGCCTTATTCTTACAAATTTAGTTCCTCGAGGACAACATCAGCGAGATACTGTTACAACGCCTTAGAAATGCGGTAAAAATAAGCATTTTCTGATATTGGATTAAGCTGTGTCTTCAAAGCCACTTCTCTTTTGCGTTTGGAAGTATAAGGTAAACTGCCTAATTTCGCCTCTTCTATTTGTGTGTGTATTTACCAATTTAACTGCTCCTGTGCAGCGTCCCAGTTACATAGGCCGTACGTACAACTAGGCGTGTTTCTCGTCGGATTTTCGAATATCACCCTGCATAGTGGTTATGTAAAGGACAAACAAAATCTATTCATATAGCGCTATTCCATCGCATCTTGTGGATACAGAACACAAGGTTGATGTCAACGGGGGCAGCTTTCAAAGTCATTTACCGCATACCAACCAACAAATCTTAACTTCGCCTTTAGAGTTCGATTACTAAATACTGCTGAGCCTGGCTGTTGGAATCAACATTAAGAAGCCTAATTTATGCGTCTGAAAGAAGCTAGTTCAGACATTGTGTTTACCTAGGCCATCTATGTTCGAATGATCTCCAATTTTTTGTAGGAATTTCCATAATTTTAGTTGATATTCGATTTGCTATTATATCTCTATCAATATTATTATAATTTAAGCATCTTTAATGAACTGTAATTCCATTGTGATCTTACTTTACAGATCGATATTATTTTAAAAAAAACACTGATATTCTTATTGACTACTATTCTAGAGTATTCTATGTATATAAACATATACGTATATAATTGTAGAGCCAGAAGAGGAGGAAATTATCGAAAAGGGGGATATTCTTTGCTGGCTCAATTATTTTGTGTTTTATAGATGTCTGAATGAATATGTGTATGAATATATAATGAATTCGTGAAATTTCGGTCGAACTCTTCATCTGAATACTATACCCATCTGAGCTGGACAGTATCGATTCACTTAGAGCACAGATAAGAATGTTAGAGCCATTCCGCATAAGGAAAGCATAACAGCCTAACATTACTCTGAAATACATGTGGAGGTCTGCTGCTATCAGCATTATTATTATTATATCATTTAATTCCCAGAGGAATATAGGGCTTCACCTGAGCGTCTCCATTACGTTCGGTTTTCTGCCAACTTTATCACCCCGCTGCAAGTCTGCCGCCCACATGCTTTCATCTCCTCTTCACATGACCACCTCCTCTAAGTCACCCTTGCACTGGCGACCAACTCGCCGCCCGCTTCCCTTTCGGGTTCCACTCGAGCGATGGCTTGTCTAGTCATGTCAGTCACTTGATGGTTTCCTCAGCGTATCGCCAATCCATCTCCATTTATTCCTGCTTATTTGTTGCACAATCGGTTCCACCTGGGTTGGTTAACTCCCAGAGATCCCTGTTGCTAATCTTATCTGGTCGGCCATCAGATCTTGAGTAGTATTCAGTGAAGACAAATGTTAATGAAGGTCTGAAGTTTGTTTGAGATGCTGTTTATGACCCACAGTGCAAGTCTCTGATCCGTATAGTGAGTAGCACTGACTTCGCATAGAGAATAAAAAATTCGGATTTTTAACACGGATGTCAAGTCAGGTTTGGTGCCGCACAAAAGCGTTTCACATCCGGACCCAAGGGAATAATAATAATAATACCAGTAACAATAACAGCTTGGCAACACCATTTCTTGTTTACTTCATATTCAGAGATGAGTTCTATCTTACCAGGGAAAGCAAACAGCATATTCTCACAGGAGTTTTTTTAATTCAAAAAATATTGTTTTCAAAAATAATTTTTAAAACTGAATTAGACTTTTTTTTACGAAATTATTTATGAGTAGGCGAAATAGCTTTTTTACTTCAAAAAATATTAATAATAATAATAATAATAATAATAATAATGATATTACAACATGTTGTTTATTTACGCAATTACCGGTTTGTCTACGTCCATCTATCGATTTGTCTAATGGAATTAAGAATTAATTACGTCATACGTCATGTGTTGATGTATTTATGTAAGCAAGGTGTATTTTTCTACCATGACTGTTGTTATTATTGTTGCTGTCGCCTATCTATCCCAAATCCTGATGTGAATAACAATTCCAGTGTAGGTGTAGTCACAAAACAACACATCACATCTAGAGTATCGCTGAGAAACAAGTAGACCTGGATAGTTAGATCGTCCTAGTCATGGATGTGTTATAGATTGATTGAACAGTTGAAAAGACTCACCCCCTATATAGCTCTATTGTCCTGAGTCTAACCTATCTAGGGATTGTGGGAGCACATATACAGATACACTGTCGAAGAGTCTCAAAGCAGGACAAAACATCTGTCGAATAAGTGTATTTCAAAAGAATGGTTACTGAACAAACAAGACTCTTTTCGATAACCTGCTCTTCATCAGGCTCTACAGTTATATTGATATGTATCCACATATATATATTTATGTGTGTGTGTATGTTGGTCTCTCTTTCTGTTTGCTCTCTTAGTCTGTGACCATTTCACTTGTATGAACTTGTCTCCTTTAACAATGTATATTCTCCTTATATTATATTATATATAATATGAGTGTTTGTTGACAGTCCGTTGCTTGGTGACATATATCCATATATGGTGGTTGTTGACATGTCTGCTATATTTCGCTATGTATATATGGATCGATACTTCATTATAATTAGCCATTCATGTTAAGACTGTCTATTGATTTGTTCACACACTGTCTGGATGGTCATATATATTTCGTTCTCACAATTTGTGTGACTGACACTTACTTACTTACTTTGGTGTGATACCACTGATTGCTTCTCCTTGTGTTTGGAAAATAGAAGTATCATCGCAAACCTAGTGGCCCTCTGATTTCCGCCTTCTTGCGTCAGGACTATTAAATTCTCGACCAATCCATAACAATTTAGTGACGAGTTCATAACATATATATACACATTATAGTTAATGAATGAATGAATGAATTAGTGTTATTCACAACATTCATGCTGTTTAAATAACATCGAATCACTAATAATATTGATAGATTAGAGCTCAATAGCATCAACATAAAATAATCTGAATGTCAGAAAAATTAGGAGAGATAATATTACAAAAAATTCATGAATTTATAGTACCTACTGAAGGCCGGCCAGGGCAGTAGTAGTAGTAGTAGTGGCTGGACTTGTTTTTTCCATACACAGAGCACTGTGGTTGTTTGAGGCGAATCCCAATAGCCTCTGCTTTTTGCAGCATGCGGTGCTTCGATGTTTTAGGTAATTTATTAGGCACTCGTTAGATTATAGAGAAGGATTTTTCAGTGCTGGCTGACTTTGTGGCCGGCCGGTTTGCACCAGATGGTCCAATATCGAATTGTTAATGGTCTTCACTACACCTTTACTTAGCCATACTGGGAGATGTTCCCGAGTGAGCATGAAAAAAATCAAGTTCCTAGAGTAAAGGCCGATCTAACTCGCTCTACCATAAGCGCAGTTGAATTTGTAGATACAATTTGAAGTGGCCAGCAAGTTTAGGTACTTCATCTTTCAGTCGGAGTAGCACCATCGGTCGTGTTGAGAATAAGACGTGAAGTTTACCAGCATTAAAAGTTCTTTGAACTTATTTTCTTAATTTCCTCGTAATTATCTCACTTAGTATATCACCCTTGAATTGTAGTCGTATATAAAGTGGCTTCGTGTTCACAGATAGTGACTCGTCTTGATGGTTCATCAAGAAATCGATACTGGTATGAAATTCAATCGTATATTATTATTATTATTATTATATCAGTCTCAGTATTATTTTCATCACTCATTTCGTGGATTCCATGCAGAAAATAAGGTCTTAGAAGCATAGGCTTTTCTCTTCTCTTCACACTCTATTAAAGGGCCTCGCTCGTGATGCCAACAGGCGGTCTGAAACTATATTCAAGTATTAGTTTGTAGGGATTTGGTTGATTGGTTACAGGATTTCATCATGAGCTGACATTGGTTAGGGAACCATTCGAAAACCTGGGAGTACTAGCCTGCTGTTTCGTCAGCCTAGTTTGGGACTCTTCATCAGTATAGATCCACCAACAAGGCTCGAACCCAGGACTTTCCGGCTAGAAGGCGAGCAAGCTCGTAAACCATTAAGGCACTGGGACCCGATGCGACGGCTAGCCAGCCTATGAATTCTAACTTCTGCCAATTCACGATATAGCGCAACCGCTAGGGAAATGCCTTCATCGAGTATTTGTCCTCACACCCGACCTGCTGCACCCTACTGGTCATGACTTCCCACTAGAACCCGAGGTAACTACCTACCTGAATAGGACTAGTCGCTAGCAAGCATCTCATTGATATTCAAAAGTATTGGTTTTTAGGGATTCGGTTGATTGGTTACAGGATTTCATCATTAGTTGACCAGAAGGTCCTAGGTTCGAACCCCGGTGGGTGCCTACTGCTAAGGAGTCCCAAACTAGGACGAAACAGCTGTCCAATACTCTTAGGTTTTGCAATGGTTCTCTAACCAAGGTCTGAATATATGTTGGGCAATAAGTTCTTGGCTGATTTGCTGATCCTTGGTAGAGAACTAAGATAGCTGCTGATGAAAATCTCCACTAGAATGTTGGACGTGCTTATGATGACGGTCACATCAAGTTGACTAATTGCAGAGGAGTACTGACTGACTTAACATAAATGTGAAAAAAAAATTCGAATCTTGTTTCTTTTATTGATTAAAGGCAGTAGATTTTTACACTGATTTCTGAGTAATGCAGATGTGCTTCGCTTATCCGATCCTGCTTTTGACATTTCCACCTGTGATGCCTGTAGTTGAGACGACGGTGTTCAGACAGATAAGTTGAAGCAGTGACTTCAATTTGATCACCTGAGAATTCCAGATGTTATAGAGCCATTTTTCTCGTTTCCTTCAGTATTTTGCACGATCCAGTCCACTGTAGTCAGGAAGACTATTGGTAATAGTAGATAACTTTGTCCTACTCATTTCTCTTCAATTCAAAGGCTTCAATGAGCTTTTTCGAGAGAGAGTGTAACACTTCTCTAAAATTCTTTTTCTTTTATATTATCTAAATGGAGATTTTAAAGCTACTTGATCGAATTCTGCACTCTTCTGCACTTAGCATATAAAGTACAAGATTCAAATTATGTTCAACACAAATGTGAAGTCCCTTCTTCTTCTAAACAGGTCAAAACATTGGTGTGTCACGAAAGGGAATTCCAACAAGTTACAGACGCTTATCAGAAGCTGCCACCTTCGCTAGCTGGCTTCCTACTGTAGATCAAATGGCCAGCCAGAGAGAATCAGAACTAAGAAACTCTGGCTGGGAACAAACCAACAGGCAAGAACCGATTGCTCAGCAAATATGTAGAAGAAAATGGAAATGGATCGGGCGTACATTGAGGAGGATGTCGAATGACATCGCATTCAATGCAGGCCATCGGTCGAGTGGAACCCGAATGGAAAGTGACAAGTGGGTCGTCCTTGTAAAGAAGATATGGGAGATTATGGGCAACCCTGGATCCACTGAAGAGGACTGCATGAAATGGAACGAAGTGGAGATGTGTTGTTGAAACCGTATGCTCCACTCGTAACCCAAGGGAATAATACTAATGATCAAATTCGATCAGTGGCTCAGTGGCCTACAAGCTCGCCTTGTAACCAGAAGGTCTCAGTGGGTGCGTACTGATGAAGAGTCCCAAACTAGGACGGCGGAAACGGCTGTCCAGTACTCCCAGGTTTTCCAGTGGTTCTCTAACTGATGTCAGCTCATGATGAAATCCTCCATGCAAATTCGATCAGTTCAAAAAGTTTCAATATTTCAACATTTGTACAATTTTATCGATAATAATGGATACCACCACTGCTATTATTACTACTACTACTACTTATACTACTGACTACTATCATCAGTAGTGCTGTGTGTACATCGATACACAATTTGGCTTATGTAATTAGTCTACGCATAAAGAAAGTTGTTTGCAATTCAGGACAAAATTATCAGTGAGATTAAAAGTCACTAAGATATTATAAATTTATACAGAATTTATAAACGTGTTTCTGCTTTCTGCCATTAATAACAATATGCATCTGTCGACAACGCACACATCCATATGTCAGACAAGGCTTCTTACAAAACAGCCTCGAGGTATGCGTTTTTCTTTGGTACTTGTCATTCGTGTTGGAGCTCAGCGCATGTCACGGATAGATTCTAACTTCTGTCAGTTGACAATGTGACGCTACTGCCGAGTGTGGTCAATCATTTGTGGGGTCATAGAGTATTACTATTGTTATTATGGGCACAGAATCAATATATTATGGGCACCAAAAGATGCGCCATACAATAACATATGAGGAGATTAAGGATAGAATAGATCGGAGGTCAGTCGTGTGTGTTAAGATCACTCAACATTCACATCTTCATGTTACTTTCAGAAGGGTAAGAAGAAAGCAAGGAAATGTATCAAGTTGATCAATGATTGAGAATCTTGAACATATGTGATAGTGCCTTGTGACACCGATTCTAGCTGTCACGTGGACCTAACCCAAGTATCTGTGATGCACCAACGGATGCTGATGCAAAACAAACATCTTTCACACCATCACAAAATTTCATAGGCTGACTACCTTTCAACTTTTTCCATTCATTCTCAGGGCTAGTGAACAAAGACCGGTATTATAGCCTCTGGGATGATAATCTTAGTACTACTCATTCAAGCCACCGAACCTAGTATTTCAAGGTGGCCGCATTCAATGAATGGTAGCCGCCAGTGTGTCTAAACATATACCAGATGACATGAGAATAACTCACATGATTATGCTAGTGAAAGCAAATAATTCGACGGAGGCAGTGATAACCAAATATGTACAGTCGCCTGACATCCTCAAGTAAGAAGAGTCATATCTCACAAACATAGAGCAAGAATACGCTTACTGAAGCATTATAAACCTGACCTTTGACATCCAGGTTCCCATTGCAACAGTGTCAGAGCTTACCCAAATTGACGTACATCACTCCTAGCCTTCACTATACAACTATAGATTCCAGCCATTTGTACTTACACAACTATCGAGATACACAAACTATTGACAAATACACTTGCAAGAGTGGGTAGAAGTTCAGGCTCCTGCCAATCTTGAAACAAAGTTTCTCAATTAAACACAACTCGCCAACCGATCCTGTTTACTCAGGATCGTAAAATCTTCCTTCATCACACACGCACACCCATGTCTTTCATAGCTGTCTATAGAATGTCATAGAGTTCGAATAAAGTTAGTGAGAAACATAAGGAGACAGACCAATTCTATAGAGTCTTAAATTAGGATGGAGATAAGTCTGTCTAAGTAGTACTGCTTCCTGAGTTTTCACAATGATTCTTTAAACTTCTACAGGTGGTTTGTAAGGATTAGTTTTGTTTTTACAAGTTGGTTACGGATTGATATGAGTTAGAGAACCATTGAATACCAGCACTGGAGTACTGAACAGCTGGCCGTTTCATCCTAGTTTTGGAATCATCAGCAGTAGGTACTTACCAGCAGGGTTTGAACCCAGGACCTTCTAATTACAAGGCAAGCTAGTATACCATTCAGCCACTGGGACCCTCCAGGCTCAATGGCCAGCCCTTGAATTCTAACTTCTACCAATTCCTGATTTAGCGCGACCACCAACCAACCAATGTCATCGATGAGACATCCATCCTCACACAGGACATCTGGATGAACCTCACTGGTCACGACTTCTCACTATAACCGCCAGGAAACTCTATCCTGTAGCCAGTCAGTAACTAGGGAGCATCAGATTAATTCTCTATAGTTTGGTTTGTAAGGGTTAGTTATGTTTTTACGAGTTAACCATGGATTGATATCAGTTAGAGAATCATTGAAAACCCACCAGGGAGTACTGGACAACCGGCTGTTTCATCTTAGTTTAGGAATCATCGGTTCTCTAACTGATATCAGTCCGTTGTCAACTCGTAAAAACAAAACTAATCCTTACAAACCGACTCTTGAAACTGAATCTGATACTCGTTAGTGACTTTCTACAGGAAGGAGTTTCCTGAAGTCTTAGTGAAAAGTCGTAACCAGTGAGATCCGTCCGGTCAAGTGTAAGGATGGAGTTCCCACTGATAACATCGGCTGGTGGTCGCACTAAATCACGAATTGGTAGAAGTTAGAATTCATGGGCTGGCCATTGAATAGGGTCCCAATGTCTGAATGATATACTGGCCAGCTTGCCTTGTAACCGGAAGGTTCTGAGTTCGAACCTTGGTAATAGGTGCGTACTGCCGATGACTCCCAAACTAGGATGAAACGGCCAGCTGTTCAGTACTCCAGTGCTGGTATTCAATAGTTCTCTAACTCATATCAATCCGTAACCAACTTGTATGAAACAATTCTTTATTCTTCTAATCTTTTATTTTAACCTTGTGAAGAAATCTACAATGGGAATTAATTCTGGAAAAATTTCTCTCTCTCTCTATGCTAAGATGAACAGAGAAGCACAGAGAGACACATAAAGTGAGAGAGAGAGAGAGTATCAATTATTTCACCTTAAACCTGATTTTCTTTTCCTCTAGCTTTTCTCTCTAATTATCTTACTTAAGTTCATTAAGCGCTCATCATCTATTAGGCGTTTTTCGCTTCTTCGTTTTTCCTCTTTATGTCAGTATGATTTTGGCAATATAAGGTCATTGCGAATTGAAAATGACTCATTCCTTCTAATATTTGACTGCCTTTCTTCTCTTTCGTCTTCTTCCTGCTCTGTCTATCAGCATTTCCATCGCAGAATAAATTTAATAAATCCAATAAGGTCAATAGTGTATCTTTGATGAGGTGAGAATATGTAGAGATATAGCCTGAAAGAACATGGTTAAACGGATGGTTAAGGGACCAAGGGTAGTTAGTAGGTTGCGGGTAGTGGTGGTGGGCAGACGGAAAGGCCTAAAGAGGGTATATAATAGTGAGTGAGTAGTCTACATACAATACTTTACCCATCTAAGGTCAATTGTCAGCAAAGTAAAGCAAAACATAACAAAAAGCAGAAAAACCGAAAATATTTACCCTGAGGTAACAAAAATCTCCTACTACTTATAATGACGTTTTAAGATACACGTGAACAGACTTCTCTAACTCTAACTAAATCTTACTAACCAGCTCACAAACAACAGCAACAACAAGAACAACAGCAGGCATGCATGCATGTATGTACGCACATATCAACATTCTTCACTCAAGTGACTTTTAGATATCGAGTTCTATTTAGAATTGAGTTGGATGGATGGATAGAAGGAGGGAAGGAAGGAAGGGAGGACGAATATAGAGGCATTCATAGAGAGATGAATAAGGATAGATTGATAAATGTTTAGATAAAATCCACAGAAAATAAATAAATTTATGAGTAGACTAACTAACTAACTCACAAACATTATCTTTATAATATTATCAGCAATTCTTGTCCTCAACATAACATCCTAATTTATATTACCGCTACTACGACTACTACTGCTATGGTTGTTAAATACTGTACTCAGGACACACACGTTCATAAACACACACAAAATGTAGGGAAGGAATTAATAAACGCGTGAATGTTAACGAGGAGTACAGTCTGCCCGTCATTTACACACACATACAAATTGTTTAAAATAAAGACTGACACGTACCATTTACAAAGAGTAGCATGTGTCCTTAAATCTTGGCCTGTGTAATATGTGGGCAGAAATCTGATTGGTTCATTTATAATAATCTAAGCTAGAAGCCTAAGTAGTATATTGATCTATATTTTATTGAGCTGTTATTCTAATTCTCTCCTTCTACTACTATTTATTATTGCTCACCATTTCAGACCAGATTGGGAAAAAATATAGAAATAAAGGGGAAATTGAAAAGAGATGGTGATTTATATTTATATTTATGAGTTGTTATTTTATTGGTTATCTATTGTTTGCCTGCTTATCTGCCTGTCTGCCCACCTACCTACCTACCTACCTACCTATCAATCTAGTTTATGAGAAAGGATACGATAGAGAGATACAAAGAGGAGATAAATGGTCTGAAATGCCTCAGGCTGTGTTTCTCCACTCCTCACATTGGCAAGCTACAATTTTCTCATAGATTCGATATGATAATATATGTATATATATATATATATATATATATTCTCTTTTACAAGTAACCTTAATTTTTGATCATTCCCTAAGGAAAATATCCTTAGTTTGAAATCTACTCACACGGCACGTATCTATCTGTCTATCTATCCCCCCTGCTTGTTGTTGTCGATGTGGTTGATCATGTTGATGAAGTAGGAAAATGGTAAGAAAGACGGCCTAAACAAAATCTAACGGTCTGAATTCGAGCATAGATTATTTTGTTTTTTTTTATGTTCCCATGGTTAGGAGAGAGAGCGAGAGAGAACGGTTTTAAAATGTCTTCCTATCATCTCATATACAAAGCTCCTCTACTAGTTTGTGTATGTGTGTGTGTGCGCGCGCGTTTGGGACTGTGTTGGGAGAAGTCTGTACGTGTCTGTATGAGGGAAGGAGGGTTGGGTTGGGAGGGAGAGGAAGAGACATTGAGCAGCTTAGTGATTGAATGAGCCAGTGAACGAATTAGAGAGAGAATGTATTATATAGGCTATATAAATATAGGAAATTCAACTAGAAGAAGAGAATTTAATTATACCTTTCGTCTGCTGTATCGTCGTCATCAACAACAATAACATAACATAACATAATGTAACATAACATTGTGATAATCTTCCGCAAAGAGTGCCTTCTGTTCATAGACGTCATCACCGACATATACACGTCTGTATGCTGAAATATCCTGTGAAAAGGACCAACTGCAACAAAATAACAGTAAGTTATTTCATTCAATATGTTCAATGTTTATTTATTAATTTAAACAAATTATTTCTTCATGTTACTGTTGCTTTTTTCAATTTTTGAAGTTATTTTTATTGTTATTATCAATATTAGAGAAAAATTTATAATGATTGGCTTAAAGTATAAAAAATTGCAGATATCGGAACAGTACTTCACTTAATTTGAGTAGCCTTCAGTAAAACTTATCGCTTTCATTATGCTTTAAAATTCAGTCATAAAACTCACACGATACAGCAACACTGAGCCTTACTCATCTGAGCTATATATCTTATAAAGTTGAGTTCTTACTGAGGTATTTATCAGGGAAGATTGCAAGTAGCTTTCCAAGACTCTGTGCACCCAGTTTATAAACAACTACAGATTGGTGTAAAAACATTTTAAGAATAAACTTCGTTTTTATTACCTTTTTTAAAATATATATTTTTTGAGTTCATCCCATCCCACATAATTGTCAGGAAGGGTAATTTATTTTGGTAAGAAGCATCAACTACTTATATGGAGGTTATTAATAGTATATTTGTGCAAGCAAGAAAATATTTGAAGTTTAAAGTCTTAGTAACTTTGAGAAGACATCATGTTACTGTGTTATTTGTGATTTAGTGAGTTGATTATAGTTACACAACGAAAACTTTATAACCTGAGTCATAATTACTTGTTATAAGAATGACGGGTCTATGTGAGTACCTGGTATTTATCATAATTTCTTATGAGTTTTTAACCCTTTTACTTTTAGAAATTTTAGAAATCTCTGATGAACAATTTTGTCTTAATCCAGTCTGTAGAATCAGTGTCTAGAGGTCGATAATTAGAGTATGTTCCAAATGACTTGAGTGAATGGCGATTATATGATATATCCCTACTTTTTGAAATGCTACAATCTGGTTAATCCGGTGGTTTGGATTTAGGGCGTTTCCATAAAATAGGGTCAAAATGTACCAACATGATTTTATAGAAATCCAAGAATATATGTTTAACTTTTGAAGTTAATGCCTCCTTTAATACATTCATTACACCAGCAAAAATGTAACGCAGTTCCAAATAATACTGCTACCTACAATATTGTGTATGCCAGAGAAATGCTATCGTAAGGTATTATCGCGCATGGCGTATATCAAAACGCTACAATAGATATTTCAGGAGGGAATACAAATCATAAACTGACCATATTTATTCTAATTATTAAAGAATATTGAGAAGAAAGTGACTCTGGTTAAATTAGTATGAATATGTGAGAAATGAATTCATTTTGATGAATAGTCTCGATAAGGGTTAAGAGGAGTTCAACATTTCAACTTCAAATTTATACTGACAATGACTGTTTGTATATATGTGTTTGTGTGTGTGAGTGCGCAAGTCATTAACTCGAAAGAACACTTCCTTGAATGCATTCACTACTCTATTTTTGAAGGTATACTTACACACACACACACACACACACAAAGACAATACAGAATTCTCAGTGTGTAGTTCCTTGCCAGAAATATTGTACTCATCAGAGATCTTGTATGCCGCCATAAGTTATACGTCTATATCTAAAAATAACACGACACAGTCCCTCTAAAATATCTCTCCACCTCATTATTCTCCTTCTTGAATCGCTGAGCATGGGATAGATCAGAAATCAGATGAGTAGATTGTCTGCGTTCCAACTTGTTAGAAGATTAATATAGCAATAATAGAGGTAGAAAAGTTAATGCATGATATCCTAGCTGAGTAGAAATTTGAGTATGCATCACTCATTGCCCACGGAATCCAGTTCTTATCTGACAAAATTTTTTAATAAGCTTGACATCCGTAGAACATCTGAATACCAGTAAAGAGCTGAAAAGGCGGAAAATAGAGTTCTAGATTTTTAAAACACATAAATCTGTAGCTTATTTGATCTTTGTTTTGACCATCAGTAGGCAGTGCTGGGCGGAGCACAGTGTGGTGTGGTGGGGTTAAAGCTTCACACTTCATCAATACTTAGAAATTTAGATAGGTCCCCAACTATCATATAGTAGGATTAAATGAGTAGTGAGTACAGAAACTTAACTTTACAAGGGTTGTTCAGTTGCATACACTCACACACACATACATACTAAAGATAATTTCAATCAATAGACAGTAATAATAATCTCAATATAATTAAGGAGGTTTAATCATATTAGCTTACCCAGTATCATGTGTGAAATAAATTAGGGCGTGGTTAGAAGGGCAATAACGTAGAATGTCCTATCAATACACGATACAAACTAGAAGTTTACTTAAAATAAAAGAAAACATACCAATGGCGGGTATGGGTGGATGACAAAAACACGATAAAATCTATATAACAACAGTGATAATTAATCATGAATTGTCTAAAATTGAACTGGAAATGAGGATTTAAAAAAAAAACATTGATTGATGCGTTTTTAATACCGTCTAGTCGGATTGAAATTTTCCCGCCTTTTTGGGCGGAGATAGATTGTTAATCACCATTATTACTATCATCATTTTTTATTTTATTTTTATTTTTGATTACAGCTTGATTCCACACTGTATTTTTGGCACAAGTGTGGAATTTTCAGCGTGGATATCGGTAGCCCAAAATTCGCAGGCCGACCATAGATATCGGGTGTGCGTCGGCGTTGGCTTGAACCTCGGACCATGTGCATGGTCGGCGAGAGTCCTAACCACCGTGCCACCGACGCACGCCCACATATACCGTCTACAATGCTAGAATGTTCGTCAACCATACCAACCAAATGATCTGAGTTCCGATTCCCAACTGAAACATCCCTTAGATCTCGTCTATATGTTAGTGAGTTCGAAAGGAAAAGGGGTAGATGGTAGTCAGGGGTTCTGGTTATCCTATCCCATGGGAAAAAGTCGAAAAACACAATTTGGCAACTTAACTTCAAAAGACTTTACAGTTACAGTGTTTTATGTAATAATAATGATATGAATATGAATAACAGCTTCATTCTGAACAATAGTTATATAATATAAAAAGTTTTAATCTCAGTCTACTGTATAACAGTTTCTGTTTGTCCAAGATCTTCAAGGAGAATAGTAATTGACAGTAGATCTCTTGACACAATGTTATCTGACCTCTCTTATGATACTTCTTCTCTGGCCCATCTTGGAGAAGTACACAACGTTTGTTTGAAATCCATTTATAGAAAAAAGAGGGACTGAAGTACAATTTGAGGCCATAGTTAGTTAGTTAGTTAGTTTCAATTTCCAGGCAATGACAACTTGTCTCATTTATTGGGATATGTTACCCCTCTCCCCGACGACGATTATGCTTTCCCTCAAATTTAGCAGCAACTTTTCAATGACCAGATTGTTAGACATTTAAAATAACCGCGAGAGTAGAAGACACCATTAAAGCGTCATATTTTAATACATTAAAACGACAAACCGACACACACACACAAAAGAAATTATAAGTGTAAGAGATTGATGGGGGGGGGTTTCGGTAGCTCAAATTTTAAGCAGGCCACCGGATAGTCGAAATCAACAAGATTACGTAATCGACAGAGGCACAGGAATAACAAATAACTGGTTAATAGTGAAGCATAACCCCGTTTCTTTTTAATTAATTGGTAAGAAACAGGGGAATAAAAGGACTGAGAATGCGTTTCAGGTAAATAAATAAATTTCAGATTAGACCACGGATTGATGTCAGTTAGAGAGGTATTGAAAACCAACGAACAACTAGACAGCTGTTTCGTCCTAGTTTTGGACTTATCAGAAGCACGAATCCACTGCTAGTGTTCGAAACCAGAATCTTCTAGTCACAAGGTTTTCAATGGTTCTCTAACTGATATCAATCTGTGGGCTAACCTGAAACAAAAAATAAATAAGTACCACATAGAGTTTATTATGTAATAATTCATCAAACCACAGGTATACTGGTAAATTTATCCTACGAAATGTATTACATCATGTGAAGGGGGGAATGAATGACTAAGTGCAGATTAGATGTACAAAAAGGGAGGGCCAGAAGCTGGAATGATGTAATAAGTGTGTGTGTGTGAGTGTGTGAAAAATGATTAGTCATTATTAAGCGTGTGAAACAGACAATATCTAATGAAAAGACAACGGTAACTGGTGTTTATATAAAATCCTAATGAGATACGCAACGTTACTAATGAACGATAATAGTGAATAGTAATATTAAAAATAATAATGAACTTGAGCAATTAATTAACCTCTAGGCAATGTAAGGTGAACGAG
Source organism: Trichobilharzia regenti (assembly GCA_944472135.2). Taxonomy (NCBI): domain Eukaryota; kingdom Metazoa; phylum Platyhelminthes; class Trematoda; order Strigeidida; family Schistosomatidae; genus Trichobilharzia; species Trichobilharzia regenti. Next base: position 63,584,442 of record OX235267.1, read on the forward strand.
TGTATAAAGAGCTTTTGGAAAACTGAGGAACGGTTTCACTTCACAAATTTTTAATTCATATATTCCTGCCGTAAGTTTTAAACATAATGATTATTTGTGTTGATGTGAACATTATTCCTTAACTTAAATTAAAATATATTTGTTCTTTCCTCAACTTCCACCCCCCTGTATTCTGTCTATCATTTTAGGAGATGAAACCGAGTACTGGGTAAGAATTGGTGATACTGCTGATTCAGGGATGAAAGAAAAATGAAAATTTGGTCCGAAAGTATTCTAGTCTAATGGATGATGACTGACAGTCGACTCCAATAGGTGCGCGTTTCGTCTTGTGTGGAGCTCATCTTCTGTTGGATGTATCTGCAGTCTCCCAGGTGAGTGATTATTTTCCCCTCTGCAACCCAATGAGAACTAGCATTCTTCATTTGAACAGCCAAAGCGTTATCCACTAGACGCTTTCAATCCAATCAGTTAAATGGGAAAATCAAATTTGACTTAAACATATCAGTATTTTAGTTACTTATATTTTTGTAAGTAGTTAAGTATCTCAGGAATTTTAAAATTCCTATTATGACGACGACGAAGTGAAATTTCAGCGAAGATGAGCTTTTTTATCAAAGAACTTATTATCGAGCTGTGCAAACACACATATGTGTGTGTGTGCATAAATATGTGAGTTGCAAGAAATTATTTACCTTGGAGGGAATTTAGACACCAGATGTTTCAATGGAGAAGTATTCACCAACCACTTAGCTCAGGCTGAGTGAGTGGATTCTCGTCGTCGATTCACTCCGATTAATTTGGCCCCCAATTTTTTTAAGTAGCCACTCGAAAACCTAGATTAGGAGGGAAGGTTGCCTATCAGACTGTTATGCTCACTAAATAGAAACAACACCATGCGAATTGAAATTTTAGAAGCCTAACTAGAGGTTTCATTTGGACTATAATCAATAGATCAGTATTAAGTGATATAGATTTGGCTTCAGTGTCACTGAGAGTATTTTCTATAGGCTACTGAAGATTTTCACTAGTAGCTAACCCCCCCTTCCCACTATTGCCTCCAATTACTTGATACCAAAGTTCGGATGGCCAACCAGAGAGAATAAACGGTAAGGAACTCCGCCACCAAACGAGCTGAAAACCTATTGCCGAACAAATATGTTTAAAAAAATGAAAATGAATTGGGCATACACACTGAGGAGATCGTTGAGTGACATCAGAGAATATACAAGCTTTGAAATGAAATTCGATTAGGGAGTGAAGAGTTGCGAGTTGGTTCCAAGGTGATGTGGAGGAGATCATGTCAGACGTGGCAGTCGTGGGGCCAGACCAAAGAAGACTGCAGACAACAGAGTGAGACAGACATGTGCCATGGTTAGAGACCTTGAGGACCTTCTTTCCACTCAAAATTTAGACAGAATAATAATAATAACACTATTCTGACATCTGACTGGTTATTTCTTCTTATAGACGGTTCGTAATACCTAAACATGATGTATAAAGGATCTACGGTCAATCTTTTGAGCATATTTGAATAATAGTAACAATAATAATAATAGTAATACCTCATTACATAAATGAATCACTTGTAGAATGATTTACACTTTTAGATCTGCTCTGCAGCACAATTTAAGGAAAGACTATTCTCCTGTCCTTTCCTACCCATGGGTCTAATTTACCCCGTCTGAATTAGGCTCCTTTTTTCCAACCTTACTTCGAAATTATTCCCTTAAGCACTTAGACGCTGTTGATAGTTAAGGTAGAGACTGTTGAGATGTGTCGTTAATGAAACTGCTTTTGACCTAAAAATGGTAGAACTGTTCAATTTCTATATAGCATTATGTGATTATTTAAATTAGTTTTAGCTGTTGATGAAACCGGTGTGTATGCTGATCTTAGTTCTCATGTCAACTGGCAGTCACCAGCAGTTCGTATCTACAATTTTTGAAAAGACAATCATGCCTCTCTCCTTGAGTTATGATTCCCACTAATATGGCTTAGTGTAGATTCAGTGTGAAAATAATAGTGGTCATATAGTCCGAAAACACATTACAGAATCTCCATAGGCGTCGGTGGCACAGCAGTTAGGACGCTGACCAACCATGAACATGGTCCGGGGTTCGACCGCCAGCCACAGATGCACTCCTTTACCTCACGAAGCCTGAAATAATTCTGGCAAAGAGGAAAGGTTGGGTATGAGGCTAGCAACCCATCCTGTAAAATCAAACACTGCTACAAAAACGTCAAGTCACCAGCTTGAGGACCTATGTTCCACTGGGGAATGTGAAGCAATAAAAACAGAATCGTCAGGATCTCCAGGCAAAATAATAATTGTTAGTTTATCGTTTGACGTGATGCTGTTCATCTTGAAGTCTACTTCAACCCACAAAGTTATAATCCCTTCAAAATGACGTTATTTGACAGGCAAGCTAATATGAAATACAGTGAATTTGATGAACACTGCTCAGTGACAGAAAAATGGAAGGTAACGCAATGATTTAAACAAGCCTCTGATGGCTGGGTATTCAAGGTACGAATAACATTCTGTTTATCAAAATTATGCTTGTTTAAATCTGCCTAATTTGTTTTTCGTTTAAATTTGAATTTGTTTACTAATATATATATGTGTGTGTAAAACTTAGACACTTTGATAGGAAGTAATTCCACACAGTGAAACAGTATTATAATTTACATACACATATGACGACAACGATGTTTCGAACATGTATTCTTTGAGTTGATCCGATACATGAATCTTCAGATATTGATCTTTCCTTCCACTCTCTCAAGCTATAGATTCAAAATAACTATCACTCTGTTTCATCTCATTATATGACCATGTGTAACTATGGTTACACGCTGAGAATGTGTGTGTGTGTGTGTGATAGGAATGATCCAACATCTGTTCTGGACATCATACGAATTCTACCATCCTTATGATATATGCGGAGGAAGAAACAGGAGACGCATAAAAATCAAGTTTCAAAGTTGTCTGGTTAATTCCAATTGATGGCATGATTATAAGCATAAGAAATCGTAATCGAAACTACGTCATCCAGTAAATAATAATACTGTATCACTATGCGTGAATGACTTTTATAAGCTGGAATTTCACAGTGTGATCTTTTGCCTCTTAAAGGACGCATGTATGAAGATATTTTCGAAAAAATAACTTCCCAGCTGTCACCGGCCTGGATGGTATGCAGGATCAGGCAATTTAGCTTCTCGCTTTAAGGAGTACATTCCTATTAGTATCGCTGACCAGCTGGATTAAATGAAAGCATCCTGAATTAGGGAATTATGAAATCAGTTGGTGAAAATCACAAGACAGTAGGTTGGACGTGAGGACAAATACTCGCCAGCGATCACATTGGCTAGTGGTAGCCGTATGTCATGACTTGGCAGGAGTTGGGATTCATGGACCGCCAACTGAATCAGGTCTCAGTGGCTTAATGGTCTTCCAGCTCGCTTCGTAACCCTAAGGTCCTGGATTCGAACCCTGGCGATGGGTGCATACTGACGAAGAGTCCCACACTAAGGAAGGGGGCAACAGCTATCCAGTACTTCCTGCATGTTTTCCAATGATTCTCTAAACGATGTCAGCTCCTGTAATCAGTCAATCAAATCCCTACAAACCAATAATACTAGAACAACAAGACAGTTAACTGGTAACTATTGAAATACGCTCATCGATTAAAACATATATTGCTTTTGTTATTTTGTTATAATCAATCAGTGATGTTCACATTATCGTTTGCATTTCACTGGAGCACATTTTGAGTAACCAAAATATTTCAGACTTTTAGTTTTCGTGTTTTCCTGTGCAACATACTGTCCACTGTACTCCTTGGTATTCAAGAATTCTAAGTCTGTGATATGTTGATTTTCGAGGGGATTTACACCGACAAAAATATATAAACTTAAGTATATCAACAACAATGGCTTGTGCAGAATGCAGGATGGTACCATCATTGTTTATCCGTTGGCTTCTCATCAGTTGCATACACCCTAGAGAACTTATTAAGTTAAATGATATTAGCTGACAAACGACCCTAAATTTAATGATTAGTGCTCAGAAAATTACACTGATTTAAGTTTTACCCATGCAGTTCAAGTTTAAGCCAAAAATAAATTTTCAAGTATTCAAATGTTGGTTTGTAGGGGTTTGATTGATTTGTTTCAGGATTTCATCATGAGCTGACAATAGTTAGAAAACCATTGGAAAACTCTGGGGGTGTAGCGTGTCGGGTGTGAGGACAAATACTCGCCACCGAAGGCATTGGCTAGCGGTCGCGCTATGTCGTGAATTGGCAGAAAGTAGAATTCATGGACTGGCCATTGGATAGGGTCCCAGTGGCTTAATGGTTTACGAGCTTGCTCGCCTTCTAGCCGGAAAGTCCTGGGTTCGAACCCCGCTAGCGGTGGATGTGTACTGCTGAAGAGTCCCAAACTAGGCCGAAACAGTTGTCCAGTACTCCCAGCTGGTTTTCCAGTGGTTCTGTAACTAATGTCAACTCGTGATGAAATCCTGAAATTTTCAAGTATTGCTTTTTGTAGGTTTTTGTTTAATTGCTTCAAGGATTTCATCCTGAACTGACATCAGTTAAAGAACTATTGGAAAACCCGCAGGAAGTACTCGACAGCTGTTTCATCAGCCTAGTTCATCAGTACGCACCCACTGTCATGAGGGTGGGACCAGGACCTTCTGGTAACAAGGTTAGCGAGCTAGCTCGTAGACTATTAAGTCACTGGGACCCGATCCAATGACCAGTCAGTCCATGATTTCTAACTTCTGTCAGCCAATTCATGAAATGGCGTAACAAATTCACAATGTCTTCTTGGATGAGTAACCGTCTTCACCTTCAACCTGCTGTATCCTACTGGTCATGGCTTCCTTTTGAGAACATCAAGTAACTGCCTGAATTTAAGACCAGTCGCTAGTAAGTATCAGATCCATTTTCAAGTACTGGTTTTCTAGGGTATTTTGTTTGCAAAAACAGTGATACAATAAAGACAAGACGTGATTATAATGATGAACAACTATTAAAATGAGCAATAGTGTGGTGAATGCAACTCATATCATAAGAACAAGAGACAAGCAAAAGTTACACCAGAGAGAGGGGAGAAGACGTTGAAACCAAAGATTACTTAATCAAATGGAGGAGAGAATAAGGACATTCAGTTACCACGTCAAGGAAAGACTGTTGACACCGTCTTATCCTGTATGTAGCATCGTTCTTCTTTCATTGAAATTCATAAAATTGAGTAAGTCTATGATATATATATATATGTATATACATATTCTGCTTGACTTCATTTCTAGGGCAACTGATAATGAGGGATTACAGGATAGCTGTTTTGTCCTCTTCTGCAGTACGACTCCATCATCCTACGAAGGTTAGAAACCAAGACCTTCAACTAACCAGGTGAATTCTTTAATCGGTAAAAGCCACTCTAGGACTAATTCCAATGATATATGAACCCTGATTTCTGTCACCTCAATGAATATTTATCATTAATCCCTATTGGGTGGACCGCAATTGTCTCTGTTAACAGTGGTGTATTGCTGAAGAGTGCAAGAAAGGGCGAAACATTTTTCTCACTACACAACTTGAATTCAATCAAAATAAATCCCTACAAACGGACACTTTATATATAGATGGTGAATATGTTTGTAGCTGTAAAAATGTGTCTGTGGTGTGTGTGTGTGAATGCATAGTATTCTAGTAATCAGCTCTATATAATGGTGATAATAATAGTAATAATATTCTCTAGTATACAGGCTTCTTTGTCGTCCTCGGTGTTGTCGTCTGTCGTGTGTGTGTGTGTGTGAGAGAGAGAGAGAGAGACGATGAACGTATATGGTTGGATTTTGTCGAGAAGATGTCTCTCTTCTTTAGATTATCCATTATCTGATTATATATTTATTTATACATATACATACACACATATATATGCCTCATTTCTTCCGCCCCCCTCTCCCAACTTCTTTCATTCATCATTTGAAGTAATAGTAAAACTTGCTCATCAAAACGGAAAAACCGAAAAACCACACACACACACACACATACAGAGTAATAAACGCTACTTTATTTTTTATATCGAATGAATTTATCAGTCACTTAGTAAGTGAGTGAGTGAGTAGTTAGCTAATCAGTTCGTCAGTTAGTCAGTAAGTTGATATGAAGAATAAATTATCCCGTAACTACCGTAACCCACCCTAGCACCGTCCAACCCCCCCCCCCACCCGCCCCGCCGCAACTCATCTGTACTATTAACCGTTTTCTTTCCTTTAAATAATAATAATTTTTACTCTCCTCTGAGTATGTGCGTGTGTGCGTACGCTTGTTAGCGAGTTAGCGAGAGCCTTCAAGAAGCAATAACTACCTAAATTACCCAAGTTTCTGTATATTATTCTGTGTGAGGAGCGCAGTGCAGTAGTCACGCATTTTCTTCCTTTCCTACTCTTTCCTTACTCTTTATATATTACATAACTTAGTAGGCTTTTATTCTCTTGATCATTATATATGCATATATATATAGCCATTCCAGTCTGTTATATTTGGTATCTCTGCCTCACTCCTTCCTTCCCTATATCTCTGTCTAACTCTTTGTCGTTCTTTCGTGAAACAGGTAGAGTTTCGTACATTTATACACATATATATATGGGCATACGACACACGTGCTTGTCTCTGTCGAATTCATATTACTATTATTATTATTATTAAAAGGTAAAAACGTAAGAGAAGTGTAGTAGTCATCAAATCAGTTGATGATGTCTATTGAATAAATGTATATATATATTATAGCTTAATTGCTTACCTACTCAATTTTTTTTCCAAGTGAAGTAGTCTGCTGTCTGAGATATACAACCATACACACACATATATATACACACACACACAAATGCGGGCGCGCATACATCAACTCATTTCCATTTGAATTGATTGAACTAACCACTCAACTAATGAACATTGAATGCATTATTTGATTTAAACAAGCAAACAAACAAAAAGCACACATTGAAATTCGACTATCTATTCACTTGTTCACTACTTGCATACATATACGTATATTTATGCATAATTGAAACTATTTTTCAAAATATATGCAGGAAAAAAGACAAACAAACAACAGAATTTCATTTTATGAAAAACTTCCATTTTTCCACTTCATTTCATCAGAAAAATATGCATATATATATATTATATATATATATATATATATATATATATATTCAAGTATTGGCTTTCTAGGGATTTTGTTTGATTGTATGGAGGATTTAATCATGAGTTGACATCAGTTAGAGAACCACTGGAAAACCTGCAAGAAGTACTCGACAGCTGTTTCGGCAGCCTAGTTTGCGACTCTTCAGCAGTACGCACCCACCGGGATTCGAACCCAGGACCTTCTGGTTACAAGGCCAGCTCGTAGACCATTGAGCCACTGGGAGCCGATCCAATGGTCCTTGAATTCTAACTTCTGCGAGTTCACGACATAGTGCGACCACTTCACAATGTCTTTTTTGATGAGTTACTGCCTCATCTTCGACCTGTTCTACCCTACTGGTCACGCCTTCCCCCTAGAACTGCACGTTAACTGCCTGAATAGGGCCAGTCACTAGTGAGCACAGATTAATTTTCAATTATTGGTTTTGTAGGCATTTTGTTTGATTGCACGGAGGATTTAATCATGAGTTGACATCAGTTAGAGAACCATTGAACAAACCTGCAAGAAGTACTCGACAGCTGTTTCGTCAGCCTAGTTCGCGACTCTTCAGCAGTAGGCACCCACCACCAGGGGTTTGAACCGAAAACCTTCTGGTTACAAGGCTAGCAAGCTCGTAGACCATTGAGCCACTGGGACCCGATCCAATGACCAGTCAGCCCATGAATTCTAACTTCTGCCAGTTCATGACATAGCGCGACCACTGATGTCAGTTCATGATGAAATCCCCCATACAATCAAACAAAATGCCTACAAAACCAATAATTGAAAATTAATCTGATGCTTACTAGCGACTGGCTCTATGTTCAGGCAGTTAACGTGCAGTTCTAGTGGGAGGCCGTGACCAGTAGGGTAGAGCAAGTCGAAGATGAGGCAGTAACTCATCAAAAAAGACATTGTGAAGTGGTCGCACTATGTTGTGAACTCGCAGAAGTTAGAATTCAAGAACCATTGGATTGGGTCCCAGTGGCTCACTGGTCTACGAGCTCACCTTGTAACCAGAAAGTTTTTGGTTCGAATCCCGGTGGGTGTGTACTGCTGGAGAATCGCAAACTAGGACGAAACAGTTGTCCAATACTCACTGGCATGTTTTCCAGTGGTTCTCTAACTCTCCATATATATATGGAGGATTTCACTGTCACAAATCAAATGATACATATCAGTTTGAGAATTGCTGGAAATGCTTAGGGAGTGTTTCGTCCTGATTTGATACTCTACAACAGATGTCGAGCCTAGGACCTACAGATTATACGGCTCAGTTAGTTGTCAGATACTGCCAAACCGGCCCCATCGATGAATTCATATTAAATTCATATTCGACATGGTAAATCTTACTGGAGCTGACTTAACATTAGAATTTCAAGAGTGAAGCTCTTAGATCTCATGAAGCAGATGTCCAGTAGTGTTATTTGGTTTTCAGGATTCTCTGACTAAGCAGTCGGCTTGTGACGAAATTAATCCAATGCATTACAATGAATTTCAATAGGTTTTCACAAGAAACATGATTTATCTTTGGGGCGTCGATATTCTGATGAGGTTTTATTTTTTAAAATTGGTTTTCTGGGGTAGTCGATTAATTTCATGATGACATCAGTTAGTGAATCATCAAATAATAATGGTTTCATCCCAGTTTTGGACTCTTCAGAAGTGGATCATCGTCGAATGACTCAAATGTTTTGCTTACAAACTCGTAATTTACCACTGATGAAGTGTAACCAGCCAAATCGAAACATTTGAGTATTGATTTTCAATCCTATCTGTCTTGAGCAATTGACCTTTTCTTAAACTCGTATTTTCGAAAGTCATTTAAATTGTTTATGGTCTCAGTTCTTTTTCATTACAGAAAGTAATTCATGACTATCCAGAAATTCGGAGCAATGGATAACCCGACAGTCTAACATGTAATCTGTGAGTTTAATGTCTCTGTTGTAAATTTTATTCAAGTATTTGTCTTCATTATAACCAACCAAACAAACAAACAGACGAAGAAACACAGAAAGTCCGATATAGTTTGGCATTTTCCGCGTTTGCCTTGATTTGTTAACATTTTGTTACAAACAAAAAATATTAAGGCACGCGGTGAATGTCATCCTCGGTGCTTTAATCATCTTGACAAGATAATTTGTAATTTTATACATACTTTTATTTAACATTCACTATTTGTGTAGCACAATAAATATGTGCATTTGTTTAAAAATGAAACGTATTTAAACTTGAATAACCTTGATCAATGACAATATGTATATACATACACCTACGCAAATACTTGGCTGATTTTTGATTGGTTCACTTAGGTGCACATGTCTTTTTGATTGGATGATTCTTTTCGTTTATGATCAGAACACTTAACAACCATTTTCTGATTGGACCAATAGGATTGTATGTGTTTATATATATAAATATATATCACTTCGATTATTCAGACATTACAGTCGTGAGTGACTACGCGTGCCAGTCAAATAGCTTATGCTAACTTTTCAATGGCAATAAATTTTAGTTATATGCCTACTGTCTTGTTCATCACTTCTAATGTTTGATTGAGGACTAACCATTCAACTGTTAACTTGACATTTTAACACATATTAATGTGTTGAATATTTGATGAATACACAGTGAATACAAGCGAGACATGCATACAGGCTAAACTATCGGCGGAAGAAGCTGAAATATGGGGATTTATAGGTGCATCAGATGGGATTAATCAATTTCATGCTAAACCAATGAATGAATGTGGGAATGACCATGAACAAATTATCATTCATTTGTTTCCATTCATTTTTATGTTCTAAATTGAAAGATAACCCATATTAAACAGGCCGGTACCAGGCTTAGACAAGAACTAATCATCATTTCGATCAAATGAAATCATTGAGCTAAGGTAGAGAAATCATTACCAGTGGGGTTCAGTAAGTCAGATTTGAGGACAAATACTCGCTAGCGATGATATTAACTAGTGGTCGTGTTATGTCATGAACTGGTAGAAATTGGAATTCATGAACCACTGGATTGGGTCTCAGTGGCATAATGGTCTTCAAGCTCGCCCAGTAACGAGAAGGTTTTGGGTTCGAACACTGGCAGTGGATGAATGCAGATAAAGAATCCCAAACTAGGATGAAACAGACGTCTAGTACTCCTCGGTGGGTTTTCCTATGGTTCTCTAACCGACATCGTCTCATGATGAAATCCTGTAAAACATTCAATCACATCCTCACAAACCAACACTTGAATATTATAGTATGATTGGACAAACTTGAAGCCTGTCCTTGTGCAAACAGTTTGATTAGTTACTCCCGGTCTAGGCTTCCAAGTTTCTTAGTATATACATCTATATGGTGTATTTATGTACGGAAAAAATCAAATTGTTCCCATTTCTACAGACCAGTCTATCTTCTATCTGCATTATTTTGGACTCTGTGTTAGGGATTTAAAAGTCATCAGTGTTCAGTAACAATATCTAACTCACAAGTTGTCAGTATTGTTACATCATATCCAACAAAATAGGAGAAGACTGCCAAAGGAGCAGCAGCAGTTGTTGATGATACCCTGGTCATCCATTATGCAGGCAAATGCATAATTGGTTCAGTGTGGTTCTTGTATTTCTTTCTCTCTTGAACTTGATCCAAAAAGTGGAATACATTTTAAAGTAAACAGATATTCTTACATGTGTTTTCCACAACAGCAAGGGTATTCGTACCGCCACTGACTGCTTTCCAAGGCCTGGAGCAGATACTAACAGTTTACACAAGTACAGTTTGTCCACCTGAACAGTTGCACATGTTCAGAACATCAAAATGCCAGTATTTATTACATTGTTATTCTTCCCTTTGTTTGATAAGGGGAGTATAGGTCTTCCACATCACATCTCTATTTCATCCTCTTCTCCGCAGTAGTCTTTATCTGTCTCCATGATCGCCCATATGCCCTAAACTCCTTCTCCTCACAGAATTCCTTCCATGTCAATCTCAAAGCAACTTCAAACTTGTCGTTCCACATTCGAGTTCTACTCGAGCGCCTAGAATATAATGTTCACAAACGGTCTCCTCAGAGTGTGTCTGACTCATCCCCATTTCCATGAGCATATGTTTTGGGCCGCGAGTTTTTCACTGATACGCCCCCTCATAGTTTCTTGTTGCTATCTGGTATTTAGTATGTAGCGAAGTTAGCAGTTGGTAGATGTCTGAAGTCTGTTCAGAATGCCTGGTCGACAGACAGACAGATATACAGACAGAAGTACACTACAGATACTAGTAAAATTAATCAAGTTTCAGTGGTTAAATATTCACTTTGATTGGTTGTAAAAGGTTCAATATTTAATATGGGTTCAACGGTTGTTCAATCATATTTTCATATAATCAGTCTTCTGTCATAGCCAACAGTGGCTTGAATTTTCGGTTAAGGTTTAATCCTGGTTTTAACTGCTTCCAATGAACACTTGACTTGCTCCTTTAAGGCTGTAATCATCAGTAGTTTCACTGAATAGACCCAACTAAGGAGTAGGTTATGATTTCACTTTATATAAAGTGAAAATTAAACCATCCTTAATATAACCGCATATTTCTCAACATCAAACGGACCAGTCCTTACGAAGCATGCATCTTAACAAAGAGACTCATTTCGAAGATGTTTTGTCTAAAATATTTGAAAAGAAATCGTTCAGTTGAAATCTTGTGTTTCATTTTTGCCATATTTCTTAGGGGAAGATCTTTTTGAATAATAAATCAGAAAGAAGATCGATCTGTTCAGAATAAAATGGCAACACTGTTTTTAATTTGTCAATGCCTCATCAGCTGCATACAATCCAAAACAAATCACTAAAAACGGTCATCAGAGTTACTACAAATCAATAAGTAATAGTACATTGTAGACAAGTTTTTCCTTATTCTCTATAGTAAAGGCAACACCATTAGACTGGAAATATAAAACAGCATTTCCAATATGCATATTATTTACACATAGATACATATATGTTAGCGTCTAACGAACCATGGTAACGAGATTTCTAGATATCAACACACACACACTGTATCTATAAAGTGCTTTTTTTAAGGCTAATGAAAGCAACAACTGAAGACTCACATTTCTTATAAAAGTTAAAAATCACTGACTGCAGTTAACTAATGACTGATGCATATAAATTTTGTTATGTAATCTCTCTTTATTTTCTCTCTCTGTCTCTCTATAACCTCGCCCAGTTTTACCAGCTAAGCCCTAGTCCATAAAAACGAGGACGTTTGGGTGTGGGGCTAATGACGCTAATCAGAAAAATCAGACCAGTCGAGAAGAGAACTTGATAGCACAGAAGAAAAGTTATAAAATAAATATGTCTATTTGAGATCATGAAAATAGTCAGATGCCATAACCTCATCTGAAGTTTCTATTATTATTATTCTGTTTGTGTACGTTCCCAGTCATGCATCGATAAAATCACCACACTACGGATCACATATTGAACATAGCTTGGAATAGCAGTCACCTCCCTACCTAATTCAGCTTCATTGACTTTGAAAAGGCCTTTGATAGTGTCGATGATAGGTGATTTGGAAACTATTTCGCTACTACGGGGTGTCGCCAACAATTATACATCTCATCCAACAGTTGTACGACAATACTGCATGCTAAGTAATCCACAACGGGAAACTCACGGAATCCTTCGAGGTGAAGAAGGGAGTAAGACAAGGCTGGCTGGCTGTCTACTATCTCAAGTGATCCTCCTGATTGTGGTAGATTGGATAATGCGACAAACAGTGGGAAATGAAGAAAGAGGCATAAAATGGACCCACACAAAAAGAGACTTGGAGGATCTGAACTTCACTTATGATATGTGTGTGATTTCCCACAAAATGGAAGATATGAAAGTGGAAAGCAACAAGTTACCAGAAGAAGCGTCAAACATAGGATTCCAAGTAAACATAGAGAAGACAGAGATGATGAAGATTCCTGGCCAACACAACAAAGCAACACCAACAACAGACAACAATCAGTCAGCATAAATGGGAGGAATCTGAAAGAAACTACCTCCTTTACCTATCTACCTACCTACCTACCTAACGGGGAGGCAACATTTCAACTACAGGCGGACGGAACTGATGACGATATCAAAGCCAGAATCGGAAAAGCAAGAGAAGATTTCATTATTTTTAAGTCTGTGTGGAGGTCAGCAGCACTCAGCATGAAAATGAAAATCAGATCTGCATTTTCAACTCCAATGTGAAGTCAGTGCTTCTTACTATATGGATCAGATACTTGCACTGCGCCTCATAAAGAGCATCTCAAACAAACTACACACCTTCATTAGTAGCTGCCTTAGCTTAGTACTCAAGATCAGATGACCATCCAGAAAAGAACAGCTACAGGGAAGGATCTTTGGGAGCGAACCAACACAGCAGGAATCGATTGTGCAACAAATAGGCAGGAAGAAATGGAGATGGATTGGCCATACTCTATCAAAACCAACCATCAAGTGACATCACTAAACTAGCCATCACTCGAGTGGAACCCGAAAGGGAAGCGGCGAGTTGGTCGTCGGTGTAAGGGTGACTTGGAGGAGGTCATGTGAAGAGGAGATGAAAGCATGTGGCCAGACTTGGAGCCAGGTGAAAACTCTAGCAGGGAACCTAACGCAATGAAGACGCGCGGCTGAAGCCCTATGTTCCTCTAGGAATTAAAGGAAATAACAATAGATTTTGACCGACTTGCAAAAAGTGACATGATGTGAGTTAACAGAAGACTGGAAATTTGATTAACACTTCTCCTGAAATAACACTTACATACACACATATACACTTATGCACAGAAGATTCAAGATTAAAGAGAATTAAGTACGGAAAAGAGTAATGAATGTTTAGATACAACAGAAAGGAAGTCGTATAATGAGGACAATTCTCCTCCTGTTCAATTCACTTAAAGTCAGTTGAACCAACTGCTATCAGACGTTTAAAAAAATCAACTTATGCTTTCAGAGAAAAGCAGTTGTCAATGGACGTGAACATTGAACGCTTGTTTATTGGAACTGGTAGCCGTTGGCGGGCAACTCGAAGGCTCGAATGGTTCAGTCGTGTACAAGTTCGAGAAAGACGAAAGAATTCGAATAAAAGTACGCTATATTTTGTGTGAAACATTTGTTTATAGACTTGTACTTATCCAGACTTTAATTGCCGAAACAATACAACTTTCTTAAAGTGCTGGTGTTTTGGAGTTAAAGTCGAGAAAGTCAGAGTAATTATTGGTCCGGAGAGTCTTCATTACAATAGGAAATTAGGGTTAAGTTCCTTGACAGCAGTTATCAGTATTCCCTAATAAATCAGTGTCTTTACACCTCGTTTTATTTGATTACGTAATCCATGGGGATTAAGCCACTAAAATCACCCAAACTTTCTTCTCCTAAAATACTTCTTTGTGTGAGCCTATAATTCTGTGGAGAGACATTTGCGGAAATAGTGAGAAACCATCTGTCCGGTTTATTGAAGAAAGTCTTCTTCAAGGCTGGACTTCGACTAACTTTCTCCATAAAACCAATGATTCGAATGATCGTGAAGGAGAAGCTACCGTCACTGGCTTCATGAGTGTGTATCTATCGGTTCACCTGCTCCTCTGGAGCTAGGTGTGTCGATCGTACTCAGCGCAGGCTATTCAAACATATAACTGAACACTTACCCAGACGGTCTTATAAAAGGGGAAAAAGATACCCCGGCAACTTTGTCTTGGAACATCTGATCGCCTCTGGACACCAATCTAACACACAAACCAACTACAAAGTCATCTACAGAATTCGTAGGAATCTCGCTAAATATCTTCAAACTGCACATGCGATGGTAATTCATATCCTGAATTGGATTCAAATACCACTGGGTGCGTACTGATCAGGAGTCCCAAACTAGGATGAAATAGCTAAATGTCCAGTACTCCCTGCAGGTTTTCCAATTGTTCTGTAACTGATGTCAGCTAATGATGAAATCCTGTTACCCATCAATCAATCAATCAAACCCCTACAAAATCAATACTTGAAAATAGATTGAATCCTGAAAAAATTTGTTCAGTCACTATGTAACTACAATGGACGTGATATGTCTTAACACGGCGCACGTAATTTTTGTTTTTAATTGTATTACTCTCCCTCCCCACCCACCCACACACACACACCTTATTAGGTTTCTACTCTTGTTGTTAACTTGACTTGAATACTTTTCACTCCCATCGATAAGATTACGTTATTCAATCTACCTACTTAATTTTATCTCAATTCCTACCCGATTAACGCTTTCTATATTAGGCAGTTTTCATCTAAAATTTATAGTTCTCATGTATAAATACTCATTTTGGTGCTAAGATAATTTACTATACGTATGTATATACGGTTGTACAGTTTGTGAATGATATTGGTGAAAAGATGGGGTGACTGACAAATTCTATCTCTGTATTGTTTAAATACTTATTGTTGCTTGTTAATATGTTCATTATATATGAATTGAATAATAATTCCGCCAAATACAAATTCCTGGATTCTTCCCTCTCTGTGTTTTGATTGAACTCCTTTAATTCTGTGATTGCGCAATACTAATACTACTATTACAAATAATTACAACAATTTGGCGTCGTGATGGAACTAAATAACCTTGGAAAATTTCCTATAAATGGTTCACCGCGGGAAATTGCTGATTATCATGAATGCTTCGACGCATGGTGCATGTCAAAGGATGTTCGGGATGACAAAATTTCAGCTCATTTCATTGCTGCTATTTGGGCTAGATGCGTATAGCCTAGTTAAGACTCTGCCGTTTTCAGATAAACCAGTTTCTCTGCCATATGATAAGCTCTGTGAACTTCTAAGAATTTTGATGAGCTAGAGAGATGTATGGATCACTTCTTACTTCAATATCGCAATTCGGAGCATACAAGTACTCATAAAAATCCTGCTAAACTATTCAAATCTAGAATTCTCAGAAGGTATCTGATGTCCACGACTTCTAATTTACATTATTACAGAGGGAATGACTACAGATCTTCTGTTGAAATCATACTACAAAAAATGGGAAATCGAATGGTGAAGATATTAGACATCAAAGATCACTCAGTTCATAACAGACACCTGGATCAAGTGCAAATAAATGAAGTAGGTCGTTCCGATTATAATTTTAATGATTCCACTACTAATCCTGATTTTGTAGATAATTCAGAAATAAGTCCAGATGATACTGATGAAAATAATATCACAGAATCAGTTAGAAGATCGTAGAGACTGGCAACCAAAACCGAGACATCACTATAAATACGCAAGGAGACATTCGACGTGTGGCGGATGTGGTGATTGACTATTTCTATCTCTGTATTGTTTAAATACTTACTGTTGCTTGTTAATATGTTCATTATATCTGAATTGAAAAGTAATTCCGCCAAATACAAGTTCCTGGATTCATCCCTCTCTGTGTTTTGGTTGAATTCTTGTAATCCTGTCATCGTGAAATACTAATTTGGTGAGAGCAGGCTGCTAGCCGATTGGTTGACACTAAGCTACGTTAATATGGGCCGTGAGAAAATATGAACAAGGCTGAGTCAACAACCAATCACAGCAAAGTTAACGTGGCAAAATATGATTCGCAGATAGAGAACTCTATTTGTCAAGGAATCCCGAAACAACCAATCAGAAGCCTGCGTTTGTCTGCCTAACTTCTGATAAACAACCAATCAGATGACTGCGCTTGTCTACTTGCATAAGCTATAATAATGTATGTGAAATATGTATAAATACGTGTTGATTTTCATAATAAAACGATCTGTTGCCTGGCGCTTGTCTTCTGTTGTTACACTAATACTACTATTACAAATAATTACAACAAAAGAGTAACTCCTTGATGAGTGTCATTTCTTAACCTCTTTCCTTATTGATATAACGGAATGTTATTTGTTCCTATACTTTAATTGGACGCGAGTAACAGGTGTAGTGTGTCTAGTCTTTTCTTTAGTGTAGACGGAACTCTATCAGTCAGATTTGTAATATGGCCGCCATATCGCTTGGTGGCTCACCATGACTATGCACTGTGAACTGTTGATGTTAGGTGGTTGGAGATAATCTGCAGGAAGCCTTCCATCGAAGTTTCGTGGTAGTTGGCGCTCTCTAGTCAGCAAGGCGTATCTGAAAACCATCTTGAAGGAACAAGGAATGTGGTTCGAACTCATGTCACCTAGTGCTGCCCACAGTCAGAGACATTAACATTGAACTATTCAGACTGGCGACTGAACTTCTGTAGGCCTGTATTAGATACTCTGGCTGAACACTAGTAATTAGTGTGATGTGTTTAATCCTTTTAATTGGTGCAGACTGAATTCTATCTGTCTGGTTTTGGTTCTACGACGGCAGTTGAACACACCAAACTTTTATGTAACTCATTGGGTGATTATCATCAGCATATCCTAACCTTGGCTTTATGACGCAATTTTAATTTTCCGTGTACCGGTTATATAAGTGTGTAATTTCTGAATAGTGTTCATCAATTGTGGAGTCTCCTGCTACCTGACATTATGTCAACTTTGCAACCTGCACTCAGTTGATGAGCAGTCAACGAAATAAATGATTATTATTATTATTATTGATCCCTTGGGTTCCTAGTGGAACATAGGGCTTCAACTGCACGTCTCCATTTTCTTCTGTCTTCTGTCGCCTGCATCCATGTTAATCCATATTCTTTCAACTCCTCTTCACACGATCTCCTCCATGTCACCCTTGCACTGACGTCCCACACGCCGCTTCCCTTCGGGTTCCACTCGAGGGCTTGACGCGCGATGTCACCCAGCGGTCTCCTCAGCGAGTGTCCGATCCATCTCCACTTTCTCCTGCATATTTGTTGGTTGGCGATTGGTTCTTGCATTGTTTGTTCCCATAATTCCTTGTTGGTGATTCTTTCCGGCCATCTGATCTTCAGTATTGAGCGAAGACAGTTGTTAATAAAGGTCTGCAGTCTTTTGGAAATATACTTTGTGACCCGCCAAGTTTCTTATCCGTATAGAAGAACTGACTTGACGTTTGTATTGAAAATCTGACCGAATTTTGTCGGTGATGCTGAGTGACGAAGATTTCCAGATTGATTTCAGGCTGATGAATGTGTTTCTCGCCTTCCCAATTCTCGCTCGATTTGACATCCTCGTCCGTTCCGACTGCCTGTAGTTGAGACAATGCTCCCTAGATAAGTGAATGAAGTAACCTCTTTCAAATCCCTTCCGTTGATGGTGATTGACGTTGGATGTTGTTGCTGTTGTTGGTTGGTTATTTTCATAACCTCCGTCTTGTCTATGTTTACCTGGAGTCCTGTCTTTGCCGGCTGCTTCTTCGACCAGTTTGTCGGTTTTCGCTTGTAAGTCTTCGATTTTGTGACAGTGACATCAAACATAAATCATCCACGCGCGATATCCAGGTCTTCTAGGTTCTTCACGTCGGTCCAGGATATTCCTGTCTTCTCGTTCCCCACAATCTGACGCATAATCCAGTCCACCACAATTAGGAATATAATCGTGGGTGATAGTAAGCACCCTTGTCTGACTCCTGTGTTTACTCCAAACGCCTAGCTGAGTCTTCCGTTGTGGATCACTTGGCAGGTGCCGTTGTAAAAGCTGCTCCCAGGTTTGCTTCATTCAAATTCATAAAATGCGGAAAAAGCGTTTGAATACCTTTTTCACAAGTAGATTTGAGAAGACAATAAAGATATCTTATTCCGAACATTAGCAACTATTCATTGTACCGACTAGTCAGGGCAAAAATTGTAATCCCAGTTTAGATTTCAACAAAAACCATTGAAAAAGCATCAACTATTGGGAAACTGTTTGGTCCTAGTTTAAAACTCTTCAACAGTATGCCTCTTATGACCCAACAAGCAATCCACACAGGAACCGTAAGGTTATGAGCCATATATTCATATGTATATAATCATCGATGATTTGAGAGAAGTACTTCAGATAAGGTGCGTCGGTGGTATAGTAGTAGAATGTTCGCCAACCACGCTTCATATGGTCCGGGGTTCGATTCCCGACCGATGCACTCTTTTTTCTCGATAAGCCAGTAATAAGACCAGTAAAGAAGGATGGTTAGACATGAGGCTAGCAGTGATCCCACCCCATATAAATAAATACCATAGCTATCGAAACTTCAAAGCTGTAGCTTCAAGCCCTATGTTCCTGTCCGGGTTCCACTCGAGCAATGGCCTGGAGCTTTATGGCACTTGATTATTTTCTCAGGGTGTGGCCAATACATATGCATTTCTTCCTGACTATTTGTTGCACAACCGGTTCCTGATGCGTTGGTTCGCTCCGAGAGACCCCTCCCTATGGCTGATAATTTTTGGCCGGCCATATGTTCTTGAGTATTGGGCGAACACAGCTGTTGATGAACGTCTGTAGTTTATTCGAAGTGCCCTTCGTAAAGAAACGCCAAGTCTCTGGTTCATAAAGTAAGAAGCACTGACTTCACATTGGAGTTGAAAATGCAGATCTGATTTTCATTTTCATGCTGAGTGCTGCTGACCTCCACACAGACTTAAAAATAATGAAATCTTCTCTTGCTTTTCCGATTCTGGCTTCGATATCGTCATCAGTTCCGTCAGCCTGTAGTTGAAATGTTACTTCCCCGGTAGGTAGGTAGGTAGGTAGGTAGGTAGTAATAGGTAAAGGAGGTAGTTTCTTTCAGATTCCTCCCATTTATGCTGGCTGATTGTTGTCTGTTGTCTGTTGTTGCTGTTGGTGTTGGTGTTGGCCAGGAATCTTCATCATCTCTGTCTTCTCTATGTTTACTTGGAATCCTATGTTTGACGCTTCTTCTGGTAACTTGTTGCTTTCCACTTTCACATCTTCCATTTTGTGGGAAATCACCAATATATCATTAGTGAAGTCCAGATCCTCCAAGTCTCTTTTTGTGTGGGTCCTTCTTTCTTTATAACCCACTGTCCATCGCATAATCCAATCTACCCACAATCAGGTGGATCACTTGAGATAGTAGACAGCCAGCCAGCCTTGTCTTATTCCCTTCTTCACCTCGAATGATTCCGTGAGTTTCCCGTTGTGGATTACTTAGCATGCAGTATTGTCGTACAACTGTTGGATGAGATGTATAATTGTTGGCGACACCCCGTAGTAGCGAAATAGTTTCCAAATCACCTTTCAATCGACGCTGTCAAAGGCCTCTTCAAAGTCAATGGAGCTGAATGAGGTAGGGAGGTGACTGCTATTCCAAGCTATGTTCAATATGTGATCCATAGTATGGTGATTTGACCGATGCATGACTGGGAACGTACACAAATAGAATAATAATAATAGAAACTTCAGATGAGGTTATGCCATCTGACTATTTTCATGATCTCAAATAGACATATTTATTTTATAACTTTTCTTCTGTGCTATCAAGTTGCTCTTCTCGACTGGTCTGATTTTTCTGATTAGCGTCATTAGCCCCACACCCAAACGTCCCTCGTTTTTATGGACCTAGGGCTTAGCTGGTAAAACTGGGCGAGGTTAGAGAGAGAGAGAGAAAGATAAGGACAGATTACACAACAAAATTTATATGCATCAGTCATTAGCTAACTGCAGTCAGTGATTTTTAACTTTTATAAGAAATGTGAGTCTTCAGTTGTTGCTTTCATTAGCCTTAAAAAAAGCACTTTATAGATACATAGGTGTGTGTGTGATATCTAGAAATCTCGTTACCATGGTTCGTTAGACGCTAACATATATGTATCTATGTGTAAATAATATGCATATTGGAAATGTTGTTTTATATTTCCAGTCTAATGGGTGTTGCCTTTACTATAGAGAATAAGGAAAAACTTGTCTACAATGTACACTATTACTTATTGATTCTGTAGTAACTCCTGATGACCGTTTTTAGTGAAACATTCCTGGAAAGTGTTTTTTTGTGTAGATGATGGCAGTCTTTAATTGTTTTATGGGGACTAGCAGTGGAATCCAGGATACATATTTCGTTCTATTAGGGACTCGTCTGCCAGCTGGATGTACTTGCATTCCTCAGTGACTGATGATGTTCTCACCGAGGCCCTAACCCAGTGCCCATAGTTTCAAACACCAAAGCGTTATACACTAGACCACTTGGGCCTCGAACCTCGGTGGGAACATCATCACTCACTGGGGAATGCAGGTACATCCAGCTGGCAGATGAATCCCAAATAGGACGAAATGCGCGTTATCCTGGATTCCACTGCTAGTCACCATCCACCAATTAAATGCTCAGACATCGTCGAAGCATCTGCATAAGAAGCCAGTATGTCAACCTGAAACCGAGCACTTCGGTCCAATCAATCAATCGACGGGAAAATCTAAACTTAAATTTAAAAAGGATGGCAGTCTGTTTCATAGTTGGCTCCATAAGGATCTACAGGCTTTCACCTTCTTCTGTCTGCATTATCTTCCACAAATCATTGTCGGATGGATACCCAACGCTTTGTTTCCCATTCTGGGTCCCCTTGAGAGTGTGTTGAGTATATCTGTCTAATTCACCTAGGTTTCCTTGTGCACATGTTTTAGACCGGTTTTCTGACTTCTAGGGTTCATTATGTCACACCCTTCCTGACCTACTATCCAGTCTTCAGTAGTGACAGAAGGAGGCTGGCAGCTGTTGATGAACGTCTACAACAGTCTATTGGAAACAACTGCAACGATGAGTGCGTCATGGTTTCTGAAATATATGTAATACTGTTGAATTGATCGACATCAATGTTAAAACTTCAGACCTCTTTCCTAGGGCTTTAGATCTCCGCACTGACTTCAGAGCAGTGAAAGTCTGAGTTGCCAGCTGGATCACGGAACTAGCATCCACGGAACAACATCTATGCCACATGTGGTTGAAATCATACTGGCTACATAAGTTTAGAAGGTGATTTCCTTTGCATTTCTCTCCTTAACAGGATTGATACTTTTTGTTATTGCTCACGTATTTTAAGAGGATGGGGGAACTTTTTGGCGAATCCCTACTGAAAGATCTAATCGCAAAATGATGCACATTTCGTCCCATTTGGGACTCGTCACCTGGATGTACCTGCATTTCTCAATGAGTGATGATGCTCCCACCGAGGCTAGAACCCAGTGAATATAGTTTCAAACGCCAAAGCGTTATCTCCTAGACCACTTAGGCCACGAGCGCTGGCCACCTCTTGTGCAACGGTTCATGTTAATTTAATTGAATTTTAGATCTTCCCATCGATTGATTGATTGATTGGCTCGAAGTGCTTGGTCACAGGTTGACATGTCTTTTGGTTTCTTCGACGATGTCTAGGCATTTAATTAGAATTTAATTTATGGATGTTGACTAGCAGTGGAATCCAGGATAACGCGCATTTCGATATGTCAATCTGAGACCGAGCACTTCGGTCCAATCAATCAATCGACGGGAAAATCTAAAATTCGATTTAATTAACTTTGTAATTGTTATCCTTTTTATTCCTTGACTGTATATCATCATTACTTTGACATTCGCATGTCACATGTTGACTGATTTGATCCTTATTACCATTATTTGTAGACAGAAGACCAGCAATAATAATAATAAATCTGTATCTACCGATTCAGATGCGCTTGTGGTGAAGCGAGTTATATTGGTCGTAGCTCTAGGGATTTGTATTCTCGTGCTCGGGAACATCTGCCAGTATGGCTAAGTAAAGGTGTAGTAAAGACCGTCAAAAGTTCTATATTAAACAACTTGGTCCAAACCGGACACAAAACCAGCATTGCAGAATCCTTCTCTAACATCTACCAATAACAAACTAATTGCCAGAAACATGAAAGTACGGCATTCTTTAAAATGCAGATGCTATTACAATTCACGGTAAACAACCGGTGCTTTGATTGCAAAAGAGGCACGTTCAGCCGCCACTATTACTGTCTTTGCTGGTGTTCATTGGAGACTATAAATTGATGAATTTGTACTATTATCTTTCCTAAATGTTTCTGACACCCAGTTTATTGTTACGTTGATGCTGCTGAACTATAACCCATTGATTTTATCATTGATTCGATGCCCTGGCCGACTCACACCTGATATCTATGGTCGGCCTGCGAAATTTGGGCTACCGATATCCACGCTGAAAATTCCATACCTGTACCAAAAATACGGTGTGGAATCAAGCTGCAATCAAAAATAAAATAAAAAAAATGTAAACAGCATTAATGTTGTTATATTAAATATTCCCATAGTAAAATTTAGAACAATACATTTAAGCGAACAGTATTGTTTTCAATTAGATCTCATCAGGCTTAACTCTAATATACCCACATAACTTTACAAATAAAAATTCAAATATAAACATCAATCATGGTGTTTTGTCTATAGGATAATACGATGGTGAATATAAATTGTGCAATTAGTCATAATAGTGGTAATGATAATATTAATAATTGTAATGATAATAATAATAATGGTCTTATCAATAATAAGGATGAAAAAATGAGGCAATCTGTGATAACACGAGTAATGAAAAACAGTATGATCAAACGAACAATTGTTCAGGTGGAAGTAGTCGATAAAGGCTAGTAAAAACAAATGAACCGATTACGTAATGTTAGATTGTAGGGGAAGGAAATGAAACACGTTTATAATGAATATAAGATAAGATTAAGGGATGATAAGAAAGGGGTTGGAAATATAAATAAAGGGTGGTGTAGAAGTCTTTCGTTGGTTATGCCTTGTTTGGCCAACACGGGGGGGGGGGATAATGGCTGTACGAACTTCTTCTGAATGAATGCATGGTTTAGGCCTAATAGTTCGAATGCCTATCGCCTACCTCAGCTGTGTGCAGTAGACGAATACAAAGTCTATTGGAAAGATTCGGTGGGATACGATGAACAGTCACCTTGAAAGCTCTCGTTTTCTCCACTACATGACCACTATCAATTAGATGTGACAGAATTGAGTTACGGATTGTTTTTGTCTGTCCTTTGCCAAACCACGATGGGAGATGTTCACTAACACGTTGGCTGGCTAAGCTGTCTAGTAGTACGCCCAATATAACTGTCACCGCAGGTGCAGTTGAATTGATAAATACACATAGATGTGGCAAAACTATCAAGCTTATCCTTCGTTTGCGTCCCAATCATTCGTCGGCTAGAGAATGACGAACATAGGTGTGCTGCGTAAAATGTTCTACGTATGCTCCTTGAAAGTCTTTGGAATCGAATCTCACTAGATAAGTCCCCATTAAATTGTAACTTAATAAATAGAGGTATCTTATGTGCAGTCAGAGTCACAGGTTTCTTCTCTGATGGTTTCATATGTTTCTTTATGAAACTACTCGGATAACCCATCTCCGTCAAGGAATCATGAATATATTCAAATTCCTTTTGTAAGAGGTCCTCCGAACATATCTTCCTTGCTCCGTTCGCGAGACATTTTACAAGATTCCTTTTACATTTAATGGGCACGTAACTATGTTGTTATGTTGTTAATTATGTCGTTAATTACGCTAATTGACTCACTACTATTATGTATATATCACTGTAGAACCTGATGAAGTGCAGGTTATCGAAAAGAATATTCTTTGTTCATTTGTTGCTTACGAGATGAAGGTAAAAGAGGTGTATCTTTCTGGAAAACTGTAAACCACAACAATGCTTTACAAAACCAAATATTTCTAAGTCTCTACTTTTTGCCAACAGCCTGGTTAACTCACCTGGTGGGGTGCTCGAATTTCCCTTCCATCAAAATGTATCGTATGCACCTCCATTTCATACTGTTTTAATCATCCAATTACATTTATGAATCTTAATATACACTGACGCACATTTTCAACTACGTATTTGACTGTAGTTGTCAATTTTTTGACTAAGGAAATAGAGGGAAAGCATTGGGAAGTATATGTGTATAATTCAGATTGAACAATATTGTTACTAACAATCAGTTATCAATTATTATGTTACTTGAAGATTCTGTTGAAGGAGTAAATACAATGTTAGAGTCCTATACTGTGCATAAACGTACATTTATGGAATGAAGCTATCACAACCACTCTTAAAACAATCAAAATTGGCTAGTGTAGTAGGTTACAATTCTATCACAGAGCAAATTTATCAGAAAGCAATTAAAGAATGATACAGTATTACTTAGTAATTACGTTTTCAGGACAAATTATCAATTTGTCTCTCTCTCCACCTACCTATATTACCTTTTATAAGTGCACCTCTGTCCCACACGAATGTATGATTATGTGTCAGTGCATGTGTATTGCGACTGCTGAGGTTTTCTCTGAACTGTACATCTTCATGGGATCAGTCATTATACACTTAGCTAGATTCTTATGTCCCGATAACCTAATGCAGTCTACTGGGCTGATCTGTGTAGTCAGCCTCACAGTCAGTGTATGATATCTTGTAGATTATATTATACGTCTGATTAGATCAATAGATTCCTTTGACTTACAGAGCTTGTCCTACCTGAGTGCGTTTGTAGGTTTAAATCCCTCATGATTAAGAGTCTTACTCAAGGCTCCGTATGTTTAGTTTCTTAACTTTTCCATGAGACAAAAAATGAATCCGAATGATTAGCTGTGTCAGAGTGTCAAATAAAAAGAACAGGAGAAGGTAAGCTATGCACTGTGCGTCGGTGGCACAGTGGTTAGGACTCTCGGCGACCATGCACATGGTCCGGGGTTCGAGCCCTCACCGACGCACACCTGATATCTATGGTCAGCCTGCGAATTTTGGGCTACCGATGTCCATGCTGAAAATTCCATACCTGTACCAAAAATACGGTGTGGAATCAAGCTGTAATCAAAAAATAAAAATAAAAAGAATAAAAGCTAATGAACTCTAACAGATACTTAGTCTATGAATCCCAATTTATACTTGTGTCTACTTTGAAAGAGGTTTCTATATAATAATAATATTAATAATAATAACAGCTTTATTCCAAAGGGTATTTGTGGTACAGGTATGGAATTTTCAGCGTGCATTACAATATATTGCATCTAATTACCTCATAAATTTTATAAGATTTTTAAAATAAAAAAACCAACGCCAAAAAAGAATGAAAGATAAAACAGCGTAGAGTTTACATTTGAAACAATGCACCACAGGATATGAAGTATAAAATTGGTGTGTAATAGAAGATGAGAACAACAGTGTAATAGTAACGAGGAAAGGAAAACAAAAACTAACGAGACTATTTGTTAGAGTGCCGCAGTAAGTTTATCGTGTCATACCTAACGGATTTCTCATCACATAACAGCTGTGCCAGATATGGTATTGTGGAGTTTTTGTACTTGGTAGTCCTAGCATATACCCGCCTATAGCTGCTTCTAGTTCTACCAGATGAAATGCAAGGAGACAGCTGTGTATAGAGAAGATGCTCGGGGTCTGACAATATTGTATTCGCTAGTTTCTTACATGACATTCTATGTCTATCCACAATAGTGTTAACCAGTTGGTTTGACGATATCCCACTTGCCCTACTAACGGCTTTTAGTGCCTGCCCTTCTCAGCAAAGCAAAGTCTTTCTTAAGTAGTCCAGGAAAGATTAATGGGGAGCAGTAAATGTGGATGCGTAGAATACAAGAATTTACAGACTGAGAAAGCAAAGACTGCTTTACCCCAGACTTTCTAAATTTCCTAATGTAGAACGTTAAGCGAAACATCTTTCTAGTAACTACCAAGATGTGGGAAGACCAGGAATGATCGGTGGAAAAACTCAGCCCAAGGTACTTGACAGTAGATGTATTTTCAACCTCTCTGTCGCCAATGATAGTGGGGCCATGTGAGCTAACTAGTTGTTGTAGGTCACGCTTACATCTGAAAGTGAAATCGACTACCTGACATTTAGACAGATTTAGCTTAAGACCGTTTGAAGAGGGCCACTTGCTAATTTCCGACAGGAAGTTATTTAATTAGGAACAATCTGACTGAGAGTTGGTTGGCAGGCATAGAAACAGACAGGTCATCAGCACACTTAACAAAAGTGGCTACATCAGAATGAGGCAAGTCATGTAAGAAAAACGAAAACAGAAAGGGAGAAAGAAGTTTAGAAGAAGTAGTTTAGTGAAGAGTATCTTTTGGGCGAAAGTTCAACATCCACAATTTTAATGATATAGTTCAGCGATAAGGTAAATAGATAGACACTGACGATATTAAACTCCACTGAAAACATTACCAAAGGGTTGGTTAAGTACGGTTAGGATGAGGATGTGAGTGCTCCTGAAAATTCCAGCTTAAGCATCAAAGAATAACTATTCGTGGAAAAGCAGTTAAGGGGACAGTAACCGGAATTAACAGTCATCAAGAGAGTGTGTATTTCCAGGTCACAAAAATTGTGTTTCTTAACAATGATATCGATTAAAACATAAGATATGCGAAGTGTGTCATCCGACTAAAAGGTGTATACAAGTATTGGTTTGTAGGGATTTGGTTAATTGGTTACAGGATTTCATCATGAGCTGACATTGGTTAGAGAACCACTGGAAAACCTGCTGGGAGTACTGGACAGCTGTTTCGTCAGCCTAGTTTGGGACTCTTCAGCAGTACGCACCCACCACAGTTGGGTTCGAACCCAGGACCTTCTGGTTACAAGGCAAGCTGGCTAGTATACTATTCAGCCACTGGGAACCGATTCACTGGCCAACCCATGAATTCTAACTTCTGCCAGTTGACGGTATAGCGCAACCGCTAGCCAATGTCTCGGGCGTATAAATTCTTTGCTATATAGGACTGACTGCAACCAGATGCAGTGTAACTGTTAAAAATGTATGTCTACTCAGAAACAGTTAATAGTAATGAAGTTGATTTTTTAAACTGAGAATTTAAGAACATACATTATTGAAAGCAAACCACTGAGGATTAATGAAGTATTTATGACTCTATCACCTTATTTGTACTTAGAGCTAAATCACTCTCGTCTCATTGATCCGATACAATTTACACAGAAGACCAGTAGTTCAGTGAAGAGTCTCTTTTCGGCGGCGGCGGCGAATTCATTTTCATAGCTGTACAACCGCAAATATACATATACTTTTTCATACGTGTGTGTACATTAAATCTGCCAAACGAAAGCACAGCTAGTAAGTTCAGATGAATTGGATGTTGATATAAGAGGGTAGTAACAAATCAAATCAACGGAATTGTTATCATGAGAGTAGAATTGGTTGAATAATTTTATTTTGTATGTATAGTTCTGGTTCTTCTAACTGAATTGCTAAGGCTTCTACAGTACAAAAGGACGGCAGCGTATTGTCTTTGGCAGGTTGTTCTTCATTCTGTTGATTACTCTGTTGCAGGAGGCGTTTGTTTAGATGGCATGACCAGTGGTGACGAAATATTCGATTATTGCACTCCTTATACGGCCAATACTTCATTTCTTCTTTGACCCTTTCTAACAGGATGCGCGTCGAAAGACAGATGTGCCTGGCTCCACAACAACAGATGAACTGATATATACACATAGAAGTGATCAAGTACGGGATCTTGTCCTTTGGGCTTCTGCAGATCAGCGGCAGACCACAGAACATTACTGTTAATGTTGCCGCTGCTGCTCTTTGTGATTGTGAGATACATTCCTAAGGTTTTGTGCAGTGGAATTTTGTTTAAGTGAATCAGGGTTACTCTGACCTTGAATGTCTAAGAGAAGCTTTGATGTGTGATCCTTGTGGACAAAGTTTTCGATCCCACCTTTTTGAGTATAGTCTACTTGATTCTAATGACTCGTTATGTACTTCAACTGAACTGTATATCTGCCTGACAGCGGCACTGTTAAAGTAATTTTGAGTTTTCGATGTTATCATTGTTGAATTGAACAGCAAAGCTATTCAAAAATAATCGTCTTTTTCCTGTCTCGACTTTGCATACCTCACTGGAAGTTTTGGTCAGCTATTCAGCAGGACACAGACATGGGCTGTGTGTGCGTTCAGACCATGATGAGTCGGTTTTGCTCGTAACAGGTATGTTCATCACCTCTGTCTTTTCAATATTCATCTGAAGTTCTGTCTTGAATGCCTGTTCTGTCAATTTCCTGGTTTTCATCTGTAGGTTTTCTAGTTTGTTTGCTATCAGATATAAGTCATCACCAAAATCTAGATCCATTTTAGACACATCATCTGAATACACGTAATGTTGACGATGATAATCCTACTGAAACATGAAGGCAGCCTCTGTAATTCCCAATGGTAAAGTGTTATCCGACAGACCACTGTAGGACAACTGTCATTTGTTTCTTAACAGGTATCAGTTTTTATTTGTGTCATCTATTTTTGCATGGAAGATTTATTCATGAGCTGATATCAGTTAGAAAACCACTGGAAAACCTAGGAATGCTGGACAGCTGTTTCGTCCTTGTTTGAGACTCCTCAGCAGTACGCACCCACCGGGGTTCGAACCCAGGACCTTCTGGTTACAAGGCTAGCGAGATCGTAGACCATTGAGCCACTGGGACCCAATCCAATGGTTCTTGAATTCTAACTTCTGCCAATTCACGATATAGCGCGACCACTTCACAATGTCTTCTTCGATTGGTTACTGCCTCATCTTCAACCTGCTGTACCCTACTGGTCACGGCTTCCCACTAGAACCCCAGGTTAACTGCCTGAATAGGGCCAGTCACTAGTGAGCACAGATTAATTTTGAAGTAGTGGTTTTGTAGGGATTTTGTTTGATTGCATGGAGGATTTCATCATGAGCTGACATCAGTTAGAGAACCACTGGAAAACCTGCTGGGAATACTGGACAGCTGTTTCGTCCTAGTTTGGGACTCTTCATCAGTACGCTTTTGTTTATGAGTTCAATGGGCACACCATCATTCACTAAGGCCTGCAGGTGTGACGTGTGCTACTGACAAAATTTGATAGTAGTATGTAGTATAGTATAGCATACTATATTATAGTATATAGTATATGGTCAGAAAGAAAAAGTAACAAGAAACTATCGGGACAAACCAAGAGCCGATTGCTCAACAAATATGTAGAAGAAAATGGCGATGGATATATCGGGCATACATTGAGGAGATCGTTGAATGACATCACGTGCAATGCAGGCCATCGTTCGAATGGAATCCGAGTGGGAAGAGACGATTGGGTCGTCAGTTTCAGGGTGACTTGGAGAAGATCATGTGTAGACGAGAGAGTTTGGACAATCATAGGGCCAGCTGAAGAGGACAGCAGAAAATAGGACAAAGTGGAGGTATATTGTGGAAGCCCTATGTCCCACTCGGAACTCAAAGGAATAATAAGAAGACAAAGAAACATAATACGAAGAGTGCAAAAGTAGAACAACACAGAAGATCTGTGGAAATGATAATTTTCAAATAAGGGTTACATATAAAATTTCCTAATAAACATTCCGTTAGCATTTCTCTTGTCTGCTACCGTTACACAGGTGCATGCAACTGACGAGTCCCAAACAGGGCGAAACGCACATCACTGTTAGTCACCATCATGTAAACCTAAGAATATATTGAAGCCGCACGTAGTTAGTAGACGTTAATGAACTATAGGGGGCGCTGGTAACCTGGATATCCTGAGTTCAATATCCAATTAGGTAATAGGTCCATACTGATGAGGTGTCCCAAACTTTTGCGAAATAACCGTCCAATGTACTCACTGAATTTTGATGGTTCTCTAACACTGATGTGTCAGTTCGTAGTCTAACTTGAAACTGATCCACTATTCGAAAACGTATCCTTCTTGTACACATAACATATACAAAACAATTTTAAATTACATACCATCTTCGACTTCTATCCATAGTACCTTACTTAATCAAATTGTGGATCCTTTTTGTAGGGATTTGATTTAATTTAAATGTTGATTTCGTCACGAACTAATGTCATTTAGACCGATCAGTGAAAAATATGGAGCACTGGACAACTATTTCATTCTGTCTTGAGTTTCTTCAATATTGCGGACCAACAACTTTGCCCAGTCACGTGAACAACCACGTTGACGACCATTAAGCTAATTGAACCGGATTTCACTGGTCTATAAACACTAAACTTCTTCACTTTGCGATATAGTACTTCCCTCAGCCAATGCCATAGATATGCATCCACCTCATCACCTTAATATCGTGGAGTCAGTTGGTCTGGACTTCTCAGCACAGCTCTAGAATATCCATTCAGTTGGCATCAATGGGCTGGAGATCAATATTGAGATGGTGAGTTCCTATTGTAAGAATTCGGGCTAAATTCATTTTGGATTATGTTACGAACTAATATCATTTAAGGGTTATTGATAACCAAGGATCGCTGAATAGCTAGTTTGTTGAATAACTGTCAGGGAGAGTTTCAAACTGACTTATTGGTTTTTCCGTAGAACTTTGCACAGATGTGCAGCAGTTCGAGTTCCACCACCCCATGTACCAAAAAAAGCAAGAGAAGAGAGTAAAAAGAAGTTGAAAACACAGAAATTAAACAGAAATATAGAAGAACAATAAAATTTTATTGGGTATGACAAACCACAAAGTGTGAATGCATCTGAGCCATTTACTGACAATAATTTCCAGCCATATCATCAATTGTCTCCATCTTTCATTCGTTCTTACCCCAACCAGGAAGCCAGTCCACACCTAACCACTTGACTGGCTGGCTTAAACTAACTGTTATGGATTTCATTCATTAATGCAGCCATGTTTTGGTTTGACCGCCATTAACCTACTCTTTTCCGAAAATTGATCCATCCTATGTCAGCCAAATTTGCCCATCAAGGAAGGCGATGACTAGGAATTCATGCCCAACACATGTTCAAACCATCTCAATCGTTGTAACTTCAAAACCTCGTCGCCAATTGATTTCCCCTCCTTACCTAGCACTCCACGGACACCTAACCTAAATATTGCTCACACTACTATACTACCTAACAAGGTAGAGAAAAGGGAGACACCAATAATCAAAGACAGCTAGGCAAGATTTTCATGTCTCTTACTTTCAATGGCCATATCTCACAGCCAACCATAAAAGAGGACAGAACGAACTGTCGGGCAGTAAACACGCCCTTTCGTCAACGGCTGGATATCACGTCTACGAAGCCACAGTGGCTAAGGTTGGCTAGTAAATTCTAAACGAGCCTTCTGTGTCCATGATGAAATTTCTTCAGCGATCAATCCATTGGCACTGGCAGATGGAACTTCTCAAATAAGTGAAGTAGACACCATGTTCCACCAACCAATCCACTTTCTCCCCATCTTTAAGCTAAAAGTCAATATAGTCTATGACGAAACAGCTACCCACTGTCCGCAGGATTTCAATAACCTCCCTAACTGATGTGTTGGTTCACGACGAAAACTTACCTATTCATCCATTTGAGTGTTTCATTGATATTTTGCATGCTCTCAGCCTCCTTGTCTTGTTGTTTCAGTAGAATAGTTTATCTTTTCTTTGTCGATAATTTTCTAACAATCTATCAATCGCATCCCATCCCAGCCAGCCAGCTACCCCCCTTCTCTCTCTCTCTCTCCCTCTCAACTTGTCAAACAATACGAAACAGCCTATCTAATGAACAAAGAATTCATTTTCATTGTCCTTTTCTCTCCCAATATGAATGATAAAACTTATGATATTTTGAAGAAACAAGGAGCAAGGAAAGATATTCTCCTGTCATTCCGTACATCCAACTTATTTGTGTAAAAGACAGATCCATCCATCTATCCATCTATCTATCTTACCTAAACTTCTTTTTTCGAAGTTTTATTTTATATTCCTTAGATAGATTTCTCATGTTTAATACAGAATTGAGGATTTTGTTTCAAATTTGATGTATTTTAATGTATTTATTTTTACTCTTCCATTATTGTTTTGTGTTGTGGAAGAAATGAAACAGAAACTGGAAGGAAAGACAACAACAACAGTACTCCTCTCCTCTCCCTCCTTCTTCTCTTCGTTGTCTCATTTTTATTCTAATTCTTGTCTTTTTGAGGGTAGACGGACGGACGGACGGGGGGCTGGGGAGTGGTTGGCTGGTAAGAGGAGTTGGTCTTCTACTAACTAACCTGTCAATCATTCTTATTTGAAAATCAATCTATCAGATATATCTGTATACACTTATACATATAACTCAAACAACTGACTGCTTTCTGGTTTTCTTTCAGCGTGTGTTTGTGTGTGTGTGTGTGCGTGTGCGTGCGTGCGCACCCGCGCTCTCTCTCTCTCTCACGTTAAAGTGTGTTCAATATGAACTATTGAACATTGAACAAGATTTGGTGTATTATTCTCCTAGTTTACTTGTTTGTTTCATCTGTTATTTCAAGCAATTTAATTAGATGGTTTGTAACACATACGTATATACTACTAAAAATTGATAATAGTAGTACTAACAATTGATGGATGGTGGTTAGCAGTGGAATCCAGGATGTGCATTTCGTCCTATTTGGGACTCGTCAGCTGGATGTACCTGCATTTCTCAGTGAGTGATGATGTTCCCACCGAGGCTCGAACCCAGTACCCATAGTTTCAAACGCCAAAGCGTTATTCACTAGACCACTTGGGCCACGATGGCCACCTCTTGTGCAACGGGTCATATTAATTATTGAACTGAATTTTTGATTTTCCCGTCGACTGATTGGACCGAAGTGTTCGGTCTCAGGTCGACATGTCGGCTTCTTGTGCAGATGCTTCAACGATGTCTGGACATTTGATTAGTATACAACTGGTGGATGGTGGCTAGCAGTGGAATCCAGGATGCGCATTTCGTCCTATTTGGGACTCGTCAGCTGGATGTACCTGCATTTCTCAGTGCATCCAGCTGACGAGTCCGAAATGGGGCGAAATGTGCATCCTGGATTCCACTGCTAGCCACCATCCACCAATTGTATACTAATCAAATGCCAAGACATCGTCGAAGCATCTGCACAAGAAGCCGACATGTCAACCTGAGACCCAGCACTTCGATCCAATCAATCGACGGGAAAATCAAAAATTCAATTCAGTAGTACTAACAACTTTATTCCGAACAACAATAATAATAATAATAATTATGCTGAATGGAATTTCAAGCATTGTGCTATCGCAACAGTTTATCTCATTTTAAAAATATATAAATAAATAAAGTACTAAAAACATTCATAAAGCCATGAAAACTCAAAACTAACAGAAGAGTTCAATTGAATTTTAGATTTCCCTGTCGATATTGTTTGTACCGAAGTGCTCAGTCTCAGGTTGACATGTCTGTCGGCTTCTTGTACAGCTGCTTCGATGACGTCTGCGTATGTAGTTAGACGTTAATTGGTGGATAGTGACTAGCAGTGGAATCCAGGATGTGCATTTTGACCGAGTTCTTCGGTCCAATTAATCGAAAGGAAAATCTAAAATTCAATCAAATAATAATTGATATGACCCGCTGCACATAGAGGCAGTGGCTGTCATGGCTCAAGTGGTCTAGTGGATAACGCTTTGACGTTGAAAACTATAGGCACTAGGTTTCAGCCTCAGTGGGAACATCATCACTCACTGAGGAGGGAGCGAATGTAGGCAAACCTAGATGAGAAGTCCCAAGTAGGACGAAATGCGCATCATGGATTCCACCGCTAGTCACCATCCACTAATTAAATTCTAATAGAAGAGTTATATACATAAGTAATAATAATCCTGGTACTAAGTTACTACTTATTTAGACGTTATAAAGTCGATGTGTTAATAAGCTGCTTTCTGACATTTGTCTTTCTATCCATACAACCATCCGGACTATATACAGCACGGTTTCTTTTATTGTTTTGTTCATTCGGTCCAATAGGATCATTTAACTGATAAAGTTTGTTTCTAATTCAGTTTGTGGGCAGTTTGAAAGCGACTTTTATGCCTACAGTGTTCATCTGCAATGATTGTTAGGTCAAATACATGGGTCAAAGTAAT
This sequence comes from Trichobilharzia regenti, assembly GCA_944472135.2. NCBI lineage: Eukaryota > Metazoa > Platyhelminthes > Trematoda > Strigeidida > Schistosomatidae > Trichobilharzia > Trichobilharzia regenti. The sequence goes on from OX235267.1 coordinate 63,619,465, forward strand.
AGGACAGGGTCAGTCAGTCACACTAGCGGAGCACAAAATTCCAGATTAAATGACCTTAATAGAATAAGAACTCTGGAGAATAGTTCAGCTATAGCAAGCCCTGTATATGCAGTTACATACAACACAACCAATAGTACAATAATACAGGTGGAATAAGTTGACAATTCTCAAATCTAATGCAACAGAGTGAATGGAGGGAGAGATTGAGAAGGGAGGCCTTATTTGTCGAATCAACTGCAAATACCTGTAAATGATGATTCAACACCTGCCTATCCTTGACATCTGGAAAGTTCTACTATATCTGCGACGAATAACAAGGAATAAAGATAATCATAAAACCCAGGTTTCGAAGTTGTGTGAGATTGTAATTGATATGATTGTGTGTTTTTGTTATATATCCATAGACAGTTTGTTATAACTGAGGTGAACTGAATGGAGGCGTTCGCCACTTTGCTATGTCTGCGCCTGTTGATCACTATAACGGTAATGAACTCGACTGATCCGCCAATACGTGTATTTCGCAGTTGTACCTTCCGATTCACTGAGACACGCTAATATCGAAACACAAAGGCTGGCCTGTGACTGTAAAATATTATATTGTACTGTACTATATAGATTAAGAAACAGTAAAAGATATTGATACATTTTCTTTACCATAATGAAGTCGGCTCACAACCGTGGGAATTATTATTATTATTTCCATTAATTCCTAGAGGAACATAGGGCTTCAGCCACACACTTCTCCATTACCTTCGGTTCTCTGCTAAAGTTTTCACCTGGCTCCAAGTCTGCCCACATGTTTTCATCTCCTCTTCCTTCACATGACCTCCTCCAAGTCACCCCATCCTCGCACTGACGACCAACTCGTCGCTTCCCTTTCGGGTTCCACTCGAAGGCTTGTCTAGTGATGTCACTCACTTGATGGTTTTTTTCTCAGCGTATCGCCAATCCATCTCCATTTATTCCTGCTTATTTGTTGCATAATCGGTTTCTGGTTGATTCACTCCCAAAGATCCCTGTTGCTGATCTTTTCTGGCCGGCCATCTGATCTTGAGCGTAGTATTGAGCGAAGACAACTGTTAATGAAGGTCTGTAGTTTGTTTGAGGTGCTCTTTATGATGCACTGGCCAAGTCTCTGATCCGCATAGTAGCAGTGACTGACTTCACATTAAAGTTGAAAATCCAGATGTTATTTTTGATGTTGAGTGCTGTTGACTTCCACACAGACTTAAGAGTAGTGAAAGCTTGTCTTGCTTTCCCGATTCTGGCTTTGATATCCTCGTCAGTCGAGTCCGCCTGTAGTTGAAATGATGCTTACCATGTGGGTTTCTTTCAAGTTCCTCCCATCAACGCTGATTGTTGTCTGCCGTTGTTGCTGTTGGTCAGGAATCTTCATCACCTCTGTTTTATCTATGTTCACCTGAAGTCCTATCTTTGATGCTCTTTTCATCGCCAACTCATTGCCTTTCACTTGCATATCTTCCAGTTTGTGGAAAATTGGACATATATATTGCATAGGCGAGGTTCAGATCCTCCAAGTTTTTCGTCAGGGTCCATTTTATGCCTGTTTCCTTGCTACCCGCTGTCTGTCGCATTATCCAATCTACTGCAATCAGGAAAATCATTGGAGATAGTAGGTAGCCAGCCAGCCAGCCTTGTCTTACTCCCGTCTTCACTTCGAAGGATCCCGTAAGTTTCCTGTTGTGGAATACTTGGCATGGATTGTTTTTATTGGCTGACAATGGCAATTCTCATTGGTTGGTGATCCGACAAAGACCAAGGTGAGACAAAAGACATGTTAATATATGTGTAAAACTTAGGCACTATGGTAGTAAGTTATTCCATATTAGTTTGTTTATTAGATGTATCACACAGTGAAACAGTATTTTATACTGGATGACGTTTCGAACACAATTTACTCTTCATAATCATATCAACTGTGGTCACATGACTTTGAGATTTGAGTTTTATAGTTTTCTTTGTTTTCTCCTATTTTGTGAGACAAAAGATCATGAATTGATCTCACACACTAAATACAATATGCATGAGGAATGATACATCATCGCATAGTAACTCTATCACAAGTTGTATCACACGATTCATGGGAAAGGATGATATACTATTTTATGTGCTGGTTCCTATCAGTCATCAAAACGTCATCCAGTAATTAATATTGTTTTCCCGCGTGATATCTTAAATAAACAAATTATTATGAAATTACACACTACCACAATGGCAAAGTCTTATACATCTATTTCAATGGGTTTAGTCAAACTTCGTAAGTGGTTAGTGAACTTGTTCATAAAACGAATGAAATGATCTCCCAGTGTTTAGACCATTTCATTTCACCTGGCTGCCTAGTAAACACTACTGGTGTTGATGTGATTGATATAACACTACTCATCTCAGTCATAAGTAGTATTTACCGTTATTGAGACTAGATAATCAAATGATCAGTAATGAGAGAAGTAATGGGACGACCACGTTTCGAGCACAAATTATTGCTCATAATCATATCAAGTCACTCAAAAAACTTTTTACTTAATTTATATACATGTGTGGCATCGATTAGATATTGGAATAAAAATCAATATAGGATAATGTACATACAGAAATAATAGTAATATGAGTGTTATTCACCAATTCCAATCAGATGGGAAATAAGACGAGTGCTTTTATAGTCGTAATAAATAAGTTACTTCTTAGAATGTTATGATGTGCTTGAATTGAAATAGAATTTTGAGATTATTTATTATCCTCCTCTGATTTGACTGACTGACTGGTGGTAATAATATCTTCCATGCATATCTCTGGTATTTGCATTGAGTCATTTCTGTTGCATGTGTTGGGCGTAGATTAAATGAACGAGGATTCAGTAATTAACCCAACTCTCTCCACCTACATAGATTACTTCTTAGAAATTTAACCCTCCCCCACCCTATTGTGTGGTTGTGAGTTAATGCGTGAACTGCAATTCCTGAGCTTTTTTCCAAATTACTTATCTTCTCCGGGTCAACCATTCTTCGCTTAGCTGAATACTTATGTTCTGACAGACAATCTGACTATCCCCAATCTACCAATTTGACCCATGTAGTTGACTTAACTCACAGTCATTGCAAGGTATATTTAAATTATATTATTTTGTTTATTTGGGTCCACTGACAGCGTCCTTTAGGCTACAGAGCTTGTCCTACCTGAGTGAGTTTGTATGTCTCAATGCCACCCTAATTCAAAGGTACAAACTGACTCAGCTCGGACAAACTCTTTTAGAGAACCAATGGAAGACCTGTAGGGAGTAATGGACAGCTGTCTAGTCCTAGTTCGGGGCTCCAGGTCATCACTACGCACCCACCAAAAGGTTTCGAAAACAGGGCGAATACTCATCGAAGGTAATTATTAGTGGTCGTGATGTGTCGTAAATTGGCAGAAGTTAGAATTCCTGGGCTGGCCATTGGATTAGGTCCCAGTGGCTGCTTAATGTTCTACGAGCTAGCTCGCCTTGTAACCAGAAGGTCCTGGCTCAACCCCTGCTACTGGGTGCCTGCTAATGAAGAGCCCCAATTAAAACGAAACGGTTGACTGTCCAGAACTACCTGCAGGTTTTCCAATGCTTCTCTAATCAATATCAGCTCATGATGAAATCCTGTAACCAATCAATCAATCCATCAAATCTCTACAAACCAACACCAATGGATAATCATTATTTCCTGTCTAATTGACATAAATTATTTACTGACAGATTTACCTAGTGAGTTATACTCCATTTTCTACCAACATGCATGTACAATTAAATAAATAAACTAAACAGAAAATTCTAAATTTTCCCACATTTTCTCCTTTCCTGTTAAAAACAAAACCATAGTTTCAACAGTTGAGTTATTTATTTATTTACTCATTCACCATGTTGTGCACCATTTTCCAGATGAATGGAGTTAATGTTTACCAACGGAAGAGGAATTGGATGGGACGGAGGAGCAGGATGAAGAGGACTAAAATAGTAACAGATGTAGGGTGTATTAGTTGTATTAATTGACAGATCTAATTTACAGTTTCCTGATGATATTTTATTATTTTTATCATCATTTCTGTGACTGATTCATTTTCATGGAATTTAGGCGTCATCTGTTGGTGAAATGATGCAAGAATTAGCCAACTAACTAACTGACTAACTAACTAACTAACTAACTAACTAACTAACTAACTAACTAACTAACTAACTAACTAACTAACTAACTAACCTCAACTAACTAACTAACTAACTAACTAACTAACTAACTAACTAACTAACTAACTAACTAACTAACTAACTAACTAACTAACTAACTAACTAACTAACTAACTAACTAACTAACTAACTAACTAACTAACTAACTAACTAACTAACTAACTAACTAACTAACTAACTAACTAACTAACTAACTAACTAACTAACTAACTAACTAAATTAACTAACTAACTAACTAACTAACTAACTAACTAACTAACATGGGTCATGCAACACATCGTTTATTGACGGGAAATCAACACATATTTATAGATTTTCATGTACATTATTATAGATAATTGTAAGCAAACTAACACAGTCTTCTGATTGGTGGTTGTTTATCACTAAAAGTTAGTCTTTTATCTCTTTGCGGCCGTTTATTGAAGTTCAGATCATCTATCTGTAAATTGTATCCATCTACACAAAGTCTGCTGTGGTTGGTTGTTGAATCAGTCTTCGTTTTTATTTTTCTCGCGACCAATATTGGAGACGTAAACACTGACGTAAATTGCTGCCTACCAATTTTTGGCTAGCAGTCAGCTCTCACCACAAACCGACAACCATCACCACCAACAACAACAACGACGACAAGCACCCATCACTATCTCTTACCAAATGGCAGCATCCCTTCAACTACACATAACATACATGTGGATGTCAAACCCTCTAAGGATCAGAAGACCAAATCATATTTATCGATTATTTTGACATCAGTCTGGGGATCTATTACACTCAGAATGAGAAAGAAGAAGATTCTGATATCAAAACACTCTAGCAGAGAACCGAACGCAATGGAGACGCGCGGTTGAAGCTCTATGTTCCTCTAGAAATTAAAGGAAATAATAATAATGTCATGTCAATCAGTCAGTCAATTCTTTTGTATGGTTCATATATTTGGCGTGGAATATTACGAAAAGCATTTCAAACACACCATAGACTTTTGCCATTAGCTGCCGTCGCTTACTACACACTCTGAAGATCAGATGAAATACTGGCCAGAAAGAATAAGTTAACAGAGAGGTCTGTCAGCCAACCGACCAACAAAGTACTCTCTGACAAATCTGTCGAAGAAACAGAGGTTGATTGGACATACACTGAGAAGACTGTTGACTAGAGTCACTCTCCAGGCTCATGAGTGGGACTCAAATGGCCACAGATTTAAGAGTGATATGGACGAGATCATATGTGAATGAAAACATGAGGGATTGCTAGCAATCGTGGAGCTACCTGAAGAGGCCTTTAGACGAGACGATCAAATGGAGCTGTGTTGGTGAAGCCTTACATTTCACTTTAAACACAAGAGAGTTATAATAATTAATAGTAATAATTTGGAGATCCATGTTTCTGATTGTTTATCATCAGACTTTTTTGGATAAATTTCATTCTGAACAGTGGTTAAGCAAGGGATAAACATGGTCAACTCTGCCTAAAGTTGATCTTAGATAAGAAGACAGTGACAAGAGTAAACAATAGACACCAAAGTTAAATGACTGGGATCAGATAGCTCAGCATTATAATTGGTTGCTAGTCACATAATCCTCGTTGAAGATGTCTCCTAGATTTTTGGTTTTTTACTTCTCCACATGCATATGTGAAGGGATAATGACTCTGTAAAAGTATTGCCGGGCTACTGATGGTTATACATTCAGATGTAATCATTTTATATATGAACAAGTCTGTATAAGTCGGTAAGTCGTACATCGTATCGAGAATTGGACATAATCTCTCCAAGTAAATATCATTACTTTATCGAGTGTCTAATTTTGATAACTTGTTGGTAGTGATTCCCGCCTCCCACCCCCAGTTATTTTACTATTGTTGAAAGGTGGCAGTTCAACCAGTAATTCTAATAGTTGGATAGACCCTGATCTGTCAAGTTTTAGAGGATTTGAAATACTCATAGAAATATAATTTCTCCTTTCATGTTACCAATATATTTCTATCATAGTCACCAGCATACTACTGAGGTCTTTAACAGAATGGCTTTCTACAAGAAATGTTGACGATACTACAACGAAGGATTTGGTATCATGAAGTACTCAACAATAGTCCATTTTTACAATATCACCAACTTTCCGCCATTTTTTCTACATATTTGTTGAGCTATAAGTTCTTGGTAAGTTTATTCCAATATTTTTGTAACAACAGAAGACAACGGCCAGGCAACAGATCGTTTTATTACGGAAATCAACACGTATTTATATATATTTCACATACATTATTACAGCTTATGCAAGTAGACAAACGCAGTCTTCTGATTGGTTGTTTTCGAGTTCCTCGGATGGAAAGTGAAGCCATCTATCTGCGAATCATATTTGCCCACGTTTAAGTTTGCTGTGATTGGTTGTTGAATCAGCCTTGTTCGTATTTTCTCACGGCCCATATTAGTGACCTAGACATTGACGTAGATTAATGTCAACCAATTGGCTAGCAGGCTGCTCTCACCACATTTTCTTGTTGTTCGTTCATTCTTTGTATCCACCTATCTGATCTCTAATATGGAGCTAGAGAAGGTGGCAGTTGTTGATAAAAGTCTTCAACTGGCTGCTGGAAATACCCTCTCTTTTCAAACTGACACGCAGTCCACGTTTCTGACCCATATAGAAGAACTAAATGAGTGACTTAACTTTTTTGCTGAAATTCCGAGTATTATTCTTCAGCGAAGAGACTCTTTTCAACGAATTTATCATCAAGCTGTACAACCGTATATATATATATATATATATATATATATATATATATATATGGTTTTTAAGAAGTTATATCCGGTGAGGGAATTGAATCATACGTGTGAATGCATAAAATAATAATAGTATGAAATGCAATTAAAACTAAAATGTTTGTGATTATAATCGTAGTTAAATGTCAAGTGGCAAAGCAAATTAATTAAAATTAGACCAACAGGATCTCTAATACCAAGACTGTATGGTCTACCGAAAATACACAAAGCTGGAGTTCCACTTCGCCCCATTCTTGGATATGTTTGGATCACCCTATCATCCAGTAGCTGGGTGGTTAGCTGAAATCCTTGAACCTGTCAGGCGACAACTATCTAATCATTCCCTTTGGGACACCTTCCAATTTGTTGAATGTATACAGGAAATAAATGCGTCGAATAAACAAAAGTTGTCTTTGGATGTAGAATCCTTATTTACGAACGTTCCACTGACAGAGACCATATGTTTTATATGCAAATATATTGAAGACAACAAATTGAATATAGGGATACCTACTACAGATCTTAAAGAACTACTTTTGAGATGTACATTGAATGTACAGTTTACTTTCAATGAAACAATCTACAGGAAGAAGGATGGTATTGCGATGGGTTCTCCCTTGGGTCCTCACTTTGCAGACGTTTTTATGTCCAGTCTAGAAAATGGTTCCCTGAAGCCTATAATCCAAAGCTTTCAAATGCATAAAAGGTATGTAGATGACACCTTTATTATTTGTAATATTGATTGTAACCTGAATAATATATTAAATGTATTTAATGAGTGCCATCCTGCGATAAAATTCACACTCGAAATGGAGAACGAGTCTAGCATTCATTTCCTCGATGTGAACTTATCAAGAAGGACCGATGGAACTCTGAAGAGATCGATTTATCGTAAGCTGTTATGGAATGGTCAACTGACAAATTTCTATAGCTGGGTACCTATTGGTCGAAAACGAAACCTGGTCCGGTCGCTTGCCACTCGTATTCGGCGCATATGTAGCACTGATACTGTGGAAGATGAGTTATACATTTTGAGGAAAATCCTAATGGAAAATGGATTTCCACCACGTTTTATAGATAAGAATATACATTCAAAGCCTACAAAACGTGACTTATCAACCGCTCCCAAGAAAATACTTTACATGAGCTTAGAATTCAAAGGGGACTTAGCTTCCGATATCATGAAACGAAGGATATCACAGTCCCTGAAAAGAACATTCCCTGCTGCATCTCTGAGAATAGCCTTTACTAGCCGACCATTATTGTTCAATAACCTGAAGGACAAGATCCCAATGTTGACCAACTCTATGTGCGTTTATCAATTCACCTGCTCTTGTGGAGCTAGGTATATCGGTCGTTCGACTCGAGTTTTGTCCAAGAGGGTGCAAGAACACATGGCTACGAAAAGGTGGAAGTGGAGCAATAAGAAGCGCGATCATAGAACATCTGGTCGAAAATGATCACCCTATCTCTATAGCCTCCGCCTTTAAAGTCATCTACAAGGCAAAGAGCAATCTACCTAAATCCCTACGTACCCGACTCATCTGTATTGCTGAAGCTTTGGCTATCGAAACAGAAAAGCCAGATCTCTGTGTACAGAAAAAGTTCGTTCAACCCCTCCAACTTTCATGGTCTTAATCCCTCTATGCTAAAATATGGTAATCCCCAATCATATTTTAGCTCTACCAATTTTTCATTTTTCATTTTGTCTATTCAATTTGTATACTTTTCCTTATTAAGTCAATTGTTATTATTACTATTCTCACTTTGAACTGTCCCCGGTATTATTTCACTTGTTCCACTTGTCATTCTAAATCAATTCTTTTTACAACGATAAATTCTATGCTATTAAATTTCACACAATATTACGTAACGTTTTTGTTTTATTCGATTTGTCTACTAATGCTATAATTGCACAGTCTTTTTCAAGTTCTATCCATCCTATGAATTATTCTATATATGACATTAATTTGCTTTGCCACTTGACATTTAACTATGAGTATAATCACAGACGTTTTAGTTTTTAATTGCATTTCATACTACTACTACTATATATTATTATTATTTTATGCATTCACACGTATGATTCAATTCCCTCACAGTATATAACTTCTTAATAGAAAACCATGTATATACGACTGTACAGCTTGATGATAAATTCGTTGAAAAGACTCTCTTTGCTGAATCCCCACTTGTTTTGATTTTCTAAATATTATTCTTCATGCTGAGATGGAGTGCATGAGATTTCTGAACTGGTTTCAGATTGATGAAGGCGTCTGTCTTGCCTCTTTAATTCTCGTTGGCTGATTGGCTGGCTTTGATACCTTCATCCGTGCAGTGTGCCTGTAGTTGAAACGATGCTTCCTAGATGAGTGAAGCAGGTAACCTCTTTGAAATTTATTCTTCTGATATTGTGATTAGTACTGGTTATTGTTGTTGCTAGTTGGTTGGTCGGTTGATTAGTTAGTTAACTACTTTCTATGCATACTCATAAATGTATTATTATTAATACTTTTATTATTATTATTATTACTATTCCTGTCATCCACATTTTATTACCACTCTATTACTGTTTTTTAGGGCGGCCTGCTTAATTCATTGAGCTACCGAAATTACTTTCCTCCGAAAAATGCTTAATTTCATCTGCATTTATCATTGTTTTAATCGTCCAGTTATATTAAATGACTTATACATAAACTTGCGCGATGATTTAACTTGCTCCCAAGTAAACGCTGTACAATTCTTCAACGAAATGAAGATATACTTCAGATTATTAATTTCACATGTGAATCCTGTGTGAAGAAAAAAGTACTTTGGAGCTGAATACGCTGAAAATTTTTGCTAAATGAAGCTTTACCGTTATCAGTATTATCATTATTATCACATTGCTTTTCCACACAGATCTTATACAAAACTACTTTATAGCCTTTCCACTAGTTCCTGTCCATCCTACACTAGCTTATTGATTAGTCATTATCTCACACTTATTACATCATACCAAATTCTGTCTCTTTTCTAACTTACAATTAGTCATCCCTTCTAGGTTACACCTTAAATTATGTAATGTATTTTTCGAGAACAAAGTTTACCAGTAACTGATTGGTCGAAAAATTTCTGCGTTAATTATAATTACAAGTATTAGTTTTGTAGGGATTTTGTGTTTGATTGTATGGATGATTTAAGCATGAGCTGACATCACAGTTAGAGAACTACTGGAAAACCTGAAGGGAGTACTGTGAACAGCTGTTTCGTCCCAGGTAGGTAACCTGGGGTTCTAGTGGGAAGCCGTGACAAGTAGGGTACAACAGGTTGAAGATGAGGCAGTGACTCACCGATTAAGAAGACATTGCGAAGTGGTCGAGCTATATATCAAGAATTCAAGGACCATTGAATCGGATCCCAGTGGCTCAATGATCTACAAGCTAGCTCGCTAACCTTGTAACCAGAAGGTCCTGGGTTCGAACTCCGCTTGCGGTGGGTGCGTACTGATGAAGAGTCCCAAACTAGACTGACGAAACAGCTGGCTGTCCACAGTACTCCCTGCAGGTTTCCCAATGGTTCTCTAACTGATGTCAGCTTGATGGATGGTAAAATCCTCCATGCAATATTATAATTATGATTGTACAGCTGCTTATGAAAATGAATCGTCGAAAAGAAAATTTTCTTCGCTATTTGTGCTGCTTTTTCTTATTTAAGAAATGTTTACACATAAATTGAAAGAGCAAGGACAACAGGAACCTACAAAACGAAGTGGGTAGAACGAATAGAGCGCGCTCAGGCGGGCGCGCGCGCGATAGAGAGAAACAGAGAGGAAAACAATCCACAACAAGAAAGATCCCATCAAAAGAAAAGAAAACTTTATTCCCTCGTGATGAACTAATTAATCCAAATTTTTGTTTTCTTGAAAACGAAAAGAGACAGAGACATTTAGTCAATTAAAATAAAAAAAAATATCAAATCTCAGGGGGAAAAATTTGGGAATTAATTATTCTCATTGTATAATTACTTTTGCACTGGTCTTGTTTACAGAAAATAAAGTATGTATGTGTATATATGTGTATGTCTGTATGTATATTATGTGACGTCAATTTTAATATTTTTTTTATTGTGTTTTTGAAATTTCTGTAACAGTCTGATTGGTTCTGTGGTGTAGGATAGAGTCTAGCTAGACAGACCCATGCCACATACTGTCTGTTTACCCCGACTGGGCGTGGGATCGGCTAGAAAATAGGCGAGCTAGTAAAAACTAGTCGAGGTTGACTTTTGACTGAGAAGTGATTTGGAAAGTACTTCAGCATAAAACTCGAAGATTCATAGGCGAAAATCAGCAGATTTGATGGCAGAATAGGCTGACTGGGGTAGCGAAGACAACAGGATTCCAGGTGAACACAGAGAGAGAGAACGCGGAGGTGATGAACATAACCAACCGACCAACAACAACAACAACAACAGCCAGCTCCAATCATCATCAATAGAAGAGATTTCAGAGGTTATTTCCTTCAATTATCTGGTTAGGAAAAGTCGTTTCAATCACAGATAGTGGACACGGATGAAGATATCAAAAGACAACTAGGAAGAATAGGCCTTCATCAATCTGAAACCAGTTTGGAAATGTTCTGCACTCCACCGTAGAATGAAGATAAAGTTTTGGATTTTCAACATCATAAACTTAATATTCAACTATCAATCCACTGTGTGCTAGTGATCAACTTCAAGAGGATGTTTTTTTTTAGAGTCTTAATGAGAAGCTGTAGTCAGCGGAGTGAGGAGGAGATTTAAAAAAAACTGAGTGCATCCATCGACTTAGGTACAAAGATAAATACACTTCGGTCCAATCAATCGACGGGAAAATCAAGAATTCAATTCAATAATTAATATATGACCCGTTGCACAAGAGGTGGCTCTGGTGGCCCAAGTGGTCTAGTGGATAACGAACGCTTTGGCGTTCGAAACTATGGGTACTGGGTTCGAGCCTCGGTGGGAACATCATCACTCACTGAGAAATGCAGGTACATCCAGGTGACGATTCCAAATTAGGACGAAATGCGCATCCTGGATTCCACTGCTAGCCACCATCCACCAATTGTATACTAACTAAATGCCCGGACATCGTCGAAGCATCTGCACAAGAAGCCGACATGTCAACCTGAGACCGAGTACTTCGGTCCAATCAATCGACGGGAAAATCAAGAATTCAATTCAATAACACTCATTATTAAGGTTTAAAGATAAATAGGAAATAAATCACAAACTGAAGGAAGTTGAAGTACTTATACTGTAGAGAAGAAAAGACCGATGAGACTGGAAAGGCAATGTTTATTAGGATTGTAGGTACATAAATTTTGCATACCTTATCTATAAGTTATATATATGCTAACCAAGTTCACTTTTAACAGTTTGAAAAAATTTGGGTATTGGGTATATGTGATATTCATTAAAATAAAGGTTCTCTTGTATTTCTGAATGAATGAATGAAAAACAAAACGATAATGTCCTTGTTTTGACTGACGTTTCGCTATTTAATGCTGCTGCTAATAGCTTTATCAAAGTGGTATTATTAAACCGGAATTTACAAAATCCACTCAGCTTATATATAACAAAGAGTTAAGGGGTGAGAAAATAAACTTAGGTCAAGTTAAAAGGACAAATTGAAAGTCAAAATAGCAATGAAGATCACTTAACCAAATAACAAAGGTATTAGTACATCTGTTATGATATCAAAACAAAGTTTACTAACATGATCATCGTTCGTCAGTCTGGAGTCATTTTTTCGTTATCAGGTTGGTGGATTGGTAAAGATAACAAAACCAAGTGTTGATTATTGGATTTGATCAGTGTGTAAAATTATAAAAGCAGTGTGTGTGTTTACATAGTGAACTTGCTTATCACATTCGTGTTGATTTTGTCACTTCATGGGAGAGGGGGCGGGGGTGATGTAACCATGTTAAATTCTGTTTTATTCCATCATTCCTATTCAGACAATTTGGATTCCACTTGATATGAAGTGCTTCTGATGATATTAGACGTTCTTTGTGATTTTCGAAGTTTTTCTAGATTATTTCAATATTGTCAAAATCAATTTTGTGGCCTGATTCGATAGCGTGTAGACAACATATGGCTGACTGATGATTTTTCAAGTTTTTCTAATTCAACCGGATTTCTCTCGTTGATCGAAGAGATGCTCTATGGTGTTCATTTCTCCGGATTTTGATTTCTTGAGATGTTTGTCCTATATATATATCGCATCACATTCCAAGCATTTTATTTTATACCTACAAATGGGTACAGAATCTTTAGGGATTTGGTCTTCTGTATAGACAAGGTTGCTTTGTAGTATGTGTATGATGTTCTAAAGAAAACTCTAATGTCGAGCTGATTGAGTACTCTTCTGATATCATCTGACGTCTCTGTTCTATATGGAATGACGAATGCTGAGGTCCATGTTTTCGGAATGCATTTTCGGCCATACTTAATGTGTGTGTTGATTTTGTTGATGAAGTTCGTTGGGGAGTTGTTTTGCTTGAGAGTTTCAGCGATCTTTAATATTTCTTCTTCTTTTTCTTGTTCATCTGTTATCAGAGAGTGTGCTCTTTAAGTCTTTATTTGCACATCATTTGCGAATTGGTCGAATATCACCACATTCGATAACTTGTTGGATTCTGCACATTGTTGTATTGTTCTTCTTACACTTCGCTTCTTCAATTGCCCCCAATTTATATACTGTTATTTTTTTGAATTCGTTTGCTGATATACTACTTATATCTGATTATAAGTAGCAATCACCACACACTACTACTAGATTCCACTCAAATTCATTGGTTAATTTGTAATTTACTCATCTCGTAACAGCTCGCATTGGAGAGTTACATGCTACAAAAAAGAAACAGTGGTTCAATGCTTACTAGTTTTCAGATATGCATCAAGTAATTTTGAAACGTGAATTGATCGACTTCTATATACTTCATATCACGAAATGACATAGCGGTTGGGGATCAAGGATTATCGAACTTCTTTTTTGCCCTAATTTGCGCATTTTCTCCAACCGAATCCCTGCAAAAATCAAGGCTTGTAATTCAATCCAATGTCTACAAAATATAGCGTTACCTAAAGTCCCAGTGAGAATTTTTGACCGCTGGGTTTAGGATTTTGTGTATGAGGACATATATATTCGCTGGTAACATTGTCTAGCAGTGGTGCTATATGCATTACTAAGTGGTAAAAGTTAGAATTCATGGGCCAGCAACTGGATTTCATTTGAGTTGTTGAATGATCAACCAGCTGGCCTTGTAAACTGAAGGTGCTCGACGCATGTTGTTGAAGATTCCAAAACTAGGATAAACACAGTTATCATCCAGTATTCTGTAGCGATTTTCAATGGTCCTCTGACTCCTTTGAGAATATACAGTATGAAAGTTCTAAGAATCTATCTTTGAGAGCAGGTGGAATGGATGTGGACCAACCAGATTGTTAACTGAAGAGTTATTAATCTACTTCAGTCACCCAGACGACAGTCGCGAGTACACTGAGGGAGTAGCTATCAAGACGTTACCAATAGAATCCAAGACTGTTTAGGTGTTAGTTTGTAGGGATTTGATTGGTTACAGGATTTCATCATTGAGCTGGCATTGGTTAGAGAACCATTGGAAAACCTGATAGTACTAGAATGCTGTTTCATCCTAGTTCGGGACTCTTCATCAGTACGCACCCACCGGGATTCGAACCAAGGACATTCTAGGTTCTGAGGTTCTAGTGAGAAGTCGCGACAAGTAGGGTGCAGTAGGTCGGGTGTGAGGACAAATACTTGCCGAAGACATTGGCTAGGGGTCGCACTATATCATGAATTGGCAGAAGTTAAAATTCATCGGTTGGCGATTGGATTGGGTCCCAGTGGCTTAATTGTATATGAGCTCGCCTTGTAATCAGAAGGTCCCGGGTTCGAACTCGTGTGGGTGGGTGCGTACTGATGAAGAGCCCCAAACCGGGACGAAACAACTGTCCAGTACTCCTAACAGGTTTTCCAATGGTTCTCTAACTGAAGAATCCAAGACTTTTATGCACTGGGAACCAATATATCCAGGGTAATAAAAACAAAATTTAGCTCAAAAGGTATGAAAGCCACAAGTTCTATATGCCTACAAACAACTCAGAACAAGAGAATAAGAAAGATTTCTACAGACAGCTGCAAACACTTGTGGACAAGAGCCAAGTTAGATGGGGATATCAAAATCCAAATGAGCGATATAAATAGCAGCCAAACTGGGAGCAGACAATACAAGAGAACAACTCACTATGGGTATGGAAGCACTTGGAGAAATGTATGCAAATAGTGACCTCTCCGTAGATGTCTTTGCCTTCAAATAATTTGGTGATTGGAGGTGGCATGTGCAAGCACATGGATATACATAAAATGACATGGGTTCCACCAGATGGACAAACAAAAGTAAGCATTGAGACGGGTTGGATACACACTGAGGAGATCATGGATCGACATCATGTGCCAAGCAAGACTGTTAATTGTAACTCGAAAGGGAAACGAATAGTTGGGCGTTGGTCCCAGGGTAACAGGAAGAAGATCTAGTGAGAAGGAGACGATGAGCGCATATAGGCAGTTGCGAAACAGCTAAAGAGTCCTGCAGAGAACAGGACGAAACACAGATGTGTTACTGAAGCTCTATATTCCTGTCGGAACCCAACAGAATAATCATAGAATAATATGAATAATACCTACAATGTGAGTTTTTGATCCGTTCAAGCTAGTCCTCCGTTAAACCAGCTGTCTCCAGGTAAAGTTTAATGTCAGTCTGTGACAGTTTAAAAACTCCCCTGTAATTTTTCAAGGTTTCAACGTATTATTCAATACTTCGCCAATTCAAACTTATTGAGAATAAAATATTTCAGCCTCCCTAGTATCCGCAAATTACACTTTAATGTGTTTCCTGAGTTCATCTATCACTTACTGCGTCACTGCTTTGGCATAAAAATGCGTAAAAACCACTCACAAAACCCTCATTTTTGAACTGATATCTCCCTAAAAGATTACCATGAAAAAAAATAAAGACTGAGTGAGTGTGTGTAGGTGGTTTAATCAATCAATACACACATCATAAATTACAATCGATTTAGATTAATTCTACACTGGCAGTTGATCCATTTCTGATTGGCTATTCATTATCTAGAGTTATCATCAGACTGTGTGACCTTGAAAGCGTTTAAAATCCTTTAGAAGGTTACTATGGAAATACAGATAAAATGCGTACGATATTTGAATATGATGAACGAATGGATAAATGAATGGATGGATAGATATCATCCGTGTCAATATGATAAATTTATGAGATAAATATTATTCTAATTAGTTTTTTTTTCTAGAGTAAAGGTAGTGGAAGTCTGTAAGTAGATTAGCTATCCTAATAACGATATATTATTGTAATGACATATTTATTTCGTTGCTATGTTCACGTTAATGATATGAAAAAGAGATAATCTTTTTAGATAATTCATATTAAGTGATGAACTGGAAAATTTGTTGTTAACTGGTAGAAGGCAATCGGCGACAGGAAGCCGTGCTCTTCACTCAGGGTCTCATGCTTATTGGAACTCACCAGTCATTAAGGCATACGACTCGTATCCTCTCTGAGATTCGAACCCGATCACTTAGTACTACAGCTAGAGACGTTACCACTAAGTTATTTGATTTCGCGACTGACCTTTTTGGCTGTAGACTGAATTCCATCCGTCAAGTTTGGAATATGACCACCTTGCAAGGTGGTTCACCATCACAGTACACCTTGAGTTGTTGTCAGATGTTTGAAGGCAGCGAGCAGACGCTTGATATTTGTTACTCTCGTGTGAATAATCAAAGGATCCAATACAGTCCTCCTACAGTAGGTTCAATGTCACTTATTTTTAAAAGGCTTTCGACAAACAGCGTTGAACGAGAAGTAATTTGGAAACTACTTGAACACTACAAAATCCAGGACCCCAAATCTTTATCAACCTCATTCAACAGCTGCATGACAGTATCACGTATCAAATGATCTACAACGGAAAATTCAATATGGGGGCATTCGAAGTGCAGGAAATACAGGAGTGAGATAAGACTGTCAGATTGTTATCACCGATAATATTCTTAATTGTGGTGATTGGGAAGTGAAAAGCCAGGAATACGTTGAGTCGCCGATAAGAAGACTGGAGAAGATCTTTATTTCACGCGTGGATGATTTATGTTTAATGTCATGCAAACTCTACGACTTGTAGGCGATACCCAACAAACTGGGATAGCAGAAGAGGCTGGCAGGGTAGACAGGAATGTAGGTGAACCCAGAGAAGATGGAAGTAATGAAGATTAGCAGTCAACCGACAATAACAATCAGAATGAATCACTCTCAGCAAAAGAAATCTGGGACAGGTTACTTGCTTCACTTGTTCGACTAGGTAGCGTCGTTTCAACCACAGGTAGTCGGCATGGATAAAGATTTTAAAGCCAGCCAGCCAGCCAGCCAGCCAACCAGCCAGCCAGCCAGCCAACCAGCCAGCCAGCCAGCCAGAATAGGAAAGGCAAGATACATCTTCATCAACCTGAAACGATTTTGGAAGTCTGTCGCACTCCACAGAATGAAGAACAAGATAGATTTAGTGAATTGAATTTTTGATTTTCCCGTCGATTGATTGAACCGAAGTGTTCGGTCTCAGGTTGACATGTCGGCTTCTTGTGCAGATGCTTCGACGATGTCTGTGGATTTGATTTGTATACAATTGGTGGATGGTGGCTAGCAGTGGAATCCAGGATGCGTATTTCGTCTTAATTGGGACTCGTCAGCTGGATGTACCTGCATTTCTCAGTGAGTGATGATGTTCCCACTGAGGCTCGAACCCAGTGCCCATAGTTTCAAACGCCAAAGCGTTATCCACTAGAGCCTCGGTGGGAACATCATCACTCACTGAGAAATGCAGGTACATCCAGCTGACGAGTCCCAAATAGGACGAAATGCGCATCCTGGATTCCACTGCTCGCCACCATCCACCAATTGTATACAAGATAGATTTAGATTTTCCACACCATCAATGTTAAGTCAGTCAGTCATTTCTTCTATATGGATCAGAAGCATGGCTCCAGCATCATAAAAAACATTCCTAGCAGGCTACTGCAGACTTTTGTCATCGGCTGTATTTTCTGTCTTCATGTTGAAGATCAAATGGGCAGAAAGAATGAGCAAGAAGAAACTCTGGCTGGGAACAAATCAACCCAGAACCTATTGGTCAAATAATATGTAAAGGAAAATAAAGATAAACTAGGCACACGCCAGTGAAGAGACCACCGAATGACATCACGCACCAGACATGACCTCCAGTGGAGCCCGAATGCAAAACAACGACTTGAGCTTGGGTCCGAAGGTGACGTGATGGATGTCGTGTGATGAGGAGAAGATTAGTGACTACGATTAATCATGGAGCCAGTTAAATGAAGACTACACAGAGTAGAGTAAAATGGAAATCTAGTGTTGAACCCCATGTTCCACTTGGAACCCAAGGAGAATAGCAATAATAAATCCTTTGAATTTCGCAACATCCATTATGTGTCTTTGTCAATATCGTCCCCATCGTCACAATGATCTTCAACATTATTCCGATTTCAAAATAGCGAAAATATTCATTCAGACATCTATAAAACACCAAAATAATTGTGCAAAGAATATCCCCTTTTCGATGAATTCCTCTTCTGGCTCTATAATTATATATTATATATGTTTATATACATAGAATATTCTAGAATAATAGTCAATAACAATATGCATGATTACAATGGAATTACAGTCCATTAGGGATGCTTATATAATAATAACAATAGCAAATAGAATATCAGCTAAAATTAAGTAAATTTCTACAAAAAATTGCGGATCATTCGAACCTAGATGCCCAAGGTAAGGACAATGTCTGAATTAACTTCTTTTGGACGCATAAATTAGGCTTCTTGATCTGGATCCCAACAGCCAACCTGAGCAATATTTTTTTAATTACAGCTTGATTCCACACCGTATTTTTTGATACAGGTATGGAATTTTCAGCATGTGATATCGGTAGCCCAAATTTTACAGGCTGACCATTGATATCAGGTGTACGTGGCTAGGGGATTGAACCCCGGACCATGTGCATGATCGGCAAGGATCCTAATCGCTGTGCCAGTCACCAACGCGCTGAACTCTTAAGGCGAAGTTAATATTTATTTGGTATGCGGTAAATTACTTTGAAAGCTGTCTCGTTAACATCAATCTTGTGTTCTGTATCCACAAGATGAGATAGAATAGCGCTATGTGAATAGATTTTGTTTGTCCTTTACTTAACAACCAGGCAGGGTGATATTCAGAAATCCGACGAGAAACACACCTAATTGTACAGCTCATGTAACTGGCACTCTCCATAGGAGCAGTTAAATTGGTTGATACACATGGAAGTGGTGAAATTAAACAGTTTGTCTTATCCAATTGTTTTTCTTCCATCCTTTTGTGTTTCTCTTATTTTTATCTCCAAAAATCTCATTTTGTTTACGTTGTTATTGTTGTTGCTGCTGCTGTTGTTGTTGTCGTCGTCGTTATTTACCATCTTTCCAGCTTCCACTGATTCATCTTTGTGTTATTTCATTTTTACATCAAATTATTTTGTTTACTCGGATAGACTTCATTATTGTTATTATTCTCTTGTCCTCTTCATGTGTTCATCTACAAACGTGGTAAACAACAACATTTCATGACTCTTTCTCGTTTTTCCTACTTTTCTCCTAGTCATCTCTCACACCTCCCTTGTTCTGTGCCTTCATCTCTTGTTTTGGTTGACGTTGTTCTCCCTCTCCCTCCCTCTCTCTCTCTCGCTGTCTCTCTGTCATCAATATTTTTCCCCGGAGTAGTAGTAAGTAGTATTGTTTATTATTACTCTTATGAATAGTACTCACACCTGGTTGTGTTTTTGTTGTTGTTTTTGTTAGGTATTCAAAAATTGGTTACTCATCTCTTGATTGCTTAAATCCCGTTTTACTCACTCACTCAGGCATTCACTCAAAGACCTACTCATTTAGATTTCTTCGGTTGATTAAGTCTGCCTGCCTCTCCTTCCTTCCCACTCTCTGTGTCTCTCTGTGCCTCATATACGCACTTTCTATTTCTTTTTTGTTAATATATATTTATTTATTTTGAAAGAGTTATTTTGTTTATGTATTTATTTATTTGTTTATTTATTTATATTACTTTTCTCATGTTTATTGTGGCCACATCAGCAAAAACAAAATTGAAAATAATAATGATGGTGATGATAACAAGAATTCTTTGATGAATCGATTGCTTTCTATCCTTTTCGTGGTCCTTTTACTACTATTATTATTATTTCGACAACCCAGTGTTGTTGGGTTTTTTGTTTTTTTTTCTGTGTGGGTGGGTGGGTGGGTGCGTGGGCGTGTGTAACGTATTTATGGTTACCTTTCATGTTTATCAGATTTTCTTGATCGATACAAACAGGTAGGCAACTTTTGTTGATTAAAATATACATAGGCCTATGTGATACCCCAATGTGACAAGAAATATCTTGAAGAGGGCGTATGTGCGTGGGTGTGGGTGTGGGTGTGCGCACACACGCGCTTTTACGCCAGTGTTTTTGATGACAAATATCTTTCCTTATCCTACATTCTGTTGACTTATATTGGTGATGCCTACTCAATTTCACTCCACTCCACTCCACCCACCCCACCCCACTCCACTTCTAGATGGATGTATACGTCCTTCAACTGGGGTATCCTGACCTCAATTCTAGAATATAAATGCGAAAGTCGAGCAAAAAAACGAGACCACAGAATACAGCTTAAGATTCTTTAGGTTAGGGGGAAATACAGGGGACTGAAGCAAAAACACGAGTTATAATAATAATAGTAATAATAATTTGAGTTGAAGCCGGATCCAATATTTCGTTTACGAATACATTTTAGATTTAATTATTCGAATGCATTTTATTATTATTATTATTATTATTACTATAAGTCTTCTCCAGTCTCCAGTTGAATATTTCGCGTTGTGTGTGTGTACCTACACGTGTGTCTACGCATGTCTCCACTACACGAGTTTGTGTGTGTGTGTGTGTAAGTGTGCGCAAACGTGGATTGATTGGTTGTAATTACATTGTGGTAGGTAAGTAGGCAGGTTGGTACATGTGTATTACATACATATACCTCAAGTGATTCCCTCCCCCCACACTTGCCGTCAACAAACTAACGCCCACGCATACGCACGATACACACACACACAAAGAAATACATATTTATACACAGACTTACTCGAATTTATCCGTAATTTTTGTGTTGATTGATGAAATGAATCAACATAATAAAAATTTACAATAATAATAATAATAATAAAAATAAAAAAAATCAAACAAGTTTTACATCAAAACAATATTGAGAAACTATAATTAAAAAAAAAACCCGAACAATAAAAAACAACTTGAGTTGTATTCCAGTTGAATCTCTGCTGTCTATCTAATGTAGAAAGAGGAAGACATCGGCAAAAAAAGACGAAGAAGAAGAAGAAGAAGAGAGGACACACAGGGGACAGAGGAGGATGAAGAGGAATATAAAAGACGAAGCTGACATTGTTGTGTTGTTGATGACAGGGATTAGGCTGACAGGCATACAACATATAATAAACGCTAGTTGTTGTTTCCCGTCCACTACTCACCACCCACCAAGCCCCGCTAATTCTGATGATGATTTCCGAATTTTTATTTTTTTGGCATAAAAATCAAATTTATGATTATTATCATTAAATTATAAAGTCTGATTTTATAATAAATGAAGCAGAAGAAGACGACAGCGATAACAAGAAGGGGAGGGATGAGACAGAGTAAGAGGGGATAGGGGAAGGTCAGGGAAGGAAGGAAGCAAGTATACCATTATCCCATAGATACACATCATTGTATTTTCGATGTGATATGGTTTGATATAAGAATAAAACTTGTGCACTGTGGTAGAGTGTAATTCCATTATGGGTAAATTTTGTTTTGATAAAGTCTCACAGTGTTATACAGTAATGTTTACTGATGACGACGTTTCGAGCACAATTTATTCCTGATCATAATCATATCAAGGTAATCACACGACTTCCTAAATTCATTTATATAGTTCCATTGTTTTTCTCTTGATTTTCACTTGATTTGATTGGTAATAGTTATTTCCATATTTCAGGTATGAGTAATGAGTCATCCCTATTGTATGTGTTGTCTTGGATGTAGACTCGATGAACCAGTCAGGATTCAGTAATCAACCTCTCTCACTCTCCACCTATTTAGAATACTTTTTAGAATTTTAACCCTCTCCCTCCCACCCTATTGTGTGGTTGTGTGTTAGCGCATGCATTGCAATTGCTGAGCTTTTTTCTAAATTACTTATCTTCTCGGGGTCAACCATTCTTACCTTAGCTAAATTCTTATGCGCTGACAATCTGACTACCCCTGACCTACTAGTTTGACCTATGTAGTTGACTTAACTCACAGTCATTGCATGGTATTTTGTAAATAATATTATTTTGTCTAATTGGGTCAACTGGGTCCTTTAACCAACAGAGCTTGTCCCTGACTGAGTGAGTTTGTAGGTTTAAATGCCACCCTAATTCCTATTTTATTCAGAATCCTACGTAGTGTCTCAGATGTCCCCCCTTTATATGGTATAACTGTGGATGACTTATATTCTTTCTTATTTATGTTATTATTACTAGTTTCACAATTATTTTTATTTTGTTTTTGCCCTTTAATGATCTTCCTAATGAATTTTATAGGATAGTTATTCAACACCAACGCTTCTTCTATCTATTTTAATTCATCATTTAGATCTTTTTTTGTGCTACTTAGTACCACTGCTCGGTTTGTTAAACATTTAACTAAGCCTGCCTTAACAGTTAAAGGATGAGACGAATTAAAGTCTTAATATCTATTAGAATGCGTTGGTTTTCTATAAACACTAGTGTGTAGTTTTCCTTCTTCTATTCTTTTTTTCTTACAATCTAACATCACAGCTAATTCTCCTTGTTCATTTTCTGATTCATGGTTTGATTTCGCATACTATCATCTCAGTGAGTGTGTGTGTGTGTGTGTGTGTGTGTGTGCGCGTGAATTCTCATGCTTTCAGAGTTTTTTATTTACGTTACTACCCTCCCACCCACCCACCCACCCCCCCTTTTCATCAAATACACGGTGGCTATGGGAGGGGGAGATGATTAAGAAATGATTTAGTGTTGTAGAGATGAGAAAGTTTATAATGGTTAGACAACATTCTCAAATTCTGTATGTATGTGTGTACAGAAGCGAATGAGCAAGCGAGTCAGCAGGACAACAAGGTGGGGTGTGTGCGTGTGTGTGTGTGGTTACAATGTTTTCTGGTAATAGTGAACACCATCAAGCTGGATGAATAAGCTGCTTCGTTGAATAGTGACTAAGTATAGAATTCAGGATAGACATTTCATCCCTCCACGGACTCGTCATCTAGATGCGCCTGGAAAAATGATATAGCCAGATTTGGAAACGTTGTTATTTATTTGTTCTCGTGTTGATGATTTATTTTGCTATTCATATTAAACGTTTCTTGACTTTTGTAAGTTTTAATCTTGTTAAATCGATTTATTTTATTTGAACAAGTGCTCAGCATTCACACACTCACACACAAACACAAACACACACACACTGTTTCTATCTACCGAAATCATACACACAAACCAAATATTCCGTTATGACCAATCATTTCGGTATCAGAATCAACAGCATATAATAACCTATCTAAAGGAATTCTCAGAAAAAAATCAATACCATTCAAGTTGACGACAATGAAATCATGATATCATTTGTCGTCACAGCATTATTCACTTCAAATAGTCCAAAACAAAAAAAACTCAATATTCCACGTGAATGGAATTCATAGAGCTATGCTTTACAACATATGTTTCCAGTTCAGTATTCAGATATACGAATAGATAAAAGTGTATTGAGAGCTGTCTGCAAGCCAGAAATTGTAGACAACAATTTACGTCAATGTTTGCATCCTGAATCAGGGTCATGAGAAAAAAAACAATAACATAGCTTAGCCTTGACGAACTCACCAACCAACCACAGCAGAATTAATGCGTGTGCAAATATAATTCGCAGGTATATGGCTTAACTTTCTGAGAAACGTTCACAGGCAGAACAGAATAACCTTCAGCAAGAAAACATTCAATCAGAAAACGTTGGTTATCCTCTGATAATAATGTGCATAAAATCTATGAATATCTGCTAATTTCCTCAATAAACAATCTGTTGCCTGTCCCTTGTCTTCTGTCGTTACAAAGGTGATAGGATCCCACATATTTTGGTATTGACTGTTTAAACTTGCATATATGGTATGTTATCATTCTCACACATTTTGGTATTGACTGCTAATTTTGTATATATGGTATATTATCATTCTCACGCACTTTGTTATTGGCTATTAAGATAAATTATTTCAAATGCTGTTAACTGTCCATATTGTTGTAAAATGTATAAATACCATGGCTTTCTTTATCGTTGTTGCACTTCAATACACAGTCACAGTCCAGCCTTTGTCTTTTGATATTTGCGTGCTTTACTAAATCGGAAGATACGACAAGCAGATAGGCAGATTAGATCAGGCGCAGACAGAATAAGGTGAAAACTTCTTCATTCAATTCCCTACCGTTATAACAAATTGGCGACGGGGTTTTACTTAATTCATTGCAGTTATAACAAGCAAACGACGACAGTTTTTATTCTGTTCAGCGCAACTATATAACATTTTTGACTGTGTTAATTACAACCCAATTACAATGTCTATCTCTCTGGACGATCTCAAATCTATCTTGCAGCAGCAGCAAGTTCAGAATGAAGCAGCTCAACTAAAATTAATCGAAGCTCTCACTCAGAAGCTGTCCATTCAAGTTCCATCGACATCTCATTCTGACAAATATGAAAGCATCTCAAATTCCATTAGTGAGTTCAACTACGACCCAATATCTGGTCTCGTATTTGATGCATGGTTCAATCGTTACGAAGACGTTTTCCGTATTGAATGCTACATGTTTGATGATGCTGCCAAAGTCCGATTGTTACTAAGAAAACTTGGTACTGTTGAGCACAACAGATATGTTAACTTCATTCTGCCTAAGAACCCACGTGAGTTATCATTCGATGAGACAGTCACCGTTTTATCACAAATCTTTGGTGAACAGTCGTCTGAATTTGGTTCGATTAACACAGTGAAAAGTCCTCCGATCACCGTTAAGCACACAGAACGTCAGTCTCAAAATTCAGCTAAACCTCCTTCAGTGTGCTGGCACTGTGGTTCGTGGCATTTTGTCAAGTTCTGTCCTTTCAAGAAGCATAAATGCCGTAATTGTCACCGTTTTGGACATAAGGAGGGCTACTGTACACCGCAGAAAAATCCTTCGGTGAGGAACCGAAGTAGTCGTTTCGAGCCGAAACAATCTCCTCGAGCACAGACCATTTTCACAACTTCTAAAGTCGATTTCGCCAGCAAACGAAAGTACATTACGCTAGGTATTAATGGCAAACATATCCGTCTTCAGTTGGATACAGCATCAGATATTACCTTAATTTCCCGAACTACGTGGCGCATACTTGGGTGCCCACAGATTCTGCCGACCGAGCATGTCGCTAAGAATGCCTCTGGGGATATACTGAAACTCGTGGGTGAGATAAATTGCCAAGTTCAGTTTGGTGAGCATCACTTCAATGGTGTATGTTACGTTACAAACTACCATGATTTGGATTTGCTTGGTCTTGACTGGTTAGACAAGCTCCATATCTTTAATGTACCATTAAATTCAGTATGCTCTAATGTTTCGTCTTCACCACACAACGTTGTTCCCGGAGATGTATCTGATCAATCTCTCTTGCAACGCCTTCGTCAAAAGCACGCTTCTGTCTTCCAGGACAAACTTGGTTGCTGCAAATTTACCCAAGTTGTTTTGTCTCTAAAGCCAAACGCGAAGCCAATTTTTCGTCCAAAACGTCCAGTTCCGTATGCTGCTGTCACATTGGTTGAGAATGAACTCGACAGACTGGAAGCATTGGGTGTCATCAAACCAGTAACGTATTCGCCCTGGGCTGCTCCGATAGTTGTTGTACGCAAAGCAAATGGTTCCATTCGCCTGTGTGCAGATTTCTCAACTGGGTTAAATGATGCTCTAGAGGACCATGCTTATCCATTACCAATTCAAGAAGACTTATTCGTCAAACTTAATGGTGGAAAATGTTTTGCAAAAATTGACCTTGCTGATGCTTATCTTCAAATAGAAGTTGAACCAAAGTCTCAAGAGTTGCTAACAATCAACACTCATAGAGGTCTCTACCAGTTTACTCGCTTACCATTTGGTGTGAAACCAGCACCCGCAATTTTTCAGCAGATCATGGATACTATGCTTGCTAACCAACCTGGTGTTGCTGTCTACCTCGACGATGTGATAATCACAGGGAGTAGTAAGTCTGAATTGTTTGATCGACTTGACGCTGTGCTATCCAAAATGTCAGAGTTTGGGTTCTACCTTAAAGAGGATAAATGTACATTTTTCATGGATTCAGTAAAGTATCTTGGGTTCATTTTCGATCAACATGGACGTCGACCAGACCCAGAAAATGTACGTGCTATTCAGAATATGCCCGCTCCCACTAATGTTGCCACTCTGCGATCTTTCCTTGGCCTCATCAGCTATTACAGTGCATTTCTACCAGAGCTTCATCACATACGTGCTCCACTGAATCGCCTGTTATCGAAAAATGCAAAATGGAATTGGTCACCTGAATGTCAAAATGCATTTAAAAAAGTAAAATCGTTACTCCAGTCAGACATGCTGCTTACTTATTATGATCCAAGTCTTGAAATCATCCTTGCTGCAGATGCATCCGACTATGGTATTGGTGCTGTTATATCTCATCGTTTTCCTGACGGAAGGGAGAAAGCTATTGCACATGCATCTAGAACACTGAATACAACCGAACGCAAATATAGCCAAATTGAGAAAGAAGGTTTGGCGCTTATCTTCGCAGTCAAAAAGTTTCACAAAATGCTTCATGGTAGGAAATTCACCCTATTTACTGACCATAAACCCCTGTTATCGATATTTGGTTCGAAAAAGGGCGTTCCAGTGTACACTGCGAATCGGCTTCAAAGGTGGGCTGTCATGTTACTGGGATATAATTTTGATATCAAATACAAACCTACCTCTGAATTTGGCCAGGTAGATGCATTATCACGGCTGCTAAGCCATCAGAAGTTGGAAAGCGAGGATGTTGTTATTGCATCCATCTCTGTTGAAGATGATGTAAACAGAGTTCTGGTAGGCGCGACTCAACTTCTTCCGGTGACTGCAGTTGAGGTTGCCAGACACACACTGCGTGATCCAGTTTTACAGCAAGTATCAAAGTTCATCCGATTTGGCTGGCCTCCACATGTTCATTCAAATGTTTTAAAACAGTTTTACCAGCGACGCCAATCCCTATCCATCGTTAATGAATGCATAATGTTTGCTGATCGTGTTGTGGTTCCAGCTAATCTTCGTGACCATGTGCTTCGGCAGCTTCATATATCACATCCTGGTGTTGGGAGAATGAAGGCGATCGCTCGCAGTTATGTTTACTGGCCCAACATCGATGACCATATCGAAGACCTCGTTCGCAAGTGTAGTAAATGTGCTCAAGCATCAAAGTGTCCACGCAAGACAGAACTATGTTCCTGGCCACGACCGGACAAACCATGGTCCCGTGTTCATGTTGACTTCGCTGGACCGTTCAATAGTATGCATTTCTTAATATGTGTCGACGCGTTTTCCAAATGGCCAGAGATATTTCCTATGCATTCTGCCACATCAATTGCAACAGTGTCCCACCTACGTCAACTATTCTGTCGTTTTGGTATGCCTGATGTTCTGGTGTCCGATAATGGATCGCAGTTCACCTCATCACTGTTCTCAGATTTCTGCAAACAGTTTGGCATCCAGCATATTCGTAGCCCCCCGTATCATCCCCAATCGAATGGACAGGCTGAACGTTTCGTCGACACTTTTAAGCGTGCTTATGCAAAAGCGAAGGGGGAGGGAACAACAGAAGAAATTTTGGATAGATTCTTGCTGCATTATCGTACGACGCCAAATCCTTCCGCCCCAAATCAGTTATCCCCAGCGGAAATTATATTTGGCCGAAAGATCAGAACTGCCCTCGACTCAATTAAGCCTAGGCAAGTAAAGCAGGGCTGCAGAAATACAAAAATGGAAAACCAATTCAATCGCCATCACGGAGCTAAACGTCGAGTTTTCAAATTGTATCAGCAAGTTTATGTACGAGATTTTCGCTATTCACCTCCGAGATGGATTCGAGGACAAATAGTGGGGCAGAAAGGAAGGGTTTTATACAAAGTGAATGTAGAAGGACAGTTATGTGTCAGACACACGAATCATATACGAGATGCGTCAGATAGACTTGACAATGGGAGACGAGACCTCACGTTAGAAGTATTAGTAGATACATTTAATCTTCCGCAGCCGGAAGCCCGGGACACAGATCACACTCTATCCAGTACCATGCGAAGGTCAACTCGACAAAGAAGAGCTCCGAAACCTTTTCAAATAGATCCAAAAAGCAAGTCCTACACTCTTTACGGGGGAGGTGATAGGATCCCACATATTTTGGTATTGACTGTTTAAACTTGCATATATGGTATGTTATCATTCTCACACATTTTGGTATTGACTGTTAATTTTGTATATATGGTATATTATCATTCTCACACATTTTGGTAGTGACTGCTAATTTTGTATATATGGTATATTATCATTCCCACACATTTTGTTACTGACTGTCAACTCGCACATATGGTATATTATCATCTCTCACGCACTTTGTTATTGGCTATTAAGATAAATTATTTCAAATGCTGTTAGCTGTCCATATTGTTGTAAAATGTATAAATACCATGGCTTTCTTTATCGTTGTTGCACTTCAATACACAGTCACAGTCCAGCCTTTGTCTTTTGATATTTGCGTGCTTTACTAAATCGGAAGGTACGACAAGCAGATAGGCAGATTAGTTCAGGCGCAGACAGAATAAGGTGAAAACGTCTTCATTCAATTCCCTACCGTTATAACAAAAGGGAACACCAATAGGATCATCACCCATATCAGGATTATTAGCTGAAGCCGTTATGCAAAGATTAGAATTAATAGCCGTAATTACCCATAATTAAACCAAAAATCTGGCTACGTTATATTGATGATACATTTGTAATAATTCAAAGAAATGAACTGGTATATATCGACGAACTAATAAACAACATATTTGAAGATATCAAATTCACAAGACATGAAGAATAAGTCAACAGAATTCGACTTTTAGATGTATTTATCAAGAGAACTAACACAAGTATGCAGAAAATCAACACACACACACAGGCTTAATACTCAACTGTATTAGCAGTAACCTCATTATTCACAAAAGAAACATTGTGCAGACATTGTTTAAAAGAGTTCAAACAGACACTGTAACACTAGTCGGGTGTTGAACGTAGTGGAAGAAAAACCATCTTCGAAAAGAATTGATACTCATACATATTCATCGGAGAAATTTTTGTTAAAACTCAAACCGAAATACCGCCAAGAAACTATCCTCAAAGACTACAAGAAAATTGCTTCTACCATATGTTAAACAAGTGAACTTCCCCTTCGAATCAGAATGCAAGGTAACATTAATTAGAGGTGAAAAGACACCATATGTATTCTTTAATATCATTGCAAATGAAAAGCAACAAGTTAGCTATAGAAGCAGCATTCAAAACAGAACTTCACGTGAACATAGGGAAAACAGAGGTGGTGAAGATCCCTGCCCAACAGCAACAACAACAACAGGCAACAATCAGCATAAGTGGGAGAAATTTGAAAGAAGCAACCTCCTTTACCAACCTACCAACTTACCTAAAAAGCATCATTTAACTACAGGCGGACGGAACTGGTGAGGATATCATCAAAGCGAGTATCGGCAAAGCAAGGTAAGCTTTCATTACTCTCAACTCTGTATGGAGATCAACACTGCACTCAGCATGAAAATGAAAATAAGATCCGGATTTTCAACTTTAATTTGAAGTCATTACTACTTATTATTCTGATCAGAGATTTGGCGCCGCGTTATGAGGGTCACTTCGAACAAACTACAGACCTTCATTAACAGCTAGCTGTCTTCACTCAATACTACTCAAGATCAGATGGTCGGCCAGAAAAGATCATCAACAGTGATCTCTTGGAGAGAATCAACTCAGAAGGAAGCAATTGTGCAGCAGATAAATATGCAGGAAGAAATGGAGGTGGGTTGGAGGCCATACTCTGAGAAACACATCAGAGGACATCACACGCCAGGCCATCTCTCGAGTGCAACCCAAGTGGGAAGCGGCAATTTGGTCATTAGTTTGAGGGTGACATGGAGGAGGTCATGTGAAGACGATATGAAGGCATGTGGGCAGATGTGGAGCCAGGTGAAAACGTTGGTGGAGAACCGGACTCAGTATTGACGTTCGGCTGAAGACCTATGTTCCTCTAGGAACTAAAGAAACAATAACAATAATATCATTGTACGTGCTCGCCAACCATGCACATGGTCTGGGGTTCGATCCCCGACCGACGCACTCCTTTACCTCGCTAAGCCAGAAATAATCCTGGTAAAGAGGAAAGGTTAGGCATGAGGCTAGCATCCTCATCCTGGAAAATAAACAGTGCTACTGAAACTTCAAGCTAGATGAAAAACCAGAAAAAGTCTAGTACATAGATGAATCAGTGATTAACAAACACACTACTATCGATCAAATTTACCAACTAATAAAAAGTAAATCACATGACAAAGTTCAAATTCAAGGACACTTACAACGATCAATATCTATGCAAACTAGCAACCAATCACAACCAATTTCGTCAAGACAGCTAATCACATCATTCATGAGCAGTCTGGACATACTCAATGCTTATTTGAAGACTGCACTGACGATGTTTTATGGAAAGGTAATGGAATTAGTTTCTCAAATATAAACCATCCAACTCACAGAACATAACTCGATCAAGTATTAAGTGTTACTTGGGGTCATTTGAAAGCTATACATGCTTCACCTTTGCTCTCAAGTATTCGTAGGTGTTGCTGATGATGTTGTTATATTTATGTTTGACATTGAGATTAGGGACTGAACTAGTTCCCCTTAGGACTGGATTAGCTTCGTATTGCCTGCTGTCTACTAGGCCGCAATATCGGTAGTATCTCATTCTAAGCTTTAGCGAAGAACATAAAATAACGTCTGAGTAGAAAATAGAAATCATTAGAAATAAATTGAAGCAATATATTTCAGATTACATCACAAATTGACTTCATCAAGAGAACCATTTTAAATCAAGATGTGTTGGAGAGCGTTTACTATCGTTATTTCGAGTAGCTATAATTAGTACTCATTTATCATCCTGACAGCCATCGAACCGGAAACCTTCAGCACATTGACCATTTAGTCAGTGGCCTGTCAATTCTTCTTCTGCTTCTTACTGATTCCTTGAGTTCCTAGTGGAGTATAGGGCTACAAAAACACATCTCCAAGTCGTTCTATTCACTGATTTCCTGTTCCGCTGGGCAGTTTTGGGGTTCACCCCAAAGTAGGGAAGTATATTCATAAAATATATGTCTATAGAAGTGGTTAGATGGGAGATTTTGTCCTAAAAGGCTCCTGCAGATCAATAGAGAAATGGAGAACGCCACTCTTAGCCTTGCTTATCTACTGCAGAGTACAATCATATGAAAGTTACGCATGAACTAGTAAATTTCTGAATAACTGAATTCCTATAGACAGACAGTCTTATTTGCTCTAAAGTAGTTCAATAAATTTTCTCAGTTAAACAAAATACATAATCAAATATCTCCACAAAACTAAGGAAGAAACCAGTTGAAGTGCAAAACTATGAATGCATGAATAATGCAGTTTGATTGCTTCTCTATCATATCTCAAAGGTTCTTCAGTCAATTTATTTTTAGATGGCTTTTATATAGTCTTAACTTCTTCAAAAAGTGTACCACTGAAAAAGTAACAGAGCGAATAACAACCGACAACAAGCCATCTGCCTTTACGCAGACCTTATATATATAATCACACACATTCTACAGAGAAAAAAAGGAGAGAAAAACCAACTCCCTGGAGAATTCGCAAAGTATTTTAATCATAAAATCAGTCAAGCGTTAGTTATTTTCTTCTTTTTTTCTCTCAATCATTTTTCTCTGCATTCTTTTCTCCTCCTCTTCTTAATTAATTAATTAATTCTCCCCGTCTAATTCCATTTAATAAACATCTGCCTGATCTTTGTCTTTGAAATATAACTAACATTTCAAAATTTCATCGTGGATAGGAGTATTGTGCAGCTGTTTTGGTATGCATCCAACACCCGAGGTTTCAAATCACGACCTTCCGGTTACTAGACGAGCTCGTAGACCATTGAGTAGCCATCGGGAACCGGGTTTTCCAGTCTTCCTTTAACTGATTTCAGTTCATGATGAAGTTTTGAAACCAATCATATCACTACAAAGCAACACTAAAAAAATCAGTTACAGGATTTCATCATGAACTGACATTGGTTAGAGAAGCATTCAAAAACCAGCTGGGAGGAGTGAACAGGTGTTTCGCCTGCCTAGTTTGGGACTCTTCAGCGGTACGCACCCACTCACACTAGTTCTAACCCAGGACCTTCTGGTTGCAAGGCTAGCGAGCTCGTAGACCATGAAGCCAATGAGACCCTATCCAATGGCATAGCGTGACCCCTAGCCAATGTCTTCGGCTGGTAGTACTTGTCCTCACACCCGACCAGCTGTACCCTACTGGTTTCAATCTGATGTTCATTAGTGACTGACCCAAAATCAGACTCTAGGCGGGAAGTTGTGACCAATGGGTTACAGCAGGTTGGGTGTGAGGACAAATACTCGCCCCCGAAATGACATCCACTAGTAGACACGCTATATCATGAATCGGTGGAAGTATGAATTCATGGATTTGGTCCCAGTGACTTAATGGTCTAAGGGCTTGGTTCATAACCGATGTTCCTGGGTTCGAACCCCCTGCCAAATACGTATTTCTGATTATTCCTAGACTAGGACTCTCAGATTTTCCAGTGGTTCTGTAGCCCAGCATCAGTTCATGATGAATTCCTTTAACCAATCAAATCCCTGAAAACTAATACTTGAATATGGAAAATTGTAATTGGACAGAATATGATCATAGGAAGTCTTTTGAATACATTGATATGATTATGAGAAAGAAATTGTGCTCAACACAGCGTCATCCAATTAATAATACACTGTATCACTG
Organism: Trichobilharzia regenti; assembly: GCA_944472135.2. Taxonomy (NCBI): domain Eukaryota; kingdom Metazoa; phylum Platyhelminthes; class Trematoda; order Strigeidida; family Schistosomatidae; genus Trichobilharzia; species Trichobilharzia regenti. Next base: position 63,652,853 of record OX235267.1, read on the forward strand.
AAACTTACGGAAGCCTTCGAAGTGAGGACGGGAGTGAGGCAAGGCTGTCTACTATCACCAATGATCTTCCTGATTGCAATTGATTGGATAATGCGACAGACAACGGCAACCAACGAGGGAACAGGCATAAAATGGACTGACACAAAAGGAGACTTGGAGGATCTGGATTTCGCCGATGATGTATGCCTGATTTCCCATAAACTGGAAGATATGCAAGTGAAAAGTAACAAGTTGGCAGAAGAAGCATCAAAGATAGGACTTCACGTGAACATAGATAAAACAGAGATGATGAAGATTCCTAGCCAACATCAACAGCAACAACAACAACAGACAACAATCAGCCTGCATAAGTGGGAAGAACCTGAAAGAAACAACCTCCTTCACCTGCCTAACCGGGAAGCATCGTCTCAACTACAGGCGGAACTGACGAGGATATCAAAGCCAGAATCGGAAAAGCAAGACAAGCTTTCATTACTCTCAAATCTGTGTGGAGGTCAACAGCACTCAGCATCAAAAATAAGATCCGGATTTTCAACTCCAGTGTGATGTCAGTGCTACTATACGGATCAGAGACTTGGTGAGTCATAAAGAGCATCTCAAACAAACTTCAAACCTTCATTAACAACTGTCTTCGCTCAATACTCAAGATCAGATGGCTGGCCAGAAAAGATCAACAACAAGGATTTCTGGGAGCGAACCAATCAGGAACCGATTGTGAAACAAATAGGCAGGAAGAAATGGAGATGGATTGGCCATACGTTGAGGAAACCATCAAGTGACATCACTAGACAAGCCATTGTTCGAGTGGAACCCGAAAGGGAGGCGGCGAGTTGGTCGTCCAAGGGTGACTTGGAGGAGGTCATGCGAGGAGGAGATGAAAGCATGTGGACAGACCTGGAGCAGGGTGAAAAAGTTGTCAGAAAACCGAAGGCAATGGAGGTGCTCAGCTGAAGCCCTATGTTCCTCTAGGAACTAAAGGATACAATAATAATAATAATGTATCACTGACTATGTGTGTGTGTGTGTGTGTTACACCAGATAAACTCGTCTAATTATGGAATTATGTTCAACCACCACAGTGTCCTAATTCTAAGCTTACATAATACATAACAAGCCTACATCGAAACTTCAATTTGCACCAACTTTTTGTGTGTCTACGTGTGTACATGTTTGTGGATGTGTGTGTGTGTGTGTGTGTGGGTTCTACTATCTTGTACTGCAGTTATCTCTTCCACTTCATTTGTCTTCCTTTGGTACTTTCTATTTTATTTTATTTTATTTTTTTGAAGAAATGTTTTTTGTAGGGATTTTGTTTTGATAGGTTGGAAGATTTCATCATGAGCTGACATCAGTTAGAGAGCCACTGGAAAAACCTGCTTGGAGTACTGAACAGCTGTTTCGCCTGCCTAGTTTGGGACTGTTCATCAGTACTCACTCATCAAAAAGGTTCGAACCCAGGACCTTCTGTTTACAAGGCAAGCCGGAAGATCATTAAGCCAATGAGACCCGATTCATTGGCTAACCCACAATTTTTGCCGATTCACGATATAGCGTGACCATTAGCCAATGTCATCGAGTATTTATCCTCAGGCTCCATCTACTGTCTTGTGATTTTCACCAGTTGATTTCAGAATTCCTTAATTCAGGATGCTTTCATTTAATTTAGCTGATCAGCAATACTAATAAGAATGTACTACTTAAAGCGAGAAGCTTGCAGTTTTCTGAGACAACCAGCTGCATTGTCTTAGCCTGAACACCATCGATGCTGCTGACAGCTGGGAAGTTATTTGGAAATTCTTTATCTTGACGAGCTGGCAAAGTTTTCACCCATATAGAAGAACTGACTGACTGACTGACTTCACATTTGTGTTGCAAATCAGAATCTAACTTGTTGTTTAGGCTGGCTGAGTCATGAGTGAAGCAAAAGATTACCAAACTGGTTTCAAGCAGATAAAGGCGTATCTTGCCCTTCCGATTCTGGCTGGCTGAAGTTGAGACGATTCTGGCTGCCCAGATAAGTGAAGGAATTGACCTTTGTCAAATCTCTTTCGTTGATATATGTGTAAAACTTGGGCACTATGGCGGTGAGTAATTCCATATTAGTTTGTTTATTAGATGTATCACACAGTCAGTGAAACAGTAGTATTTACTGGATGACGACGCCTTTCGAAAAAAATTTATCACCGTTCATATTCATATCGCCAATTACAATCACACAACTTCGAAACCTTCGTTTCATAGTTCTCTTTGTATTTTCCTATTTGTCGTAGGGGTAGTAGAATTAATTCTCCAGATGTCCGGGTGGATAGGTGTTGAATCATTCCTATTACACGTACTCTCTTCAGTTGATTCGATAAACAAAGCTTCTGTTATCAATCTCTGCCTCCATTCACCCTGTCACATTAGATTTTAAAACTGTCATCTTATCCCATCCAACCTATTGTATGGTTGGGTGTAATTGCATGTAATGAGTGATATAGCTGAACTATTCTCTAGATTTCTTATCTTATTCGGTTCAGCTAATCTAGATTTCGCTAGGTTTTATGTTCGGCTAGTCTGAATGACTGCCCCTGTTCTACTAGTTTGACCTATGTATTCGACCTGACAGTCATTCTCGCAGGGTATTAGATAAACTAAATTGTTTTGTTTTAAAAGTTCCACAAGATCCACCATTTAACCGACAAAGCTTGATTCTAATTGAATTTGTGGGTGGTTTGAATGCGAGCCACTTTTATTCCTGCCTTGTTAAGAATTCTGTGTAAGGTCTCCAAGGTTCCTTCCTTGTATGGAATTACTAGTGATGATTTAGATTCCTTATTGTTGGTGTTGCCATTATCCTGCTCACATTTGACATGCATGTCGTCATTAATATTATTGTTACCTCTCTTTGATGGTGATTTTTGCTGGTTGTTGTTGCTTTTGGTGGTGGTAGCAGTTGGTTATCTTCTTTTTTGCGTTCCGAGAGGAATGTAAGACCCGAAAGCTTGAGCCATATTTTGAGTTTCAGTAACGGTGCCGTTGTTTTCCTCGGTGTCGAATCGCTACCCTCCCGCATTCAACCTTCTCTCTTCACCAGGCTAACTACTAGTTAAGCAGCAAGATTTAGGAGTGAATCAGCCGCCGGGGTCGAATCGTGGACCATGTGATTACTTAGTAGGCATTCTACAGTTGAAGTTGACCAAAGCAGTCGCTCTTTCCATCCTGAATACGGCGGCTTGCTTGAATCACTGGGTTACCTAAGTTTTCTGTCTTCTAAATGCCACAATGAGTCACAGTCTATACTCTCGCAAACAATTTTCTGCCTATTTCCAGGAGTTTTCCGAAGGAAACGGAGGAAGGGTATTGTGGAGTAGCGTTGAAGCCTACTGCAGTTGGAACAATAATGCTTCAGACATATATTACCGATTAGTATATTATTTCAAGATTCTGTATATAGAGTAAATAGCTTCCAGTGAAACCGTCTAAAAACTCTATATTGTGAACAGTATTCACATTTATATTATTCCCTTGTGTTTTGAGTGGAACATAGGGCTTCAAAAGCATACTGACGTTTCATTCTTTTCTCTGTAATCCTTAATATAGCTGATCCCACGATTGCCCATAAGCAGCTTTCATTTCTTCCTCGTCCTTCTATTCCTCCTCGTGAGATGATCACCTTCATGTTACCTTTGGACCAAAATCCAACTCAGCGTTCCCTTTTCGAGTTCCATTTGAGGTCCTGCTTAGTGTGTGTGATGTTACTCAGTGGTTTTCTCAGCGTGTTTGTTGACGTTTACGCGAAGTCCAATGCAAACAAATCTGCTCAAACCAAAGATAAATATTAAAAGAAAAGCCAAATCGATCGTCCAAAATAGGAAATACACTTCTAGATCAGAATTGTAGTGCAGTGGTGATTTCTTAGCGAGCTAGAGATCGTGTAAGAACGAACGACTGAAGGTAACACGACAGCATTCGAAATGGCCAAGAATGCTTCACCACGAACCTTCAACTTATCGAGTCTACTTAAATAGCGAAGCTTGGACGTCTTCTTCATGAGCTGACATCACTTAGAGAACCAGCCAGCAGCTTCGCCCTAGTTTGAGACTCTTCAACAATACGTATCCACCACCAGGGTTCGAACCCATAACTTTCTGATGACAAGGTGAGCTCATAGACCGTTGAGCCGCTGACCAGCCAGAGCATGAATTCCAGCATCTGCCGATTCATGACATAGCGTGACCATTCCTCAATGTCTTTTTCGATGATTTACTGTCTCACCTTCAACCTGTTGTACCCTACTGGTCACGGCTGCCTACCAGAACCCCAGGTAACTGCCTGAATATAGGGCCAGTCGCTAGTGAGCTCAGATCAACTTTCAAGTATCGGTTTTGTAGGGATTTTGTTTGATCGGTTGATGGATTTCATCATGAATTGACATAAGTTAGAGAGTCATTCGAAAACCTGACAGTACTGGTGAGCTTGCCTTGTAACCAGAAGGTCCTGTGTTTGAACCCTAGCGGTGGGTAAGTACTCCTGTGTAAAGTCCCAAACTAGGCTGACGAATTAGCTGGCTGTCCAGTACTCCATGCAGGCTTTCCAATGGTTCTCTAACTGATGTCGTCAGCTCATGATGAAATTCACCAGCCGATCGAACAAAAATTCCTACAAACCCAATACCTAAATAGTGAAGGTCAACATCTAATCTTGATTGAGGGTTGTTACAGGCTAATAATTTTGGGGAATTAGTTACCACTACAGACCTATTTCCATTTTCCTCGGCACATGTGCAGGCGAATAGATGCACTGGTCTTAAACCCAGAAGAGGATGTAAGGTTGAGCAGTAGGCTAGCTAGCCTACCCAGCAAAACCAATCCAGTCGTTGAAAAAAAACTTCAAAGATAAGTAAGATACTACTGATAACGAATTCCTATCAGTAGTACGCAATACCGGAATATATATTTATCTTCTCATGATCATTTTCTTATCATATTGAGTTCATTAGATTTATCATATCTGATAAAACACACGTACACACATACACATACACAATTTATGAGATTAATTGACTAGGGACAAATAAAATATTCAGAATTTTTCAATGACATTATCTGGATGTTTTTTGAAAGCTTTTAATATTGTTGAACTCTTTCCATTCCTTCATCCATCCATCCATCTATCCACCCCCCCTTGTGCATCTATTCATATTGTCTGATAATCATGTTGATAACTTTGAATATCATTCATTTAGAAAAGCAAATTTAATCATTCAACCTCTTTCACCCCTTCCTACCTACCTACCTACCTACCAACCTTCCTTTCTGCCTTTCACCTCTTCCACTCTCTGCCTTCTCTAATCCTACTCAATCTCTCAATTCATCATTAACTATGTTCAGTTCAAATTACAATTGTTAACACGAGAACTCACGCACTCAACGCACACACTCACGAATACACAGATAAACAAGCACAGATTAAAACACTATTCTCAGGTGAAACGAATTATAATTGAATGTGACATAATGAAAATGGGAATGAAATGTTATCATTTTTAATCATAATAATAATAATAATAATAATAAACAGGAATAAACAAGAATATTATTTCTTATTCCTCTGTTTATTTCGTGTGTACATTCACACTCTCCTACATTCTGTGTTCTCTGTGTTTCCTTCGTGTCATTTTGTTGACCTTAAATATCAGTTAAAATCAAAACGAAACAAAAAATAAATAGATGAGAAAGAAAAAAAGTGATATGGAAATAAATATCTTTTTCTTATTGGTGATAAAAACATGTCTTCAGTATACTACTTATTTGGAAATTATAAGTAGTGTCTTTTTATATGGAGGATTTAATCCTGAGTTGACATCAGTTAGAGAACCACTGGAAAACCTGCAAGAAGTACTCGACAGCTGTTTCGTCCTAGTTTGAGGCTCCTTAGCAGTACGCATCCACCGGGGTTCGAACCCAGGACCTTCTGGTTACAAGGCGAGCTCGTAGACCATTGAGCCACTGGGACCCGATCCAATGGTCCTTGAATTCCAACTTCTGCCAATTCACGATATAGCGCGACCACTTCGCAATGTCTTCTTCGATGAGTTACTGCCTCATCTTCAACCTGCTGTACCCTACTGGTCACGGCTTCCCACTAGAACCCCAGGTTAACTACCTGAATAGGCCAGTCACTAGTGAGCATCAGATTAATTTTCAAATATTGGTTTTGTAGGAATTTTGTTTGATTGTATGGAGGATTTCATCATGAACTGACATCAGTTAGAGTCTTTTTGTTCCTATATTTTCAGAGTGGAATATAGGGCTACAAGCCAAGGGTTTGAATTTTCGGTAGCAGTGGTGTTTATTTTTATGGAGAGCGTTGGCTAGCCTCACGCCTAACCTTCCCTGTTTATCGGCTATACTATCGGCTTAGTGAGGTCTAGGCGTGCATCGGCCGGCATGTGGTTCCCAGTGGAACATAAAGCTTCAGCAGCACATCTTCATTTTGTCCTGTTCCCTGAAGTCTTCTTTATCTGGCAGCACGGTTGCCCCTCATCAACAACTGTCATCACCTCTTAAAGCAATCTCCTCTATGTCACTGTCAGCTCTCAGCCTAACTCGTCATCTCCTATTCAGCTTCCAATCAGTGGGATGCCTGGTGCACGAAATCACTCAGCGGTCACTTCAGTAGTCTCCTTTAATTCACCTCCACTTCCTTCTGCATAATTGTTTGGCAGTAGGTTATTGGTTTGTTAGAACAGTACTTTATTGCTTATCCTTTCTAGCCAGTTGACCTTCAGCATACAATGATGGCAGATATTGATAAAAGTTTACAGTAACTCTGTGGATTTACTCTTGGTGAAGCGCTTGTCAAGTTTCTGACCCGTATAGAAGCATTAACGGGCTGACTTGCCATTGGTGGTGTTGGAAATCCAAATCTCTTTCTGTGGAGTGCAGCAAAATTCCCAAACTGGTTTCAGGTTGATGAAATACCTCGCTGTACCTCGCCTTTCCGACTTCGGCTGACTTACACATCTTCATCAGTGTCATGTGCCTAAGTTTGAAACGATGCTGGCTGCCTAGATAAATGAAAGAAGTACTTTTCTGTCAAATTTCTTCCGTTAATAGTGTGTTATAGTTGTTGTTGTTGTTGTTGGTCGATTGGTTATCTTGATCATTCCTGTCTCCACTATTTTCACCTTGAGTCATTTCCTCGCTGTCAGGGTCTTCTGCTAGTCAGTCTGTGATTCTTCACCTGCAAGTCTTCGAGTTTATGTGATATTAGATATGAATCATTCGTGAGATCCAAATTTTCTAAAGGTTTTCTTGTCTACCAAACGTATTCCTGACTTCTCACTCCCCCACACACAGTCTGACGCATAATCCAGTCCATGACAGTTAATAATATCATCGTGAATGATAATAGGCAGCAGCCTTCTATTACTTCTGTATTCACTTCGAAGGCTTTGCTGAGCTTTCTGTTACAGATCACCTGCCATATGGCACTGTCATATAGCCACCTGTTGAATGAAGTTGATAAAGACTTTGGCACTGCACGCCATAATGTTGAAGTATTTTCCAAATTACTTCTGGGTCAATACTACCTGTCGAATGCCTTTCCGAAGTCGATGAATTTGAGGTAGAGTGATGATGACGATGCTTAGATTTGTGATTTGATCAGCATATGATTTGCCTTCCCTGAATTCAGCTTGTTCCGGCTGGCGGAGTTCTCTTCCCAGTGCATCCTTCATCCTCTCTAAGATGATGCGGCTTACTATTTTACTAGGTGTGGACAACAGCATAATTCAGGGTCACTTCTTGCAGTAGCCTTAGTCGCCCTTCTTTGGCAGCTTCATGAGGTAACCAGCCTTTCTTCCAGTCGATAGGTACCTTTTCTTCTTTTTAAACCTTTTGCAACAACGGCGTGAGCAAGTCTGCCGTGGTCTCTGGGTCCTTTTTCAGTGCTTCTGGTGGAATTACTACTGGCCCTGCTGTCTTCTCGGCTACGTTTCAGTAGCTTGATCACATTTAGGATTTCTGCTTTCGTTGGAGGATTGGTGTCCACCTATATATACTAAGTATCGGGTTTGATCCTTTGCAGATGGGATATATTTTGGAATTCGGTGATAAACTTGCTTATTTGTACACCTGATGTAACCAGCTTCATTGGAGCAGTTAACGTGATAAATACACAGGGAAGAGGCGAAACTGGACAGTTTGTCTTTATTTCGTGAACTAAGTTTTGATTGGCTGGCTCGTGAGTAGTCAGTAAATGTACGTTAGCTACGTTTAAAGTCCTTTCAAAGGCCTTTCTCAAGAGTCGTGATACAGTGTCAATACTAACATTTCTCATGAATTGTAGTCTTCAGAACACTGACTGTTTTTCTTGCAACTGTAGGCTTATTGAGCCTTTTTTTATTTCCTAATCCAGGTGTTCATTCAAAATTTTCATTGGATATTCGTTCCCATTTAGTAAATCAGGAGTAGTATTTCGTTGAGTATTTCATTCGAACACAGTTATTCCTTTCATCTACTTTAGTAGAACTTATGATTGTATGCGCCATCTTAAATTTCTCCAATATGCGCTTCGCCTCATTTTCCTTCCTTAAATTGGTAAATGTTTCCATCAAAGGCATATTGGTGTATAAAGAAGAGGCATCCTTTAGAGCTAGTTATATTAAGCGTACAAGTGGGGCAAGTTTATCGTCCATTCTCTGAACGCATTTGATACGGTAATCGATGTTCAATCCAGAAATAAACCAATCAGAATTAACCTCAGTAAATAATCGATATCTAGTCTGAAAATAAACCAATTGGAATTAGCTTAAGTAAACTAACGCCCACTATTGTATTGATAATAATAACAGACTCAGTGACTTAATCTTGGTGATGCTTTTGTTATCATTTATTATGGTGTGAAATATACTTTGTATCTCACGTCGTTGTGTACTTTCGTCGTTTCGATGTATTACGATGCACAACAATTCATCTTCGTTAGGCGAAGTACAAAATAAATGCACACTCAGCTTAATTCTAGCTGATCTCGCCAATACTGAACATCAGTCTGACACTAAAAAAAAGCTTTTTAACGTATTCATTTGTCAATTTTAAATTGAATTTGATATATATATATATATATATATATATCACATTAGCACACCTAGAGCCCTACATACAAGCACACAAACACACAAAATCTCATTTAGGCATATATATATACAGACTGCCTAATAGAATGAGCTTATGAACCCACTCATCTATCTCATATGACAAGAACACACACACACACAAATAAAAAATGTGAATAATGGAGGGCGAATCTAATTACCTTAATGGATTGTTAATGTTACTTCCTTCCTATCTTATTTTGGATAATGTCGTCGTCAGTTAACATGATACATTTTTTTCAAAAATTCATCTTGCCTACCTCCGTCATAGTCATCATCAATTTAAAGGAAAAAAAAGGCATTTTTGTTGTTAGGGTCAAGGTTTCTGTCATTTTGCCTTTGAGAGGACGAAAGAGCTCATTTTCGCGAGAGATGTGAGGAGGAAGTGAAGACAGTCACAGAAACAGTAACTCATTTATTCATGAAAAACTAAAACAAAGGGAACTAAAAGGTTGATTATTAAGTAGATTTGACAGATTCATCATTTAATGTAAAAATATTTAAAAAAAGAAAAAGAAAAATTAACACATTTGCTAATAGTTGTAGTTATACTACTTAAATTTGAGATATTTCAGTAGTATGTGACACACTTGAAGATTTATAGATGAAAAGTAATAAAATGACAGAAGAAGTGAACATAGAGAAGATAGATGGTATGGAGATATCCTCCGACCAACAACGACAAAAAGAAAACGGTCTCGAACAACATGAGAAATCTGTAGGAAGTCAACTCTTTGACACCATAGTGTGACATGAACACTATCATACAGAACTGCCTTCGGTTCATACTCAAGAAAGGATATTCAGAAAAGATGGGCAATAAGCAAATCTGGCTATACTAAGAACTAATCAAGGACCTATATGCCATTTGTGCGTCGGTGGCACAGTGGTTAGGACTCTCGCCGACCATGCACATAGTCCGGGGTTCGAGCCCACCCCGACGCACACTTGATATCTATGGTCGGCCTGGAAATTTTGGGCTACCGATATCCACGCTGAAAATTCCACACTTGTACCAAAAATACGGTGTGGAATCAAGCTGTGATAAAAAAAGTTAAAAAAATAAAATATAAAATAAAATAGAGGGTATGGATTGAACATACGCTTGAGAGACATCTGAGTGATATCGTGCATCCGGCAAACCCTTGAAAGCGCCGTGAACAGAAAGCAACAGTCTGAGAATGGGTCGGAGGGTACATGGAGAGGATTCTATGGGGAGAAGGAGGGGGACGAGGAAGAGATAAAGTCTGCTTATGAACAATCGTGAAGCCAGGCAAAGAAGTTTGCAGAGAACAGGGTGAAACGGAGATATACTTTCGAAGCTCTGTTTTCCTCTTTGAACCTAAGGAAATAGTAATAAACCGAACCGAAGTTCAGTATGAATATATTTCAATCCGTAGAGTTTTCTTAGGCAATATTCAAGGCAACAGTCCACTTCACAGCTTTGTTAATCTTATATATCCTGGAATATACACATTGGGTCATAGGAGTTATTTAAGGAGACAATTGCAGCGAAGAAAATTTTCTTTCCGACCAAGTCATCCTCTAGGCTGTACATTCGTGTATTTATATCAAATGGATGGGAAAGTTCCAGAATAATTTCCGGTTAAGGGTCAAATTAATTAAAATTAAAATTAGGAATTACAATGCCATAATAAACAGGGGGAAGGATAAAACAAACAAAGTAGCATCATCATAACTAAGAAGATTGACATATTGTGCAATTGGGGGTTAGAAATGTAGAAATAACAAAATAGACAGGATGTTTGGATAAAAAACTAATGTGGTGAATAATTGTTTATGCAATCAGAGATTAAATATGTAGAAATAGTAAAATGGCAAAATAAACACGAAGTTAGGGTATGAAAATATGGTAGTGTAAATAGGGATTAAGAAAAACTTTAAAAAACATGAATAAACAGGAAGTTTAGATAAGAAGGGCGATAGGATGGTCATTAATAAAAAATTACCTATTTATGATGGCCATGGCAGAGACAGGGGTTGGACGTATTTCTTTTGGATTCAATACGTGGGTTTGAGCTTTTGGATAGCTAGTGCCTCGGCTATACGCAGATGTCTTAATTTTACTCGCTTTGATAAGTTTGATTGAATCTTGTATATTACTTTGAAGGATTTTTCGAGAGGTGCTGAATGTCCTGAATTGACCAGATGTTCTGTCACTGAACTATATACACGCTTTTGGTCTCCTTTTACTAACCAGGCTGGGTAGTGTTCACGAGCGCGCTTTTCAAGTCGGCGCGTGGTACGGCCAACGTACTCAGCTCCACAAGAACAAGTGAACTGGTATATGCATGTTGATATCGACACAAAATATATGCTCGATGTGGATAAATGACTTGTCCACTGACTTGTCGGTTATTACCGAGTGTTATGCATTGTCTAATCCTTAGTTTGGACTCTCACAGAAGTCTCTTAGTATGGTCTGTGATGTGTATATCAATCTAGGAGACTTACGACGTTAATGTACCTTGAATTAGGCGATTGAAGGTAATTCACATGTAGCTAAGTCTCATCTAGTTTACATGCGTATTCACAGTAGTCAGAAAAGCGTTCCTGCTGCTCTAACAAACTTAAACAGAAAGGGTAAATACTAGCGACTTTTAATGATATGAAAGCCAATTGGTAGGAAGCTCTGCCTGACCTGGCGTGCTTACTGCCTCCTGTCAACAGAAAACTATCAATGACCACGAACGAACTGATTTCTTCTCGGATAGTCGAAAACCTCTCCATCTACTGTAGCAGTCAGAGATAATATCAGTGACTTACCCGGACTCACGATAGACCACTTGTGTGGCAATGCAATCGATACACTGTTTGGTTAGTTCAAGTCAATAAAAGTGATAACTATCAACACGCATATTAACGCTCAGTGGCAATCAAGGTGACCGACAGAAATAGTCATTTAGGGGTTGATTTTCAGGGATTTGATAGGTTTCAGGAGTTCATCATGAAATGAGATCGATTATAGGACTATTGAAAAACCTTGTAGTACTAGACAGTTGTTTCGACCTAGTTCAGGGCTCTTCAACAGTTCGCAATCACCGGGGCTCGAATCCAAGTCCCTTCAGCTACAAGTTGAGCTTAAGCACCATACCATGAAGTGGCAAAAGTTGAAATTCATGGGTTGACAATTAGACTCGCTCCCAGTGGCTTGATGGCCTACGAGCAAGTTTGCCTTGTAACCAGAAGGTCCTGGGTTCGATCTCTGGCGATGGATGCGTACTGATGAAGAGTTCCGAACTAGGACGAAACAGATGCCTGTCCAGTGCTTCCAGCAGGTTTTCCAATGGTCCTGTAACCAACATCATTTCATGACGAAATCCAGAAACTCAGATAATTTCACTTCATGTTGAAGTTTATGCTTTCAAGAAGTTTCCCAGCTAAACGAACAAACAACCTCAGAGAATCCAACCAAATCAAAAAAATCCTCCATCTAAGCTACAAATCTCTATTATCACTTAAAGAAAAACAAGCATTTATGCGCATCCACTCATTCAATCGCCCATTCAATTATTCTTTCTTTTTTAAACGTTATTATTGTTGCTGATGATGTCTCGTTATTGTTCAAAGTTTCAATTATTTTCAACTGTCCACATTTAAACAAAGAAAGGGTATTGTGTAACACAAAACAAATTTATTCAGTTATTCCATTGAATGAGACAATAAGAGAGAAAAACGTAAAAAAAAGATAATGTTTTAAATAAAACAAATAACGGTTATAGATATGATAGGGAAGATTTATAGCTCAAGTGGATGATTTTGATGTGGTTTTATTCTCTGAGCTGGATGGTTAGTTTGCGAAGCTTTCATCACCCTACTGGGTGACATCTTCAGCGCATACTTCAATTCCATGAAGTGAGCTTTTAGATTTCTCCACGAGTTTATTAATCATTCCTCCTGATGACCTTGGACGTGATTGGTTGTTTTTGTGTGTTTTCATACCTTCTAGGTTATTTGTATTGGAAGTGATTGTTTCTTTGACTTGAACTTTGACCCTATGTGTGTGAAGTGTCTTTCTTATTGGTTGATAAATTTTGTCTATGTCGATGTGTCTATTGATTGATGATTCACTGGAATACTGGCCAAGCTTCTAAAAATTCTCTAGCATTCTTGTTATTTCCTTTGTCTAATATTTGAACGATGTCCCTGTCGAATTGATGTCCGTAGTTGTCTGTATGTAGTGAAATGAGGGAGTGGATATCATGTCTTTTGACGGCTAGCTTATGTTCGTGGATACGAAGACGAAGGGGACGTCCACTTTGGCCAATGTAGTGTTTTTCGCAGTTGTTATAGTTTATTTTGTAGATGATGTTGGTTTTGTCTTCTTTCGCTGTTGAGTCTTTTCGTTGACACAGATGTCGCTGCACTCAATTGAGTGCAACCAACATCATCTACAAAATAAACTATAACAACTGCGAAAAACACTACATTGGCCAAAGTGGACGTCCCCTTCGTCTTCGTATCCACGAACATAAGCTAGCCGTCAAAAGACATGATATCCACTCCCTCATTTCACTACATACAGACAACTACGGACATCAATTCGACAGGGACATCGTTCAAATATTAGACAAAGGAAATAACAAGAATGCTAGAGAATTTTTAGAAGCTTGGCCAGTATTCCAGTGAATCATCAATCAATAGACACATCGACATAGACAAAATTTATCAACCAATAAGAAAGACACTTCACACACATAGGGTCAAAGTTCAAGTCAAAGAAACAATCACTTCCAATACAAATAACCTAGAAGGTATGAAAACACACAAAAACAACCAATCACGTCCAAGGTCATCAGGAGGAATGATTAATAAACTCGTGGAGAAATCTAAAAGCTCACTTCATGGAATTGAAGTATGCGCTGAAGATGTCACCCAGTAGTGTGATGAAAGCTTCGCAAACTAACCATCCAGCTCAGAGAACAAAACCACATCAAAATAACGGTTATGTTTGTAATTAGATGTGATGTTAGATAGAAGAGAGGATGACATGTCTACAAAAAAGTCGATTTAATGAAAGCTTACAGCTACAGCGCAGTACACTAACTTCAGGAGTTGAGTACTTCTAGGTAAGAGGAGAAAGCTTATCCGTTCTCTATGCTGTAGAGATTGGAAAATTTGCTGTGTAGATAAGGTTGACATAGAACTAGAAATTCTTCGCACAACTCTCTTAAATAATGGATATCCCAGAAGGTCTGTCGACAGAAACATAAAGAAAGAAACCGTCCTCAGGCACATCACAGTGAAAAAGAAGACACTGTTTACGAGTTTGGTGTTCAAAGGTGAGACTATTGCAAAAGTGATTGAAAGTCGTTTATCTAAACGTTGTACTAAACGTTCTTTTGGCGAAGTTCTACAATAGCGTCCCAACGGATGTTAACACACGAATGACCTTGAGCCGACCAATCAGAAAATTGGAGGATTTTTGTCCAAAAAATTATGTGGTATTTACATAAAAAAAAGCATGAAGAAACACTAAACAGGGTATTTTTGTCTAATATGAAATAAAAAGATGTCCCAATTATAATGGGGAGGGTCAGTTTTTAAATTAAACCAATTCCTATACATGTATTCATGTAGATGACTAAAAATAACTTGATTTTGAGATCTGTTAATAGCTCTTATTCTATTTTCGAGTCTTCCCCAGGAACCGACGAAGTCATCCGAATGGTTAACTCGATGGTGTATATATCCCAAATCAGATAATCGTTTATATGCTGCCCATTCATCCGTGTGTGAATAATAGTGCCTGGCAAGATGAGCCTCTGAATAATAGGGAGAAGTGTGTCAGTATTCCTATCTGAAATAAGTTCAATAAATCCTTTCCGAATCTGGGTGTCATAAATTCCCAGAACCCAAACGTTATTCGCTCTAACACGTCCTTGGTTGTACTTCTTCTTTATCAGAATCGTTTCATCGATATGAACGACTACATCGGCTCTTCCCAACACTTGAGTAATACTATTCATTTTCTACGACGCTAAATCTCTACAAAACTAGAACTGTCTGAGCTACAATTGACCTCACACCGGACTTCAAAACCCAGTAATGGCATAGAAACAGTATTATATTCGTCAACGAAAGTTTCGATTTTTCACTTACCAGTGCGAACACTTATTCGTTTCGTACACTCTGTACATCTAAATATATATCCATCAATGACCTGGGAATAAGGTTGCAGGTTCATTCAAGCACCACAGATACATATACTAGAACGTCCAATTAATCCATTATCCAGACAGTATTGAAATACGTGATCTGGGTGAAATTTGCATCTAAGCTGATGAACAGCGTTCATTTTCGCGCTAGAATAATTGTAATTTTCCTCAAAAATGACTAGCAGGCGTTTAAGGTCATTTGAGCGTTCGCACTCCTGGGATGCTATTCTTGAACTTCACCGTTTTATTATACAGCTGACTTGCATTTGGTGTTTACCAACCTATATATAATTGGATAGTGCCTTAAGGATAAATTACCGCTTATGTTCACCTCTATTTGCATATATACTCATTCACATGCTTGTGTAGAGCTGATTACTGCATTGTAGGTTGTAAGTGTGTTCTCCATAAATGCGTGGATGAACCCCACCACCCGGTTTAGCTAATGAAAGGTGAACATAGGACGACAAAGTCTTCAATTTTTGAACACCTTCTGGAGTCAGGTCATTCAGTCCCCCACGCATGATTTATCCTTCAAAGTTATTTACGGGACCAAATCCAACCATTTCAAAAGCCTACATCTTCGCCACTTATGCATAGTCGAAGCTCTAGCTATACATGAATACAAACCTAAATTCTATGTTCATAAATGTTTTGTTAAACCCCTTTCTTTACCCCGTGGTCATAGTGATATTCTTTTTATTTTATTTTTATTTTACCACTTGAATTCATTCCACTTCACTTCATCTTTTCAGAGGACACTTGACCTACAATTTTAAAAGCATCTTTATACCAGTTCACTTATTTAATGATCTTTAAAAAAGTTTTGTAATTCATCTACTTCAACTCCACCCCCTTAGTAGTACATTATTTTACTTAGTAGTATGTCATTGTAATTGTCTTTATTCTTATCATTGTACGTGCAATACTGACTGAGCGATTTCTAGTGTCCCAGTTAATGCCTCCTTTTTTTCGTAATATAAATATGACTGTACAGTTGGCGTGAAAATGAAGTCGTTGAAAAGAGTTACAATAATGTCCAGTTAGTTATATAATGGATATACTTTTTTTAACGTAGAATAACGCATTACTTACGGGGTGTCATAATAAGTAGTATTTGTAGGTGACAAACGTGTTCTGGGCTGAAATTGATTATAAAATATTCCGGTGAAATGGGAAACAGTAATGGTGGTGATCAGTTCGAACTGATTCGTAAAATGTGGGTTTGGAAAACCTGAAAAGTCTTTTCCAATGTTATAAAATGTGTCAGGTGAGTAAGTGGGTAGTAGAAAGTGGTATGTATTAAAGAGGAGATAGATAGTAAGACTGCAATGAGAGGTTCATCATGAAAGAACGAATGTGCGACATGAAACCGGCGGAGGCATATCTTGAGAAAAGACATATTATCAACTAATAATAAGTCCGGATGTTATAAATGGAAAATTCGGTAGTATTGAGAGAATGTTTACATGAAGGGTATAAATTACAGTGAATAATAATAATAACAATAATTGTAATAATAAGCAAAGGAAAAAAACCAAGAGGGTTAAGTGGAAGAAACACTCTTGGTGAGAAGAAGCATCATCAATCCAAGTTTGGCCACGGTAGGAACAGCGTCTGGACATATTCTTTTTGGATAGAAAGTTCCGGTTTAGTCGATCTTATTGCAACAGCTTTAGCTATGTGTAGGAGACGTAAACGAACTGTACGTGATAACGACTTCGGAGTTCGGCATATAACCCTGAAAGCTGTGTTGACGTTGATACGATGTCCAGTATCAACCAAGTGTGACAGGACCAAGCTTTTCACTTACTTTATTTCCCCCTTGTTGAACCAAGCTGGTAAATGCTGTCTAAACCGTAAACGAACCTGTCTAATAGTGCGTTCTATATAACTATTTCTTCACTGAACAAAAACTATGTTTCCCTTATATTTGTAATTGTTTAATTATAACGTGTCCAGTTTGTTGAAATTTGATCCAATTTCAACCTAGATCACGAATTGACACATACATACACAGATCAGTGTGCAGGGAATACTGGGCAGCTATTTCATTCCAGATATGAGACTATTTAGCAGCAATACGCATTCATAACAGAACTGAGAATTAATGAGTTATTGGTTGAATGTCCAACAAGTTCGCCTGGTAACCTAGAGAGTTCGATCCCATCCCAGTTGATGTATGTTTATGAGAAGCTTACTGCTGAAGAGTCTTAGCAAGTCTCAGCGAGGTAAAACTATCACCGCTTACTAAGGAATGCGTGTATATATACACACACACTCAACAGTTGACGAGTCCCAAATAGGACGAAACCTGTCTACTTTAGATCTCACTGCTAGGTTATCACATCACATCAAATAAAATTCTCTTTACCATTTATTAACTAGACTGCATAAAAATACATCACAATAGCAGAACAAGAAAAAGAAGAAGTTAGTTTTGAGATAAAACTATTTTTTTGATCAATTTTGTTTTTGGCATTCATTCATCCATTACGAAGATAAGAAGAAGAATAATTGAGGTGAATTAAACTATACCAAGTAGAAAAAACAACAAAATCATCAAAAAAAACTTTACTTCAAATTACTTTCCCTTTTCGTCAAAGAAAAACAAGGTAGCCATATTTGTATGTGTGTGTGGGGGGGGGGGAGCGCGCCTATTCCTTGGTGTTTGTACGTACGTGTGGCTGGGGATGATAAACAATTTCTCCCCGCACCCATCCTCCTTCTCTTCCTCTTCAAATATTTTGTTTTTCCATAGCAGTACTTACTATGCCGCAGAACAATCGAAAGATATTCAAAAAAAATGATGACGTCAGTCAGTCAGTCAGTAAAACACCAGCGTGATGCCTTCCGCCACACGGTTTCTTTTTATTCTCACACACACACACACTCTCTCTCTGTCTGTTGTCTATGCTGATGTTGTGAAATTTTTGAGTAGGGTGAAACACACAATCTTTCCAACTGACTAAATACTATTCATCATTAAAAAAAATAATAAAGTAATGACAATAATAATTATAATTAAAATTATAATAATAATGAATGAATCAATGGATAGAATAATTAAAGTCTTCTTATTATCATTATTTTTTAAAAGGCCTTTATTTTACCTTCCTGCTTGCCAGTCTGCCTACCTGCCAGTGTTTTCATTTCATTCGCCTGCATTCAATGACGTCATTAATTGTTAGTTAATAAAGAAAAAGAGTGGTGTTTATTTTTGTTTTGTTAAATAAAGCGAAATGAAACCAAACTCAGACTAATTAGAGCGCGCGCGCGCGTGAGAGAGAGATACGAAAGATGAAATAAACAAAATAGACTACAGACGGTAAAAATGGGCTGATAATCTTACGGTCTTTCAAGGACATCTGTCTGTCTGGATGGATGGATGGATGGAGTGGAAATACCTCTCGAAATTGAGGTTAAACGTAGAGTTTCAGAAAAGACTTAGCTGCGATAGTTAAATCAATACTTGGAATCAGCCTATGACGTTGTTGATAGTTGGTGGTTTATGGCTGGCCATAGGCTACTAACATGGTTTATTAGTAGTATATAGAGTCATTGGCTAATAAAAACCGGAAGGGTGTATTTCTCAAATCTGCATTGACTTAGGACTGCTTGACTTATAACCTTTATCCAATTCGGCCTTCAGGGCTGTCATTTGAATCTGCGCCTGCGATCGCTTCTCCTAGACTAACACCTGAGGCCTCCCGTTAGTCACAGTGACACTCTTACTCATTGCCACTACTCCAATCCCGGACCATGTCAGTTTTCCTGCCTTATCCTGCTTACCTACAGATAACAGTAACAGTGAGGTGTAGGTCCAATGCTCGAGCATCATCCAATCTCAGGTCTGATTGGTCACTTATTTTCTGATGGTTAAAACTTGACCTTGTTATTTCCTGACTGAAATGTAAGATAGATCCGGATTTGATCCGATTATCATGGCTGCCTACCATGCACTCGATCTGGGTTTGAGAAATTAGTGCTCCGACTTCTATAGGCCTTGTGACTGAAAATGTTGTTGTTTTCAATTTCAGCTAAATCCAATCAATCTGCTTCTATAAACTACTGAGAAATCTTGTTAGTAGTACATGCTACAGACTGTCTGATTGGGGTGCTAGGGATTCTAAGAATCAATGGATTGAAATCGTTGTCAATAGCATATATGCATTCAATCTACGTGTGTTCTCTCATGTCCATTAAACCGTCAAATTTGTCTAGTTTAACTACAAAAGAGTTCACACTAGAGAAAGAATCTAACTCAAAGATATCTTTTCTTGACGTTCAACTAACGAGACGCCAACAAGACGGAACATTAAAAATATCCATCTACAGAAAGCCAATGTGGAACGGACAGCTCACTAACTTCCACAGTTGGGTGCCTGTATATACTAAACGAAACTTAATCCGTTCACTAAGCCACAGAATACGTAGAATTTGCAGTCTGGACGCCATAGAAGATGAAATGAACACTCTTAAGAAAATCCTCCTTGAAAATGGCTATCCAGAAAGATTTATCACAAAATCAATGAAACCCAGACCAGAGAAGCCGCCCACACCTAGTGCTCCAAAAAGGCTTCTCTATATGAACCTACAGTTCAATGGAGACCAGTCTACAGAAATACTGAGAAATCGGCTCTCCCGCTCATTGAAGAAGACCTTCCCTGCAGCTGAATTACGACTGACGTTCTCCACGAGTCCAATGATTCGTATGAACGTGAATGATAAGCTACTGCTGTTGGCCTCATCTATGTGCATCTACCAATTCACCTGCTCGTGTGGAGCCAGGTATATCGGCCGTACTCAGCGTTCGCTATCCGAACGCGTCAACGAACATTTACCCTCATGGTTTTATAAAGGAGAAAACCGATGCCCCTGCAGCTCGGTCCTTGAACATTTGATCGATTCTGGACACCAAGTCAAACCGGAAATAAACTTCAAAGTTATCTACAGAATACAAGACAATCTTGCTAAAAGTGTATGGATCAAACTTCTCCACATCGCAGAAGCAATGGTAATTCATCTGATAAATCCTGAACTCTGCATACAAAAGAAATTCGTTCATTCATTGAATCCACAACGGATGTAATCTTTGTTAATTTCAGTCTTACTGATTGTATTATTTTGTCTTTTGCATTTTATTATTTCACATCTTCATTTATATTATTCTCTACCCCACCCTTTTGTAATCTCTACCCTCATTAACAATGTTGCTAACTTGACCCACGTCCAATTTCTAGTCAATTATGTTACGTCATCCGATTAACTTACTTATTTTCAACTGTATTATTCTCTAACCCCACTTTTATTTAATTTTAACCACCACTCATTAACACTGTTGCCAACCTGACCTACTCTGAATTCTACTCAACTGTAATACGTCATCCAATTCACTTAATCAATTCTATTTTATTTTCTATCTTAACGTTTGTCTCCAAGCCAAATAATACTTACATTACATAATTATCTAAACTTTATAAATCTAATGTACACACACACACAAACAAAATTGTATATATATGCGATTGTACAGCTGAGTGAATGAGTTCGCCGAAAAGAGTCTCTTCACTGAACGCCTTCTTTTCTTTTATATGAGTGAATGGGGATTTTCAAGTTACTGAACTACAATTTCCGCTATACATTTCCACTCATTATAATTCTTTGGAACCTTATTAATATATGTGCGTGAAACTTGGGCACTGTGGTAATGAGTAATTCCATATTACTTTGTTTATTAGATGTATCACACAGTGTTAAGCAGTATTATCTACTGGATGACGACGGCTTTCGAAAAAAATTCACCATTGCTCTTAATCATCAATTATAATCTCACACAACTTCGAAACTTGAGTTCTATAGTTTCCTTTGTCCTCTCCTATTTGTCATAGTGGTAGTAGAGTTTCCTAGATATCTATGTGGACACAGGTGTTGAATCATTCCTATTACAAGTGTTTGCAGTTGATTCGATAACACAAAGCTTCCGCTGTTATCAATCTCTCCCTCGCTCCACCCTGTGACATTAGATTTTAAAACTGTCACCTTATCCCATCATCATATTGTATGGTTGTGTGTAACTGCATGTAGTGAGTGATATAGCTGAACTATTCTCTAGATTTCTTATCTTATTCGGGTCAACCAATCTAGATTTTGCCGCTAGGTTTTTATGTTCAACAAGTGTGACTACCCTCGTCCTACTGTAACAACAGAAGACAAGGGCCAGGCAACAGATCGTTTTATTATGAAAATCAACACGTATTTATACATCTTTCAACTACATTATTATAGACAAGCGCAGTCATCTGATTGGTTGTTTAGGTAGACAAACGCAGGCTTCTGATTGGTTGTTTCGGGATTCCTTGACAAATAGAGTTCTCTATCTGCGAATCATATTTTGCCACGTTAACTTTGCTGTGATTGGTTGTTGACTCAGGCTTGTTCATATTTTCTCACGGCCCATATTAGTGACCTAGACCTTAACGTAGATTAGTGCCAACCAATCGGCTAGCAGCCTGCTCTCACCACACTACTAGTTTGACCTATGCATTTGACCTGACAGTCATTCCAGCAGAGTATTAGATAAACTAAATTGTTTTGTTTTAACGACTCCTCAGGATCCTTTAATCGGCAAAGCTTGTTTCTAATTGAGTTTGTGGGTGGTTGAATGCCACTTTTGTCAAGGAAGCTGATGGCTAGACTAGGCATTCATGCGTAACACATGTCCTAAGCATCTCGCTTAATCGGTGTAATTGCACAATCTCGTCGATTGATTTCTCCTCCTTGCCTACTACTCGACTGACGCCTGACCTCAATATGGCTCACCTTATCATATCACTAAACACGGAAGACAGAGGGCAAACACCTATGATCAAAGGCAGCTAGATGTACTCTTCATGTCTTTCACTTTCACTGGTCATGTTTCACGGCCAGCGATAAAGGAGGAAGGAGCGAACTACCGACTGGTACACAATACCTTTGGCCGACAGCCACTCAGCCGGATATCACGTCTACTAAGCCACAGATGGCGTAATTCGCCAGGCACATGCCAAACAAGCTTTCTGTATCCGTGCTGAGATTTCGTCAGCGATCACCTTACTGGTACTCACTGATGCAACTCTCCGAATAATTGAAATGGTAAACACTCTCGAACAACCACTTCATTCCTTCCATATCTTTAATCTAGGAGTGAGTCGATGTAGTCTAGTCTTTTAGCATCAACTTAGATTTAACAAAGGGTGTGAATCGCGTGCCAAGCATTCGAAGGTCGCTGCTCAGCTGATGGTGTTCAGAAATCTCTGCATTTTCTTCAGCGTTTTAACCATCTCGGAGGATTATGTTATCTGCATATTCTAAGTCAATGAGGTTATTCTGCAATGGTGACATGTCAATCTGTGAGCGGCTGAATTCAGCTAGGGTAAAGCCCATCAGTACAGCTGTGATGAAATTAAAGATAAATGGAGACAGTCGGCTGGTATCACTGACGGACATCATTAGTTGTTGCAAATTCAGATGACAGCTAACTCTCCGTAAGCTCTCACGTGACTCTGGTTGCATGAGCTCGGCTACAGTGAGTGTCCTGATTAGTGTGACGTATTTTCTCGATATCTACACCCAGAACACTCCAAACAATAGAGGCCATTGTAGTTTGCCTAAATAAACCAGAAAGTGGCATGCAGAAAAAACAGCTACAGCCACTAACACTACCTTGGTCTAGTGCCGAACTTATAAATTCTGCGACTCTTTCCTTACCTTATCAATCCGTGATGAACTCGTAAAAACATAACTAACCCTTACAAACCAGTTACAGAAAATTAATCTGATGCTCGCTAGTTACTGACTGGCTACAGGAGAGAGTTTCCTGAAGTTCTACTGAGAAGTTGTGACCAGTGAGATCCATCCAGATGTCACGTGTGAGGATGGATGTCCCATCGACGACACTGGTAAGGATCGTGCTAAATCACGAATTGGTAGAAGTTAGAGTTCACTGGCTGGCCACTGAATCGGGTCCCAGTGGCTGAATGGTATACGCGCTAGCTTGACTTGTAACCGGAAGGTCCTGGGTTCTAAGCCCTAATGGTGGGTGAGCACTGCCAATGATTCCAAAACTAGGATGAAACAGCAGCTGTCCAGCAATCCCTGGTTTTCAATGGTTCTCTAACTGACATCAATCCAAGGTCAACTCGTAAAAACAAAACTAACCCTTACAAAACAAACTACAGAAAATATCTAATAATCAGTTCAGTGACCGGGAATCGAACCCTGGACAACATGCGTGGTTGGCGAGCATTCTACCGCTGTGCCACCAACAAACAGCTAATGGATAGAATCCACCATGTCATGTGTCGAGTAGAGACTCATAGAAGGCATTGGTTAAACGTAGCGTTAGAATCCCCAGATCACTGAGATCTTGCCAAAGTGGCTGAATACTGCAATCCCTAAGGATAAGGTAATGGATGTGGACGGTTGAAGAGACCAAAACCAGGATGAAACATCCCTCCAGCACTCCCTAGTTTTCACAAATTTGTATTCAATTTCATTTCATGAAATCAGACTAAATTCTTACCATCAAATAGTCTTAGTATGATGTAACACTTCCTACTTGGCATAATTAAAGAATTTCTCAGCATATCTGATACATTTATCCCCACTCTTTTTTAAACAAAAGACAAACCAGTCAGACTGACGTCGATCAATGCCAACACGATAAGGCTAACGCTTGAAGGTCATCGTTATATTTCCAGTCGCGTGATTCTAGACTGGAAATACCACCGCCTACCTCTGACTACTTCTTCCTAACTAACTAACTAACTAACTAACTCACCCAGCTAATGATAGCAGTGAACAAATCGATAAGATAATTACAAGTAGTACTATGTTAAATATAAAAAAAACTCGAAAAACAAACGAACCAATCAGAATAAAGTATGCATAAACTATCGATTTGGATCTGACAATCAATCAATAATTTAAGTCAATATGAGTTTGAAAAAACAAAAATGCTGGAAAATGCATCTCAGTACTTGTCTATTAACTAGATCATTCATAAGCGTAAGAAAGAAATATCTAATTAAAAATGTCATACTAATAAATAAATCGGGAGATTTGTTTTTTTGGTGTGTGTGCGTGTGTGAAAAACAAATATATGTAACCATGGTTACGGATAAACAGGAAATTGGCAAAGGTCTATTTTTGGGGCTAATTTTACAGAAAAAATCTCTTAGAAACTGGAGTATAAATTGTTCAGTCATTTAATGAGCTTTTTAACAAAAAAATTATCACTTGTGGTATTAACATCTGGGGGATAGAACTCTCAGTTTTAAACGCTTTCGAAGTTCTTCTCATAATGTTTAGGTGGTATGTACTACTTACTGGCTGATGTGAGTAGTTGGGAGAATCATTCATAACCAGCACAAGAGAATCTTAATACCGAACGGTGCTCGGATATGTACCTATCTTTAAAAAGCGATTTACTAATAACAAATACTCGCCGAAGACATTGGCTAGCGGTTGCGCTATGTCGTGAATTGGCAGAAGTTAGAATTCAAGGACCGTTGGATCGGGTCCCAGTGGCTTAATGGTATACGAGCTCGCCTTGTAACCGGGAGGTTCTGGGTTCGAATCCCGGTGAGTGCGTACTGCTGAAGAGTCCCAAACTAGGACGAAACAGCTGTCCAGTACTCCCAGGTTTTCCAACGGTTCTCTAACTAATGTCAGCTCATGATAAAATCCTGAAACACAAAATAACTGAGCAAAGAATATTCTATTTGATAAATTTCTCTTCTGGCTGTACAGTTATATATTTAAATGTTTATATACATAGAATATTCTAGATTAGTGGTCAATAACAATATTACTTGATCACGGATTGATATCAGTTGGAGAACCATTGAAAAACGAGCGATTACTGGACAGCTGCTGTTTCATCCTAGTTTGAGATCATCGGAAGTACGCACCCACCTCCAGGGTTCGAACCCAGGACCTTCCGGTTATAAGGCAAGCTACCTGGCTCGTATACCATTCAACCGCTGGGACCCGACTCAATGGTCAGCCAGTGAATTCTAACTTCTACCGATTCGTGCTGCATTTACCGCAACCCGAACCATTGTCTACAGAAAACTATAGAAAATTAATCTGATGCTCACTGGTGACTTGCTACAGGATGGAGTTTCCTGGGGTGAGTTCTAGTGAGAAGTCGTGACCAGTAAGGTCCAATTAGATGTCACGTATGTGGATGGGTGTCCCATCGATGACATTGGTTAGGGTGTAGACTGAATTCTATCCGTCAAGTTTGGAATATGACCACCGTTCGAGGTGATTCACCATCACAGTACACTGTGAGCTGTTGTCAAATGTTTGGAAGCAACGAGCAAACGCTTGATATTTGTTACTGTCGTGTAAAAATAATCAAAGGATCTACTACAGTTCTCCTACAGGAGGTTCAATGTCACTTTCTTTTTAAAAGCCTTCAACAGACAGCGTTGAACGAGAAGTAATTTGGAAACCGCTTCAGCACCACAGAAGCCAGCGTAGAAGAATCCTTCTCTATCATCTACCAAGTGCCTAATAAATTGCCAAAATCATCGAAGGACCGTATGCTCCAAACAGCAGAGGCTATTGCGATTCGCCCCAAACAACCAGCGTTCTGTGTTCAAAAGAACCAAGTTCAGCCAGCCACTACTACTGCCGAACAGGGCAGTATTACTGTTATCTTTCCTAATTTTTCTGACACTCAGTTTATCGTTATGTTGACGCTATTGAGCTGTAATCTATCAGTATTGTTGATTCGATGTAATTTAAACAACATTAATGTTGTTCATAACACTAATTCATTCATTCACTATAATGTATATATAACTGTAGAGTCTGATGATGAAGAGGTTATCGAAAAGAGTATTCTTTGTTCAGTATCCATTTTTTTCGAAAACTTTAATGGGCATTTTTAATCACTTATGTATAACAACTTAATCATCGTTCCTCAGCATGAGGTTATTTTTCGTTGTCAAGTTGGTCAATTGGTAAAGATAACAAAACGAATTTGATAAGTGTGTACAATTATGAAAGCAGCGTGTGTTTACATAGTGAACTGGCTTATCATATTTGTGTTGATTTTGTCACTTCATGGGGTATGCAGAGGGTGTTGTAACCAGGTCAAATTCTGTTTTAGTCCATCACTTCTATTCACACACTTTGGACTCCACAAGATATGAAGTGCTTTTGATGATATCAGTCGACATTCTTTGTAATTTCTGAAATTTTTCTGGATTATTTCATTAGTGTCAAAATAAATTTTGTAGCCTGATTCTATAGCGTGTAGACCACCACCTATGGTTGATGATTTCTCAAGCTTTTCTTGTTCATTAACTGGATTTCTCGATGGTCGAATAGATTCTCTACGGTGTTGATTTCTTCTGATTTTGATTTCTCTCTAGCGATGTTTGTCCGATGTATATCCTATCACATTCCAAGCATTTCATTTTATTAAATCCTATGAAAAGAAAAAGTCGGAGTCTTTTTCGTTTTTTAGTAAACAAAAATATATTTTTTTTGTGTGTGTGTGTGTGTGCGTGTGTATACATTAAATTTGTCAAACGAAAATACAATTAGTAAGTTCAGATGAATTGGGTGTTGATAAGAGGATAGCAACAAAAGTGATGAGTTGTCATAAATGATTGTTAAATAAGAGTTACGTAATGGCATGAATAGTTTGATGAATGAGTTGTGCTGAAAGGGTGTACATGGAGACGAAATAATATACAGAATTACACAAGGGTTTTAAGTCAGAAAAATAAGCATACAAACAGAAGTAAGGTCAAATCAAACAAACAAAGAAAAGTTAGGTCAAATCAACGGAGTTGTTACCATGCGAGTAGAAGTGGTTGGATAATTTTCTTTTGTATGCATAGTTCTGTTTCCATCAACTGGATGGCTAGGGCTTCTGCGATGCCAAAAAGACGGAATCGTACTGTCTTTGGAAGGTTGTTCTTCACTTTGTAGATTACTTTGAAGGAGGCGTTCGTTGAGATGGAATGACCAGTATTGACGAGATGTTCGATTATTGCACTCCTTATATGGCCATTATTTCCTTTCTGTAGCCACGCTGGATAGTGTTCTTTGACCCTTTTTGGTAGGATGAGTGTTGAACGACCGATGTACCTGGCTCCACAGCAACAGGTGAACTGATATATACACATAGAAGTGGTCAGGTGCGGAATCTTGTCCTTTGGGTTTCTGCAGATCAGCGGGCGACTGGAGAACACTATTCTTAGTGTTGCCGCAGGGAAAGTTCTTCCTAAAGAGGTGGAAATTCTCCTTCTGAGGACGTCACTAAATAGGTCTCCTTTGAAGTCTAGGTTCATATAAAGTATCTTTTTTTGGCACGGATGGTGTCTCTTGCTTTTGGTTTTTCTGTTTGATGTTTTTGTCTACGAATCTTGGTGGGTAGCCATTTTGTATGAAGATTTCCCTCAGGAAGTTTAGTTCTTCTTCCATGGTGTCGGAGCTGCAGATGCGTCTTTTATAGACACAATTAGATAGAGAATATTTAGAGATCTGGTCTTTTATATGAACAAGGTTGTTTCGTAGTGTATGTATCTGATGTTTTGAATAAAACTCTAATGTCGAGCTGATTCAGTACTCGTCTGATATCCTCTGACGTCTTTTCACTTTTTCACTACTTTATTCAGCACGATATCTACTGAACTCAGCTTCTCCTTTCGTTTTTCTCATCTTTTCACTGGTTCATTTTCTGCTTACTATCACCGTCTTCCCTCTTAGTTTCCACATCTTCAGAGGTAGCCATACCGTGTCTTGTATTTCTCCTTTTTCTTCCTAGGACAGCTAAACTGGTTTAATCTTGAGAGTCCGGTGTTCCAGTGTAGACTGTGGTTTCATAAAACGGTAAACAGTCGAACAATAATGTAAGTATTGAATTGAATTTTTGATTTTCCCGTCGATTGATTGGACCGAAGTGCTCGGTCTCAGGTTGACATGTCTGTCGGCTTCTTGTGCAGATGCTTCGACGATGTCTTGGCATTTGATTAGTATACAATTGGTGGATGGTGGCTAGCAATGGAATCCAGGATAACGCGCATTTCGTCCTATTTGGGACTCATCAGCTGGATGTACCTGCATTTCTCAGTGCATCCAGATGACGAGTCCCAAATAGGACGAAATGCGCGTTATCCTGGATTCCACTGCTAGCCACCATCCACCAGTTGTATACTAATTAAATGCCTAGACATCGTCGAAGCATCTGCACAAGAAGCCGACAGACATGTCAACCTGAGACCGAGCACTTCGGTCGAATCAATCGATGGGAAAATCAAAAATTCAGTTCAATAATTAATATGACCCGTTGCACAAGAGGTGGCTCTCGTGGCCCAAGTGGTCTAGTGGATAACGCTTTGGCGTTTGAAACTATGGGTACTGGGTTCGAGCCTCGGTGGGAACATCGTCATTCACTGAGAAATGCAGGTACATCCAGCTGACGAGTCCCAAATAGGACGAAATGCGCATCCTGGATTCCACTGCTAGCCACCATCCACCAATTGTATACTAATAATGTAAGTAGTTGTTAGGCAGAGAAAGTTAAATAACAATACTTAGTAAATGGCTAGTAAGATTATCAAAATATGAGGATTTATCCACAACTAAAATGAGTGATCATGCTACCTTAAATAACCTATAAAAAAGCTTAGTCATTGCAATGCATTCACACGATAGGGTAAGATAAGGTGAAAGAATTAACAGGTTATAAACTTAGGTGGGGAGAGAGAGATGGTGGTTAATCACTAAATCTTTGCTGATTGATTCAGCATCGCACACGTGCAGTTGAAATGACGCAATGACTGGACCGCATATACGAAAGGTTGTAATACAAAACTGGAGGAGGGAGTGAGGTTATATAGAGCAAGTTCGGACTAAGACAAGATCCTGTTATTTTGCTCATAAATTTGAAGATGCGACCAGTAGACACATCAACGGCCTGTTCCATGACGTAGACATATAGCTTTGCGCTATGTCCACCGTTGGGGAGGAACAAGAGTGTACATGTTTAGACCCGAAACATGGAAAACTATGCTTGCAAAGGTTGAAGCCAGAGGAAACTCTAGTAGAGGATTGCAATGGTTCTGACGCAGAAATCGATCGCAAAACGTAAGAATGCGGAGGCGAAAGACTAATCGAACCATCTAGTAGCTGGTTCCTTCAGGATAGGTGGCATTCTGAGAAATAAAACTTTTTGTCCGTTAAAGCCAATGATTAGAGGTATTGGAGAGAAAATATACCGAACCAATTCTCAAACTTTAAACGGGTGAGAAGATTAACTCACTCAAGCAGACTTTTCCATTGAATGTGAGTACCAAATGGAGCATTTTTGGTAAGTAAGATTGGCGCTATGGATCAAACCTAACGTGCGGTTAAGGTGCCTAACGCGACGATCATGAGATATCGTAGCAGGTGTTGGTTGCTTCAAACAGGAGGACGGTGGCCAGAGAAGTCGGAAACCGTTGTATATGGTGTGGAAACATTGATGTGTTTATGACTGCCAAATTGTTGTCGAACCGTCACCCAGTTACTATTACAGTGTATCACTCACTGTGTATTATTATCAGATAACCTTATGTAATATGGGATCGTACTCTATCAAAGTACTCGAAGTCGGCTCATACATTAAATAGCCTTTTTCAAATTTGAAAATTAATCTGATACCCGCTAGTGACTGGCTACTAGACAAAGTTACCTAGACTGAGTTCTAGTGAGAAGTCGCGACAATTCGGGTCCATCCAGTCGAGAGCGAGGGTAGAGTTCCAGCCCGTGACATTGGTCAATATGCATCGGCAGAAGTTAGAACTCATAGACTTGCTGTTGAATCGGGTCACATTGGCTGAATGATATACGAGTAGGTTTACCTTGTAACCGGAAGGTCATGGGTTAGAACACTGGCAGAGGGTGCTTACTGCTGATGAGTCCAAAACTAGGAGGAAACAGCTGACTGTCCAATACTCTCTGGTTCTCAATAGTTCTCTAACTGATATCAGTCCATAGTATAACCTAAAACAAATCGAATCCCTACAAATTAATTTTTGAAAAGATTGATATGCTCAACAACATAAAGGCCGATGCACAAATATACCTACAGACTTAAATGACAACAACAGGAAGGTTGATTAAGTCCACAAAGACAGTTAGCAGCAGTCATTATAACTTTCTTTACAAGCAGAGATTAAGACAACAGTTTATTACAGTCGGTGAGATTAATCTTCAACTTTTGATATCCTCTTGGAGAAAAAAAAGTTGAAATACACTGTGGGAAAATAATCCTTCACTGTTATCCATAAAGGTGTCCTACTACACTCAGTGTTACCAGTCTTCTCAATTCCTTTTCCTTTGCCAGAGGGGTGTAGGAATTCAAGCTTCAGATGCTAAATCTCAGTAGCTATACTGCTGCCTTCTTCTCCAGAGGAGAGCGATGGGCCGCTAACCTCACACACTCTGTATTCCTTATCTTCTAGATTTATTATCGGCTATAAGCTAAGCAAAGGCAGCTTCACAACATATTCCTAAATAGTTGCAGAAGCACAAAGAGTCTCTAGAGTCCATTTATGATGAGAACAGGAGACCTAGCGCCCCCCCCCCATATTGCGAAACATATTATACAGACAGGACATAAAATTAATGTTTACACGTCTTTTAAATCAATCTATAAAAATGTGTTTGCGGGAGGGTGTATCCTAAAGTTTGTTTGTGGAAACTCTAACTACCAATTAGGAAGTTTAAACCACCATTATACGTTCAAAGCAACAATTCATCATCACACTAAACGGCCTTCCTTGGTAAACTCTGTTTCTATACCAGCGAGGGTAGAAGCACTATTAACCCCCCCCCACCTTGATTTGGTTTAGTGATTGATGCTCATTGTTATTATTATGACCTTCAATACGCCCTTAACTCTCACTCTTAACTCTTCTTCATTAGTTTCACATTTTCATATTCCCATGACAAGTCCGTGTGTGATCAGACTGTTGGAAATGTGTAGCGCAAATACACACAATACACGATTTAAATAAATTACCTCTTCTTATTGGTTTTTCTGTCTATATTCATAAAGGGAACAAATCGTCTCAAGCTAAACAAAGTTTACGACTGAGTCGGTATTAGAGGTATTGAACCTCCAACCACGAGCACCATACCATTCAAACACTGATACACACACAGTGTTATCAATACCAACAAAACATCTTTTACCACCTCTTAATAACACTGACAATTAAACATTTCATTATTTTTTCAAAAGAATGGAGACTGTCAAAAGAGTACTCCTTTTCGATAACCCCTTCATCATCAGACTCTACAGTTATATATACATTATAGTGAATGAATGAATTAGTGTTATGAACAACATTAATGTTGTTTAAATAACATCGAATGAATAATACCGATAGATTACAGCTCAATAGCGTCAACATAATGATAAACTGAGTGTCAGAAAAATTAGGAAAGATAAAAAATAATACAAATTCATGAATTTATTGTCTCTACTGGAGGCCAGTCAGGGCAGTAGTAGTGGCTGGCTGGACTTGGTTCTTTTGAACACAGAGCACTGGTTGTTTGAGGCGAATCGCAATAGCCTCTGCTGTTTGAAGCATGCAGTATCTCGATGTTTTTAGCAATTCATTTGGCACCCGGTAGATGACAGAGAAGGATTCTTCAATAATGGTTTTGTGGCCGGTTTGCACCAGATGGTCCAATATCGAACTGTTAATGGTTTTCAACACACCTCAACTTATCCATAGTGGGAGATGTTCTCGAGCACGAAAAACCAAGTTCCTAGGACAATGGCCAATATATTTCACTCCACCACAAGCGCAGTTGAATTGGTAAATACAATGAGAAGTGGCTAGTCTAGGTACTTCATCTTTCAGTCGAGGAATCACCAACGGTTGTGTAGAGAATAATACGTGTAGTTCACCAGCATTAAAAGTTCTTTGAACTGATTTTCTTAATTTCTTCGTAATTATCTCACTTGATATATCGCCTTTGGATTGCAGTCGTATATAAAGTGGCTTCTTGTTTACGGATAGTGGGTAGTCCTTTTTCGCTTTCATTGTCATGTGTTTCTTGATAAATTTTTTGCGATAGCCATTTTCGATCAAAGTATCATATACAATGCTTAATTCATCTTCAATTACTTCCTCTGACCATATAGCTGTAACTCTGTGGCCGAGGGTCTTCACTAAATTTCTCTTGTACTTGATAAGAACGAAGCTGAGAAAATGTGTATATTGTCCTGTCCAAGTACTTTTTCTATGCAAATTTCTTTTCATGCTACCATCTGGTTTTCTTGTAAGGAGGAGGACATCCAGGAAGGCAATTCTGCCTTCGATTCCTCTTCGCATATGAATTTCATAGCCGAATGCACTCCATTGAATTAAGTAATTAATGTACTCCTATCAGAACCATTATTACTAGGAATGAAGGTATCATCCATATATCGGCAATAAAAATGAGAGCTTACTGGTAAGTTTGTTCAGGGGTCCATTTTCTAGCTTACTTAGAAAGAAATCAGCCAGAATGAGACCCAATGGGTACCCATCACCACCCCGTCCACTTGCCTATAAAGCGTGTCGTCAAATTTGAAGTTTACTTATTACCAATAATCAGTAGTATATGTAGGTTTTGTCGAATTTATCCTTGTTCTAATTCTTGTCATCGGTGTGCTACACATGTGTTGAATCAAATTCATAATTTGCAAATTATTTTATAGTTTACAGGTGAAATTTTAAACTAAAATTACCCTTGGAAATTGAAATTATTTTCAGATCACAAAGAAAATATGTGATCTACTTCCATTATCAGTTCATATAACTGTAAACACTGTGCGATTTATCAAAATAAAATCTTATCTATAATGGAATTATACTCTACCACAG
Organism: Trichobilharzia regenti; assembly: GCA_944472135.2. NCBI lineage: Eukaryota > Metazoa > Platyhelminthes > Trematoda > Strigeidida > Schistosomatidae > Trichobilharzia > Trichobilharzia regenti. Next base: position 63,686,101 of record OX235267.1, read on the forward strand.
TGCCCAAGTTTTATACTTATATCAATAATGTGATCTACTTATTATTGGATCAAAATCAGCGAAGAGACTCTTTTCAGCGGCTGAGAATTCATTTTCTGAGCTGTACAATCGCAAATATATATATGCGTTATTTTGTATGTATGTGTACATTAAGTCTGTCAAACAAAATTACAACTGATATAAGGATAGAACTTGTGCACTGTGGTAGAGTGTAATTCCATTATGCTCGAAACGTCATCAGTAAACATTACTGTATAACACTGTGAGACTTTATCAAAACAAAATTTACCCATAATGGAAATTTACAACTGGTTATGATTATTTTAACTAAACAGGTGAAGAATTTTTTTTATTTTTGGTTACAGCTTGATTCCACACGTATTTTTGGTACAAGTATGGAATTTTCAGCGTGGATATCGGTAGCCCAAATTTCGCAGGCCGACCATAGATATCAGGTGTGCGTTGGCGTGGGCTCAAACCTCGGACCATGTGCATGGTCGGCGAGAGTCCTAACCACTGTGCGACCGACGCACATGAGAGGGTGAGTGTTCGATGATATGTTCGGATAGTAGTGAACGTGCTCGGAAGGGCCAACATACTTAGCTTCACACGAGCAGGTGAATTGATAGATGCACACTGATGAGGTAACCATCGTGGTAGCTTATCCACATCGACGTCCATGAGGATCATAGTTTTATAGAGAAATTCAAAGTTCAATCGTGAAGAATGTTTCTTCTGATGAATGAGATAGGTGTTTGGTTTCTCGGTATTTCTGTCGATTATGAGTCTCCATTAAATTGTAAAGTCAAGTAGAAGTCTTTCGGAAGTAAAAAGTGTGGGTGGTTTTAATGGTTTAGACTTCATGAGGATTTTCTGATTTAAATCGCTGAACAGGATTCACCAACACAACTGTAATAAGCGGTTAGATTATTTAAGGTTAACCTATGCAAAACACACACACACAGATTTTCTTATGTTTGATACCAGAACAGGAGAATTAGACATAAGGGAAACTAGTACAGCATTTAGAAGCAGATAATATATGGGCATCACGTATGCACTCTACAACACTATACACAGAATTGTTTCAGCGTTAGATATATAGCGTAAATTCAGCCAATCCAAAATTGAGAGTACTTTAAGAATACCTTATTTATACGTCCACTTATGCCTCCCACCACCCCACAAGTAGGAAAACTTCTGCAATAAAAGCTTCAAAATGACAGATACTACTTAAATTATGCTTATTACTCAATAAACAACAACAGTGACAGTGGACTCCAACAGTGGTTGTTGGAGTTATGTAATACAAAATCAGTCTTGAAAATTAGGTGTTCATGAAATTAGGGTAGTAACAAAGGTGATGAGTTGTCAAAAACAGTTGTTAAAAGAAGTTATGTAATAATAATATGAATAGTTTGATGAGTGAGTTTTACTCAGGATGCATATAGGGACAAAGTAGATAATACGAAATTACATAAGAGTTCTGAATGAATACAAGAATTATAAGCAATTAAAGAACAGGCAAACAAACAAAATGAAGTCATCAAAATCAACAAAGTTGTTACCATGACAGTAGAAGTGGTTGAGTAATTCTCTTTTGTATTCACAGTTCCAGTTTTTCTATGCGAATGGCCAGAGCTTCAGTGATACAAAGGAGACGAAACTGTATTGCCTTTGATAGGTTATTCTTGACTCTGTAGACTACTTTGAAGTGGGAAGTGTTTGTTGAAATGGAATGGTTGATCAGTGTTAACCAGGTGTTCAATTATCGCACTCCTTATTACACCACTATTGTCTATTAGCAACTATGCTGGATAGCGTTCTTGAATCCTCTTGGACAGAGTGCGCGTCGAACGACCGATGGATGCACCTGGATCCACAGCAGAAGGTGAACTGATAAATGCACATAGAAGTGGTCAGATACGGGGTTTTGTCCTTGAGGCTTCTGCAGATTAGTGGGTGACTGAAGAACACTATCCTTAGCGTTGCTGCAGAGAATGCTCTTCTCAGAAATGATGTGATGTAATAAAGAGACCCTTTTCTGATCTACGTGTTTTGTTTTCATTAATGCCTGGATGGCAATTATCCATGAACTGGATCAAATGGCAATGATTAAAGAAGGAATCACAAATGCATAAACTTATTAACTACTGCTTGACTGATAGATATAAGTAGTCAGATAGCATTCATACATCAACCGTCAGCACCTGACAGTCAGCGAAATCGAAGTGAGCTGAACAATAGATGGCTGTTTCACTCGTTCAGAGCCAATGTCATCTGCCTATTACCACTTCGTTCAAGAAGCTACCTAACTAGAATTCAGGCGGTTCAGACTAATTCGGCTGTCTGAATTCAATCATACCAGATAAACTGTTAATAAGCTTGGACTCGAACTTTTGGAAGGATTATCCGGTAGTTAGATTCCTTAAGCTCAACTCGTTAGGAAGTACTACTGGTTAATGTGAATGGTATCAAACTACTCAAAAGAAAGTATCAGTAGTATAGAGTACTTAGGGCATTATCATTTCTTTTCTCCTCTACATATATATCTGGTGTTCCTCTTCTCACTGTTATGATTATTCGTTTTGTTTTACTGTTTATTTAAATAGCAAGTGAGGATCCGCTGTAGCTCGACTTGTTTAGTGTGATGGTTGCGGTGAATTTGACAATCTGTGTACCTGGAGAAGACAAGAGATTTAGTAGCTGAATATCTATTTGCAGTTTGATATACGCATATAAACATGTTTCCTCCCCTTTTACTCTTCTTATTTTCTTTGTTTGTCTTCTTTTTCCTATCTCCCATGTTTTTTCACAGTACTGGTTCATTTCCACTTCTTTTTCCTTCACGTTCCTAGTGGAACATAGGGCCTCAAGTTAGTGGCTTGAAGTTTCTGTAGCAGTGTTTATTTTTACAGAATAAGGTTGCTAGCCTAATGCCCAACATTTCCTCTTTGCCAGTATTATTTCTGACCTAGCGATGTAAAGCAGTGCATCGGCCAGTGATCGAACCCCGCACCATGTGCCTGGTTGGTGAGCGTCCTAACCGCTATGTCACCGACGCACTCATTTCCACTCCTTGACGTCAAATCTATCTATCTCTCCGCTGTTTGACATCGCTGTACTGATAAACTTTGTCCGCAGGACACGCCACACCTGGTTATCAGATGAGTCATGTACCTCAGCTGATACAGACAGCCAAACTAATAACCTGCAGAATACTGTCACTAATCCTGTGTGACTGATATTTTTATATCAATCTATGGCTATCTCAGACGGTTTCACCATCAGCTGAGTTACAAACTGGCTGTCTCCCTTTAATTCACTACGATATAAAATTGACTGACAAAGACATAACCACACAGCCGGCGTTATAATATTAAAAACAGATATCAAGACTGATCAAAAGCTGACTCTCCCTCAAAATTACAGCGTGTAGTGCCCAAGTCTTTAGCAACCTCATTCAACAGCTACCTATATAACAACGCCACATGTCAGCAGGTCCACAACAGAAAACTCATAGAAGGGTTCGAAGTGGATATAGGAGTACAACAAGACTGTCCATTATCGCCCAAGATGATATTCCTAATTGTGGTGGAGTGGATTAGAAGATCAAACTGTGCGTGGGAGCATCTAGACAGGAATACGTCACACTAATCGATAAGAAGACACTAGAAGATCTGGATTTCACAGTCATCTGACTTTTGTTTAATATCACACAGACTTGAATATTTCCAGGCGAAAACCAAAAAAAAACTTGGCGGGAGAAAAGGCTGGCAGGCAGTGAAGGACAGGATTCAAGGTGAACACAGAAGCAGAAGACACAGGTGACGAATATAACCAACCAGCCAACCAACATCAACAGTAACAACAGCCAGCACTAGTCACCATCAGAGAGAGAGATTTGAAAGAGGTCACTTCCTTTACTTATCTGGCCAGAGAGCAAGGTATCAACCAAAGGGGACAGTACGGATGAAAATGTCAAAACCAACCAGACAGGCAGGATCTGAAAAACAAGATACGCCTTCATCAACCTGAAACCAGTTTGGAAATCTTCTGCACTCAGACGGTATCAAGAAAAAGATTCGAATTTTCAACACAAATGTCAGTGAGTCAGTCAGTTCTTCTATACGCATCAGAAACCTGCACTGCGAGTCATGAAAAGGTTTTTCCTACAAGTAACGAACCTTAATCAGCAGCTGCCTACTTCTTTGACTCCCTACTGAAGATCAGATGGCCTAACGGCCAGTCAGGAAGAATTGGCCACAAGAAATTCTGGCAATTAACGAACCAACCAAGATCCAATTGCTCAACAAATGTGAAGGAGAAAATGCAGATGGATTGGGTATACACTAAAGGAGACCGTTGAGTGACATCATGTGTAAAGCATACCATCGCCCGAGTAGGACCTGAATGGGAAGCGATGAATAAGTTATCGGTGCTGAGGTGACATGAAGCAGATCGTTTGTGGAGAGGTGGGAGATGAGAGATTACTGTCAGCCACGGACCCAACTGAAGAGGGCAAAGTTCGACAACAGTATCCCAGGAGTGTGAACGCACGAATGATCTTCAGCTGAACAATCATAAAAATGAGAAATGTTTGCTCAAAAGATGATGTATATTGACAAGAAATTGCTTGAAAACGCATTAAACAGGTTATCTTCCTCTGACATGGCTTAAAAATACGTAATAGCTGTAACGAGGAGCATCAGCTGCTAAGTTAGACTAGTTTCTGTACAGGTATTCACCGAGATGACTACAGATAAACTGCACTTGTGAATCGTTTAACTCTCTCATCCTGCTTGCAGTTTTTTGAAAAAGCCCGCGGTTGAATTATTATGGTTTCCAGCAAGCGGATAGACGACTAATACTAATACTAATACTACTACTTACCAGAAAGGCATGGATAATAAAAAAAACATTGAAATAAATGACATCAACTCTAAATCTATCCCTAATCGTAACCCAACCTTAATCCTGACCCTAACCCTAGACTTAACACTAAACCTAACTTGGATTACAACCCTTTTCCTAACCACAGATCCAACCGTAATCCTAATTGTAACCCTGATCCTAACCCTAACCCCAATACTTACCGTAACCCTAATCCTAATCCTAACGAGCTATTAACTCATTGTCCAAACAGTACTTAAAAATGTCATCTGGGTGAAATTTGCTCCTAAGTTGGTGAATAGCGTCGATAATTCAGCTATGTTAATGACAGATGCCAGTAGCCAACGACTAGCATTGGAGCATTCACACTCCTGGGACGCTATTGTTGAACTTCACCCTGAAGAAGACAACAACAAATAGAACAAGGTTGAGATGTGTTGTTGAAGCCCTATGTTCAGCTTGAAACCCAAGGGAATAATAATACTTAATCATAATAAGTTTGATGAAGGTCGTCAGTTACATTCACAACAGGGATTTCTGAAAACCAAAAAAACTAAAACCCTGTTGCCTAAAAATTGGGAAGAAAGAAGTAAACATGGAATGGTGCTTATACATGGTGGACACCGTCGAGCAACATCCTACACTTGGCCAACTCTTCAATTGAACCCAAATAATAAGAAAAGAAGAGGAGATAGTGTTAGTTCAAATGTGACATGTAAGAATTGAAAGCCTACAGACGATCATTGAGCCAGCTAAATAGGTCTGTAAAGAACAGTTCCGCTGAGAATCCAAAAAACAGCGATAATAATAATAATCTTTAGAGAGGTGATGAAGATTCCTGGGCAACAACAACAGACAACAATCAGCCAGCACAAATGGAAGGAACCTGGAAGAAACAACCTCCTTCACCTACCTGGGAAGCATCGTTTCAAGCGTTTCAGGCGAATGGAACTGATGAGGATAGGGAAAATAAAATTTTTTAGTTTAAGGGAATCAACGAGGAATCTTTTTGTGCTCCTAAAAACCAAAGAAAAGGAATGACGATGTAAAACTAAATTATAACAAGGGGAAAAGGCGAAAAACTTAAAAAACACCCCGCATTTTTACCCCTTTAATCTTTTTTTATTTCTACCTTCTTTCCATTTTTTTTTTTTTACCTGATTGCATAAGCAATTATTCATCACATTAGTTCTTATCCAAACATCCTGTCTATCTATTTTGCTATTTCTGCATTTCTAACCGCCAACTGTACAATGTCAATCTTCTTAGCTATCATGATGCTACTTTGTTTGTTTTATCCATCCCCCTGTTTATTATGGCATTCTAATTCCTAATTTTAATTTTATTAATTTTTATTAATTTGACCCTTGACCGGATATTACTCTGGAACTTTCTCATCCATTTGATATAAATACACGAATGTACAGCCTAGATGATGACTTCGTCGAAAAGAAAATTTTCTTCGCTGCATTTGTCTTCTTATTTACTCTGATGAGGATATCATCATAGCAAGGATATGGAAAACAAGACAGACACTCATTACTCTCAAGTCTGTGTGGAGGTCAACAGCCCACTCAGCATAATTATCAAAATTAGATTCAGATTTTCAACTCCAATATGAAGTCAGTGCTACTAACTATACGGATCAGAGACTTGGCCAACGCGTCAAAAAGAGCACCTCAAACAAACTACAGACTTTCACCAACAGCCGCCTTTGCTCAATACTCAGGATAAGATGGCCAGCCAGAAAAGATCAACAACAGGGAGAAATCTCTGGGAGCAAACCAAACCAGAAGGAACCGATTATGCAATAAATCTGCAGGAAGAAATGGAGGTGGGTTGCTCATCCTCTGAGGAAACCATCAAGTGAGTGAAATCACTAGACAAACCATCGCTCGAGTGGAACCTGGCCAAAAGGGAAGCAGCGAGTTGGTCGTCAGTGCAAGGCTGTCTTGGAGGAGGAGGAGGAGGTGATGTGTAGAGGAGATGAAAACATGTAGGCGGCAGACTTGGAGCCAGGCTATGAAAACTCTAGCAGGGAACCTAACGCAATGGAGACGTGTGTGGCTGAAGCTCTATGTTCCTCTCCTGTTCTTAACTCAGTGTGTTTGTGTGTGGGTGTGTTTGATGATGATGATGACAAGGGAATGGTATCTAATTGTCCATCCAACTGTACGATACAATGTAGGTGAATAAGCTTCAGCTATTTCCAACAATCACATCAAAAACCAAAAGTAACCTCAATAATAATTCGAATCAAATGAGAATAACTTACCCATTTTCATCCAGTAATTTTGCTAACTTTACACACACACACACACAAAGGAATCATAAAGACGAGGAAGACGTGAATAAAAGACATAGAAATAAGAGGAAACACAGAGAGAGAGAGTGTGTGTGTGAAAGAAAGAAGCAAACAAACAGACAAACAGGGTGTATTATACTCGAATAATTACTCTAATTGTACACGAAATAATGAAAGCAAAAAAGAAAGTATAACAAGATAAGTATGGACTGTTATTGCTGTCTTACTGTATCCTTCGTCTCTCTTTACTACTATTATTACTAATACTATTATTATCATTATTATTACTATTATTATTAGCAATACTTCAGCTTCCTGTATACATAAAAAAACGAACTCATTCATTCATTCACTCACCAGCCCACTCACTGTCTTTTGTTTCTAACTATAATAAAGGATTATTATTATTATTATGAAACAAGTGAACTCGTATACGCGTACGCACGTGCTCAATATTAGATGATTATGTAATATACTCAACTGAAAGCATGCCTAAACACAAAAAGACGGACAAGGTAGGAAGTAGAGCATGGAAAGCAGGAGAGACAAAGGCACAGAGATACACAGAGTCGAGGTAAAAAACAAACACCATTCCATACTAAAGACAATGAATATAACACGTTCAAACTTCGTCTTTTTCTCCATTCTATTCTCTCTCTCTCATATTTGTTTTATCCTCTCAATAAGTAAGATTCAATGTTCAATAGGGAAACACGCGCACAATTTGAAAATATATATATATATATGCATACATCCACACACATAAACACTTGCTTATTCACATACTTCTATGTCTGTAAAGTATTCATGCCTTTATTCTTTTTATTCGCTCCACTAACTTCTTCATTACAATCGAATGAATGATGAAATGTAAAAAAAAATGTAGTATATACAGGGAATGCGTAAACAAGAAGACATTGTATACTACTATTAGTATCGTTATTACTATTATTATTATAATACTTTGTTTAAATGTATTCTTATGACTTGAATTTCCTACCTATATACAAGTCATTGAGTCTCCAATATGTGACTTAATGCATGAATGAAGTTAGCTCATTTAATGCGTGGGGTTTTTTTCTTGGCGAAATAGCAATAAGGATGGAGATGGTTGTAGTAGATTGCGCGGGACGGGGGGAGGGATGGTAGTGGTGGTGGTAGTGGTAGTGTGTGGAATAGCCATGAGTGCGTGCATACTATGATGTAATTATATGGGCTAACTTGTTTTTCACGTGTACCGTTTTTCTGAATAACTAACTAATCAACTAACCAACTAACTACTATTACTACGAGTGCAGTAGCGTAAATCACTCTGTCCTGTCTCCCTCTCCCGTCTTTCCATCCATCTGTTTGTAGGTCTGCGCGTGTGTGTGTGTGAGAGTGAATGTATTTTTTGTTTGTTTGTTCTAAATATTCCATTCATTCTTTTCCTTGTTACATCACATATTATTATTATTATTATTACAAGAGTAATAATAACAACGATAATAAAAACAACGATATTCTCTCTCTCAAAGCGGAAATGAATACAGTAAAACCACTTTAATATGGTTACATAATTCGTCTTTCGTGATGAATTCTTGAAGGCAATATATCCTTATAATGATGATAAATATATATTCAGATTTATTAGCTAATGGTTATCCAAAGAAGGGAGACTTACGCCTCACTCTGCAAGAACTGGCGAGGGATTATGCTCCTGTCGACGCCAAGTAAAATCTTGAGTCGCATCATCCTGGAGAGAATGAAGGACGCAGTGGATACAGAACTCCGACCAGAACACGCTGGTTGGATTCAGGAAAGGCAAATCATGTACTGACCAAATTACAACTCAACGCATCATCATCACAGAACAAAGCATGGAATGGCAATCAAACCTCTACCTCAACTTTATAGACTTTGAGATGGCCTTCGACAGACAGTGTTGACCGCGAAGTAATTTGGAAACTACTCGAGTACTACGGCGTACAGTGCCCCAAATATTCATCAACCCTATTCAACAGCTGATTTACGACAACGGCGGCACATGTCAAGTGATCCAAAACGGAAAACTCAGCCAGGCGTTTGGAGTAAACACAGGAGTCAGACAAGGGTGCTGGCTTATTATCACCGACGGTGATATACCTAATTGTGGTGAACTAACTGGATTATGTGTCGTCAGACAGTGGGAAACGAGAAGACAAGGATTTCCTGGACCCATAGGTTTGAAGAACCTACAAGACCTTGATTTCGCGCGTGGATGATTTGTGTTTGATGTCACACACAATCGAAGACTTACAAGCGAGCGGAAACCGACAAAGTGGTCGAAGAAGCAGCCGGCGAAGACAGGACTGCAAGTGAACATAGACAAGACGGAGGTTATGAAAATAACCAACCAACAACAACAAAAACAGCAACATTTAGCGCCAATCACCATCAACGGGAGGGATTTGAAAGAGGTTACTTCATTCACTCACTTATCTAGGGAGCATTGTCTCAACTACAGGTAGTCGGAACGGACGAGGATGTTGAATCGAGCGAGAATCGGAAGACGAGAGACACATTATTCATCAACCTAAAATCAATCTGGATATCTTCGTCACTCAGCCAGCATCAAAAACAAAATTCGGTTGGATTTCCAATACAAACGTCAAGTCAGTCAGTTCTTCTATACGAATCAGAAACTTGCCGGTGGGGCGGGTCACAAAGAATATTTCCAACAGTCTGTTGCAGACCTTTATCAACCAACAACTGTCTTCGTTGGCTCTATACTGAAGATCAGATGGCCGGGCCGGAAAGAATCACCTACAAGAAACTATGGGAACAAACAAACAAACAAAACAAGAACCAATCGCCAGCCAACAAATATGCAGGAGAAAGTAGAGATGGATAGGAAACTCTCCGAGGAGACCGCTGGGTAACGTCGAGCGTCAGGCCATAGCTTGAGTGGAACCGGAAAGGGAAACGGCGAGTGAGACGTATCCACGGGTGACATGGAGGAGATCGTGTGAAGAGGAGTTGAAACAGTATGGACTAACATGGATGCAGGTGAAAAGTACTGCAGAAGGAAGAAAGAAGTGGCAAGTGGATACGTGCAGTTGAAGCCCTATGTTCCACTAGGAGCTCAAGGGAGCAATAATAAATATCCGGAAAACTTTATCACTTATCACAGTAAAGAAAGACCACATCTCGAAAAGATGACAGCTTCTGTACCAAAGAAAGCTATCTTTATTAACCTACCTACCATTCAAGGGTGACCAGATTATGCAGTTGACAGCTAGCTCAAGACTTTGGTCAGCCATCAAGCGTGCACATTCTACGCCACCGCATCTCTTTTTCTCACTTGCTGAACATTTTCGATCCCTGTACCTACCTACTATTAAAGGACGAAATTCTGTGGACTCTACTTCAAACTGTATCTACAAGTTCACCTGCAGCTGCAGTGACACCTATATAGGTAGAACTAACAGAATGTTCCAATTTCCCTTCTTTTATTTTTTTTTTTTTTTTAATACCTTTTTTTTTTTTTTTGGCCTATAAATAAAGAACAAAAAAAAAAGAAATTAAAAAATTAAAAAATTTAAGATACCTCCAGCAATTTATTCTTATAAGAATGTTCCAATGTGGTCATCGAAAAGAACATGTTCCAAAATGGCTATTAAATCATATCGAAAATCCCAACGCGATTAATCTGAATAGAAATCCAACATCATCCATTGCAAAACACTTATTAATGTCAGGTCACAAAATCAATATTAATGACTGCTTCACAATCATTTCACCACACAACTCTAACTCAAAGCTGGTTATTGAAGGGGATGGAAGCACTTTGGGGGATTAATCACATACAGCCTAAACTGTGGGTACAAAGAGCAATAGACTTCAATCTTTGCCTACCCTGGACTACATGACCTATTTTAATATGACTGGTCATTAGTATGTACTTTTGTTTTTTTTCTTTAACTGAGTAATAGTCATCAACTTTTTTTATCATTGTTAACCATGTTGCTAGTTGTAAAGCGGTTGTAAAGAAACTACGAAATGATGATATCATCTCTCGAATTTTCTCTTCTTAATGTCTTATTCAGATAAATATATAATCTACAAGAGTTAGTCAATGTTGATTAAAAATTGATTAAAATAGGAGGACAGCTGGAGACAAGGGATTCGAATCAGAGACATTGAGGTCATGATATCAACCGCGTTGATCGTTTAATAACCATTCGGGCTAGGATTTACCAACCAACTCCTTAATTCTAAATTCTATTGAATCACGATGTATAGAGCGATTGCTAGCCAGTTTCATCGGCGAGTGGTTGCTTTCATGCTCAACCTGATCGTTGCACGTCAAATAAATTTGTCCATAATTTAATAATTCCCATTGTAGCATTAAGAACACAATATTAAGCAAAGTGACTCTTTTCAACAACGAATTTATTATCAAGCTGTACAATCGTATATGTATATGATTTTATAAAGAAATTATATCCAGTGAGGGGATTGGATCAAAGGTGTGAATACATGAAATAACAATAGTAGAAGTATGAAATGCAATTAAAATATTTGTGATTATATTCTTAGTTAATGTCAAGTGGCAAAATAATTAATGTCATATATAGAATAATACATAAGGTGTATAGATTTTGGAAAGGGGTACATAATTATAAGATTAGTAGACGAATATAAAATGTTACATATTATTATTATTATGTCTTTCGATTCCTGGAGGAACATAGGGCTTCAGCCGCACAAGTCTCCATTGCGTTCGGTTCTCTGCTAGAGTTTTCATAGCCCGGCTCCAAGTCTGCCGCCATGTTTTCATCTCCCCTTCACTTGACCTCCTCCAAGTCACCCTTGCACTGACGACCAACTCATCGCTTACCTGTTGGGTTCCACTCGAGCCATTGCTTGTCTAGTGATGTCACTTGATGGTTTCCTCAGAGTATGGCCAACCCAACTCGATTTCTTCCTGACTATTTGTTGCACAATCGGTTCCTACTCGGTTGGTTCGCTCATTGCCAGAGATCCCCTGTTGCTGATCTTTTCTGGCGGGCCATCTCATCTTGAGCGAAGTATCGAGCGAAGACAGCTAGCTGTCGATGAAGGTCTGAAGTTTGTTTGAGATACTATTTATGACGCACTGGCCAAGTCTCTGATCCGCATAGTAGCAGTGACTGACTTCACATTGGAGTTGAAAATCCGGATCTTATTTTTCATGCTGAGTGGTGTTGACCTCCACACGGACTTGAGAGAGATGAATGCTTGTCTTGCTTTCCCGATCCTCACTGCTTTGATATCCTCGTCAGTCGAGTCCGCTTGTATTTGAAACTATGCTTCCCAGGTAGGTAGGTGAAGGAGATTGTTTCCTTCAGGATCCTCCCATTTATGCTGATTGTTGTCTGTTGTTGTTGATGTTGCTGTTGGCCAGGAATCTTCATCACCTCTGTTTTATCTATGTTCACTTGAAGCCCTATCTTTGATGCTCCTTCTGCCAACTTATTGCTTTTCACTTGCATATCCTCCAGTTTGTGGTAGGTCAGACATATATCATCGGCGAAGTCCAGACCCTCCAAGTCTTTTGTGTCAGTCCATTTTATGCCTGTTTCCTCATTGCCCGTTGTCTGTCGCATTATCCAATCTACTGCAATCAGGAAGATCATTGGTGATAGTAGACAACCTTGTCTCACTCCCGTTCTCACTTTGAAGGATTCCGTAAGTTTCCCGTTGTGGATTATTTGGCATGCAGCATTGTCGTATGACTAATTGTTGGATGAGATGTATAATTGTCGATGGCACCCCTTGGTAGTAGCGAAGTAGTTGCCAAATCACCTCTCGGTCGACGCTGTCAAAGGCCTTTTCAAAATCGATGAAGTTGAGATAGAGAAGTGACTGCCATTCCAAGCTTTGCTCAGTGATGATCCGTAGAGTGGCGATTTGATCAATACATGATTTGTTTCTCCTGAATCCAGCCTGTTCCGGACGAAGTTCTTCATCTAGGGCTTGTTTGATTCTCTCCAGGATGATGCGGCTCAGTATTTTGTTTGGAATGGACAGGAGCATAATTCCACGCCAGTTTTTACATTCACTTAAGTCTCCTTTCTTTGGTAGTTTGAATAAGTATCCGTTCTTCCAATCCTCGGGTGCTTTGCCCTCTTTCCACGCCTTCTCCAGCAGTGGCGTCATCAAGTCCGCTGTTGTCTTTGGGTCTATTTTCAATGCTTCTGCTGGGATTCCATCTGTTCCTGCTGCTTTTCCGGTTTTTAGCATTTTGATTGCATTCAGGACCTCTGATTTCGTCGGAGGGTCGATGTTCACTGGTAGATCTGCTTCCGCTGTTGGTATTGTTGGGCGCGTTGTAGGTGGTGGTCGATTTAGAAGTCTTTTGAAGTGCTCAGCCCAGTATTTCCTTTGTTCCACCTCTTTGGTGATTGACTTTCCATTGCCATCCTTTAGTGGCTTAATCTGTGTCGAACTTTTGCCCGATAGGTGCCTAGTTGTTTGGTAGAGTGTGGCGAGGTCTCCTTTGCCTGCAGCTTGTTCCGCTTCACTTGCCATGGTGTCATAATATTTTATTTTGTCTTCCCTGGCACTCTTCTTCACTCTCTTGTTCAGTGTATTATATAACATGGTGTGAAATTGGATATGATAGAATTCAATATTGTAAAACTTAAAATAAAAGCTAATAATTTTGAATTTTGAATGACAAGTGGAAATAATTCAGAGTGATAATAGTAATAATAATAATAATAATAATAATAATAATAATGGTAACAATAATAATAATCGTAGTAATAAGCGAAAGGTACATAGAATAACTAAATAAACAAACTAAATAAATGTCTATCCCTCTACGGCCAAGGCAGTAGTAGGGATCGTACATACTTCTTTTGTACACAAAGTTCTGGCTTAAAGTCATGAATTGCCAAGGCCTCGGCTGTCTTTAAAAGTCTGTAATGAAGAAAACGCGGCCGGTAAGTTAGCATGGATTCTATATATGATCTTGAAATCATGGTCACGGTCGACCGAGTGACAGAAATCGATCAGGTGTTCCAGAATAGAGCTTCGCACACATTTCCTTTCTCCCTTGTAAAACCAAGCTGGAACATGTTCTCCTATCCGTGTGGAGAGCGTTCTCTGACTACGGCCAATGTACCTTGCTCCACAAGAGGAACAGGTGAACTCATAGATGAACATAGAGACAGTCAGACGAGGAAGCTTATCTTTTACAGAGGTAGAAAACAATTTGCGGCTCGTGAACGTCATGTGTAATTTTGCTGCATGGAACGTTTTACTGACTGATTTAGAGGGACGATTTTCGAGCATATCTGAAGCTTCATCACCTTTGAATTCCAAGTTCCTGAATAAGGTTTTCCTTGGAACTGAGTCGGTGACCAGTTTAGACTGCTTATCTTTCATGTTGCTGTCAATAAATCGGTTCGGATAAGTGTTTTCTGCGAGCTTCGCTTTTAAGAAGTCAAGTTCTGAGTGAACACAATCAGAACTACAAGTGTTCCTTATCCTAAAGCAGAGTGAATGAATTAGGTTTCTTTTTCCTGGAGATAGGCACTCAACTATAAAAATTAATTAGTTGTCAGTTTCATGTTCGTTTTCATACTTTAATTTTTACAATATTGAGTTCTATTTTATGAAATCTCACACCATGTTATGTAACATTGTATATTCGTCTACTAATCTTATAATTATGTACCCCTTTCCAAAATCTATACATCTTATGTATTATTCTATGTATGACATTAATTATTTTGCCACTTGACATTAAACTATGAATATGATCACAAATATTTCAATTGCATTTCATACTTCTACTATTGTTATTTCATGTATTTACACCTTTGACCTAATTCCCTCACTGGATATAATTTCTTTATAAAATCATATACATATACGATTGTACAGCTTGATAATAAATTCGTTGTTGAAAAGAGTCGCTTTGCTGAATATTGTGTTCTTAAATAAATTTGTGACAAAACTGAATTGACTTATCTTATCGATTTCAAGAACTGGTTTTATGGGGATTTCATTGACTGGTTGGAGGATTTCACCGTGAGATGACATCAGTTAAACAACCAATGGAAAACCTCCAGCGAGTACTGGACAGCTGTTTTGTTATTTTTGGAGACTCTTTAGCACCATGCACCCACTGGAATTCGAACCTAGGACCTTTCCGTTACAAGGCGAGCTAGCGTGTTACGGAAAGGATTTAAACAGGTTTTAGACTTTTATCAATAGCTTCCACCTTCACTGGCTTCATATTGAAGATGGAACTACCAGCCGGCCGGCCAGTCAGAAAGAATTAGAAGAAGGAACTCTGACTGAGAACGAACCAACAGAAGTGAGCCGATTGCTCAGAAAAAAATGTGTAGGAGAAAATCGAGATAGTTGGGTTGGATATGCATTGAGGAGGCCATTGAATGACATAGCTTGCAATTCAATCCACTGCTCGGGTGAATTTCAATGGGAAAAGAACTAGTGAGTTGTCAGTCAGTTGTCAGGGTAATATAGTGGAGATCGTTTGGTGAGGGGGAGAAAAACGCGATTATGGACAGTCGTAGACCCAGCTAAAGCGGACATTAGAATACAGAAGAAAGTGGAGTTGTGTTGTTGAAGCCCTATGTTCCACACAGAACCTAAAGGAATATTTATAATGAAATAATGGGTGAACAGTTGTGTGTCATTTTTTTTAACGTTTCCATAAGCATATACATTTAACTGGGATAATAAATTAGCTATGAGAACTACTCATGCATCTATCCATTCTATTTATTCATCAAAACTTGCCGTGTATATCAGTTAACATCACATCGTCACGTCTAACAAACTTTTGGGATCCGCCAATATATATATATGAATATATATGTAGGGCTTCTGTAATCAATATTACTCTATTAAAAAACCAAAGTCTTTCTGTAAAACCTAAATCCTATCAGAATCGATCTTGTTTTGTATTTCTGTCAAGTGTAGTGTAGTGGCTAACTTGCGTTTTCTAAACTTTTCGAACCCAGTGAAGTTCACGGAACTACCTTTATGCACTGCTAATATCCTTTTTACTCTGACATTTACATGTCTACATGTTTCGCCTCCACATATATATATATATATATATATAACATAACAATCCCCACATTTTTCCTGGATGTACACATTTCTATTGACTGTCTTAATATTTATTGGTGATAAAAATAAAAGATATAGGTACTGACGGTCAGAGGTGATGAAGATTTCTGGCCAACGCCAACAACAGACAATAATAAGCATAAATGGGAGAAACCTGAAAGAAACAATCTCCTTCACCTACCTACCTACCTGGGAAGCATAATTTCAACTACAAGTGGACTCGACTGACGAGGATATCAAAGCAGTGAGGATCGGGAAAGCAAGACAAGCTTTCATTACTCTCAAATCTGTGTGGAGGTCAACAGCCCACTCAGCATGAAAATGAAAATAAGATCCGGATTTTCAACTCCAATGTGAAGTCAGTCACTGCTACTATGTGGATCAGAGACTTGGCCAGCGCGTCATAAATAGTATCTCAAACAAACTTCAGACCTTCATCGACAGCTAGCTGTCTTCGCTGGATACTTCGCTCAAGATGAGATGGCCGGCCAGAAAAGATCAGCAACAGGGTGGGATCTCTGGCAATGAGCGAACTAACCCAGTAGGAACCGATTGTGAAACAAATAGTCAGGAAGAAATCGAGTTGGGTTGGCCATACTCTGAGGACGTCACTGCAACTCGAACAGGAAGCGATGAGTTGGTCGTCAGTGCAAGGGTGACTTGGAGGAGGAGGTCAAGTGAAGGGGAGATGAAAACATATAGGCGGCAGACTTGGAGCCAGGCTATGAAAAATCTAGCAGAGAACTGAACGCAATGGTGACTTGTGCGGCTGAAGCCCTATGTTCCTCTAGGAATTTAGCGAAATAATAATAACAATAATGTACTGATGGTAATTTCGTTGAAAAGATGGAGATTTTCTCTCCGTTTCAACCATCTTTTGTCTCCCTTCCTCCACCCAAACCCCCGAAAAAAGAAAAGAGAACAACAGCTTTCAACAAGAGAGATGAAAAAATCTATTTTCGTTTCGTCTATGCGTTTTTTATTCAATGTGTGTGTGTGTGTGCGTGCAGAAAACATAATTAAAAATCACAATTTCTGTAAAAGATTCTCTGTTTTATACATTAGAAATGAGAAAGAAAGAAAGTCTACATCATAAAACTTGTTTCTTTTCATCCCCCCTCGTCCCCATCCCCATCCTCGCCATCCTCCTCCTCCTCTTCCTCTCCGAATCCTTGTCAGCAGAGAAGAATAAAAATTTAATGAAATGACGAAATAAGATTCCATTCATTTCGTGTTGTTGTTGCTGTTTGTTTTCGTTGTCGTTTTTCAAATGAAATTTGAAGAATTTAAACAAAAAAAAACGAAGACGGAGAAGAAGACAGTGAAACAAAAGTAATTAAAAATAAAAGTAATAATAATGATTAATACATTAGATTAAAACATTTTTAGAAAAGCGACAACAACAACGACAACTACAACTGAAATTTGAGTCGACATGTTCAACTGTGATTATTTTCCGCTTATTCTGCGTGTGTGGTCAACCCAAATTCTCATGAAATAACCAACCAACCAACCAAGAAAACTGCCATGAATGAGGCTAGTTGGTTAAAAATATAGTTTTCATGGTGTTATAGCTCTTCTACCTGATAAAAAATTTTTCTTCTGTCAAGATTCCTTATTTTTATAAGAAAAATACTTTATGCATGATAATCTCAGATTTCAAAATACTCCTCACTGGGGCTATTTTTTTTATTAGTAGGAGTGATCTGCTGGCTTTTACTACTTACAGTGATAGATATCAGTAGTATGTGATGTAATGTCTAGAAAGAAAAAATAGTGCTAACCTTGAATTCATCACAAAAATATTACTGACCAATTGGAATCAAGTAATCAAAAATAGTGGTCTGATGAACCCAGTGTAGGCGGGATATAGATTAACCAATCAGAGTGAAGGATGCAAAGTAGAGTGATATCGACAGATTATACTTCATAATCAAGAAAGAAATGGCGTTTTTCTTTTTAAAAAAAAACAATTTCTCTGCAGGCTAACCAACTCCATGTGCATACTTCAGTTCACCTGCTCTTGTGAAGCAATGATAGCCAGAGAATGCTTTCTGTATGGATATATGAGCGCATATTCCAGCATGAGTTTTGTACAAAAGAAGAGAAGGAAGGAGGTGTGAGGATTTATATCTTAGTAGTTCACTTGGTTCTGTTTTAATCTCTCAACCAGACCCTACTATGATTTCAAGATTATATAGCGAATTCATGCTAACTTACAGTGTTGTCTTCGCTCCAAAACTTCTAAAGACACTGGTGGCCTTGGCTATTCATAAGTTTAACTTCAACCTTTGTGTACAAACAAAGGAGGTATGTTCAGGGCTGATCCCTGTCTTGGTTTTCTTGTTTTATTTATTTTTGTGTGCCTTTCCCTTATTATCCCAATTGAGAAGTTTCACTTCTCCCACTAACTGTTTTAATTCAATAAACATTTTTTGCCATGCAGAACTTCATCTCACTAGACTTCTCACCCACTAATGTGTCCCTAATATAATCCTAATAATTTTACCCCCCCCTTTCCAAAATCTATACATTCAATATACTATTCTATATATGTTTTTGTAGCAAAATGGACCTGAAGACATTATATCAGATAACCAAGTCTCCATCCGGGAAGAGATCAACACAAGTGAAACATAAAAAAAAGCCTATATAAAGACTAGCTTTGAATTAGGCTAGTTCATTGAAATAAAAGTTTTCATGGTGTTTTTGGACACATAGACATGTGTACATTTTTTTTACATTGTAACTCTAGGAAACTTTTCTTATCTCAAAATTCCTCAGATTTTAAAATACTACTCCTTAGACTTATTTTTGTTAACAGTAGTGATTCACTGATCTTTATTACTTGTGGAGTTAGATATAAGTAGTTTGTTATGTTATGTCGTAAGAGAGAATGTTGTTATCCAGTCAGAATTAACTAATAAATTACTTTCAGTGTAGAATTTATCACGAATCAGTATCAGTTGGACATTGAAAACCAGAGATTACTAGGCAGTTGTTTCGTCTCCGTTTCTAACTCTTCATCGGCGAATACCCATCCCACTAACTTCGGGGAGTGAATCTAGGATGAATATCATTTAGACGCCTGCGTCAGAATTCAGTGACTCATGAACTATAATTTCGTCACTTCGTAATATAACATGTGTAATTGTGAGTGTGTGTGTGTGTGCGCGCACTGTAGAAGATTGCGTCGGTGGCACAGTGGTTAGGACTCTCGCCGACCATGCACATGGTCCGGGGTTCGAGCCCACGCCGACGCACACCTGATATCTATGGTCGGCCTGCGAAATTTGGGCTACCGATATCCACGCTGAAAATTCCATACTTGTACCAAAAATACGGTGTGGAATCAAGCTGTAATCAAAAATAAAAAAATAAAAAAATAAATATATATTTGAGTTTTCAATACATTTGCGTTCATGCATTGTCACTTCTTCTTCTTCTTCTTATTTCATCCTTTGTTTGCTGGTGACACACTGGGCTTTAGCAGCACACTTCCAATGCACTCTGCGTTCTGAAGTGTCTTTTTTAAGCTGGCTGCAGATATGCTCATAAACTTTTATTTATTCCGCCTCCCGTTGTCTTCTCCAATATCAACCTTGGACCTACATTCCATTTGAGAATCCTTCTAATGTGTGTGATATTGTTCAACTGTCTCCTCAGCGTGTATCTCCAGCCCTCTTCCATTTCCATCTGCATATTTTTGAGCAGTAGGTTGTTAGTTGGTTCGCTGACTCCTAGAATTCTTTGCTGCTCAGCTTTTCTGATCTCCAGTATGACGTGAAAGTGACAGCTATTGATGCAAAATCTGCAGTAACCTGTTAGATATGCTTTTCATCACCTGCGCTGCAAGTTTCTGAATCAGTAATGAAGTACTCAGCTGAAGTTAGTTTTAGAAATTTCAAATCTTGTTTCTTTATGCTGGCAGAATGCTGTTTATATTCATAATGATTTCAGAATTATGATTACCTAACTTGTTTCTCTGATCAACCTTTTGACATCCTCATCCGTGTTGTCTGTAGGTGAAGCCAACCTGCCAAATTCAGTCAGAGGAGAGTGTTATGACTGTTGATACACTCGATACTTTACTCAGACGTACTTCCTACCTCGTCGATTTACACGCTTACTTTTCTGATCACTAATAACACACAACAATAACTACACGACACGATAGGATATTACCACGCAAGAAGGGAAAAAGACAGACCATTAACGTAAAGACCTATTACTGTCTAGAATCAACAGCGGAAACGGATGACAGTTACTGCATATATATACATATATATATTGCTTTAAATGACCTTGAGTGATACTAATTACATCGAGAAGTCAAAACAGTCACAAACCGATAGGGTTCCGGGGTCATTAGTGGGAGCGGGGGAATACCAAAAGCCCTGTACTGTATAGATAAATGTAGTATTTTAGAAAAATTAGGTCTATATGACAGGAAGTGATGACCTTCTTTAAATTTGTCCCGTTGATAGTAGTTGGTGGTGCTTGTGGCTATTGGTTAAGTAACATTGTCAAAGCAGTCTTCTCTGTATTCTCCTGAAGTCCTGTACTTACTGTTTCTTCTCACTTGGATGGTGAAAAAAGGGCGAACCTGTAATTTAGCACTTGTGTGTAGCTTTGTGGGTAACGTTTTTCCTTCAAGTATTCATGAAAATCACTGTCCACTAATCTAGATATTTATAAAGCATAAAAACGAAAGACTGGCTGATCCATCATCCAAGCTGGAAGTGATCATGGTTCGCAAAGGAGATCGCAATAATTAGTAAGCACACAGAGACAATGAAGTGATATTGAAACTCACAATAATAAGTAACCTTTAACGCCATACTGTATAAGATATCCTCTATGCACAGAAGATATGACCTTAATTGCATCATAATTAATCATCTACTACTCACTAATGTCTGACGATGAGCTGAAGTTTCTTTCGTTAGTAGGTGACATGTCTCTAGGCTAGTTATATACATCAGAATCATGGAATTTCAGCTAACGTAGTCGTTGAATGATGGTGTAATCTTTTGCAGAACGTCTGGTTTCATCTTAATCGCCTTCGATGCTGTGCAAACTAACTGGATGCCAGTCTCGTTGCTTCAGAGTAACAAACAACAATCTTTCCAGAAAGTCAGTACAAAGAATTTTTGTTGCCTTTAGGCTGCACCTTATATTTTGCACACAACCAACTGTGATTCTTCAAATGAAAGACAAATTACCTAGACTAGTCACCTCTTCTTGCATCTGTCAGTTAAACAACGCCTGTGTAGCCAGTTTTATATTGGTCGTTGTTCTAGGAAATTGATTTTTTGTCTTTGATGTCACCCATTGGTGTGGCTAATTAAATGTCCTGTTAAAGGATCTTATCCTATCAACTATCTGGTGCTAAATAAATTGTGAAAGTCCTCTTTTTTTATTATTATTGCTCCCTCGGGTTCCTAGTGGAACATAGGGCTTCAACTGCACGTCTCCATTTGCTTCTGTCTTCCTTCTGCAGTACTTTTCGCCTGCATCCATGTTAGTCCATATTCTTTCAACTCCTCTTCACACGATCTCCTCCATGTCACCCTTGCACTGACGTCCCACACGCCGCTTCCCTTTCGGGTTCCACTCGAGGGCTTGACGCGCGATGTCACCCAGCGGTCTCCTCAGCGAGTGTCCGATCCATCTCCACTTTCTCCTGCATATTTGTTGGGCGATTGGTTCTTGCTTTGTTTGTTCCCATAATTCCTTGTTGGTGATTCTTTCCGGCCATCTGATCTTCAGTATTGAGCGAAGACAGTTGTTAATAAAGGTCTGCAGCCTTTTGGAAATATTCTTTGTGACCCGCCAAGTTTCTGATCCGTATAGAAGAACTGACTTTACGTTTGTATTGAAAATCCGAATTTTGTTGTTGATGCTGAGTGACGAAGATTTCCAGATTGATTTCAGGCTGATGAATGTGTTTCTCGCCTTCCCGATTCTCGTTCGATTTGACATCCTCGTCCGCTCCTCCTGTAGTTGAGACAATGCTCCCTAGATAAGTGAATGAAGTAACCTCTTTCAAATCCCTCCCGTTGATGGTGATTGACGTTGGATGTTGTTGCTGTTGTTGGTTGGTTATTTTCATAACCTCCGTCTTGTCTATGTTCACCTGGAGTCCTGTCTTCGCCGGCTGCTTCTTCGACCAGTTTGTCGGTTTTTCGCTCGCTTGTAAGTCTTCGATTGTGTGTGACATCAAACACAAATCATCCACGCGCGAAATCCAGGTCTTCTAGGTTCTTCACGTCGGTCCAGGATATTCCTGTCTTCTCGTTTCCCACAGTCTGACGCATAATCCAGTCCACCACAATTAGGAATATCATTGGTGATAATAAGCACCCTTGTCTGACTCCTGTGTTTACTCCAAACGCCTCGCTGAGTTTTCCGTTGTGGATCACTTGACATGTGCCGTTGTCGTACAGCTGTTGAATAAGGTTGATGAATATTTGGGGTACGCCGTAGTACTCGAGTAATTTCCAAATTACTTCACGGTCAACGCTGTCGAAGGCCTTCTCAAAGTCTATAAAGTTGAGGTAGAGGTTTGATTGCCATTCCATGCTTTGTTCTGTGATGATGATGCGTAGAGTTGCAATTTGGTCAGTACATGATTTGCCTTTCCTGAATCCAGCTTGTTCTGGTCGGAGTTCTGTCTCCAGTGCGTCCTTTAATCTCTCCAGGATGATGCGACTCAGGATTTTACTTGGCGTCGATAGGAGCATGATTCCTCGCCAGTTCTTGCAGAGTCCTAAGTCGCCCTTCTTTGGTAGTTTCACGAGGTAACCTTTCCTCCAGTCAGTAGGCACCTTTCCCTCCTTCCAGACCTTTTGCAATAATGGAGTCAGCATGTCTGCTGTCGTCTCTGGGTCTGCTTTCAGTGCTTCAGGGGGTATTCCATCTGGTCCGGCTGCTTTTCCAGCTTTCAGAAGTTTGATTGCATTCAAGACTTCAGCTCTCGTTGGAGGATTGGTGTCAACTTGCAGTTGTGTGCGCGCTGTTGTTGGTATTTCTGGACGGGTTGCAGGTGATGGTCGGTTCAAGAGTCCTTTGAAGTGATCCGCCCATTGTTTAATCTGTTTTTCTTCCTTGGTAATTGGGTTCCCTTGGCTGTCTTTTATAGGTTTCGCTTGTGTTGATCTCTTCCCGGATAGAGATTTGGTTATCTGATATAGTGTCCTCAGGTCCCTTTTGCCTGCTGCCTTCTCAGCTTCAGTGGCAGGTTGTCGTAGAATCGTCTTTTGTCCTTCCTAGCACTTTCTTCACTTCTTTGTCCAATGCTTTGTAAGTTGAGCTCAGCGTCTCCTTCTCCTGTCCGTCCTTGCATTGAATCATTTTCTCTTTCACCATTCTCCTCTCTTCTATTAATTTCCAAGTGTCCGTTGAGAGCCATTCCTTGTCTTGTCTCTTCTTTCTTCCTAGAACCGTTGAACACGTTTCGTTGAGAATCGCCTTCAGAGACTTCCAATGTTCTTCCACGCATGATTCTTCAGTGCTGTCGCGTAGTGTTTCCTGCTTTGCTCTGACAGTTGCAGTGAAAGTGTCTTTTGTGGTTGTGTCCTTCAGTTTGAGTGTTGAACTTGCATTGTGGCCTATCCCCAGCTATCCTCGAGGCTTTTAGTTTCACCTTGAAAGTCCCTTGTACTAGATAGTGGTCTGAACCCACATCTGCTCCTCTCCTTGACCTTGTGTCCAGTAGGCTCCGTCTCCACTTTCTTGAAATTGAGATGAAGTCTATTTGGTTTTTGGTGTTTCCATCTGGTGAAATCCATGTCGTCTTGTGTATATCCTTGTGTTTGAACACACTACCACCAATCACCAAATCATTGAAGGCGCAGAAGTCTGAGAAGAGTTCACCATTGTCGTTCATTTCACCGAGGGCCTCACGACCCATGGTGAGTTCTCTTCCTGTGTTGTCTCGTCCCAGCTTCGCATTCATGTCGCCCATCAGGATTTTGATATCGCCATTTGGGACGTTGTCCATTATTGCTTGTAGTTGTCTGTAGAACGCCTCCTTCTTCTCTTGTTCTGAGACGTTTGTAGGCGCATAACATTGAATGACTGTAACTTTCCTTCCTTTTGAGTTGAACCTGGCTGTCATTATCCTGGAGGAGATTGGTTCCCACTGCATGAGAGCTTTGGCTGCGTCACAGTCCTCTAGTTATAAAATACTTAAAACACCAGAAGCCATTGCGATCCGCCTAAAATAACCGAATGTCTCTGTGCGAAAGAAACACGTCCAGCCACTGTTACTACTCTCATCTGCTATGAAGCCCGTAAAGTTTGTGTTACTTCACCTAATTTATAGAATACTCAGTTATTGTTATATTAATACATATGATCACTTTTTAAATATTGTGAATGCATATAACTGTTCAGACTAACGAGCTTACCAAAATAAAATAGTCCACAGATGATAATTAGTCAGCCAAGAGTGATACAGCTGTCATCAGGAAGCCGAAAGAACTCTAATATTCTAGGGAAAAAAACTTCATGATAATATGCTTGTTAAGCTATTCTTCCTATTATAAGTTTAATGGGTAAATGTCATGAAAATTCAGAATAAAATTAGCCATTGTTGAAATGCCAACAGATTGTCTGTAAGCTTCATCACTTGTCTATCTTCATGTGTGCATATCAGTCTACCTGCTCTTGAAAAGCAATAGTACATTGATCGTAGCCAGAGGATGTTTTCTACACGAATACGAGAGTACATCCCAGCATGCTTTTATAAGAAAGAAAGAAATGTTATGGGAAGCTGTATTCTGCAGCACTTGATCGACTTTAGTCATTCAATCAACCCTTAGCATGATTTTAAGATGAATGAGCGAATTCATAATAAACTGATGTATTAGAGATGGTCAGAGACAATCAGCGAGAAGCCCTACCTGACCTAGGTTTCGAGCTAGTTTGCATTCAATAGTCAGCAAGGCGTACCTCTGTAACAACAGAAGACAAGGGCCAGGCAACAGATCGTTTTATTATGAAAATCAACACGTATTTATATATATTTCACATACATTATTATAGCTTATGCAAGTAGACAAGCGCAGTCATCTGATTGGTTGTTTATCAGAAGTTAAGCAGACAAACGCAGGCTTCTGATTGGTTGTTTCGGGATTCCTCGAAAAATAGAGTTCTCTATCTGCGAATCATACTTTGCCACGTTAAGTCTGCTGTGATTGGCTGTTGAATCAGCCTTGCTCATATTTTCTCACGGCCTGATCTCACCACACCTCTAACTTTGAAGGAACTCATATTACCTCGAGATTCTAACCCACGTCACCCAGTGTTGCAGTCAGAGATGTTACCACTAAGTTATTAAGGCTCCGGATTGACATTCTCCGGTGGGACTGTATGGAATACTTTGACTGGACACTAGTAATGTATTTTCTTCGCTCCAAAACTGGTATAGACACAAGAAGTCTTGCCGACACATGAATTCATGCCAGACCTTTGTGTACAAAAGAAGTTTTGTTCAGTTCCTATCCATGTTTCCGCCGTCTTGCTCATTTACTCTCTGTATCTTTTTCTTTATTATTACGATTACGATTATTATTATTATTATCACTGTAAAAATTTTCACTTATCACATTCAGTAATTTAATTCAACATAATTTTTTTTAACAATTCTGGATTTCACCTTATCAGACTTTTAACTCTGTAATGTAATGTTTGGCCTAATAATCCTAATAATTTTACACTCCTTTCCGAAATCTGCTGATTGTATAAACTTTATTATATATTAGGCAACCTGTCTTCTCGTTTGATATTGAACTATGATTATAACCACAAGTATTTTACCTCATTTCACATTATTATTGTTATTATTATTACCGTAAGTATTCACACCTAACTTCTGAAGTCAGTTTTCTTATTTCTGGTAGATTAATTCGACAGAAATGTTCTATCTCTGTTGACATATTAACTCCTAGTAGGGAATCTTTGACGATGTCTTAGAACTGAAATGACTTCCTTTGCAGAATGGTGACAAGCAGTGAAATCAAGGATGCTTATTTCGTTCTATTGTGGACTTGGTATCTAGATGAACCTACAATACTCACTAAGTGATGGTGTTCACCCCACCCCACCCCACTGATATTCGAGCCCAACATCAAACTTTAAAGAGTTATTCACTAGGCCATTTATGTCATGAGAGCCATTACACCATCGTTCACTGAGGATGGTGAGTACATCCGAGTAACTCGTGAACTCCACTATACACTAAATAATAATCACGCTTATTGCTTGAATTTCCTCATGTTATATAGTTTCTTAAAAATCATATGTATATGCTCAGAGAAAATTTATTTTGATAAATTCTCACAGTGCTGTTATACAGTAATATTTACTGATGACTACCTTTCGAGTACAATTTATCACTGTTTATAATCCTATCAAGGCGCTAATCACACAACTTTCTAACTTTATTTACATAATTCCATTATTTTCCATCGCTTGACTTGGTTGGTAGTAGTATTCTGCATATTTCCGGTATGAATGATGAGTCATTCCTATTGCACGTGCTGGGTGTAGACTCGATGAACCAGTCAGGATTCAGTAATCAATCTCTCTCTCTCTCTCTCCAGCTACTTATATTACATTTTAGAATTTTAACCCTTTCCCACTCTATTTTGTGGTTGTGTGTTATTCCATGCAGTACAATTGCTGAGTATGTTTTCTAAATTACTTATTTTGGAGAGATTAATGATTCTCAAGTATTGATTTTGTAGGGATTTTGTTTGATTGCATGGAGGATTTAATCATAAGCTGACATCAGTTAGAGAACCACTGGAAAACCTGGGAGTACTCAACAACTGTTTCGTCCTAGTTTGGGACTCTTCAGCAGTACGCACCCACCGGGATTCGAATCCAGGACCTTCTGGTTACAAGGCGAGCTCGTAGACCATTGAGCCACTGGGACCCAATCCAATGGTCCTTGATGATTCTAACCTTAGCTAAATTCTTATGTTCTCACAATCTGACTACTTCTGATCTACTAGTTTGACCTATGTAATTGACCTCATAGTCACTGCAAGGTTAAGTAAGGTTACATCTGACACCTTACGTAGTATTCTTAATAAAACAGGAATTAGGGTGGCATTCAAACCTACACACTCACTCAGGTAGGACAAGCTCTGTAGGCTAAAGACCCGGTGGACTCAATTAAACAAAATACTATAATTTACAAAATACCTTGCCACGACTGTGAGTTGAGTCAACTGCATAGGTGAGACTAGTAGGTCAGCGGTAGTCAGATTTTCTGTCAGAACATAAGAATTTAGCTAAGATTAGAATGATTGATCTTACGAGGATAGGTAAAATAACCCAGCAGTTGCACTGCATGCATTAATACGCAACCATACAATAGGGTGGGTGAGAGAGGGTTAAAATTCTAAGAAGTAACATAGGTAGGTGGACAGAGAGTGAGAGCTTGATCACTGAATGTTTGTTCATCAAACCTACCTCCAACACTTGCAATAGGAATGATTCATCACCAATTCCACAGAGATATGGAAAATATGACTACAAATAGTGGAATTATATAAACGAAGTTAGAAAGTTGTGTGAGTAGTACCTTGATATGATAACAGCACTTTGAAACTTTATCAAAATAAATTTTCTCCAATTTCTAATCTTGTATGTTTTTATAGCTTGATAATAAATTTGTTGTTTTTAAAATGAAGCCGCTTCACTGAATATTGTATTCCCTTATAATGTTAATAAAAATGGAAGTTATTAATCCCCTACTTTATTATTTATTGCCTTTCAAATTCTATTCACCAGCATTCGCCATCATAATTGTGAAGTGAGTCATTCATTCTACAGCATATATATTATAATGCTCACTGCTTACCAGAGAGTAATGAATGAATGAATGATTCATTGTGTAGTTAGTTAATCGATTCTTTTATTTTCAAGTAATTTGATTGGTTCATTTATCTCTACCAACTTCATTTTTATTGATTTTTTTTCGCGTTTATTTAATTTATATAACACGTCAGTTAATAATAATTATATTATATTATATAGAGATATCTAATTAATCATCACATGAAATTGATTCAATGAGAAGAAGGGAAATAATACACACATGCTCATGTATACATGCACACTAAACTGCCTCCCTCCATCTCTCTCTCTCTCTCTGTGTGACTCACACACACACATCTGTATATCCCAACCAGAGGTGAAAATTAACTGAAATATTGCATAGAACATAAATTTCCAAAATATAGTTTGTTTTGTAGATAGATGACTCTTTTCTTCTGGAGTAAATTAGAAAATCGATACACTCACATGTTGTGAAATAGATTGGATGAAAATTTGCTGCCCTTATCCTTCTTTTCTCTACTCTTTAGCTGGGCACACACAGCCTGTGCTCTAAATGTCTGTGAATGAATGAATGAATATGGAAATGGATGGCAGTGATGCTGACTTTGTCTCAGCTCAGACACACAAAATACAGAAAGGTCAATGTTGTCTACATCAGATAGGAAATCACTGTCAAAATGACAGGAAATGTGCCTATATATATATTTAAAATATATATATATATATATTCTATTGTTTGTCAGTTTAATCGATATGGGAATCAAGCAAGAACAATAGTGATTTTGTACAGAATAAGCTGATGGTACCATCCTGTCTTTATTCTGCCACTGGTTTCTTGTCAGTTGCTTACAGTTTGAATAAATTATTAAGTTTATTGTACAGAAAAGTTTTAACATAGGTTACAGGATTTCATCATGAGCTGACATTGGTTTGAGAACCATTTGATGAATAAAAATCAATATAGGATAATGTACATTCAGAAATAATAATAATAATATGAGTGTTATTCCCCAAATATAATCAGATGGGAAATATGACGACTGTTTTTATAGTCAAAATAAATAAGTAACTTGTTAGAATGTTGTGATGTACATGAATTGAAATAGAATTTTGAGATTATTTATTATCCTCCTCTGATTTCGCTGACTGATTGGTGGTAATAATATCTTCCATATCTCTGGTATTCGCGTTGAGTCATTTCTGTTGCTTGTGTTGGGTGTGGACTCGATGAATCAGGCTTTATTCAGTGATCAATCTCTCTCTGCACCTACCTGTATTACTTTTTAGAATTTTACCCCCTCTCCCACCCACCATGCTATTGTGTGGTTGTGTGTTAATGCATGCAGTGCAATGTAGTGCTGAGCTTTTCTCTAAATTACCTATCTTCTAGGGGTCAGCCATTCTTACCTTAGCTAAATTCGTATGTTCCAACAATTTGACTACTCCTGATCTACTAGTCAGACCTATGTAGTTGACTTGACTCACAGTCATTGCAAGGTATTTTGTAAATTATATTATTTTGTCGAATTCGGTCAACCTACAGAGCTTGTCCTACCTGAGTGAGTGTGTAAGTTTAAATGCCACTGCCTAATTCCTGCTTTATTGAGAATCCTACATAAATAGTCTTAAACTAAATCCATCTAAATGTGATATTGTTGATTTTAGTCTCAGATGAGAACAAGACTTACGTGTGTGGACTGATTGATTCAGTCGCATGATTCCTGTAATACTGATTGCACTGTGTGATAGGGAGTAAATTGAATATCTCTCATCTTGAAAGCAGTAGTTAGTTTCTCTGTGAATCTCTTCTGTTGGTCGAAGTTGAAACTTTCTGCTGACATAACTCAACCTCCCCAATTCTCTTACATTTTGTTAATTCGTAGGTTCTGTCGATTATTTTTTATTGTTCGCCATTGTTATTCCTTGATGGACTTCTCAAAACAGACTATGTCATATTACGTAGATCGCTAAAAGCTGTAAGTAGGGTTAGTGGTGTCCCTTTCACTTTGCTAGCTGATACCCTTGTCATTAGACACTTCAATTCTTCCAAGGATCTGGTCGAAGTTCTCTTGTCGGAGACCGGACATCCTCTTTATTAGAATACTGTTTTTATGGCAAAGCTTGAAAATTCTCAACTTAGTCAAAACATCGGCCATTTCGACATTTATAAAAGATACGTAGACGACACTATCGTCATTTGCGATAATAACGTAATTCTTGATGATGTCTTGTTTGCTTTCAACAACTGCCATCCTTCTTTACAATTCACCATAGAAAAGGAATCCGAACTAAGTTGTTCTCTTCTTGATGTGTGCCTTAGCAGACGTAATGACGGATCTCTCAAAAGATCTATCCACCGGAAACGTACATGGAACGGACAACTGACTAATTTTTATAGTTGAGTGCCTATCTCCAGGAAAAGGAACCTAATTCATTCGCTCTGCTTTAGGGTTACAAGCATTAGTAGTTCTGATTGCGTTGACTCACAAAAAACGGTTACCCTAACCAATTTATTGACAGCAACAAGAAAGATAAGCAGTCTAAACTGGTCACCGACTCAGTACCAAGGAAAACCTTATTCTTGAACTTGAAATTCAAAGGTGATCAAGCTTCAGATATGCTCAAAATTCGTCCCTCTAAATCAGTCAGTAAAACGTTCCATGCAGCTAAATTACACATGACGTTCACGAACCGCAAATTGTTCTCTACCTCTGTAAAAGATAAGCTTCCTCGTCTGACTGTCTCTATGTGCACCTATCAGTTCACCTGTTCCTCTTGTGAAGCAAGGTAAATTGGCCGTAGTCAGAGAACGCTCTCCACACATATTCCAGCTTGGTTTTACAAGGGAGAAAGGAAGTGCGTGCGAAGCTCTATTCTGGAACACCTGATCGATTTCTGTCACTCGGTCGACCGTGACCACGATTTCAAGATCATATATAGAATCCATGCTAACTTGCTGGTCGCGTTTTCTTCATTACAGACTTTTAAAGACAGCCGAGGCTTTGGCAATTCATGACTTTAAGCCAGACCTTTGTGTATAAAAGAAGTATGTACGATCCCTACCTCTGCCTTGGCCGTAGAGGGATAGACGTTTATTTAGTTTGTTTATTTAGTTATTCTATGTACTTTTCCCTTATTATTTCGATTATTATTATTGTTACCATTATTATTATTATTACGACTGTCACTCTGAATCTTTTCCACTTGACATTTTAAACCCAAAATTATTCATTTGTATACTTTTTATTTGTACAATATTGAATTCTATCTTATCAAATTTCACAGCATGTTATGTAACATTTTATATTCGCCTACTAGTCTTATACTTATGTACTTCTTTCCAAAATCTATACACCTTATGTATTATTCTACATATGACATTAATTATTTTGTAACTTGACATTAAACTATGATTATAATCACAAATATTTTAATTGCATTTCATACTTCTTCTGTTGTTATTTCATGTATTCACACCTTTGACCTAATTCCCTCACCGGTTATAATTTCTTAAAAGTAACCATGCATATACGATTGTACGGCTTGACAGTAAATTTCAGTCTCTTTGACGAATATTGTGTTCTTAATCCTCGCTATTCTCAACTTTTGCCTATCTATCTTTTGGGGGGTAAAACCAGAAGGAACTTCATAAAAAATTTACGCTTATACAAGTACAAAAAAAATACAAAAATTCTCCTATACCACCATATTTAGCACAGGCGCTTTTGTGTGAAGAGCAAGTCGGACGTGAGAAAAGAACTTAGAAACCTTCCAAATCAGTAATCTGAACTGCAAAGTATAAGCAAAGATTATTATTGCTAGTGCATGTATTATCTGTGAGAATATCTAATTATACTTCATTATTATTATATTATCATTATTATTTCCTTTAATTCCTAGAGGAACATAGGGCTTCAGCCCCGCGCATCTCCATTGCCTTCGGTTTTCTGCCATCTTTTTCACCCCGCTCCAAGTCTGCCGCCCACATGCTTTCATCTCCTCTTCCTTAACATGACCTCCTCCAAGTCACCCATCCTCGCACTGACGACCAACTCGCCGCTTCCCTTTCGGGTTTCACTCGAGCACTGGTTTGTCTATTGATGTCACTTTGTTTTTTCCCTCAGCGTATGGCCAATCCATCTCCATTTCTTCCTGCATATTTGTTGCACAATCGGTTCTTTCTGGGTTGGTTCGCTCAATTCCAATGATCCCTGCTTCCGATCTTTTCTGGCCGGCCATCTGATCTTGAGTGGTATTCAGAGAAGACAACTGTTAATGAAGGTCTGAAGTTTGCTTGAGGTGCTCTTTATGACGCACTGGCCAAGTCTCTGATCCGTATAGCGAGTAGCACTGACTTCACATTCGAGTTGAAAATCCGGATCTTATTTTTGATGCTGAGTGGTGTTGACCTCCACACAGACATGGTGAGAGTAATGAAAGCTTGTCTTGCTTTTCCGATTGTGGCTTTGATATCCTCGTCAGTTGAGTCCGCTTGTAGTTGAAATTATGCTTCCCAGGTAGGTAGGTGAAGGAGGCTGTTTCTTTCAGGTTCCTCCCATTTATGCTGATTGTTGTCTGTTGTTGTTGCTGTGACTGTTGCTGTTGGCCAGGAATCTTCATCACCTCTGTTTTATCTATGTTCACTTGAAGTCAAGTCCTATCTTTGATGCTTCTTCTATCGTTAACTTGTTGCTTCTCACTTGCATATCCTCCAGTTTGTGGGAAATCAGACATATATCATCGGCGAGGTCCAGATCCTGCAAGATTTTTTTGTGAGTCCATTTTATGCGTGTTTCCTCGCTGTCCGCCACTGTCTGTCACATTATCCAATCTACTGCGATCGGGAAAATCATTGGTGATAGTAGACAACCTTGTCTCACTCCCGTTCTCACTTTGAAGGATTCCGTAAGTTTCCCGTTGTGGATTGATTACTTGGCATGCAGCATTGTCGTACAACTAGTTGTTGGATGAGATGTATAATTGTCGATGGGACCCCTTGGTAGTAGCGAAGTAGTTAGCAAATCACCTCTCAATCGACGCCTTGTTGTCCAAGGCCTTTTCAAAATCGATGAAGTTGAGATAGAGAGGTGACTGACTGCCATTCCAACTTCATTATGTTTCCACCAACATTCTGTTTATGCTGGTATCATTATTAATAGTATCATTATTACTATTTTAAAGTTAACGTATGTTCATATTTATGAGAGGAGATAAATTGTTGCAATATGTATAAAAAAAGCTCAAAATTCCATTCTGTATAATTATTACCATCGTTATTATTTTTATTTACATGAAGTTATCAGAAATAGAATTCAGTTCGTTGAAATCTTTGTTTTATATCTCTACATGGGATTCATTAATTTACAGGTTTGACAACTAGCTGACATTATCACTTAGACTAGACAATTCTTTCGTCCCAGTTTGGGACTCGTCATCAGCAGGAACCAGTACCTTCTAGTTACAAGACGAGTTCGTAGACCCTTCAGCAAGCAGGACCCGATCAATTGGCCATATATATAAATATAAGTATAGCGCAATCTCCAGTTGATGTCATAGATGAGTAATTGTTCTTATTTCCAACTTGGTGGACATTATGATGGACATTACGATTTTTCACTAAAACTCCAGGTAACTTCCTGTATAAAGCTAGTCGTTAGTGAGCATCAGGGATCTGACTTGTCATAGACTTGATCACAAAGTGACATCTATTAGACAACCAGTTACTCAACGGTCCATGAGCTCGTATTGTAACTGGAAGTTTCGAGGTTCTGACCCTTGTGATTGCTCGTAGTTAAAGAGTCCATGAGTGGGACGAAACACTCGTCTCTTCCCTGAATATTATGTTCTTAATGCTACGAAGGGAATTATTAAATTATTGCAAAAAATATATATGGAATAATTCATAGGATTTATGAAACTTGGAAGGAGTGTAATGAGTGTAGGAATTTAACGTGGCAAAATAAAACTGATTTAGAATGACGACTGGAACGCGCGAAATAATACCGCGGACAATTCAAAGTGAGAATAACAATGATAGTAATAATTGACGTAATAAGTAAAGAGTATACAAAGTGAAGAAATCAAACGAAAAATAAGTAAAGCCAAAATATGATTAGGGATTAACATACTTTAGCTTGCATAGTAGAGGGATTAAGACCATGAAAGCTGGAGGGGTTGAACGAACGTTTTCTGTATAGAGAAATCTGACTTTCCCATTTCAATAGCCAAAGCCTTAACAATACCGGATGTGGCCGGCTTTTTGTGTGCGTCGGTGGCACAGTGGTTAGGACTCTCGCCAACCATGCACATGGTCCGAGGTTCGATCCCCTACCACCGACGCACACCTGATATATATGGTTGGCCTGCAAAATTTAGGCTACTGATGCTATCCATGCTGAAAATTCCATACTTGTACCAAAAATACAGTGTGGAAGCAATCCGTAATCAAAAATAAACAAAATAAAATGGATACGTGATGATATATAAGCAAATGACTGCATTCTGCATAATATTTTATTTTGATAAATCACACAGTGTTGTACAGTAATATTAACTGATGGTGGGCGTTTTGTGCATAAAGCATTTCTCATAATCATATCAAGACTTGATATGAAATAAAATCTTATCCATAACTGAGTTATACTCTACCACAGTGTCCAAGTTTTATACTTATATCAATAGGCAAATGACTTTTCGCCTTGTAGATGACTTTAAATGTGGAGGCTGTATAGATAGGATGGTGACCAGTATTGACCAGCTGTTCGGCGGTAACGCTTCTTATTGCCCCACTTCCACCTCCTCATAACTACACAGGATAATATTCTTGCACCCTACTAGACAAAACTCGAGTCGAACAACCGATATGTTTAGCTGTACTCGAGCAGGTGAATTGCGAGACACAGGTAGATTATGATCACAAACATTTAAAATGCATTGCATTATATTATAGTTATTTGATGTATTCACACCTATGACTCACTTCACTCACTGGATATAATTTCTTAAAGAAAACCATATACATATATATATGATTGTACAGCTTGATAATAAATTCGTTATTGAAAAGAGTCACTCCACTGAATTACCACTTGTTTTAGTTTTCTGTATTTCCCAGAGGGAATTTTCCATGAATATATATATATATATCTATTCAGTGTCATCGGGGAGCATCTTTCGCCATATATAAATATGTGAACCCCTATGGTTATAACAACTCGTCACAAATTTGAAAATAGCCTTTCTCATCAGTGGCATCTATGAACAATGATTAGATTTTTAAAAGAGCGGAAAATTGTTGAAAACTACATATTACTACTTAATTTGATACTTCAGTAGTATACAACATGAAAGCAACAAAATTTAGTGCTTTTTCTAAAATTAATCGAATTTTGCAGAGGTCATTTAACTCAGGAGACTGTCAACTGTATACTCCATGCAAACAAAATAAAAAGAACTTACAAATAAACATCGAAGAAACCACAGTGAAAACTAACTAGTTACTTATCACGATTTCTCTTGAGAAGATTACATAGAGATCAATACTATCAAGTAGAATTCTGCCTTTCTCTGTCTTATCTCTAGATTGCTCTCTGTCTTCGTCTAACTCTTTATGACTTCTTTCGTTTATCTAACTATTAGTCTGTTCATTCGCCTTCTGAAAATGCCAGTCATGATGTAATTTTGAAACTGACTCAAAATGTAGAGAAGCCTTTTAAAGTGTAAAATTTAAAGACATATGAAATAAAACTCTATCTTACATTATAGTTGATACTAGGAATATTGTAATACTCATGGAAAATATCAAGATTAGCTAACAAAACCTACTCTTAAGTCAATGAAATGCACACAGATCTAACACCCAATTATCAATTAGGTATCCCTTATTGGCCACCTTTAAGATGGATTTTGCAAAGTTCAAATGAAAATTTGTGGTCATCGGCAGAGTTCATCAGGCCGCTTTTATGGACAGATGCTCAGCGATAATATTATATGGCAATGGTGTTATATTACGAATCAAAAGAATTTGAAAACCATATGGCTGTTGATCCTTTGCGATTTATTTGAATGGGAGCGAAACAGATGCTATCCCTCCATTACCTCTGTATTCTCTTCATAAAATATTTCTATAATCGGCAATGTCAATTCTGGTGAAAATTAAATCTTTTGTTTGTTTGAACTAGTCTCCATATTGGCGGGAGACAAGAAGGCTGTTATTGCTTAATCGTATACTGGTTGGTAGAAGATTGGAGAAATATAATCAGAAGCACTATTATACATTATATTAACATTTATTTACAAAATTTCTGTTGTAATTATTTGTAATCGTAGTATTAGTATTTCGAGATGACCGAATTACAAGAATCCAAACAAAACACAGAGGGGCGGAATTCAGGAATTTGTATTTAGCGGAATTATATTGCAATTCATATAAGAAATATATTAACAATCAACAGTAAGTATTTAAACAATACAGAGATAGAAATTGTCAATCACCACATCCGCCACACGTCGAATGTCTCCTTGCGTATTTATAACGATGTCTCGGTTTGCTTGCAAGTAGCTGCGACCTTCTAACTGATTCTGTGATATCATTTCCATCAGTATCATCTGGACTTGTTTCTGAATTATCTACAAAATCAGGATTATTAGCGGAATCATTAATATTATAATTGGAACGACCTACTTCATTTATTGTCACTTTGTCCAGGTGTCTGTTATGAACTGAGTGATCTTTGATGTCTAATATCTTCACCACTCGATTTCCCATTTTTTGTAGTATAATTCCAACAGAAGGTCTATAGTCATTACCTTTGTAATAATGTACATTAGAAGTCGTGGACATCAGATGCTTTTTGAGAATTCGAGATTTGAAAAGTTTTGCAGGACTTTCACGGGTACTTGTATGCTCTGCATTCAACAGACGCAGTCTATGCATATGCAACAATTCCTCCATTTTAATCAGTTGCTCTCTCATCTCATTCAGTTTTTCGTGTTTTCGACAGTTCGCATTGTAACTCGGCTACCACATTTTTGAAAACAGTTGACGCTTGAGTTGCTGAACTTGTAGTGGAGGTTTTCATTGGATGAGCTTGAGTATTTTGAAAAGTTGAAAGACACATTGACTCCATTTTACTAGACAGATTGGGAGAATTATAAGAATGCTGAGTAACATAAGTATTCGAACTTCTGCAAACAGTCTTGATGTGTCCAACTTTACCACATTTATGACACTTAGCACCCGAAAACGGCAAGTGCTTCGTAGATGTAACTTTCCACAGGATAAACACGGTTTAATGTTTTTGATCTCTCGCTGCATTCTATTACCTGTGGACGACAGTTTGGATTGCTTTCCATGACCACTTGTATTTTCGACTTTAGAAAGCATGACATCAGATACTGACGTAGTGGGAGCAGAGTATTCACTGTTGACATCTTCATATGTAATACATAAATCTTTAGCAGTTTGAAAGGTACAAGAAGGAATCTGAATTAACTCTTTCTCTAACTTAGGAATATTGATTCCAGCAATTAGACGATCACGTAGTTGAGTATGCAGCTGATCTCCAAAGTTACACTTTGAAGCTTGTATTTGAAGTTGAAGAATAAAGTCTCTTATCTTCTGGTTGGGAGCACGAACCAGTTTATGGAATTGAGCCCTCTCTCTGGTCTCAAATGTAGTTACATGAAAGTGATTTATCAGAAGTTCACGAATCTTGACATATGACAGAGAAATAGGTTTATCTGGAAACGCCAGATTCTTCACTAGGCTATATGCATCTAGCCCAATAGCAGTGATGAAATGTGCTGGTATTTTGTCATCCCGAACATTCTTTGAAATGCACCATGCATCGAAGCATTCAAGATAATCAGCAATTTCCCGCGGAGAACCATTTATAGGGAATTTTCCAAGGTTATTTAGTTCCATCGCGACGCCAATTTGTTGTAATATTTTGTAATCGTAGTATTAGTATTTCGAGATGACCGAATTACAAGAATCCAACCAAAACACAGAGAGGGTGGAATTCAGGAATTTGTATTTAGCGGAATTATATAATGCAATTCATATAAGAAACATATTAACAATCAACAGTAAGTATTTAAACAAAATTTATTTAAAAATTTGGCACTGATTAACCATTGTGAATATATTTCATTATCGCTTGGAGAATAAACAGTCGTGTTGCCCAACCGTTTTCTGTTGTGTATTGTGTCGGTTACAATGCACAGTTCCATTATGGGTAAATTTTGTTCTGATAAAGTCACACAGTGTTTGTTGTACAGTAATATTTACTGATGACGACGTTTCGAGCACAACTTATTACTGCTTATAATCATATCAAGGTAATCACACGACTTCCTAACTTCATTTATATAGTTCCATTATTTTTCACTTGATTTTCACTTGATTTGATTGGAAGTAGTACTTTCCATGTTTCGGGTATGAGTGATGAATCATTCCTATTGCATGTGTTGGGTGTAGACTCGATGAACCAGTCAGGATTCAGTAATCAACCTCTCTCTCCACCTACCTTGATATGATTGTGAATAATAAATTGTGCTCGAAACGTCGTCATCAGTAAACATTACTGTATAACACTGTTAGACCTTATCAAAACAAAATTTACCCATAATGAAATTACACTCTACCACAGTGCACAAGTCTTATTCTTATATCAATGATACAATGCATAGTGTTATGCATATTAGGTATAGTTTTCTGAAACCAGAGATAAGATCAGGGTCTCTGAAATCTGGATATTCGACAGGCAACATTTCATTGCCCAGAAGGGCAATAAAAGCTTCGCAAATTAACAATCCAGCTCAGAGAACACAAAAAGAAGAAGTTAGAAATTTGATAAGGTGGCACCGGTTCAATCAGAGCGCCATTATTGAACGCAATATGCATCGAGAAGCCGGAGTTGTGTGTTCAAAGAAGTTAGTCCAACCTCTACAACTACCATGGATTAGCTGTGTTCCCTTTGTTTCCGTCTTTTTTTTCTGTCTACCTGTGTTTTCGTTCTCGCTTTTTTATATGCCTGAATTGGTCATATGCGAGGGTTTGCCCTTCGTGTTGTTTCGAAGTATTGGACTGCTAGAGAATGTCACTTTAGTGTTGCTGTAGGAAGGTCTTCTTTAAGGAGTGAATATTCTCCTCTTCAAGATATCAGCTACCAATCTCCTTGAAATTCAGATTTAGATACAGCGTTTTCTTTGGCGCTGAATCGCATTCTTCTATTTTCGGTTTAGGTTTCATGTTCTTTTCGACAAAATGTGTCAGGTAGCCATTTTGAGCCAGGATATTTTTGAGGAATAGGAGCTCCTCTTCCTGCAGTCGCTGCTGCAGATTTTTTAACGCGATGGGTTAGTGCGCTGATGAGAGCCCGTTTCGGCTCAAAGTATCCAACTATAGAAATGCGTTAGTTGGCATTCCATGTCGGTTTTCTGTGGATGGACCTCTTCAGGGTTCCATCATTATGTTGTAAGTTGGGACTAGACTTAAAATATACCTCGAATCCCCACTTACTAAAAACTTCATCGTCCTATAACTTTACCAGTACTCTACCTAACGTGTAAGTACTGATTAACGCAATCAAAGTTTAAAGGCTAAAAACGGAAAATTCATAGTATGAGTTGTATTTAATGTAACTGAATAACAGATTTAATAAATAAAGTGTTGTACAACTTATGTGCTGACTTGACTGGAGGTAGGCGAAAAGTGAGCTGTATGAAAGCCCAACGAGGAGCGAACCAAGTACGTCAGGAAAATAACGGACCAAAAAATCCAGAAGCGCCAAAAGTGGGGTGAGTGAGTTTAACAATGTTCAGAGGTTAAATGTCCACTACAGTGTATTTAAATGCATTGTACAACTTTTGAAAATGAAATCGACGTAAAGATATTTTTCTGAACTTTGCGTTCTCTCTTACTAATGTTCATATGGGTGCTTTCTACGATCAGAAGTAAAGCAGTCAAGTGTCAATTTAATAAGTGTGGAGAAGGTGGGGAACGTAAACAAACAAACATATGAGAGCGATTATAGTGAATTAATTATTAAGATAAAGCAAAATAATTATTAAAAATAAAAACAAATATAAAAAAATTACAGGGAACGACTAGTGAAGAGGTGAGACGATGGTAGAATAGAGACTGAACAAACGTTTTTGAATACACAGTTCGGGGTTGTACTGACGAATACCAACGCTCTAACAAAGATAAATGCCGAAACTTGGCGCTGTTTGTACCATTTGGCATAATCTTCACTTTGGCGAACTCAGTAGAGATTTTGAATTGAAGACACAAGTAAAACAAGGTGTCTCTACTATCAACGATGATATTGCTAATTATGTCATGCTGTATAGTGCGGCAGACTTTCAAGGGGAGAAGATAAGAATATCTTGTTCGACAAGAAGACTCTAGAGATCAGGATTTCAAGATATTTATGTCTATCAACGAAGCGAATTCGAAAGAAGTCTTCCTTCGCCCATTTATGTAGCATTGTTTCAATTACAAGTGGCACTGATGGAGATATCAAAACCAGCCGTGGTAGATAGGGAAAGCAGGAGAGGTATTCAATACTCATTCAGCTCAAAGTAAAAGATGCAAATTTTCATAACTGATGTTAAATTCGCCGTCATTTAGTTGGAAAAAGTGAGCGACAAACACTGTCTGGCCATTTCACGAATTGGTTACAGGATTTCATCATTAGCTGACATTGGTTAGTGAACCCTTGGAAAACCTGAAGAGAGTACTGTACAGCTGTTTCGTTCTTGTCGTGACTCTTCAGAAGTACACACTCACCGACAGGGTTCGAAGGCAGGACCTTCTCGTTACAAGACTAGCGAGCTCGTAGACCATTCAGCTACTGATACCCGATCCATTGCCCAGCCAGCTCATGAATTCCAACATCTGCCAATTCATGACATAGTGCTACCGTTAGCCAATGTCTTTCATGGCGAGTACTTGTCCTCACACCCACCCTACTGCGCCCTGTTGGTGCACTAATCTTTTCAGAAAGTGACATAAAGTGAACACAAAGTCACACTGGTACACTTCCATGTGAAGATGATTAAACTAGGAAGAAGATTATTAGTTAATCTTAAGGCGATTTCAATGTAGACTGAAGTATATATATCACTAACTAGAAACCAATTAGCAAATCAATGAGAACCAGGAAGTACCACTATACAGCTATTTCGTCCCATTTTCAGACCCTCCAACAGTGCGAACCCCACGACCCCTTCGAGGATTAGACCCTAGGTTGTTCAGGTTATGAGATCAACCTTTTTTGACTACTCATCTAATCGGTTCAGAATTGACTGAGAATCGTGTGCATTCTGAAAATTTGTCAATTCATGAAAAAACCTCTACCGTAATTGATATTAGTCCTTCAGGATTTCTACAATAAAGTTAACTGAAATCCCTGAAAATTTCAAAGTAATTATATGAGATATAAAGTTTCCAATGTGAAATCTATTCATACTCTATAAAAGGATTAATGGAAAACATCCATATTAAATTCTATCCATTTTGATTATGAATATAATATGGATGAGTGACAATCTCAAGTAAGGCGGGAGAAAATGGGGTAGAAGTATCTTTCCCTATCATCTATCGAGTATCATAATAAATTGACGAAAGTATCCAGTTACCGAATACTTCAGACAGCAGAGATTACTTCAATTCGCCTTGAACAACAGGTGCTATATGCTTAAAAAAGAAACAGGTTCAGACACTTTTGAGTTATCTTAACCTGCTATTTATTATTGATTCCTTTATTTTTTTTTATTTTTTTAAAATTTTGGTTACAGCTTGATTCCACACTGTACTTTTGGTACAAGTATGGAATTTTCAGCATGGATATCGCGGTAGCCGAAATTTTACAGGCCGACCATAGGTATCAGGTGTGCGTCGGTGGCAGGGGATCGAACCTCGGACCATGTGCATTGTCGGTGAGAGTAACATAGAGATTCAGCCACACGTTTCCATTGCCTTCAGTTCTCTAACAAGGTTTTCATCGCCTGGCCGCACGACTGCCAACATACTTTCAGATCCTCTCCACATCACCTCCTACATATCACCCTTACACTGACGACCAGCTAAGTTGCCGCTTCCCATCCATCTTCTACTCGTGTGACAGCCTGGTGTTTGATTGATCTGACTT
The DNA here is from genome assembly GCA_944472135.2 of Trichobilharzia regenti. NCBI lineage: Eukaryota > Metazoa > Platyhelminthes > Trematoda > Strigeidida > Schistosomatidae > Trichobilharzia > Trichobilharzia regenti. The sequence goes on from OX235267.1 coordinate 63,728,428, forward strand.
GATGATGGTTTATTTTCTTACAGAGTATGACCCCCAATCCACCACCTCCATTTCTTCCTTCATGTTTCATGCACAACTGGATCCCTGTTTCTGATCTTTTCTGGCTGACCATCTGCTCTTGAGTAGTATTGAACAAAGACAATTGTTGATGAAAGTCTACAATTTGTTCTAAGTATCCCCCTTCCATACGTGGCGTGGCGCGGCGCGGCGTTAAATCTCTAATACGTAAGTATAGTAAGTAGCACAGACTTCACCAACATTGGAGTTGCTAATCCGGATCTTAGTTTTCATTTCCATGCTGGGTGCAGTGTAGATCCCCAAAAAGATCTGAGAGTGATGAAACCTACTGATACTTGCTTTGATGATATCCTCGTCAGTTTTTTCGGCCTGTAATTGAAACGATGCATCCCAGGTAGGCAGGTAGGCAGGTAGGCAGGTAGGCAGGTAGGCAGGTAGGCAGGTAGACAGGTAGGCAGGTAGGCAGGTAGGTAGGTAGGTAGGTAGGTAGGTAGGTAGGTAGAGGAGGTTTGGCCTACTACGGAATCCACAAATTCATAAATACTTTTATGGATGAGATTTTATTCTCAGAAATCACACAGTGTCATTTTTTACAGTAATATAAACTGATGACTACACTCAGTGCACAAATTATTTTCTCTCATATTCATATCAAGATTGGATATGAAATAAAATCTCATCCATAATGGAGCAGCAAATACAGTTGAAGAAGAGGAGGGCTGCATACTTATTATGCAACAAATATACCAAATGCAAAGAAGAAGGTGGATCAGCCAAACACCAAGGAGGCCTTCAAGTCGAATCCAAATAAGGAAATAATGAATTGGGCATTGGTTGATCCGAAAACGCCACAATGGAGATTGTGCGAGAGTACCAAGGGATGACAGCATATATATGTATATATAATGGAGATATCAAATATCTAGAGATCACAGAGATCCTGGACTTATCACTACTTTCAGAAGGCTAACACGCTTAATATGTAGAGCACTATGCACTGTAACCAACGCAGAACAACAGAATATGGTTAGGCAACACAATTAGTTATTGTATCAAGCGATAACGAAACAGATTTTTAGGGGTTGATCGGTGCCAAAGTCTGTCAGTAAACGTTGGTATTTCATACATCTATTCCCTTCGATGAATTTGATCATAGCAAGAACTACAGTTTTTGCAGGATAAATTGGTACCATCATTTATTTCGTTGCCTTCTCATCAACTGCTTACAGGCTAAAGTCATTTTTAAATATTTCTATAGACACACTTGGATTGCAGTAGATTGGATAATGCGACAAAGAGCGGGCAATGATGAAACAGGCATAAAATGGACTCACACAAATATCTTGGAGGATCTGGATTTCGCCGATGATATATGTCTGATTTCCCACAGACTAGAAGATATGCAAGTGAAAAGCAACAAGTTAACGATAGAAGAAGCATCAAAGATAGAACTTCAAGTGAACATAGATAAAACAGAGGTGATGAAGATTCCTGGCCAACGCCAACAACAACAACAACAGTCGACAACCAGTATAAATGGGAGGAACCTGAAAGAATCAAACTCCTTCACCTACCCATCTACCTGGGAAGCATCGTTTCAACTACAGACGGAACTGACGAGGATATCACAGGGAGGATCGGAAAAGCAAGACAAGCTTTCATTACTCTCACCATGTCTGTGTGGAAGTCAACACCACTCACCATGAAAATGAAAATAAGATCCGGATTTTCAGCTCCAATGTAAAGTCAGTCACTGCTACTCAGTATACGGATCAGAGACTTGGCCAGCGCATCATAAAGAGTATCGCAAACAAACTACAGACCTTCATCAACAGTTGTCTCCGCTGAATACCACTCAAGAACAGATGGCCGGCCAGAAAAGATCAGCAACAGGGTAGGATCTCTGGCAATGAGCGAACCAACCCAGCAGGAACCGATTGTGCAACAGATAGGCAGGAAGAAATGGAGATGGATTGGCAGGCCATACTCTGAGGAAACAAGCCATCAAGTGATATCACTAGACAAGCCATCGGTCGAGTGGAACCTGAAAGGGAAGCGGGCGGCGAGTTGGTCGTCAGTGCGGGGATGGGATGACTTGGAGGAGGTCATGTGAAGGAAGAGGAGATGAAAGCATTTTGGCGGCAGACTTGGAGCGGGGTGAAAATGTTGGCGGAGAACTGAAGGGAATGGAGACTTGTGCAGCTGAAGCCCTATGTTCCTCTAGGAATTAAAGGATATAATTACCATAATAATACAGAGTTCATTTCAAACAAAAATCAATCGATCAATATATGCATACAGTAATAATATGTAAAATTAAACACTATTCCGAACAACATTAATAATCATACACAATGGAAACGTTTCAGCATTACGCATTCAGATGAAAGAAAGATGAAAAATACCCAGTTACCAGGCAGGTCAAAGAAAGACTGATAACTGTTTCTTTCTGAAGGCATAAATCAGGTTGCAGAAGCCTGATGGAAATGGCTTCAGCAAACTTGAGGAGAATTGAGCTCCTTTTAAATTCTGCAAAAACTGTAGTTTTCGTTATGTTCAAACATTGATATAATATGCAACAATACTTCCGCCTTCTTGTCACCCGCCAGTATGGAGACCAGTTCAAATAAACAAACCATTCAATGTTCAACAACATTGAAAACAGATGTAGCGTTGAAGCACTATGTTACACACGAAATCCTAAAGATACTAGTAATAATAATAATAATAATAAACGGTTATTCAAACGGGCACAGGAAATCAACACTCATGACAGAGTGTAGCAAAGACAGTGAACGAGTGAGTGAGTGAGTGAGTGAGTGAGTGAATGAGCGAGGCAAAGGGGAGGGGATTTCGTTTCAATATATATATACACGACATAAAAGATAATTATTAGACGAAAAAACCGTGTTTTTTCTCCCTTTCCTTGCTTGCTTGCTTGCTTACTAGCCCACTTGTAATCATAAAATTAGTCGGGAAATAAAAATGAAAATTAATAAATATACTCATAACGAATTTTCAAAAAAAAAAACACCAACAAAAACGAATCAAAAGAAAGAAAATTACTGTTCTCCTTTCACTATCTCTCTCCCTCCCTCCCTCGAAAAACAAATATATACTAAAATAAAATGAAATTAATAAATAAATTTAAAAAAAACGAATGAAAATTAATTACACTTTATTGATTTTCTGTCTACATTAACAATATAACTAAATAATTAAAAAATAAAAGTAGTATTAGTAGTTGAATTTTAAATTTAAATTAAAAATAAAGTTAATGATTGGAATAAAATAGAATTCAAATTACTTTAATATTGATTCTTATTTTAAATGAATTAATCGATAAAAAAAAAGTGAAGATGCCTTTACACACTAACGCGCGCGCATGCACGCGCACACACTCATGGGATATGAGCAGCTTATCTCTATTGGAAGAAGTTGGAATTCATGGACCAATGGAAATTCAATTCAATAATTAATATGACCCGTTGCACAAGAGGTGGCTCTCGTGGCCCAAGTGGTCTAGTGGATAATGCTTTGGCGTTTGAAACTATGGGAACTGGGTTCGAGCCTCAGTGGGAACATCATCACTCACTGAGAAATGCAGGTACATCCAGCTGACGAGTCCCAAATAGGACGAAATGCGCATCCTGGATTCCACTGCTAGCCACCATCAACCAATTGTATACTAATTAAATGGCCAGACATCGTCGAGGCATCTGCACAAGAAGCCGACATGTCAACCTGAGACCGAGCACTTCGGTCCAATCAATCGACGGGAAAGTCAAAAATTCAATTCAATAATTAATATGACCCGTTGCACAAGAGGTGGCTCTCGTGGCCCAAGTGGTCTAGTGGATAACGCTTTGGCGTTTGAAACTATGCGCACTGGGTTCGAGCCTCGGTGGGAACATCATCACTCACTGAGAAATGCAGGTACATCCAGATGACGAGTCCCAAATAGGACGAAATGCGCATCCTGGATTCCACTGCTAGCCACCATCCACCAATTGTATACAAATCAAATCCCCAGACATCGTCGAAGCATCTGCACAAGAAGCCGACATGTCAACCTGAGACCGAGCACTTCGGTCCAATCAATCGACGGGAAAATCAAAAATTCAATTCAATAATGTCAGCTCATATTAATATATATATGTAAAACTTGGGCACTGTGATAGAAAGTAATTGCATATTAGTTTGTTTATTAGATGTATTAGACAGTCAGTGAAACAGTATTGTTCACTGGATGACGTTACAAACAAAATTTATTGTTCATAATCATTTCATCAATTACAATCACACGACTTCGAAACTAGAGTTTTATAGTTTCCTTTGTCTTCTCCTATTTGTCCTCGTTGGGGTAGTAGAATTTTTTAGATATCTGCGTAGACAGGTGTTGAATCATTCCTATCACATGTGTCTGCAGTTGATTCAATAAACAAAGCCTCCGTTATCAACCTCTCCATCCACCCTGGTGTTACATCAGATTTTAAAACTGTCCTCATCTTATCCCATCCAGCCTATTGTATGGTTATGTGTAATTTCATGTAGTGAGTACTATAGCTGAACTATTCTCTAGATTTATTATTTTATTCGGGTCAACTAATCTAGATTCTACTAGTTTGACCCATGTATTTGACCTGACAATCATTGCAGTCACGCAGGGTATTCGAAAAACTAAATTGTTTTGTTTTAGAGGCTCCACAGAATTGATCCTTTAACCGATAGAAGCTTGTTTCTAATTGAGTTGTTTGTGGGGAGTTTGAATGCCAGCGACTTTTATTTCTGCCAGCATTGTTAAGAATTCTGCGTAAGGTGGTTTCCAAGGTTCCTTCCTTATATGATATCAGCTTATGATGAAATCCTCCAACCAGTTGAAACTGAAATTCCTACAAACCTAAAACTTGGAAGTTTTCTCCATTTATCTCGTATTTTCTACAGTCTTGTTTCTTGCTATCCACACGATTGCCCATTAACGTTTACCTCCTTCACAATTCCCCCGCCCCCAGGCGCACGCACACGATCTGCTAAAGTTAACCGTTGTTATTTTTGGTCTGGGTTACACCCACCTGGTGTCACTGAACGGTCTTTACAGCCGATGTCCATCCATCCATCCATCTGCATTTCACTCAAGCATATATTTTTTGGGGGAGGGGGTTGCGATAACTTCTTGGTTGATTCGTTGACAGAGTCACTGATGGCCTATTTTTTTCCGACTGTTCGACCATGTGATCTCCAATGTCGAGTTAGTTAAGACAACTGCCAGGTCGTATCTAAATCACATAGAAATGCTGACTTCACATTCGTGTTGGAAATCTGCACACTAGCACTTTTTTCATCCTAACTACCTTCAACGTCCTCATCTGTCTAAATGTTGTGATAATTATGTTCTCAGGTCAGGTAAGTTAACGGAATGATTTTCTTTAGATTTCACCATGTCACTGGTGATTGATGCCTGTTGTTGCTGTTGTCATTATTTTGATGTGGTTGTGTTCTCTGAGCTAGCTGGATAGTGGATTTGTGAAGCTTTCATCAACCCAATAGGTGATATCTTCAGCGCATACTTCATTTTGAATTGAAGTCAGCTTTTAGATTTCTCCACGAGTTTATTAATCATCTCTCTAGTCGGTGAAATTGGACGTGATTGGTTCAGCTGCAGAAATGATCTTTTTACCGCATTTCTAAGGCGTTGTGTTAGTATTTCGGTGATGTTGTTTGTCCCTGAGGAACTGAATTTGCAGGAATAAGGCCTTTTTTGGAACTGTTGGCACATTGGGCTGCTTTGATTTTCGATTCATATTCTTATCAATAAACCTTTCTGGATAACCGTTTTCACTCAGCAACCATTTAATATAATTAAGTTCCCCCATCAAGATTTTCATTCGAACAGATTGCTCTTGCTGTTTAGTGAATCAAGAACTTTATCAGATTGAGTTTATATTTCACCCTGTGTGGTTAAGTAAAGGACAAACAAAATCCATTCGTGGCGCTATTCTATCTCATCTCGCGGATACCAAAACACAAGACTGATGTCAACGGGGCCAGCTTTCAAATTCATTTAACTCAAATCAGAAAATCTTAACTTCGCCTTGAGAGCTCGTTTAGTGAATATTGCTGAGGCTGTCTGTTGTGATCCACATCAAGAAGCCTAACTCATGTGTCCAAAAGAAGTTAGTTCATACATTGTCCTTACCTTGGCCATCTAGGTTCAAATGATCATGAATATTTGTGGAATTTTCCTAATTCTAATTAATATTCTATCTGCTATTATATCTTTATTGTTATTATTATTATTATTTAAGCATCTTTAATGAACTGTGGTAATTCCATTGTGATCTTACTTTACAAATCGATATTATTTAAAAAAACACTAATATTGTTATTGACTGCTAATCTAGAATATTCTATGTTTATAAGCATATGCCGATAATTTATAACAGTTAGAGAACCACTGATAACCAGCAGGAGGGGGGAGTACTGGACAGCCAGCTGTTTCACCCAAATTTTGGGAATCATCGGAACCAAGGACCTTCCGGTTACAAGGCAAGCTGGCTCGTAAACCATTTAGCCACTGATTCTATCTGATGACTTGATACAGAATGGAGTTTCCTGGAGTCCTCGTGAGAAGTCGTGACCAGTGAGGTCCATCCAAATGTCACGTGTGAGGATGGATGTCTCAACAACGACATTGGTTGGCGTCGCGCTAAATCACGAATTGGTAGAAGTTAGAATTCATAGGCTAGTCACTGAATTGGGTCCCTATGGCTGATGGTCTACGCACTAGCTTGATTTGTAACCGGAGTTCCTGGGTTCTAACTGCTGTGGATGCGTACTGCCGATGATTTCCAAGCTAGGATGAAAGAGCTGGCTGTCCAGTACTCCAGTGCTGGTTTTCAATGCTTCTATAATAAAATCATAAGATAAAGTTAAAATTATTAATTTACAGTAGATGACTTTGAAAGCCTCCTTGTTAACACTAATCTTGTGTTCTGTATCCACAAGATGAGACAGAAAAGAGCTATGAATGAATTTGTCTGTCCTTTACTTAACCACCTTGGACGATGGTGTTCGGAAATCCAGTCTAATTATACGGCCTATGTAACTGGCACGTTGCACAGCAGCAGTAAAACTGGTAGATGCACATAGAGGAGGCGAAATAAGGCAGTTCATCTTTAGGTTGGGGGGGGGTGGTTTTGAAGATACACCATAATTCAACAGCATAAAATGTTCCTTTCTACCGCCTCATTACTTAGGCATTTCAGTTTACTGAAGGAGGTTTCCTTCGGTAGCCTAAGTTTTAATTAGGTCACCTCACTGACTGACTGACTGTCACAATCCACCAACTTGAAAATAAGCAATCTTCATTATGAAGATTAAAATTATAACCAGTTTGAGAGAGAATACAGAAAAAACTTCTTATGATATTCTTTTCTGTTTGCTCAATAAATCTTTCTACTCAAATAGATAACCCAGTAAAATGGTATTTTCTTTCCCGTTATATGTATATGTATGATCATGATGAACGTCTCTTACATCGTTACTCTCCAATACAAAATGAAGAATTTTGTACTTTTAGATGAAGGCTTATTTACAAGCCAGTCAGTGAGTGCACAAACTCACGCACACTCACACACACACACACACACGCAGGAAATCAGTCGATGCCTTTTCCAATGATGACGAGGTTATAACAGGTGTTTAAAATTCTCTCAGACAAAAAAACCAAAAAAGACACGCCAAAATTCTACCAACAAACAAGAAAAATTAAAACCCTGTTTTTTGATAAACTAATATATTTATGAACGTTTTTAGACAAAAGTTGAGTAATGCTCACTCACCCATTCACTCACTCACTCGCACACACATAGGCTAACACACACACACGGGTGTAGATGGATATTTGATGGACACTTGAGTAGTAAGTAGTTTGGTAAAAAAATAAAAAGTACAACAGACCGCCGCTTCTTCTGCTTCGTTATTCTTATTCATCAATGTAAAAAGCGCCATGGGAGAAAAGAATATCAACTCTATGGAATTATGAATCAGCAGACCGGTTTTCCCACTAGAAGTAGTGGGAATCTGGAAGATTATATAATCGACAGAGAGAGAGAGATGGGCAGAGAAGACGGAGACGGGAAGGGAGGAATTATAAAAGTTTCAATGATAGATTATATATATATATAGGAATAGATTGACGTTGAAGTACTCATACGATATAAAAAAAGAAACACCGATGGATGGGAGGGGTGTGGAGAGGAGAGAAGGCGGTTGTTTGGGAATAAACAGACGGAGGAACATGACTATAAAAAAAGAAAATGAAACTAGAGATTAAGCCATGCAACACCACCACCACCACCACCAACAGCAACAGCAACAAGTGTGAGCACTAGTGTAGTTAGTCCGAAGGTTGAGAAGAGTAGAGTAGAGAAGGGTTGATATGGGATGGGATGAAATGAGATGAGATGGGATTATTATCAGTTTGACACGCAAATCTATTGCATGAAATAGACAGTTAATCCGCTTTGTTGCGCTTTTTGTCGATTAATATTATCATTATTATTATTATTATTTTTACTATTATCATCGTCATTGTAATTCATAGAAGGGATTAAACTAATAACTCTACATGATACATTTGTTTTAATGTGTAACGCAAGCGAAAATTTGAATATACAGAAAACAAAAAAAAGAAACAGCATTGAATGATTTAAACAAAAAACAACAATAAAAAATCGCTAAGATGATTAAATTATTTCCCTGAACGAAAAAAAAAACAGAAAAACAAAAAACAATTTAGTAATCGAGTAGAATTCTGAATATTTTATTTATACAGGGAAATTGGTGTACTTGTGTTTGAAATTCCTTGTGAACCGTTAACTTTAAACTGATACTAAAGCACTGCAATGTAAACAGAATGTTGTCATGACAACCGATTGTATGTAGCAAAGTGTGGACTTCTCTGCTATTCTTCTTCGTATTCTTCTTCTTCTTCGAATTTCAACTGGAAACAAAGTTTGGATAGAAGTAACTTTTAGAAAATAAAAAAAGGTGTAATAGAGAAGATTTGTAGCTCAGGTGAATGATTTTCAATTAATAGTGTTCTCTAAGCCGGTTGATTGGTTTAATTGCGGAGCTTTGGTCGTCGCCCTTCTGGACAGTGCAATATTTAGCATAAAGTGAAATGATGCGTCGGTGGCGCAGTGGTTAGGACTTTCGCCGACCATGCACATGGTCCGAGGTTCGATCTCCTGCCACCGACGCACACCTGATATCTATGGTCGGTCTGCAAAATTTCGGCTACCGCGATATCCATGCTGAAAATTCCATACTTGTACCAAAATATGGTTTGGAATCAAGCTGTAATAAAAAAAAATGATTTAAATGTAAAAGGCATTACATTGGCCAAAGTGGGCATCCCCTTCGGTTTAGAATCCAAGAACACAAACCACCTGCGAAGAGACAGGATGCATATATTCTTTCATATCAATGCATATAGACAATTATGGACATCAGTTTTATTGGTATAATGCCGAAATCTTAGACAGAGGAAACACCAAAAGTGCAGCCAGGGAATTCCTAGAAGCCTGGTACTCAAACGAATATGCAATTAACAAACACGTTAATATAGACGAAATATATTATTATTATGGTTCCCTTGGGTTCCTAGTGGAACATAGGGATTCAACTTCACGTCTCCACTTGCCACTTCTGTCTTCCTCTTGCTATACTTTCCAATTGCATCCATCTTAGTCCATACTCTTTCAACTCCTCTTCACACGATCTCCCTCATGTCACCCTTGCGCTGACATCCAGATCGTCGCTTCCCTTTCGGCTTGGTTCCACTCGAGCAATGGCCTGATGCGCCTTGTCACCCAGCGGCCTCCTAAGCCGCGAGTGTCCAATCCATCTCCACTTTCTCCTGCATATTTGTTGGCTGGCGATTGGTTCTTGTTTTGTTTGTTCCCAGCCATAGTTTCTTGTTGGTGGTTCTTTCCGGACCGGCCCGGCCATCTGATCTTCAGTATAGAGCCAGCGAAGACAGCTGTTGGTTGATAAAGGTCTGCAACAGGCTGTTGGAAATATTTTTTTGTGACCCGCCCGCCAAGTTTCTGATCCGTATACAAGAGCTGACTGACTTGACGTTTGTATTGAAAATCCGACCGAATATTTGTTGTTGATGCTGAGTGACGAATATTTCGAGATTCGTTTCAGGTTGATGAATATGTTTCTCGCTCGCCTTCCCGATTCTCGCTCGCCTTCCCGATTCTCGCTCGATTTGACATCCTCGTCCGTTTCGACTGCCTGTAATTGAGACAATGCTCCCTCCCTGGATAAGTGAATGAAGTAACCTCTTTCAAATCCCTCCCGTTGATGGTGATTGGCGCTGGATGTTGCTGCTGTTGTTGGTTTGTTATTTTCATAACCTCCATTTTGTCTTTGTTCACCTGGAGTCCTGTCTTCGCCGGCTGCTTCTTCGACCAGTTTGTCGGTCGGTTTTCGCTCGCTTGTAAGTCTTCGATTGTGTGTGACATCAAACACAAATCATCCATGCGCGAAATCCAGGTCTTGTAGGTTCTTCAAACCTATGGGTCCAGGAAATCCCTGTCTTCTCGTTTCCCACTGTCTGACGACGCATAATCCAGTTAGTCCATCACAATTAGGAATATCACTGGTGATAGATAATAAGCACCCTTGTCCAACTCCTGTGTTTACTCCAAACGCCTTGCTGAGTTTTCCGTTGTGGATCACTTGACATGTGCCACCGTTGTCGTAAAGCAGCTGTTGAATAAGGTTGATGAATATTTGGGGCACTGTACGCCGTAGTACTCGAGTAGTTTCCAAATTACTTTGCGGTCAACGCTGTCGAAATATACCAATACTAATAAAAAGTAAATCATGTGACCAGAAAGCTTGAAAATCCAAGTCAATAGAAAATGGTAAGTACACATATGTAAAGATAGTTATCGGGAGACACAATTATATCACTCATGAAGAAATTTAAATCATTTCACTTTATGCAAAATATTGCGCTGAAAGGGGATTTTGTCCAGAAGAACAAAGAAAGCCCTGCAACTAAACCAATCAGCTTAGAGAACACTGTTAATTGTAAAAAAGGTTTAATATTTTGTTGTGTTGAAAGAGTGTTGGAATCGCTGTGATACACTCTGTGTGTCGCTACTGCATAAGAGGAAAGCAATAGTAATTAGAGCGAAGGATGACACTTTCCGCGGAAATAGTTTATTCTTGTTTGGAGCACATATACATTTCATAGAAAGACTGACTTCATTGCTTTCCCTTGGTTACTGAGAATTTTAGAATGGATAAGATTTCTCTTTCTGCCCTAAATTGTGGTACTCAACTGTTGAAGTAGTTAGGATACTACCGTGTTAATGTCTGGCTTTCGGTGAATCGATCCTTTTAACATATTGTATAATATCTTCATTTTACCAGTTTTGTTCCTATCCAGTATAAACGTTCCCTAGGGTAATGCTTGTTCTCAGGTGGCCGAAAAATATGCACGAGTGACACAGTGATGCATGAGTTTCAACATATACATTCAGTTTTATTAGCTAATGGTTATCCAGAAAACTTTATCACTTGTCACAGTAAGGATAGACCACATCTTGAAAAGACAGCTTCTGTGCCAAAGAAAGCTATCTTTATTAACCTACCATTCAAGGGCGACCAGATTATGCAGTTGACAGATCAAAGACTTCGGTCAGCCATCAAACGCACATTCTATGCTACCACATCTCTTTTTCTCACTTGCCGAACATTTTCGGTCCCTGTTCCTACGATTAAAGGACGAAATTCTGTGGAATCTAATTCAAACTGTGTCTACAAGTTTACCGCAGTTGCTGCGGTGACACCTATTTAGGTAAATCCAACAGAATGTTCCAATGTGGTTGTCGAAAAGAACATGTTCCAAAATGGATACTAAATCATATCGAAAATCCCAACGCGATTAATCTGAATAGAAATCCGTCAACATCCATTGCAAAACAGTTATTAATGTAAGGTCATAAAATCAATATTAATGACTGTTTCACAATTATTTCATCACATAACTCTAATTCAAGGTTGGTTATTGAAGGTGATGGAAGCACTTTGGATTAATCACACACAGCCTAAACTGTGTGTGACTTCAATCTTCACTTACCATGGACAACATGACTTATCTAAATATGATTGGTAACTAGTATGTACTTCTATTTTTTTTTTAACTGAGTAATTGTCATGATCTTTATTTTATTATTGTTAACCATATTAGTTGTAAAGCGATTGTAAAGAAACTACGAAATGATGATATCATCCCACGAAATTCGTCTTCTAAATTATTATTTATTATTATATCCTTTAATTCTTAGAGAAACATAGGGCTTCAGTTACGCGTCTCTATTGCCTTCGGTTTTCTGCCAACTTTTTCACCCCCCTCCAAGTCTGCTAACACGCTTTCATCTCCTCTTCACATGACCTCCACCAAAAATCACCCTCGCAGTGACGACCAACTCGCCGCCCGCTTCCCTTTCGGGTTCCACTCGAGCGATGGCTTGTCTAGTGATGTCATTTGATGGTTTCCTCGGAGTATGGCCAGCCAATCCATCTCCATTTCTTCCTGCCTATTTGTTGCACAATCGGTTCCTGCTGCGTTGGTTCGCTCATTGCCAGAGATCCTACCCTGTTGCTGATCTTTTCTGGCCGGCCATCTATTCTTGAGTGGTATTCAGCGAAGACAACTGTTGATGAAGGTCTGTAGTTTGTTTGCGATACTCTTTATGATGCGCTGGCCAAGTCTCTGATCCGTATAGTAGCAGTGACTGACTTTACATTGGAGCTGAAAATCCGGATCTTATTTTCATTTTCATGGTGAGTGGTGTTGACCTCCACACAGACATGGTGAGAGTAATGAAAGCTTGTCTTGCTTTTCCGATCCTCCCTGTGATATCCTCGTCAATTCCGTCTGTAGTTGAAACGATGCTTCCCAGGTAGATGGGTAGGTGAAGGAGTTTGATTCTTTCAGGTTCCTCCCATTTATACTGGTTGTCGACTGTTGTTGTTGTTGTTGTTGCCGTTGGCCAGGAATCTTCATCACCTCTGTTTTATCTATGTTCACTTGAAGTTCTATCTTTGATGCTTCTTCTATCGTTAACTTGTTGCTTTTCACTTGCATATCTTCCAGTCTGTGGGAAATCAGACATATATCATCGGCGAAATCCAGATCATCCAAATTTTTGTGTGAGTCCATTTTATGCCTGTTCCCTCGTTGGTTGCCTTTGTCTGTCGCATTATCCAATCTACTGCAATCAGGAGGATCACTGGCGATAGTAGACAGCCTTGCCTCATTCTTGTCCTCACTTCGAAGGCTTCCGTAAGTTTCCTGTTGTGGATTACTTGGCATGCAGCAATGTGCATCTATTATCACATCTAAGAATTGAAATGTGAAATCTGACTCTTTGAGATGTGAATATGAGAACAAAACTATTCAGCGAAGTGTCTCTTTTCAGCAACGAATTCATTCACATTACCTGTACAATCGCATTTATATATAATTATTTTGTGTGTGCCTGTTTGTATGCGTACATTAGAATTGTCAAAAAGTAATAATTATTCAAGTGTTGGTTTTTTTAGGGATTTGATTGGTTACAGGATTTCATCAGGGTCCCAGTGACTTAATGGTATATGAGCTCGCCTTGTGACCTGAAGGTCCTGAGTTCAAACCCCGATGGATGCGTACTCCTGAAGAGTCTCAAATTAGGACAAAACAGCTGTCCAGTACTCCCTGGTTTTCCAATGGTTCTCTAACTGGTATCAGCTCATAATGAAATAATAATTAGTTAACGTTATTGCTTACGTCATCAAAATGTTTCAGAAAATATGATCACTCATCAAATTATCACTTAAATGTGATGCTAGATAGAAGAGAGGATGGCATGCTGAAAGGGTCGATTCAACGAAAGCCAATATTGACAAAGCAGTACACTAACTACTTCAACAATTGGGTACTTCTAGGTAGGAAGAGAAATTTTATACGTTCTTCGTGTTGTATAGCTCGGAAAATCTGATGTGTATATACGGTTGAAAAATAACTAAAAAACCTTCGCACAATTCTTTTAAATAATTGGATATCCTAGAAGCTTTACTGACAGAAACATCAAGAAGGCTACTGTCCCTAGCCAAATCACAGTGCCAAAGAAGACAATGTCTACGAGTATTTCTTTCGAAGGTGACAGTATTTCTCAAGTAATTAAAAGAAATTCCAAGTTGAACTACGGATCGATATCAGTTAGTGAACTGTTAAAAACCAGGAAGTACCGGACAGTTGTTTCATCCTAGTTTGAGAATTATCAGCACTACTCACCGACTAGAGTTCGAACCTATGACCTTCTGGTTACAAGGCAATCTTTTAGACCATTAAGTCATTGGGACACGATTCAGTGACCAGCCTAAAAATTCTCTCCAAATTCTATCAATTCGTAGTGCATTCGTAATGCGACCACCAACCAATGTTATCGATGGGAAATTCATCCTCATACGTGATATCTAGATGGACCTCGCTGATAACAACTTATAACTAGAACTCCAGGAAATATTAATTTATTTGTATGTTTAAGTGACACAGCAGAAAAACTACGTAGTACCAAGGAAAATCTAAAAAACAGGAAGTGAGGTATATAAGAGAAGCTTTGAAACTTAATAACTACCTTGAAAAATTCGCCAATAAATATATAAGGAAATGTAAAAATAAAATGAATAATGATAGTAACGATAGCGATAATAACAATAATATTAATGACGACAGGCATGTCAAACATGCTCAAGACAACACCAACAATAACGAATCTAAATCATCAGCAGTAATTCCATATAAGCAAGAAACCTCAGAATCCTTACGCAGAATTCTTAACAAGGCAGGGATAAAAGTGGCTCGCATTCAAACTGCCCACAAACTCAATTAAAAACAAACTTTGTCGGTTGAAGGATCAATCCTGTGGAGCCTCTAAAACAAAACAATTTAGTTTATCTAATACCCTGCCTGACTGCATTGATTGTCAGGTCAAATACATAGGTCAAACTAGTAGAACAGGGGCATTGAGTCAGACTAGCCGAGCATAAAAGCCTAGCAGCAAAATCTAGATTGGTTAACCTGAATAAGATAAGAAATCTAGAGAATAGTTCAGCTATAGTACTGACTACATGAAATTACACATAACCATACAATGGGCTGGATGGGATAAGATGAGAGACAGTTTTAAAATCTAATGTCACAGAGTGGAGGGATAAATTCGTGACAGAAGCTTTGTTTATCGAATCAAGTGCAAATACTTGTCTCAGACATCCCTACGACAAATAAAAGAGAACAAAGAAAACAATAAAACTCGAGTCTCGAAGTCATGTAATTGTCAATTGATGAAATGATTATGAACGGCAGTAAATTTTGTTCGAAACCTCGTCATCTAGTAAACAATACTGTTTCACTGACTGTGTGATACATCTAATAAACAAACTAATATGGAAGAACTTCAAGAAACTCCGTTCTCTAGCCAGTCAGTCACTAGCGAGCATCAGATTAATTTTCAATAGTTGGTTCGTGTGGATTAGATTTCTGGGTGCGCACTGCCGATGATTCCCAAACTAGGCAGATGAAACAGCTGGGTGTTCAATACTCCAGTGCTGGTTTTCAATGGTTCTCTAACTGATATCAATACGTCGTCAAACTGGGAAAAACAAATATCTAATGCTTACCAACCAACTGTTGATGATTTAAAGTCGTTTATTCAAATGTATTTAACGGTGTTTTTTACGTAGCTGACTTACGTTTAGTATTTACCAGCCGATATGTGATTCGACAGTGCTCCGAGGATAAACTACCGCCTATCTACATCCATCTCTATGTGCATACATTCATTTACATGCTCGTGTGAAGTTGATAACAGCACTGAACGTTGTAAGCATGTTCTGCGTAAACGCGTAGCTGAACCCTACCAGCAGGTTTGGTGAATAAAAGCCGAGTAAAGGATGACCAAGTCTGGATTCAGGTCATTCAGCACTACATAATTTATCTTTCAAAGTTATTTTTACAGGACTAAATCCAACCACTACAAAAGCCTACGTTCCCTCCACTTATACACAGCCGAAGCTCTAGCTCTACATGGACAGAAACTTAAATTCTTTGTTCAAAAACGTTTTGTCCAGTCCTTTTCTCTGCCCTGTGCTTATAGTTATGTTCTTTTATTTCTATTTCTATTTCACTACTTGAATTCATTTCACTTCGCCTTACTTCATTTTTGCCGTCTTTATTGTTATCATCATCGCTAGACTCTACCATTTTTAGAGGACACTTGATCTACAATTTTTTGAAAGCATCTTTATACCAGTTCACTTATTTAGTCATCTTTAAAAGTTTAGTAATTCATCCACTTCAACTCTCCCCCCCCCCACACGCCTCATTAGTACACCATTTTAATTATCTTTATTCTTATCCAAGTGTTGGTTTGTAGGGATTTGATTGGTTTCAGGATTTCATCATGAGCTGACATTAGTTTATTCTTATCACCTGAGCAATATTGACTGAACATTTTCAAGCGCTATTGAATGCCTCGCCTTTCCGTAATATTAATACGACTGTACGGTTGGCTTGAAAATGAAGTCGTTGAAAAGAAATAGTGTTTTCTCGCTGATCAAAAGCTGGGTTCATCCTTATACTACTACTAATAATAATTTGTGCTTTATTTCAAAAACAGTACTAATAATACAGCATGGAATTTTCAGCATTCAGTACAATATTGCATCTAATTTACTCAAAAAACGACAAAAAAATAAACATTACATAATAATAATAATAACAAAACGTTGTTATAGCAGCTACGTAGCAAAATACTGTGTGCAATACGGAGAAAATATATGTATAAAGTACAAAATTGTAGTAATAATAGTAATACCAACTAAAAATAAAATAGCAGAGTAACGATTTAAACGATAGAAAGTGTGACACCATAAAATACAGAAAGATGAACGATAAAAGGGTCGATTCACTGTGCTAATTACATAGTAACTTGTAAGTTTCACGTCTAACAGAGTCTTCGTCACATAAAGTACGCGCTAAATAGGGTATTGTAGAATTTCTATACTTAGTAGTACGAGCATATATCTTTTTATATTGATTTCTCGTCCTACCTGATGAGATACAAGGAGATAGGTGTGAATAAAGGGGGTGCAGAGGGTCTGACATTATAGCCTTTGCCCATTTCGTACAGGAATTTATATGCCTCTCGACTATGGTATTAGCGAGCTCATGCAGTGGCAGACCACAAGCTCTACTCACAGCATTTAATACCCTTCGTAATATGATATAATCTTTTTTTGAGAAGCCCAGGAAAGATTTATGGAGAGCAATAGAGTACAATAGGTAAAATACAGTAGTTTAAAAATTGCAAAACTAAAGGTTGGTTGATACCTGATCGTCTCAACTTTTTAATGTAGAAGGTAAGACGAAACATTTTCTTAGCGACTGATAAGATGTGGGATGACCATGAGAGGTCAGAGGAAAGAACTAACCCAAGGTATTTAATGCTTGACTTGGTTTCAATTTCAGTGCCATCTATGCTATAAGCATCATGGGAACTAACTAGTTCATGTAAGTCGCGTTGATGCTTGAAAGTAAAGTTAACTGCCTGACATTTGGAAGGATTTAACATTAGATTATTTGACCTTCACCATAGAACGAAGTGAGAAGCTATTGATGAAAGTCTTCCCTAGCCTGTTAGACATGCTTTGCAGTACACACTAACTCTCTGAACTAATTTGACATTACAGGTTGAGAATCTAAATCTTATTCCTGATGCTGATTACAGTGGACCTGATTACATTGACCTCAGAATAATAACGGTCCGACTTGATTTCCCTGTAGTGAAAGAGATGCAAGACGATTAGGACTCACTTAAATCTGATTGTTTATAATTAGTAAAAGTAAAAAGTGAGTGGGTATATCTGAAATCTGATTGGTTGTTAGTACTGACATATTCGAATATATATTTTTTGTTGTATCGATCGATTTAATTCAGCAGGCATCCATTTACATTGACAAATAATTTAGATTTATGATGCCTAACACTCGTATTAATTATTTTGACAAATGACAGTATGACACATTCATTAAACAGCTATGATATTCACAAATCAGTGTTAGCATCAAGCCTATTATTTCCCAATCCCCATCACTACAACATAACCATCATTGTCAGCATCATGACGAGTTACAAAAACAAAAAGACTGAAAAATAAATTCCCGATTAAATCACACACACGCACATACATACAGGCTCGATGACAGGTAGTCAGTTATTGAAAAAAATAACAACAACTCGAAAAATTTGGGAAACTTGTCAAAAAGTATTACATCGTAGGCGCCGTATGATAATAATCACAATAATAGTAATACTAATGATGATAAGTAGTCATAATCGAAAACACATTATCATTTTTTTAATGATTATGGTTAGTTTAGTGTTTTGTCAAATTAGTGTAACAGTACAATTTAGCCAGTGTAGTGGAATATAATCCTATATTAGATAGATTGATTTGACATAACACAGACAGTGTGAGTGATACAGTGTCTATTACTGACAACTCGATATCATTCCGTGGACAATGCATCGCTTAAAATTGCTAACTTCGAAAATTAGGGACTTGCGTTGTTTAAGCTAGACGCTCCTATATTTCCCAAGAGAAGTACTAAGCCGCATCATCCTGGAGGGAATCAAACGAGCCCTTGATGAAACAGTTCGAATGGAACAGGCTGGATCCAGGACAAACAAGTCAAGCATCGATCAAATTGCCACACTACGGATCATCAAAGAAGAGAGCTTGAAATAGCAGTCAGCTGTCTATCTCACTTAACTTCATTGACTTTGAAAAGGCTTTGGATAGCGTCAATTGTGAGGTGATTTGGAAACTAATTCGCTAATACGGGGCGCCGCCAATAGCTGTACGACAATGCTGCATGCCAAGTGATCCACAACGAGAAACTCACGAAATCCTTCGAAGAAGTGAAGTCGGAGTAAGATATGCCTGGCTGCCCACTATCTCCAATGATTTTCCTGATTGCGGTAGATTGGTTAATGTGACAGACAGCAGCGGGCAGCGAGGAGAAAGGCATAAAATCGACCCACACATAAACCTTGGAGGATCTGGCCTTCGCCGATGACATATGTACGTCTGATTTCCCACAAACTGGAAGATCTGCAAGTGAAAAGCAACAAGTTGGTGATGGAGGAAGCATCCAGAGAAGATAGGCCTTCAGGTGAAAATCGAGGGAACAGAGGTGATGATGAAGATTCCTTGCTAACAGCAACAACATCAACAACAGACAACAATCAGTCAGCATAAACGGGAGAAATCTGAAGGAAACAACCTGCTTTACCTACCCACCTACCTGAGAAGCATCGTTTCAACTACAGGCGAATGGAATAGACGAGGATATCATCAAAGCGAGGACAGGGAAAACAAGACAAGCCTTCATTACTCTCAAGTCTGTGTGGAGACGAACACTGCATTCAGCATGAAAATGAAAATAATATTCGGATTTTCAACTCAAATGTGAAGTCATACGGATCAAAGACTTGGCGCGTTATGAAGACCATATCAAACAAACTACAGACCTTCATTAACAACTGTCTTTGCTCAATACTACTCAAGATCAGATGGACGGCCAGAAAAGATCAGCAACACGGAGGGATCTCTGGCAATGAACGAACCAGCCCAGAAGTAAGCAACTGTATAATGAATATGCAGGAATAATTGGAGGTGGATTGGCCATACTCCGTTAGAAAACAAACCATCATCAAGTGACATACATCACACGCCTGGCCATCGCTCGAGTGTAAGACGAATAGGAAACGGCAAGTTAGTTGGTCGTCAGTGCGAGGGTGATATAGGGGAGGAGTTCATATGAAGAGGAGATAAAAGCATGTGAACCAACGTGAAGCCAGGCTGTGAAAACGTTGTCAGGGAACCGTACGCAATGGAGACGTGTGGCTGAATCCCTATGTTCCTCTAGGGGACATTAAATAACAATAATAATTTATTTGTAATCTGATTTCGGCGCTGAAATCTCCTGCACTAAGGATAAAGAACAAGATTTAGATTTACAACACTAATGCTAAATCAGTCAGTGCTCTTACATGGTCAAAAGACTTGACTATCGCTTCATGAAAAGCATTTCCAGCAGCCTGAAGGAGGCGTCTTTTAACCGTTGCTTTCGTTGACTTGACAATGAAGAGCAGATGACCAAGCGGTAGGAATAAGTAACAGCCAAATGCCCAATAGGTATTCAGAATCTAGTGGAGATAGATTGTGCATACGATGGATAGGCTTTTGAATGATATCACAAGTCAGACGGGCTATCAATTGAAGCCCAAAATTGAAAGTTCTGAATCCATTCCGTGGAATTCTGAAAACCTATTTATCCCATCAAATTTCATAGTTAGAAGTGAAATCGTGGATTGATATCCATTATAGAACTACTGGAGACCTTCAGGCATCATTACTAGACAGTTGTTTCGTCCCTGGTTGGCGGCTCTTCAATACAACACACTGATAAAGCATTGAACTCCCAACCTTCAGGTTACCAGATGAGAAAGTTGATCATCCAGGCGTAAGAATGTGTCCCTGAAGATTTCCATACTAGGACGAAAACATCTAGCCAAATCTCCGCGTGGCTTTTCACCAGTTCCCTAACACTTACGTGTCTATTCGTTATCTAACTCAAAATTAAATCAAATCTCTACATACGTGTAACACAACATAATTCCAAAAATTACAGATAAAACTGTTGTGTTTTTTATTTTTTGTATTCCAAAAATTATCTATTTAAAAAAATATTTTTCCCTCTTATTTTCTGCCTCATTGGAACTATTGAATAACTAACTTCATTCAGTTAAACAATATCACTATTGTTTTAATGTGAACAAACAAACAAACAAACGAAAAAAATAACATAATTGAAACTTTGAACAATAAGAAGACATTAACACCACTAACAATGTCAATGCTAAAACAAAAAGTTAGTTTGTTTGAATGTGAGTAGAGATGATTGAAGGGATGAATGAATGAAACAGAGAACTTTTATTATAATAACAATAGAGATAGCATGAATATTTTTCATTGATAATGGAGGGGATTTGTAGCTCAATTCGATGAATGTTTTAATGTGGTTGTATTCTATCAGTGAGTTAATTTTGTCTGGAAAGATTTCGGTTCTACAGGATTTCATCATGAGCTGACATATTGGTTAGAGAACCATTGGAAAACCTGCAGGGAGTACTGGACCGCCAGCTGTTTCGTTCTAGTTTGGGACTCTTCATCAGTAGGCACTCACCATAGGGGAGTTCGAATCCAGGACCTTCTGGTTACAAGGTTAGCGAGCTAGCTCATAGAGCATTAAGCCACTAGGACCCGATCCAATAGCCCATGAATTCTAACTTCTGCCAATTCACAACATAGCGAGACCATTTCGCAATGTCTTCTTCTATGAGTTACTGCCTCATCTTCAACCTGCTGTACCCTATTGGTCACGACGTCCTACTGGAACCCCAGGTAACTAACTACCTACCTGAATAGGGCAAGTCGCTAGTGAGCATCTCATTGATATTCAAATGTTGGCTTGTAGGGATTTGATTGGCTTACATGATTTTATCATGAACTGAGATTAGTGAGAAGTCGTGAGCAGTAGGGTGCAGCAGGTCGGGTGTGAGGACAAATACTCGCCAACGAAGACATTGGTTAGGGGTCGCGCTATGTCGTGAATTGGCGGAAGTTAGAATTCATGGGGCATTGGATCGGGTCCCAGTGGCTTAATGGTATACGAGCTCACCTTGTAGCCTGAAGGTCCTGGGTTCGAGACCCGATGGGTGTGTACTGCTGAAGAGCCCCAAACTAGGTTGGCGAAACAGCTGTCCAGTACTCCCTGGCAGGTTTTCCAGTGGTTCTCTAACTGATGTCAGCTCATGATGAAATCCTGTAAACCAATCAAATCCCTACAAACCAACACATGAAGATTTTGGTTATCTTTGTGGACAACATCATCAGTATATGAAGTGAACTTAGGATAATAATAATTATTATTATTATTTACATCATTCCAAAAACAGTACTTATAATACAGAATGGAATTCTCAGCATTTGTCACAACACCTTGCATCTGATTTACTTAAAATATAAATAAAATTAACCAGAGGAATTTGTTCACGTTTACGATATAAAGTCACAAATATTCGAAGTACGAATTGAGAGTATTGTTGATTCAGTTTGGAAACTTTAGCATGTTATAGATTATTGGATCCAATGTTCTGTTGATATAGCAGCATGCTGAGGGGAAATACAAAATTAACAGTCATAACACAGCTTAAACGATGTTCACACTTATGAAAAATAAATAAATAAAAACAAAAAATTGAGAGGATTATAAATATAAGAAATACAATAACAATAAAGTTTGGTACTGTAAGGGTGGAAGAGATTGTTTATTTAGTAGTGCAAAGAAGGTTAGTTAGTTAGTTCATGCCTAACACGATTTTCATCACATAAAATGCATGCCAAATGTGGTATAGTGAAATTTTTATAGTTAGACGTACGTGTATAAAGTCTTCCGAAAAGACTTCTTGTTTTACCTGAGGGGAGACACAAAGTTGGAGATGCGGGTGCTGTGGTGGATGCTCAAAGTCTGATAAATTCCTTTAGCAAATCTGTTGCATGATATCAAGTGTCAGCGATATGGCCCAGTGGGATACCACTCGTCTTGCTGGCAGTCTTTAGAGTTCTACAAAGTATGACATAGTCTTTTTAAGCAATCCAGGAAAGTTTAAGGGTGAAGAGTAAAGAAGAATAGGTAAAATATGCGAGTTGACAAACTGTAAGAGGAGGAGGGGTTGAGTTATGCCTGAATGCCTTAACTTCTTAATGTAAAAAGTCAGACGAAATACTCTTTTAGAAGTCGCTAAGACATGGGAAGACCAGGATATGTCGGAAGAAAGAATTAATCCAAGATACTTAACTTCAGACTTAGTTTCTATATCAGTATCATCAATTTCGCTAGGGTTATAGGAACCAACGGTTTCACTTAACTTTCGTTTACACCGGAAACTGAAATTGATAGTCTGACATTTAGAAGGATTTAGTTTAAGGCCGTTAGACGAAGACCATTTGCTAACTCCTGATATAAAGCTGTTCATCTTAGTACAGTCAGTACTGGGAGTTAACAGACTTTAAAATAGTTAGAGCATCGTCATACTTAACAAAATTCATTTTATCAGAGTGAGGCAAATCATGCAAGAAGAAAGAAAACAGAAAAGGAGAAAGGAAAGCGCCCTGAGGGACACCAGCCTCATTAAGCAACGAAGTGAACAACTTTCCCTGACATACAATGTACCGCTTTCTTCCTAAAAAGTAAGAATGCAGCCATCTGACAACCCAACAGTCATTTTGAGTTTCAGTAAGCTTGTTTAACAAAATTTCCCTAGGTACTGACTGAATCGAAAGCAGATGCGTAATCTAGGAATGTGCAGCGAAGAAATTTACCCCCTTGTCTAAGCTGGAGACAGTGTTATGATACAATACTCCAACTGTATCTACAGTACTTCTACTGTGTTTATAAGCGAATTGTTTGGGATCGTTAAAGGTTTTAAGTAAAGGTTGAAGATTTAGTCAGAGTAAATTTTCCGTAGCTTTTAGAAACATCAGTATTGATCGTTTTTATTGATTTGTGATTTTTGAATTTCTACATTTATCCATTCAGATCAGTGTCCATAGTTGTCTTCATGCATTGACATAAAGTAAGAATAGGGGTACATGTTGTATCCTTTTATAGCTGCAAGTTTAAGTTCTTGGACTTAGAGTCGGTGAAGACACCAACTTTGACCAATATAGTTCTTAGCACACACACACACACACACTGTTCATTCAATTCAACTTGTAGATGGTGTTGATCTTATCTTCTTTTCAAAACTTGAGTTATTATCATCCAGCGGCAGCTTCAAAGTCCGACAAGAAGCTCCTTATGTCTCCTTCCTCGGAAGCAGCTGACCATGGAATCTTTATTGTCTGCAAGTGGCTACACCATTTGAAATTGGTGTTTCTATCTAGCCAAATTATGTGTACCTTATCTTCAACACTGCACCATTTGCATCGATCTTCGTGTTATGGTATTTCTGGACTTCACGTTGTGTTTCTTTGTATTGCTTTCACTTTTCCAGTGTATCTGCACAACACTGTATCATTCGACCTCTCTAAAATCAAATGTGTCAACAAGCTGGCCAAAGAAGAAGCATCCAGAGAAGATAGCACTAAAGGTGAACATCGAGAAAACAGGGGTGATGAAAATTCCTGACGAACAGCAACAACAACAACAGACAACGATCAGCATAAATGGGAGGAATCTGAAAGAAACAATCCCCTTCACCTACCTACCTGGGAAGTATCATTTCAACTACAGGCCAACGGAACTGACGAGGATATCAACGCAAGAAACGGGAAAGCAAGACAAGCTTTCATTACTCTCACCATGTCTGTGTGGAGGTCAACAGCACTACTCAGCATGAAAATGAAAATAAGATCCGGATTTTCATCTCCAATGTAAAGTCAGTGCTACTCACTGTATGGATAAGAGACTTGGCCAGTGCGTCATAAAGAGCATCTCAAATAAACTTCAGACCTTAATTAACAGTTGTCTTCTCTCAATACCACTCAAGATCAGATGGCCAGCCAGAAAAGATCAGAAACAGGGTAGGATCTCTGGCAATGAGCGAACCAACCCAGCAGGAACCGATTGTGAAACAAATAGGCAGGAAGAAATGGAGATGGATTGGCTGGCCATACTCTGAGGAAACAAGCCATCAAGTGACATCACTAGACAAGCCGTCGCTCGAGTGGAACCCGATAGAATGGGAAACGGCGAGTTGGTCAACAGTGTGAGGGTGACTTGGAGGAGGAGGTCATGTGAAGAGGAAATGAAAGCATGTGGGCGGCAGACTTGGAGCAAGGTGAAAAAGTAGGCAGAAAACTGAAGGCAATGGAGACTTGTGCGGCTGAAGCCCTATGTTCCTGTAGAGATTAAAGGATATAATAATAATAGTAAATAATAAACCCGATCGACAGTGATGTCAGTTAACTACTAATCACCATGAAGGAGGTTGTCAGGAGATAATATAATATCATTCACATTACAGAATTCAAATATGTGTACATTTTCTTGTCAGACCTTGCAATGAAGATGTTGTCTAGATGAATAATGAATGTTTCTCAGCCAAACTAACCAGCTCAAAGATATCACATCACATCAATTCTTTCACCGATGCTTTAATCAATATTGGTCAGAAATAAGTTCGTTTCTGACTGCGTCTATAGCCGTATTTATTGGTATACGTGTATATAAACTGACAATATCAAAACTAACTAACAAATATAACTTTATAAATGTCTACTAACCATTTTCACTTATTTACCAAGAGCCCGAACTTAGGACAAGAGTGCCACTTCAGGAAGTAAGGACACTGAGGCCATGAGAATATTGCGTCATAGGTTTGGGAAGCCAATAATGATATCCCGTAGTGTTAAAGGTAACTGGGTGGGGGGCAGTTAAGTGACAACTCCGAGGAACTTGCAGACTTTTTGGATAATTTAATGGTGTATAGAAATACTCTCGTTTCTTGTAATTGCGTGGATGAATTGAACTCGAGTTCTGTGCTTTAGGCAATCGCTAAGAGATGACCCGTTCGCTTACAAAGAAAATTCATAAAAATCGGCCACCTGATAAATTAGTCAGAAAGCATATAGGGAAATGTAAAAATAAAATAAATAATGATAGTAACGATAGCGATAATAACAATAATATTAATGACGACATGCATGTCAAACATGCGCAAGACAACACCAACAATAAGGAATCTAAATCATCAGCAGTAATTCCATACAACGAAGGAATCTCGGAAACTATATGCAGAATTCTTAACAAGGCAGGAATAAAGGTGGCTCGCATTCAAACTCCCCACAAACTCAATTACAAACAAACTTTGTCGGTTGAAGGATCAGTCTTGTAGAGCCTTTAAAGCAAAACAATTTAGTTTATCTAATACCCTGCCTGACTGCAATGATTATCAGATCAAGTACATAGGTCAAACTAGTAGAACAGGGGCATTGAGTCAGACTAGCCGAGCATAAAAGCCTAGCAGCAAAATCTAGATTGGTTAACCTGAATAAGATAAGAAATCTAGAGAATAGTTCAGCTATAGTACTCACTACATGAAATTACACACAACCACACAATAGGATGACAGTTTTAAAATCTAATGTCAAAGGGTGGAGGGAGAGATTGATAACAGAAGCTTGTTAATCGAATCAACTGCAAATCAACACGTGTGATAGGAATGACTCAACACCTGTCCACCCAGATATCTGGAAAATTCTGCTACCCCTACGATGACAAGTAGGAGAGAACAAAGAAAACTATAAAAGTCAAGTTTCGAAGTCGTGTAATTATAATCGATGAAATGATTATAAACAGTAATGAATTGTTTTCGAAACCTCGACATCCAGTAAATAATACTGTTTCACTGGAATTACTTATTAACACAGTGCCCAAGTTTTACACATATATTTAATGAAACCTACATTGCTATGAATCCAGATACCTATATACTGAAAATCTCGTAGTCTAGATATCAGTTTCTAGCTTATTGGCGGCTACTTAATGAGTATCCCAAAGCCTTACCGAGGAAACGTCGTCACCCGGAGTTCACCAGTTCTAGGTGAACTAGATGCTCGTAATCGGTATTGATTGGTAGTATGAATATACGACAATTTGTAAGAATTTAGAATACATAGGTCATTTAAGTGACCTAAGTGGTCAAAAAGCTTGGCTTTGGAGCCTGTGGGGTGTCACGTTCGATCCACTTTGGGGTCTTAGAAACGCACTACCCATAGTGGTCTGAAATTTTGGGTCCTTATTGATATGTTGTCTATTAGTAATGGTGCTTAAGCAATACCTTGAGACGAAAAGGATGTCACTTCATTGATGGTGATCAGTAGTGAAATTTAGAGTCAAATTCTGAGTGTGTGTAGAACCACCTTTCACCTATCGACAGATATACATCCAGTAGACGAGTCTTAAATAGGCCGAAAAGTGCGTCGTGAATCCTATTTGAGGTATTTTAATACTGTAATGAAGATGATCTGGAAATCGATCGTTTGCGGCTATTCAAATAAAGGAATTTGATCCCTTCTTGAAATAAAACAGTGTTTGGTTGCTAAAATGTACCTAAATTTATTTCACATGCTTACGTGAAGAGTGTATAATGCTTGAATATAAGATCATCTGCAAAGTATGCCACCGTGTGCCTATTTAATGACCATCCGCTTCATTTCACAGCGAGAAGGTAGCCTAGCTGACTTATTGACTGTACGGGAGAGAATACAGCTCTCTGTCTGTCTTTTTTTCATTTCTTTCGCATTCCTTCTGAAGTATGGGGGTTCGAGATTTTAGTAGAGGTGATGTTGTTCCTACAGGGTGGAGTTGCTAGGCTCATTCATATCCAACCTCTCCTGTTCACTGGGCCTACTACTGCCTAAGCAGTGTGGTTTAGAAGAGCGTTGGTAATTTGAAATTAAGGCATGGTACCACAAGTGGTTTGCGAGTAATCTACCATTCAGCCACCTACGCAGTTTACTACCAAATCAATCTTTAATGTTTGCTGAATTTAGACTGATTTTTAAAAAGGTAGATCTATAATGGATAATCTCAGGATATCCCATCAGTGTATTCATTCTCTGACAGTCAATTCTGAAGGTAAAACTGGTTGAAATGAAGCAGTCGTCATTAATTATTGTACTCCTTATTGAGTCATTACTACATTTTTACAAACATACAAGATATGTGTGAAACGACTAATATGCCTCTATCAACAGGGACAGATCAACTGACATATACACACAGAAGTGATGAGATATGACAGCTTGTCATTAAGGCATCTGTAGACCACTGGATGATTGTAGAACATCACACTTCTCAAAGATCCTGCGATTGTTATCTTAGGGATATCAAAGATTAGATCATTTTAGTTTAATTGAATTTGAGATTTTCCCGTCGATTGATTGACTAGACCGAAATGCTCCTCAGTCTCAGGTTGACATGTGTGTCGGCTTCTTGTGCAGATGCTTCGACGATGTTTGGGCATTTAGTTAGTATTTAACTGATGAATAGGGACTAGCAGTGGAATCCAGGATAACGCGCATTTTGTCTTATTTGATACTCATCAGCCAGCTGGATGTACCTGCATTTCTCAGTGAGTGATAATTTTCCCACAGAGGCCTGAACCCAGTGCCTTTAGTTTCAAACGCTAAATAGGAAGAAATGCGCGTTATCCTGAATTCCACTGCTAGTCACCATCCATCAATTAAATACTAGCTAAATTCCCAGACATCTTCGAAGCATCTGCGCAAGAAGCCGACAGACATGTCAACCTGATACCGATCACTTCGGTCCAATCAGTCAACGGGAAAATCTAAAATTCAATTAAATTAATATGACCCATTGCATAAGAAGTAGCTCTCATGTTTCAAGCGGTCTAGTGGATAACGCTTTGACGTTCGAAACTATGGGCACAGGGTTCGAGCCTCGGTGGGAGAAATGCAGGTACATCCTTTTAACGAGTCCTAAACGGGAAGAAATGCGCGTCATCCTGGATTCCACTGCTAGTCACCATCCACCAATTAAAGACTAGGTCGCTTTTAAAATAAAGATTTTTAGAAAACTTATTCAACCACTATGAAGGAAATCTTATGTTTTGGAACTTTTCGACTTGATTTATTTTTGATTAGTTAGAGGATTTCATCATGAGGTGACATCGGTTATAGAGCCATCAGAAACCTGCAACGAGTACTGGAGAGCCAGCTGTTTCGCCCCAGTTCTGGGAATCTTCACCGGTATGAACCCACTGGCAGGTTTCGAACCCAGGAGCTTCTGGTTACAAGGTTAGCGAGCTGGCTCATAGACCATTAAGCTACTTGTCACCTGATCCAAAGGCCAGCCATCCCATGAATTTCAACTTCTGTCAATTCATGTCATAGCGCGATTATTTCGAAATATCTTCTTTTCATGAGTTACTGCCTCATCTTCAACCTTATATACACCACTGGTCGCGGCTTCCAACTAGAACGCCAAATTAACTCCCTGAATATGGCCAGTCGCTAGTGAGCATCAGATTAATTTCCAAGTATTGGCTTTTGTAGGGGATTTTGTTTGATTGGTTAAAGGATTTCAGCGTGTGATTATGACAAAATTCCCTCTACAAGGCCATTACTTGAAAATTAATATTATGATTTTGACATTATTGTCGCTCTTAATACCAAAAAGTCTACCATGATCAATTTTAGTTACCTATACCATGTAAAGGTTTTCTTTTTGAGTAAATTAGATACGATACTGTAACAAATACTGAAAAATCCAGACTGAATCATAAGTAGTATTTTGGAATAAAGCAAATTATTATTATCAACACTCAATTTCTAGTCATTTATGTTACGTCATCCAACATATTTGCTCAATTTGAGGTCTAATTTAAATGGCATTATTCTCTCTACCCCACTTCTGCTTAGTCTCTCTCTACCTGTAATTACCTCTGTTGCTACTCTGACCTAAGTTGAAACATTTTAATCAATTACATTACGTCATCTAACTTACTAACTAACTTAATCTTACTTTAGTTGCTGTTTAATTAACCTTGTTTATATATTAGATCATTCTTTTATAGAGGATGTTAAATCGAGAATCGGGAAGGCGAGAAACACATTCACTCATCAATCTGAAACCAATCTGGAAATCTTCTTCCCTCACCCAGCATCAACAACATAATTCGGGTCTTCAATACAAACGTCAAGTCAGTGAGCTCTTCTGTACTGTTTAGAAACTTGGCGGATCACAAAGAATATTTCCAACAGCCTGTTGCAGACCTTCACCAACAACTGTCTTCGCTGGCTCTATACTGAAGATCAGATGGCCGGGACGGTCCGGAAAGAACCACCAACAAGAAACTCTAACTGGGAACAAACAAAACAAGAACCAATCGCCAGCCAACAAATATGCAGGAGAAAGTGGAGATGGATCAGACACTCGCGGCTGAGGAGACCACTCACTGGGTGTCATCGCGTGCCAGGCCATCACTCGAGTGGAACCAGGCCGAAAGGGAAGCACGCGGCGAGTGGGACGTCAGTGCAAGGGTGACAAGAAGGAGATCGTATGAAGAGGTCTTGAAAGAGTATGGACTAACATGGATTCAGGTGAAAAGTACAGCAAGAGGAAGACAGAAGTGGCAAGTGGAGACGTGCAGTTAAATCCCTATGTTCCAGTAGGAACCCAAGGGAATAATAATAATAATTATCTGAACTTGACAAACCTCATGTACACTCACACACACAAATAATTATATAGATATATAAATGCGATTGTACAGCTAGCTATGTGAATGAATTCGCCGTCGAAAAGAGTCTCTTCGCTGAACATCTTCTCTTTTTGCATATGACTCAATGGGGATTTCTAAGCTATTATCATCATATTGAGGAGTGGAATAGCAGTTACACCTGCTCGTATTTGCATACACCGTTTCCGGTGTCCTCATTGACACAAACAACCTTTGATTACTCATGAACAGATTTATTTTGTGTCTTCGCGAACATGAAAAATTTTGATTAGATTATGCTGGACACAATATGGAAGAGTGAAATTTCTGGATAAGTGGTAGGTAGCTACTTATTTGAATTCGTCAGTAGTATATGGCTTTATTCAATAATAATAACAACAATAATAAATATCTAAGTCATTGAAGATTTAGAAATTAACATATGCCTTTCTATATATATTGATATGCCTTTAGTTCGTATGTGTATTTGTGTGTCAACATATATATATGCATTTCTCTGTGTGTGTGTGTGTGCGTGGGTGTGGGAAGTGTGCATCACATGTGTCTGCATGTATAAATCAATATTGCTATTATTATTATTATTATTATTATTAGCATGATTATTTCAAAATTTTATATCCTCTAGGTCATTCATTGACCTTAACCAAAGGATATCATATAATACTACTACTAATAATAATAAAAATGACAGTAGTAAAGATAAAATACAATAAAATAAATTAACCATGAAAGAAGTAATAAATTTTTATATTCAGGGTCATGAAATCTGAAGCAACAAAGACAAGAGATAAGGGTAATAATGAGATACTTATAGAGAAGAGAAAAAAAATAACGAGCATGATACTTCTGTAAAACAGTAATGACAATATCTGAATTGTAGAAAGTCATTCATTCATTCATTAAGCTATGAACAAGAAACAAATTCATTGCCTTCTACCCCTCTCTACCTGAAAATTGAAGAAAAACAACTGTAGGTGACCTGAATGTGATTATTATTCATTATCATCATCATAATAATAACAATAATTTGTATTGTGGGTGTATATATATATTTCCATAAAATTTTCCAGGTCAACGAACATGAATTCATCATATTGTTTTACCTATCGTTTCATCTTTCAAGTTATAGTAAGAGTAGTCACTGAATTAAGATTGATGAAGTTAAATACTACTGATTTCTTCAAATGAGTAATAGGATACCACTCAAATCAACCAGTATGACTTATCGTTTCCATCTGACATTTCCTTCAACAAAGTGTTCTCAGGTGCTACTACCGCCAGACACCTAATTGACTAACACGCGACATACAATGAAAATTAGTCGGGCTTTCAAAATAATCGATATACAAAATTATTATTATTGTTTCCTTTAATTCCTAGAGGAAAGTAGGGCTTCAGCCCAACGTCTCCTCTTCACATGACTTCCTCCATGTCACCCTTGCACCAACCACCAACTAGCCGCTTCCCCTTCGGGTTCCACTCTAGGGCTTGTCTAGCTATATCACTTGATGGTTTCCTCAGAGTATGGCCAGCCAATCCACCTCCATTTCTTCCTGCTTATTTTTCGAATAATCTGCTCCCGTTGGGTTGGTTCGTTGATTGCCAGAGATCCCTCCCTATTGCTGATCTTTTCTGGACGAGCACCTGATCTTGAGTAGTAGTGAGCAAAGACAACTGTTGATGAAGGTCTGCAGTTTGATAAAAGTGCTTTTCGTGATGCACCAAGTTTCTGATCGGTATAGTAGCACTGACTTCACATTGGAGTTGAAAATCCAGATCTTCTTTCTTTTTCAGTTTATCAGCTCTTGTATTTTACCCATTCCGCTTTACTGCTCCCCATTAATCTTTCCTGGACTACTTAAGAAAGACTTTACTTTACTGAGAAGGGCACTAAAAGCCGTTAGTAGGGCAAGTGGGAT